>CM070574.1:16700000-17950000 GCA_036346355.1 Rhipidocladum racemiflorum | reverse complement strand
AGGCAAACCCTCTAATGAATAATGATCTGGAAAAGGCAGGCTGCAGGCTAAATATAAAAAAGGGATTTGTTGAGAGGGCAATCTCAACTACCTCCTAGCATGCATCATCTCCGCTAAAATTCTTAATGCAGCCAAGAAAATGCTACATTTCTTTTGCAGCATGTACTTAGGGTGAGACAAAAACACCTGGTTAAGCCACTAATCCTTGTGGGCCCGGCGAGGGCTCCAAATCCATCAGAAAAACAGAGCCATTTTTTGACTGAGCAGGCACATAATGCAGACATACCAAGGGATCTACTCAGGAATCATGCAGCTACTCTATAGCATCTCATAACATAATGCTGCCTACTGACAAACTTCACAATTAATCTCAACACTTGGCAGATCTAACCTTTTGCAAGCAAAATCACGGGGTTTTTTTTTAAAAAAAAATTACAATGGAACTGATCTTGCGATTGCAATTCACATTTTCTTGCTCGTGAACTAGGACAAGCTGTCTGCAAAGTCGCTATCTTACTACATCCAGAAGTTATTAATAGTGGGGGCTCAGCAGATATATAAAAACATGATAGTATATATACATATATATGATATGTAACATCACATGAGACGAGGTTAGAAATGGCGGACAGCGAACAGAACGCACAATTCAAGGGCCAGTGTTTTGCAGTACCGATACAGTTCCAGTCTTGCACGCATCGTCCGTGCCGAGATGAAATTTAGTACCAACCAACCCCAATTGAAAACCAAGGGAAAAGGCCAAGATTTGGACTGAACTCACTAAGATCAACGAGGCAACGGATCACCGGTCTCTCATCCTTGTAGCTGCATTAGGTGATTCAGACAAGACGACGAGCGAAGCGTCGCGTCTGAAAACGAAGGGTGGACGGAGCACAGAAGGTTAGATCATCAGATCGTAAATGTCAGGTTTTCAGGTACAAGGCCTCGAGAGAAGATTTCAGTTTCAGATTGAGGAAATGAAGATAAACGCCAATCTTGGGAGCTTGATGTCGAACCTGAATTGTTGGCGATTATTTTGATGGACTGAAACATAAAAAATCTTCAGATGTGATAGAATAACGCGTTGTTTTAAATTGTATCAAGAATTAAAATCAGAAATGGAATTTAAAGATGCAAGAGTTTCAGGTTCTGATTAAGTTTCATTGAACATGAACATCTGTCATCCTGGAAATGATAATACCTCGGCTCGATCATTTGATCATTTTACTTTTAGCATCTAAGATTGTTCATCAGAAATCAATTTGCAACCGCAAGATCTGAAAGAACACCACAGTAATAATAAGTAGAAACTTCTCCGGGAATTGTAAACTTTACAATTGCCATGTTGAATCTACTGTGACCGACGGTCCTGCATGTGGAACCGGCACATTGCATTTAAGATTGTACAACCCATTCTGTCCAACAATTTCTGCAATGGACAATTGTACATAGTACAAATGTACAAATCTGTCCTAGATTTTGTTCTCTCTCAAAAAGAAAGTAATTTGCATTTTGCTAATTCCATAATATTCATGCCAGCGGATATGTGTTACAAATCAAACAACCCAGGACACATCATATCATGTTTGCTACAGTCCCCTGCATAACCCAGCCTTGGATTCAGGTTCCCCAGTCCCACAGGAGAGAGAAAAGGGGGAGAGAGAGAAAGAGGGAGAGAGGCCATCGCCTCTATACCCTAGTATTGCATGCAGCATTCAAGAATCATCAAGCCACAAGTGTTGACTTAACCCTCATCAGTCCTTCAAATTAGTAGGCAAACCTAATGCATATAAGATGATAAGAGCAGCAACTAGCAAGTAAACTAGAACCAGAGAGTTCTTCCAAGTTGCCCCACTTTGATGAAGCAAGGGTTCAGAAACTATAGTGATGCTATCTACTATGCCACTTAAGATCTTTCCCCACTCAGCAATGTTTTCTTTGACCAATGCCTCAAGCTTTTGCATCAAACCACAATATGATAAATAAATGAAGTCTAGGTTTGGTCATGTCAATGTCCCGAGGGGCCCTTCCCCAATCACCCCTATTTCAATGAAAGCAGGAGACTGTGCCAATCACTAGGGGACACAATGGGCCTTTGCTTGTGAGAATGAAGTAAGCAAAAGTGGGCATTAGGAGGTCTTGTCCACTAACCCACTAAAGCCACACAGTGACTTAAACTCTACTAGTGCCAACCTTGACCATGCCAGTTGTAGCATTAGCTTAGGCTTAGCCTTTTTTTAGTCACCAAAACACCATTGATATTATAGTATGGACTATGATATGGAGCTAAGTAGAAGAAGCAATATCTGGTAGCCTTATTTGTTACCTTCTGTTTCCAAGCCTATTTGGGGTCAGTTCTTGTTGCCCAAAGAACAAACAATTGCTTCTGAATCATCCAAGGAAAGCCTAGCATTGCCTCTGCTGTTAATAGTAGCACACATAGTACCCTTGCATTGTAATGGACAATAATACCTCAAGGACATGTTGATTGGACAGCTCAGGACAGATTGTGTGCCACCCATGCTACAAAGATTTTAAAACACGAGTTCAAATGCAATTTGAGTGGCAATTGCAACTATTAGTACTAACTGCATGTGGTTTGTTTAGCTTATATAAATCTTCTCCAGCTTGTAGGAGTACAGAAGCACCGCTCTTGTACGTTTCGTTGACGCTAGCCCATGGTTGAGAACGGTGAATATTGGTTGCCGCTGATAACCAGAAATCCCAGCATGACCGCGATTTATAAACAGTTTCCGCCGATTCTTGGTCCATATTTCCCTTGTTCACTCTTATACTATAAAACAATGAAAATCATTTGGGCCCGATTGGTTGGTTTGTAGTCAAACGTTGCTATACTTTACCATAGACAGGATTGATCGAGTTAAACCTCCGTTTAGTTCATAGCCACACTTATGGCAAGATACATTTCCTACTATCTAGGTCCCACGCGTCAGTGACTTCAAAAAAAATGCGACAAGATTCCTTTTATTAATGACCTAATCACATATGCGCTTAGCAAAAAAAAATTATAATAAAATACGGTAAAACAAATCTATGAAAATTTTGCCAAGTTCTGCCAGAATCCATCGTCACCGCATCATATCAGACGGTAGCCTAGCCGGTCTGGTATCGGTTTAATATAAACCCTGCTGCAACCATCTAAAATGAAAGTGAAAGCCGTGTAGGGCCATGGGAACTATAGGTATGCACTTGTCTTGCCATCATTGATGAAAAGCTGGATAAGTCCTTGCATCGTAGGTTAAGATTATCAGCCAGGCTTTATGCCAACCCAATCAGATTGAAGTGGCTAACCAAAAGGTCTAATCTTTTACAAAGTTTAACGTAATAATAGGATAGCTTCCCGATGTTTGACCGGTATAAGGGCCGTTCAGCAACACCAAGAAGAGCACATGCACATGCATGCAAGCACGCACACAATGCACTTATCTTTTGTTTCACATACACACAGTTGAAATATACTTGTCGGTAGATGAGACAATACACCAAATTGCAAAGGAAAAGACAGCC
Source organism: Rhipidocladum racemiflorum (assembly GCA_036346355.1). Classification (NCBI taxonomy): domain Eukaryota; kingdom Viridiplantae; phylum Streptophyta; class Magnoliopsida; order Poales; family Poaceae; genus Rhipidocladum; species Rhipidocladum racemiflorum. The sequence continues at coordinate 17,946,472 of CM070574.1, read as the reverse complement.
AAATAATAGCAGAAAAGGACTTACTGTCTCAGAAAGCAAAAAATGCAAGAGTAGCATGATAATGTAGTAAATACATGTTGATAAGATTGTTTTGCACAACATAGTGCGAGGGACCACTATACTATTTTGTGGTGGTCTCACCATTTTTCGCTGCAACTTGTTATATTATATGTGATATAATTGTGTGTATGCTTGTTTGCCATTTTGCATTGGTGATAGGACCAAGATGCAGCATTTATCTGTCCAGAGTTAATTCCAAAAATTTGCTTTTAAGGCGTATGGCAAATGGAAGAAATCAAGTACAAATGTGTAATACTCCTTCGTTGATAAATATAAGGTCTATAGTTTGAATTGTCTTATTTAGAAATATAAGGCTTGCATGTAGATTAAATGAGTCTTTCCTACTATACCCCTATTTAGTTTATCTCAACCATATGCATTTATTCATTACCACCCACACAAAGTGTTACCTCTCATTTTTCAAGACGATTAAAAGAGGTATGTAAGTCATTTTCTCTTATGTCTTACTCAATTTGACCGCAATCTTGATCCTTGTGCAAAGTCAAAATATGCCTTGTATTGATCAAGGAAGAGAGTAGATTACAACCATAGTAAGTACAAATTTTATACAGAACATACTTGCTCTAAAATCATTGGATAAACTCGTTTGGTTACAATCTTTGCAGACAAACAGTTGGTACAGGAGATGAGACCAATCAGAATACTGTAATCACATGGAAGTTGGAGCCTTCAGCTATCCAATGTCTGCTGTCTGATATCAGTGGAAACTTGCTGGCAAGTGATGGTTTGCCTCATCACTATACAAATTTCAGACAGGTTTAAAGAGCAGGGAGGACTTACACATACACCACGAATTGAGTCAAGAATATAATGTATGGTAATTGTAAGGATATGGCAGAAGCCTGAACAAACCGAATTATACCGGATAGACACTAATTATCCGAAGCAAGTTTGGATTATGCCATGGTTTATGAGGCCCAAGTATGTAGGAATCTCTGCTGGCTTTCTGGCACTACAAACAGAACACTATTAAGCGTATGTCCGTATAAAACCAGCAATCAAATGTTACCATATGCAGAAAAATTTGTGACTGCACAAAATTAAATCACGAAGTCAAAGATTCTCTTACAATAAGTTTGAATTTCAGCCAAACAGTAAGTTCAGTTTCCATCATCATTGTCTTCAAGCAGGTAGTCTTTTATTTGATCTCTGAAAAAGAAGTCATCAACAGTTCACTGAATCAGTGCACTAAAGGATGAACAGGACATGACATGAACAAACAAATATTGTAACCGCACACATAGAAATAAGTGGTCACATTGAATTAAACATTATCCTAACAAAGAAGCTCTTATATCGGAATATTTAATGTTTTCATTGCTAAACTACTGACGACGCGCACCATAGCTACAAAGACAATGAAGCAGCCCATAAAGAAAATAAGAAATTGACATAAACCTCACCTTAGCGAGCTATGGCTGACAGATGCAGTGTCCACTCTCTCAGTCCAGAACTTTGGTAGTAGTGAAAAGAAGTGTTCATGCAAGTTTGTACCACTCGGTAGAATCTGGAAATGACAGTTTTGACAACAATGAGCAGCATAAAGATCATTTTTCTTCCTAGTCTTTTTCTTTGTGCTTTCCAAATTCTGGAGTTCTGATTCACTGAATGGGCTTCCGCATATCAGGCAGAGAACCTCAGAGAAAGTAGACTCATCACTATCAACATTCTGGAACTTGGGACGTAGCCGTGATGGCAGGAAATCATGATAGCCATTTGCTGAGAACTTGTTAAAAGAGAATGGCTTAAGCTTTTGTGCTGTTCTTATAATGGTACGCTCTCGGGAAGGATTTTCTTCCTGTAAATGTAAATAGTAAATATTATGACTTGTGCTGCCCTCCAAGTAATTTACAAAAGAACCACTGAACAAGAATGTAGTTTGAGCTTCAGTTCAATTCGGAATAGGGGAATTCAAGGTTGGTATGTATGTGCCATCCAATGAACAATCTTACTTACCCGTAGTCGTGCAACAAAAGATGCAACTAAGCTGTTGATGCCACTGCAATGCCTACCAAGAAGTTGCTGCGTCTTCAAACTAAGCAGACAACCAGTTAGAATAAATGACATCGCTAGCACAATTCAACAAAAAAGTGAATGTTTTCCTCTTACCTATCAAGTTCGCAGAGCAGGCTAAGCTCTTGGGCCAGACAATCACGGAGTGGAACAACCACAGGTACTTCCCACCGTGTATCGACATATTGGACATCAGCTGGTAAAGAATAACCTTGTCCCTGGAGATAATTAGCAATTCAGTCATGCTCTCTGGGTTCTCTTGTGTTCTCTTCGAGAAGTATCAATCAGTGACCAAGTCACAGAGAAAATACCATCAGCTATATACCTTCACAGTTGCAGATAGCACATGACATGCTATTGTAGAAGCACATGATCCCAGCATGATCTTGGTGTACCCGTTTTCCAGTGCAATCTGAACATCATATCAATAAGGAACGGTAACAGTGACTTCAGTCACCAAATAGAAATCATCACCAAATAGCATGTGAATTGACGGACCATTTGAAACGAAAGCAAGCACAAGCACTCAAGAAACAGACCTTTTGCAACGAAAGCATGCGCGAGCATTGAAGGAAATCCTCCCTCCCGGTGTCATCATCAATCATGCCGACTAGCTCCCGCAGCCTGCCTTCCCCATCCTTCAATCCCAGGGAGAACACATTCTCAAGTGGAGCAATGTGCATTGCTTTATCGCCTGGCAGCAAACTCGACACAATTGACTTGATACCTTCGAGTGCCAGCTCAATTTCGTGCTTCGGCTTCGACGAAAGAACACTCTCATCGACAAACGCCACCCCGACGCCGAAGACCGGCAGGGCTTGCGAATTGCTCGCGTCCCAGCTCTGGATCGCCTTGGACCGCATCTCGCGTATGAATTGCAGAGCCACCCTAGAATATAAAGATTAGCACTTCAATTCAAAAGATGGGGAAAGGAAGCAACTCTGAGCGGTACAAAATTATTTTAGAAAATGACGGGAAAAAATCTGTTAAAAAAATGGGGGAAAATTGGGAGAAGTGAACCTGGAGGCGGGACCGCCGGAGAAGGCGAGGAGGACGGAGTCGGTGGGCCGCACCATGGCGTTACTCGTCACGGCGAGCTTGAACTTCCCAAACAGGTGGGCACGGAAGCACTCCCCACACATGCCGACGCCTCCGGCAACCGCCACGACGGCAGTTCCGCCGTCGCACTTGCCGCACGAGGCGGCGACGGAGAGGCGTCCCATCCTCTCCGCCGGAGACTCCTCGGTGGAATCGGAGGAGGAGCAGTGGGGCCCGCAGCCGGCGCCACCGCAGGGGGAGGAGGAGGTGGTGGCGGTGGCGGCGGCGGAAGCCATGGTGGGAGGGCTACAAGGTACGGACGGGCGCGTAGGTTTAGGTGGGTTTGCGTCTTTGCGATTCCTCTATTTTGTATTTTTCATTTCATTTCTCCAAATTCTAGATGAGCTTTTTTGGGCTCTATTAGGCCGGCCCAGTACAGGTGCGTAATGTAAGCCCAGTTGCCGAATCCACGTAAGCAATTATTTGGATCTTTTAAAAAAATGATAATATAATTTGGCAGTTTCAGGCATTGCTCCTTTAAAAGGTCAGGGTTTGAAATGTTCGAAAGTGCAAGCAATGAGAAATTAATATTATTGAACAGATCGTCACAGGACAAAAATGATTATATTTGCTCCAAAGAGAACAAATAATAATTTACAACTTTTCAAGATTTTGCATTACATGCTATATCCCAGAGAAAAAGCTCGTATCTTAGTAATCCTCTAAAAGGGGGTGTCTTTTCTCAAGACAAAATCTTGCACCATGTAAATTTCGGGGAGTAAACCGTCTTTCGATGTAAGTTGCCTTGTTTGTCTTCGCAAGTTTGAGAACCTGTTCCAGTATTTACCTATGATCCTTCAGTAACTGCTGATCAACCGTATAATAACTTCCAAAATGGCTTATTGTAAGAAATACATCGATGGTTAGTGATAAACTGCTCGAGTTTAAACACAAACTGCATTCCCCGTTAGAGACCGTCGAATCATCTCTCAATGTTCAGATCAATTCCAATGTTCATCCCATTGTACGCAATAGGCGCATACATCCACATTTCATCGGAGCTCAGGAGCTGCAGAATTGGACAAAAATGGTCAATGGCATGTCGTCGCAGAACAATTTGGATGATATGAACTGAACTAATTCTGCAAATCCTCACCTTGATCTGAAGCTGCAGGAACTTCACATAGTGCACTGCCTCTTCAAGCATGGTGCTGATATCTACCTGCAAGATCAAGACAAGTATTGTTATTTTAGCCGTTGGACTTTAGTATTTCATTCATGTAACTGCTGTCAGTAGCATTTTTGTTCAGAAGCATACTTTGGTTCCATTGGGCACAAGGTTCTGCAGTAGCTTCAGCCTCTCATTGATCCTTTCCCTCCTTTTCTGCTTAAGCAAAGAACAGCATTAGTATTTTCACATTCAGTTATGGAAAATATTAGTCCTTCAGATACAAAAGAGATTATCATTTGTAGTACCCTTGCATAGAGGCTCTGGGGATCAGTTGATGCCCCACGACCAGCGCGAGCCTTGCCTTTCGGAATAGCACCAGCATCTGCAGACTCCTGAGAAGCATTTGAATCACTGTCAGAAGTGCAACAGCTCGTTGTACTTCCATTCGTCATGGCAACACTAGCATCCTCCTCTCCACTTTGCTTGAACTTCTTCGTTCGCTTCAGTTCAGCCTTTCTTGAGCATTTCCGACCCTGCATTTAATCCATTTCAATCAGTATTTACATTGACAATATGAACACCTTTCTGAAACATAACTGTTGAAAAGAATGATCAGTGACCATCAAGACTTACTCTTGTTTGGCCATCAATTTCTTTTTCTACTGAGTGCTTTCTCTTGTTGGTAGCACCAACTGAATCAAGATCCTCGCAACTCGACTCGCCATTCCCGTGTAAATAAAGGGAACGATTTGGAATCGCATTCGGAAACTCAGCTGCACCTTGCTCCTGGACCAAGTTCAGGTCATCGGATGCAATGCAGGAGCTAATACCCAGGCCCTCATTTGAGTCATTCAAATAGTAGCCCTCACACTCAGATGGAACAAGAAGGCAACTAGTATTGGTGTCACTGCAAGCACTGTTGTTAGGATTACAGTTATAATAGCATGGATTGGAGGCCTGATCAGACCAAGGTAGCTCCTGGTATCCTTCCTCGCCATTGGAGGGGAAGGCACCAAGCAGCTGCGCCATTATCTCTGACTCGCCCTGCGACGGAAAGTCGAACATGGTCCAACCTATCTCAGCAATGATCCCTCCGGCCTCCATTTGTGATGTGAACTTAGGACTTGGTGGTGAGAGGTGATCTGTGAAGTGTGGTTTGAGGTACTTGGTGGGTGAAGACAAATGCACAACAGTACAGGTGCTTTTATACTGTTCAGAAATAAGAATTCAGAAAGGTTGCAGGAGACATCATCTGCAAAATTATAAATGTGACCAGGGTTAAAGAAATGGCAGTCCACGGTTGGGCTGAAGTGTGTGGTGATAAGTTAACGACTAGCAACAACCAAGGTATGTTCTGGAGATGTGAACAACTGGAGATCACAAGAATAGAAAATTTCAACTGCTAGTTGGTGGACAAGACAGTGACCTATCCAAGATTACAGTTCCGTGGCCTGTCTGAAGAACTGATCAATGATTGGAGACATTTCAGTAATCATTTATTCATCGAGGACAGGCAAAAAAGGTCTATGATATATGAACTTGAACAACAAGAGTTTACCTTAGCAAATAGAATAGAATAGAATAGAATGCAGAGTAATGTATTGCTTAGAGAGATGGAATAAAGAAAAGTAGGAGATGCAAAGAGAGGCCTGCACGAACATTGGTAGATTGGTGGAGGGAATCTGGACATTATCAAGAACTGAAAAGGGGATATGATCATATGAAAACTCCTTTGCATAATTGCATGTAACATGTGTTCGCCTTCTTCAATGTACTGATGTGGATCTGCAGTTCTGCACATTGTTCTCACAGCTTGTGATCACAGCCTCACTGATGTTCAATACTTGCAAGTACTCCAAAACGACTGGTATTCTGAAATATTTACCACATTGACATTTCACACACAACAATTGCATCAACCCAGTAAAACTGTTCTGAACTAAACTTGTGACAAAAACAAGCTTGTACCCACAGCATCAAAGAATGCAGAGCTAAATGAAATATGGACCACCACAATATACTAAAAAAACTGAACAAATCTATCCCATAGGTTGTCATCAGATGGTTTGTTAATTCTCACCCTTCTGAAGGTCAACCAGGGTAATATTCACAGCAAGATTACCAGAGGCCTACAGAAAACTCAATTAGATATTAAATTCATTTTATGGCACGTTTTAAGAATCAATGAGCATGTGCATCACCAAAATGCATGCCACAACGTAGGTCTCCGTTCAAGGTGTCAGGTTTGTGCAACACCCGACAAATCAGAATGCTGGAGATCTGATGCTGATATCCTCATCAGCAGGAAGTGGTCTGCATATATCCAGTAATTGAAAGCTGAACATGACTTAGATCCACCACAATGTGCAAATCAGCTATACTTCTGTCATGTCCTGAAAAGGGACTTCCTGCCTCTCTTTGGTAAACAAGAACAGGTAAGATGAGCAAGGAAAATGATTTTAAGGGAACAAGATGAGGTTTGTTTATGGCCCATGATTCCTTTCGCTGTACGAAAGAAGCAAGGAATCCTCCGTTGTTATGTGGCCAAATTGCATGTGTATGTATTATAGAAGACCTAGACAACCAACCAGGTTCATTAATAGCATTAAAACTGAGAACTCAATATAGTCATTACCAGATAAACACTTATGTTTATTTTCTGACTTCATATCATGGGAAAGTCAAATTGCTTATGAGATTACTCCCTGGCACTAATAAGTTACAGAGGTATGCCTTGCTCTGTTATGCTTTTTCTGAAGAACAGCTGCATTTTAAGATGAGTGTAGTTGCTTTGAAATATAACTATACTTCCAGATCTAGCGTGCCTTTTTTATTACTTCCTCAAAGTAATATCATCATATTTACATCATTATAAAATTCAAGATGGAAAATACAATGGGAAGATAGGTTTGACAAACAAATCAATACAGAAAACAACAAAATCTTGAAATTGATTATTCCAAATAACTTGTTAGTAGTTGGTTTATATCCTTGCTCCCTGGTAAAAATTGTAGTAACCATACAAGGAAGGAATTGTAGGAAGTCAGGGGGTAACTTAACATGACAATATTAAGTGATCACAATCCACCGGATTCTAATTCACTGAATATAGTACTAAAAACAAAAACAAAAGGAAGAATAAAAGAGTTATGATATTTTCTGTCACTTTCAATAGACAGTACTAATGTGATATTGTTTAGAATTTTATTGATTGACTTACACAAAATGTCGACATGATAGTATACTCAGAAACTAAGTTCTTCAATGGTGTATTTTCAAAAGTTATTACCCCGGAGGGGGGGTGTATTATATCCATGTCACCATGTGTAAGTAATAACTAGTAAAAGTTGTTCTTACGGTCAGCTAAACTAGTCCAAACACGGATGTCGCTATGACTGAACTATGTAGAATTATAAGAGCATCACAGATACAAGGTAGAAAAGTACATCAGAATCAGATACAAATTCCATTCAGCGAAAAGATATTTGCTGTAAATTTAGTTTATCAAAACCGTGTACATATAAAAATCAATGTACACATGCAACTAAAGTCAAAGGAAAAGCAACATGCATATAAACATCAATGCTATGGAGTTTCACCAGTGCCCTCCTGTTGCTATAGACATTAGCAACCTACTATTGGGAAATGTACAAATTTCTCATTACATTGACTTAATACAGTATTTCAAAATTATCCTCTATTTTAACTCAAATGGGAAAAGTAGCCATTTTAATGTTCAGTCAGCATGCTTGTGAGAACTCCTGCTAGATCCCAGCACATAAACCCCGTCGTTGTCACTACAAGGAAAAAGAAGTGAAAAAGAAAACATATATGAAGAGATTATACAGGGATATATAGACATCCAGTACCATCTAAGCCAAGATATATCAAGACTTGATCACCAATATAGCATCCCAAAAACTATACGGGTATCAATGGCAACATAATATTTTATCTTCAATATGGGTAGACCAATACCCACACCACCACACAAGAGAAAGCTCTTTCTTATAAGAATGCGCATTCATCAGTTAATGCAAGCTGCAAGGCAAAGAGATCAAAGTAAACAGATGAGACTTTCAAAAGAAAATGGAACAAATTAGAAGTCAGAGATTATATATAAATAGTTCAAGGTCAAACATAAAGAGATAGGTAATCACAAAACTATTTCCTGAATCTATAACCTTGAAGTCAAACAAGACTCAGGCATCTTCGATTAAGACATTCAGAAGAAAGCATAACCAATTGATTTACTACTTAAAGGCAATGTTGCTAGAACACAAACACGGGAGTCAAAATCCGACTCAGATCCAGCAAAAAATTTGGGACACAAAAAATACCACTTGGAATCGGACACAGGTATCGGAATCCAACTCGGATTCGAGGTGTCCGATTTGGCAAAAAAATTTGAACAGGGGTGTCCGAGTAACACTGCTTAAAAGCTGGTAGAGACATCTAACAAAACATTTTAGCTCTGTACTTTCAAAAGCATAATTCGGTTAAGGCAATACTGCTCCTTGGAATAACACATAGAGATCCCCATAAAGAAACGAGCTTTTATCTAGCGCAAAGCTACTCGATTCTAAAATCCTCCAAAATTACCTTCTCATAGTTAGATAGGGCGGTCTAATTATAGCATGATGCACGGGCCGCCGCTCATCACAGCATGGTACCCCAAATCTTTGACAGCCAGTAAAAGAAAAGGCATTGCCTAAATCATAATGCTTGAAGTAAATATTCTTAAGATTTAAGATTACCATTGCTAGAGCAACTAATTTGACTCTGCAAATTAAATTCTGAGGTTTTCAAGCCACAAATCGGTATGATCAACAGCATGACATGGCCACATGCAAAATTAATAACTTCATTGGGACGAAGACGGCAAAAGGCACATTGGGGTAAGCACACATCAAACTACAAAAGCATAACACTGAAATATGATCAATAGTCACAAAAGAAAAGCATCCATGTGTGTTTCTAAAATTCTAAGTACCAGCACACTGGCCCCCACAAAATCTCCTCAAATCAATGCAGAAGGCCATGTCCAAACATCAACCACAAATACGTTAGTGATTTTTGGTAATCAAAAGTTGTACCAACAAAGCAAGAAAGTAATAGCAACAGCAACAAAATCCAATATGGATCATCCTTGATTGACATGAATAATTTGCACCGCTTCTGACATAAATAAACCACGTATTACAAGGACCAGCAATAAAGTCTACATTCTCAATTAATTCGTGCGCTTACAAATTTAAAGATGATTTTTTTATTGCGAGGCTCCAGATAGGAACTAGCTACCATAGTAACATGGGATATCTTTGCTCCTTCCAGTATAGTTCCAGAAAGGAAACATCAATGGGAACAAGTCGAGAGATCATAAGCCCCGCTTAGTCCGCCTTTACAAGGACAAAAATTGGCCTGTCGCCCAACTTGTCCCGGCCCTGAAATACATGTCATAGTTAGGACACTAAACAAAGACAATTTCACATGACAAGCAATGTTAAGTCATTTCTAACTAAAATTCAGTTTTACTCATAGATGATAACTGTGATTCTTTAAGCTGCAAATTTCCTGATCTCTGAGATGGCCATTAATCTATTATTGAAAAATGCAGATAAGCTTAGTCAAAGTCTTTTGCTATGAACTTCTGGTCATGACTTGCGCATATTTTCTTTCTTGTAGCTAGTCTCAAGTTATAAGGTGCATTTTTTTCCCGCTTGCATCCATGTCAGTGTGTATGAGCTATCTGTAACCATTATCCATAGATATACAGCCAATTATTGGTCGTTCAGATTTAAATTCAATAACTAACTTGTGTTATCCAATTGCACAAGGATGCAAAGCAGAAAGAGCTTTATGATCAAAAGAACCTAGTATATTTAAGTGGAGAACAAGGGCAGAAAAATCTCCCTAGAATTACATCAAAGCGAAGCTCCTTTCATTTTCTAGAGTATGCAACGTAGCTAATGGGAAATTCTAGCAAACGATCAAGTAGTTGCATGCTGTGAATACATAGAAGCAAATTTCTCAATGATAATTTACCAAAACCTGACCAAACTAAGAGCATGAAAACAATTCCATGACGGTATACAAACAATGTCTTCCTCATCTAAATTGGGAGATTGATGCATAGGAAGCAAAATGTACCTTCAACTCTGGCAGTTCAATAACACAAGCACACTCGACCACCTCTGCTCCAACACGCTCTGCAGAGCAGCAAGGTATAAAATTAAGGTAAGTAAACCATCATACCAAAAACCATAAGAAAGCAATCCAACAAGATGTTTAGAATGTTAAAAAGTGAACTCCCTTCAAAATTTGAAGAAAGAGTATCATTTTAACAGCAAGGCTAAACAAAAAAAAGTCCTTCAGAATTTTATCTTCCAGTCTTCCACACGCTCATTTATGTGCACTAAAAAGCACCTTTTATCTAAAAATTAGGGGGGAAATGTTGGTACAAATGTGGAATATTGCTCTAAAAGCTAGTACTATGAGATTTAAATATGAAGGAGCATTAATTTTATATATTTTGTAACTTAAAAGGAAATGGAACTTGTGGTGATAAACAAGCTTTGTTAAAATAGAAAATTTATTTAGAGAATCATTTTAAGACATGGTCTACACAATAACAAAATACAGCATAGAACTGAATATGGGAGCTCACCAATAAGTTTGACAGCTGCACAGAGGGTTCCACCCGTGGCAATAAGATCATCCACAACAAGGGCCCGATCATTGGGCTCCACAGCTCCTACATGCATTTCTATTTTGTCAGTGCCATATTCTAGAGAATATTCTTCCACGATCACCTCACCTAGTATAAACATGGAAGATTGTTAGATAATGCATCCAGCTGGAGCCCTGAAGTATAGCTGTTCAATAATAGCAGTAACTGCACATTAAACAACATGAAAACATACCAGGTAATTTTTTCGGCTTCCTTAACGGAACAAACTTTGCACCTATGGCTAATGCAATGGGGGGACCAAAAATGAATCCCCTAGCTTCAACACCTGGTTTTGACGGCAACAAATATGAATAGTGCGTACAAGAGAACATATAAGGATCTCAATTGCATTATTTACAATACTGACTTTCCTTTATTATAAGTGCAATCAATGTCAAGAAAACATACTACTTAATTTCACATTACCAGCAACTACGGTGATCCCTTTGTCCTTGTACCGCTCGACGAAGAGGTCGATTGTGTCACGGAATGCCTCTGGATTGAGAAGCAACGTCGTGATATCCTGAAACAAAATCCCTGAGCAAAGAAACAAAAGGATACATGATTAAAAGAACAGGTGATTCCTACACATCAAAATGCAGACTATTTTACCGAACCAAGTCGCTGTTCACTAGCAGATAAGCAGCATGTAGTTTCCAGTTGTACAAAAATAAATCCGTAATATCCACTAGCTGTTACTGCCATTGGCAAACCATTGCTAGTGTTACATTATGCCTGTACTAACTACTGCTTACTTAATTTACAGTCCTAGTAATATGCAGTAAGACCAATTTACTCACTCTAGTTAGTGTAACAGTACAGCTAGCCCTCATCCGCACCGCAACACAGAGTTACTAAACGCCGCCGCCGCCCGAACGAGTGGCGAGTCGACGTCGGTTAGAGCCGCCGCCGCCACTAAGCATCAAGCAGATCGGCCCACCCAACCAAGCAAGCAACATCTACTAGGGTTCTAGAGAGAGAGAGGGGGGGGTGCACCTGGCTTTGGGAAGTCGGGGATGACACGGATGGTGGACGAGATCCGCGCCACGCGCCCGTCAGATGCCATCACCACCACCGCTGACCCTCGCTGCCGCGGCCGCCCGCCTCCGAGGGATCCGAACAGCACGCTCGAGCTCGGAGCGCGCGCGCCGCCGGGAATCGGAGCCGACGCGGAGGAACGGCAGCAGTACGGGAGGAAGGGGCGAGACGCGAGCATGCTTCCCATTTTATTTGCGCCTCGCCGCGACCGTCAATTATAACCGCGCGTCGAGCCGAACGCTCCGGCTGACACGTGGGTCAAAGGTCACGGATGTCCCTACCTGTCAGTGCGCGAGGAGTTACAGCGTTAAAGAATTGTGATTGCGTCGGCGATTTCCAACTCTTTTTTCTCGTTCGCCGCCGCGGGAGTGTGGGCCCGGGAAGGGATACAAACAGGGCTTGGTATCGACGACATGTGGGCCCAGAGGGACGCACTGCACATCGGCCCCGGCCCACCTTGGGTTGTTGGTCGAATGACATGTGAGGACACCGCCCCCGACGCCAGCTTCGGTGGCTTCGTTTCTTGCGTGAGTACCTTAGCTCAGTTAGCTGTACCACCCCCAAATACCTATAGCTACGATTAAAAATAATAGTAATGATTAATTAGGAGTGTGAGGGTATTAATAATAATAATCAATTAGGAGGTGCATGTGCATGAGCTTTTGGACGGGTCCACCAGAGCCTTAGGTATAAAAAGTAGGAAGAACTCAGTTTTGCTCTGGTTTTGTACGTTTCTCCCCTAAGAAGCCGCACATGTAGAGTTGCATCCTCTTTTCTATACGGCTACATCATGACTGTTAGGGTTAGGGTTGCACACGCACACGCACACAATAGATTGAAAAGGTGGACACGAGATTTACGTGGAAACCCTTGCGGGAGAAAACCACGGGAGACGAAAATCCACTATGAAGGTTCAAGGATTACAAGTACATGGGGGTGGCTTATATAGCCAATGAGTCCGTATCATAGAAGGCAAGGACTCCAAGATTAGGTAAGATTAGATATTGAGTCATATCCTAACAAACCTCCCCTTGACTCAAAATCCATAATGAAAATTTGTCTCCAAGAAACCCCGAAGGGCAATTAAGCACCATGAATACCAACCAAGTCAAGACAATGCTTGAACTTGGTATTAGAGAGAGACTTGGTGAGCATGTCTGCAGGATTATCATCAGTATGTATCTTTCCCACAATAATAAGTCCTTCAGCAACAATGTCGCGAATAAAGTGGTACTTGATATCAATATGCTTGGTCTTGGCATGATACATATCATTCTTGGTCAAACAAATAGCACTCTGGCTATCACAATAAACAGTAAGAACATCCTGTTTAATACCAAGTTCGTAAACTGCACTCGCAACCAAATAGCTTCCTTAACGCCTTGAGAGTCGAAATATATTCCGCTTGAGAGTAGAAAGAGCGCAATAGGTCGTAAGGATGCTTTCCAACCGACTACGTAACCACACAAAGAGAAGATATATCCGTAAATTGATCTTCGTTTATCAAGATCACCAAAGATAATCGTAATCAACAAACCCAAGAACATCATTTGTCTTCACTTTATTCTTTTCAAACATCAAGCCAAAATTTGAAGTGCCTTTCAAGTAACGAAGAATCCACTTAACTGCATTCCAATGCTCTTTGCCAGAATTATGCATAACCGCTAACAACACTAACAGAATGAGCCAAATGCAGTGCAGTGCAAATCATAGCATACATGAGATTACCAATCGCACTAGAGTAAGGAATACGAGACATATAGTCTTTGTCTTCTTCATTAGTAGGACACCGACTTGAAGATAATTTAAAGTGAGAGGCAAAAGGTGTAGAAACAGTTTGCAATCACCGAGATTAAATCTGCCAAGTACCTTCTCAATATAACTTTTTGAGATAGAAATAATGTACCACTTTGCGATCACGCTGAATTTCCATCTCAAGAATTTTCTTTCTTTGGACCAAGATCTTTCATCTCAAATTCATGACTAAGTTGAGCCTTCAACTGTTTAACCGATGACTTGTCATGAGAAACAATGAGCATATCATCAACATAGAGCAAGAAATAAACGAATGAACCACTTGGAAACTGTTTGAAGTAAACACGCTTATCATAATTGCTGAGAGTATTGTTGTGCAATCATAAAAGAATCAAACCTTTTATACCACTTGCCTTGGAGCTTGTTTTAAACCATAGAGAGACTTTTTCAAATGACAAACTAAATTCTCCTTTCCAGAGTAGCAAAACCCTCGTGTTGTGTCATAAAAATCTCTTCTTCTAAATCTCCATGTAAGAAAGCGCTTTAACATCAAGTTGCTCTAATTCCAAGTCAAATAAAACAACAAATGCAAGCATAACCCGAATTGAAGAGTGGCGAACAACAGGAGAGAAAACTTCATTGAAGTCAATACCTTCCCTTTGGTCGAAACCTTTTACCACTAGGCGGGCTTTCCATCTTGCAGGTTCAATTCCAGCAATACCATCCTTCTTCTTATAAATCCATTTGCACTTTAAAGGTTTCTTACCTTTTGGAAGCTCAACCAAATCCCATGTTTTGTTCTTATGAAGGCTCAAAATTTCTTCATCCATAGCTGTCAACCACTTAGAAGAATTTTCACATGCGATAGCTTCAGAATAAGAAGAAGATTCAAAGGTATCACAAATATCTTGAGCAGCAAGAAGAGCATAACAGGCCATATCATCAGTGTCACGATATCTAGCAGGCAATTGAATATTTCTTCGTGTTCTATCTCTAGCAATACAAGGATCATTAGTACTAGGAGATGCTGAGACTGGCTGTGAAGTAGAACCACTGGGTGCTGAAATTGGTTGTAAATTAGAACCACTAGATGAATCATTATCAATGGTAGGTAAATCTACCTCAAATTCTGCATTTCTTGCGGAACTTCGTAAATTTCAGATTCAGTTGTAGATGAAATTTCAGATTCATTTGTGGATGAACAACCATTACTATCACTACCAGATGAAAGTAAAGCATCTTCATGAAAAGTAACATCACGACTAGTGAATAATTTGCGAGCATCTGAACACCATAAACGATACCCTTTGACACCTGAACCATATCCAACAAATATGCGTTTTCTTGCTCTCGGCTCTAATTTTCCATCACTCACATGAGCATAAGCAGGACAACAAAAAATCTTAAATTAGAATAATCAACTGGTTTACCTGATCAAATCTCTTCTGGAATATGAAAATCAATGGCTGAATTTAGAGAGAGATTAACCAAATAAGAGGTTGTAGAAGTAGTTTCAGCCCACAAAGCACACTTATCCCATGAACTTGCATTTGAAAGCATGCAACGGGCTCTTTCCAGAAGAGTGTGATTCATACACTTTGCCACATCATTTACCTGGAATAGTCAAATATCTAGCAATACCATGATTAGCACAAAACTGATTAAACTCACCACTGTAAAATTCCAATCCATTATCAATTCTAAATTTTTTATCTTTCTGCCAGTTTGATTTTCAGCCAAAACTTTCCAATTCTTGAATACTGAAAAAACTTTATGCTTATGTTTCAAGAAATAAACCCAAACTTTGCGAGAAAAATCATCAATGAAGGTAATCATGTAGCTACATCTTCCAATAGAAAGAAATTTAGAAGGACCCCAAAGATCAGAATGAACATAATCAAGAATTCCTTTGGACTGATGAGTTGAAACAGAAAAACTGACCCTTTTTTGTTTGCCAAAAACACAATGTTCACAGAAATCAAGTTTGCCAATATCATCTAAATGTCCTTTCTTGCATAAAAGATGCATACCTTTCTCACTCATGTGACCCAAGCGCATATGCCAAAGCTTGGTGATGTGAGAATTTGATGCAATTGTTGAAACAGCTGCAGAACCTGTAACTGTGGAACCTTGCAAGTAATAAAGACTATTGATTCGATTGGCTTTCATGACAACAAGATTGCCTTTAGAAATCTTAAGAACACCATTTTCACCGGTATACTTATAACCCAAAGATTCAATAGTGCCTAAAGAAATAAGATTTCTTTTCATTCTGGGAACATGACGAACATTTGTGAGGGTTCTAATAGTGCCATCATGAGTTTTAATTTGAATAGAACCGATGCCAACAATTTCAAGTGGAGACTCATCAGCAGTCACAACATCACCACTACCAACAGAATCATAAGTAGAGAACCACTCTTTAAATGGACAAATATGAAACGTGCAAGCTGAATCAATAATCCAAGCAGTTTGATTCCTCAAGTTGGAAGTGCTAATTAGAGCCTCACCATCAGATTCATTTTGAACAAGACTAGCCTCAGCAGGTTTATCGGATTGTGGTCTTTTATCTTTATCTGTCTTATTTTTCAGCTTGTAACAATTGGAAACATCATGACCATAGTTCTTGCAATAACGACAAAAATTGTTGGGTTTACGTCCTCTCGACTTAGATCTAGACTTTGATCTATCAGAATTGCCTTTATGCTGTGATCTACCTCTAACAATTAAACCCTCAGCCTTAACTTCGGAACGAGAATCAATATCAAATTTCTCCTTAGACAACAAATTTGATTTAACATTCTCGAAACTAAGGGTGTCATGATTACCATAAAGCATAATCTCCTTGAAATATTTAAAGGTAGCAGGCAAAGAGACGACCAACAGAATAGCCTTATCTTCATCATCAATTTTTACCTCTAATTTCTCAAGATCAATGATGAGAGAATTAAACTCATTAAGATGAGACTGAATAGAGGTACCTTCCGCCATGCGAATTGTGTACAGACGTTCTTTGAGACGCAATTTGTTGGCAAGACTTTTTTTCATGTACAAATCTTCCAACTTTTTCCACAGTTGTGCGGCAGTGGTCTCACTAATAACTTCACGCAAAACATCTGTAGACAAACTGAGCTGAATGGCGGAAAGGGCTTTCTGGTCAAGTTCTTCCCATTGTTCATCTGTCATTGTCGCCGGTCTAGCTGACAATGCTTTTCTGACACCCACCTGTGTAAGAACGGCTTTCATCTGAACTTGCCATATTGCAAAACTGATCTTGCCATCAAATTTCTCGATATCAAATTTAGTGGACGACATAATGAGAATAAAAATAGCAGATCAAATAATAATATGGTAGATTCAGAAAAACTCCCTGGTGCGCTCTGAATGCGCGAAGAAATTAATCTGTAAAAGCCTGATACAACTCGGATAAGTACAGAAGCTTGGACCGAATTTTTTTTTCTTTCCCCGACGGACTGACAGCCGAACTCACTGCCACTCAAACCTCGAGTCTTGAGCCTTGAGAGGACCGGACTTGATGCTTGGAATTGAACCAGACTTGAAGTTTTCTTCACGTGAAAGAGCAACTTGAAGCAAACTTCCCTTGACTAGAAGTCACAAGGCCCTCACGAACTTGAGCCAAACGAAAAGAAAAAAATGGAAATCCTTATGAAGTCCGATCGGTAAAGCACGAGCGATTCAACCGGAGTTGCGCACGCACTGAATTGGAGTCTCCTCACAGGCAACGACTTGACTAGCTGGGAGCGCTGCTGCGCCGGCTACCGGGCGAAGACCGAAGTCGATCTGGCGCCAAGGCCGAGCATCAAGACGGCGCGGACCGGCGGGAGACGCTGCACCGGCGAAGGAGCCGAGGAGACCATGCGCGGACCGAGGCTGCGCGTGGTGCAGCGCGCTGGGAAGCCGAGGAGGTCGACAGCTCGGGACCGGAGGCCGTGTGCGCAGATCAGTGCGCGGAAGACGCCGGCGAGGTGTGGTGCGCGCGGAAGCCGATTCGCGGGCGATGAAGATCCGAGGCGGCGGTGGCGCACGGCGTGATCTGGAACCCAGGTAAGGACTCTGATACCACTTGTTAGGGTTAGGGTTGCACACGCACACACACACAATAGATTGGAAAGGTGGACACGAGATTTACGTGGAAACCCTTGCGGGAGAAAACCACGGGAGACGAAAATCCACTATGAAGGTTCAAGGATTACAAGTACATGGGGGTGGCTTATATAGCCAATGAGTCCGTATCATAGAAGGCAAGGACTCCAAGATTAGGTAAGATTAGATATTGAGTCATATCCTAACAATGACTATTCCAGGAGGTGGAGCAAGCAATAGAAGGATTCAGAAAGAAAAAAATTAGTTCACATGTTTTCCTCAATGAATCTTTACCCCTTTATAATTTACCAGTTAATTCTTTTCTACGTGCACACACTATTCTGTCCCCCACAGAGGATATTTTTTCTTTGTTCACCCTAAAACGTGCACCCAGAAATCCTACTTCCTCATAATCAAGGGCTAAGATGTTTTATCACATTACTTCATCAAATCTAATGGACCAAATCACCTGGTTCATCCCATCAATCCCATCAATCCCTTAATCCCATCAATCCTAAACATCCTAAACACCCGCGCCCCAATCGTCGCCGCTTCAGCCTACTCCCGTGCGCCTCCTCCCCTAATCCCGCGTCGCCGCAGGCCAACCCCTCCGCGTCGCACCCCCTCGAGCACGCCCGCCTGGACCTTCTGGTTTGACAACCCGCAGCGGCGACTGGGTTCGGCGACAAGAGGCGGCGGTGGAGCGATCTGGCGACTGGGTTCGGCCGTGAGCGGCTGCGCGGTTCGATGACAAGCGGCGACGGCTGCAACCTGCAATGGGGTGACTTGGCGATAGGCGGCGGCGACGTCGCGGTTCATCCGCGAGCGGTGGCTCGATTCGGCGACAAGCGGTGTCCGGTGAGTCACTCGCGTTCGCTCTCTCATTCTTCATGCACAGGAATTTTACAAAGCGATCAAATCCGCAGAAACTCAAAACGTATGATTCTTGGTTTCGAATATTTGTTGCAGATGTTGTAGATTCAAGTAGATAGGTATGAGAGAAATTTATGATGGCTCGCTCTCATCCACCGCCGCATCCGCTGCCCGCCGGTGGCGCACACCAACGTCGAGCGCGACGGTGATGGCGCGGACGCCTCCGTGCCCGGCGAGGCCTCCTCCACTGGAGATTGCGACCACGACGCAGCGGCGGAGCCAGGGGTGATAGCACCAGCACGATATTTGGTTCAATGTTTGGTTCAATGTTTTAATTCTGATTATGTGATCTGTCTTGCACGAAAAACATACAGAATTAAAACATTGAACCAAATAGGACTCTCCGCCAGCATTCTGATTATGTGATCTGTCTTGCTGCAGCTGAAATGAATGTAATATTACTCAGCCCTATGCTTTTCTGCAAAACTATTAGTTTTTTTATCCCTTCGGTTTTGCGTGGTTTTTGTGCCTGTGTACTGTAGAGCAATATTGTAGCCTCTGGTGGCCTTGGTGGTGAGGTCTTCATATGGGACCTTGATGCTGCTGTTGCTCCTGTAGCCAAATCTGTAGATGGAAAAGAGGATGAAGTTCCTAATGGAAACTCTGGACCTACTTTGACAACCTTGTGCAATGTAAATTCCAGTGGCAACATTGCTTCCAGCAACGGACAATCACATGGGTACAGTCCAATTGCTGCGAAAGGTCACAAAGATTCAGTTTATGCACTGGCCATGAATGATACAGGAACATTACTCGTCTCTGGTGGTACTGAAAAGGTATTATGTTCTTCAATTTTCGAGAACAAGTATTATGTTTTCCTTGTGGTTAGTAGGCCCATTAACTACCAGTTTCTGTAGACTCTCCTTTAAGACCTCTCCTAGAATATTCCTTATATTCACGGTTTGATGTAGGTTGTCCGTGTTTGGGATCGCAGGACAGGATCAAAAAATATGAAATTGAGAGGGCACACTGACAATATCAGGGCTTTATTTCTTGATTCTACTGGCAATGTTTTAAAATATTATCTACTGGCAATGTTTTAATTCTGTATGTTTTAAAATATTGCCAGTAGATAATATTTGGTTCAATGTTTTAATTCTGTATGTTTTTCATGTCTGTTCCACAATCACTTGTCAGGTTGTCAATGTCTTTTTTTCCTTATTAATTATCTACTGGCAATGTTTTAATTCTGTATGTTTTAAAATATTGCCAGTAGATAATATTTGGTTCAATGTTTTAATTCTGTATGTTTTTCTTGTCTGTTCCACGATCACTTGTCAGGTTGTCAATGTCTTTTTTTCCTTACTAATTATCATGTTGATTTGCAGAAAAGCACCAAGAGGGTGAATTTTGTCAGGAACTTGATCAGGTTTTGATATGGGCTGTAGGTGTTTATGAGCTTCTGTTTCATGATTGTACACTTTAAACATGTGTTGAGCTCCATAGTCCATAGTATACCTAACTTGTATCTTCTGAGTCAAGGTTCAACCAAAGAAGAATGCAAAGCCTGCCAAAGATGAGACTATCGATGACGAAATGACGAAACCTCCTCTGATGAGGTAAAACGTCACTAGCACAATTCAATGTAGTTTCTCAGTTGATGAAATGCTAATTTCTCTTCTTTTCTTTTCTTTTTAATCAAGGAACCTGCAAAGAAGCCTTCTGCTAAACCTCAGGCTCTGGTTGCCAATAATGGTTTGAAGAAAGGCAAGCCAGAGAGCAGCACCTCGGGGACCAGTTCTGAGGATGAATCAGATGAGGACGAGGTGAGTATTTCACTGCTTCTTTGTGTTGCACTGAATTAGTTTCATATTTACACTCATGATGAGTTCATGATTGCTTTGTGATTCTTTCTCGGAGTTTAGAACCATATATAATGCGTAACCTGTAGAATCAACTATTTGTACTAAAACGTATACCAAGCCAGTTGTTATTAGGATGTTTGTTATTATTGTTTATGATTATATGGGGCAATAGTATTCCTGTTGTAGAATCTTAGCAGCTGGCTAATCTGTTCTGTTTTTGTGTGCCGTTGAGATGTTATTAAAAGACTTACACTATGATTTAGGTCCGATAGTATTACAGCATTTTATCTTCAACTCTTTTGACATTGTTGCTGTGTTTTGTTTGTGTCTTCCAGAAACCTGCTGCTCCAGTAAAGAAATCGTCCGTGACTAATGCGCAAAAGCAAAAGGAGGAATCTGACAGCTCTCATGTAGACACAATTGACTTGTCGGACAATGAAATTGTGAAGCTTGAGAACTTCCCTTACATGAATCGTCTTGGCACTCTGTTGGTTAACAATAACAGAATCACACGAATCAATCCCAACCTTGGAGGTAAGAGAACCAATGTTTTGTTTTGATGGCATGTGTTTTTTATCACTTTCATATTTTGCTCCACACCTCCCGTGTTTTACTCAATTATTCTTGGGTTGCTCTCATGTAGAGTTTTTGCCAAAGCTGCATACTTTGGTGCTTACGAACAATCATCTTACAAATCTTGCGGAAATTGATCCCCTTGCATCTCTTCCAAAACTGCAATTTCTCAGCTTACTGGATAATATTGCAACTAAGCAGCCAGACTACCGGTTGTATGTGATCCATAAACTAAAGCATTTGCGGTTGCTGGATTTCAAGAAAGTGAAACAACAGGTCCGCAATCATGAACTTCTTTAGCATACGAGTTTGTTATGCTTTTGAAGCTTGTTAGTCATTTGCACTTAGGCTTGATTTCTTGAGAATGATGTTATGCTAATATTCTTATGTTTTGCTGCCAATTCTTCTGTTCTGAATGACTTGCTTTTAGTTAATTTTCTTAGTGGTTTTTCATTTGATCACTAATGATAGTTTCTAAGATCCACCCTAACTTATTGCATTATTTGTTTTTATGATGTGACATTATTTGTGTGCAATTTTGCTGCAGAGAAATTTTTGGTTTAGTACTATGGTTTAGTATATGGTTTTATTTTCATGGGTGTAGAATAGCTTTCGACAAGAGGGAGCCTGCAACTCTGTCTTACACTCAATATGCAACATATGCTGTATACGCAGAGTCTACATGAGTAATGCAGATAGCCTACTGGGGATAATGTATGCGTGTGTTATTATATCTAGGATAATGTTACACGCCAGGCGTCCGACGTGTAGCTCTTTTTTTTTATATCTCCATGTAGCTCCTTTAGCTGTCCTTTGCCCACACATACGTCTCTGCCTCTGCTTCTTGCCAGAAGCCTCATACTCACTTTTTGCTTGGCTGTCTGCCCATGGAAGTGCCCTGCCGAGCTTGCCATCGAGCCCCCTCCAGCATCATCTGGCTGCGAATGGGGCCGTCGATTCCTCCCTGCTGCTTTGTGCTCAGAATCCATGTCTTACCCTACCAAGCTCCACCTTCTCTCCATTTCTTCTTTTTACTCCTTGTGTTTTGTTGGGCTACTGTTGCACCAGACCTTTGGGTTGCAATGGATATGTATTTTTGTTGCGCCATAAAAAAATTGTTGTTGCACAGAGGGGGCGATGTTTTGTTTGTTGTTGTGGGTGAATGATTTGAAGGTGTGGATCCTTGATTTCTTGAATCAAGTGAACCATCGAAGAGAAGACATGGAGGTGGTGGTGATGCTATGTGCGTCATTTGAAGACTAGCTTTCTAGGTGTGCATAGATTTCTTCCGCTGTTTAGTGTCATTTAGCGTTGCTAGACACTATTTAGGGGTACTTAGCATCAACGATCCTTCAGCGATCAGCGAACAAGCGATCTGGAAGTAGCGATTGGAAAATTTGGTAATCTCGTTTCTTTTTTTTGCTTATTTGAATTGTATTACCAAATATCGCCGTAGCGTTAGCATGGGCAATATACTAGTCTTCATTGATACGTGGGTAATCCTTCGCTAACTTCACTCTTTCCTTCGATGAATTTTTATGCAGATCAATTCGGTAATTATGTGTATCATACTTATCAATATCGGTATGTATGAGCCAATGGCCAGTATGTACTATATCGGAACCGAAATCGGTACAAGTAGCCCTATGTACCGTACCGGCCTTGATAACGATCAATACCGCTCAATTACATACCGGCTTCGATACCAGTCATATCGGTTGAATCGATAATATAGTATATTAACTTATGTGTTATATTTGATAGTACTACTATGTATTTAGAGTAGTATTATAAGTAAACTTTGGTGTACATATAACTAAACATATTTATACTTATAAATATATATTATTATAGTAAACCTAGAACGGTACATTATTATGGATTGGTATCAAATGTACCATTTCAATAGGCAATAGCCAAACCGATATAACGCCTAGTATGATATTGATAAGTTTGATGCGTACACGCAGAGCAATGATCAATGCGAGGCAGGTCGCAGGCTCGCAGTGAGGTTGTATGAGAATCATGGAGTCGTGGGGGCGAGAGGAGTTACTGGTTTGGACATGGGCATCAGGGCTTTGGATCCATATATGTTGTCCTAATTACCATCTTAAGCTACTGATTTACTCTAGGCTTAGGTCATGTTTGGATCCTTGGGCTAATTGTTAGCTGGCTAAAAATTAGCCCTAATCTATTCAAACAGGAAGACTAATATGTGGGCTAATTTTTAGCCAACCCCTCAGCTAACAATTAGTCTATTAGTTGGTGAGGGAGAGCTAATTTGGGCTAATAGCAGGTAATATGTTAGGAAAAGTCTAAAATACCCTCGTGCTGGTCTTATACTCACTTCCTCACCCGTGCGTTCGCTCCCCAATTCATTATGAGGGGCAAACATGACTTTTCTAAGAAATTAGCACAACCATTAGCCATGTATCCAAACAGCTCTAGACTATTTTCAGATGGGCTAATTAATTAGTTCTAGCCCATCCCAACATGGCCTTACCTAACTGATGTTTGAGACATGTGCGAGCTCTTGAGCTCTTGGATCCATGCACGAAGCATGCATTCTCTTGGCAGGAAAGAACCATTGGTTACTATTTGCAGTTCCAAAGTACCACGTACTACTAGAAAAAAGATAGTCAATCCTTGAGCTATACAGAAGAGAACAGGAGTGAAGAAAACCTGCCATGAGGAGCTCGACGGCCACCGTCTTCTCCCGCTCCGGCTGGCTGATCCATCGCCGAGATCAGCTGGGGGTTGGGCTTGCGTGATAAAACCCTCAACGATTTGCCTCACGAACACTTCACGGTGAAAACGCTCGATCAGCTCGTCGGAGTTCCACCGCGTCCCTCTTCTTTTGCAACGAGAATAGAGGCACTTGCTCATCCTGTCTCGGCCGTCTGTGTTAGATCAAACGGTGGACATAGACCGATCGCCAGTGAATTGTGCGAGCCAAGCCTAAAAGGTAAAAAAAAAAAAAC
The DNA here is from genome assembly GCA_036346355.1 of Rhipidocladum racemiflorum. NCBI lineage: Eukaryota > Viridiplantae > Streptophyta > Magnoliopsida > Poales > Poaceae > Rhipidocladum > Rhipidocladum racemiflorum. Next base: position 17,922,250 of record CM070574.1, on the reverse strand, counting down.
AGAGGGTGGGTATGCGTGAAAAGCTACCTCCAACAGTTACTCTTCCTCGATCTGGGCCGCCTAGGTTTTGATCGGGCGGCGCATGGAGATCGAGGTTTGGATTGTGCTGCTTCTGCGCGATCCATGGGAAAACAACCTCCGGTCGTTCCTTCTCCTCGAGCCTCGATCCCTGGAGCTCCGCCGCAGCAGCCGCTCGCCGGAGCTCTGCCGCATCCCGATCCATCCACGGCGCCCCTCACCTCTCCGGCGACTCGAGTACGTTCTCGGTGGTTCTTTGTTTCTTCTTCCCCCTTCGATATGGTAATTAGTTCTGCTCCTTTTTTTCTTGTCCTCATTTGTATTAGAGATCCATCCAAGTGCATTCGCGACGCACATTTGCAGAGAAATTATCAAATTGGGGGACGGTAATTTTGACTTGGTCCTTGTTGGCTGGTTTTTGCTGTTCAAAAGTTCATACTTATCGCGTCATGTCAAGAGCATGACTAGAAAGCATATATATGATCGCCATTGCTGTGTAGTTTGATGTTTGCCTATCATACATGAGACCAAATGAACTCCTTTTAATACTGTGATTTGTTGATGTCCATCATCACATTAGGCTACTGGCTGGTAGCGTAATTCATCATCACAACATCACCAGCTATAGTATCGGTTGGATGTGTGCAAAGAAGAAGAATTTGAAGCTCATGTTATTTCATTGTCTCGTACTCTGTTAGTTATGTAGTTTCCAGGTACAACAAGATGTTAAAACCAAGGCAAAGTATTGGGCTACATTTTATCCAGAGAATTCATTACGACACGGTAGTATTGGTTTGTTGACCTGGCAACACACATTGCAATTCATGCCTCACACAGGCAGCACACAAAGGCCCTCCCAACTTGGCACAAACGGGCAAGTCAGGAATCCATTACAAACCTGCCTTTGTGTGGATATACATTTTAATCGTCTGGATGCACATATGGGTTTCTTGCAGTAGTTAACATATGGGTTTCTTGCAGTAGTTAACTTTGAGTTCTGCATACGCATTCAGAATGCTCAATTTGGATTGGACAGCTGCAATTATACACAATATCTGTACTGGCCGCATGTGTAAACAGTACGATTCCATCATTACATAAACAAAATATAAGCAGATAGGGGGATAGGGTAAATAAAAGAATGATTGCATTGGATTTCGTTGAATATACATAGTACAAAATATATCAACAGATACAACATCGGCAATGGAGATTGCTGGATTTTCATCCTCCCTTCTCGCAATTTGACTGTACTAGGAGATGCATGAAGCCGATAGATAGGTGTTAGCTGTGACTAACGATTAAAAACTACGTATTATGTACACTTGTTTCGCCTGCATCAACCCAGCTGTATCATCCTAAAGACAAAATGCTCGGAGATCTGCACAGACTTGGCGATCTGGGGCCCTCCTTCTCCCCTGAGCTTAGAGAGCATGAATCGCTCCGAAGCTCGGATAATCGGGCTTTTTCATGCAATAGTTTGCACTACAGGCATAACATTTTGCAGCATCGGTAAGATCAAACACAGAGCAAATAAGAAGATTAAGTTAGCTCAATTAAAAATGTTCTCTGCACATTATTACCTTTAACTTAAGATCCTCAACTTCACTCTCCAAAGAAGCAATACGGCATTGGAGTTGATTTAAGGCTTCCAATGCTTTCAAAAGACTCGCATCAGATTCATGGTTTCTAACTCCAGCTACCTGTAGCAACAGTAGGGTTCATGTTTGGTCATGTAATTTAGCAAACTCACATCAACCACGTGATAATGTTGCCAAGCAAAATTATTCATACCTTCAGAATGCTGGTACATAAACTCAATAGATTTTCTGCGAGTTTGCTTCTATCTTGTTCACTTTCCTGTTGACAGGTAAACAAACAGAATATCAGTGCCTTTGTACCTGGCATAACTCTTGACAGATGGAAAGGAAGTAGACGTACCTCTACTTTCTTCCTCAAAAGCTCTTCCTCTTCTATCTGCTCGCATGGATCTTTTCCATCTGAGACCCTGTAGCGGGCAAGCTCTTCCTTTGTACGGACAACAATGGCCCCTAGCTGCTGCAGCTTTGCACTTAGCTCTTCATTCTGCTTTTTCAGCCGGATATTCTCTTCCTATTGAGTTGTACAAAACACATGAAAGATGATCAGACAGGAAAACAGTAATGTTCGGAAATACCAAGAAAGTTCGAAAAGTAATAATAGTTCAATACCTTTGTTTTGACATGGTGATTAATTCGCAGCTGAAGATTCTGTTGTCGGGTAAGCTTCTTTACTTCATCTTCAAGATTAAGAATGATAGTTTTGTAGTTTGCATTCTCAGCCTACAATACACCAGCCAATTAATATAGGAAAACTAAAATTTACCAGAAAAGGAGGGAAAGAAACATGTCGCTTCTTTTGCAATGGAAAAGTGATTTGCCTTACCTTCAACAAGTCAATTTCAGCTGCCATAAAGTGTTCTTTTTGTTGTAATTTTTCTATAGTAATGCGTGCAACTCCAAGTTCTGATTGTCTGTGATTTATTTCATCAAGCCAGCTGTAGAACAAAAACATTGACGTGTAATTTATATCACCTATTATTGAGATTTTAAAGATGTCACAGATGGCAAAGTATCTACCTCTGCCTCTCTTCAATGAATTCATCAAGCTGCTTCTTCAACTTTATCAGCTCATTGGACTGCTGAACACTTGTGATTTAAATACAATCCAAGAGGAAAGAGAAGTTGCAGAAAAACTATTGCTACTGTGGAACTTACCTCTTTAGATTCTTGAGCTTGAGAAATAGCTGGTTCTTTTGTGTCCATCTTTTGCTGGTTGTCAACTAGTGCCTACAAAATTATACCATAGGCAAATGTCTACAAAATATTAGTGGCCTAGACACTTAATTGGAAATATCTATGAATGTGTGGAATTTGTATTCCTACCGCCCAAGCTGTCATGTTCATCTTAACCCCTAACATATCACGAATCACATCATGTGTCATACTCTCTGTTGCAGCTAATCTCGCGTTCAACATGAATATCTTCAAACATAAGAGAAAGGATAGGTTTGTAAAATTATAAACAGATAAAACCAGAAAGGTGGAAAGTTTAGAAAAAACTCACCTCCCTTTGCCGACTAGCTGCTATGCCCTCGAGTTCCATGATACGTTGCTTTGCAGCACTAAGTTCTTCATCTTTCTCAGAATTCATTTGTTGTACAAAGCCCAATCCAATACATTTGAATGGGGAACCCGAACCCCGAGGTTTCGAGCTAATCTTTTCTGGTCTCGTGGAGCAAGCATTTGCGGATGTATTGTCAGTCTTAACCTGTTGTGCCATTGCCTCTAGCTCCATGAACTAGTAAGATCATATTTAATTAGTGTTTTTGAAAACTGTTGATAGCTTCAGCACTTGAAAATAATAACAAAAGAAAATTTGCTTACCTTCTGCTTATATTCTCGTGCTGCTGCCTCAGCATGTATGTTTAGCTCTGAGATATGCGCCTTGCACTGAGCAATCTATAAAGAAAAAAGAGGTGATACTGAAACCAACAATTTTTGGACAAAACTTCTACGACGGTAAAATTACCATCAGAACTATTAAACACTCGTATTTTAAGTGACAAATGGTTAGAAAATATATTGTTACCTCTGATTCCTTTTCAGCAACCTCCTTTCGAAGTATTCTTATACTCTCCTGAGCAGCCAGGAGCTCATTATGTATCTCTCTTGAGTGTCTGCAAGAGAGCCAAGGTGGCTGTTACCCTTACAGCTGTGAATTTGGTAGCTGTTTTAACAAAGTTCATAACCATGCAAACCTGAATGAGTCATTTAAATCAGCCATTCCATCTTCCACGGAGCTCCTTGCTTTCCCGGAGGATGGTACAGCTAGCATTTGTTGCCTAACTTTCTGAAGCTCCGCTTCTAAGTCTTCTCTCTGCATTCTTTGTCGTTCTGCTTCTTCCTTGATGATGTCCACCTTAAGGGAAACAACCAAATACAGTTATTGAGAACGAAAGATTAGCGCAACAAGTAATGAATCAACATTAAAATAGAAGAAGTAGCACTGCTCACCTTGTTTTCCAAAGCACATACAGTACTTTCGAGCTCCTCAATCGACCTCTCCAATAGCTTCACTTCCTCATCCTTCTCTTCAGCATATGACTTCCTTTCCTCTGCTATCTGTAAAAGAGCAATAGAATGGTTATACAGGAAAAATAACTCAAGTGGTATTGATGGAGAAAAACAATAATCAAGTAGGTTTTTGAGCACCTGTTGGGCCTCTGTTGCAATTGCTTCACTTTCTTCGGCCAGTGCCTGAGCCATCTCCAGCTTCTCTTTCAAGATAAGCACCTGAGAATCACAGCATTGCTTTTCATCTGAAAGATTGGAGAAGTCATCTTGCAAACTTTGAAAATAGCTATTCTTATCATCAAGTAAACTTCTCAGATCAATCAACTCCTCTTCCAGTCTTTCAGTGGCTTTACTTTTATCAGCCAACTCCTCCCCCGTAGCATAACTGATTTCTTCAATATGGTTCAGCTGAGATCTCATTTCAGTGTTCTGCATGTAAACTACCTTTAGTTCATCAACCTTATTTGCTAGCTGCTCCTCTAGGACAGAAACCTTTTCGTTACTCTTCAAGATCTGAGCTTCTAGTAGTTGCCTTCCGGAAACAGCATCATCAAGTTCCTTCGATTTAGAAGTAAGCTCTTGTTTTAATGATTCTATTGCTTCAGTCAACTCAATAAGTTCATCTGCTTGATCTTTTGCAACACATGCTGATTCCTGTAATAGGCTAAGATCAAATGACAAGCCCTTTGCCAATTCATCTTTCCTAGCTAATTCAGACTTCAGAAAAGAATTATGGGTGCTCAACTCCTCAACGGACATTTGAATGGAGTCAAACTCATTGGAGAACTTCGTCACCATGTTTAATTGGTCGTTAATGTACTTTTGTACTTGATCAATAACTTGTTCCATACGGCCTTGAATGGTGACAAATAACTTCTTGGCGTCAATATTAGCAACAAGTTCAACCATCCTCTGTTCCTTGCACATAACATCTTCATGTTTCAATGAATCATTTTCGGACCTCAAATCATTCTCTCTTGAGATTCCAAGTTCAATGGCTTCGACTTTCAACTCAAGCTCCATGCATACGGCTGCATGGCAGCATTGCAACTCCATCAAAGTTTTGTTTTTTCCATCTAGATCTGTTTGCAAGGACGTAATGCTGGATTCCAAGGAGCCAACTACATATCGAAGTTTTCGGTTCTCCGCACTCATTGCATGTAGACTTTCCATAACTTCATCCTTGTTCCTCTTTAGGTCCTCCAAATCTGTCCTTATCCTATTGTTCTCCTCATGTAAAGCATAAACTGCAACACTACCCAAATCCTGGCCAACTTTCCACAAAGTTGCTTCTGTCTTCAATCCTTCAAGGACTTCAGTAAACATAAGTCTCAGCTGTACTTTGTAGTGTTCCAATTCTGCAGCCAAAACAATAGACTCGATATCTTTTTCAATTGTATTGATCATAACCAATTCATTGTGATAATCCACAAGCCAACTGCACAGCTCAGATTCATTGCACCCTTTCATATCATTTAGGGGTATGGCATTGTTCACTTGAAGCAGACTCAAATCTTCAAGCATTGTGTCCTTTAATATTCTGTTGAGAAGTAAAGCTTCGTCCAATTGGTGGCGCAGCTCTTCCTTTTCTTTGGATTCAGCTGCCAAGGCACTCCTGTTGGTAGCATCAATCTCTTCAATCAAAACGGAAAGTTCGCTGTACATGGAATTTGACCTTGCCAACATTGCTACTTCTTGTGCCTGCAAATGCAGAATATTCTTCTCAAAGGAATCTAATCTTGTGTTCAATTCAGTTGCTTCCTGTTCCTTCTTTGCAATACGACTGAAACTGTGGTTGATGTCGAGTAGTAACTTTCCTTTGAGAACACTACAGATTTCAAGTTCATTCTTTGCTTTATCATTGTGCTCTCGCAGCTTAGATATCAAAGAATTAGATTCACAGAGCCCACGCTGAAGGAAATCATTTTCTGCATTCAGCCCAGTAATTCTCTCCAATAAAATCCCCATATGGCAGAGGTGCAACACAGAAACAGCACAATCTTTTCCGATTATCTCTAACCAGTTCTCCTCTAACCAAGTTCTTCCCAACTCTGCGAACTGTTGAAGCTTTGACTTCATCCATTCAACATCGGAAGAAACAAACTCAAGCTTGTCCAATAGCAAATTCTGCAGATGTCTAATGCCATCTTCCAGTTCAAGAGCTAGCTCATTTGCTTCAAGCAGGCTTGACTGGAATTTCTTTTCCATAACCTCGTAAGTTTGTTCCTTCATATCCAGCAGCATCTTCAAATTACCGATTTCTCTTAGCAAGCAATCCTTTTCAGCAATAAATGAAGCTTTCTTTTCTTTGTACTTTTCTACTTGAAGTTTAGCATTTTCATTCGCTTCCACCAGTACCTTGACCTTAGTGTCTGCATCACTTACGGTTACCTGTGCTTCTTCCAACTTGACTATAAGAGTAGAAGCCTCAAATGATTTCTGGGTTGCAAGATCTTTTGCCTCTGAAACCTCAAGTTCGAGTACCTGAAAGAATGGCATAGTTATGATGTTTAAACATCTAGATTTGCATTCTTGCATCAAGAGTGTATAGGTAATGATCACAAATGATAGCAAGAAATCAAGATCAACCAACTCAAGAGAATGAACAGAATTTTCCATCCTCAAATGCTAACTCTTTGCAGCTGTTATGTACACAATAAATCAACAAAATTCATTGACTCCATCAACTCTTACAGGGCCAAAGCGCATCATGTCGACCAGACCCACATCAACATAATCCAATTTTGTCATCGGGTAAAAATGCTGAACTACACCATAGGTCCCCTTGAGTTCTTTAATATTTTTTATTATGTTTACATCTATATAATATTTTTTATTATGTTTACATCTATATAATAAACCAAAATTTATTGAAAGATAGACCAGGCAATGGTGAGATATAACTAAGTTTTAGTACCACTGCGACAATGCCAGGTGATCAAAAGAATGCAGGCAGCATTTTACTACAAATTCTATAAAGCAACATAAATCAGTCGCTTGTTAGCTATTACTTCTTGCTCATTAAAACGACAGCCCTACATGTGGAAGATAAGTATACAGCGCTACAGATTTTTTTTCCTATTAAAATCCTTCTTACTGGAAAGAGAACCAAGTCTACCTATTTTTGGGCGAGGAAAAATAAGTCTTATGTGATTATGGTGAACTACAAATCCAATTCAAAAAATAAGAAGATAGTTTGTTGTTCAGAAAAAAAAAAAATCAAAGATCAACAAAACTTACAGGGAAAAACTTCAACGAAAGCCAAATGGCCTTTCAAATGTTACCTCTTTTTCTTTACGCCATGAAATAAGTGATGCTGACGCGTCATTATCTTTTTCTTGCATCTTTATCTCCAATTCTGTCAGTCTAGCTTCACAGCATTTTTCTTTATCGATTATCTCTGACTTCAATTGAAGAACCTCAGCACTTAGATATTTAATAGTTCTTTCACTCTGGAAATGGCATTCTGTCGCAATTTCTTTTTCTTGCAGAAGCTTGGCCATTTGAGACCGCAGCATCTGCAATCCGTGAACTGCAAACTCCATTTCCTTGTTAAGTTGGCAAAAGACCTCAGCATTGCGCTGCTCCCCAGTTTCAAAGGCATGAAGCGTTTTAAGGTCAACCTGCAACATGCAGTAAAACATGGTCATGCCATGAATGTTTAAAGAATGCCACTCTTAATTGATACAGATCGATTTCTGTAAGGAACTTACTGACATAAAGAGTGGACTGTACGGTTCACCTTGATACCAAATAACAAGAGCATTAGCTTACCCGGTCCTCCAAGTTCAAGTCTGAATCTTGACAGACGACCTCTTCAGGGTCCGCAGAAAGGCTTGACTGCAATATATTGAATTCAACTCCAAACTCATGTATAATACCCTTTGCCTTCTGAACATCTGACAACATTCTTAACAAAACAGTACTTTCTTCATTTTTCAGCTTCTCAAAAGCCCGCTCCTTGTCCTGGGTCTGACTCAATAAACGAGTTAAATGCCTCTTTGACTGGTTTAATTGTGACTCTAGCTGATGAATCACTTCTTCCATCCCCCTTTGTAAAGATACATAGTTTTGTTCAAGAACATCCTTCTGCACAAATGTTTCAATGGATTCATCCAGCAAAAGCTCTATTCTCTGAAGTTCATCAAGTTGCTGCTGGTTCACATGCTCTTGTTCAGTTACTTGTGATCTTAAAAGAGAAATATTTTTTTCTTGATCGTTCTTTTCCTGTTGATGCACTTCATTTATGGCCTGCATTGCTCCTCTTAAGGACCTTAACTTCAAGTCCAAGTCGTATCTTATATCATCTGCCTCTTTCAACCGGTTTTGAAGCTCTCCAAGTAGCTCATCTCTTTCAGATATACCACGACACATCTTCTGGAATTGATCCTCAATCCATCTTCTTTGAGAAAAGGACTCGGATATAGAGGCAACCTGGTCAGAAGCTTCATCAAGAGCTGTATTACCATCCACAAGAAAGCTTCCGATGTCAGCAGCTAATCTGTCCCAGTCCTTGGTTAACAGCCCAATTTCTTTTTGTTTTTCCTCAATTAGTGCAGAAATGCTTTCGTTCTCCTTCATCACCTCAATTAGCCTATCATTCAACTGTTCTCTTTCCAGTTGAAGCTCATCTAGACTTTGTTTGGCCAACAACTCATTTCTGTTACTAGCATCTAACTGCTGTTGGAATGATTTAAGCTCGTCTTGTAAGCACATAATCACCTCAGCTGTTTCAACCTCGACCTGTCTACGGACTTCATCCATTTCTTGCTCAGCAGAACTGTGAGATGCCTGATCTCTCTGGTAACTTGTATTTAAGTTGCGTGCCTTTTCAAGTGAAGCTTGCATTCTTTTCAGCTTTATCTGCAAAGGTGAATCTTCATTTTCAAAACACTTCAAGAGTTGCATTTTGGGCTCTTCATTAGCCAAGCATTCCTGTCTATGTTGGATGTCAAGCTCGTTATTTAACCTAGAGATTTCCAAATCCCTTTTTTTTAGAAGCTCTACGCTCTGTTTATTATTCTCCTTCAGCCCATTTAGTTCATTTATCAACATAATCTGCTGCGAGTCAAGAGCTTCAACAACAGATCTTGCATCATTTAGTTCACTTTCCATGGCCTCACTCTGTCTGCAAGCTTCAAGGATACGTAAATTTGCTGCTTTCAGCTCATCACCTAAACTAGTAGTTCTTTCCTCAACTTCTGCACGGGCTGTCCTCTCTTCAGCAATAATTGTTTTAAGTACGTCCAACTCCAGCTGCAGGTTTAATATATCTTCTATGTTCCTCATAAAGCGCTCATCAGAACAATCTTCCATCGTTGCAGGTGCATGAGAATCACAATGGTGTAATGTTGATGAAAGTTTCTGTCCATACGATACAAAGCATAATGTCAGATTCTCACTTCCCCCATTGCCACAACGGATAGCCTAATTGGTGTAGAACATAAGAACATAGATCAGTTCAGAAGCTACTGTTCATACCTCAAATACGTAGGAATATTCCTCCCTCTTTGAGCCTTTGATGGTACTTAATTCTTTTTGAAGAACAACTATTTCCCTGTGAAGTAACGTCCTTTCTTAAAAAACAGGAATTTTAACAAAGAAAAACTCATGCTAATGCTACTTATGTAACTAAGCATTTACCTTGTTAGTTTTTTACTTGATTCTAAGCAAACATGCAGCTCACTCCTACAGGTTTCTAACTCTTGATTGGTCCTTTTCAACTGGACATGAAATGAGAGCGAGAAAGAGAGAGAGCAACATCAGTTAATCAATGTAACTATAAGCAACAGGCTAAAACGATTCTCTGGACGGCAAGGAGATACCTCCAAACGTAAAGCTTCAGCATCACATGCAAAGTTAGAGCAACGCTGTTCTGTGTCCTGAAAATGTCAAAAAAAAAAAATTAACAAAATTGTAGGAAAGATAATAGTGGACGGAAAAAATAAACAGGAATTCAACCTCAAACTTGGCCGAAACGCTATTTTGTTGATCAGTTTCTATCCTCCCTTCAAGTATTTGCGAGACCTGTCAGCACAAGGAATGCTGCTTAAACGAAACCCGGGAGACTATACTAATTAGAATTACAAAATGAAGGTTAATATAAACCTGATTTCGAAGGTTGGAAACTTCGTTCAACAGAAGCTCCCTCTCCCCTTCATTATATAAGTGGTGATACCTATCAATGCAACAGAAACATTTTACTACAGTGCAACATATATTTGTGTATACTGATCTAGACTATATATACCTCTTGAGTTCGTTTGAGAGACGAATATTTTCCAGCGCAAAACGAATTACTTCTGGATTTTTGTCAATTCTTGCACGGAGCAACTTAATTTCTTGTGACAACGTTTTGTTCTCTTCCAGCAGATATGATTCTGCTGGCAATTTGTCGCGAACAAGAGCCTCCATCCGGTGAATCTTCTCATCTCGAAACTTCAGCGTCATCTTAGCGCACCTTGTATCCTCCTCTCTTTGACAAACCTAAGAACATATACCACAAACCATTACAGAATGTTCTCTTACAAAATTTTACAGATAGATTTTACAGAAGTTGTTTGTTGTCCCCAGAAAGTTACCAGTCGTTTCAACTGCTCAATTTCAGCTTCAAGTTGCTTGATAGTAGTTTCTGCTATTGATTCTCTCCGCAATGCTCCTGCTAGTGTTTCTTCCAGTGACATCAACTGCAAAAAAAACAAACAGACACAGACAGACAGTTTTTAGTCTAATCCATGACTTCAAATATGGAAACAATCTTCCCTGATATCTAAAAACGATTGAACAGAGTTATGCAAGCAAAGATGTTTGTCTTCATGTTGAATAATATAAAAACTGATCTGTGTTTGATGTTTGGTAAATGGTAACCATTAAACTGTTTAAAATATATTAACTTGATCAGCATACAACGTGTGGAACTACAAGTTCTGGGGTAAAATTGAATGAAATTCCAATGAAGACGGCTTACCTGCTTATTTGAAATTCTTAAATCTTGCAGAGATCTTGTGTTCTGAGCATTATTATCTTTCTCCTCATCCGCACTCATGTTTTCGGTACCATCATCAACATCACCTCTGGGTCTTTCAAAAATGTCACCAGTGAATGATAAAGATCTAGTGACATGTTGACACTTGAGGACAGCGACCTCCTCCTGATATAAGGACCTTCTTTTAGTTTAGGATGATGTAACATAGAACAAAAAATAGGACTAAAATTCTCCAGGCGTCACCTTTAGGAGACGTATCTGATGTTGCAAAGCTAGCACATCTCCTGAAGTGTCTTCGTTCACAACCGCCTTCAAATTTGAAGGGGCAAGAATTGCAAGTGGTTAGGAACCTAAGAAATTTTGGGGGGAAAAAAACAAAGAAAACGAACTTAAGAGGAAAAATACTTACATTGTTCTGAATGAGCCTTGCACGCTGAACAAACTTGAGGGTACTCAGTGTTTCATTAGCGGAACTATGTAAAACACACAAAAATGAGACATTACGATACCTAACAAGATCCCATGCTTTGTTCAAGTTAGAGCGAAGAGTAAGTTCAAAAACGCATTACCACACAGAAGGGCTGACATTTGCAATGATCATTGTTTTTGAGTTTCCACCAAGTGAATCCTGTATGTAAAAAGAAGTAAAATGAATACTAGACATCAAGGGAACACAGTAAGAACACAATAATATGATATTTCAAGGTTGTTACTTGGAGAAGAAACGTCAATCTTGAGTCCCTATAAGGAACATGCCTTTGCTTCCCGTTCGTTAGATCAACTAAATTCATTATCACAAGACTGCAATGCACAATTCAGGAAAGTACTCATGGCTGAGCAATAGCACAGAGAAATTTCTTGTCATATAAAAAGAACTAGCAAATTTATCCGCGCAATTGCGCGGCTAGATATTATGATATGATTATCTTTGATACATAACTATATTTTCTATAATATCTATATAGATTAATATGCGCAGTTATAATATGGTCCTACCAAAATAAATGGTGGAGATCTTTGGACTCTTCCTTTTAAACTAAACCCTTATCGTATGGAATCCATACAAACTCTTTCTTTTAATCTAGACCGTTATAATCTAGATCCTGTATTATGCAATACACAAACTCTTTCTTTTAATCCAGACCGTTATAATCTGGATCCACCACGATCGATGGTGTAGATCTTTCTTTTTTCCACCGATTAATGTGGGAATTTCTAGCCTTGATAGCAAACGTGGTGGCACAATTATAGAAAATATAGTTATATATCAAAGATAATCATATTATAATATCTAGCCGCGCAATTGCACGGGTAAATTTGCTAGTAAAAAGAATTCTTCATCTAAAAGTTTCGGCGTTAGACACGAACCCCAGTGTTGATAATGATTTGTTAATATTGGCAGCTTCCTTCAATCGCTCACCTTCAGCACCAGATGTCCTCTGCCTGTTTCAGGTGGATGTCTCAAGGAATTTTGGGATTTCAGTAAGCACAATGAACTGTGAGATAAGTGACAATGTTGTCTATCTACCTTTCTGACCCAGCGAGATCAACTAGATTCAGTCTTGCAAAACGGAAGTTAGATGTCGAATCTTTTTCCCACCTACTCTCGATGATACATGTGAAAACACTGTGGGATCGGCTGCTCTCACGATTCATATTTGTAGCAGCCACTTTCCTGTTCACAGAACCCTGAAGTAGGTTTTGGGCAAACACGATTGCTCAAAATACAATGACAGTCTGTCACAGGATATTTACAAGAAAAATGATCCTAGAACAAATGCACCTACCTGCATCAAAAGTTTTACGATGTCACTGACACAGCCAACTTCAAGTTCGGTCAAATTTTCTACGTAGACTCCATTCCTTATATCCTCCCGGAGCTGCACATTAGTTGTTTCATGCTTAGTACAAATAATGGTATCAGACTGATAAGTCATATTCACTTGAAGCAACAGCATCAAAGCTTACTGGAAGATTTGTGGATGAAGGATCAAGAAGATCTGTAATTTGTTCATTGTAAATCTCCAGAAAAGAACACTTGCAATTGTACTTAAGCTTCTCATCCCTCCTACTCTCTTCTTCCTGCAATTTTTTGTTGAAACAAACAAATTTGAGATTTGTACCATTATGAGATACTTGATCATCTAATCAGAAATAACTAATGTATTTTGTATGTATGAAACTGCGAAAGGGAGGGAAATAGTTTAGTTTTTTACCGCTCTGATTCTCGCAAACAAGAACTCAAAAATACGTGGTGTCATCCCACGGTCTGGGCTAGGCCTCACTTCCAGCTCATTGATTTCGCCAAGCATTGTGTACGTTTTTCCACTTCCAGTCTGCAAACAATTAGAGTTGAAGAGCATGAAAATAGTTCTTCACGACCAACAAGTAAAACAAAAATGAAGTTGATAACAAATACCTGCCCATAAGCAAAGACGCAGCTGTTGTATCCAGCCATACAGTTCTCAACCATTGATAAACCTGCAACCCGGAAAAGCACTTCCTGCAATTGTAAATTCAACAGTTAATCACAATCCAAGAATTATAATCAGCGCATGAATAAAATTCTTTTCAAGTTGACCTGATTCACTGCTTCACAAGCAACATGGTCGAATGTAAAACGGGTTTCTGGCTGCCCGATCCATGCGATACTCTGCGCACTTTCTTGTTTCAAACATCGACTATAACCATTCAGGTTTTTCTCGGTGTTATTTAGAGGGCGCACACGGATAACAACCTGGAGAATAAATAAACGACAGATGTAGAGGATGTGTATGGTTAAATTGACTCTCCAACATGTGCATCGATTCCAATTTCAAAGCTCAAATGCATCCTGGCATAGTTATAAACGCAGGAGGAAAGAAATGAAAGGAAAACAACTCAAGCAACTCGTGTCTGGAACACCTACATAATCATTAACTGAGGAACATTTCTAGTAATACTCTACTAATCAGAATAAAATTTGCACAAGAGACCATTTCCCATTTGATACGATGATATTTCTATTTGGTGTGCAAGATGAAATCCTGGAATGGTCAATCATTACCCACAAATCTGTAATCTGAGACCAATGAGTAAACTACATACTCATGCTTTACATTTTCCCCCGTTTCATACGATGTTATTTTCTATTTTCCAAACAATAAAAAATTGAGTAGTACTTGTATGCTTTCCCTACTAATACAAATTGTACAAATCTAAAGGAGGTAAAAAGGTAAGTAATTATTATCTACCTTTCATTCATACTTTAATATTTATATAACTTTTAAAAAGAAAAACACAGAAACACTTCTCTAAAAAATTTCACATGACAGCAGCATTCGGCAGTTGATCCAATTCACACCTGCACATTGTTCTCCATCCAGAACGAGGGGTCCTCCCTGAGCTCAAAATGCGGTACCTCCGCGGAATTCACCACCGTCGCCGGCACAAAAGACACCGGCGTCCCCCTCGCCACCATCGAGAACCCCAACCCTGCTCCCCGGACACCACCGCTCATGGGCGGCCTCGACCCGCTCATCCCGACGCTGTACGCCGGCTTCGTCACGCTCTTCGTAGGCGTGCTCTGGGTTGATCCACCCTCGGAGGTCGCCGGCACGGCCGCCGCCGCGGCAGCCTTCGCGCGATGGGCACGGGGAGTAGTCATCACGCTGCACGGGGTCGCGCCCACCCGCAGCGGCAGGTCCTCCCCGCGAGGCGGGACCCACCCGAACCGGCTCCGCGCCGACGCCTTGTCGGGAGTCCGGAACGGGAGTTTCGAGGGAATCGGAGAAGGCGACCCCGTCTTCCGCTTCAAACCCGATGCCGGAGGCTGGATGGCGAGGAGCGGAGGCCGGGAGGCCGCGGCGGCGGCGGCGGCGGGTGCGGCATCCGAGGCGTCGGCCGGCACGTTCTCGTCGTTGCCGACTTCCGAGGCGGAAGCCTTTGCCGGAGAACGGCGCAGAGCACCGAGATCCCTCATCATTCTACACAAACAGCATATCTTAATTTTCGAACCAAAGAAAGTCCCAAAAAAAACACTGAAGCTTTTCAGGGAGCTCGAGGAGCCAAGCCACCTGAGCGCGGAGGGGGTGGAAGTGGAGGTGGTGGCGGCGGTGACGAGGAGGATGGTGAGGAGGCGAATGGTGTAATGCTGCCGCCGCCTCCGCTTCTAGAAGCTTCTTCTGGAGGAGAGATCCGTGTGAAGACAGCAGAAAATTTCAAAATTTCGGGAGAAAAATTCAAAAACCGATGCTTCGGCGCAGATCGGGTCGCATACGAATCACGTGGTAGTGGAGCGAGAGGACCGAACATAGGGAATCCCGGCGAGCCGGCGGATCGCGAGCTGCTTGTGGTTGGTAGTGTTAGTTCTAGAAGGTTCTAGAACTCTCTCTCTCTTTCTCTCTCAGTCTCTGTCGGGACTCGGGAGGAGGGAGGAGAAAGGAGGAAGGCCCGTTAGGGGCTCGAGAGTGGGGCAGCAAGTTTTAACGGGATTTGAATCGGGGTGGAGCCATTCGAAATGGACGGCTGGGATGGGATCGGATCGCGGCGGGGTGCACCCGCGAGTACGGTTCGAATTTGGCGGAGCAATATCCTTTTCTCACAAACCATCGCCGTCTTTTTTGAAATTTGACTAAGAGCCCTAGTATTTACTGTAAAAAAAAGTACAACCACTAAACTATAAATGCATACACCAATACATTTAGGGTGCGTTTGACGATCAATCTAACCATCTGAACCGACGGCATACATGACCGCAAGACTATCCCATCCAGGATCATCCCATCCATCCTGTACCATCCCATCCCATTCAACCTGATACATCCAACCAAACACACCCTTACTTTACACATACGCCACACACACATGATATGATACACCCAACCCTCATACACACACGTGCATCAGGCTGAAGCCTTGAACACTGACTTAATTTTATAAAAATAAAAAATGTTCAAAGCGGGTTTCGAACCCACACCCTTTGGCCAATTGGCCTGCAAGACTTAATTTACCCTTTGTAATTGTAACCAATTCAGTTCACCAATTTTCTAGTTTGGTGTCTTAGTAAAATGTTTTTATAGCCTCATCATCTGGGCTTCCTTCAGCAACTCCGATCAGCAAAAGCTAGATCTCAGTATTACAAACCAAGATTTCACCGAAAGTTTTTGCTAGCTATAGCGATCGAGGGGGCAGCACACCCATTAAGCTAGCTACTAGTTGCTGCTAATAATTAATCTTCCCACCAAAAAAGAAAAGATATCTCTTCACTATCTAGAGCAGTTCATTCGTTGTTTGTCTTTATTATTACTATTTTAAGCTCGAAGAAATACAATATTTTCATAGAAGAACACCATCCATTTTATATTAATAATCTCCAAATTGCCAAAGCTGAGATGAAGCATGACCAAATCAACATACATACACAACTTTTGAAAAATTGGAACAGTAGCATCATAACGCTTTTATTAGGATAGAAGCACCACCATAAATTTAGAAAATTCCTGAAGCTTGATCATCATCTGAAAAATTTACGAGAATATTAGTGATGCATCAGGACCATCCACAAAAATTTTCAAAATTTTCTAACGTGGTCTGGATCATTTTTCATTCGGTTGAAATTCGTCGGTCAACATTCAATAGCACTGTCTAAATTTTAATAAATTCCTCAAACTTGATCATCATATTAAAATTTATGAAAATATTATGGATATATTAGGACCATCTACAAAATTTTTAAAACTTTCTAAAGTGATTTGCACCATTTTTAATTTGGTTGAAATTTGCAGATCAGCCTTTTATCAGGATAGTAGCACTATCAGAATTTTTAAAAGTTTCTTATGATTAATCATCATTTTAAATTTTTATGAAAATATTAGTGATATGTCAAGACCATCCACAAAAAATTCAAAAAAAATTCGCCCGTTTTGGACTAATTTTCATTCCATTAAAAATCACTGAGATCTTAGCAAATCTCGCTAAGATCTCAGAAATCTCGGTAAAAAATTGGATTTGAATTTTGTTTTTTAGATTTCATCTGAAATAACGATATTTCTCTAAAATTTTAGATTTCAAGAGGTGGCGAGATGTAAACCGAAAACAAATTTTTAAGCCTTGATTCATAATATATCATTCTCTCACTCAGACGAATTTGTACTGATAGGAGTACATTGTAATGTGCTTTAGGGCCTATGCATGGGTATTTTCGCAACAACTCCATGTGGAACATATTGATCTAGGTACGATTCCTACTCTCTTCGGTCACAAATAGTTATTATTTTAAATATATGTATAGTTAAATTTTCAAAATTTTAACTATTAATATTTTTTAAAAAATATTTAAGGCAGATACATAAAAATTATGTGTAGTTTTTTTAGAAGAATATTTTTACAATATTATAATTTTATTGGATTTTATAAATATATTGTAATAAAAATTAGTGATCGAAATTCCTACATCCGAAAAGCTCTAAGAACAAATACAATAGCAAAGCCCTTTGCATGCTAATAGTAAGCTAAAAGCCCAGCTTATAAAATAATTGTCTCTAAAAATTATCTTTAGATATTGTACAATAACTTTCTCTTCTCTTTTGTACATAAATAATTTATCTATGCCCTCATGCAAAACTGGTTATTAAATAAGAGACAGTTCTCTTCTCTTTCCTCTTTTTTCACTCTTTCATATAAACGAAAGTTGGTGTGTATAAGTTAAGAGTCAATTGAGATAGCTTTATTGTACATACCCTAAACGGTTGTGTATAAACGAAAGTATCTGTGATGATTAATCTGATGCGTGATTAGATGACATGTGGAATGGCGATTAAGCCGATGCGCTATTGGATGACACGTGGGAGGCAATGCATAGCACAGTTTGCTTGACAACGAGCGAGAACCTTTTTTCAAAAAAAGACAGGAGCAATAACTGTAGAAGCTACTTAGTGTAAGTACAATAGTAAAGCCCACTGCAGACTAAGGGCATCTTCAATGGTGTAATCAACTACTAGCTATAAGAAGTGTACATGTCATCTATAGATAGCTAATAGACAACCTCTCCAATGGACTAGCTATAGCATTGTCTACAAAATTAGATATGGGCCCATATGTAAGAGGTGATAAATGTCTTGGAATCAGCTATAGCCTGGCTATAAGTTAGTAGTAAGCATATATCTCTCTCTTCCTTTTCTCTCATCCACCTAAGCAAAATGCTGAGTTGGCACCCTTATAGCTAGCTGAAGTGGTACCATTGGAGATGCCCTAATAGTAAGCTAAAAGCCAGCTTATACAATAACTGCCTCTAAAAGTTGTCTCTAAATATTGTGCAATAACTATCTCTTCTCTCTTGTACATAAATGATTTACCTATGCATCCGTGCAAACCTGGCTACTAAATAAGAGCCAGCTATCTTCCCTCTCATCGTTTCTCACTCTTCCACATAGACTAATGCTGACATGTACAAGCTAAGAGACAGCTGACGTGACCTTATTGTACTTGCTCTTCACCGTCCAAACAGGAGTATCGATCTCAACAGCTGCCAGAGCACCTGCTTATCAGTTCTTTGTTGTGACTCCATGGGAGTATTCTGCTGGTAGCAGTAATGGCGTTGCTTACATTCTTCTTGCTCTGATCACAGGTGCGTGTGCTATGTTGCGTTGGTCCTATGTTTGAAGGAGGTCAGATGGGGCTAGAGCATGTACAGTAATTATCTTTAAATGCTGTCTTTAAAGATTTCAATTCATCTAAAAACAGCACTAAAGACAATACCTTTAATAGTTCATCTTTAAGGTCATTTATTTAACTATTTTATATTATTTTTATTACATTGTTTCCCTTCACACTCTATCACTTTTTGCGTTAGTATGCTGATCATATCATCTCTTGTATAAAAGTAGTACATTCCTTTTTCTCATCTTCTCTTTCGTTTACGTAAAAATTTACTAATACGGTATAGTTAAAAGATAGCTAAAACGACAATATTAAAAATGCCCTTAAATCAATCTACCGGTATCAATCTTCATTCGTGCCTGTGCACATGCACTGCACAGCATGGTGGCCGTACGTGGCTACGTCCCTAACACCCACTGTAAGGTCCTGTTTGGTACGGTTCCAGATTCTAATAGAAACGGAAACGGTTTCAGATTCTTGGTATGAACATTTCAGGTAGAATCAAAATCACTGTTTGGAAACCGTTTGGCTAGCTGTCTGGATTCTATGAATCGGGGTGGAACGGGGTTGAGGGTGATTCAGCCCCGGTGTGTAAAAAGAAGAAACGTTCCGAGGAGAATCGTTCCAAGCTTTAGCCCGTTTTGTTGGGTTTCTCCTAGATTCTAATTGAAACGGCCCGATTCCAAATTACCAAATAGGGCCTAAATGCTACTAGTGTACTAGTAGTACTAGTACACGTCGGTGGGGCACGATGGGGTCCCTACGTCCCTAGCTCTTTTTTCTCTCCCTCAGAGAAGATACTCCGTCAGATGCTGCTACTACTGTTTGAAAAATCCGATGGTGCACAGCCGGAAGCGATCACGTCCTAACCTTTCGGGCCTTTTTTTTGTACCCAAAACTAGTCCTCATCCAAAAAAATTACAAAAGTGGCTTACGGACCTAGTGCGGTCTACTAGTGTACAAGGATACAAATCTTGCCGAAAACAATTAAATCTCGCCAAAATCTCGGTTTTCGCTCCCTCTCGAGATACAAAATACAGGCCGGACAGAAAAAATTCAAAAAATTTGAAAATAGTACAGTGATCTAGCTAATCTCGGCGAGATCTCGCCCGAAATTTCGTCGATTTTGCCCGAAATTAACACTAGTTTGGCTGGATTTAATTTATTTTGGACCAGATTTAGCTTCTTCTTTTTTGTGAGCATTCAAATACATTTTCTAAGAAGTACATGTAAAGAAAGTGGAAAAAAATAGAGAAAAAATTTTGTGCTCCAAGTGGGATTTGAACCACAACCTCATGCTTGTAATATAGCTCCTTAAACCAACTCAGCCTATGTGTGTTACCTATAAGCTACCAGCAAAAGCAATACTTGTAGCTTTATGCCTTATTTGTTGAGCATGAAAGAAAACCGAGCCTTATACATGCGCTCACAGGCTCAAACTTCATTTCTTCACTTTCCCCTCACTCA
Organism: Rhipidocladum racemiflorum; assembly: GCA_036346355.1. Classification (NCBI taxonomy): domain Eukaryota; kingdom Viridiplantae; phylum Streptophyta; class Magnoliopsida; order Poales; family Poaceae; genus Rhipidocladum; species Rhipidocladum racemiflorum. Next base: position 17,902,027 of record CM070574.1, on the reverse strand, counting down.
CAGAGCTCTCTCCTCTCTCCGACGCCCTATCTCCAGCCAAATCCGGCGACATCTGGCCGATGGATCAGCACATCTCACCGTTAAAAGGTGAGATCTCGGCGAGATTACCTTCAATCTCGGGTTGATGAAGCGAGATCTCGGTTGAAGTTTTAAAATTTTGTCCATTTTGGTGAGTAAGTTGTGTCAATTTCTAGCTACTGTTTTGGTCTTGTTGTATTGGTTGTATGTTGTTAATTGATTGATTTAGCCTTGAGTGATGCCCTACAGTAGGATTAGTATGGATTAGTATGTTGTTAAGTGATGCTTCCATCTTCTATGGAGTGTTGGGAAAGTGAAGGAATGAGGTTAAGTGATTAGTGTGCTATTAAGTGTTAAGTGATGCTTCAATGTTATGTGGAGTGTGGGGAAAGTGAAGGAATGAGGTTAAGTGATTGGTATGCTGTTAAGTGTTAAATGATGCTCTTTCTGTTGAAGACTTGAAGTGCAATATTTATTACTACATGTTTGATCACTTGCTTAGTTTTTGGCTTGATAGTAGGTATTTCATATGACATGCATGCATAATTCAAGTTACCAACTGCTTGTGACATGGTATGCATATTTGTAGGTTATTACCTCTTGTATGTATGTTACATTAGTTAATAATTCTTGCCTTTCGTTGTAGAATATCGTGATGGATACTGTCTGGCAGCATGGGGAGCGTGTCGGGCAAGGGTCTAAGCGCAATTATTATCCCCATGTAATGAAGGGAGGAGGCGCAACTCGTTTGAAAGAACATCTCGCCGGCTGCTCCGGCGATATGAAGGCCTGCTCTAGTGTACCCAAAGTGGTTAGGCAGGCCATGCTCGCGGACCTCCGCGGAGGTCGGGAAAGGGAGAAGGAGAAAGAGGTGGAGCGCTTGCGTAAGGAGGAGGCTTGCGAGGACAGGGCGTGGTGAGATCATTGTCGATAACGCAGAGATCCAGTTTTAAAATATATGTTGAATTGTCATACGAGTTAAATTTATTTCATGTCTATCATTTGTCATGACAGTATATATTTTTTGTTGCCAATTGTCACTGTCATAATCCAAAAATTAGTCGAAATGCTGCCGAAATTTCCAATATTTTGTTAAAATATTGCTCTATAATACATAGGAAATATATAAAACTTTTCAAATGACTTGAAGTTCATTTGTTACATTTGAAAAATCAAATATTGATTTTACATACGGCTTTTATCACGACTTTACCACTTTCACAATTTTATAAAATTCTACAAGCTTGTTCACAGTGCCAAAATTTTATGGGATTATTATTAATACATAATAATCATACAAAAAAATCCTAAATTTTTTGACGTATTTTCAACATGTTTTAGGACGTTTATATTTGGCCAAAATTTTGGTTGTCTCGGGCGAAATCTCGGCTATTTCGCCCGAGATTTTCGGATTTGCTAGTTTAAAAAAAACAAATTTGAATCCTTCTTTTTGAATTTTGTTCGAAATTTTTGAATCTCGTCGAAATTTTAGATTTTGGTGGACTTCGAGATAAGATCCGAAAATGAAATTTGGAACCTTGCTAGCGTAGAGAGCGGTTGCCAGCTCTTAAGCATGTGCAAGCAAAGGAGGTTTCGCTCAGCCGCATGGGGTGACCAAGCCGTGCGAGCGCACGCTAGAGCGGGCATGTGGCGGGGCAAGAGTTCGGGCCTTGCACGCAAGATGGATTGGGCGGGTGGACACTGGACAGTGCTTTTTATGGTGCCTGTGCGCGAAAGCACTCTTTCGTGGTTCCTATGTACGAAAGGTTGTTTCCATGCTCCTCAACTGCGATATCTTGGTGGGTTTGGTCAGATTTCGTGTTTGCGCGCTTTCCGCGGTATTAGACCATTGTAGGTGATATGTGTCACCTATCGAGTTTTCTGCAGTAGTGAAAGGACTATTTTTGTATTCTTTTCCGAACAGGGCTAGTTTTGAAAAAAAAAAAACACCCAAGGGGCTATTACATAACATCTTCACGAAGCCAAACAACTTAGTCGCTCCGGGTCAAGGATAGTTATCGTTTTGAACAACGATACAATCTTAAAAATATAGTTTTGACCACTATTTTTTTATAATATTTTTATAAAACTCAATATAATTATAATATTATGAAAGTATTTTTTGAGACAAATTTACGTATACAATTTTTATGTATCTAATTTAAAATTTTAAAAAGATATTGGCATTCAAACTTTAATCTATCTATATCCAAAATGATAACTATTTGTACCAGGTGGGAGTATATATGTTTTTCCTTTCTAGAAGAAAGTGTTTTTCTCTTCTTCTTTTTTGACTTAGGAAAACCAGGTTCCTCTCCGATTGATGAGGCACATTGGTTAGTATTTTAGTAGATTGAGCTGTGATGAAAGTGGTTTAGGGTTAACCAAACCAAAATCAAAAAACCGTCGAAAAACTAAAATTCAAAAAATAAAAAATATTGAATAGAAAATTGCTCGAAAATCATCAGAAACTGAAGGGTTAAGAATTCAAAATTGTTGGAGAAAATTCAAAAAACGAAAACCTATCATTTTTTTTGCCAAAAAGCAACAGCTTTTGATCACATGATGAAGTCTAACGTACTATATATCTCACGATGTTTGATACCAAACCGGTCGGTTTTGATCGAAAATCAATCAATTTTGCGTAGCACAATATTTTTTCTTCAAAATTTTGAATTTAATCAATTTAACGATCAGTTTTATACGTCTAACCGATCGAAAACCGCAAAAATCAATTGGTTTTCACGATTTTGTGAACCTTGGAGTGGTTCACCCACAACGGAAGCTCTGATTGGAGTAAGCACAAACATCACAGGTCCTTCGCTTGGACCGACGTCCTCTACAGCTCTACTGTCGCGACTCTCAGCAATGTGAGATGGAGCCATACATGGGGGAGACTGTATGGAGTTTGAGCCCCACTAAAGTACGAAAAGTTCCAGCTCTTCAAACGGGGCTCGGTAGGCTTCAAGAACTCGATGAACTCCATTCATGGGGGAGACTGTTGATAGTCTGATACTATCATACTACTACTACCTCTTGCTCCATTTCAGTCCAGTCATCGGTTTTTGCTCAGACACGCCGTATGCTCGTACAATTTTGTGCCATACGCACAGAATAATGGAGTAGATTAGAAGGATGAATAACTCCCACTGCTCATCGTACGTACAGATCACATGACATGTATAATTGCCCGCCGACAGGGTTAACAATATCAATCCCAAAAAAATCGCTCAAAAATTAAAAATATTGAGTAAAAAATCGCTTGAAATCATCAAAAACCAAATGATTAGGAATTCAAATTTTTTGAGAAAAAAAATGAAAATCGATCGATTTTCACCGAAATTGAAAATCGATCGCTTTATGTTGCATAATTTTTTCTGAAAATTTTTGGATTAGACCGGTTTATCGATCGGTTTGGGTTGTTGAATCGGCTCGATATGATCGAAAACTATAATTTTTTAGTGTTTTTGACGATTTTGTGAACCCTACAAGATACGTAGTTACCTACACATGCTAATTACCATTTGGGGCCCTGGAATTAATCCACTCGTGCTTCTGGAGCAAAAGAATTCAAATTCAAAAATCTCACACCACCCCCCTCGTACACACATACTGAACAAAAGTTGACCGGCAATTAATTGACTCCTTAATCATTTGAACGATACCATTCTAGGAAACAGACCAGGATAATATAGTAAATTAATCGCACGTTTCCTCCATATCGACCAAACAGTTTTGTGCTCTGGCTAGTTTGAGGTTCACAGATCTGATATGTGTATGCCATGCGGCTGCCGGTCTGCCACATAGGTTAATTTCTTGGCACCAGTATATCACATCATCTTGGAATCACTCATAAGAATCTTATCTAGCACAAGGTTACAAATCCTGGCGAATTTTCGTTAAAACTCGGTGACATCTCAGATTTCAGCCAAGGATGAAAGTCAAAATCCCAGCTGGACAAAACAAATCGAAAAAAATGTTAATTGTTATAGTAATTTCTGAAATTCTCGCCAAAATCACGGGTATTTTTATTATCAAATTTGACTTTTTTGACCAAAATTTTCCCAATAACCCTTAAGAAAATCATCTTCTATAAAAATTTATTGAAAAACCAAAATTTTGATACGTTTTATAATTTTTGTAAAAACACTGTTAGATTTTTTATAATGTTTTATAAGCTTTATTATGCTCTAAAAAAATTATAGTACTATCTTTAGCATTGTAGGATCATGCAGAAAAATTTAATAAATAATTGAACTTCATTTGTTATCTTTAAAAAATCAAAAACAGAATGAACATAACTGAGACAGTAACCTTGTCAGAATTGTATAAATTTTCTCGAGTGTGAGCATGATCCGCAATTTTTACAAGAGCTTAAGCATTACCTTAAAACCTTTTTCTAAATTTTTTTAAATTTTTAAACTTGTTTTGCTCGCTCAATCAAATCTATGGAGGCATTAAACTTCATGTGTTATCTTTCAAAAATAAAAAAACACAAGGAACACAAATAGTATAGTACCATTGCAACAATTTTATAAATTTATTGGAGTGTGATCATGATCCAAAAATTTTATAAGAGCTTAATAATTACCTTAGCACACTTCTATAAAATGTTTAAACATCATATTTGAACAAAAAATCATCAAGCACATAGTTTAAGCATTGCCTTAACACTATCTAAATTTTTGACAATTTCTTAAGTTTGATCATTATATGAAAACTTTATGGTAATATTTTGGATGTGTCAAGACCATTCACAAAAATTTTCAAAATTTTCTAACGTGGTTTGAACCATTTTTCATTCAGTTGAAATTTTTCTGTAAACCTTCAGTAGCGCTGTCCAAAATTTTTAAAATTCTTCAGGCTTGATTATCATCTAAAAATTTTATGGGAATATTATGGATGTGTCAGGACCATTCACAAAAATTTTCAAAAGTTTTTAACGTGGTTTACACATTTTTCATTCGGTTGAAATTTGCCGATCATCCTTTTATCAGGACGGTAGTAGGGATGAAAACGGATCGGATAATTTTCGGATACGGATTCTGTTGGATCGGATATTTGTCGGATAGTATCGGATCGGATACGGATACGGATATTTTTTGTCGGATACGGATACGGATTCGGTAGCTCACTATCCGTCGGATACGTATTCGGATAGTCCGGATAGTGATGGTTCGGATATCCAGATTTACATGTGGGCTGGGCCAAGCTACTCTTTTGGCCCAAAAAGGTTACTAAATTTTAACTTATTTTCTAATTTAATTAATCCATAAATCAAGTTTTAATTATTAAAATTAGCAAACTAGCTTCAAAAATTATGAATTTTTTTGATAAAATTCCTAACATAGTCTATAATTTTTCAAAAAATTATTCTAAACATTTTATCATAATTTAAATTTTCTAAAAATTCAAAAATTATTGTATTTAATAGGAAAATATTTTAAATAAGTAGCTAAAACGCATAAAAACTCATAAAATACATAATTTATTATTTTAAACATAATTTAACAAATAATACAAATCTTGGGGTCATTAAATGTAAGTGTTATATATGTTTTCTAGAGATATGGTAATTAAGTATTATCAAACTTTTTGTGTGTTCTATATTTGTTTTCATTTGTATCTCTGAGCAAGGATTACCTTTATTTTGTGTTTTGATTTACATATATGATGAATTAATCGTATGTACGTGATGAACTAAGTTTTACATAATTTTGTTTGCAACATGGTATCTAACTATTGTCTAAGTGGATGAAAATGCTTATATTTATTCCATTTTCAATAATGTTTTAATCAAATCAACTAGTTATGTGTTTTTGTTGATTTTTTATATACAATCTAAGGGATTATCATGTTTCGATAAATATTCGTAACCGTATCCGATTCGATTCGTATTCGATCTGTATCTGTATTCGACATTATCTGTATTCGTATTCGTATCTGGACTATCCATATTCGTATCCGAATCCGAGAAAAAAAATATGAAAACAAATATGGTAGAGCCATTATCCGTCCGTATCCGATCCATTTTCACCCCTAGACAGTAGCACTCTCGGAATTTTTAAAAATTCATTAGGCTTGATCATCATCCGAAATTTTGATGGGAATATTAGTGATGTGCCAGGACTATCCAAAAAAATTCAAAAATTTCTAATGTTCTTTGAATCATTTTTCGTTCAGTTGAAATTTACTAAGATTTTAGCAATTTTGGATGAAATTTCAGATTTTTGACAAAAAAAAATCGGAAATATTGGCGCAAAAAGTTTTGAATATTTTTTCCTTTTGAATTCATTTGAATTTTGTCCGAAATAACGAGGTTTTGGCGAAATTTCGGATTTCAAAGGATGACGAGATGTAAACCGAAAAACGAAATTTGGAATCTTGATCTAGCATGCCTCAGGCCTGAACCTTGCAGACCTTAAGTACCGACTAATTTGCTTGCTTTAAATGGGAGTGTTAAGTTGCTATTAGAATAATCGTTGATGCATCGTAGTCGCTTGATTTCCACTGACTTGGCATTAATCAGTATATAAGCCTTCCATTCGGTTTTACCTGTTGGGTATGTAAGCTGAAGCTACGTCTCGCGTAATGCGCACACTCAGAATGACACATCATCGTCGCTAAGCTTGCAGATATTCCATGTTCTCTGTGAAATCTATCGATATGGTGACTAGTGAGTCATAGTGACCGCTAACTCTCAAGTAATTTTCTGTATTAATACGATGTGTTGTTCTCCGGAATTTTTTTAAATAATATATTTTTTAAATAATTTTACAAAAATAATATACCGAAAAGAAAAATTACAAAAATACATCTCTGTCTCATTTGAATTGGCGACATGGGTATGTCGCCAATTCAAAACGCCAATTCAAATGGCGACAGAGACCTCAACCCCGTCGACAAAATGAATCCATGACAGACTAAATAAATCCACAACAAAATAATCCGTCAACCAAACCTCTGTCGCCATTTCAAATTGAGACACGACAGAGGCTTTGTCGCCATTTCAAATTGAGACAGAGATGTATTTTTGTAATTTTTCTTTTCGATATATTTTTTGTAATTTTATTTTAAAAAACATATTATTTAAAAAAAAATCGTTGTTCTCCCCTACCATCCGTTTGTTTTGGATAGGATGCTGATCAATGGTCAAAGTGCATGTTAACTGTTGAGAAGGTTGCGTAAGGCCTGTCGTTTGGGCCATTGTGTGATAGAGAAGCCTGTGTTGGGCAAGTCTGGCCTGAAAAATGGATTATGCGGCGTCAGACGCCCAACTCTGCACACGTAAGGAAATTAGTCCTGGCCCAATATATTTTTAGAGTGCAGATTGCCAAACTTTTTCTCGGCCTAAACTAATCAGTCACCACGTGGTTAGAGAAAGTTTCTCTGTTAGAAAAACCAAGTTCGAGATAGACTGGTCATGGAATTAAAAAAGTTATCCACGTTAAAATCGTGGGCAGTGATGGCGCTTGGGTCCATTGTTTGGGAGGGGATCAGGGGAATGGTAAATGACACGCTGGACACACGCACCATGCATGCACTGATCGATGCACGGACGTACGAACAAACACGTACAGAGACGCGTATATCACCACTAGAATACACGTCGCGCGCGTGCAGACGCCAAATGTCACAGCAGCTGCGGTGCTCCGTGGTGCAGCCCGCCGGCCTCCACCGGCGCCCCCGCGGCAAGCTCCTGCCACACCGCTGCGGCGGACACGCCCGCGGCCTTCCACACGTCCGCGTGGTCGCCCTCCAGGATCCTCGCGGGCCACAGCAGCGGCGCGGCAGCGGCACCGAAGCCGAATGGTCCTACCTCGCCCGCGCCGGGGCCGGGCTGCCCGAGGCCGAGGTCGAAGCCGAACCGCCCCTCCAGCAACGGCACCGCGCCGAGCGCGAGCAGCGGTGCCGAGCCGAGAAGCGAGCCGAGGAGGCTGCTCTGGGACGATGCCGGGGTCGGCGCCGGCGAGGAGGCGACGGGGCTGGAGGTTGTTGCTGTTTCTGTAACGGCCGAGGCAGCGGCGACGACGACGGCGCGGGTGGGGCGCGCTGGGCGCGGGCGCTTGCGGGTTGAGCCGCCGATGGGGACGTTGCGGAGGGAGCCGCCGAGCGTCCAGTAGCGGCGGCACGCGCGGCAGAAGTGCCGCGGCTGCGCCGTGTTGTAGTTGTTGTAGTAGCAGAACTTGGTATCGTGCGACGCGCACCGCGGGCACTGCTCCCTCCCCGCCGCCTGCCGCGGCGGCTGCTGCAGCGCGTACTGCGCCTGCCGCGGCAGGGCGACGTCCGCCGCCGAGGAGCCGTGCGGCGGCGGAGGCAGCGGCGCGGACGGCTGGTGCAGCGGCGCCTCCATGGCCGAAATCGCTTGCTGCTTCTTGAATCGGTGGATGCTACGTATCTGACGCGTTTGCATTGGTGATTTGCTTGGTTGGTGTTGGTGAGATTATATATAGCGAGCGAGCGGCTAAGCCAGTGGTGTGGTGTGCAGTGTTTTGTCGGGAGGCATGCATGCAGAATTGCAGAGAGTGAGACTGTTCGGACCGGCGCCGTGTGGATGGTACGGAGGTGACAGTATGCTGCAGACTCTGGACATAGAGAGAGGGGTGGCTATGTAGGTTACGTAGCTCTCTTTCGCAGGACAGAGGAATTCTAGTGGTACTATACTGGTACTGCTCATCAATGGGTGTGATGTGTGGACGGAGGTAAAGAATGTTTTGATCATTTGCTAGCAACGTTATTAGTTACTAGCCGAACGGCTGAGATTTGTTATCGATAAAAATAGTATGTTAAGTTGTTGATGTTAGATTTAGTTTGTGTTGTACTCTCGGCTTTTACCGTGGTTGAGTTCTGTCTTGTCTTATACCATGCATGTGATGTCGAACTTAGCTTGTTGATGTTTAAGATTAAGGGGTCTTTGCACCGAGCTTATAAATATAAATTGGGTTACCTTTATCTAATAAATCAAAGATTGAAAAGAGTAGAAAATAAAATTGCTTCTTTATTAGCCTAGTGACGTGATCATAGTATACGCTTGTGAATTGTCTACACAAAACTAGAATGCTAATGCACACTTGATCTCACACATCACTTCTATCCCTTCATTCTTTTGTAGTTCCCTATTTAACAGAGCGAGGGGATGGTAGTTGTCCTACCAAAAAGTGTCTTCTCATCGAGAGACATCTTCTCGCACGAAGTAACTTTTGAACGGTTGATTGGAACTTGTCAATAAAAAAATCCTCTGCATACTAGTCATGTAAGGGTGTAATTATTTCTCCGACCTATTTACTGGTCGAAGCGAGGTATAATATGTTACCTCGACCAGTTATGTGGTTTGGGAGGTTGAAGTCCGATAAGTGTATACTATCTGGTCAGGAGAAATGTAACCAATTACGCTTTTCGACCAGTGTTAGTATACACATTAGCACACTGGTCGGGAATATGGTCACATGATTAAAATATGGTGTGGGCCTATGGCCTTATTGTAGACTCCTTTCTTTTTTATAGGGATATATGCCCAAAGTACATGGAATAGGATTTATTAATCGTCGTCATAGCTTATATCAGGTACTTAGCTTTGCCCCCATTGTTTACATTGCACCTCTGCCACACACCATAAAGGGAGGTTATTTTTAGGGGTGAAAGAGGGATTACAGTGGAGTAACCGGAGGTTGGGAAGGTGAAGAAATCGTCATTTACCACAGTAGGTTCTTTTGAATAATTAAAGATAAACGATAACCATTCGCATGGAGTACATAATGAGTAGCCGAGAAGGGTATACGAGGTGGATTTCCCAAGTCCGGTAGGACTGATTCTGGGAAGTGTTCAAGTGGGGCGAGACCTCGTTTGCAACGCGCAAATCTTTCACCGATCCTTGGACCTGGAGTGGTGCTAAACCTAACTTCGAGTTTCTGCAGATAGTGAGAGCCTGAGAGGGCCCAAATTATGTTGGCAAGAGCAAGACAAGCAGGCGCTCCAATTGAGGAGGAGCAGATCGAGGAGCCAATTAGCCTGACCGCGTGAGCCAGGCAGGCAGGCACCCTCTGCCTCTGGCCATACATACGCCCTGACCTAGCATAGTGATCGACGTGTAGCTCTCTCCCTGCGCGCCAAGCGTACGCACCCTGCACAATTAGCAAGCAGCCTTTGGGCCCCGGCCTCCCTCCCTCCCACGCCGGCCGTCGCCAATGCCGATGCGGCGCGCAGGCAGCCAGCCAGGGCGCCATGTTGCCATCGGCCGCCTGCCTCGGCGCCAGCGCGCGTTGCCCCCTCCTGCCGCGCGCCATGCGGATATATTCGGATTCGCACTGCGTACGCTGGCCATGTCTGCACGGCATGCGTGCGTCCACGGCTCGCCATTGGCGCCTTGCGCTTGGAATTGCATTGCGCCCATGCAAATGCCTCTCCTCTACCTACCAGCGACAGCGTCTGGCTGATCCATCCATCCATCCATCCATTATATACACGCTTATCTGTAGGAGCTAACGACAGTTGAACGTCGATCGATCGGTCCCTAGCGATCTAGCTTGTTTGAGTGCCGATGCATGTGTACGTCATGTGTGCTGTACTGCTTGCTTTGCGGCCCCGTTCCGTTCGTAACGCACTAATTTTACCCCTCTATTTGGAAGAAGAGCCTAGAAGCACCTCTCAATAATAAATTTCCTCAGCTGATTCCTTCGCTATAACCACAGGAGCCTGAGGAAAATTTCAGTATTCTATGTCTTGTCATTATTACACACACATACATACTAGGCCAATAAGCGCGGCACAGGCCACGCGCGTGAACGGAAAATGCTTTTGCGTTTTTTCGGAGAAAAATAGACCTAGATGTATTTTTAAAATTTTTGAAGGCTCGAGAAATATTAGAGATCGTGTCAGAAAAAAAGTACGCATATTTTTGTTGACAAAAATATTTTTTCCGGGGAAAACGGAGAAAGGACCTGGATGTAAAAACCGGGGACATGTTTGTTATATTTTTGGACATCATCACTATCCCGAAAAAGTAGAAAAGGGCTCGTTCGCGATTTGTATTTAACGGGAGGTTTTTTCCGTAAAGTAACAAGCGAGGGACCCAAACGCGATACGGAAAAGTTTATCTTTCCCTCACAAAAAATCGTAAATGACCTTTTCGTAAATCCGCAGAGACCTATCTGTAATTCGAAGAAACGGAGGGACTAATCTGTAAAACGGCGCGGCGACACGTGGCTAGGCCCTCTGGCCGGGAAGTCTTCGGGTTGTAATAAATGATAGATATGGACCTAAAATTTGAACTAAAACTGTGGTGCATACACATGAATGGATTGACATTGTGGACCTAAACTAGTACTATCTCGTACTATGAAATAGCCCCAAATTTCAAAATAAATTTATAATTTTTTGTTTTAATCCTAATTGTTTTGGGCCTCTTTTGTTCTTGGGTCGTTTTCTAGCCCATTCCTTCCCGACCTGCCTCCCGGGCTAGCCCACCCTACCCAGCTCCTCCGACGTGCCTCCCGGCCCAGCCCACCCTGCCGACCACGCACTCCTCCCTTACCTCCGGCGCCGTTGCCTCCACGCCGCCACCTCCTTCTCTAGATCCGGCCGCTCCCCCCCTCTCTTCAGCGTCGCTCCACCTCCCCGGGCCCGCACGCAAGCCTCCGCGCCCACCGGATCCCACCTGCCAACCGCAGAGCCACCAGCCCAACTCGTGTGCGCGCTCACGCCCGCCGTGGGCCACATGGGCTGATTTTCGGTTTTACTATGCGGCCCGGTTTCGTTTTTCTTTTTCTTTTCTTTTTCGAATTTAATTAATCTAAAAAATCCTAAAAATCCCCCAAAACCCAAAAATACATATTCTTGGTTTGTTTGAGCCATTGAGTCCAAAAATGGCCTCCGCTCCACCAAACCAAGTTTCCAAACATTCCAAATGACCAAATTGCCCATCGACTCCTTTTCCGGCCCTCGATCTGTTTTTCGTTTCCATTTTTCTTTTTCTAGTTTTTCTTTTGTCGTTTATTTATCAATTTTATTTCTTCGCGCTAGATCCAACCATCGAACAATACCCGAAGCAAGAGCAGTACTAGGAGCAGGACCAGTCCATAGCTGAGCAAGACTTCAGCTTCTATGATTTAGATGACCCCTCAGCCCGGCAAGGCAAGCCGTACCCCTTGAACATCTTGAACCCAGTTTGTCAATAATATAGTAGTAATTACTTTTTAATACATTATTTTACTCATATTTTTTTAAAATACTGAAATGATAATTTAAAATGACATGATGCTTAGTTACAACCGATCAATTGTTTAGCCATCCTTCTGTTATTGAGCCTTATTACCTTGCATAGCCTTAGTTTCTAAATACATGAATCCTGGTAGTAATTAATAAATTTTATTCCACCCTTAGTCTTTCAAAACTTGCGAGCTTCAGCTCGTTGTCTTTTAAAAGCTATTGCTGCGGTGAGGAGGACAGTGTTGGGCTACCTACGAGGTGGATGCTAGTCTGACCCCCGGCCAATGACGGAAGCCATGGTTGGTTTGGTGGTTGGTACAATTGGTACCAGGTTTGTGGTGGTAATGGCTTAGTCTTTGGCAATTAAGGATAACCCTATTGAGTAAAGTTAATAACTTAAGTTCTGCTCATCCACAAGTTGAGGCCGGTCAGTTCGTTTGAACCGTTTCCTAACATAGATCAGTACACTGTGCTTTTCCTTGGAATACCTACAGGATTGTAGCTACCATTCTCGTAGCTGGAATGGATCACGTAGCGATCGGGGGTGGAACCGAAATGGGCAGGGTGCTGCCATTTGCTGGATCTCACAACGGTAGGTACCCACATAGTATCAGATCGTGTCTCCCGCCTTGGCCAGTGGGTCCTCGAACCTATCAGGTAGGAGCTATAATGGGGAAGTACAACAAAAGAATATGATCATGATCATCTTAACCCGGTCGCATGCATTTAAGTTGCATGTAACTTGCGCATGTCATTAACGATCATAGATATTTTAGGGGTAAAGCTGAGCAGCTCTGCTGAGTGATTTGTCAATGGTATTCGGATAAGCCGTGCTTCCGGTTAATAAAGCTAAGTTTGAATTGGTATGAGTCCCGAAACCTCGCTCAAGTAATATTTGGAATTGGAGAATCTGGCGTAATTGTGTTAACATTGTGAAACTCCCCAGTTATTATCATTTTATGATTTGTGTTTCAAATATAACTAAGCTTGCAAATAAAACTGCATCCACAATACTATTTAACCTTGTATCAACCCTTGAATTTCCCCCTGTATATAGTATTCAGTGTTTCCGGCGCGACTTGTTGAGTACTGTTGTGTATTCATTCTTGCTTTTCAACCGAGCAGAGTTCCAAAAAGCAGAAGCTTACTAGGAGTTTGTAGATGACGACTTAGTCCGATTTTAGATCTTAGTCTTTGCTCAGGCATTGTCTGTGTAGTTCTTTTGTAATGAAAACTCTATTCGGACTCACTTCGCCCTTTTTAAAAACCTCGGCCATTAGGCTTTACATTCTCTAAAAAGTGTTGTTTTCGTCTTTTTATCCTGGCAATATGCGTTTGGTTACCGACAGCTAATCTTTCTGTGTAGCTATTGAAATATTTAGATGTGCTCGTGAAAAAGCGGTCCGTCACATACTTCCAGTTAATTAGCAATCACACACGCACTAATTAGTCTTCCGTTGTTAAACTAAACTTTACTACATGCATCATACTCTGTACAACAATAACCAGTCATGCATGATGCGTCGCTTTCAAGCACTGGTCGGTTCGTCAGCAGCAGCTGCGGGTGACCGCACAGTAGTGAGTCTTCTCTTTCTTTGTCCCTCCTTATGAAGCATCCTAGCTAGCTACCACCTGCGCCCAATGCTTTTTCCCCCCTTCTTCCGTATGCATGGAAAATTTGTCCCTCATTAGCAGGGCAATTATATTCTGATTCGTAACGCAGTCGACGTTAGTGAAGAACGTACAGATCGGTCGGGCGACTGGCTAGCAACCTCAATTCCTGCTAGCTAATCACACTACTAAAAAAAAGCAATAACAGATGGTTCAAAAATATTATTATAAATGATTTTCAGAACCATCTATAAATATATGTTAATGACAATAATAACGTAACATAGACGTTTATAAACCGTCTATGAAACATCTATCACATACCATTTTTTATAGCCATAGCATTAACTTACGACTTAAAAGTTGTAATCCTGTATTGATTATCGAACTTAAGATTTTAAAATTATATGACAGCGTAACTACGCAGGCAATTTTTAGTTGACTTCTTTTGAATAAAATGGTTTCTATTTGTGCTTGAGATGGCAAACAAATTAACGACTTGTTGTGAAATGGGTTCTCGGTTTGTTGTGTTAGATTCGTGAACACTTGAAATTATTTGATTCACTTCATCAATAAAACCACAGTAACACGTGAAAGAAAAAAAACAACATTCAATAAACCCATAGCACTAACTTACCATTCCCGTAGGAAGAAATGTTAGGTTTTCTTCGTATTCTACCGAATCCACTTCCGTTGTTGCATTATCTTCCATGAACAAACCTTATAGTACAATACAACGATCATAAAACATCTAACTTCCAAAATAATATGATGTGAACAACTTGTCATGTGAACAGACGGCTTCGTATTAGAACTGTCGGTGATATATATGTATCATCGACGATTTCCTATTAGAACTGTATGCGATATATATATAGTTATATCACAAACGGTTCGTGATATTAGTTAATCACAGACAGTTCTTAGCATTTTCAGTAATTTAGACGGTCACGTTAACAATATCGTCCATGCTTAGCTTTAACACAGATTATATTTGAAAACTGTCTATGATAAAAACATCTAATATAGGTAGTTATGCATGTCAACACTGATCGTAGGTAGATATGTACCGTGCAATTAATTAGACATACATGATACATCTACAGCGCATGCATGGCGCACGATCCTATTCATGGACGCGGACAGTTCGATATATACATTCAGAAGTAGTCCCTAGCTGCATGGCTAGGCTGCATTCAGCTACGGTCAGCTGCATGCGCGCACTAGTTGGATAAATGTGCATACATAGATCGAGTTGGTTGCTGGATGCATCGTCGTTCATGGGTCCTATTATATATATAGCTAGGTAGCTCGCTCGAACACGGTGCATACAGAGGCCTGGTACTTGATATATACCCCTGTCTGTCTGTATGTCTGTCTGTCTGTCTCAGGCTCTCAGGACTCAGGAGTCTCAGCCATAGGCCCATAGCCGCTCGCTCGCTCGCTCGCTGCGAACCCTCCCGAGCTGATGCATGCATGCTTGTTGCTCGATCGATCTCTCCGCTTGGCTATGCCGGGACACGGACATAGCAGCGTGCAGCTAGCTAGCCAGGCATCCCAGCAGCTACGTACGTACGAGGCTGTTGGCCTCTGTATGCGTCGTGTCACTTGTTGGATCAACCGTGGCGGTGGGGCATGCATGCACGCAGCTAGCTGGCCTGCAGCCTGCAGGCTCCGAGCCTCCGACTCGGGGCTTGTATACTGAAAGCCAGATCGAGCCGTCCAACCAAATAGCTAGCGGTGTTCCCAGATTGGGCGAATTCGGAGCCCATGCGTCTTCGAAATAATAAAAAAAAAAAGCAAGCATCTGGGAGGTTACTCACCTCCAGAAAACACGAGAATTCCCGAAATTTCCTCGTCTGATGCACCCACGAAGGGCATATTAAAAAAAAAGAGACGTTGTATTAGAGGCGATGGCCCTTACATAGTTACATGGAAGCATGTCTGATGATGTACTATATTTTGAATCTATGCATCGTGCATGCATGGATTCTGGACTGCGTGTTGCAGCAATAGCGTGTGTTACTGTCGCCGTAATAGAGCACCATGGTGCCCAGCATCATGATTTTAAATGCACGAATTCAAGTCAAATGTGGGTATATCGGTTAAAATTTTCAGTTTTAGGGTATATGATTATCTATAGCAATTCAAATGAAATACATACCTTTAGAAAAAATATACTCGAATTCAAAGATTTGAATGAATTTAGATCGCATGCTTTGCTGATTTATATATATACTTAGCGCATACCTACAATTAAACTATCATTAAAAAAAAGAAACTCTAGTTTGAATTTTAGTTCAAACTTGTTTGAGTACAGTTACTTGGGACACCATGGTCCAAAACGGGTATTTTTCCTATTTATTTGCATTCAATTTTTTAAAAAAAATTTAGGATGTTGAGTTTAACCACTTTACTAACTAGTTAAAACAAGTTTGAACTGAAATTTGAACTAGAGTTTATTTTTCAGATAGTTTGATTGTATGTATGTGCTGAGTATATATATAAATCAGCAAAGCATGCGATATAAATTCATTCAAATCTTTGAATTCGAGTATATTTTTTCCAATGGTATGTGTTTCATTGGAATTGTTATAGATGGGTATATACTCTAAACTGAAAGTTTAAAAAAAAAACCCGAATTTGACTTGGATTCGTACATTTAAAATCATGGTGCCCCAATACAGCGTCCTATACACACACACACATATGTACATATATGTACATATGTTTATAGATATATATATATATATATATATATATATATATATATATATATATATATATATAATAATTACCTAGGGCACCATGGTGCCTGCACTACTACAGAATGGTACCACACTATCGCTTCAGCTGTGTCGGTTCCCAACTTTTAAGAAAAAACCGATTGTAATATATATGTATATGTAATTTGTAATTTTTGGAAACGGGGTCATCACAATCGGTTCTAATCTATAACCGATTGTGATGACATCCCTCATCACAATCGGTACTAAAAACCGACACAAATAGCTTTTTATTGCAACCGATTTC
Source organism: Rhipidocladum racemiflorum (assembly GCA_036346355.1). Lineage (NCBI taxonomy): Eukaryota > Viridiplantae > Streptophyta > Magnoliopsida > Poales > Poaceae > Rhipidocladum > Rhipidocladum racemiflorum. Next base: position 17,885,161 of record CM070574.1, on the reverse strand, counting down.
TTTTAAAAACTAACACAAATACTAAAATTTATTACAATAAGTTGTTTTGAAAAACTGACATAGATACCTTAATGTATTGCAATCGGTTCTTTTCAAAAACCGACAAAGATATATTAATATATTATAATCGATTCTTTTGAAAAATTGGCACATACACATTAATGTATTGCAATTGTTTCTTTTAAAAAACTGACATAGATGCCTCAATGTGTTACAATCGGTTTTTAAAAAAACCCGACACATGTATGTATTATGGCAATCGGTTCTTTCGAGAACCAACACAATCAACAGAGATACCTCAATATATATCTAGCTTGCTTGGTCTCCTTAATCATTCGTTCTTTAGAAGAAACCCTCAGGCCTCGAGCCGACCGAGGCCAACTCGCTCCAAGATCCTCACGGTGCCGGCGCTCCCCCCATCGGCCTCGCTCCAACCGTACACCAGATCTCTGAGCTCCCTACTTCTCCCAAAGGTTAGATTTCCACCAGATCTCTTTGCTCAATAGCCAAGATCAATTTTTGCAACAATTTTCCTTATCTTTTTTCTTCTTTCCTGAGCGTTGCAGGGATCGATCAGATGGTGGTGGCTTGAGTACGTAGGTGGTGGCGGCGCCTCGGTGATGGCGCAAGCCTTCCTCTGGACACCCAATAACTACGGGTTAACTGACTAGTCACGCTTCTCTTTTTCATGTATAATCTTGGATCCCCTATGTGGCTGTGTTTGATACGATATGTGTTTGACCGATACATGTAAATTGTTCTATTTATTTTAAAAAAAAAAACTTCTTTCACTATTCCTCATATCCTTCCATTATTTTCTCACACTTGTCTACTATCTGCAGGAAATAGTGCTGCTAATCATCTTGATATCACAACTCAAATGTATGATGGGAATTGATATTCCCTCAAGGTTCGAGGCTCCCCTGGAATCTTGATCCCATCTTAAAGATTTTCTCCCCGGGATGCTCAAAGCAAGCATGTATAAGTGTTATGAATGTTATATTGTTATGTGCTATGTATAAGTATTATGAATGTTATGTAATATTATCATATTTTGATTGTATGTGTATTGTGATACTGTGAATTTGGAGGCTATTTTCTGATGGTGTATAGTTGTTGTAATAGTCATCATAATCGGTCCCGCCTAGAACCGATTGTGATGGTTGATTATTACTATCGCGCGAGAACCGATTGTGATAGGGCCTCTTCATCACGGTTTAAAGACTTTGTGTCACCATAAAAAACGACTGTAGTGACGAAAAAGAATCGATTGTGATGTATATTCCTGTAGTAGTGGTGAACACTATGATCTAAAACGGGTATTTTCCTTATGTATTTGCATGCGAAATTTTTTAAAATTTTTAGGATTTTGAGTGTAACTATTTTACTAACTAGTTCAAACAAGTTTGAACTGAAATGGTAACTCTTCTTTGAATTTTAGTTTGAATGTATGTGATCTAAATTCGTTCAAATATTCGAATTCGAGTATTTTTTTTTCCGAATGTATGTGTTTTAAAAAATATATCTAAATTTGGCATGAATTTGAGCATTTGAAATCATGGTGCCCAACACCGTGGTGCCCCCATTTTAGCATCATATATATGTGTGTGTATTATATATTTATATATATATATATATACTACCTATATTACACTCGGGAGAAAGCACGCGCAGCCAGCCCCTCCACGCGTCCCACCCTCTCTCTCTCCTCGCCGCGAAAAGGGGAAAAAAGACCAAAACATGCGAAAAAGCCCCTCCGGTTCTTGAAATTACGGATAGGTCCTTTTGCAATTTTTTGTGAGAGGGAGATTTTTTCCCCGGTTCGCGTTTAGGTCCCTCCTTCGCCATTTTACATAAAGAACCTCCCGTTAAATACGAATCGTAAACGAGCCCTTTTATAGTTTTCCAAAATAGCGAACAGGTCCAAAATCATAACAAATAGGTCTGTGCACTTTTCGTTCAGGTTCTTTCTCCGTTTTGCCCCCAAAAAATGTTTTTGTGGTCCATTTTTTCCTCCGGAGCATTGAAAAAATGTTTTCGTTTCTCCGTTTTGCCCGAAAAAAATGTTTTTGTGGTCCGTTTTCCCTCCGGAGCATGGGAAAAATATTTTCGTTGGCCGTTTTTCCTATAAAAAACCGAAAAATGTTTTTGTGGTTCGTTTTTCCTCCGGAGCATGGAAAAAATGTTTTCGTTTCTCAGTTTTGCCCGGAAAAAATATTTTTGTGGTCGGTTTTTCCTACGGAGCATGCAAAAAATATTTTCGTTTCTCCGTTTTTCCTAAAAAAAACGAAAAATATTTTGTGGTCCGTTTTTCCTCCAGAGCATGGAAAAAATGCCCTCGTTTCTCCGTTTTACCAGGAAAAAATATTTTTGTGGTCCGTTTTTCCTCCGGAGCATGGAAAAAATGTTTTCGTTTCTCCGTTTTTCCTAAAAAAAACCGAAAAATATTTTCGTGGTCCGTTTTTCCTTCGGAGCATGGAAAAAATGTTTTCGTTTCTCTGTTTTACCCGAAAAAAATGTTTTTGTGGTCCGTTTTTTCTTTAGAGCATGGAAAAAATGCTTTAAAGTGTTCTCATGGTCCGCTTTTTTTTTACGAAAACATTTTCTCGGTTTTTTTGTATTAAATTTTTTTTTCGTTCACGTGCGCGGCGGGCACGCCGCGCTCAATTTCCTAGTATATATAACGTCCATGCGTAATGCATATGCATGGGTACATACGTTTCTATTATCACGACAGAGATCAGAGATGGATGATCCGCACATACACTAGTGTACCAGGAGTAGTCCGGCCTACTTGTTTGTGGCCCTATAAAAGGCCCGGTACAGTTTGGGCCCTATCAGACAGGGACGTTATGATACCGGCTCGGCCTGTTCCTTCTGCGTTAAATTAGGTCCCAAAACATGCTATGGCTGGCCCTAGGCCCCGCAAAAACCCAGTCCGAACTAGCCGGCGCACGGCCGATACTGCCCCATCCATGCTCTCGAACATGTCCTCCTCCGTCGTCGGCCTCACCATCGCCATCTACGCCTGGCCGCCCGACTCCTCCATCGACGACGTGCCAGCTGATATCGCGGTGAAGGTCGCCGGCTCTACAGTGTGGGTGCACTAACTCGTATGTGGTACTGTACGGGCTAGCACAGTGCACCGGGGACCTGCATGCCGTCCAGCGAGTGCACAAGGTGCCTCGGAATACTCTGTCGGAGAGTTGTCGACATCGCGCCGTAACAACACCGTGGTCCGTCAATGGCCACACTTGCTATGTGACGTACCTACAAGGCTCCAACACCATTCATTCTTGCTCCACTCGAACCAGCACCGCCGCCGGCTCCACATCCTACAGTAGACAGTGCCGTACCTGATATTTTGGGGACGCGTGCTAGATTTAAAATTATACTATATATGTAGTAAAATTTAATTACTAAAATATTTATTTGATATTACAACGCTAGTACAATTTTTTTACAATACAAAAGATTTTATGATATACTTTGCTAAAAATACAAACTTCGTATATGATCTTTACTTGGAAAGCACCGTTATTCTAGCATTATTTGAACACATAATCTTCAATTATCCTTATAATTAGTCTTTTCCAAATTAAATCAGTTTCAATGGCTATCGTGGAGTATTTCCTAGCTCATTGTAGAATGCAAATAGAACTTCAACTTCAATCTATATAAGCTCTTTTTTGCATGTGCAATAATCACCAGAATTGTCAACACATTCTATATACAATAATTGCATTACGAAATATTTTAGCCATTTCAAAAACTTTAAAATATCAACCTAGCACATGGTTTTGCTTAAGAATAAATTTTTACAGTAAAATATTTTAAAAGGAGAATAAAAAGAACTATTCATGTATTAGTTCTTACTCTTACTAATACAAAGATTAACAACTAGTAATACAAAAATAAGTAGAAAATGGGGTCTCTTAATTTTGGGGACCATGTGCACCTGACTTCCGTCTGGTCCTACAGGTAGGTCTGTAAAAAAAGCTCAAGACTCACGAGTTGCTCGAGGTCGGCTTGCTTTAGGCTCGGTTCGAACTACAAAATAGCCGAACTCGAGCTTGATACTGAGCTTCATCGAGCCGAGCTCGAATAGCAACATATGCTACATTATACTTAAGAACTATTCATTTGTTCTTGATTAATCAACAGACATTCATCAACTTATGATTAAATATTTTCTTAATGATTAATAGGACAAATGAACCCAATTTAAAAATTTAATTTAAATTGATGCGAGTATATTTAACTATCCAATTTTTCATATACTCAATTATAAGTTCCAAAATATTGATCATTTATATATGAAGTGAAAGATAGATCAACATTAAGGAACATCAAGTTAAAATTTGAACTCCCCCTAAATATGTGCTTACTTCTAAACAGACAAGTCTAGATTATTTGTTGACATTCTCCCTCCTAATCATGATGTGGCTCAAGATCTCTCACACCAAGTAACTGACGCATCTCCACGAACTTGGTGCTTGACAACACCTTTGTGACAATATCAGCTCGCTGTTCACTGGTGCTTACAAACTTCACAACAATCTGCCCTCTCTCAACGCATTCATGTATAAAGTGAAACTTGGTATCGATGTGCTTACTGTAGCCATGAAACACCGGATTCTTCATAAGAGCAATAGCGGACATGATCCTAAAGACCTTCTTTTATATCCTGAAGATTATTAGTTATGCTCTTTTTTTTTCTTTAGTGAGTTTTCTTGAAATTTTCTCATATAAAAGTTTTTAATGAGGTAACTAATGTAACACGGAGTGCGAGTGCAATATACTCTTTTTTTCACCCATTTTTTCTAGTGGGTTTTTGGGAGGAGTTTTTAACAAGACATATGCATTACACGATATTCGCCCAAGAGGAAGTGTTATGATATACTCCCTCCGTTTCTTTTTATAAGGCGTATTTAGTTTCGTTAGGACAAGACTTTGACCAACGATTACTTCATTAATATATCATTTATGCAATACAAAATCATAATTATATATAAGTACTTTTGAATACAAATCTGCTAATATCAATTTTGTGTCATAAAAATTATATGCTAATAGAGTAATTGTTGGTCAAAACCTTGTCCTAACGAAACCAAATATGCCTTATAAAAAGAAACGGAGGGAGTAGATAGAATCCCAATTCAAGTTTGAAAGGACTCTATCTATCGGTAGGCGAATCTGAATCTATCAATCAGTTTTACTATATATTAGGCATCCCTTGTATAAACATAATTAGTCTAATAAAAAGAAAAAGTTTTGCCCCTATTTTATATGTACTCTCTGCTTTTATTCTTATGATTTTATCGATACACTATTAATTGATCGAAGATACGCAACTAGGTTTTACAACCGTTTTAGCATTTCCGTGAGCGCTCACAGTTTCACAAGGTTTATGTGGCCATTTGACTTTATCATGTTCGTTGACACACTGGATTCTTTGTGCGTGAGCAAGATGTAAACCAGATCGAGTGATCATGGTCATTGAGTCATCACAAGTTGACAAGAGCAACAACATATATAGGTCCATACCACATAGCATGTTGCACTACAATTCATACTGCATGGTTATATTGGATTTCTTTGCACTAAATAGGAATAGTAAACAACAGCATGATTTGTTTATTGAGTTGAGAAAAATAATAAAATAGAATATTATTGATATGCAAATACCATACAGTAATCATTAATGATGGTCACTATCAGATTCAATATGAGCATTTATGTACATGAAAAATTTGCAACTAAATTGGAAACAACTTATTTCCTTTGGGGCCTATCCAAAATTTAGTTATAAACCTGTTGGCAATAAAGTATGAAGATTATCATAAAAAATAAAATAAATAAAATAATTAATATGCGACCAAAAAAAAATGAAATTAAACATTTTTTTTTAAAGCATGTGGGGAGAGAGACAACTGCCTCAAATCAGTCAAGAGAGTAATCATTGAGACAAAACTTTTGCTTTAACTCCTTACAAAAATCAAGACCAAAAGTATCCAAATACACTGCATTTAAATGGCGGAAAAGTCAATGCCCACATGCAATTACTCATTCTGTTCTCAAAAAGTATTTTTGGAATACATGGAGTCAAAATTTGGAAACTTTTGATATCTTCTTAAATACGCAGGATACATGAAATTCATATGGATAGATTAGACTTGAAGATTGTTTTTATAATATTATAATTTTGTTAGATTTTATAAATATATTATAATAGTAATTAATAGTCTAAGTTGCACGTTGGAGATACAACGTCTAAAAAAACTTATTTTTTGAATAGAAGAGAGTACTTTACAGCCCACTCTGTGAGCCCAGGAAGAAAAATAATAGTAAAGCCAATAATTAAGGTACCAAACACTTTGTTTTTACTCGGTGGATAGTACTAAAGCACTTAGCTACACTAAAATAGTGCTAATACTTTCCTCAAAAGAGAAGTAGGATCAAAAACCAAACCAATAAAAAAGTTGGTGTTGTTGCTAGATGCTAGTAGTTCTTGGAAATGAATGCAACCTACTCATCATGATGCAATGCATTTAGTGGCATTGAAACCACTTGCAAGGAGTTTGGTGAGAGGAGTGGGGGTGATTTCTGCATCTGAGCTTCATCCATTCCATCCTTCAAGTTGTGCTGTTCTTGATATATTTCATTTATACACTTGTTTGTTTGAGCATTGTTTTTGCTGCAAAGCAAAAAAGTGAAGTCAAATCTTTTGTTTTATTTTGCTCGTTTCTTTAATTTGAGTTCTTGATCCTGACAAAAGCAAAAGCCCTCGCTTTTAGCTAAGAGGAGAGTCCAAAAGGAAAAGGTGAAGGGTGTCCTTGGATTTCAAACCCTCGCCAATCCCTGCCCCTCCATTCCGCTTCAACGAAAGCTCCAATTTTTACCACCAAAATCTGCAATTTTCCCACCCCAAATCCACTTCTTCCCCACTTCACTCCAAGAAAACCTCAGATTTCTGCACCAGGAGCAACGCTGCCACAGTTCTTTGATTCAAGAAATGCTCAGTTCCGCACACTTCTGATCCATACTGCACCCAGCTGTCCAGTCCAAGCTAAAGATCCAATTTTTCCGCCCAAAGCTGATCCGAAATCTCCCCATTTCCGACGAAAATCTCGGAATTTTCTGCTCCACCAACTCACTCCATGCCTCACTCCACTCGTTGATCCAAACCGCCGCAGAAAAGCTGTGATTTTTCCGCCTGCGAGCGCCGGTTTTCCTACCCAAGAACTCACGGGAGGCCCATGCATCTCTCCATATGGAAGCCGCTCTCCCACTGCGCCGCCGTCCTCCTCGCCAAGAACCACCGGCGCCGGGGAGGCGGCGGTGGCAATGGCAGCCACGGCCACCGTGACGACCCGTCATCGTTCCTCCGGCAGCTGCGCGACGCGCTCGACGCCGCGTCGGAGGACGGCTCCCTGTGCCCGCCGCCGGACACCGCCGGCGCCGACGCTGACGCCGCCGTGTCCCGCTCCCGCTCCCTCGCGCGCCTGCGCGCGCAGCGCGACTTCCTCCGTGCCACCGCCCTGGCCACCGCCGCCGGCCCGTTCCGCTCCCTCTCCGACCTCCCCCTCCTCCCCGACGCGATAGCCAGCTTCCTCTCCATGTACCCGGACTACTCCTCCACCTCCGACGTCGACCGCCTCCGCTCGGACCATTATTCTCACCTCGACGCCCCCGGCGCCGGCAGGGTCTGCCTAGACTACTGCGGCTTCGGCCTCTTTGACTCCAGCTGGGACTCGTCGTCATCGTCGTTCACATTGTCAGAGCTCAACGCCAATTTGAGCAACCACGCGCTTTACGGTGGTGCAGAGCCCGGCACGGCCGAGAACGACATCAAGGAACGGATCTTGGAGTACTTGAATGTGCCGGCCAGCGAATATGCGCTGGTGTTCACGGTGAGCCGAGGGTCAGCGTTCCGGCTGCTTGCCGAGTGCTACCCGTTCGAGAGCAACCGAAGGCTGCTGACCATGTTCGACCATGAGAGCCAGTCGGTGAGCTGGATGGCGCAGAGTGCACGGGCGAAGGGAGCCAAGACACGCATTGCATGGTTCCGGTGGCCTACACTGAAGCTCTGCTCAACGGAGTTGCGGAAGGAGATTGTGGGTAAGAGGAGGGCGCGACGACGGGATGCTGCCGCTGGGCTATTTGTGTTCCCTGCACAATCTCGAGTGACTGGCGCCAAGTACTCCTACCAGTGGATGGCGCTGGCACAGCAGAATGGCTGGCATGTAATGCTTGATGCTGGCGCGCTTGGTCCCAAGGACATGGACTCGCTGGGGCTCTCGCTGTTCCGACCGGACTTCATCATAACCTCGTTTTATCGGGTGTTTGGCGCAGACCCAACTGGGTTTGGTTGCCTTCTGATCAAGAAGTCGGTTATTGGAAGCTTGCAGGGGAGGAATGGGTGTAATGCTTCTGGGATGGTGAGGATTGTTCCAGTGTTTCCGCAGTATCTGAGTGATTCCATTGATGGATTTGATGCATTGGATGGGCTCGAAGATGACCCTGGCATTCACAAAGATGAAAAACCAGCGTCTGATGCCCGTAATGGCTCCCAGCTGCCAGCATTTTCGGGTGTGTACACTTCTGCTCAGGTCAGAGAGGCGTTCGAGAGTGACCCTGGTCGCGACAGCAGCTCCGATAGGGATGGGGCGAGCACCATCTTTGAAGAAACTGAGAGCGTATCTGTTGGCGAGGTCATGAGGAGCCCAGCATTCAGTGAGGACTGCTCATCGGAGAATTCTTTCTGGCTTGATGTTGGCCAGAGCCCATTGGGCTCGGAGAAGTCCGGTCAGGTCAAGAAAGGGAAACTGGGATCACCATTACCATCTTCTTGGTTCACTGGCAGAAAGAGTAACAAGAGGATGTCACCGAACCTAGCATCCAGGATATCAAGAAGCCCACTCTATGATGGCCGTGTGATTTCCTTTGATGCAGCTGTACTATCGGTCTCGCAAGATGTAGACTGCCTCAAGGAAGATCCTGAAGAAGAAATATTTGAGAATGGCCGGAGAAATCATTCCAGGCAAGTCAGTGAAATCCAAGAGGAGCCAGAGGTTGAAGAGGTTGCATGCCAACGTGCTATCAATGGCAGTGCGGATCACAAAGAAAGTGCGATAAGGAGGGAGACTGAAGGGGAATTTCGGCTGCTGGGAGGGAGGGATGGAAACGGCAGGTTTTCTGGGGGTCGGCTCTTTGGTGTTGAAGAGATTGACGGAGCTATAAGCATGGGGCGTAGGGTTTCATTCAGCACTGAAGCGAATATGATTGCCGACAGGCTACACAGGTCCTCAGATGCTGCTGAAGCTTCTGGATATGCATTTCGTGATGACGATGGCTGTGTAAGTGATGGGTATGATGATGCTCAGGACTGGAGCAGGAGGGAACCGGAGATAATCTGCAGGCACATTGATCATGTTGATATGATGGGGCTCAACAGAACAACTCTTAGGTTAAGATACCTGATCAATTGGCTAGTAACTTCGCTGTTGCAGCTGAAGTTGCTAGACTCAAAAGATGGTGATGGAGTCTCTCTTGTCCACATTTATGGACCAAAGATTAAGTACGAAAGGGGAGCAGCTGTTGCTTTCAATGTGAAGCAAAGTGATGGTACTTTCATTAATGCCGAAGCTGTTCAGAAGATTGCCGAGAAAAATGGCATATCTCTTGGCATCGGTTTTCTTAGTCATATAAAGGTAGATCTGAACCAGAAACAATTAAATGGAACATTAGATATACCTGATGCTTCCTTTCATAAGAATGGTTGCAGAGACAGTAAAAAGGTGACGGTAAGAGTTGAAGTTGTCACTGCTTCTCTTGGCTTCCTTACCACTTTTCAAGATGTGTACAAGATGTGGGCATTTGTTGCCAAGTTTCTAGATCCTTCATTTCTGGACAGTGAGTGCCTCACCATTGCCGCGGACCACTCAGAAGGACAAACTTGAGCTTGATGTGTAATTTAGCAACCAGCAAAGGAGAGGAAGGTGATTTTTCTCCATTTGTTGAAGCATATATTGTCTTTTATGTTTTCGAGGGGTATTTGGTAGTGGATTTAGCAGATTTGTTTATTCTTTGCATGTTTGCTCAACATGCGACTTTTGTTTCATCTAGAGTTAACATGTGCCAGCAGCTCATCAGTATAGCTCCTTTCAACTGAACAATGTTTGTAAAGCAACTCACTGGAAATGAAATAGTTTTGAGTGCTTTGTGATACAACTTGGTTAGGAATGTAATTTGTTCATGATGCAGCTTTTACATCTTCAATTAATATTGTCTTTGATGTATTCTCATCTTCGGTTCTTGCTTAAACCTGCAACTTTATTTGCAGATCCTTGATAATTAATCGGTGTTGCTTCATACATCTTTTTTGTTCGTGAGGTAAACACAGAAACCACATATGATGTGGAGCATTTTCAGGTTCCAATTTTTCTTGGCATTTTATTCTTGTTAGTCTCTTCAACCTGTTTATGTCTTTTAGAAGTAGAACCATCCAGTTGGATTTGAAGTTTATGTGAGCTTTTTTCTTTTTCAGTGAACATCACTCATTTATTGTCTCAGTCTAGTTTTGTCCCTTGCTCAAGGTTTTAAATCACCATTTTCGCGGCTTCGCGGCAAGGTCCCAAAAAAGCTACAACAGCTATCGTGGAAGCTATCCTTCGTTGTGTTTTCAGTATTAAAAAATTAAATATGTATATGATGTTTGTCACCCCCAAAAAATCATTAAATCATAGTACTTTAGAAGGTATTAATATTTTTATAATAAGAATATGAGTCAAGTCCGAAATCAACAAACACGCTGGTACATGTCAAAGACCATAACTGATAACCATATCATAATGTTCTTAGCAACAATTATTTACTCACTAAGAAATTTGAATACTGGATTATTGAAAAAGGGTGAGATGAAGTCGTTTACTAGGTTTTCTCATAGCTTAGACTTATAAGAGATGCATTAGAGCCTTCTAGTCACGTTGGATTTCAAAAGGGGCCAATTGTTTTGGCCCGTGGGCAACCATGTAGGATAGCGAGCTATCGTTAGCTACAAGCTATGGCATATAGCGGATCTATTGCTAGCTATAGTGCTTGTAGCTAATATAGCGGAACATTGGCCCGTAGCTTCGGGTTTGGTCCAAAAAAGCTATAGCTAGCTATTTAGAACACTGCTCTTGTTCTACTTATTTTAGGTTGTTTTGGGAGGATCACTAATAATCTGAAAATTTAGCGTCTTCGATTACTCTGATACGAAGAAGCATTAGACATCCTCCCCGGGTTTCTGTTGCTGTGAACATCTTCTTTGTTCGATGCACTCCTGAAGTCTTTACCTTTCCTACATTGGTCCACAACATACACATTCTTATGATCTTGTCTGAGATGGTGGTGCTCACATGGAGAAAGTCCTGTATAGTCATTAATATTCCCTTTGTGCTAGTAAACCAATTAGGAATATCCACTGCAGATTTATTTGGTGTGTGTCTTTTGATGGTCCAGGTAACTCTAATTTTGATGGTCCCAATTTACTGTGTATGACTTTTGATGGTCCCCATTCACTAGTAAACTAAAATCAGGAACTCCCTTGGCATATCCACTCTGTGATATCATGAAATATCTTTTTATGGTCCAGGGTAAGACCAGTGTGATGGTCCCTTTCCCTTTGAACTGGTAAACTAACATTGGGAACTCATCACAAATCACAATCCTATTTGTGTTACATCTTGTCAAGTTTGCAAGTTTCTACGGTAAATGGTCATGTACTCATATGATTTGTTCAATTTTTACGCTTAAAGAATGGAGATTTCATGAATTTTCCTTTTAAGTACAAATGATAAAACATATGTTAGATATGTAGAAAATAGTAAAATTCTGGTACGCTGGGATCTAAAGTATACATCATTGTATTTAATATAAAAATCATTGCACTTATGTTTACCCACCCTATCAACAAGTACATCATAAGGGAGAGGAGAATATTAGGAGAAAGTGATTGGCTTTTTCACATATTTGAAGCCGTTGCTATTCTAGCCCCCCAAAATTCGTTTTTGACCAATTTAGCCCCCTTTTGTTTGGATTTGCGAAACTAGCCCCCCTTGGTGAGCTCGAAAGGTGTGGCAGGCGACACGAGTCACCTGCCGCACCAAGGGAGCTCGGTAGGAAGTTGCCGAGCAAGGGGACCTCAGCAGGAACGGCGGCCACCTATCGAGCCCCCTAGGTTCGGAAGGACATGCTAATCAAGAGCTTAAATAAGAAATATGATTAATGAGCGATTAATTAAGTAGTATGATGATTAATTAGTGGATTTGATTCCTGTTGAGGAAGTGGGGTTCGACAGGAATCTTGGTGTGGCAGTCGACCTGCCAAGCTACCCAAGCTCGGAAGATGACTTGCGGGGGGCTAAATCTGCAAATTATTTCGGAGGGAGGCTATATTTGAAAAAAAAAAACTTTTGCAAGGGGGCTAAAAAAGCCAAAAAAATTCTATAAGTTAGTTACACCTATCATCCACTGAAACTAACCTAATTATAGGACTTGTCTGTTTACTGTTTTCATCTTAAACTATCTCCAGTAGTTTCCTTCATTCCATTCCCTTTCCCATATTCATTCCCTTTATTTTCTACTATCTCCAACGGCATCCTCTGAAAATTCTCTGAAAGAAATTTGTGTAGGGATTAGAGAGAGAATCCCTTTCTAGAGAGATTCACTGTTTGAATCCCTTCCAAAGAGAATCGTGAAGGGAATCCGATAGAGCACTTGAGATCTGTTCGCGAAGGGATTTGAAGGGGGAAGAGAAGCTGCTGGAGATAGTCTTACAGAATACCGGAGCGCAGTTTGTCGACAATTTCAACGGGCAGGTCACAAAAGGATTCAACCTCAAAGCACCAGGCTGCGAGGCATGGCGTGTGGGGGTCACCAAGATCGCTGATGAGCCGTTCTTCATGTCAGGATGGGATGATTTTGCCAAGGCTCATGAATTACAGGAGAATGACCTCTTGTTCTTCACATGCAGTGGCAGTTACTCGTTTGATGTACTAATCTTTGATGCGAGTGGCTGCTAGAAAGTGTCTTGTTTCTTCACTGATAAAAAGGATCCTTATATGCGCAAACATTTCAACAACACAGTGGGTCAACAAGCTGAGCACTGCCTTCTAAGTGATTCCGAAGATACTAGCGCGCCGTCACAGCTGGTTGGGCCTCCTCACAAGACCTATACTTCAAAGAAACTGAAAGGCAAGACTAAAACTAAACCAAGTAAGTAGAACTCGTACAAGTTAATTTGCGGTGTTTCCTACAATGCTCTTTTGAGGTTTGATGTAATTCCTTAGGGTGTGTTTGGTTGATAGGATGAAGTTGAATGGGATAAGATGATCCTGTACTATTTGGTTTTATTATTTTGAGTAAATGAAATGGTTCAGCATTTAAAGAGAATATTCCTTAAATTTGTATTATTTGGTTTAGGATGGGATGATTCTATTCAACCAACCAAACATATGAATGATTTTTTTGAACTATCTCATACATATACCACTTGGTATAGACAACCAAACACACCTTTAATGCAAACCCCTGCAACCAAGAATCGCCAAGAATCAAGAATGTGTTTTACTTGCTCGTTTTTAATATATGAGTTGATGTACATAGTTCACATTTTTCTACAGCGAGAGAGCCTGAATCTCCAAACAGTAGCAACAACCAAGTTAAGCTTGAGGCGACCGAAGATCTAGGGGAGTGATGACGAACATGCTAACTCCAACTACTACTACTACTACTACTCGAGGTTTGCCAGTTACCTAACTGGCGAGGAACGAGAGGAAATATTCAGTTTGGTATCACTTCAATCAGGCAATCCTGTATATGTGGCTGTCCTGCAGAAGTCCCATGTTCATCGCAAGAACATCCTGGTCAGTTTAATTGTTTTGCTATAGGATGAAAAGTACTTGCATAGAATTTTTATCTCTGTTAATTTAGACCTTCAAACAAAATTTCCATGAAGTACATCTTTCTTATTAGATAGGAAACAGATAAGTTTTCCTTGATCATAAATCTTACGAGTACCTAAATAAAATATAGCTAGTGACACACTAAGGGTTTCCAGATGCCGAGACTACATTCAATCTCATGCTGCTAGTGGATTTACCATTACCAAGTCAGTTAATGCTTTGTATGCAGATCATGCCCATCAGATTTGCAGCCGAGCATCTTGAGAGAAGATCACATGACATCCTGCTGCTTAGACCAAACAGAAAAGAGAAGTGGTATGCCAAGTACTACCATGCGAGCTTCACCCGAGGCTTCAGCTGCCACCGCTGGGTCAAGTTTGTTCGCGACAATAGGCTGCACGAGGGCTACATCTGCATCTTCGAGCTGATGAAAGGTGCGAGGAGGGTGACAATGACCGTCCATGTCATTGCAAAGGTTGATGGCCGGTTTGTTCTGCTTAGCTGAGCTTCTGTATCCTCCTTTGTTGATTATGTACTATGTAATTTGCAAGTGTGGCCTGTGCAGTATGTGCAATGCATGCGCACCAGCCAGGACTGAGAAGCGAGAACTGAACTGGCAGCAGCTACTAGCTAGTGGTGCCTTGTATGATAACTGATAGGTGCACTTTGTTACCCCTAAAGCTAACCTCTTGGAAGCAATGTGTGTCTAGTAGAACCAGGTTTGAGCTGTGCAAATGTTCCTTCTCTGCCTAATTCATCATCCATAAACAGTTCTGAACTTGACATTAAGAAAGAAACAGCATTTCAGAGGGTAGCAACTGGTTGGAGAGTGGAGACCATTTGACATAGTTGACATATCTCAAGCAACACAGATGAACGACAGTAACAATCACAACCGTGAGTTTTGGATTTGTGTGTCGGTAACTATTCCACACAAACTGGAAACTCGAATGATAAGGCATATTACATGAACATCTCATGCAGAGATTTTTCAAACAAAGACATCGATATCATATTACTCAGTCGATTGAAATGCAAAATGAAAGCATCTCAGCAGGCAGTAGTGAGATATTGCGCAAAAAAAAAGATGCTAAATACATAGGCACATGCCATGTCATATAACTGGAAAATTATTCATCAGTCTAGGCTAGAAATTTTGAGAGAGACGAGCTACTGCTGGAGAGATTCTTCTAACTTTGCAGTTAAAAGGATGAAACGCCATAATAGCTTTCCAAAAGACGCATCCAAGAAGAGTCGTATCCTTTTCCAAACGACAAATGAATCTACATCGTCACTTCAAGTACCTGCAAAATAACACCACCATATATGGTTAGTACGGCTGGGAAAATTTACAGCCTACAGTAAATATGGTTAGTACGGCTGGGAAAATTTACAGCCTACAGTAACATGTGACAATCAAGAATTGCAAATGGACAAATTCAGACAAGCAGCTATTCTCCAAAATAAAAAGGTTTGAAACGGCAAAGCAAAAAAGTCACCAAGATTGCTGTTGCTCAACTTCAACAATCAAAACAAGATAATGTAGCGACAGCAGAATTTTGTAGATAGGTACCAAACCCCCACATAAACAGAAGACAGAAGTTACAGAAAATGTATACCACTGCCAGGAAATCCATATTTTTTCTATTATTGTTGACAGTTGACATTATCACAATGGGAAATGTTTGGCATCGACAAGGGAAGATAGCCTTTTTTGGTAGGAAAAAGGTTACAGCTGAATAAGCAGTACGAATCCAGCAAAAGAAAGGACATAAACACCAGCTTGCCTAGGTTAGATTGAGAGGACTGAGTGCACAAAGTAGCCAATTCAAATTTAGTAAAAAAAGTAGAGCATAAAATAAAGTCTCCGTAGAGAGCTGTACTGTAGTTAAATATACATGCTATACCATTAGAATATGTGTAGACAAGAACACACAAAGGTTAATCAAGAATACAAAAAGGGAGCAAAAAAAACTATTTCTTGACAAGGCACCCAAGTCGTAGTTTGACAACTACCAGGACAGCACTCAATTATTTACCAATTTTCTTACTTTTCCAATGTAATTGCTAACTTAAATTTTCTCAAAAAATACTAACTATAAAGGAAATACAACACTGGGAAAAGGAGGAGACCTACACCATTCTAGGGCATAAAGTCCTCGTCATGCTGTCTGGCCTCCAGCATCAACCATCTTTCCCATTCCCTATAAAATCCCAATTTTAATCTCCTTACATCAGTTCTCACTCAGCTTTATTACAAAGATATAAAATAAAGCACGCATTGCATATAACCCCCACATATTGCTTGAAATTTCCACTTGGCAATATTAGCCATTAATAACACACCCAGTGCAAGAATTTTCATTCCATGCTTCTTTCAAGTATTTCTCATTCCACGATCTTAGAGTTAAAGAACCATATAGTGAATCAATTAGCTTAGATTCAATCAAAATGTGCACATCCATTTCAAACCAAGCATCTTTCAATCTAAGATCCCAAGAGAAACGATCAACTACCAACATATCCCCAGGCGATGCATTCACAAGAACTATCGTAGACGTTAACATTGCAACACGAAATACACAGTGCGCCATCCACTTAGGTACTTAGTGAAAGATGCAATCTTCAACTCAGAATGATGCAGCACGACCACTAACTTAGATGATATTAGCGATCCTGGCAAAAACGCAACGGAAGGAGGTACCCTGGGAGAGCTCGCAGCACGCCCGCGCGCTGGCCGCCGGGTGCGCCGTCAGCCGAGCCAGCACCACCGCCGCCGTCAACGGCGACCCCATCATCGCAGCCAGCGGCCTGCACACAAACCACAAAACAACCCCACCAGGGCATCGGATCGCCACCTTGGGTTCCCCCTGAACAGGTAGATCTACATGGGCGTTCGCTTACCGTGCGGCCGCGAGTTGGGAGGAGGAGGAGGAGTTGGCGAAGGCGGACGGGAGGCGGCGGGGCGGGGCGGCGATGGGAGGAGGGGCGCGGAGGCCGCACGCTGCAGAGGGCAACGGGCGGCGGACGGCGGCGAGGACGGTGCGGGAGGCGGCGCCGCGCCACGCCATGGCTAGGGTTTCGGAGGAGGTTGTGGGTGGCGAAGTTGCGGCGGCGACGGCGGCGGGTGGGTTTAGGGTTTTAGAGTGGGGAAGATGGGGTGGGCCAGGCTGGTTGGACTATTGTAATCGGCCCATTAGTGTTTGACCATTTCGATGCCACAATAGAGGAGCCTACTCAATTGATCAGCTGGGGCATACAAGTGGTAAAGCCCATGAATGTTAATTAGCCCATCTGTTCCTACATAATAATAATCTAGGGCCTCAAACATCCTTGGCACCTTTTGATTATAAATCATACGCACAAGGTAATCATGATTTGTGTAAAATGTGAGTAAAATACCCTCTAATAACACCACAAATAGAAAAGAGATAGTACCGTGAGAAAGATGCATGGAGTTAATCCTTAACATGGATAGCTTGAGAAAACATTTCTAGATATTAGGAAAAACCGCCAAGCAATCCATAGACAAAACTTTTGGTAAAAAGTGTTCGAATATATTTGAGAACGGAGTGCTTCCTGGAATGTTGCGTCACCAGAGTACATGTTCAATACTGTTTTGCAACGCAACACATGTATATAACCTTCTCCAAGCTAGGCACAGTTTTGCATGTGTTGTCCGGGAAGACCGTTGTCTGGTCATTTTACAGAGGCCCAGCATGCATCCTCCATTTGTGCAACAGGCAACAACCCACCCATCCATCGACGACCCATCCACAAAACCAACAAGGACAAATTCAACATCACCATGCAGGCTCCAAACGTAAGCTTCCAAGCAAGATGGAGCACCCTGTCTGGTGACATTATATAGCACCCAACCATTTGTTAATCCCCCCTCCCCTCTCTCTCTCTAGATCTCCCCATCCAGCTTTGTCCCGCATGGGGTAGGCACGTCCTTTCCTTCTTCTTTTATTCCTTGTATATATGCAATAGACCAAAAGACCCGGCTAGATAGCTAGAGTGGCCTTTTCAATCTAAGAGCATCTCCAGCAAGGACCCCTAAAACAGGGTCTCTATTTTGGATTTAGGGACTCTCCCTATTTTTTGAGGTCCTGTTTTCAGAGCACAAGTCCAAAGAATAAATTTCCTAAATCCAAATTTCCTATTTTACTTTTTCTCCTATTTTGACATATCCACTATGTATAATCTTCATTTGACACCACTAAAATTCAATCAAATATCTTTGTAACACATAAAACATAAGCATATTAACATTTATAATTTAAAAACATGAAATTTCAAATTTAAATTTAAAATTTTCAAAACATTATAAAATTTTCGAAGCCTCTCATGTATTTCCCTATCTTCAACAATATGGGTTGTACTCGTGTCCCTGGGAATTGGGGCTGAGGAGGCAAATTTAGAGGCCTCCTAATTTTAGGGGCTTGAGTGGGGCCCCCTGGGAATTGGGGCTGAGAGGCAAATTTAGGGGCCCCCTAATTTTAGGGGCTTGAGTTGGGGCCTGCTGGATCTGTTTTTTTTACTACACTCCCTATTTTAAGGTTTAGGGGCTCTGCTGGAGATGCTCTAACCCACATTGTTAATTATTCACTCATATGCATATATAGTGCATCTCTAGACCTTGCAGTCCCCTACTCCCTCTTCCTTCCTATTGTTGGATTTGTATGTTTCTTCCTCTCATTCAGGGGCGTATAGCCAGCGGGGCCTCCATTAGGCTAGAGCCATCCACCCACCTGCTGAGTATTAAATATATTTTTAGTACCAATGTTTAATTTTTAAGCTCTTTAATTTATGATACAATAAATTTATAGAATTTTCTCAATAAATTAATGGTTAGATCTGATTTCATCTACCCATTATATATTATTAGTATAGTAGTGCATTGTAAATTGTGAGACACTCACTTTTATACTACCGTGCAACATAGAAGAAAGGTTCTAAAGTGCATTCTGTGCTAGTCCTATGATCAGTAACTAGCACGCACTAACATAATTTGAAAACACAACCATACAAAAGTTGTATAATTTTATTACAGCGAAAGTTTAGATACATAATATAAAACAAATTAAATCAGTAGAGAAAACTTTCATCTTGTAGTATGCCAACTAAGCCCAATATTCTACAAACAACTAACAAGGTGAAACTTTAGAAAGAACCATCGTTAATAAACCCGTATCCTGCGTCGAAATAAATGTTTGCAGGAATATCTGACTCTTCACCTAAAAACAACAATAATAGCAAGGGTGAATACATTTCGTACTCAGCAAGACTTTGAGTTGAGTGTTTGAAATGCAGGCTGATCCTAGAGTAAGGGTTCTATGGTTAATTTCTGCATGGAGCCAATTTAAATTGTAAATACTAAATAGTATAGTGAAAGCGAAAATGAAATAAAAACAATTTGATGATTATATAAATAACAAGTATGTAAATATAAAAGTAGCAAGTAAGAATAACATAAATGTAATAAAAGATATGAAACATATGAAACAATATCTGACACCAGTTTTCTTGCCAAAATATGGCACAACAGTTGAATTCAATCTTACTAATACATGTCAAGCATTGAATCATCTGTAAGGGTAAACTCACCAATTCATTTTGTAGATCACCAAGTTGCCCATAACGTCAGGTATGGCTTTTTGAAAAGGTTTAAACTCTGCAGTCGTGTACAGTTTTACCCACAAGGAATGATCAACTCATTTTGCAGATCATTAGTACACTTCCTTTGGTGTGCCGCAGAGAGATCATACAAAACCGTTAAATTATTCAAACCTAGCTTTGCACCAGCCCGGTGACGTCAAACCCTTGCTATGGTAGAAACAAACAATCTACCGTCTCATACCAGCCCTCATGTGGCAGCCCTTACAAGCAAATCTGACCGGAATTACTACTTGTGCTACTTCAGCCTTCCAATATGCAAAGCTAGTTTTAAACAACTTAATAAGTTAAGGTCGTCCCATACCAACCCTCATGGTTGTACGGTTAGTTCTTGGATCATGAACACTATGCTCGGTCCTTGATCGACCCGGGCGATAAATCTCCCCCTATTTACGTGCATATTATTTGCACTTATGTCTATTGCCAATAATCGCCTGCGTTAAAATCATAGTTTTTATTTTCAGAAGAAGAAAATATCAATAATCATAATATTCCAACATGTTTGAGATTAAAGTTCATCATATCCACCATATTAATTTAATATATCAAGTTCATTACGAACAGTAAAACCATATGTTCATATCCCAATCTATAGCATGGCTAAGCGTATGCATATAATAATCGAATATACCGATTTTGTATGTCCATCCATAATATAGGATTTTTATCTATCACTAATGATTAAGAAAAGTCATCAATGGAGGTTATAACTACAATTGCCCATAATACAGTAGTGTATATAAAATATAGTGTATGCATGCAAGTTTTAATTTAATTCCTCTAAGTGTTTGCCTTGCTATTTGTTGTCTTGAGCGACGAAGTCGAAGTAATTTGACAAACAGATGTTGTACAAGTATTCCTTAAATAATAAAGTATTATTAGTAACCTGAAAGCATCTAGGCCCCCTAATTTTTTAGTAATGATCTTTATAGGGTTTTGGCATTGATGATCAAGTCAATTATCCCTTGTGATGAGAAGAAATCTCGCAATGAAGGACAAATGTTAAGGACACTTGTTACTATTTCTGGTTTGGGAGTTGATTCAAGCCAAGTAGTTAGGATAGTTATAGATTGACCGTACTACAAAGAGGGATTATGTATAAGTAAGTATCTTGGTTCATAGGTCAAATCATTAAGATTACTTAGAGTTAAGGTCACATCATTTCAATTCCCAAAAAAACCCAGTCCTTCACCTAAATAGACAAAATCCCATTCACGTCAGACCAAGTCTTCCTTGTT
Source organism: Rhipidocladum racemiflorum (assembly GCA_036346355.1). NCBI lineage: Eukaryota > Viridiplantae > Streptophyta > Magnoliopsida > Poales > Poaceae > Rhipidocladum > Rhipidocladum racemiflorum. Next base: position 17,864,296 of record CM070574.1, on the reverse strand, counting down.
CATTACTCAGTCTGGCACCTTCTCAGTAAAATCCCGTTCACGCCAGACCAGCTCGATCGTGTCTGAATTTCAGTCCAGCGCAAACTATCTTTACGCTGGACCTTATCATTTTGGTTCGGCGCTGAAAACTATGTATTCAAGAATCAAATAGAGCCTATGCCGTTTACGACGGACTCACTTCCGATGAACTCAAAATTCAGTCCGGCGTCAACTCTTGTGTACGACGGACCAACATTTCTCAGTCCGGTGCAAATGCGGTTCTCTCCGAAAAACTATCTCTAATACTCAATAGTCCACTAGACCAAGCTCACTGTGTTTTTCCTTCTGCGGCGGACCAACTTTTTTCAGTCCGGCACAAACTACCTTTTGCTATTTCATGGTGGACTCAATATTTTCTCAAAACCTATGTACGGCAGACCTTACTGGTTCAGTCCGGCGCAAATGACCTTTTCATTTTTAATGGTCCACAATACATTAAACAAACTGTGAAGCTTATTTTAGCATACTAGAGTCTTCAAGCTATCAAGGAGGCCGAGCTTCATTGTTGAAATAAAAAATTCAACTTTCTAAATGATCTTCCTCCAAGCTTAGTCTAGTTAGTGCTCTGCTAGTGAACCAAGAGTCAGGACTTGTGGATAGTCTATTACTCTTGGAGCTAGGTGTTCCTAGACGGCTCGGAGGAGATTTGGTGTGACATGTCCAACAGAGATTGTGAAAGGTCACCATTGTTGTGAGAGGTTGGGACTCACCTCACTGGAGTGGTAAAAGAGTCACCTTAGTGGATACCAAAGCTACCGTGACTAGCTTTTGGTGGAGCTATACTTTGTATGTAGTGCTCTAACGTGGACGTAGGAGTTTATCTCTAAACCTCGGTGAAAACTCTCTTGTCACTTGTTCTCGGTTTTTACTTCATTACTTACTCTTTGCTATTGTATTCTGAATTAGTTGTGATGTAATTGTGTTTTTCCTGTATTAGCTGTTTTTCTTCTTAGAGATCTTGGCTCAATTATTTTTGAGTAAATTAGGCTTATTCTTATCAAGTGCCTACAAGTTTGATCTTTAATTGTTCTTTTTTTGAAAAAAAAAAAGAAAAAGGTTGCCTATTCACCCCCCCTCTAGGTCAACCTGATCCTTTCATAACCCTCGACCGATAAAAACACAACACAAGCTGTTTAATATGTTTGTCTCAATCTAACTCAATTCTTCGAGGCCACACTCTATTTTTTTATGGCTTCGCCACTGCTCTCATCCTGTACTAGATATGCATATATAGAGGCAGCAAGAGAATCTAGAGTTATGCCATGTGCTTAATTATTGCTTGATGGAAATGTGGGGTTGCTTTTAATTGGTAATATGTGGATTGCATATTTCCTAAAAGCCTCATTATATATATATATATATATATATATATATATATATATATATATATATAGGATGACGGAATGGGACACCATGGTGCCTGGGCACCATGATTTTAAATGCGTTAATTCAAGTCAAATTTGGATATATTTTTTAAAACTTTCAGTTTTAGAGTATATACCCATCTATAAGAATTCAAATGAAACACATACCTTTGAAAAAATATACTCGAATTTGAAGATTTGAACGAATTTAGATTACATACTTTGCTGAATTATATATATAATCAACACATACCTACAATCAAACTACCATCAAAAAAGGAAATTTTAGTTTGAATTTCAGTTCAAACTTGTTTGAACTAGTTGGTAAACTGGTTGAACTCAACATCCTAAAAATTTCAAAAAATTTTGCATGCAAATACATATGGAAAATACCCGTTTTGGATCATGGTGCCCAGGCACCATGGTGTCCCAAGTAATTGTACTATATATATATATATACACTACTATAAAGCAACAGTTGGTGGCAGTGGTGAGTTCTACTCACGTCATTAATTGCCCTGCTTAATTGCTCTCTTAATTGCTCTGCTTAATTGCCCTACGCAAAAAACGAAGCGTTGCTTTAATTAGTCAGCTTTCGCAATAAACGAAGCGTTAAAGATAGATGTTTGATCTTGTGAAATAATTTTTTTATTTTTTAATCTTTATTTTTCGTTATTAATTTTGTTTTTCGTAGCAATGCACGTGCATGTAACTAGTATATATATCAAAACAAAGTTAACCCTTTTGGTTGAAGTCAGAACGGCAACACAAGCATTAGCGTACGTAGGTCGTTTGGCCTTGAGACAATGCACGGTCCCAAATCCAATTCAGTGGTGCCACTTATTTATGATCTTGTAGATCGAGCACCAAGACCTAGCTAGATAGGAAACCTAGCAAGACGTCGACTAGATCAAATCCAAGCATATATGTGCAAGGCTGTGAACAAAAAACCCTCCATCTCAATCATGTGATTCCTCTATATGTACATCACTACATGCTCCTGTCCCATAAAATACAAGCCTAGCTAGCAGGCTAAACTATATATATATATTCCCCAATGGCATCACTGTCCAATTGGAAAAGGAACAGCCAATACATATGCGCTATGGATCAAGAACTCGATTCGTTCATATGTAACCATCCTTGCATATGTCCTTTTCCCCAGGATGGAGACTTGGACTGGAAATCCCAATGCCTGTCCTTCTCGCTGTCTGTGCGAATAAAATTTTTCACTATTAACTACATAATCATATATCTATCATCTGTCCTCGATATCGAGGAACCTACGTACTCCCTTCGGTTTGGTAATATCTGTCGTTTTGGACATAGTGATGGTCAAACTTCCGAAACTTTAACTATCGATATATTTTTAAATATTTAAATTGGATACATGAAAATTATATGTGTAGACTTGTCTCGAGAAGTACTTTCATAATATTATAGTTTTATTGGGTTTTATAAATATATTATAATAAAAATTAGCGGCCAAAGTTGTTTTTTAAAGACCGTGTTGATGTCCAAAACGACAGATATTACCAAACCGGAGGGAGTATATTACAGCTCAAGGTTAAGTAAGATACATTAGCAGAAATGAATGACGACAGTGTACTGCAGGTACAGTGTTTGTTATAACTGTGGAGGCTTGGGATGCTGCAGGTTAGGTAGACGATTTAGATCAGGTCCCATACCAATTGAACTACCGAGCTAACGGCGGATTAGAATGCATGCATACGCAGGCTTGGTTCCACATGTGCATGCCAGCAGTACTATTAGAAGGATAATCATTTAAGTCTACTCCATTAAGTGCATTAGTTTTATTTGTGTATATATAATATAGTCAACTCAGCACTTTATTCAAACGTATGCTTCCGTATATATATATATATATATACTATATATTAAAGGGGGAATAATTGGAGGCCAACCAAGGGTGCCACCTCACCCCATGCCATTTTGCAAAAAGGTCCCTCTCTTTTTTGTAAATTACGGATAGGTCTCTGTAAATTACAAAGAGGTCCTTTGCGATTTCTTGCGAGTATAATTTTTTCCCCGAATTGCGTTTAGGTCCCTGGTTCGTTACTTTATGACAAAGCCCCCCGCTAAATACAAATATCGAACAAGTCCTTTTCTAATTTTTTATAATAGCGATCAGGTCTAAGAAATATACTATATATTAAAGGGGGAAGAATTGAAGGCCAACTATGGGTGCCACCTCACCCCCCATGCCATTTTGCAAAAAGGTTCCTCCCTTTTTGTAAATTACGTATATGTCTCTGTAAATTACAAAGAGGTCCTTTGCGATTTTTTGCGAGTATAAATTTTTTTTCCCGAATTGCGTTCAGGTCCCTGGTTCGTTACTTTATGGCAAAGCCCCTCGCTAAATACAAATATCGAATGAGTCATTTTCTAATTTTTTATAATAGCGATCAGGTCCAAGAATTATACTTTATATTAAAGGGGAAAGAATTGGAGGCCAACCAAGGGTGCCACCTCACCCCCATGCCATTTTGCAAAAAGGTCCCTCCCTTTTTTGTAAATTACGGATAGGTCTCTGTAAATTACAAAGAGGTCCTTCGCAATTTTTTGCGAGTATAATTTTTTTCCCCGAATTGCGTTTAGGTCCCTGGTTCTTACTTTATGACAAAGCCCCCCGCTAAATACAAATATCGAACGAGTCCTTTTCTAATTTTTTATAATAGCGATCAGGTCTAAGAAATATACTATATATTAAAGGGGGAAGAATTGAAGGCCAACCATGGGTGCCACCTCACCCCCATGCCATTTTGCAAAAAGGTCCCTCCCTTTTTGTAAATTACGGATAGGTCTCTGTAAATTACAAAGAGGTCCTTTGCGATTTTTTGCGAGTATAATTTTTTTTTCGAATTGCGTTCAGATCCCTGGTTCGTTACTTTACGGCAAAACCCCCCGCTAAATACAAATATCGAACGAGTCCTTTTCTAATTTTTTTATAATAGCGATCGGGTCCAAGAATATAACAAACAGGTACCCAGCCGTTACATCGAGGTCCTTTCTTCGTTTTTCCCGAAAAAATATTTTTATCAACAGAAATATGTGTACAGCTCTATCTCTAGATTTTTTTCTCAACTCGATCACTAATATCTAAATTTTTACCCAAATCGTTCTCTGATATTTTTCGAAATGTGTATTATTACTCGGTGAACGTATAGAGTATTAAACTTGATAAAAGAGGGTTGACATCTATAATATTTTTCGAAACATGTATTATCACCCGATTAACACATAGAGTATTAAACTCGACAAAAGGAGGTTACTCGAGTAATGATAAAGTGTTAACCAAATTCATCAAAAGAAATTTATGTCTAGGTTATTTCTTTGTTTTTCCCGGAAACAATATTTTCAACAACAGATATATGTGTACAGCTTTATCTCTAGATTTTTTTTCGGTTATTTTTCAAAAAAAAACCCGTTGTTTCATAGATTTGCGACCGGATCCTTCACGTCACCTTTTTCCAAAAAAAAAAAATTACGACTAGATCCTTTCTCCGCCGTTTCCTTGCAAAAAAGAATTCCGAACCAAATTTTGCGCGGTACGACATTGCCGCACGGTTCTACCTAGTGAATTAAGAACGTACGTAGTACTGGTGGCACTTGCATATATATGCTGCCGACCTGATTAGAATTGTTCTCAAATTAAGTTTGGAGTGTACACAGAGGTAAATCAATTAAACATGCGCATATATGGAGCGCACTAGTCTACCGGCACTGCTTCATGCATCAAGCTAGCACTAGCAGTGTATGGTGTTGATTGTTGGCTGCATTGCATATAGTTTGTGTCATCTAGCTACTATATATAGTCTATATATATAAAGGTGAATATATTGCGCGCATGCCAATGTGTATAAATAAAGAGTTCTTTTACAGTGCACAACAATGAATATGGACCGTTCATTGCCTTTAATCCAAAGGTTAAAAATAGATTAGATCAAGTTATACTACCATGTGTAGTACGTGTAGTAGAATGTGAGGATGGGTAGAATGGTAAAAAATTTCAATACAGCGGATGGGTAAAATGGTAAATGAATTTTTTCTCCCACCCGAAGCCTATTTCTTCATCCCCACCGGAAGCCCTCCCTCCGTCAGTGCATCGCGCGTCGGAGGACTTCGATGACTCGCTAAAATTACATTAATACCCTTTTAAAATGTAATATTTTTATTTGTAAAAGTCCATAATACCCGACCAAATCAATGGTTAGATCTAATTTATACTACCATAATATACTACAAGTATAATCCAATGTAAAAGAGCTCATAAATAATACAACTAGCTAGTGAGATTCAAGTCACATTCTTCGTTTTGAGGACAAAAAAACCACCCAAAATATGGACTTTTTCATATTTGGGATCATAATTAAGAGGGACAAATTCGATAGTTTTAGTACTATTAATTTCATCTCCCTTATGAAATATTGTTGAATTGCGATTTATTTGGTCCCGTTATATCCAATTCCTGGCTTTGTACCCGATGATGCCGACGATAATGATGGTGTCATTGGTGTGCGACCCCCGGCCATGGTCGACTAGCCGCCGTGCGAGCCTAAAGTCGCCGCGCGAGCTTGGCGTTGAAGGGTTTGTCCAGCATGAATGTTGCTCGATCGGCTTGATATCCCTGTGCAGATAGAACGCATTGCTCCCAGTCCTGATACAGGTACAGAAGAGCAGATCATCCTATACCGAGCACAATCGATCTCATGCCTAAAAATAGCACAGATATTTTTTTTTAAAAAAAAAAACAGTATTAATTTCAACAAATTAAGTGTTTACTAATTAAGGCAGAGGAGATCACGAACCATACATGTAAGCTAGTAAATACTAATCTGACAGGCCACCATAGTATCCTCTCTTCGTTGTAAAGATCGTCCATTTTTTGTAGACCAGGCATGGTCTCCGATCGATCGATGCACATCTCTCCTTCACACACCTCTCTCTGTACGTAAGGTATGATTTTGCATGTATAAATACTGCTAGCAGGATGAATTTGTTGAAAATTAATTAATGTTATTCTTACGAGACTAGATATGCATATGGCCAGATGTACGGTTTTTCGTCTATTCCTGGCGGTCAGGAAATTAATATATAGCTAGCTAGCTACAAATGATCGTCCGTCGTTTGCGATAATCGCGTCTAGGTACGTACGTACCCTGCAGACAACCGGAATGTTCGTACATTATTATGAGCGCGACTAGGCGCATATTAATTAATGCGTGTTGGTACTAATCTAAGCAAAGCATGTTCTCTCATCAAATGTCGCATGTTCATATATGCATGTTTGCTTGCTACGTAAATGTCATATATATATGTATCAATGCATCTACGTACGGATCGATGGTCCTGTCCTGCTTGGCTGCTTGTCCTTCTCTCCGTCTTCAGTCGAACAACGAAGGAGCATCCATGATCCATGCATGCATGGTGTTTTTGATCGACCGATGCTTGCTAATTCATGCTAGGACAATGTTCAAGTACATATATATGTTTCCATGCATCTTCTTTTTGCAGAAAGGTGGTAGATATATATATAGGCACCAAAAAGGGGGGCCTGCCAAAATTACTTTAATTAATTAACTTGCTGCGGTGTCAACATATGCATGTTAATTACTCCAAAAAAAAAAAAACTCTATCTATATATCATCCTCGCCCTGAAAATTTTCATCTCATATATGTTTCGGTATTTTAGTTCTAGTTAAACCCATTCCAACATATATATATATATAGCTAGTAATCAAATAGAGGATTAAAGAATTAGCCCTTGGGTTTCCACATATATATAATCCGGCAGGCGCCTGATTTTGTTGTGGATAAGTCAAAGCTTGATCTTAACAATATGATAGCATCCAGCAGTTGAAACACGTACCTGATCCAAAAGCATCTAATTACAGCCAGAAACCCTAACAAAAAGATCAGACGCCTGATAATTAGAGAAACCGGTTAAACCAAAAGATCGCGCGCATGCATGGAGACGATACTAGTACTCTACTTCCAGTATTGCTCTTGCCTTTCAGACAAAAAGGAAACAGGAGGCTCTATCACTAAGCTTCTTGTTCAACACACACTAGTGCATTCATGTCCTCCATTCCCAAACCTGCAAGCCTCATTCAAACAAGCTATTTAAGTTGATTGACAAGGGGGAGAGAGAGAAAAAAAATCAGCTTGCCATATGTCACTCCAAATACGTTCAGTATACATGAACATTTTTTTCTTAATTTGTGTCCATATATATATATATATATATATATATAAAATAATATAAGTAATAATAATAATAATAATAATAATAATAATAATAATAATAATAATAATAATAATAATAATAATAATAATAATAATAAAACTGCAAGCCGGACATAAACTTGTCCTGGACACGCTTGCTATGGTCCTGCTTTGTTTTGGGACCATTCAACTAAAAAAAAGGTGTTCAAACAAAGCCATCATTGTGCATACCACTATATATATCACGTACGGGTTCGTATGTCGTGTTGCTGGTGCTGCTGCTGGCTGGTGCATCCTGCCATTACATGCATGCATCCGTATGTGTGTGTACACATATTCGCCCTAGTTAGGGCACATATATACGGAGGATATGCGTTCATAAATATTCATGCAAATATACGAATTCAAATGAGTAAATTGCACCATGTGTCACAACTATAAAAGAGGTTACATTAGACACCTCATTGCTGATGGTTTTAAATAAAAACCGTATGTGATGAGTCCCGGATATATCATAGACGATTTTAGCAAAAAAAAAAAAAAAAAAAAAAAAAAAAAACTATCTGTGATGTCGAGGACCTCATCACAGATGGTTAGTAGCTCAAACCGTCTGTGATGTGGGTCCTCATTACAGACGGTTCGTGGATAAAATTGTCTGTGATATGCCCATGACTCATCACATATGGTTTTTATTTAAAACCGTCAATGATAAGGTGGCTTATCACTGCAGGTTCGATCATCCAGCTGGCAGTGATATATCACTGTAGGTTGTAGCCCACAACCAGCAGTGATACATCACTACCGATTGTAGCCCCAAATCGGCACTGATAATTCAAAAAGAAGAAAAAAAAGTAACATCAAACAGAAGCAGATGAAACCGATGAAATGACCAAATGATCCAGCATTTTCACAATACTGATAAGTCATTATGGAGAACATTATAACATTCAACTATACATAGTGGCTAACATAACATAATTAACATAAACATTAATTACAATAGTGGCGTACGCGATCACCACTCGCCGTTGCTGCCCAAGGGGCCAGAGATGGGGTCGTTATCGATGGTGTCGACGCTGGAGGCGGCACGTGACTTGTTGCCACTGTCATCCGATGCCAGAGGAGTGCTCTCCCAGTCTATCACGGTGGCCCCATCCTCGTTCTCCTTCTCATCATCGTCCTCTTCCCTGTCGGGATCCTCTCACGCGCACTTCATTCCGCTAGTGGCGGCGGAGGCACCCAGGGGTGAGGTGGCGGGAGGGACGTGGCACGTTGGGCATTGAAGCCGACGCGGCGGTAATCCCTTTGCCTAAAGCCGATGCGCGCGAGCCCGGAGGAGTGCACACGTGCCGGCACCGGAGTTTCTGGGAACAAATGGAACACAGTTGCAGAGTAGTGCCAGTGGCGGTGATGGCGATGCTGGCACGTACGTTGACTTGGCGAAGGAGGAGGCGCTGCCATGAAGGAGACGGCGATCGCGAAGACACGACGAGACGAAGATAGTTTAATAGGCGGGAAGACGAAGAGATAGTTAGAAGTTCTGATCACAACTGATCGGTTTAATAGGTGAGAAGACGAAGGGACGGCTCGTCACTTCGGCTTTTGAGAGGACTTATCACAGTCGGTTCGATCAACAAGACGGCAGTGATACATCACTACCGGTTGTATCCCCCAACTGGAACTAATAAGCCCTTTCTCCTGCACCGGTTTGTGGCGGCACCTTTTGCTACAGTGCTTGGTGGGAACAAACCACTACCGTCCCCTCATCACTAACGGTTTTAGCTACGAACCATCTGTGATCTGCGGACTTCATCATAGATGGTTTTTGTTTAAATAAGAACAGAAAGTCCTGACCTCCTCTGTATTTTTAGGGTTTCCCAAGCTATTTTTTTGGTGGTTGCGATTGAGAGGCGATCTGGTGGAAAGTGACCCGGCATTTGGAGTTGTGATTGTAGATCCTTATGTTCTAGGTCATCTAAGGTTAGTAATTGGTTCAAATTTGCATTATATTTAAGATCTAGCTTGGTAAAGAGGAAAATAAAGATGATTTTTAGATCTAGGTTGGTGTAGGTCTATTTGTTCTCTGTGATGTAAATTAGTGATTGATTGTAATTGTATTATACTCAATATGTTGATAGTTATAATTGGTTGTAATTGAAAAGATGTGATAATTACCTAGAGGGGGGGTAAATAGGCTATTTAAATTTTTTTAAAGCAATTTACTGCAGCGGAAAAGTATCAGACGTTCCGATCCAATATCGGAACTTCCGGTATTCAGTCGGAATGTCCGATCAGTTCTGAGAGAGGAGAGCTGAGCTTAACACTAGTAATCCAAAAACTTGTTCTAGTCTACTAGTAAATACAAGAAAGTTATCAATCGAAAAGCAAGAGCACAATACGCAAGAAATTATTTCCCGGAGTTCGGATCCTTGAGGGGATCGTACGTCTCCGTTGAGGAGGCTCACGAAGAGCCGGGTCTTTTCCAACCCTTTCCTCCCAAACCTCGGTCACACTTGAAGTTTGGTTCCACTATTTGTTCCTTCCCTTTCGGAGGCGGAACGTGCCTTCACAAACTTCTCACGGCTTCCTACAATCGTCGAAAGCTCATTTCATTCAAATTGGAGCTCAATTGCTCAAATTTTGCATGTAGCCTATTTGAGGTCAAATATATAAATTCAAATTCAAACAGAGGTCAAATATTCATTATTTTCGCACAAACGGAAACTAGAGATCAAAATATGAATACCCCAAGCACTAGTTTCGCACAGTAGTGGCTTAGGGGATTCGAACCCGGGTTTACTGAGCCAAGCACAAGAGTTCAACCCACTAGGCCAGGTTATTACTTGTGACAAGGATGCATGTCCAGGTAACTGAGCTCTCCTTCTCCTGTTAACTTTTTGCATGCAGCGTGCAGCAGTTTGGCTAGAGGTTGAAGACAAACGCAGGAGGACGAAGCTGCTGCGAACTCCCGATTGACAATAGCTTCAAACGAACAGCATGGAGGGAAGCTCAGTTGGTTGTAGGTAGACCTGGGAGTTTTCCCGGGCGGCCCAAGGCCCGGTCGGCCCGACACGGCCCAAGCCCGGGTACAGCCCGACTGGGTTCGGGTCGGGCCTAGAAATGAGGCCCGTCGGGCAGCCTAGAGGCCCGTGGGCTGTGACAGAAGTTGATCATTTATGTGAGTACACATGCAAATAACAAAAAATATTTACTTAATATCACTATACCAAATATCTTGCCATTCCAAACATTAAAAGAAAACCTAAAAATGAAGCATAAATACAAAAGATAGCACAAACATGGTTCCGAGCGCTTGTAATTGGTTCAGGGCCGAATCCGGTCGGCGCTCGACTCGCCCGTCAGGCTTCAGCCTGCCTGCCCTATAAACGCCTCTCGCCCTACCGACCTACCTTCCGTGCCCGGCTATGATGGTTCGAGTCCCGTCAGTGCTCGCTGGCCCGACCCAACTCCCAGGTCTTGTAGGGGGCTCCAAAGATGAAAGCACTAGATCAAGAGCTCACCCGAGCGGAGGAACAACAGCAGGCTACGTCTGCTCGCTGGAGGAGGAAGTACCAGGTGGCCTGCTTCGGTTCGAGGCGGAGCAACGTCACCAAGGACAGGTCGCAGTGGAGCTCTCCAGTGGTCGCCAGCACTAGGGTTGGGATAGCATCACAGTGCTCTTCGCATGTAGCTTGCCCGTACGCACCCGAGGCGAAGCAACTCACTGTGCTCTCGGTTTCTCCAGGAGCGAGCTTGTTGAGATAACAAAAGTGAGCGAGGACTTGAATGGGAACGATGAAGTGGTGGCGGTGAAGACTAACGAGGCCTCGGTGGTCTTTATGTTCGGCTGTGACGGAGATCGCCGGTTGCTCGGGAGCTTCAGTGGGTTGGCGTAGGGAACAGGGAGCGAGCGTGAGCGCGCGTCACGGCAGGGTATGGCCGGGGCTTGTCATGGCAGGGTTTCAAGTCCCCACGAGCAACAGTGACCGATGGACGGGACGGGAGGAGCTTAACTGCTCATTCATCCGCGCAGGGAGGAAAGAAGAAAGAACAGGGGGGAGAAGGAAGGTAGAGGAAGGGAGAAGAAGGGAATGACAGATGGGTCCCGGGCCCATTGTCAGAGAGGTGAGGCGTGACAGAGAGAGAGAGCGGTTCCCAGGTTTTAGTTCCTCCCGACAGCAGAAAATGTGCATTTTAATCTTGGGCCAAATCAATTTAAAATATTTTGAAACTTTTGGATTAAGTTCCTCGTAAAATTTTATTACTTGTGTAAAATTTTCAGGTAAAAACTCCAAGAAAGTTACTTTAAATAAAAGTGACAAGATTGAAATGACAATAAAATTTTATTGTTTTTAAAATCCTTATATTTTAATTAATGCACTCACTTTTACTTTTGACTTTTTAGAAAAAGTTGATATGACCAATTTACCTTAGTGTAAATACTTTATTACTATTTTACTTTTACACCTTTACTTTTTACCCCTTTACTATTTTACCAAATTCAACTATTACTTTTAAAAAAAAAATTAAGTCCAAACTAAAGATCTAAATTTATAAATTTTGATTTTTGGCTCAAATAAAATTTTGAAATTCATATTTTCTACTAGGCCCATTTTCCAGATGTTACAATAAGGACCCAACGAAACTGAAACATACTTATAACTTTCTGGTATCCGCTAGTACGCAATAATCCTTCACACTCCATAGTAATACTTTCGGAACTAATTAACATATTATATTTTGGCAATGCCACCAGCAGCCAAAGGCCACTAACCTATGTGGATTCTATATTTGCCACAACATACAACTCCTCATTGGTTCAAAGAAAATCAATATAATAGAGATTTGTCAATCTTGCGACAATTGTTTCCACTTATTAAATTTTATACACGCAAGACTTTACTCTTCCCATCGACAGGCTTGGTAAGGCGCTGAATTTGCGTTGGAACAAGCTGACCTGTTAGGTATTAGAGGATAACTCTCTACCTTTTTGAATGATGAGGTCGACATTAATCCAAAAGGCGAATACCACTCAAGGCTCGTCTGATAAGTTGTGAATTTGTTAGATACCATTTGGATTAATTTGTGCAACCTTGTGCTGTGAATTTGTCAGTTGTAGTTCTGAATTCAATTAGCTCTTATATATGTGAGTTGATTTCTGAAATAGAGGCGTTGTACATTGTAATTCAATCTGTATTGTCTTTTGTTTCAGAGGGCATGGGTAGCATTTCCTTAGGCTAGCCAATAAATCAGAAGTACTAAAAAAAAGGAAAATCAACACCTCAGACGATTGTAAACTACAACCGTCTGGGATGAGCTCTGACGGTTCTAATTTGGAACCGTCTGTGATGATGGGTTCATTCCAGATTGTAAACTATAACCGTCTGGGATGAGCTCTGACGGTTCTAATTAGAATTGTCTGGGATGAGAGATCATCTCAGACGGTTCCAAATTAGAATCGTCTAGGATAATGCTCATCACAGACAATTCCAAATTAAAACTGTCTGGGATGACTTTTTTCACAAACAGTTGAAAAACTATCTGCGATAACTTATAACCATTATTGACAATTTGATACAAAACCGTCTGCGATAAGGTTTATGAACCGTCAATAACGAGGATATGTGCAGTAGGAAATTAGACATCTTTAACATATAGGAACCTGTTTGGAATACAAGAATTAGCAGCACAGTTCTCATATGATATATATATCAACCAATTCCGTAAGCACGGCCTTAATTACACAGTGGGAGCACGCGATTGCTACGGGAACCGGTTCTGTGAAGCCTGCATCCATAGATCGATCGAGCACTGTTGCAAGTTAAGCAAGTTATGCATTATTATTCATCAACAGTAACGGTACGTATCTGCCTTCCAACATATAACTGAATGTATGTATAATTAAATCTGCAGAGGAAGGGGCAAAAGCTGCATATATATATACACGTACTGACGTACATGTATCATGTATGCATAGATCGATTACGTGTGGATGGATGCATATCTGAATAGGTATCTGATTGCTCTGGCCTGCAGGTCGGTCAATTGCTTCCATCCGTGTTTGCAGCCGAGCCGATCGAGTCGACCTACTTCTCCCCGCGCCTTTCTTCCTGGCAAAAGTATTCAAAGGGGTCGATGATTATATCTTACAGCTTTTGCCTCCGTGCAGCCATGCATGCATGTGGCGGCCGGCGTATGGCGCGATGCATGACACGGCAACCAGCTGAGAGCAAGAGGCATATTTTTGTTCGTGGATGCCATTATATATATGGCGTTATTGCTTTGTAAGAGAAAACGGACAGAAATTAATGTACGTACATATGTTAATTCTTGACCATTTTGCTTGTGTTGTGTGAGAGGATGTGTCATGCAAATGTGGCTTAATTTTCAGGTTATTCGATCTGGCTCTAGGAGTTTAACTCAGACAAGGACGTGTCGGTGGCGCAGGAGTAGTGACCGGCCGGGCGTATACGTACGTCGACGGGCGGTGGCACTGCCAGTGCCAAATGGACACCATGATGCCTGAGCACCATGATCTAAAACGGGTATTTTTTTTATTTGTATTTTAATTTTTTTGAAATTTTTAGGATGTTGAGTTTAATCAGTTTACGAACTATAAATTCGAGTTAGAGTTTCTTTTTTTTTATGATAGTTTGATTAAAGGTATGTGCTGAGTATATATATAAATTAGCAAAGCATGTAATATAAATTCATTCAAATATTTGAATTCGAGTATATTTTTTCAAAGGTATGTGTTTTATTTAAATTGTTATAGATGGGTATATACCCTAAAACTGAAAATTTCAAAAAATATACCCGAACTTGATTTGAATTCGTGCATTTAAAATCAGGGTGCCTAGACACCATGGTGCCCCATTACGGTGTCACACATATATATATATACATATATATACACACACACACACACACACACACACACACACACACATATATATATATATATATATATATATATATATATATATATATATATATATATATATATAATGAAGGAAAATGACACCAATTATTCGAACTATCAAAATTTTTTGCCGATATTACCAATGTAGCTCACGTCGTTTTTCTATTTATTCCTTGGTTTATATAGCCAACCTAGATTACAAATCAACTCAACAAACTAACCAACTAAATCTTATCTCTTAACTTCCTAAACTAACTCAACAAACGCAAGCCAACCCCGATTGAGTGTACTATTGAGTCATGTATATGCATGCAGCAGGCGCGTGGCGCTGTCCTTTTATCTCGAAATAGATCAATCCAGCCATCTGAGAGACCATGTGGTGATCTATCCATATTTGTGGTGAGTATTTGACTGTGTTTGAGCTTGTAGTGCTCATGTTTGAGTTTTATTTGGTTTTGAACAAGTTGAGTTGTTGTGAGTGGTTTAGGACCACTGGTCAAAGCCTTCATTGGTCGTAGACTTAAGTGGTCAGAACCTTGACTGGTAGTGGTCTGACTGATCAGAGATTTAAGTGGTTGTAGCCTTAAGTGGTCGTAAACTTGATAGGTCTTAAGTGGTCGTGGGTCTTGACTGGTCGGAGCCTTAAGTGGTCAGGCCCTTGACTGGTTGGAGCCTTGATAGGCCGGAGTTTTAAATGGTCGAGGTCTTGACAGGTCTGAGCATTAAGTGGTTGAGGCTTGACTGGTCGTGGCTTTAAGTGGTCATGGACTAAAGTGATCACAACCTTCAATTGCATATTATTTTGAGCAATGCTATGTGATGTTGTGCTTATCTAAGGTGGTTGCAGGACTTCGGAACTAGATCATGGTGAGGCGAAGGAGACCGGGACTAGGCTAGGAGAACTGAGGTCCAAACGGTCAAGATGACGCTGGAAGATGACTAAGGCCCAGGAGTTGCTACAAGCCGGGATGATTAGTGGATGGATGAGATGCTTACTTAAGCCCTACTCAAGCGAAGGAGGGTCGTTGGATCAAGGGTTCACGAGTGGAGTAGTGGTTAAGTTAGTATGATCAAAACTCATTATGTTGTTAGATTGTGGATTAGTACATGTATGAGTGAGAGAACGAATCTCGGCCCTTGATGAGGTTTCTTGAGGGCCAAGTGGTCATCTAAGGGTGAACGAATCTCTTGAGCTTTGCCCAGTAGTGTGGTTTTGTAACCATTCCTCTCAAGATGAAATAGAAATCAAATTCGTGCTCATATTCTTGCTCATGTTTTGTTCTCCATGTCTTGAGTTTTGATTTCTCTTCTTTCTTTCTTGATCATGCGTTGCCAATGATGAATCCTCCATAGATCATATCTCAATCATCCAGGGCAAACTTTAATATGATCTCCAACGTTTTTGCAAAAAAAAAAAAAAAAGATCTTTGGCTTGAAGAAGAAATGCTCGTGGACGATCTTGTTCTTGCATATTTAAGGGTTGTTTATTTGCTATTCTTACTTGCTGTGATATGTGGGAGGTCATCTAAGCTCATCTTGACTATAAATCCACACGAGCAAGCTCAGGGTGTAGTTTATGATTTTGACCTGGGCGACTTTGGTACAACCTTTACTAAAATTGAAAAAGGTTGAAACTTTGAAGTCAATCTTTGCGATTGATGGTTAAAATAAGTTCCTAACATCAATAGAAAGGTGCATACCAAGTTTCATGGATTTTGGATCAGCTGGTCAACAATTACATCGATTCTTGATTTTAAGATCGAGCTGATTTTACAGTTCATCCGACCTGCTTTGTTGGTTTTACTGTTCATCAATCGTTTGTTAATTATTCATCCAACCTGTTCTTTTAAGGAAGTGGCTGGAATATTTGAGGAGAAATTTTATTAGACTCCTATTCACCCTCTTCCTCTAATCACTGTTTCCGATCCTACCTGAAATGGGAAATGTTGAGTAGTGCTTTTCACTCAATGTCCTAATCAAAGATCAACAAATCGGTTGAAGGGGAGCTAGAGATCGAAATGAGTGAGATCGGGAAAGCTGTGGTTGGATCATAGAGATTTCAAAGAGTTGGAGAGAAGCAAACCACTTTTCCATCATGACATATTTGAAAGATACTATCCCACAAAAGTTGAACTTTCAAGCTTATTTACTGGCTAGCTTCTCGGGCTATTAAGAATCAAATGAATAATCCATTATTAATCTAATATCAGTTGTCTTGTAATGCCTCTCACAATATCTAGGCTGCGGACGAGCGATAGATCGTTGGCGGGGCAAGCGGCGCTCACCTGGTCCGGCTCGACGCGGGTGAATAGAGAGGCGAGTAAGTATGTATGCGTGCGTGCGTGTAGTGTGTGTATGACTATGTGAGTCGTCTGTTATTTTTTCTTCTGTAATGAGTGTCAAAGTCAGACTAAATTTATATATATATAAAAACAATATCTAGGCTCAGTTTTTAATTAAGGGGGTGTCTAGGGAGCACCTGAGTGTTTTTTTAGTTTGTGAGCACTCAAATTTGTAGCCCTTGGATCTAGATCCATTGATCCAATCAATTTGCCATCTCTCCCCACCACCCTCCTCTATATAGGTCCCTAAGTTGAGTGCTCACGAACCAAAAAAACACTCGAGTGTTACTTAGCCATTCTCTTTAATTAATGCATGAATTTTATAGGGAAAGAAACACATACATCGACACATATCTACGAAACTCCTATATATGGGAATCCTGTGTTCTAAACAGGAACATGAGAATCTGTAAAATTACATTGTTTTATATGAAATTCACACATTCCATAGGAGATCTTAGAAAATTTTCTACTATTGTATGGCAACCTGTATATATGACATACATGTTTGAAACCATTGCTTATCTATCCTATGGCACCTTTTTTTTTTTTTTTTTTTTTTTTTTTTTTTTGCAAATCTAGCATCCATGAGTGGATTTGAAAATTTGCCCCTCTCACTACGAAAAACGCAACATGTGACACGTAAGCTCGACAGTAGCGCGGAAGCTATCTTGCCTCAGTGGGCCACATTGCTCCTTCGATCGGCCAAACTCTACCAATTTCTATGCTCTCTAGGTGTTGCGAGGGACATGTCTTTTATAGTAAGAGAGAATCAAATTTACAAATCCTTACGAAGTGGGTTAAAAACGGAAGAAAAAGAGAGAGAGAGAGAGAGAGAGAGAGAGAGAGAGAGAGAGAGAGACTCGCTAGCTAAGATTGATGAGAGCTCGACGAAAGGAGGGAGGGAGAGAGTATCGAGCATCGAGCATCTGAGGTAGCAATTCCGAGGCATTGTCAGTTAGTTCGGCTTGGAGTCTTGGATATGCCTTTCCATGTTTACTCTTGTTCTCATCTTGTCCTCGGCTCTTGGCCCCTTTCTACTCAAATAATTTACCTTTCACGTCAAAGCCCACTTCCCCAGCACATGCAAGCAGCTAGCTAGTGCTATCTAGCAGCATCAGCTACACTTTTAATCCTCGCGACTCAGTGATCCTGCTGTACTGTGGCACTGGCTATACGCGCCGCATATATGACAGGCTGAGCGCGAGTGCTTTACATGTAGCTGCTACTGTACATGTAGTTGCACGTATAGCAAGCAGTGTACGCGTATATGTGTGTGTGTATTGTTTAATTTTTGCATGTATCTCTGTACTAAAAAGTTTAAGCCCACCAACTGCAACTTCTCAGTGAAGTTCAGGTCCCAGGAGAAAATAAGCTGCCCACGCACACAACATAACTTAGAATTGATATGGTGTACAGTGTGTTTGTGGAAATCATCGCTTGTACAAAAACTTCCGCAAAATGGAATGAACAACGATAAGTATGTATAGATATAAAAAGATTCTTCAACTTACCGATCAAAAAACAAATAGCACCTAAAGAGAGCATAAGTATCACATCAACACCCCCCCCACCCCCCCCCCCCTAAAAAAAACTTAAGCACACTAGACGAGCACATGCTAGCTAATAGCTACAGTATGGTCACCAATTATAAATATCAAAGATGCAACCAGCTTAGGCTATTCTCAGTGCAAAGTGTCATACTCCAATATCCAAGAATGCCACATAGGATGAAAAGTATGATACTACATTGAAGAAATACTATCTACAATACATAGTATCATACTTATATGTTTAAAATAATTAATTGGTGTGATGTTGTGTCTATGAAAGTGGACCCGGAGCATTAGATTCTGTGCCATGACCTAAGATATCGTGCCAAAGCTGTATCTTGCTCAAGATACAGCTTTCTTCTCCCTCCTATTTATTGTTTTGCCACATCAGCAAAAAATCCTATGTGGCATCTAATTAATGAGTATGATACTACCCATTGGGAATAGCCTTAGAGTCTGGAGGGACAGACATATTTATTAGTGGTGAGGCCCCTTGGTCAATTCAATGGAAATAGGAAAAGGTTTACACAACCGTTCGAACTTTGGTCAAAGTTCGCTGAGCGCCCCAAATTATAAAATCGGATATTTAATTCTCAAACTTTGCAATTTAGTTTTAAATAAGGCAACATATTCAGTGTAATTAAAGTTTTCGTGCAATCACCGTTCAACCCTACTAAAAAAAGTTTCAAAAATCCTGAAAAAAATCATGGATGTACATCTCAACTTACCTTATCTACGTATAAAATTTCATGATCAAATATGTACTATGCTAGAAGTTACAAAAAAGACACATTTTTGCTCAAACAAAATTGACAAACGGTTTTACCATGTAATATGGCATTCTGAGCTAGTTAGGTCAATGACAAGTGGGACCCACAAGGACTTCTTTCCCGCCAAGCCCCCAGCCATACTTCTATGATTGTCAGCCCTCACTGTTTCTATTTAGGGGAGAAGCCTTTATGGGCTCCACCTATCATTTATCTAAACCTGTCTAGGATGTCATCCTACATGGCAAAATCGCTCACTTATCATGTCATACGGGCAATACTACCATACGAAACCGAGTCATGGTGTTATTTAAATCAGATTGCAAAGTTTGAAAGGTCAAATATCCATTTTTTTAGTTCAGGATGTCGCTCAATCTTTCGATCAAAATTTAAGGTGTTATATAGACTTTTTCAATGAAAATATACATGGTAATATACTATCTACTACGCCGGGAAGGATTGCCGGCAGCTCAGGGCTCCACGTCACCTCCAGCGGGTTTGCAAAAAAAGTTCAGTTTCTTGAAATTACGGATAAGTCCTTGCAAAATTACAAACATGTCCATTGTGATTTTTTGTGAATGTAAGAAAAGCTTTCGAATTGCGTTTAGGCCCCTGGATTCGTTACTTTACGGAAAGAGGCTCCCGTTAAATACAATATACTATCTATTACGCCGGGAAGGATTGCCGACAGCTCAGGGCTCCACGTCACCTCCAGCGGGTTTTCAAAAAAAGTCATCGAGTTTCTTGAAATTACGGATCAGTCCTTGCAAAATTACAAACATGTCCTTTGTGATTTTTTTTGTGAGTGTAAGAAAAGCTTTCGAATGAATTGCGTTTAGGCCCCTGGATTCGTTACTTTACGAAAAGAGGCTCCCATTAAATACAAATCGCGAATGAGTCATTTTCTAATTTTTCAGAATAGCGCTCAGGTCCAAAAATATAACAAATAGGTCCTCGCTCCTTACATCCAGGTCATTTCTCCGTTTTCCTCGGGAAAAATATTTTCATGTACAGAAATATGTGTGCATCTCTATCTCTAGACTTTTTTTGCCCAACTCGATCTCTATAGTTTTTTTTTTGCAGCTCGATCTATAACATTTTTAGAAACATGTATTATTCAACGGTGAACGTATAGAGTGTTATACTCGGCAAAAAATAGATCATTTCTCCGTTTATCCCGAGAAAACATATATTATGCTTGGAAGATTTACGGAGCAGCCAGCTAACCACGTCGCCCTCTTCGCAAAAAATCCCTCCAAAAAAATTAAAAATGCGTTTAGGTCCTGACGGCATTTATTTTTTAAAAAAGCCGTAATTTTGTACATTTGCAAATGTGTTCTCAACCGTTTTTTACGTTCTCGCGTGAGGGTCCTCCGAAAATTACGTTTAGATTATTTTTTGCAAAAAAAAAAAATGAACCCGTGATTACTCAAATTCGTAAACGGCTCATGCTCATCCCATTTTTTAGATATCAATCCGGAAAAATGAACCCATACTTGCGCAAATTCATAGACGGCTCCTACCTATCTATTTTTTTTAAAAAAAAATAGAGTAAATTTTAGACGGTGCGCCGTGCGCCGCACATTCTACCTAGTTAAATACATATATAGTGAGATATGATGCATGACGTCCACAGTCAGATCCGTTAGAGCATGTCACACTCCAACTGCTCTGTGTCTTCCCTTTCCCATTCCATAAAGGTTTATCTTTCACCCATATATTCTTTTTCCCCCTCCCTATCCCCCCTCTCTCTAGGCATTATTCCTCTGATTTCTTTAACTACACACACATCCCTCTCTCTTATTTTATTCTCCTCAACCTGGTACATTGCCAATGCCCTCTCTCTCGCTCTCTGCTCTCTCTCATCTTCTCGGCCTTTATAATAGCATAGCATAGCATCAAACCCCCCTCTCTCTCTCCCTCCTTTCCCCTCTCTCTCTCTCTCTCTCTCTCTCTCAAACACAAACCCCCATACATGAATGATATGCTACTCATGACCTAATCACCCAATACCACTTCCTCTTCTCCTTTTCTTGAAACCAACAAGAGCAAGCTCACAAGTCACACCTTTCTCACCATTGCTACAACAAGATAGCACTGCTACAATGAGCACTACTACTAGTGTGGATACTACTCCTCAGACTTCCACTACCACCGCAAGGGCTCCTGATCGTCTCTCACTCCACATCAGCCCTCCGTCTCCGGACGCCGCCAACGGCGAGATGCCGGAGCCGAGTCTGCGGCTGGGGTTCGTCGACACGGCGGCGGCAAAGAGGCCGGTAGACGCGGTGCAGAAAAATAGCCATCAGCTGCACCAGCCGAACCGGATCCGTGGGTTCAAGAAGAGCACGGCAGCCAGCGCCGGCGGCGGCCCGGTGGCAGGCGGCGGCGGTGGGAGGCCGGCGGGTGGCAGAAAGAGAAGCGCGAGGGCTCCGAGGATGCGGTGGACCACCGCGCTGCACGCGCACTTCGTGCACGCCGTGGAGCTCCTTGGTGGCCATGAGAGTATGATCATATAAAACTCATGTATATATGTGTGGAGCATTAATTAATCATTTCATATACACACACACTAGCAGATGTGAAGTCTTCGATGGGATGGTCTTGCTATGTTGTTTTCCTGGATTTTTTTTTCTTTCTGGAGTTTCAAGACATGTTCTTGATTCTAAATGAATAAATTCTTAATTAATAATGGTATATATATACATCACAGATGAAGTGACTCTTGCCATTAATCAGGAAATCGCACGGTGTTAATTTATTTCTGTTTTTTCTCTTCATTCCTCGATTTTTTTTTTGGGAACAAATGTATGAAGCATGCATTTTTCCCCCCTTCTGCATCGATCTCTCTTGGGATCTGAAGGGCAATTCTATTACATATACGGCTTAGATATTTTCCTTTTTCTTTCCTGTCCCAAGAAGCTAGGTTTCATCATTTAGCTAGTTCCTTTCTTTCATTCAGAAGTATGGAGTGCCACACAATTAATCACATGGGTTTTTACAATGTTGTGAGTTTATTACTCTATTTGATTTCCATCCATGCGTCATGTGCATACATACTCTTGGTTCTAAAACGTCCTTGCTTTGGTTTTTGTTTCGTCTTTTAGGAGCAACACCAAAGTCAGTCTTGGAACTGATGAACGTGAAAGATCTTACACTGGCTCATGTTAAGAGCCACCTACAGGCAAGTAACTAGAGATCAGAGGCTTGCTTCTGATCTCCTTTTTCAACTGCATCTGCATACATATATGTATAAGCTATATATCTAGCTAGCTCCACACAAACATTTTTCACTCTGCTTGTTTCTGACCACACAAAAACAAAAGGATTTAGCTAGCTTGTTGACTTGTTTTGATACCGGCCTTCTTGTTGTTAGTTGACACCAAGTACCTCGTCCTTTTTCGTCCTTCATCTGGCCTAAATATACGCACACCCTGTAGTTAACTAGTTTAATTATATCTTCTAAATCTAAACCAATTGGCAACACAAAGATACTAGCTATAGCTAATCTGATATCTTAATTTTCATTCCTTATATTTTTCTTCTTGCGTGCAGATGTATAGAACAGTGAAGGGCACAGACAGATCATGTGTTGAAGGTAAAATACATATTGCTTAGATCTTAATATGTTGATCCCTTTGGAATTCCATGGCCTGAGTTGATTCAAGATCATGTCACACACAGTGATGAATTATTGGCATGAGATGTGTATGTGACATGTGTGCCCCATAAAGCACGGCCATGCATAGAGCTTGTACCCTAGATAGTGCTGTGTGTGGATTGTATCCATATATCGCATATGTTTGTATTTTTCAGTGTGATGAGACATATGCATATATGGTGTGTGTTCAGGGCATGGCCAGACCAGAGATATGGGCTTTCTGATGAGAGGAAGTGTTGTTGCTGGTGAAGTGGATGGCTTTGATGGGTTCAACAGCAACATGATCAACACTACTTCCAATAACACTACTGCTAGGTGTGTACATTTGTGATCAAATTGAATCTAGTACTTAAATATTACTAGTATATATGTAAGAATTAATAATGGTGTTTTGTTTCATATCTTGGTCTTTGTGTCTGCAAGAGACTGCAACTTTACTGCATTTGGAGGGTATGGATGTGTTATGTGTGTGCATTTAATCATTGCCTTATTATAATCCTACATGTTGATGCACGAGGAATTTGACTGCATTTTTTAAGTTGATGTGTTCAGTTTGGACTATATGTGATCCAGATTACAGCTGTGTCCTTTAGTCTAAGGTTTTGGGTTTTAATAGTGTATAATTGATTAGTTAATTATTCTAAGTCCAAGGAAATGGTACGCATGCATCATGCTTTGCAAAATCTTTGAAGTGTCTATGAGAATACAGTGAATGTTGTAGCATTTTAGAGTTTTTGATTATTGGAAGTTGGGAAATTTAGTTCATGAAACATGCGGACCTGGTGTTAGATGTTTTTGGTCGCTCGTTAATTTTAAATTTATTGAATACATTTTTTAACTAGGAAATTAAGCAACTCGAATTTTAGTTTATAATAATTAATCTTATGGACCTGTTTCATATGAGTTAACCGCATGAATCTTGTCTTGACATAAAATTACAGCGTAATATATCTGCAGATTAAAGTGCATGTAACTTCAGAAGTTTGCAACCATCTGACATGTTATTTATGTATGCATATGCTAAATCGAACCATTTAAAGCAATGACAGTTTGATGTGTGTGTGTGTGTTTTCCTTTTTTTTTATTGGATCCCAATGCATGCAGCCTTTTCCTGCCTTTCAATCATTTCTTTTTCAGCTGGAGATGAAAATTTTCATCATACTTTAGTGAGTCATCACTCGTCAGCATCTTTCTCTCTCTACTTTTCTCTATACATATTTATTTTAGCCTCTACATTTCTCTCTGGACATGTACAATAGTACTATATATCTCCATTTTTGTCATATCACCTTCACATCATCATGAGACAACATCTCCAACAAATTGCCTCTACCATATTTCCCAACATCACTTTTTACAATTTCTCTCCATAGTTAGCCCCATTTGTCAGTTAATTATAATATTTCACCTCTTCATCCTTTAGTCTCTCTCTCACCACTGATGCCACACTCACCGTCCACTTTTTCCACCTTCCTTCCACGTCGACGGCTCAACGTCGGCCTCCAGCTCCTTTCGCCCCCCGTCCACCATCGACCTCCCCTGCCTCTCTATTGTGCCAGCCCAGTGCCCTCCTCCTTGAGTATACATGAGGAGGACGTGTGTCGTGAGCTCATCTTTGCTGCATGCATGCATGCATGAAGATATATTACTATTGTTGCTAGTGCAAGCACGCCATTCTATTGTTGGGATTTCTTAATCACATATTTGATTCTTGAGCCGATCCAACCATTGGAACAAAACACTAAAAAATTTTGGAGCAATTTTCTCTTGCAGTACTTCTTGCTCTTTCTTGCTTTGCTCATCTAGCTAGCAGCATGCATCTAGCTACGTGAAGCATACAACATATGAAGCATATTAAGTTGTGTTGCTTGTGCATGTATGTCTGATTGAAGTCCAGATTAGCACTGCCTCGCGTATTTGATTCTTGATCCAAGTATAACAATTGGTATCAGAGCCTGAGTGCCTGAGTTATTGATCTGCTGCCTAAGAAGATGTCGCAATCTCCGGAAAGTGGTGATACCGGTAGCAAGGCGACATCAAGTGCGATGGCGAAGGAGAGTTCCGCTATCTCGCTGCATTATCCGATGCTCACGAAGAGCAATTATGCAGCATGGGCAATCAAGATGAAGGTGTACGTGAGGGCTCAAGACCTGTGGGAAGCGATCGTGGATGATAAAGTCGATATGCGCAAGGATCAGATGGCTTTGGCAACCATCTACAGAGGCATATCCCAGAAGAAATGCTCTTCCTACTGGACGAAAAGGAAACGGCCAAAGCTGCGTGGGAGACATTGAAGATGATGCATCTTGGTGCCGATCGTGTGAATGAGGCAAAGGCACAGTCCCTAAAAGATGAGTTCGAGGGGCTGCGCATGACAAAGATAGAGTCAGTCGATGATTTTGCCGTCCTGTTGACAACGATTGTCAACAAAATCAAAGCGTTTGGTGACAAGATGGACGAAAGTTATGTGGTAAAAAAATTCCTTCGTGCTGTCCCTGACAGGTTTCTGTAAATCATCACCACTATTGAGTAGTTCGGCGACCTCAAGGTGATGACGATTGAGGAGTTGATCGATCGCTTGAAGGCACATGAGGAACGAATTAGGGGATCCGACGGTGGCGAAGAAGAACACCTACTCCTAACAAGCGCTGAGTGGGAGGCGCGATCGTCAAGGCGCGACGGCTAAGGCTTGTTCGGTGGCTCGAAAGGCGATGGTCAACGAGGCCGCAAGAATCGAAGATTCAACAAGTCAAAAGTGAGATGCTATAATTGTAATGATTATGGGCATTTAGCTTCGGAGTGCCGCAAGCTAAAGGAGGAGGAAAAAACGCTCTTTGCCGAAGCTCGAGGTGACAACAAACCGGTATTACTTTGATGCAATATCAAGTAAGAGAGTTGAGCCCGGGACGTTGAAGAGATGTCTTCGCCATCCAAAGTCGAGTCCGTCAAAGTATATACGAGAGGAGGACGTGTTCCGTGAGCTCATCTTCGCTGCCGCATGCATGCATGAAGATCTATTGCTATTATTGCTAGTGCAAGCACGTTATTATATTGCAGGGATTTCTTAGTCACGTATTTGATTCCTGAGCCAGCCAACCAGATCCACACACCAGCAGGCTGGATACAGCTGGATCGGTCGGTTTTCCTATTCGCTCGTGTGTCCTCCGGTCACCATGCAGCTTCGTCGCCGAGCCCCGTCGATCGATCGAGTCCTCCGATCACCATCACCTTTGTTGCCAACTCGATCACACCTAGATCCGCCGCGTGGGGGGGGGGGGGGGGTCACCTTCCCCTTGTGGGCCCCGCAAGGGGGACGACGACACCGCTCCCACAGCGTGTGCGGTCTTCGCTTTGCTCGATCGTTAATTGGTTTGTGTCGATCGTCGTCTCTAGACGTGATCGTCGATACATCTCCTCCTCCTACAACCGTTCGTACTACGATCCTGATCATTCACACTCCCATAGTCCCATGCATGCATGCATGCATGCATGCATACAAACTAAAACAATTATCAGAGAGAGCCCTTCCTTAATTCTTACAAGCAAATGCACCGACACGATGCTAATTAATTGACCAGCAGGGCGGGTAGCTAGCTCTGCTGAGAACGTACAGACTCGAGCATGCATGCATGCATGAAGTAGAACCCGGGTGCATGCATGCATGGTGGGGGGACAATGACATACATATTGAAAGAAAGAAAGAGAGAAAGAAAAAGGAGAAAGAAAGCCATGCATGCAAACATATGTTGTACTGGACGAGGGGTCATGATGTGCCGGGAGACTTTTTTTCCCCTCCTCTTAATACTTGCAGTGTTGTGCTTCTGCATGGTTTTCTCATAGAGTGAGAGCGGAGAGGTCCCTCCCTACCGAGGCAGGCAGGCAGGCAGGCAGCCCCAGCATGCAGCTGCTTGCGTTGTGGTTGTGGCTGATCATCAGATCCATATCAATTGTCCCTCTGCTGGGCCTATCATGGTTGCACCAATGTGTGGGTGGAATCTTGCATAAGACAGGTAGAACAAGACAAGGGCAACTCCATCGGCCTTGACTAGAAAAAGCCTGCCCTAGCTTAAATAGTGGCAAGCATGGACAAGCCATTTGGCAGCACTACCACAGTTAGACTGATCAGTCTAGCCACCTCTCCTCCATACACGACTCTCCAACCCTGGCCTCATCTCCTCCTACATAGCCATATACTAGTATCTAGCTAGCCTAGCTAGATCATCCCGCTTTAATTAGGCTTTAATCATGTTAACCATCTCGATTACATTACATCTTATATGATCTTAGTAATTAACTACTCCATTAGACCATCACACGTCAAATTAATTCTAGTTATTGCATGCATTGACTAGCTAGAAAATACTATTACATAGATGTTACCTCAGTTAAAAAAAAAAAGACCGAAACAACGCTAGCTCTTACTCATATATATATGGGTAGAAAGATACTGATATCTGGTGGTACCTCGTTAAATAAATAGTGAACATTGTACCTAATGCCACCGTTAACACGAGTAGTTAGTCGTACAATGCTGTACTTACTGATTCCAAGCAGTAACTCACAACTCACAAGATATATGGGCATTGATTTGTACCGCAGGAGGTCGCAGTCACCGGGAGATGAGCAGCAGCAGGATCGTCATTATAATTCTTGGAGCCAACCGTCTGCTGCAAGGCTGCCATTGCCTTACCTCGCGCTATCTGAATCTGATCGCCTCTTGATGCAGCAAAACCAGCAGGTATTTTGATAACGGTTTAAGCAATAACTAGCACAGAGGAGTTAATATTTTTCCTGCCATAGATCGCGAGATGAGGCATTTATACGGATCACGACCGCACATTTATTTTCTACTACTCCAGCGAGTAAATATGACTGCATGATCAGAGGCGGTTTAATTAGAGGTGCAGTTAAATGCCACTCCATGCGATCACAAATAGTTGTACATCGACTTGGTATCCGAAACATAACTTTAATCATTAGTTTCTATTATGATATTCATGTATTCAGTTTAAACATTTAAAAAGATATTATCAGTCAAAGTTTTAAAATTTTGATCGCACTGTATCTAAAACGACAACTATCTATTATCAGGGGGAGTACCGGTACTAGCTAGTATGTCTTCCTCGATCTTGGGGCCGAAGAGGATATCTTATATGTAGTTAGGTACTGTAGCTACTGGCAGCTTCTCTTGAATCTTGGTGGAAGAAGCTAGCACACAAATACCTATGTGTTATTCTACTAATCCCTTGTGTTTGACTCTATCCTCCTCTCCCTCTCCGGTAAATCATATGCTTATACGCAAATTAAGAATAAAAATTCAATATGAAGCTTCCTGTCGCCGTTGTTACTTGTTAAGGATTCACGATAAGTTAAGTGTAAAGATCAAGGAAAGTGACTTTATTATAAGATGCCAAATTTCGATCGATCGAGGATTAATCTCATGTGGATATATATTTATGCATTGCATTTCCACATATACGCATGCAGGGATGGATCAATGGAGGCGAACAAGAACACGAGGAAGCCGTTCATCTTGGACAGGAGGACCATATCATGCTGGAGAAAGGCTCGTCAGCAGCACTGCATGAACATGCTGACATCGCCATCAGAAAGCCGTCATCGAACACGAGCAGCAGCGACGACACGATCGCGAGCTCTGACTGGTTGGCATTGCCGCAGCAGTACTACTACGGCGATGGCGATGGCTGCACGGCAGATGATCATCGTCGTCGTCGTCATCACCACGACCACGCTGCAGCGGCCATGGTGGTGAGCAGCATGAAGCCTCCGAGCCTAGAGATGAGCCTGGGGAGGCAGGGGTGGCAGATGGAGCAGTGCAACGGCGCCGAGTCGTCGGCGTCGGCCTCCAAGGAGCTAACCCTCCTCAAGTGCTTGTGAATTTAATTAGTGTTATCAGTAGTAATTATTATCAGTCAAATATTAAAGATCAGTTAATGCAAGCGAGAACAACGACCAGATGAAATCAAAGCTAGCTAGCTCCCCGTCGTCCTCTTCTTGCTGTTAATTTGCATGTTAGTTTTTTCTGAGTATTCTTGTCCAGCTAATAGGTGATTATTTAATTTAAGGGGTCAATGGCAAATGGATTTTATTTTAGATTGAAAGGTATTTTGAAGGGCTGAATTAATTAGCAGTTATACTAGATCATAATTTTTCAGGGAAAGAAAAACTAGACTGCAATAAGTAGTTGCTAGCTCATGATGCGTGCCATGCATGGACTACTAATGTTTCAGCTCCCACATGTTGGCATCGCACGCAGCAAGTCTAATTAAGGCCCATACGAGGGGTACAGCTATGGGCCACCATGCAACCAGTCTTTCGGTTACTTATGGGCTGTTTGGTTGCCTTCTTAAATTTCAGTAAGATGAGCTCAGTGAAATTTGGTGGGAGTCAGTGAGTGAATCTGAAAGAGATATTGTTTGGTTGGTCGTATGAGGTTGGACATGCCTGAGAGATGTTGTTTGGTTGGTCATGCCTTTGGAATGAAAGTGTGATAAGCAAATTCAAAAAAGGGATGAAACAAATTTTAAAAATACTAGAAAATCAATAATTTCACAAACGAAAATAAAAAGTTTTAAAATATATTCTAGAAAATCAATAAATTGAAAAACTAAAATTTTAATCTTTTGAAATTTATATATCAAGTATGGTCTAGTTTTGTTCGAAAAAATATCAGGAACACATAGGTGAAATCGGTTCGTTGATCGGAGATGATAATCAAAAGATATAGCAAAGAAAAGAAGAAAACTAGATAGTAAATGCTGATGTCAGCATGCATGCATGGCTCAGTAGAGCCTGGCTCTGGGGAAACGGTGGATTTTCTCGTTTCCCTGGAGCCAGGCTGAAAGGGGTGTTTTGCATCTGTAGAGCCAGGCTGAGTTGAATGAGAAGACAACCAAACACCCATCTTTTGCATCTGCAAATACAAATCTCATTAGATGTAGCCAACCAAACAGCCTATTAATGGCCCGACAAAAAGACTTGGGGGCTGTTTGGTAGGCTGTATCCAAAGAGAATTGCATCTACAAATACAAAAGACACTTGTTTGGTTGGCTGCACGAGGGATGGAGCCTGTCTCCCGAGATGCAATTGCATCTGCTGAGCCAGGCTGTGGGGAAACGTAGATTTTGGTCGCTTCCTATGGGCCTGACTGGTGGGATGCAAGCTGGGGTGCATGCAAGGCATGGGGAGGCACATAAACAGTCAACCAAACATATTCTTCCTATTTTTCTCATAGTCTGACTCAACTCATGCACTCAACCAAACACCATCTCTTTGCATCTACACAACCTGGCTCTCACCAGCCTGGCTGACTCGTACGAGCCAGGCTGAGATGAGAAGGCAACCAAACAGCCCCTTGGTGCATGCGTCGGGTTCTACCAAATTATTTCCAATGGACGGAATCTTGAGAATGGCCGAGTACTCGACTGTTTTTTTGGTTTGTGAGCACTTAACTTGAGGGCGTATAAAAAGAAGGCCTATAAAGAGAAGGGTGATGGGAAGAGATAGCAAATTGATTGCATCAATAGATCAAGATCCAAAGGCTACAAATTTGAGTGCTCACGAACAAAAAAAAACACTCAGGTGCTCCATAAACACCCTCATCTTTCTTTTGTCTCTCAAACATATATAACACTAAAAAAAATTTACGGCGTAGCGTAGCGCTTAACCCACCCTAGTATATCTTAATTGGCATGGTAATGTGAAGATAGGAATAGGATCGACCTTATTTATATCAGCTGATTGTTTTCTCGTGCCCAAACAAACACAGCAAACCAGGCCGCCGGTTTCGGTTTTCACAAGGGCGGTCCGGGCGGGGGATGTCAGTTTCTTCTTGGTGCAGTGCCTGTGATGATGGCGACCCGGTGCAAGCAACTCCGAATTCAGATCAAATCCAACAGTGACCCAAAGAGGAGGCAAAGCGAGTGGGGGCAATCCCGCAGGCCGCAGCTCCGTCTCTTCCATCTTCTCATCTGGAAGAAGAAAGCCTATCCAATCCTCTCCGGCTTGGCGCCCTATATAAAGCGTGGCCATGGCCCAAGCTGATCGCTCGTCCAGATCAACCGCGCGCGTAGGCGTAGCCTCAGTAGTCGGAAGCCACCAACTTAATTGGCATCAGTTTTGAGTTTAGTTCGATCCATCCGAGTCTAGAATTAATTGAGATCAGGGCGTCGAGCCATCGTCGTGTCTTCGACGACGACGGCGTCCACCAACGTGGCCGGCATTTGGTTCGGCGAGCTCTCCGCCGTGCTGCAGGACAAGATGAGCCATGGCCAGCAGCAGCGGATGGGACAAGCCATTCATGGCAAGAAGAAGGCATTGATGACGGAAGCGGCGGCCGGCGCCGGGAAGAGGGAGGAGGAGATAGGAGAGTGCGGCGGCGCCATGTCCGATACGACGGTCTACCTGCTGCTTGACCGGTTCGCGCCCAGCTGATCTGATTCCTTGCCGGCCTGCCCGACATGATCGGCTCGTGTGCACACACATGCAAGCGAGATAAATGGCACGTTGTACTATATGGCCATGTTGCTACTTTCCCACGTGAATAAACGGCATCTTGCCTTGCTTCCTGCCAAGTGCCAACTCCTCTCTCTCTCTCTCTCTCTCTCTCTCTCTCATCCATCATCTTGATTCTTTCCTGCCCCCTTTTGTATTCAATCGGCATCCTATGCCAAACCACTGAACCATATGGTTCATGTTCATATATCAGTTTCTCGAGGGGGCATGCTAGTCCTGAAACGGACAGGTTTGGTGAACCACATGATAGATCACACACAATCTTCAGAACAATGGAGTCCCTCACGCACACTAACATCTTGTTACGATTGCATCCAAAAAACTCATGAGAAACCATCGAGCTTGCGTCCTCTTCTGGAGGCCAGCCAAATGCATCAAACACAGCACAACTTGTACAGGAAATCGAGCGTGTTGGTGATAACCATGTAAGAGAGACAATACATACAAGAATCAGAATTACCCAAACCCTCTTGCACCTCACTCTACTTGTAAATAACTAAACAACCAATACAGGCCGATGATCAGCTACGAAAGGAAGAAATCAGAAACAACTAAAGAAAAAAGTCGTTGCGGGAGAGGAAATGCACAACTATTTACATCTCTTCTTCTTCTCACAACAAAAGTAACAATGTCAGTGAGAGTAGGAGCTTGGCTCCTCGCTGTATATGGTCTCGCTGGAGCCGAACACAGGCTTCTCCTCTTCCCACTTGACGATCTCCCGACCGTAACGGACCGCCAATCGAACGGACTCCTGCTCCAATGCGTTCACGTAGGACACGTAAAGCTTCCGCTTGGTGAGCGAGTGGAACAGCCTCTTGAACTTCAGTGCGATGTAGTGCGCAGCCATCTGCGCCAGGGTTGCACCTGTGTGGCTGCTGCGCACGCTTCTGCTGCTGCGGGTGACCAAGTTGCGGCTAAGCAGGGGAGTGAAATCATCGAACCAGTCACATGAAGTTAGTGGACATTTGTCGATCTTCAGCTCTAGGAGATCAAACTTGGTGAGAAGTAGAAGGAAATCCATTTGCTCAAATGTCGGATGAAGGGCAATGCTCTCGAACAGCTGCCTGCTCTCTATCATCTTGTTGACAACAGTGCCATTTGCATCCTTGTAGTACTCATCATAGTCGTTAACCGCCACACAGAAGATAACAAGCCTTACATCATCAAACATTTGCAGCCATTTACAGTTATCACGCAATCCTTTATTGTTTATTCTGATCAGCTGGTACCTGAAAACACAATGAAATGTTTCGTAGTTGGTACCATCACAGTTCAGAACTTGAACCTAGAAGATAAAATATAAGGTGTCTTAGACTGAAGATACTAAATGTACATGTGAGCTTTCCATCTTCAGAGACTCTTGAAAATATATGGAAAATGGTTCATGCCCATACATCAGAAGGAAAAACTAAGACTCGCTCACATACAGAGGACTGTCATCCTTATTAGAAAATTAGGATAAGGTCATGCAAGAGATGCATAACAAACATGAAAGCTATAGAAAGACTAAGAAATGCAGGTAATAGCAGGCTACCACTGCCGTCTGAGTGACAGAAGAACTGACCTTAACAAGGTGTCTTGTGGATCAGGCTCATCAACACCTCGTCCATCCAAAGCCAGCTGCCGAAAAGAGAACTCTGTCGATGCTAACCCGCCCGAGGATGTCATCCCA
Organism: Rhipidocladum racemiflorum; assembly: GCA_036346355.1. Lineage (NCBI taxonomy): Eukaryota > Viridiplantae > Streptophyta > Magnoliopsida > Poales > Poaceae > Rhipidocladum > Rhipidocladum racemiflorum. The sequence goes on along the minus strand of CM070574.1, from coordinate 17,831,195 downwards.
TCAGCATAAAGGATATCCGTATCAGAGAGCTCATACTCCGTTCGAGAAATATCACCAACCTGATCATCCCAAACAACGAAATTAAAGAATGAACAGTCACAATTGCACGACCCAATAACTACTTAAAACAATCCCGTCCTACATGAAACAGGAGTAGAAATGAAACATCACAATTGCACGACCCAATAACTACTTAAAACAATCCCGTCCTACATGAAACAGGAGTAGAAATGAAACATCAAACTAAGTAAACAAACAAGAGGAAAAAAAACAATAGAACAACAACAGTACCCTGTCAAGAAAATAACTGGCAGCAGATGGAAGGAACGGCAGTTCACTTCTTCTTCTATATGTCGCTTGAATAGCAGGATCTTTCCATAGTTCCTCAACCAGTGGTGCATATTCACGACTAGCTGCAGGGAAAATGTCTTCAAGGTTACCCAAAGCCATGGCTTTTAAAATCCAATCAGAGAATGATTTCAAGCGCGGAACAATGGAGTACTCATTAACTTCATCACATAACTTTGATTCACAATGGCCTGCAAAAAACATACAGAAGTCAGATCCAACCAATACGATTAAGAACATAGGGGTCTTTTGTTTGGTTCCATTGCTTCAAAAAAGCAAACTATTAGATGTCCCCTGAGTCCTGAGATACTACATGTGTGAATTACACAGCAAAACAAATGGTGGATAGCCAGACTGTAAGAGTATGATCGTACCAGAGCTAGAAGGATCGTGTTGGCAGAATCTTCTATCTGCTAAAACTTCCTCTTTGAACCTTTCACAGCCTTCAAGTAGTACACCAAGGTAGTTGTATATGTTACTTTGTATGATAAGTTTGAGATCTTCACACTCATCCGGTGAAAATGGTTTGTTCTTGTACAAGAACTTGGCCTGAGATTTGATAGATTCAAGGTCAATTGCTACGTTGATATTTCAAATGGCATGTAGTGCTGCAGAAGTTTAATCACTGTACATGTGGAATGTAAATCTTGCGCTAGTGTTCCGATGCGAACAATTATAATTGGATGGTGATCTTAATGCAGCTGATCAACGTATCTATTCGTGCACATCAATATAATAGATGTACATACACATCTCTACCTGCTTGAGAATGGTGCTTGTCCCTGATCCAACCAACAAAAACTTCTGGATTGTCCTTTGCTCCAAATAGTCAGGGATGATTCGATTTAACACATGAACAGCTTCTTCACCACATTGATTAGCTGCTTTATTAGGTGTTGGCAGTGACAAGACAGGACTAAGCAGCTTCACTATAGGCTGGTGAAAAATGAAGAGAAATTTAACTTTGGTTAGTTTCCTCCCAACAAATTACAGGGCAACTGCAAAAGACAAATCCCAGAGTTACCTTATCCCAAATCTTCCCTTTAACAGTTTTTTGGCCTTCCTCTTGGTAAGTCCCATCAGCATTCACCCAAAAGTGAGGTTTCCCAGCACATTGTACTCCTGCCAACTAAAATCAAACATAGTTAAAGAAAAAACTACTCATGTATCTCAAAATTAGGTAGGAGTATATAGCATTCCAAACCTTAAGCATTCGTAGCTCAGATTTTGTGATCTCTCGGCCATTTATCAAGATTCCTGTGTTCCCATTGCTCGCCTTTTGATCTAGAACACCTCCAACATTCAGATTTGGACTTATTATGCAATGGGGCTTGTGTCCCTCCTGGAACAGTTTCCAAAGAAAAGTTTGTAATCCGAGTTGTCAATGATACATCGTTAAGCATTTGTAAGAAGAAGCAAGCAATGAATCATGCAGCAACTGAAATTATGACTCAAATTGTCATGCCGTCATGTTGGTACTTTCAAAAAGATTCCATGTATTGGTTTCCATATCATGGCATGCACATGTCTTGTGCCAGCCTTGATGTGCAACTTTGTGCTGTTCTGAACCAGCATAATCAAAAGTAGCAACCTCTCCTGATTTACACACAGTTCCACCCACCAGGGTTCCTAGGACTTTAAATCGTTCAAACCATGATAAGACACTGCAATTGTGCTAATTCATAAAAGAAAACCCCATCAATATTCTAAATAGTAAACTAAACATTCAACAATATCAAGGGTCAACAGACTATCCTCCAGACCCTGCATCATGACTCCCAACAAAAATAAACCCCCTCTTGATCTCCATCAAATGCAGAACCTCGACATGTATGTCAGGCGCTGTCCTTTAAGAACACAACAAAAGACCCTAAAGAAGGTGCTCTTTTATGTACACTAAATTCAATATAGAACATTCATTCTTTTCGATCCAATGGATCATATTAGCTGCTAGTATTTATTTATACTTCCTCCGGTAGTAGAGTAGTAGGAATACCCTCAAGAAATAAATGACTAGATCTTATTTCTACTATCCATATACTACTAGTATAATGCACCGTAAAATTCCTCTAAAGTCATCTTTCACTTTCAAATGCACACATTGCCAAGAGTAATGACCTGTGTTCCACCTTTAATAACTAATAATCATGAATGTAAAGCTAAGCATTCAACAAACTATACCAAATTACACCAGTTCTCCCATCAGAACCACAGACAGAAACGCATTTATTTAAGTTATGCACTTGCAAAGCCAATAGCATTACTCTCCTGAATGCCATAAATGCAAACGTCATAACTCATGTAATTATATGATCACCAATTATAACCGAAATCATAACCAATCGCATAAAAAGCAGTCTTTACATCAAACTACAGGCTAGATTTAGAAAGATCAATCAGTATACTCTAATTAATCATGCACAAGTCTGGTAGCCAAATCAAACGATCAGGCTAGTTCACCTACAGAAGTCAATGCGCAAGCACCGTAAAAATAAAATCTTTACAGCTAACGTACCTTGCCCCAGAAGCCGGAGACCTTGTCATACCAATAGAAGCCTGGACGCAGCCTGGATGGAGGGCACGGGCACCCCTGCAGCACCACGAGGTCCTCCGGCGACAGCTTGGCCCCGTTCACGTACACATCGTCCGGCCGCAGCTGGTTCGCGGCGCACTCCCGCTCGCTCCTCATGACGAGCTCCACCTCCGCCGCGCTGAGCAGCCGCCGCAGCACGCGTGAGCCTCGCCCCAGCGCGTCCCGCCTCGACTCGGCCACCGGCCGCCCGATGCAGATCAGGCACTTGCGCCCCTCCGGCATGGACCCCATCGCCCGGAGCACGCACCCCGCGCAGTAGCGCGCGCCGCAGGCGAGGCATGCCTCCTTGTCCCCGCGGCCCCAGAAGCCAGCCCCCTTCCCGCATCTGTAGCAGCCCCGGGACTTGGCTCTCCACCGGTGGTGCGTCGTTTCGAAGTGCAAGGGGGAGAGGGAGCCGCTCGATCGGGCGGCGGCAGTGTGGGGCAGGGCCTCGTCGGCGCCTTCCTCATCCTCATCCTCTTCGTCGTCGTCAGAGGATTGGAGGAGGGAGCCGCTGGTCTCGGCGAACGTGACGGTGGGCTGGTGGGGCTTCGGGGGCAGCTCTTGGTGATGGTGGCCACCGTCGTCGTCATCCGCGTCCTCGGCGTCGGATGGGGAGGAGGGGAGCTCGGCGGAGTGGTTCGCAGCGGCGTGGTGGTTCTCGATGACGGACGTGGGGGAGTCGACCACCGCTGCGACGGGAGCTGGGGCGACAGGTTGAGCGTGGCGGCCGTGGATGGCGGAGCAGAGGGAGGAGGGGGTGAGCGGGCGAACGACGGGGAGCGGCGAGGCGGTCGGGGAGGAGGAGGAGAGCGAGGCGAGCGGGATGCCGGAGAGGTCGAGCGGGATAGCGCGCGGGAGCGAGTAAGGGAGCGGCGGGCCGTCGTACTCCGCGGCGAAGGAGTAGTCGCCTGCGCCCGCGGCAGAGGCCATGGCCGGAGGCGGAAGAGGGGGGCTAGGGTTTGCGGGGAGGCATGGAGGTGGGGAACCCTAGGCGAGGGAAAAGGGGGAGAGAGGAGGGTTAGCTTTTTGGAGCATGCGCGAGGGAGGCGGAGAGACGAGACGAAAGGGGGCGACGCGAGGTGGAGTCGTGGAGAAGGCGACCGCCGGCTTTTGCCCTACGCTCTGTCCATGGACCAACACATGACCTGCTGGCTGCTGCTCCTCGTGCCTTCAAATGGGGTGGAGAGCGCTTTCCCTCGCAGAAAAGAACTACCAGGCAACGAACGCCTCGTACAGCCAAGCAAACCTTTTAGATTTTGAAAATAGCTGACGTACATTTTTTGAGAGGAGGGTTATGGGCATATGAGAATAGGACCTCGCCAAAGTTCGTCGGTGACCAAGTTTTGTTATATTGCAATCTCTTTATTAATAAATATAAGCCACGTAGTTTGAATGGTCTTGTTTAGAAATATAAGATTTGCACATAGATTTAATTGGCATTTGCTACTATACCTTTATTTATTCTCTCTCACAACTATATGTATTTATTCATTCATTACCATCCGCATAAAGTTTTGTCTTTCATCTTCTAAGACAATTAAGAGAGGTATGTAAATCACTTTCTCTAATGTCTTTCTCAATTTCACCGTAACGTAATCCTTGTGCAAAATAAAAATATGCCTTATATTTATCGACAAATGGAGTATATAGTAATTTATTTTAAGATACATATATTTGGTGATTCATGAATCATGTAACGATAGTATTCTTCATAGGAAATCGCGTTATGTTAATTATCAGGTGACGCGTGATTAGTGAACCACACTCAACAAGATGTGGTAGTTTTCTAAGCTGTCCACCGTTTTGTCTTGGTTGTCTAGATGGGTTTTTCCACGATAAAATCGATAAGTGCAGTGTATGGATTGTGTGGATGTATTTATGGTGTGTTTGGTTGGATATGTCAAGTTGAATGGGATGAGATGGTACAAGATGGATGTGATAATCCTAGATGGGATGGTACCGATCGGTTCAGTCGAATTCACCGTATCAAACGATACAGCATCTTTAAAGAATATTTTAGAAATCTGTACCATCTCATCCCGTACCAGATGGTTCCGTTCAGTCAACCAAACGCATAAACGAGATTAAATCATGTACAAAACTGTTCAATTCAACCTGATACACCCAACCAAACTCACCATTAATCACTCCGTTCGGTCGAACGATTTGAGAAGGAATAACAACGATTCTGCCGGGCTATAAAAGCTACTGTGAAGAGCCAGCCATGTGTATTGTTTTAATTGCCAGCAACGGAGCCGCGCCTTTCTCTTGCTTTTAGCCCCAGATTTTTGTTTTAGGCTGAACGCTCCCTGGACCGCGTCCACCCAACAGTACGAGCTGGGTAGGAGAGGGCAGGGGATGGACCGGACCGGTCGCCTCAGCTCCAGAGAGCGAATTGACCGGCGGGCCCCGCTCCGGGCGAATCTTCCGGATGGGCCCCGCAAAAGGACTGACGACCAGGCCATCCGGATCCGTCGATGACCGGTGGGGCCCACCCACGTACTGCCGCGGCTGGACGGGAGTAGACCAGTAAGCAGCACGCTGTACGCGCGAGATTTTTTTTTTTTTTTTTTTTTTGGCCTAGGTTTATTCTCCGCTGCTAGTGGCTGTCCAGGGGCGGTGGGGACCGATCAGATCCTCCGGGGCCGCGCGAGGTCAGGATGGCGTGTGGGCCACGCCTGCCTTCTTGACGTGTATGGGCCGCTCGGTGCGTCTCGGGGAGAAGGGGAACAGCGGGTGGGCCTGGTCTTGGCCCAAGAACTGGTGCGAACCCGGGTGGCCCGGCCATCGGTACGTCGGGGCGGACCCACAGCTCGCTCTGGACACTGCTCGGCTCGAACCTTGCGGGCCCTTTTGATATTTTGGGCTGACTCATGGGCTGCGTAAAACGCTAGCAGCTTCGTTGTAGGGGCCATGTGGGATACTCGCATAGCCCGGCGCAAAGGTGGTGAAATTAACGGAGCCACCGTTGGATTGGAGGGAAGTACGTAACCTTAGAAGTACAGTACTCCCTCCGTTTCTTTTTACAAGGCGTATTTGGTTTCGTTAGGACAAGACTTTGACCAACGATTACTTCATTAATATATCATTTATACAATACAAAATCATAATTATATATAAGTACTTTTGAATACAAATTTGCTAATATCAATTTTGTGTCATAAAAATTATATGCTAATAGAGTAATTGTTGGTCAAAGCCTTATCCTAACGAAACCAAATACGCCTTATAAAAAGAAACAGAGGGAGTAGTATTTTTCTCTCAATCTCTCCCTATATATATGAAAATAATTTCATACCTCTAGGAGTATGTACTTTCACTCTCAATATATTGTTTAAATGATATTGTTATACTTTTTATCCTTTTGAGCTTACTCTAATACTGATTACAAGATACTCTAAAGTGAGTTCTATGAAAATTTTCATTAAAGTCCACATTTTATAACATTATTTGTTTATATTCTCTTTTTACATATAGAAAAGGGTATATAGCAAGGAAAAAATTAAATGGCTACAATGAATTGTTTTCAACAATATTGTATTGTAGTATCTTACAATTATTATTAGAGTATATTAAAAGTGATAAAAGAGTATAATACATTTGTTTAAATGGTATACTAGTGGTGGAAGTACGTACTCTTAAGGCCTTGTTTGGGAACCTGAATCCCGGCCGGGATCCCCGCTAATTCCCATGGATGATTATCCACAAGGAAAGTTTCCCCAGGCCAGTAAGGTGGTCCGTTTGGATGCCTTAGGATACGGATTCTACTACCAGATCCACGCCATTTCCACCCCGGGAAAAACCCTCGACTCCACACGTCGGGAAATTCTCCTCGTGTTGCCTTCTCCACGTGACACTCATGGCTCACTCTGTCGTGCACGCCTCCTCGTCCGCCTCCGCCTCCTCCTCCCTCACTGGCGACCGCCTCCGCCTTCGCCCCCCTCCCCCCTTTAGCTCCGTCACTCGCAACAGCCCACTGAGTGCTTCCTCCTCCAGTCGTCCAACATCTCACAGGACGTGGCGCCTCTTCCTCCCACTCCGATGAATCGGTGACGTGTCATCCTTCTCCGATAGCAACTCCCCGATTGTTAGTCAACTTCACATATTCCTCCTCCTACTCCTTGTTCTCCTACTCCTAGGGTTCCTTCTTTCACATATCTGTGCTACTAGGACATTTTGAGAAAGGAAAGGAGGAGGCTTTTGTTATTTGTGACTCATGAGGAACTTCCCAATGCGTCAAAACCAATTGGATCCACACGGGGACACTGAGACGCACTAGCTCGACAAGGTTTGCAAATTTTACCAATAGATTCTATTGTTTTCTTTCTTCCTAGTCTTTTCTGTTCATAGTTCACTATGAATCTATAGTCTTTCTTAGTTTCCCCATTGACCCAGGGAAAAGTGTGCCTCTGGAGTGTAGTTCAATTGATCTTGATGTAAAAATTGTAGCTTTCAGGATTGGGGTGGATTGTTTAAACTACCTCATTGACTCTCATCTACTTATTGGTTTGATTTTGGGGTTTAGACTGGGCATTCATTATAGTTGCCATTGTGATTAGCTTTAGTTGAGGTTATCACAGGGAAGGGGGGAAAAAGCACCCAGTGCTGGAGTTTGTTATATTCCAATTTCCAGGAAAAACTTATTTCAACTTTTGGTACCTGGTTGTGTCATTGATGTTGGTATAATTCTTTTGTATGACCAGTACTACAATAATGTCTGTTTGGTTATGATTGTTCCTTAGTTGAAGTTCAAATTTTTATTAGAGTGTATGGGTGTTGAATACGTTTGTCATATGAACCATTCTTATTGTTGTGGTCAGTCATTTGATCTTACCCTTTCAAACTGTAACTTAAGGAAGGTGGGAGTTTATCCTTTTCTTGTAGTATTTTGTTGTTTCTAATGTAGGTAGGTCCGGTGGTTGTCAAACTTTGGTTCACTCTGGATTCTCAGATGTGTAGTGACTATCACATCTTCAATCCTTTTGAATTATCCCGAATATCTTCTAACATGATTTTGTTTATATCATGCTAAGGGTTTTGGTTAATTATTCTAGCGCCTAGTCCAATGTTTTTTCCACACAACTACACAATTATATAATGTAATCTTACATTTTTAGTACCACTAATTCATGAAGAAATTTGAAAATTGTGGAGGAGTTTTTGTGCAAATGAACTGGCAGGGAAGGTAACTCCCTCCTGATCGATTGTTCATGATCTGATTTTTAGTTGATCCATGACTCCTTGAATTCCTTACATTGTGTCAAAGTCTGACATATTCCTGACATGTTAACATTCTTTACTATTTCACTGCAAATAATAATATGCTCTTGTGTGGATGTATCATTTCTGTCAAAAAGTTTGTTTTAAAATCCCAATAGTGTAGATAATTACCTACATGAATTACATAGTTATGACAAAAAGGCGCCTCTAGTAGTACTGCGTAAATTATGCTTATTTGTCATATGACATTTCCTGCCAATTGGGAAATCATGTTTTATAGCAACAGAGATGCTTTAGTTTTCCAGTTTTATAACAACCAATCTTTGAAGTTTTTGAATGTCAGGGGATTTTACCCATGTGGCTACCAAATGGTGATAGAGAATAAATTTCCCTTGGGGGAATTTGGCACAGGGATTGAAGGGGATTCAATATGCCATCAAAATCTCTTCTAGGGAAAATTTTCCCTAGCATCCAAACAAGGTCTAAGAATACGAAAAAGAGTATATATATAAATAATTTTAAAGTGGCACTAATGACCAACATTATGTGGAATGGGTAGCATCTCTCCTTTTGCGAAGGAGAGTGTCGTGGTTATTGTAGTCATCCTAGAAGTCACGCAATCGAATCCTACGAAACCACGCATAAAACCCACAAAATATGTATACTATATGTGGTTGGTGTTAGGAAATTGCATGCTTTTATGATTATTTTAATTTCTAAAATAGATATTATTGTAACCATAACATATATACTAGGCATACTTGAAGCAATAAACAGAAGCATAATCATGCACAACAATATACCTATCTCATACATAGGTCCTACCAGATTAATTACAAACTTAGGAATACTTTTAGCATATGTAAGAAGCATCGCTACTACAAGCTATTTCAGAAAATGTCACCGCGACTCACTGTAGATTACTCCTGTGAAGGTTGATATAGAGTCTATTGAAGTCCATAATAGGTAGTAGATCGACCATGAAGGACGTGAGCAGTCGTATGAACGCTTCCCAAAAACCTAATTCGCCCCAACCCGTGCAGAATCTTGCGGACGAGGGTTCCGAAGACACTGTTCTCCTTGCGTCGGCGTTAGCGCACGCCGACGAAAGGATGAAGAAGCCTAGCTACGCAACGTCAAGGAACAAGGCCAGCTTGCTCGTTCTCTCTTTTCACGTTCTAAACTCATCTCATAAGGACATCTTCTTAATCGATTTATATTAGGACGAGATTCGCTGGAGATAAGAACGTGACACATTCAAACTGCATTATCTCCAAGAAATCGTCCTGGATTCTATCAACGTGCGCCAACAAACTAACCGCACAAAAACGTGCATCTCCCAGTCTGTAGCGACACATGGCAGTGATGACGTGTCAATATTAACACACATGGCGAAAATGAAACTACACATGGCACGCTACATCGCAGTCACGCGTCATCACAAGTCACAAGTCATGCGATAAATACGCGAATAAACGCGAAACACGTACACGTGCACGCGCGTGTGTGTATTGCTTTACACTTCCGTGTCATTCTTCAACTAGGTAAGACCAATATTTCTTATATATTAGTATCATCCCACCTAGACTAGCAATATGGTACTAAATTTTCCACCTCCCACCATCTATGAATGTGTCTTTGGGATTTATGTGAATATTTATTTGGGTCAAATAAATACTCCAACAGTTGGTTGGACTCGAGGTCTCCAACCATCATCATGGATACACTCTTTTTTCAAAGATAATGTGGGTCCACAATTTTTGGACACGGATTTAGAACGAATAGCAGCACTTGTCGCCAACTAGTCAATTAGCATGAAAACCCCACCTTATGCATCTTACTGCTGGACATTTTCACCATAATATGCTGTCTATAAGAGTATACCATATATGATTTTGGATGAAATAGAAGAGAGAATGAAAAGAGAGAAAGATAATATCTACTATTTAACAAACGGTCTTATCGATAGTTTTATACTGTGTATATCATTATACAAACAGTCTATTAATTATATGAGAGATCATTATATGTAGACAGTAGACATGGAGGTGTATTATAGATAGCTACCCTTTGTACTAATGTACACAAGGTTACAAATCTCGTTTTTGGAAAAATCTCTGAGGTGGTCGGAATCCGAAATCTCGGCGAGATTCGGAAATTTCGGGCAAAATCCAGACGAAATGCAAAAAAAAATAAATTCAAATCCGGTTTTTTTTCAACCGGGAAATACGAGATCTCGGCCGAAATTACCGAGATCTTGGTCCACATTGAACCATCCGAAAAATGGTCCAAAACACGTCAAAAAATTCTGAAATTTTTTTTGGATGTTCCTTAGACATCACTTATGTTCTCATAAAAATTTGAGATGATGATCAAGCATGAGGAATTTTTAAAAAATCTAACAGTAGTAAAGTCGTAATAAAAACCGTATATAAAATCAATTTTTGATTTTTCAAATGTAACTAATGAACTTCAAGTCATTTGAAATGTTTGATATATGTTCATATGTCTTGAGGGAGGTTCTTTCTTTGAAACCACCTTCAGTTCTGAGGAAGGATCTTTTTTTTAAACCACTTGCAGTTTTGAGTTTTGACCAGTAAGAAAAGATTTATTGAGCTCTACTCCAGGTTTGGTGATATGAAGTTCAAGGCTAACCTAGCATGACGTGCATGCGATTGAATTGATGAAGGCCTGATCAATGCCATAAATATGAGCACTGATCATGTATATTTGAATCCCCGCCCATATATAAATAGGTGAGTTAGTACTGTACCCATTTATAAATACATGTTATCTTAGGGTTTAAATTTTGTTTTTCAATATATGTCATTCAATAATTTTGAAGTGGTTTTTGTACCACTGTTTCCACTCCACTTCTCTCTCATAGTTATACACAGATTGATTCCAACTATCAATGCCAGTATCAGATATCATTTCTCTCTGCTGTTTCAATGCACTAGAAAAGTTCCTATGTATTAAAAAAGTTCAAACCACTTTAAATTTTTTTGTGAATGGTCCTAACACATCCATAATATTCCCATAAAATTTTCAGAAGATGATCAATCTTGAAAATTTTTAAAAAATTCGGAAATTCCTAACCGACAAATTGAACCGACCAAAAAATGGTCAAAAACATGTTAAAAATTTTTGATTTTTTTTGTGGATGATCTTGATCCTAAACCCAAGCAAATACAATGCACAAAAATCAAAATCCGGCAAAAAACTACCAAATCTCGCCCAAAATTGCCGACATCTTGCCGAGAAATCCGAGATTTGAATTTTTTTGAATTTTTCGGGATTTTGAATCTCGGAGGGGTCCGAAATCTGAGATTTCGCCAAGATCTCGCTGAATTTCGCCGAAATTTGGACCCCTTACATGCCCTAACCACACTACTGGTTAACAAACCAAATCACCCTAAAGGGGTGTTCTGTCCATCAAAAAATGAAGAAAGAAAAAAGGAGCTGTTGCTTCAACAGTCAAATACTTGGGGCTCCTACCTCGCACCTAATAAAATTGACTTGAGTGAAAGCTAACCGCAGGTGCTAAACAACAGTAGCATATGATCGTGTGGTTAAAACGAAGGACGCCTTGTTGATTACCCACAAGAAGCCATTTGATCACAAAGCAAAAGTCTTTCTCACGAAAAGTCAGTCAGATAATTTCCTTCTCATGCCAACGCAGAAATCAGAAATCCATTTTCTTTCTTTCAAACATCTGGAGATCAACGACATGGATAACATATGTTGGCGGTGTGAACTGGCTATTTAAATGCTAAATTCAGAATCTTCGTGTTCACTGATTTGGAAAGTTTTGCAAGTTTGGTAGGTAGCAACTTCTACTATTACTACCAGCTGCAGCAGCGTTGTAATACACAAGTTGATTTCAGACATGGTCCTAGTTCAGACCATGCAACATGTTTCAGCTCCAAAGTTCGGTCTTAGCAACACTTCACATTGGACAGTATAGCAACAAACTTAATGCTTGCATTGGAAAGGAATAAAGCAAACATATAAGGCCATTTACAATGAAAGTTTCATTCTCATTAAATGAGATGCCACATAAGCAAAAGTGGTGACATGACAACAAATTTATGAGGAGAGAAGAGAGTTGGGTTTCATGGGGATGAAACCCGGCGTAAACTAGGATGAAACCCTACTGAGAGTGATTTGTTTCATCTCCACATCTTTTTCTGGATCCCGTGTGGCCATATTGTAGTGTGCTAGATATAATTGCAAGTGGTTGTACAATTTATATGGCACATTTGATCACAGCACCATCCAACAATTAAATGTTATATCATGCCTATGAAATTGCAAAATAAAACTGTGCATTAAGAGAGGTTGTTTCATTCACCAACCCAAACATCTAAATATGATGTGGCACTATAAGAAACCGTGTAATGAAACTCTCCATTGTGAATGGCCTAATGATGCTAATTTGTTTGACTTGATTATCGCAAAAGCTAGCATGCTGATCTTCCCAGACAGGGACTAATTAAGGCTATTCCCAATGGTTAGTATCATCCTCATTAAATAGATGCCACATAGGATTTTTTGCTGATGTGGCAAAGCGTTAAATAGGAGGGAGAAGAAAGCAGTATCTTGCTTTGGCACGATATCTTAGGCTGTGGCACAGAATTTAACGCATTGGACCCACTTTCATAAACACAATATCACACCAATTAATTATTTTAACCATATAAGTATGGTACTATGCATTGTAGAGAGTGTTTCTTCAATGCAGTATCATACTTTTCATCCTATGTGGCATTCTTGGATATTAGAGTATGATACTTTGCACTGGGAATAGCCTAAGCAGACGCACAAGGAGCAAAACCTGACAAAAATCAAACTTGTCCGGAAAATTCAGCATCCGATGGAACTGAAAACGATGTGCTTCGTTGACACATGCAGCTAGCTACTCCGCGCGCACTGCCGAATTGATTTCGCTGCGTCATACATATGGTTCCTCAAGGGCCAAGAAGACAGTCAGCAGTAGCAGACAGGCCCGGTATTTTTGCCAACAATAACATGAAATGATTAGTTCGATCCAATCAATTAATTAATGCGGGTTCCCTTCGCTTTGCAGTTAGTTCAGTACTTAAGCGCTCAACAGACAATCTTCCAATTCCTGATCAGTTGATGCAGGACCAATTTTCAGGACCACTAATAGTCTTCCAAGTACTGACCAGTTAATGCATGACCATTTTTCAGGACCGGGCCACAGATAATCTTCCAATTAGTACTGATCTTAGTTGGTGCAAGAAAATTAAGTTTCAAAAACGGAAAGTGGATAAGGACCTAGCCAGCTAATCTAGCTTAGCTTATTTTCCAACATGGACCAACAAGTCAGCAAGTACTACTAATCAACCAATAATAGGCTCGCAAAATCTGTAGCTTCGAAGCAATTTTTCTGAGGCTTACGACACTTTAGGAGACTAACGATCGATACAGAAGCAAACGGATAGGTGGATCTAGGTATCAGTACCTATCGTGCAGACAGGAAACTGTAGGTCGTACGGACACACATGCATGGTTTCAGTCGATCAGATCAGGCTGGAAGAGTAAAGAAAGACATCCGTAGAGCAGGATTGACACTGGCTGGATTAAGATAAAGCATGTTCAGTACTAAAGATAATGAAAAGGAATCTGGGGTGTAACCATTTGCCGTATAACATGCATGCGATCCTGATCGATCTTGTAGTAATTGTCAGCAAGAACGGCAGTGTACGATTACAAATGTGTGTTTTGAGTGTCCCTGGTTTACAAAATAAACAGGTAGATGTGTAGATTTTGCGTGTGCGTTTGTCAAGCACTGACGGTATGATTGTGCGCGCGCGCTGAAGGTCAACAGATTAACAGTTAAACAGACGGAAGGGAATGCTTATTTCCTTGAAACTAAATGCTGCTCTTCCGCGTTAATCAATTCGGTGACCTGTTGCTGTAGAACGAATTAACCCGGCTAGCTCATCGAGCATGGATAGAGGTAGCTAGGATCGGTAGTGTTTTGATATTTTTGGAACTTTGCAGCATTTGGTCAACACAAGCATGCCTTGAAGTCGAACACGTACGTACGTACGCCCGGACGGTCATTAAATTCTGAAGCATTAGTTTCTTAGGACACAAATTTTCGTCCATGTACATGCATGCTTGGAGAATATATATATATATATATATATATATATATATATATATATATATATATATATATATATATATATATATATATATATATATATATATATATATATATATAACACACTACAATTACCTTGGACACCATAGTGCCTGGGCACCATGATCCAAAACAGGTATTTTTCTTATTTATTTGCATTCGAATTTTTTTGAAATTTTTAGGATGTTGAGTTTAACCAGTTTATTAACTAGTTCAAACAATTTTGAACTAAAATTTGAACTAGAGTTTCTTTTTTTTTATGATAGTTTGATTGTAGCTAGGTATGTGCTGAGTATATATATAAATCAGCAAATCATGTAATATAAATTATTTCAAATCTTTGAATACGAGTATATTTTTTTCAAAGATATGTGTTTCATTTGAATTAGTATAGATGGGTATATACCTTAAAACTGAATGTTTCAAAAAATACTCCCAAATTGACTTAAATTCGTGCATTTAAAATCATGGTGCTTGGACACCATGGTGCCCCATTATGGCGTCCTATATATTACAATTGCACACACACACCGAAATGGGATATCATGGTGCATGTGCACCATGATTTCAAATACGCAAATTTAAGCCAAATTCGGATATATTTTTCAAAATTTCCAGTTTTAGGGTATATAGCCATCTATTACAATTCAAATAAAACACATACTTTGAAAAAAATATACTCGAATTCAAATATTTGAACGAATTTAGATCACATGCTTTGCTGATTTATATATAAAATCAGCATATACCTACCATCAAACCACCATAAAAAACTCTAGTTTGAATTTCAGTTCAAGCTCATTTAAATTTTAGTTCAAAATTGTTTGACCTATTTAGTAAACTAGTTAAACTCATTATCCTAAAAATTTCAAAAATTATCGCATGCAAATACATAGAGAAAATACCCATTTTAGATCATGGTGCCCAGTCACCATGGTGTCCCAAGTAATTATACTATAGACACACACATAAATATACACACACGAGCACGTAACGTACGTTAGTATGTATGTGTGTGTGGCATCATGGTTTCTTGGCACCATGATTTTAAATGGGCGAATTCAATCCCAATTTAGATATTTCTTTTTCAAAATTTTTAGTTTTAGAGTGTGTGTATAACAATTCAAATGAAATAACATACCTTTTGAAAAAAACATACTCCAATTCAAAGATTTTAAACGGATTTAGATCACATGCTTTGCTAATTTATATATATATATATATATATATATATATATATATATATATATATATATATATAAACAGCACATACCTACAATCCAACTATCATCAACAAAGGAAACTCTAGTTTGCATTTCAGTTCAAACTTGTTTGAAGTAATTAGTAAACTGGTTAAACTCAGCATTCTAAAAAAAAAAAAAAATCTCATACAATATATAGTAGAAATACATGTTTGTAGATCATGGTGTTCAGACACCATAGTGTCCCAAGTAGTTATGATATATATAACCACCTATTGGGAATCACCTTCAACCCGCACTACTAGAAAAAGAGCCTTCAGTACCAGTTGGTGAGGGCCTTCAGTACCAGTTTTTTGAACCAGTACATACCATTCGGGACTGATACTCGATGGCATCAGTACCGGTTTGTAGAATCGGTATTGACAGTACTAGAAATGTTTCAAAATATGGGAGAAGTGGGACTCGAACGCGCAACATCGTGACTCCAGCCTCACACTTCTAACCAATCCACCCACCATCGCGTACTGATATGAATAGAATATGCACTCCTTTTAAACTTTCTAGACATCAGTATCGGTTCTATATGCTTGCTAATTTGCACCGTACGTACTAGTGTGTATGCGCATCTTACCGATAATCCGAAAAAAAAATCAACCACGTACTAATACGCACAGACGTGTACGTACCTACTAATTGCGGCCCCGTGCATGCACCAGATCGATCAACAAAAATTCGCCGTCGACGGCCGTGATATGATTATACGAAGACCGATGACGAGCTCACCAACACGTACATGGCCTGACAAATTACTAACATGTATATATACACTAGCACTGAATTACTCGATCGTGTACAACTCGACGTAATTTAAAGATCTCAGGTGCCCTGCTTAGGCACGGAGTCGTAAAATATCTGCTGCTTCCTGCGACGTCGATCGATTGGCTAGTGACTAGTGCCACTATTTCCTTTCGATTCGTTTGCTATATATTAATCCATGATCGTCATCGATCACTTTGCTGCTGCTACGTACCCCACTAATTTCAATCGTATCTGCTTGATTATTCTACGACTCTTTCGATCGATCGGACACTGGGCAAATGACACGAACTATATGCGAACATTAACTAATTGGAGTACTTGGGGAGGATCGTGTAAGTCAAAGCAAAGATTTGGCACGATGTACGTCTAAATATATATATAATTACTTGTCTTAATAATGGCCAGCTTGCTAGCTAGCTAGCTGCTGCTTACGTATTGCATCGATCGCCATGTTTGTTCTTGTCTCCCCGTAATTAACACTAATCCACGTTGCAGCTGGTAGCAAGGGATGCTCCTAATTGACTAGAATTGTGTACACGTCGCGTGATCTATCGTTAATTAGCAGCTGGCATCGAAAGATCTTTTCATCGGCCTTAATTATATCGTACGATTCGATTTTTTTAATACTTGTATTAACATTGCGTGCCTAGACTACAGGAGACACAGGACCTTAGCATTTAGCTAGTTAGCTTAGCGAGCAGCTCAATCACCTGCGACTGCATGCGTGTTTGAACCCTTGCTCTCGATGATTAAGTCGTGATCGATTTTGCCTGCCCTTGACACCTACCTCGGCTGCCTGCCAGCCAGATTATCACCATTCGCTATGCGTCACTTCTGTCGCTTTTCTTAGCAGGCCTCAGGAGATATGATATGGGAGTAGATTGGACGGGTCATCTCATCAAAGTCAATGCTCAGATGCATGCAATATGGAGTGTATGTCAGTATGTGTGCATCCATCACACTTACTACTCACTTCACAAGAGCTGGTAGTTTTGTCTCAAGCAGGTTCGTGCAATCGATCAATCGATCGAAGCATGCATTCACGCTACGCATTGATCGATCGATCCATGTCCTGAAACAGTACAGTGGTGCATGCACAGAAGCACCGGGAGCACATACTCCCTTTTTCTTTTTCCTAGGTACCACTAATTTGATGTTACAAAATTTAAGGACTCCCTCTTATAATGCCATTTGTAATCTTCTACATCCAGTTCCATCCATCGAATTTTTTAAATAATATTATTTTAATAAAATTTATATAAATAATATGCCGATTAAAAAATAGCAAAATATTCATCTATCGCCATAAGCAATGCCAAGATATAGAGAGCAAAGCAGAAGGTATTGAAAGCAATGTTTGATACGTATAAAGGCTCCTATCGGAACTTGCCACTTTGCCATGTATGCTTCAGGTGACCAAGAAAAGGAATGTCAGGATTTTATGTCAATATTTTTGAGCAGCTTTCACAGCGCTTCTCTGGGAAGATGGTACTCAAGTAAGCATTATTTGCTTTCGATGCATGTATCAACATGTTCAGATGTTGCCATCCGTTGTTATGCGTGAACGGACATTTCTGACAGGGAAGTACAAATGCTGGATATTGATTGTCATAGAAGTAGATGGCAGCGATTAGATTATTCCCGTAGTGCTCACATTCGTGGAGGGTGAGAACACTGATAGCAGGCTTTGGTTTCTAAGGAGCGTGAAAGCCAGTGTCGTGGATTAGCGGCATGAAGTGTGTGTCATACACGATTGGCATCCCGGGCTATTGAAGGCGATCGTGCAGTTACAGCAAGGTGAAAGATGAGACACATCCATAGACTGATTTGCGAAGAAAGTGGTGCAAACGGCACCTGGGTGCCAACTTCTACCAACAGTTGGGAACAAGGAGCTCACGAAGCTTTTTAAAAGACTGTACAAATAGAACCATCAGATAAAGTTTGATGCATTGTAGAAGAGAGAATTTTTTTTCAAATTTTTTAATGGGTATATTATTTCTGTATTTTTTTAAAAAAAACTAGGTTACGCTGCCTTATTTCGGTACACTTTTTTTTTTTACTTTTGATTTTAACAAATATCAAATTGCATCCCTTTTCTTTCTTACCCTCTTCCCCTCTTTTTTTGTTGCCATGCTCTCTGTCGCCATTTCGAATGGCGATAGAGAGTCTGAACGGAGCTAGAGTTTTGTGGTCATTCCAAATAGCGATAGAGAGGTAACCATTCGTATTTACCCCTCTGTCGCTATTTGAAATGGCGACATACTCTCTGTCGCCATTTCAAATGGTGATAGACAGTCTATCGCCATTTCAAATGGCTACAGACGGGTATTTTTATTATTATTATTTAACCGGTATATTATTTGTGTAAATTTTCATTAAAATAATATTATTTTAAAATAATTCTCCATCCATCCATCTTCCCTGCTAACTTTTCCCACATCTCTTCCTTCCACTCTAACACGGAATTTTCAAATTATAAATTTTAGTTGTGAAAATTTTAAACAGAAAGTTTTAGCTCAAAAAATTTAAACAAAAAAAATTATATTAAAAAGCTTCAACACAAAATTTTCAAATTAGAAAGTTTTAACACAAAAAATTTTAAATCAAAAATTCAAAATTAGAAAGTCTCGGTTTGAAAATTTGAAAATAACAAAAATTCAATTCGAAAAGTTTTAAATAAAAAAAAATTCAACTCAGAAAGTTTCAACTTCAAAAAATTTTAACTAAAAAATTTTTGGTTTGAAAAGTTTCGATTTGAAATTCAACTTGAAATTTTCAACTAAAAAAATTTCAAATCAGAAATTTTAACTTGAAAAAATAAATTAAAAAAATCAACTCAGAAAGTTTTAACTCAAAAAAATCAAATAAAAAGGCTTCAACGACTAAAACATTCAATTTTAACTAAATATCTATTTGAAAAACTTAGGGGACAACATTCGTTTTGAAAACTTTCAATTAACAAACTTTTGAAACTGTTAAAAAAATACTAGTTTACTAAAATTTAGGTGGAGGGAAGAGAAGTCCGTAAGGAGAGAACATTTGAGAGGAAGGGAATAGGAAACTGAGAATATAGTGACACATGTCGCACATAGATGGATCCCCATCGTCGCTACCCAGCTCGAGATTGATGAATGCATGGGCATGCTTGGTGCTGGTGGGACCGTGGGAGCATAATCAGCTAGATACGCGGCATGTGTAGTGTTGGCGAAGTCATGCCTTTCGCTTAGGCACCGACTAACGGCGACGTATCCCGGGAACATGGGCCCAGGTGTCTCTTCTGGGGGTGTTAGCCGGCCGTTGAGCCAAAAACCGGGACAGCGACGGCAAGGCGCAGATCGAACAGGAGAAGAAATCATACATGTCGATAAATCAAATGTACGCTTAACTCAACAGAAAGTACATGCTCGGGCGTGCGGTGAGAGTGACTAAACCTTGGCTTAATCGGCCCGTCATTGATTTGTTTTTACAAATCTGGCATCAATCCTTGTGAACATAATTACAAAACCTTTTTCTAACTACGATAGTGTTGATATGTCACATACTGTGTCCGTTTATAGCAACAGAGGCCAAGACCTTCGATAGCCATATCAATTGCGGTAGAAGTCTCCCTCAGCTCGCAGCAAGGTGTCGAGCTACCCTAGCTCAGCAGCCAGCTATTTCTGCACTTGCCCTCCTCCTTGTGCAGTTGGTCGTGCTACCCGCACTACCACAGTACACGAGGCGGCGTTTCCAGGTGAAAAAAAAGAGAACTATGTATTCTCATGGAGTTTAGATTTGCAAAAAAAAAAAAAAAAAAAAACTATCTAGGATCTAAAAAAACCAAAGCTTTGTGAGTAAAGACTTGCCAATTGCTCCTTGGCAAATTAGTGCGATGGGTTAACGTCACGTGATCGAGGAACAGACAATAATCTTTAGACTTGTTGCTTATTTTTTTCACCCTGTATGATTTCATCCATGAAGTAAACGAAAACGGTGGAGCAAGATGAATCTACAAGTTACCATAGAAATTGACCCATTCAGTAATCCTACATGGCGCGCAGACAATATTCACCACCACCGCCATATATAGATGAATGGATGGATAGACGTGTGCTGATCGAAATTCGAAACCGCCCCAATTTATGACCTTTTTGGCGGGCTCGCGCTCTTCTACGCCCGCTCGATTGCTCAGCTACGACTCATCAGTCTTGTCAGTCGACGGCTGTACACATCCAGATAAAAAGAATTTAAAGGGCAAACATTGATGGATATATATTTTGTACCACTCAAAATCTGCGATCTGAGCAAATGACCTCGCGGAAAGGTAACCCTGACCCTGATTAGTGTTACAGAGCCACATGTAACATGTTACGTCGTTTCTGATTATCCTTCGTGAACGTACTGCCACCCAAAAGACGGTGCATTTTCCCCTCTGGCCGTTGGTCGATCAGGTAGGAAAGCACGGACGACGAAACATACGGGCCACGCAGGCGCGCGTGCGGCGAGCGGCGGAAGAGGCGATTCGAACCCCATCTCGCGCAGCGCAGGGGAGGCACGGGCTACAGCAGCGCGCGCGCGCGCTGAAGTCCTCAGGAAACGCCGGCTTCGCACGGCGCTTCGGCCCCGCGCACGGTCGTTCGCACGTCCTCACGTCACGCGTGGCGGGCCCTCGGCTGCGATCATGGCGGCCCGCGACGTGTCGCGCCTCGGAGCCTGGCGAAAGATCGCTGCCGTCTGGTCTCGTCGCTGGTTGGTTGGTTGGTGTGGTGGTGGCCCCGTCCTTCCATCCATCCGTCCGTCGTCGTTTCCGATTGGGGAATCGCTCGCGTATGCGGTGCCTGGCTAGTGATCGAGTGGGACGAGCAGCAACAGTGCGTGTACGACGTTTGTTAGGCACATGGGACAGGTGGCGACGAGCTGCCGGTTTCTTCTGCTCCTTCCCACGCTACCAACACCAACACCCCGTGCACCAGCCCGAAATTAAGGCCAAGCGCCCTTTTGGTAATGTGTTGATTTCCGCGGTAATAACTCGTTGATCATCGGTTAGAGCCGACAAACAAATCACTTTACGGACTACAATAGTGGGGTATTTTAAGCATTTTGTGCATGTCATCCCTCGAAGCAGAGATGGTAAGGACTGGACTCCTGTACCTACGACGCTGTACGATTTAAGTGGTGGTTTTATTCTCCATCTAGGTATAGACGTTGAAAACGACATCTAAAGTTTCCACCAAGCAACACGTGGTTGTTTCACAATGATATTTTGTGTTTCAGCTCTCTGCGTACATTTTAGTCAATATTTTACACCCAAACCCAGTAAAAAAAACGAGAGAAATATTACAAAAACCACAGCGACCAACGCATCAGTCCCTGACTTTTCCCCGCCCTCTCCTCCCTCACTTTCCATTCCTCCTATCCCTCCCAGTTCAATCTTTCGCTCTCTGCTGCTGTCGCCAATGGCCGCCCTCGTCACCACTATTTACCAATACCGGACACCACAAGCCAGATCCTGGCCCTGCCTCGGTCGACACCACAACTTCGACCTCGCTGTTTTGTTTTTTAGATCAAGAGGACATCAAAACTGATGCCTCAGTTTTCCATTAAGAAAAACTAAGACAGAACCAGAGGTTGGCACCACCTCAAAGTAAAACATCCAGTCCAGGGACAGCATCCCAATAGATCAAAAACCCCTCAACAGCTTTCACCAGAACTAAAGACTCACCAGGACATCGAAAAGCAAAATATTACATAGAACCAAAAACAAACCCACAAACAAAACTCATTTTACGCCAACAGACAGGAAACTTTATCAACCATGAAGCATCATCATCAGCGGAGATTGAAGTCTGAAAACCAGAACCTCGCAGAACTGCTTCGTTTTGGTCCGCATATCCTCTTTTAACATTGGACTCCAATCTCTTATAGAAACAAGCACCAGTCTCCAAACTGCTTTCACATTTGTCCAAGTCTGAAAACGAAAAATCGTATTATTTCTATACCTCCAAATACTCCATAATGCAGCAGCGCATACCGTATTTAAAGCGGCATTCTTCTTATTACTAATCCAAAATCGAGCCATAGATTCAAAGTTGTGATCAATATTGAGATCAAAAAAGTACCCCACTATCTCCCAAATACTTTGAGGGACAACACAATAAAAAAAATGTGGGCAGTAGACTCAATCTCATCACAAAAGCTGCAAGAAATACCTTTGTCAATCCCTTTTTTCAGAAGATTATCTCTATTCATAAGTTTATTATTAGACAAAAGCCAAAGAAAAAGTTGAATTTTAATTAGGAGGAACAAACGGGCAGTGCTTCCATGCTTTTCCTTCTAGTACAAGTTGCACAAATCTTGAAGCAAACGAAAAGGTAAGTAATCACCATCTACCCTTCATTCATACTTTAATAGTTGTGCAACTTTTAAAAGGTAAAGCATAAAAGCACTTCTTGGAACAAAAAGATTCCACACAGCCGGAATCCCTCGCTGTTTTGTGAACCTCAACCTACAAAATCCGGCGAGCGTCGAGCTTTCTTCACCAGGATGCATGTAGTCTCCACTGACCTCGATCACCATCCTCGAACCAGGCCGCCACCCGAGCTCATGTCACCAGATTCAATCGTCGATGAGCTCACCTTACCGTCGAAGCGGTGGAATGGGGTGCCTCCACTCTCTCTCTCTCCCTTCTTTTCTCTACCGGGACCACACGCTATCTCCATTCTCCTCCAAGCACCCACAGCCTAAAGCTGCTCTGACGCCCAGTACCGAGACACCGTCTCGCCTGCATTCGAGCCGCACCTTATTGTACATGAACTAAAAAATGCCCATGATACGTACAGCCACCGTGCCTACACGGAAACTTACTTCTTTCACGAGCACACGCACGATCCATTCTTAGCTGCTTCTAGAAGTTGCCAAACTCGACAACCTATACATACAGTACCTTAATTCATGTATATACATACAGTACTTGGTACCATGACACAATGAAAATGATGCCACCACCTTGCTGCAGTAATAATTACTGTGCTTTGTAAATATCTAGCTAGCGCAATACAATCTTGCATATTGCTGGTTACCTAATCTACGCACGCACCTTGTTAGAGACTTGTTTTGAAGCCGCGCTCTCCATCGGTCGTTGCATCACCGTCCGATCCCAATCAATCACGCGTGACATACGTATGCATCATAAATTGTCGCCATCACCGTCGCCGTTTCCTCGCACGCTGCCAAAAAAAAAAAAAACGCGATCGGCACGTACATATGAGCGCGCGTCACATTTTTTTTTTGGCGAGCGACATGTTTTTCGTTTTCGTACTCGATTAATTCGATATGTCTCCCTCTGCGATCCGCGCGTCTCTCTCTGGCTTCCAGGTTAAACACGTCACATCCACACACAAATAGGTACTCCTATATAGTGTGTATTTCCATTTTGCACACAAATCAATGAATATTGTGAATGACCAAAGTAACCCGCTTAACTATTGCATTTAATGATTTTATTCAATACATAGCACTAGTATCGACTCAAGCCATATGCAGTCATACACCATGCATGCAAATTCAATGCATGGCATGGCACTAGCACCGCGATACTTATCTGGTTATTAGGGATGAAGTACCGAGGCGGTAGTCATGGCATGCGGCTAGTCTGATTACAAGGGGTATTAGCTACTTTCACAGTTACAACGCACGCAGCACGCCCAACCGTATTCTCGCATCGAATTAGTAAAAGGTTGACACGTCTGAGTTGCATCAACAGTATGTAACCGTGTGTCTCGTCAACGTATGATATAACGGCGCGAGTTGGCTTAATCTGCACATGATCCAAATTGGTCAAAGGCGAGTGCGTGTTTAAGTTAAAGCAAAAGCAAATTAAGTGTTGGACCCAGCAAGCGGATTAATTAACGTGTTGCACTTGCCTGGCAGGCAGGCAGCGCCGTCGCTACGTCCTTTCTTGAGATTAATTTTCTGGGTGTCTACGTGCGTGCGTAGCGCAGCTGGAGGCGACCGCTTCCTTCTTCCCGGCCGGCGATTGGGGCCGGTTACGTGCGCAGGTGTGCCACCGGAAGAAAGAAAAAACAACGTGCCGGCACGTTTCGATGCTAGCTTCGTCTCGTCGAAACGACGGTGCGCTATAGCTTCCTCTTGGTTGTGTTGCTTGGTGCAATTTTTTGTCGTAATAAATTTGTATTGCGAGCACAAGAAAAACGTGCATCTTAATCACCAAAGCTTTCCTTTTGGAAAGGAAAAATACGAAAACTGTATTGTTCACTTCGATTATGTGGTATATAATCCGACTTGATAGAGTCGAGCCAAGAAGTAATCCTGGCTTTACATTGAGGGGAAACTTCATAGTAAACCATTGAAAGGATAAATTACCATACCAAGTAGTGACAAAAGAAGCTACTATGTTCGCTCTAAAGGCTAGAAATTTTTAGATTAATTAGAGAAACAAAGAGTAAGATCTATATCGTTGATCTTGGTAGGTCCAGATTATAATGGTCTAGATTAAGAGAAAGTGTTTGTGTCATGTATAATATAGAAATAACTGAAATTAAAAATAAACATAAAATAAAATTAGAAATTAGATTTCTGTACGATTAAAAGAAATAGTCCAGGTAAAGTACAATAAAAAATCAGAATAAAAATAAAAGATAATTAGTAATATGGCTCCCACACGAACATAACATAAAAATTAAATATGGAATGAAAATTAAATAAAATTGTTAGTTGGCTTCGATATGAATTCCAACCTAAAAAACTAAAATACGGAATAAAAAATAGCAATTTGGCTTCAATATGATTAAAAGAAGGAGTCCACCTCAGGTACAATAAAATATAAAAGTAAAAGTAAACAAATAAAATAAAATTAACAATTTGATTTCCATACAAACATAAGAATGAAAATGAAATTAGGAATAAAAACTAATTGAAATTTAGTAATTAGGTTTGTATACAAATTCTAACATAAAACTAAAATTAGGAATAAAAATTTTAGCAATTTGATTTCTATATGAACTCCAAAGTAAAGTCAATAAATAACTTAAATTTGGACTAAAAATATTAATTAGATTTGTATACGATTCCAACCTAAAACTATATGTCATGTATGATCCAATAACATGCAAAATTGGAATAAAAATAAAAATATAATTATAAATATATTAAAAATAAAAATATAAGTCGATAATATGATCTCCATACGAATTCCTAAGTAAAATCACTAAAAATATATAGTGCATCATAAAAATTACATGAAAATTAGTCGTTTAATTTCTATATGTATTCCAACAAAATATCAGAAATTCAGCTTAAAAATAAAATAAAACTAAAAATTTAGTTTCATTATGAGTTCTAAAGTAAATCCCTAAATAACTAATTTGGGGAAAAAATAAAAATTTTAACTAGATTTGTATAAAAAAATTCTAAAAAAGTAATTGAAAATTGTGAAAGAAAGTTTGTCATTTGATCCTAAAGTAAAATTCCTGAATAACAAAATTTCAAAATAAATTTTAAAAAATTATTTATTTAATTTGTATATAAACTTCAAAAAAACTAAAATTTTGAATATAGTTAAAAGTTATAACGTGGATATCATAAGTGTTGTCAAAGGAGACCACACATGAGTGCAATTGCGTAGATCTATCATGCAAGAAGATATTACTTCATCGACAAGCGATAGCTTGAGGTATTACGTCAGAGATGAGAACAATATCGCACTGCTTATTGGAGTCATTGAAGAGAAATGACAAAGTTGAAGGAACAAAAAACCGCGACGAGTAGTGACCGTATGCATTATTGACGAAGTCAGTGGCAAAAGAATTATGATGATAGGAAGGCCCTGGTAGAGGGGAGATAAGGTTTTGCATGAAAGATGGGCTACATATAATATATATTCATTGGGTTAGTGAGGAAGAAACATTGTTGAGTTGATCAACATCGAATAAAAGAAGCGACTGACATGGAACAAGGCGAGATCGATCATGTATAACACCCTGCATGTGTATATACATGCATGAATTCGTATGAATCGAAACAAGGAGCAAAATGCTTATAGTAGAGATGGCACTACTGTATGGAATATGATTGGGGCCACTGATGAGAGCGTGACGAGTGTCCCTGGTAGAGATAAGCAATAGTTATACATGTATGCATGTTGATGTCGCAATGTTTATCATTAAATAAATATTGGAGAGAAATAGAAGATAGCTATGCGATAGAATATTGCATTAAAAACGGTAGCAGCTGAGAGGGATTGATCAATAATTGGGCTTGCTATTGAAGTTTGAAGCATAAAAGTTGTGGGGCGATTAAGATGAGATAAAAGTTGTGGGGCGATTAAGATGAGATAGAAGACACACGATTCGGTGGAGCAGCCAGTGTATGAGGAAGATAAGTTCAAAGTAAGTCGTCCATGATGCATCGGTGTATACGTGAGTAATGTACCCTAATACCATATACAACAATCATCTTATTGCTTGAGATTAAACAGAGGTACATGTGATGGCTATATTTTGAAAAGAAGAAGAAGAAGAAGAGAGAGAGAGTTATTGATGGAGAAAGAATAGTGATGTATATAGCTACATTATCTATATAATATGAAGAGCTGCTATGTTTCTAAGAATCCATCAAATTATTATGCTCAATAATTTTCTTCCATCAAAGCTTACACTTCAATTACGTTCTCGAGTTAAATTTCCCTTCTGGCTTCTATTGTCATTTATAATGTTTATGATGTCTTAAAAATCTAAATAGCCTACAAAACACGTTAATATATTCTCAAGCATATAAGCTATATCATTTGATACTACAAACTTTAAAAGAAATCTAATCACGCAAATGAGTAGACCACCCTCCTAGTTACTAAGACACGGGGGTGGCACAATTGTGGAGCAATAAAACCTAATTGTTCGTTCCAAACATCATGCGTACACCTTATAACATAGCACAAAGTAGAGAAATCAAACCGTAACTAAAGTGTCTAGATCGTAGCACAGTCTCTGAATTTTAAATTACTGTATACATCTCTAGCGCCATTTTGACATTTCACAGTTGTGTATATGGACGGCAGGGTTCACATTACCGAAATCACCTCCAAATAGCCCCTAGTCCGGTAGCGATTTTCTTTGAAATCCGCTCGAAAATCACCAAAAATTAAAGAATTTCGAAATCAAACTTTCGAACAAAAAATCAAAAAAATTGATAATCGGTAGATATTGACCGATTTGTCGAATTCTTTTGTCATCCAATTTTTTAAACGATTATCAATGATATTTATCAAAAAATCGGTCGATATTTACTGATTATCGACCACGCTCTCTCCAAACTCCACTGGGTGGTACACCACCGGTTCAGTGCGGGGGGCAGGACACCATCACCACCTCACCACTCGCTCAAAATTTCAATCATTGTACGGCGCTATCTCCAAACTCCGCCACGTGCCCCACCCCAGCCCACCCATCAAGCGAATTCCCTTTTCCCCGCAAAGGCTGAGAGAGAGAGGGGCCTCGTCAAATCGAACCACAGCCGTCCACCTGTCACAACCTCCCTTCCCCAACCGCACAACCGCCGCCCGCCCTCTATATATACCCCGCGCCCCCCGAACTCGCTCTCATTTCAAACCTTTGCTGAAAGAAAGTCTCCTCGTTTCCTTCCCTTAAATTCGGTTCTCTCGAGGCAGCCGATTCCATCGTTCCAAAGTCGCAAAGCCAAACCTAAATTTTACTCGCAAAGATTGGTTGGTTGATCGGTAGGAGTCAGTGTTTGTGCCATGGGGAATCACAACAAGCTGCTGCAGTTTCTGCGGTCGGACCCAGCTGTGGCCGCGGCGAAGTCGTCGGACGACGATGAGGAGGGCGGGTCTTCGCTGCCGTCGCCGACGACTAGCGCGAGCGCTCACACGTCGGCTGCGGCGTCACCGTCACCGTCGCCGTACGTCATGTCGCCATGGATAAACCTCCCGGGGTTCGGCTCCGAGGGGGTTGGGATGGGCGGCGCGGCGGCGGCGACGGGACTACTGGGGTCGCTTGTGAAGGAAGACGGGCACGTGTACTCGCTCGCTGCTGTTGGGGACCTGCTGTACACCGGAACGGACTCCAAGAACGTGCGGGTGTGGAGGAACCGCCGCGAGTTCGCA
Organism: Rhipidocladum racemiflorum; assembly: GCA_036346355.1. Lineage (NCBI taxonomy): Eukaryota > Viridiplantae > Streptophyta > Magnoliopsida > Poales > Poaceae > Rhipidocladum > Rhipidocladum racemiflorum. Next base: position 17,802,738 of record CM070574.1, on the reverse strand, counting down.
GGGTTCCGGTCCGGGAGCGGGCTCGTCAAGGCCATCGTCATCGCCGGCGACGGGAGGATTTACACGGGCCACCAGGACGGCAAGGTACGCGTGTGGCGCGCGTCGGCGGACGATCCTGCCGTGCACAAGAGGGTCGGGTCGCTCCCGAGGTTCACGGACGTTTTGAGGAGCTCCGTCAAGCCGTCGCACTACGTCGAGACACGGCGCCGGCACAGCGCCGTGTGGCTTCGGCACTTCGACGCCGTTTCGTGCCTCAGCCTGGACGCCGGCGCGGGCTTGCTGTACTCGGGCTCGTGGGACAAGACGTTCAAGGTCTGGCGCGTGTCGGACTCGCGGTGCCTGGAGTCGGTGCACGCCCACGACGACGCCGTGAACACTGTGGCGGCGGCGGGGTTCGACGCGCTGATGTTCACCGGCTCGGCAGACGGGACGGTCAAGGTGTGGCGGCGGGAGGCCGGGAAGGGCAGCGCCACGAGGCACGTCATGGAGCGCATGCTACGCAAGGGTGAGGGCGCGGTGACAGCGATCGCCGTGGCGGCGGAGGCGCGCGTGGTGTACGTCGGCTCGTCTGACGGGGCCGTGAGCCACTGGAAGTTTCGCCGCGGTGGCGGCTCCTCAAGCGCGCCGAGGAACGGCGGGTCGCTGCGGGTGCACAAGATGGCCGTGCTCTGCCTCGCCGTGGCCGGGCGCGTCGTCGTGAGCGGTTCAGCCGACCGGACGATCTCCGTGTGGCGCCGCGAGGAGGGCGCGGAGCACTCCCGCCTCGCCTTGCTCACCGGCCACACAGGGCCGATCAAGTGCGTGGCCATGGACGAGGAGGACTCCTCCGGCGCGGACGGCCACAACCGGTGGGTCGTGTACAGCGGCAGCCTCGACGGGTCCGTCAAGGTTTGGCGCGTCTCCGACGCGCCCGACGCGACGGCGCGGACGCCAGCGCACCTTTGGAAGGGCACGCCGTCGCCGCTGAGGGCGTGGACGCCGTACAACGCGTCGGAGCTAAAGCGGTTGGCCGCGGCGTGACCCAGTCGGCGCCCGTGCTCGGGCAATGTAGAGCACACACGTGTGATGGTGTGAGAGAGTGGTAGGAGCCTAGGCTGTACATATGCGTACGTAGAAAGTAGATTCTACGCCGTATGTATGTATTTACGTGCGGTGTTGCGTATTTCGATTTGTTTTATTTGAAGGCCGCTAAAATGGACGGACGGCTGGGGATGGTGGTCGGTGATCCGAGGCAGCTGCCGGTGGGGCCCGGGGATGGTGAGAGATTTGGACGCTTCCAACTAAGCAAGGAAAGGTTTTTTTAGTTGGGAGATGCGAACGTTTTTTTGTGGTTTTGGTGTGCTGTTTTTGTAAGAAAAGATGTGCAAAGGTTTTCGCTTGTGTTGTGAGGGACGAAGAAAGATGTTGGTTTGCTTTCGTTTCTTAGTCCTAAATTTCATCTCCTGTGACATTCGTTGGCCAATTTTTGTTGTTGTTGCTTTCGTACCGCATAATGTCCCTAAAATCTTAACGAAACCATCTAAAAAATGACGCATGCGGTCTCTTACATAACAACGTCCAGCGGTATTAGATGTTGGGGTGGTATCATATTCATACCATCGCTAATATTGCATACATAAAAGTAACTAGGTTGTACATCACCAGCACGAACTACAACCAACTAGTATAATTAAGAGTTGAAAGGACGCTTTGTACTTCCATGTTGAAGCCACTTTGAAACATCGACAACAGTAATGAAATTATTAGTTCAGAAATCAAATGGCATTAAACACAATTGCTCCGTGAAACCAAACAAATGGTTACGCATTACCAGACCGAAGCGCTTAGAGCATCTCCAAGAGGGGCCCTAAATATGGTCCTAACTTGAATTATAGGGCTTTTGGGGAAAAGATTAACTCCAGCAAGGACTCTAAATTGTTAAAATTTAGCAAATTGTTTTAGGGCCCCTAGGAGAGTAGCTATATTTATCAACTCTGTGATTGAGCCCTATCTTTGTTGGGTTTTAGGGCCTAATTGCTGGAGTGAATATTTCGTTGGAGCCCTAAATCTAATTAGTTGGGGTCCTAAATTAAAATTTAAGGCTCATTTTTAGGGCTCTCTCTTGGAGATGCTCTAAAGTCTGTCGTTGTAGTTAGCCAGATCCGGATGCACGTGCTTTTCGCGACAAAGGAGGTGAGGGAACCAGCGTTAACAATATTGATTTAGAGCAAATCCCTCGAAATTTAAAACTTGAAAATTAAAAATATCAAGCTAAAATTCGGTTGAAAATTATTAAAAATCGTAGAGTTGCAAATTCAAATTTTTTTGAAAAATAAAATAAAATAAATTTTGACTATTTTCATGAAAAATCGACGGACTAGTCGAACTTTTTGTGAAGCTCGATTTTTTAGTGATTTTCACTAATTTTCAACTGGTTTACGTCGTATAATTTTTTTTTGAAATTTTTTAATTAAATCGTCTTACCGAGCAGTTTTAAAAGCTGAGCCATATTGATACAGGCAAAATTGCAAAACTCAAATGATTTTCGTTGATTTTTTAAACCCTGTCAGCAACGGGTATAGTACCAAATCAAGGAATAAAATGGATAAAAATGATCGAGCAAACAATCACCTCATTCAAATGGGCGAACATTAACTCCGATATTTATATTCACCACAATTTTCGTTTTAGAAATATCTCAAATGCTGGGTTTTTTGGACATATAGTAGTTTCTCATGATTAAATCTGTAGTGCTGAATTTTACAGGAGATGGCTTTGCTTTGCTCTCTGTCGATGGAAGGCGAGTTCCGTATGCGCGAAGCAATACAGCTGGACATGCGGCTAGTGGGCAACCGTGCACCGACCGAGAGATGCGACACTACCCTTTCTACGTACCAATAATCTTTCTATTTCAGATATTCCTCGTCGTACCATCTTTCCATCCACAACTAATTTAAAGTTTCATTTTAAAAGATATTTTTCCATGCATGGATGACATATGAAAGCATTTAAAAACTATTTTTATAAATATGATAAAAATAAGCTTGTCTAAATTAGGGTTAAAATACTCAATCTCACCCGAAATCTGAAGATAGTCTCTTGATGAATTTAATTTAATTCGTGAAATCAAGGAATATTAAAAATTCACAAGCCAATTAAATTATGACGTGTTTTATAGTATGAAACCTTTTCCTGACTTGATTTAGATTGGTACAAATGGTTTGCTTACTTTTCTTCGTATTTTAATTTGGTGTATTTTAATATACATGATTTATTAAGACTATGGTTTGCGGTGACGCGGTGGTCAGGGGCGGACCCAAGGCCCGGGCAGCCTGGGCCTGGGCCCGGGCTCAACCCATTAACAAACATCCTAAATCTCATATTTCACGCAACCTGGCAAGTCTTCAAAACAAAAACGAAAATATAGAGCCTGAATCTACAAGCTTTACTAGCGTCTTGTAAAAACATCTTAAATTGTATAAAAAGTTAGCAACTAAAATTTAAATAGCTTTGGACTTGTTGTCCTTCTTTAAACATGTCCAGACTCTAAAAAATTCCTATGTCCGCTACTGGCAGTGCAAAATCGGCGGCAGCGGCGGGGCGGGGAGGTGTCAGGAGGAGCCAGCTGATGAGCTAAATCGGAAGTTTGCTGCTGCCGGAACCAAGTAACGATGGAGAACAGTAATGAAGATCCAATTTCAAGATACCTCAATTAGACCATCAAACGTCTCGGGTTTGTAAAAAAACTGAAACGTGGTTTATTTGTGTAAAAGTTTTTAGAAAATGGTTTATTTTAGAGTAAATTTCATAAACTACATTTTTTTTATAAACTATCATAAATGCTTTTCATCAAGAACAGTGATTGGTTTATTTTATTTATGACTTCTTATTTATTTACTATTACTAAAATTTTAATTCTCCGGTTACTAGATTGATTTATGAATGTGCGAAGATTCGATTTATGCAATGAACATTCATTTCAATTTATTTGATAAGGCTTACTTTTGAGCAACTATGATCGCTAATTCACGAAAATCAGATCCTATTAGCTTAATTCTTTGTTTGCTCAGTACTCCCTCCAGGTGCAAAAAAGATGTCGTTTTGGACATTGACACGGTCTTCAAAACACAACTTTGACCGCTAATTTTTATTATAATATATTTATAAAACTCAATAAAATTATAATATTATGAAAGTACTTCTCGAGACAAGTCTACACATATAATTTTCATGTATCTAATTTAAATATTTTAAAATATATCGATAGTCAAAGTTTTAGAAGTTTGACCATCACTATGTCCAAAACGACATCTTTTTTGCACCTGGAGGGAGTATTTAGTTGGGCGTCAGGGTGGATCTTTTTAGTCTTTTGTAGATGTACCTTGGTGAAAAATATAGGAACCTAGAATGACATTTATTTATGAACTGAGGGAGTAATTATATATATATAAAAAAAAAGATATTTTGTCGCCGTTTCTCGAGGAAATGCTTCGAATCTCACCATTTTTTGTTCTTACGTAGCAACTTCTTCGCATTTAATCGGGGGGGAAAAGTCGTATGTTGTCGCTTGTCGCCCTTGACGTGCACCACTAGTACGAACTCGTTTGAGAAAATGAGGCGATCTCGAGAGAATCGAATTCAAATCCCGAAGTTGTGTTTGACCACGGCATGTATGCAGCCATGCAGGAGATCGATTTGGCTCCTCGATCGCCTTCTGACCAGCAAGTTTTCGATCGATCGAGTGAGTCAAACATAAACTGGAGCGCTGGACCAGCCAAAAAATGCCCACTTTGTATTCACACCCTCCTCCAATTTCTCGAACTCCACCTAATTTAAAGTTTGCAAAATTTAATCACGAGGCGTCCAAGAGATGCGAAGCCTCTTTCCGCGTCTGGGAAAATCACATCTGGTCAAGTCAAGCACAGAGCAAGATTAGTCTGATCGTCTTTCTTTCCTCAGAGAGGAAAACAAAAATTTCTGGTGATCTTCAGGTCTTTCTTTTCTCTGAGAGAAAAGGACCATTTCTGGTCTTTGACTAATTTGGTAATTACGCCGTATGTAAGATAAGTTTAACCTTGTGGGCAGCATACAGGAAGGAAGAGAGAAGTTAATTACCTCTTACTCCTCCGTTCATTTTTATAGGGTGTATTTTGATTTTGCACAAGGATTAAGATTGTGATGAAATTAAAAAAGATATGAGAGTAAATGACTTAGATACCATCATTTAATTTGCCTTGAAATATAAAAGACATACTTTATGTGGTGGTAATAAATAAATGCATATGATTGAGAGAGAATAAATAGGGGTATAGAAGAAAATACATCACTAAATCTACTTACAAACCTTATATTTATGAATATGACCATTCAAAAAAAAATATTATAAAAATAAACACAGGGAGTACTTTGTTTACTGTCTCTCTCCGGGGCATCAAGTCTCAAGTTACAACTAATACTAAGAGCTCTTTTACTGCGGACAATATTGAATATTAGCCGTTCGTTTTATTTGATCTAACGGATCAGTTTAGTTAAGATTTATGGCCTGTTTGGGAGAGCTCCACTAAAAAAATGAGCTCCACTCCATTAGCTTCACCATAGAGTAGCTCCATCATAGAGTTGAAGTAGGGAATGGAGGTGTTTGGCATGCAAATTAGATCCAGTTTCAAGAATAGATGGTTTTGGTGTGGATACTCATTTATGCCCTTGGATGTTAAATGGAGGTTTTGTGAATTTAATTTGCTCCTCTTATGTGTAACCAGTGGCAAAGGTGAGTAATTACCTAGGAACTTCACGAGTGGGTACGAAACAGTGTTTTTTGGAGTACCCCTTGAGGAGTTCCACAAAAACCATGGAACAGCCTCCTAGATTCACATTTTTCCTTGAGTTGGAGTTCTGTAGAGCTGGGGTGTTTGGCTACACGAATTTGGAGTGGAGCTAAAAATTGAGGAGCAGAGCTCTCCCAAACACCCCCTTAGTTTTACTTCCACCGGCAATAGTGGTAGTAAAAATCATAATATGGGTAGTATTGTAATTATTCATTTTTTTTATTTTTACTCCCCTTCCATTTCCTCCTCTTCCAATCCCGTCCCCGTAGGTCGCAGCACCGAGTGACTCCACCGCCGATAGCGAAGAGCCCTTCACGGAGCACATCGAGCTCGTCCTGGCCGAGCTGCGGGGGGCCGACGGCCTTAGCCCCCGCTCGAAGCGGCTCATCGCCGTGCTTGCCGCCGCTGCCACAGCCCGACGCCTACGTCTTGCCGCCTTATGAGGAAAGTGTGCATTGGAGTCCTCGCTGTGATGGTCGCCGCCGTGGATATCGCGCTCGCCGTCGCCCTCATCGGCCGGTGCGGGAACGACGGATTTGATCGAAGCTCTACCATGGAAGCCAACCACATGAATCTTTCGATCACGCCATGTACATGCGAACGCACCGACCTCGCCGGGACCCAACGTCGTCGTCGCCGTCGCCAATTAGTAAATTGCAGGCCACTCACGGTTAAACAATGATCATTCCCCTGGCAATCGAACTGTGCGAACTGCGTGTGTTATCATCCATTCGCTTCCCTCGGAAGGCCGTATCATATCCCTCTACAACGATGATGTTAATTGCTGCATGTTTTACATGTGTTATTAGGAGTATATTAATCACAGGAAAACGAAAGGATGAAATATCTAAAATAACCTTGATCAATAAAGGGTCAGATCCGATTTTACTACTACTATTTACTATATATATTATCCATCGTAAAATTTCTCAATACTAATGCTACCGAAAGACTTGTGGATTGAGAAACCAAAACCTGCATGAACAGAAGAGGGGTGCCTCGTGGTGGCAGGCATGAGACAAAGCTTTTATATTTTTCCCACCGGCTCTAGGTGTAAAAAAAAAGACACAACCCCCGTTCAAGTTTATAAAACATATTTTTTAATATATAGATTAAGAAGATATTAAAAATAACTATATTATTTTTAATTATTATCTCTAATACTATATGAGATGCATACGTGTAAATAATATAAAATAAAGATAGATATTTATTATACATAGAGAGCCGAATTTGGTCTTAGCTTAAAAAAACTAGGTGGGGGCTGGCTCGGCCGACTTCGTCGAAACTGAAGCTTGGCGCAAAGGTGATTTTTTCCCCTGACTGTTTGGCAACAAAATACCGTCCTGTATTATATCTTCTGCAAGAGGACTAACCATGGCAAACCAAAATAGCTCAGACGTGTACACCCTTAGAAAGTGAACCCTCCTACCAAAACCACGTACCCTGATAAAAGAGGGCATCTAGTTTGCGATTACCCTCAAACTCACCTCCTTACTTCTTCCTTCCTCTCTAACACATAAATTAAATCTGAAAATTTCAAATCGAGAAGTTTCAAGTCAAAAAAATCAAATCGGAAAATTTCCGGTTCGAAAATTTTCGAATCAGGAGAATTCAATGTGGGAAATTTCAAATTTGTTTTTTTGCAGAGTAGAAATTTTCAATTTTTCTCATGTGATAGCAACAATACATATGCATGACACATGGCGCTGCCGGAAAGCAGCACAGCTTAAGGCCTTGCTTAAAGAAAATCTGCGATGCGATATTAAGATGCAAATTTCTCTCAACCCCTCCTAACCCCATAATCTTCCTTTTGGCTTGTAATATCCAATATCACCATCAATCAAGGGATAACTTTTGGTGAAATTTCGCAGCATGCATTTGGAACATCCCAAAATTGCACTATCTAGTACCTTTTCGGTGAACATAAGTTCTTGGATCTTGGTTAGTACTTGTGTTGTTGACAACGGAAAAACTCCCGTCTTTTCCTACGCTACACACCGGCAATTTTGAACGCTCGAGTTATTTCCCACTACCATGGATGCTTCAACACAAGCCCTTGTTTGTTGGACTAAACCCTGACCCATTTGCATGAACATGTACCTCTTTTCCTTTGTGCTAACATATACCTCGTGATGCTGTGTGGATCTCTGGTTATTTTAGATTTCTGATCTAGACGGACGAAAGCAAGTTTTGAGAAAGCTGAATTTTTTTTCTTGGTCACTGTGACCTGTTGCTTATGCTGGTTCAACTCCAAGAGCAACAAGGACTAGATCCCAAATCTAAATGTCACTAGCCGCTTGTGCTTTTGCATGTTGCCTTTAGTATCTTATTGTTTCGTACCAGTAAAATAAGATGAGCCGCTGCACTGTCTCGTTGCTAAATTCTTTCTTCTTCTTCTTTTTAACTTTTAGAAGGCGGACTGCTAGATTTCATCGACGTAGGAGTAAAAAACTGTGCAGAGCTTTACAAGGGGAAAAACCGAAAGGAAGGAATTAAACGCTGGGGAGTGATTACAGATCGAATACAGCAATCTCTCTGAATTGAATAGAGCGATCTCTTGAAGTGCTCTGCGGCCGCACGGCTCCATTGTTGCGCCTCTCCCTTGGCATCGGCTAGCAAGACGAATCAGGCCATGCGCTGGTCGTTGAAGATCCTCCGGTAGTCCGGTCGCGCTCATTCCAGATCGCCAAGGCGATCAGCGTGATGAGTGAGTTTGCTACGTGCTTATAGATACTGCTAACTTGGGTGGAAAATTAGACATACCATCAGATAAGTACCATAAAATGGTAGCATAAACAGACATCAGTTTGTTCACTGTCAGTGGTCTTGCTTTGGATGGCTCACACGCACAGATCCCAGATCAGGACAGCAATGAACAATGAATGTTCATACAGCAGCACAAGAATAGACATTAAGCCGCAACAACACAAAATTCGTGAAGAAAATAGTTAGCGGATGCTTCAAAACAAAGAACCTCTGCAGTCAATTCTGAGCCCCCCTTTTTTTTTTCTTCTTGTAACTGGCTCTGAACTTCCTACTGTAGATTTCTAGTGTCTGCTAGCACTAGAGTTGAATACAACAAGATAAAGCATGCAATGTAGTTAAATAACAACTTGTTACACAAAATTCACGTAACACTGTCACATCTATGAATTTGAAATTCCCAGGTCTGATAATCTACGAACAACTCTTCCTGGAGCTGTCATTGGCTCACATGTGTCGAACCAAACCGTTGCCAGTTGACAGTGCTATTTGTTCCCATGCTGAAAGAATCGAAGGACCTTCCCTACTCTCCAGAGTTATCGTTAGATGCACCAGCAATTCATTGCTTGAAAGATATGCCCCAGCTATATTCTTTGAGTTAGAAGATTACCCTAGCTATGATATGATCTAATTACTTACTAATGTGTTAGCTAGAAAACACATAATGGTAAATTTGACTATAGTTCATTCCTCCATCAAAGCAAGACCCCACTGAATGCCTGACAAACTATTGTCCCCAATTTCAGGTGGAATGTGTATAAGTGCTTGATACACAATATTACTTGGACACCTGTGTCAAAAAATTTTTGCACATTAGGAACAATTTAGGCTGGATACTTCTGTGTGGATACTTCCTCACAGTTGGTTGAAAATGTAGGGTGATCGTTGCGAAAGAAAGCAGTTAAGATCAATATCTTTATGAATATGTGCTAGTTATCGTGATGAAATCCTTGAAGACTTAGGGATTATGTGAGGTTTCTGACAGGTGTTTCATTTTCTATGACAAGCTTCTTTCCTCTAGGTAATGGGTCGGAAACTTTGTCTCAAATTTGGAAAATGCATGATGTGATAATGGTGTTAGGGTTAGAGCACGGCAAAATAATAGAGACAATGATTTAACGTAGAAAAACCCTTACGGGAAAAAACCACGGGAAACAATCTACTAAACTGTTCAAGGATTACATGTACAAGGGGTGGCTTATATAGCCAAAGAGTCCGAGTTGTAGAAGACTAGAACTAACAATCTATTTAGATAATACCAAAAGATATGGTAGTTAGAGATATTTGAGTTATCTCCAACAAACCTCCCCTTAACTCAAAATCCATACTTAAATTGTCTCCGGAAAACCCCAAAGGGTAATTAAGCACTGAAAGTCCAAAGGACAGTGTGAGTATGAAAGACTGGAACAGTCAATCCAAACACTTCTTGCGAAGCAAAATTGAGCAAACCACCAGTAGGTCGAGAGAACGACTGGAACAGTCAAACCAGCACAGCTATAACAAAGTAGACGAAGAATCTGGGTCTTCAATTCATAACCCCAGTAAAGTCTGAGTCTGTGCAACTGACCTCCTGAATAAATGCTCAAAACGGCATAAGCCAAGACATCACATGTGGCGTTGATAAATAGCGAAGAACTCATCTCATGGACTTTTGGCATGCTCCACCTGAAACATAAAATTCGGCAAACTGCCTACTGAAAATCCATAACATGGTTGAAACTGCTCCTGAAAAACTGTTAAGATGAAAGGAACTGATGTGCTGTCAATGGAGTATAATTGCAGTAGACCCCTCATACTGAGCGAAGACAACAAAATAACGTTGTAGTATCCACTAAGAAGCAAAACTCCTTCTTGCACTTTAATACTTCATCTCTCTGAATTGGAGCAAAACCTTCACTAGAAAAAAAACTCCGAAGAGCTTAATGTTACCACCAGGATGTCAATAAAATTCCAAATGAACGTTGCCAAAACCTTCATAATGGTCAACGTATCCAAACGGTGAATAAACACCAAAATAACGGTGACGAAACACCAAACAAACGGTGATGAAACACCAAATCAATTGTCTCCTCAATTGATTTTTTTTTCTCCAAAGTTGACGAAGAAACGTCAAATAAACCTCCAATGATAAATCGACGACAAGACTCGAATGAATTGCCGATGATAAATACCACCGACATAAACATCGTCATGGCAAGCCGTCCGAAGGATATGCCGAGCGTATTGAGCCCCGGGATCATGTTCAGCAACAAACAGCTAGCAGTAATTTTTGTGATATGCAATTGTAACTTGAAGGAAACCTTGATAAAATAATGCCTTCATCGGAAGTCACGACTGCATGTATTAGCTGCATGTGATGCAACCCTTGGTTGCTTTTCTCCCCACGCGCCAGGAGCCAAGACCGATAGACTTCATGCGTGAGCAGACCAAGGTTGCCACGCCTTCTTGTTAGCCACAAGATTACCCTTTGCATCACGCGTGTGAGGTTGTGGCGGAGGCGACGGGCCAGTGGCCAGGCGAAGCAACATAGCATCGGGCGGACGCAGATCGGAACGGCCGTGGTACTCAAAGACGGCGGGCAGAGCGGCTGAAGATGTGGGCCGGCGCAGATGCATTGGGGAGAGGCCGGTCGGAGGACGTGGTGAAGGACGGCTGGCGACAGTAGATTGGAATTGTTGCCGTGCGAGTGCCGCCCCGGGATTAGCCTCCTCCCGGGGCAACGGATTGATCTTGAACACAAGCTCTGATACCACTTGTTAGGATTAGAGCACGGCAAAATAATAGAGACAATGATTTAACGTGGAAAAACCCTTACGGGAAAAAACCACGGGAAACAATCTACTAAATTGTTCAAGGATTACATGTACAAGGGGGTGGCTTATAGCCAAAGAGTCCGAGTTGTAGAAGACTAGGACTAACAATCTATTTAGATAATACCAAAAGATATGGTAGTTAGAGATATTTGAGTTATCTCCAACAAATGGTTATCTCACCCTTCAGCCTTCTGTTATGTAGAAGACTTCAAATTTTGTTAGACACCAACTTAATATCTACGGCACTCAATTTTATGCAGTCCAACCTAATTTTGCAATTCTAGCTAGTTCAATGATGGGACTATAGAACAGACTTATAGATGGTACATTGTGCCAACTTTGTCTATTTAAAGTTATATTTGCTAACGAGCATCATACTTAAGCAAAAGCCCTTGCAAAAAATATGGTGTATTACTGTTGTTTTCTTCTTCCCACTCGTAGTGTCTTACTCTTGTCCTACTTCCTTTTGATTTATCAAATTGCTTTTTTTGCTTCCCCTCCAACTTCCTTGTAGATGCATAAGCCGTGAAGGATCACACACCTCAGTGGCCGGACCATCGCGTCTGTAGCATGTGAGATTTTCGTCGTCGCTTACACACTGCCTGAGTACCTGTGTACTCAGATGTATGTACTTCTCTGCCACGAGACTTTCCCCAGCCAGCCCTAAGTCTTAGATAGATGTCAAGTACCCGACAGCAGCAAATTAGATGGAGGAGGACAGGCAAGGCTAGACCAATTGGATAGGTTGTTATAGCTCACTTAGTTGGATTTTATGCAGTGAGCTGTTGTTTTTTTTATGTATAACCATAGATGATGTATTGTTGGTTGTATCCTTTTGTGTATCTTGCGAAATGCATGTCCACCCAAGTGCGCTATGTATTGCAGTCATGTAAGACCTCATTTTATGTTATTTCAGCAGTTGTTTTATTCCCTTTTTTGTGTGCTTGGGGTTTCTGCTTTGGTACCATGATGGTTAACTTTGGAATTAACTTTTGCAGTAAATTATGTTGTGTAAAGTGATGAAAGTTTGAGCTAGTGTTCAAAACCTGAATATTTTGAGGCAACTAGGCACATACAATACTCAGCAGCTGATGCTTGGATGTTAGACCATCTCCAATCGTATCCTTTCCCCTCTCCCTTTCCCTCCGCGAAGGGATTCCTATTCCCTTCAGCGCTCCAACGGATTCCCTTCAGCATTCCCTTCGTGAAGGGATTCTCTCCCCCATTCCCTTTAGCAAGGGATTCTCTTTCCTTTCCCTATATAATTCCTTTTAAAGAGAATCTATTGGAGATGATGGCAAACAAAGGGAATGGGAATGAGGAAAGGAAACGGAGAAGGGAATGAAATGAAGGGAATATGGTTGGAGATGGTCTTAGGGAGCAAGGAATTAGCTAGGGTACTAGGCTACTAGCTAGCTAGTGACCATTGCGAATATGATAGTCCTGATAATTATGTGTTGCCAGATCACCGAAAGCAGCACCTACCTTCTAAAAATTCAAGAAAAAAGAATATCTTATACCATGATGATAGTTCAATCTATATTTTTGGATCATTTCATATCAATAGATATTCATAAGGTCAAAACAAGGATCACAAATATGTAATATTTTGTATATTTTGTTATATGATGATTGGAAATTCGTAAGGTCAAAATAACGATCACAAACAATGACCACTTATATATATATATATATATATATATAATTTGTTATATGATGCTTGGAAATTAATAATGTACTATGTGTCACGTTTAGATTTACATTTGTATGTTATGTGCAAAAAAATGAAATCCAACCCTATGTCCTTCAAACGGCATCAAACACCAAACCTCTTCCGCTCAACCGTTCACCCATGCAATTCAGCAGAAAGCTTATTCTCAAAAAAGCAACAGCCGTTCCAAATAGGACCAAAAGAGAGGTGGCCAAACGGTCGGCCCGGCACAGCCCAGCCCGTTTACTAGGCGACACGACCCATTTAGGCCTGGCTAATAAACGGGTTGTGCCGTGCTGGCCCACGTGCCGGGGTGCTAGCCCAAGCATGGTCCGGTGGACAAACGGGGTGTGTCGTGCTGGCCTGTTGGTGCAAAAAAAATGAAATTTGAAAAAAAAAGAAAAATTTAACAAATGTTGGAAAAATTTAAAAATCAAAAGGTATGAAGAAATACAGAAAAAATCAGAAAAATGGGGAAAGTTGTAATAATTAGAAAAACTCAAAGAATGTAGGAACAACTTTTTAAACATATATAAATTAAGAAAAAACTTAAAATATGAAATAAATTCTAAAATGAGACAAATAATTGGAATTAAATAATGAGCTTTATTGATGTTTGATTGTTTCGTTAAAAACTTTGCCAAGTAAAAACTTAACATGAGAAAACCTTGGCAAAGAAAAAAGAGTACAGTCTATACCTTAGTGGTATAGGAACAAAAGTGAAGATTACAATTATTCTTCCTAGTCAAGATAAATATTTTCAAATATCGCCGCCAACTTAACATTTTCTGTAGTGTATTGAGCTCGTTGTTCAGCTTATTCCCAATCTCTCACAGTGAGAAATATTTTCATCATCTCACTTGTCAGATCTGCTCTTCTCTCATCAATTATTCTTCCGGTGAGACTGAAAGCAACTCTGAAGAAATCGTGGAGATAGAAATTGTTAACACATCTCGTGCTAATATGGAAAGCACCGAATATGTTATCTTGTGCTCATGCCGCTACTGCAAAATGCTGAAGTCCTCCTCTTGCTTCTCTTGGTAGCTGATAGTGTCACTGTTGAGATAGGCAACCAGCTCTCCACCACATGTTGTTGTGTCTGAACTTTATGTTGTTGTACTCGAACTCCTTGAGGTAGAGCCACATGAACCTTATATCTCCCCCACACATTTTTCTTCTTACCTATTGTGGGTGGTGGTGAAGATCGCTGTCGGCGAACTCTAACAAACTTTTGATCGTACTCAACATAAACTTCAGATAAGGTAGCACGAACATGTGAAAAATAACTAGAATAATCAATGCCTATCGCATCACTTCAAAGTGAGAGAACATTCCAAAGTGCTCAAATTTTAGCGCTATGATATAAAATAAATGCGAATACATATAACATATGAATTTCTTTTCAATATGTCAATATTTTAGTTTTTATAGCAAAAACGGTTTCACGCAAAATACTATCATTTTTGTGGTTTGTTAAGTGAGTAGCAATTTGTAAAATATTATGCTCAATTAAAGGAGAGGTTGACTAATAAACTCTAGATAAAGAACAAGTTGCATCACAAAAAATTTGCAAAAATGACAACAAGTAATTAGTAACATACCAATACTGGTCTGCGAGTAGCGGCTAACCATTCGGGGTACAACAATTCATATTAATAAAAACAAAAAATGTGTCCTTATAAGATATGAGTTCTTTAAGCATCAAGAAAGTAGAGCTCCATCTAATTGGCATATCTACACAAAACTTACGTGGGCGTACACCTAATGTAAGACAATAGTTCTTATATGATACTACTCGTACATTAGAATTATTAATGAAAGATATTGCAATGCGAAAAGGTTCGATGTACATGCCTCTTTAAACCAAATTTAACTATAAGATTAATAATATGGCAATCACAACACTGATGTAACAAGAAATATTGGGCGTACGTACTAAAAAGTGGAGTAAAACTATTCATTGCAGAAGTGTTTGCTGCAGCATTATATAATGTTATTGCAAAAAAAAAAAAAAAAATCTATGAGGCCAAAATCTTCCACAACTTTTATAATACAATCAACAATATTTTCATTAGTGTATGCTACGTCAATTAATTTGAATCCTATAATTCTCTTCTTTAGTTGCCAGTCATTGTTTACGAAATGAGCAACTACACCAAGGTAATCTCTTTAGCTCTACCACTCTATATGTTCGATGTCAAAGACACAGAAAAAGTACAAGTACTAAAGAGCTCTTTTAGCTTACCACGGTAATTATTATAGTACTTAATTGGATTTCTAGTTGTCATCTGTCTAGAAACTGAAGAAAACATAGGATTATGAGCGATCTTAATATAGTTTTCAAATGCTAGTGACTCACCAAAGTTTGAAGGTAGATATTAGGAAGTGATTAACTGACAAAGAGCTTCACGAGCTACGTTAGGATTGCACGTTTCTTCAAGTGCCCCGTTCTACCTGAAGATTTTGTAGTTAATTTGTGATTACAATATTTACAAACAGCATACCTATTCTGAACACCGTCTGATGTCTCAAAAATCTGGTCAAAATCTTCTTAGACTCTCGATGTACTGTGTTTTGATCTTTTTGCCCTGGTGCTTTGTCGACGCAGTAACACTTGTAGAGCCTGAGGATGGTATAGGTGTTGCAGCTTCTTTAGCTTGATAGGATCCAAGAATCTCTTTGGGTAAAATCTCAAAATCATAAGCTGAGAAGGGCGGAAAATTCTGGTTCTCCATTAAGAAAACTGCAAAAAATAATTACGCTATTATTAATTTCATATAATTGAAAATAGAGAAAACTGTAAAATTAATTCAATATTTTTACCTTAATTTCTTGACAGAAGCCAGAATCTGAATTTCAATTTTGTTGATTTTTGGTAAAACAATTTTATATTTCGCCAAATTATCACTAAGAACACGAAATTTTTTTATAAGAGAATAAAGAGAAGAAATTGCAATTGTGCTGGTGGGGAAATGAGGGGGTGCTACCCTATTTATAGGAAAAAAATTTTAGAATTTTTTAAAATTGTTTCGATTTTTTTGAATTTTTTAAGCTTTCAACGGCTAAAAATGGTTATATTTCAAATAAACAGACTAAACAGGTCGTACCGTGCCTAATTGTGTCGGGCTGACCCGCCCATAAATGAGCCGTGCCGTGCCGACCCGTTGTGCCGAGGTGCATGCCTGCTTAGACCATGTCTACATTAACAGACCACGAGACAGTCCATTTAACTCTACCCATTTGGACACCTCTAGGCCTAAAGCTGACCGACTTTTAAGCCCCGTGAGAAGTTTTATGGTATATTATATTGATAGTATATAATATGTAGTAAAAATCATATCTAACTGTTGATTTGTTAAATGTATTTTTACTTATTCTATTTTTACATAAAGTATAAATAAACTTAATTAATCTGATCTATTAGATTAAAAAAAATGAATGATTTATATTCAGTTTAGTGCACCTAAAAAAACTCCTAATCGTCTCCTCGCTTCTCGCAAACCCCACACTCGTCTCGAGTTCTAGCTCCGCCCCCGGATTGATCGCCGATGGTCCTCGCGGAGGCGGCGCGCGCGAGGCTCCTGGCCGCGCTGCGGCCGTGGCTGGCAGCGGACCCGGGGGAGCTGCGGGTGGAGCTGGGCCTCCTCCGCTCCCGCGCCGTCGCTTGCGGCCTCGAGCTCGACGCCGCCGCGCTCAACGCCGCCGCTGCCCCGGACTCCTGGCCCGCCAGGCTCGACCGCGCGGTGGCCGCTGAGGTCGAGCTCGCCGCCTCGCCCTGGGGCGCCCCCGCTCTCGTCGCCGTCGTGCGCGGCGTGGACGTCTCCCTCACCCTCAGGTACGGCTTCGGTCTCTCTTACTTCGCAGTGTATGTAATCGCACTAATGAAACCGTGGTTGTAGCATCTGCGAGACAGTGATAGTATAATGTCGCTTGTGTTGGATAATCTTGTTGCTTGATCTCTTTTATCTTTATTTTCGGTATATATCTTTATTTTCAGTATGCAATCAGGAAATCTTTTCAGGTTAGGTTAGGTAAGTTGGATTTGTTTTGATTGGTTTCCATATAATCAGTCTATTATATGTATAGAGGAGAAAACACAGAACTTCCTCCTGTTTGCTCGGTTCCCATCTCAGGCAGAGGTAATAGCGTGTATTGCTCGGTTCATCGAGCAGGCAGGGGTGCGACTTCCTCCTGTATTGAATCTCACACATGAGGCAAAGGTGCTAGTGTGTGTCTTCTGTGAAAAGTACACTGCGATCGCATGTGTGCATGTGTTAGTCTCGTTTCAAGTTCTAACAGCTTGATGTTGGTAGTTTTTTCATTCATTATGACGTATTGTTCTTATGGTATCTTATTGTGAAAAGGATGACTTATATGAGTGAGTGAGACAGCAGTAGTGTCTATTTTGAAGGGAGCCCGCACCGAAGAAGCAGCGGCCAGACCTCAAGGAATGGGTCTTCAAGGAGAAGAAGAGAGTAACTGCATCAATGGACCCTCAGGTACAAAATTCGTGCTTGCATTATGTTCAACTGCAAATGTTTTTGGGACCTATGCTTTGTAGAACAAAAAAATCTGCTGATCACAAAGCACTTGCGGTTAGATTAGCCTCTCAACTCCCCCATTAGCTTTGGAATCTTTCCAACTTCGAGACTGAGCGTTTGCTCGGGTGATGAGGAACGCCAGCTGAGCGAACCACCCGCCCGCGTTCGAGCTTCGCTCGACGCGCGTGCTCGTGAGAGCCGTGTATAGCTTGGCTGTTGTTTCCTTAAGTGAATGCCAGAGCTCTTGGCCAATTTTCTTTTAAAAGAATCTTTCCAACTTCTCTTCTACGGGAACTATGCAAGTACTGTCATATTTCCTGACAATTATCTTTGATGGAGGTGGGAATACAACATGCTTGCTTTAGTGATGAGAATGTGTACTCACGTCAGCGTAAATGATGGAATACTGGAACAAAATGTAACTGCTGAAGCAAGAAAGTTAACACATGTACTTTGTGGTGATGTCATCCCCGCTTTGTGTACGTGTGCATTACTGATAGCTTACGTTAATTGGTTATTCAGATAGGCCAGTTGCACTGCTGCATGCTTATTTTCTGTATGCAAAGTTCCTGCTGTATTACACACTGACGCTTGCATTTCTAGTTATGTTGGTGTCATGCTTGTTTGAAAACTGATCAAAGACTGCACCTTGTACTATTTGTTAGGGTGAAATGTTGCACGAGATGATTGAAGGTGTAATTAGCTCCCTGGACGATAAGTTTACGTCAGTATTTTCCAGTTTACTTCTAAACTGTAGCCAGGTGCGGCTTGATGATGTCACGATACAAGTTCGATATCTTGATGACGCCCATGTTTTGATATTGAGGACAACTGACTTACAGTTTGGTCCTGAGCTTGTTTTTCGCAGCTCTCTGTTTAGAGGATTAGTTGGGTCTTTTATGTCATCTAGAAAAAAGAATCACCAGTTTGTTAAATGCGCTGAGTTTGAGTTTCTGCTGAAAGAGAATGATTGTATAGATGGCACTGCATCTTTCACTGCCGTGTCTGCTTATGCTCGATTAGATAATCTCCAACTTGCTGCTTTTGGCATTCATGTTCCCAATGCATGCTGGGAAATTTCACCAAAAGTTATTCCTTCACTGATGGTGATATTGAATATTACAAGCCAAAAGGAAGATTATGGGGTTAGGAGTGGTAGAGAGCTTTGGAAAATTGCTGGACAAAAGCTTGAAAACTCAATATTGCATCGCAGATTTTCTTTAAGCAAGGCCTTAAGCTGTGCTGCTTTCTGGCAGCGCTATGTTCATGCTTATGTATTGTTGCTATCATTAGTTGGGTATCCCTCTGACAAAGTTATAAAAAGGAACTGCGGTAGGGTGTCAAGGAACAAGAAAATCTGGGGAACTATTAGAGATCATTGGAAAACTGTTACTGAATTGGAGGAGAAAATTCCTGTAGAAGCTATTGCTAGAGCTCGACGTGCTGCACGTTCAAAACTAACTGTGTCACAGCAATTGAGGAAACAAGAATCATCCAAAACACTTCTGGTTTCTTCGTTATTGAAAATTCTCTCTCCCTTTTTGTATTTACGGAGGTTTCTTGTGTTCATATGCTGGTCAGTGTGGAGAACTATGGGCTCTGGAAACAAAGCATGTAGATCCCGTGCAGATGTTTTTCCTGGTGCTTCTCATGATTCAGACATGGAGGTTCAGTTCAGCATCCACCTTGGGGAACTCTGTGTAACCTTGTTACCTATTGCCGATCACTTCACTGGTGCAAAAAGATTAAACAATGGAAACAAGACTTATCGCATGGATATACCTTTGACACATCTTGTAATGAAATCATCATGCTTACTTTACTCAGCTGGCTGCACCACACAATCATTGTTTTTCGTAGTTGGGGAACTGAAGACTTGCCTTTCTGGTGTCCCAAATTTGTTACAAGCAGACAATAACAACACTCCTAGAAGGAATTCATCTTTTGGAACAACAGAGTTTGCCAAAGACACTGATTCAAATATAATCTTATGGAGTGACTCTGCTAGTACACACCCGTTTTCCGGAAAACGGGCCGACCAATCTTTCTCCTACGATGATGATTCATCCACTTCCCTTCTACTTCTACAGCGTGATATGGAGGAATTATGGTCAAATTGGATGGCAATTAACGCTTTATACAATGAGTCAGGTGTGGCTTATCATGAAAATCCTTCTGTTATTTTTGAATTTAAATCGTTTCTCGTTGATCCTTACAAAAGTATAAGTGGTTTCCAGCAATGTAGATTTACAGTTGGGAGGCTAAACCTTGATTTTGATTATTTATGTGCTTCATCAACTTATCTGCTGTATAGACAATTCATGCACTACAAACAGCTGGAAGAACTAATTGAAAAATCAACAGACCTTCCAAACAGTATTGGCGCCTGTGTAACTCCTACAAGTGGAGTTCTTGATAAATTGAGATCATCCACTCAGAGAATGAAGATTATGATATCAGATGCTATTCCAGAAAATACCCTTCAGATTGCAGCACTGGTTGCTGGTCCAAGTATCCGGTTAATTCTTGATAAAAATATTTTGCTGCAAAGTAGCAAAAACAAGCATGTGCCCTTGTTTTCTCTGATGAATAACAAGTCCTGCATTGTTTTCAGTCTGGCTTTTGTGGAGTGTGCTATCTGGCCAGCATCTTTATCTTCTCCAACTCCTCCGAGAGCTAATTCACATGTCAAAGAATCACAGAATACATTTGTTGGTGTTAAGGAGTTGCAAGAATCTCATCATCTAGCAACAGAAGGTAGTGCAAGGCGTGTTTATCCAGGGAATGTTGTGTTAGATGCTTGCTTCAAATTTGCTGGTTTATCTCTTCTGATAGATAATTTAGAGGCAAACCAGCAGTCTCATATTTTTGGACCGATGTCAGGCAGTTTCCAGCTGTCAACAAGCAGGTAGCATTTCAATCTGGCATTTTCACGGACTTGTGAATTCGAGAAGATTTTGGTTTAGTATATTGTTATTATCTTAACTTTTTTTTGGGTCTGGTATGAGACATTGCGTCCAAAATGGTTGTCTAAAAGAGTTGTTCAGAACCGCATTTACTCCAAGAAATTATAATGAATAGGAGAACTTGTAATTTTAATTTTTAGTATTTTTAAAGTTATTCCTTAACTCCAAGAAGTTAGTATTTTTATTTTTCTTAGCATTTTTAAAATTAATTTGCTAGCTCCAATTAGCTGTTATGGCCTGAGTGTATTTGGTTATAGAACTTTTTAAGCTGACAACCCTTTTATATTTCCACTTTCCAGGAAGTATGTACATTCCTTTTTTGTGGCCAGAAACGTTCTCTCAATAAACTTAGGTGGCAGAACTGTTGGTTGTATAGCTTTCTTCTACATGGACGAATTGTTTACCATTTGCCAGGTCTGCGCATGTGCGATATTTTAGTTTTTCAATACTATTAAATGTGAGGATATTTTGTATTTTTTTTTCCAGTAAACACAGTAGCATATGATATTTATGTATACTTATGAGACTTTGCAGATGCATAGTGAAGAGCTGAATTTGTGCGTGACTTGGATGCACATATACATGTTAGAGCTCAGAATTCAGATTATGAACATAGTAGTGCTTTTATGCTTTTCCTCCTAATACAAACTGCACAAATCTTAAAGCAAACAAAGGGGTAAGTAATCACCATCTACCCTTCATTCATGCTTTAATAGTTGTGCAACTTTTAAAACGAAGAGCATAGAAGCACCTCTCTTATGAACATCATATACAAAACTCATCCTATTTTCATCATTAGTTTATTTTTCTGTGCTAAGTATTCTACCCCTTACAATATCTGCTTTACTAAGTTTTCTTGATTATAATTGTTGTGTTCATTAACACTATGCCAATTGCCATCGTTGCAGCTTATTGAAAGCATGCATTTGGTGGCATTGAATTCTGACTTGGTTAATGTTAAGTATTCCCAAGATTTTATTGGAAGGCTAGCATTGTTTTGCAAGAAAAATATGGAGGGGACCACAATGGATCTTGGTGTTGATCATATTGCCCAGGAAGAAACAGTTGACTCTCATACAGAACTCATGGTTGAAATGGAACTTGATTTGGAATCAACATACATCATCTTTAGTGCTTCACGGGATGGACTCTTCCCAAATTCTGCCATGTTTTTCAACAGTGGCATAAACTACATCAGCAGCTCACCTGTATTTGAGGGCATACCAACACAGGAATTGCTTGACATATTAGCTTTAGGTGTTGGGTTTTGCATCAGAAATTCTTCTGTGAAACTTCTGCTCGATGGACAATGTACAGACATCCTTGTTAGTTTATCTGGAATTGAGTCTCTGGTATTTGAGAATCAAGCTCAGATGAGTATTTATAATGATGTTCTGCAGTACAAAACCATGCTTAGTGGCAGACCATATAACAAGTATCAGTTCATTATATCGGAATGCGTCTTTCATCTGTGTGCTGGTCCCAATAAAGACAGGTTGACTGATGAGAAATTGCAAGATGAATCTAAACGTGGTTGCATTTCTGCTTCTTTGGGAATTTGCTATTTTGTTGAAGTTGAATTTACGGAGGTTTATATTGGAGACAACAACATTCACAATTATTTAACTGAAGTCAATCAACCCAGCAAACAGAAAATCTCTGTGTTGATCCATGACGACCTTCAGATTGTCAAATTCAAAATCCAGGTTCACCACCCTTTTTGAATTTCCTTGCCACCTCTTTTAGATAAACGTGATTTTTGATTGGCAATATGAATATTATTTCTGCAAGCTTTTAATGCCTGCGACATATCCTGAAATGAAGCATTCAATTTATTTCTGAGTTGTTCCTAAATAGCACCCTCTTTTTGTTGTTTCGGTATTAAGACATTCTCTATAACTACAATTGGCAGGGTGGCTTGATCTTTCTGGAAACAATGTCTTTAGCTAAGTTTGTTTTGTGCTGCAAAGTTTACTTTTGGCTGCTTATGGATCTCCCATTGCGGGCAACTTCGAACTTAGTCAAAGATTCAATAATGTCAATCTCTGCAGGAAGTGACACTACTGTGACCAACAAATATACAGAGAGGGAGGTAGCACCTGCGCCTTTAGGTGTTCATTCACAAAGTGAGGAATCCCAGTTGAATGCTGTCAAATGTCTAGATGTTGATTTATCTCAGTTTTCTCTAACTCTTGCCGCTGCAGCTGAATCCGGTAACTGAGCTTATTATATACTTTATTCTTAATTCAAATGTGCTGCCAGTTAGAGAATTTAATCTTTTTTCCCTGCATTTAGGTACGTACCAGGGATTAACTCTTGAAATTGACGCAAGTTTTCAACGATTGAATCTTGGCATGAATATTTTGTTTGAAGTGAAGCGTCTTTCAATCTCCAGTGTCAGTAGTATGCCCAAGAATGCCCATGAACAAATGACAGATGTACCAGCACCCCGTTTTCGATCCAGCAAGTCTGTTGCTCTTCCATCTCAGTCTGAAATTCAAGAATATCGTCCCTTGATAGAAGCAGATAATGTGCATACTTATGACCGTGATGCCCCGTCAAGCTCAGCTTCTACAATGGAAAGTTCAACAGGCAACACACCACCAGAATTTTCTTCACATAAGAGTTATATCTTAAGGCATTTCTCTACTTATGTTAAGGTCGAGAAAAAAAAATTGGAAGGAGATTCTAGTTTGATGCATTTAACTGGTGATTGGTTTGGAAATGGTTATGTTTCTGGTTTGGAGGTGGCAATGTCACTCTCAAGCATTGAGGTGATTTCTCAATCTTATATGCGTCTTATCTGTTAGATAGTATCCTAACCACCTTGTATAGATATTTAGGCTTTCCCTCTTTACCCTCATGTACATGTATATATGATAGCCCATTGGCCTCATGATGAATACAAGTGCTATTCATAACATGGTATCAGAGCCAATCTAGGGTTAGGGTTACCCCTTTCTTGGGCGTTGCACTTGCGTCAATTCTTTCACCGGCTCTTCCCGTCGGTTCTACCTCTTCGCTACCGCGCCGGATCTCCCCGTCGGCACTTGTGTGGCCGGATCTCCGCCCTCTTCGCTGCCAACTCGGACGCCGTCTCCGTCGCCGGATTTACACCCGCTTCGCCGCCCGAGCCCGGCCTCACCAAAGAGATCGGTGCCGGAGTCAGAGGAGTCCGATCGGTGCCGGAGTTGGAGGCCGGTGCTCGCGGAGGCGTCGCCGGAGTCGAACGCGGGCGCGGGAGCTCGCGGACGCGGGCGAGCCGACGCAAGGAGGCCGGGCTCGGGCACACGCGCAAGGAGCCCTGCCTGCACGCGCTCGTCGGCCGGATCGCTACTGCTGTCCCTCCAGATCTAGTCTCAGGCACGTGAAGCCTTTTGGCTTGGTGTAAGTTTGGTCAAACTTCAAGTCAAAAGCTTCGGTCCGTTTCAAGTTTGGGAGAGAGAGAGAGAGAGAGATGTCTACATTTGCAGGTTCTTCTTCGGGGATTGTTTCGGTCCCTCGTTGCCCGGTTATCTTCGATGGTCTCAATTATCAAGACTGGGTTCTTCACATGCGTTGTCAGCGCCTTTGGGAGTTTCTTACCGGCGAGCTATCCTGTCCGCCTCGTCCAACTCCCTCCACCACGCCTGTTATTCCCAAAGAGGCGAATGATGCTGCTCGCCAGAAGATCACTGATGATTATATCGATGCTATGGAGTCTTTTCAGACTCAGTTTACTGCTCACAAGACATGAATTGATGAAGATGCTCGTGCCTCTGCCATTTTGGTTGCTAGCATGGAGGTGCATCTTACTGGTGACATTGTTGCTTTGTCTTCGGCACAGTTGATGTGGGCACATCTTCGCGACCGCTATGAGCCTGCTAGTGACTCTCTTTACCTTCTTTGTCACAGTAACAGAGCGATCGCTTCTGGCCAGGTGATTCTACTGTGCATGAGTTCTATGCGCAGCTGTCTTCGGTGTGGCGTCAGATTGATTCCTTGGGACCGGAGGTTTGCCGCACTTGCCAGTGCTGTCAGCGTCAGCACTGTCATTTGGAGCTTCGCCGCATCTACGACTTCCTGACACGTCTTCGGGCTGAGTTTTAGCAGATTCGTGCCTAGCTGCTTGCTCGTCATCCTCGTGTGACTTTGTTGGAGGCCCTTGTAGCGATTCGTACTGAGGACACTCGTCTTCGTGGCGCAGGCCTGCTGGTGTCTCCCTCAGTTTTGGCGGCGTCTCGTTCCACTCCTCCGTCAATGACACCTACTCCAGTTTCGGCTACTGGGGGTGGTCTTCATTGCACCTACTGCAACAAGAATGGACATGTGGAACAATTTTGCTACAAGAAGGACATTGCTCGTCGAGGTGGACGTCCTTCTAAGGGCACTGGAGGCTCAGGAGATTCAAGTGTCTCCTCTCAGCGGACCCCCCCTCCGCAGACTTCTGTTGGTTCTGACTCCACTCAGGAGATTCTTATGCTACTGCGTCGCATGGTCAGCCTCTACACGCATGTGTTCTACTGGTTCTCGCTACTCACCTTCCAAAGGAGAGACCACCTTCCTCATCAGGTATCACACCATGGATTCTTGACTCTGGAGCTTCTTTTCATATGACATCTGATCCCACGAGTCTGCATTCCATTAGTCCTCTTGTTACTCCTACCACTGTGCAGACCGCAGATGGAACTTCTCTTTCTGTTGCAGGACGAGGCAATCTTTTGTCGTCCTCTTTTCATGTTCCTGCTATTTCTTATGTTCCCAAACTGATCATGCAGCTTATATCCGCTGGCCAGCTTACTGATCATGGTTGTCGCGTTATTCTTGATTCTGACTCTTGTTGTGTTCAGGATCGTCGCACGGGGGCTCTTGTTGGGACTGGCCTTCGCCGCCATGACTCTCAGCGTCTTTGGGAGCTTGACTGACTTCATCTACCTTCCGCTGCCTCTGCCAGTCTCTCTGTTTCCTCTACTGCTTCAGCATCCGTTGCTTTTTCTACCGGGACTTTTGCTCAGTGGCATCATCGTTTGGGCCATCTTTGACTCTTTGTGGTTCGCGCCCGTCTTCTTTAGTTCGTCGTGGTCTTTTAGGCTCTGTGTCTGGTGATGCTTCTTTACATTGTACGGGTTGTAAGCTTGGCAAACAGCTACAACTTCCCTACCATTCTAGTGAGTCTATATCACAGCGTCCTTTTGATCTTGTTCATTCTGATGTTTGGGGTCCGGCTCCTTTTGTTTCAAAAGGGGGTCATCGATATTATATTCTTTTTATAGATGATTTCTCTCGCCACACTTGGATATATTTTATGTCCTCTCGTAGTGAGGTTCTATCCATCTATAAGAATTTTGCAACCATGATTCGCACTCAGTTTGATTCTTCCATTTGTGTTCTCCGGGCTGACTCAGCAGGGGAGTATCTTTCAGGAGCTCTTTGAGCTTTTCTTGCTACACAGGGCACTCTTTCTCAGTTTTCCTGTCCTGGTGCTCATGCTCAGAATGGTGTGGCTGAGCGCAAGCATCGTCATCTTCTTGAGACAGTTCGTGCTCTTATGTTTGTTTCGCCGTTCCACCTCACTTCTGGGCTGAGGCTATTTCCACTGCCACCTACTTGACCAACATCCAACCTTCTTCTGCTCTTAAGGGTGGCATTCCAGTTGAGCGTCTTTGTGGCATGCCTCCTGATTATTCTGGACTTCGCCTTTTTGGGTGTGTGCGCTATGTTCTTCTTGCACCTCGTGAACACACCAAGCTGATTGCTCAGTCTGTTGAGTGCGTTTTTCTGGGATACAGTGCTGAGCATAAGGGATATCGTTGTTGGGATCCTGTTGGCCGACGGATATGGATCTCACGAGATGTCACCTTTGATGGGTCTCGTCCCTTCTACCCTCGTTCTTCTTCCTCTCCTACATCCCTTGTTGAACCATTGTCTTTTCTAACTTTTCCTGATACTCCAGTTGTCACTTTTCCTCCTTCACAATCGGCGTCTCCTTTACCGCCGGTTTCTTCACCACCGTCCTCTCCTCCACAGGTCTCTTCAGATATTGTTTCTCCCTATCCTCTCCACTACACTTATCGTCCGCCAGCTGAGGAATCTTCTGATGTGCCATCTTCTTCTTCTGATAAGCCGTCTTCTTCAGTGTCTCCTCCTCGTTATGCTCTTCGCAATCGACAGTCTATTCGGCCTCCTGAGCGCTTTGCCTTTGTTGGTGCAGCTATGGCTGAGCCGACTTCTTACCGTGATGCTGTTATTCATCAAGCATGGCAGCATGCAATGGCAGAGGAGCTTGCTGCCCTTGAGCGCACTGGCACGTGGGATCTTGCTCCACTTCCTCCACATGTCCGTCCCATTACTTGCAAGTGGGTCTATAAGATTAAGACTCGCTCTGATGGTTCTCTTGAGCGCTACAAGGCTCGTCTTGTGGTGCGTGGTTTTCAGCAGGAGCATGGTCATGATTATGATGAGACCTTTGCACCTGTGGCTCACATGACCACTGTTCGCACTCTACTTGCTGTGGCCTCTGTCTGAGAGTGGTCCATCTCTTAGCTTGATGTCAAGAATGCCTTTCTTAATGGCGAGCTACATGAGGAGGTCTATATGCAGCCACCATCGGGGTATTCTGTTCCTGAAGGCATGATTTGTCGGCTTCGTCGCTCTCTTTATGGGCTCAAGCAAGCCCCGCGTGCTTGGTTTGAGCGTTTTTCTTCTGTGATCACTGCAGTTGGTTTCTCTGCCAGTGCTCATGATCCTGCGCTTTTTGTTCACACTTCTTCTCGTGGTCGGACTCCTCTCCTTCTCTATGTTGATGACATGATCATTACTGGAGATGATTATCAGTATATTGCTTTTGTAAAGGCTCGTCTCAGTGAACAGTTTCTCATGTCTGATCTAGGTCCTCTTTGATACTTTCTTGGAATTGAGGTTTCTTCTACATCTGAGGGTTTCTTTCTCTCCCAAGAGAAGTATATCCAGGATCTTCTTGATCGTGCTTCTCTCACTGATGAGTGTACAGCCGAGACTCTCATGGAGCTCAATGTTCACCTTCGACCTACTGATGGTGAACCTCTTGAGGATCCTACTCGCTATCGCCATCTTGTTGGGAGTCTTGTCTACCTTGGTGTCACTTGTCCTGACATTTCGTATCCAGTCCATATCCTGAGTCAGTTCATTTCTGCTCCTACTCAGCTCCACTATAGTCATCTTCTTCGTGTTCTACGATATCTTCGTGGAACTATCTCTCGCCATCTTTTATTTCCACGCTCCAGCTCTTTACAGCTCCAGGCATATTCTGATGCTACATGGGCTAGTGATCATTCTGATCGTCGGTCTCTTTCTGCTTACTGTGTTTTCTTGGTGGTTCTCTCATTGCTTGGAAGACTAAGAAGCAGACAGCAGTTTCTCGTTCGAGTGCGCTGAGGCTGAGTTGCGGGCTATAGCTCTTTTAACAACAGAGGTTACTTGGCTACGGTGGTTACTTGAGGATTTTGGTGTTTCTGTTTCTACACCGACTCCTCTTTTATCTGACAGTACAGGGGCTATCAGCATTGCTCGAGATCCAGTGAAGCATGAACTCACCAAGCATATTGGTGTTGATGCTTCTTATATAAGGTCACAGGTACAGGATCAGGCTGTGGCTCTTCAGTATGTGCCTTCAGAGCTCCAGTTAGCAGATTTCTTCACGAAGACACAAACTAGAGCTTATCATAACTTTTACCTCTCCAAACTCAGTGTGGTAGATCCACCATGAGTTTGTGGGGGGGTGTTAGACAGTATCCTAACCACCTTGTATAGATATTTAGGCTTTCCCACTTTACCCTCATGTACATGTATATATACTGTCCCATTGGCCTCATGATGAATACAAGTGCTATTCATAACATTATCAATAGTGGGTCATTCTTTGTTGCTATTTTCAATAGTAGCTAGCTTTCTCTCCTGCTTTTCTTATGATTTCTCTATAATTTACGGGCAACTACTAGTAAACACTACATAATGAGATAGATAGCTTCTTTAGCACCCTGTTCTAGACTCCGGACAAAATGATTTTGATAGTTCTGGTCACATATGTGTTCAGCACTGGAACTTAGTTTGTACAGATATGCCTGCATATTACTTACTATTCCTATCCTATAGTTCCTGGTAGCATGTCATATGCTTATGCTAGCACTCTTCTTTACAACCATGTGCAGTTTGCCCCGTTTAACTATGGATACCATTATAGTTTCTTTTCATCAAATTTACATCCTTTTGCCAACATGTGCCGTTTGGATCCACTTCTGTGACAAATACTTACTTTTGGATAAATAAACTGAGAACACTTCTTGCGAGGAACATGGAAATGCATCCATCAGACCATCACAGTACATATACAGAACCTATGATCATGCTATTCTGGAATTTAAGGCTATCCAAGTCCAATTTGGTCCAGTCCACAACACATTTCCTTCTAAGAATCAACTTTCTAAATCTCTGTAGATGATCTCATCATTACTTGCTCCATTTCATGGGATGCTGAGCTCTAGCTCAACTCAGAAGGAAATACAGGCTGGAGGCACTGCTCACCAAGAACAGCTAGATAATATAGATTATGCTATACCTGATGGTAATTATGCTTAACGACATCAACTAAATTCTTATGCACCCAAATTCACTGTGCTAACCTATGCACTAATGCCCTAATAGGTGCAATCGTGGCTATACGGGATCTTGATCAACAGATGTATGTATCAGTCAAAAATACTGGAAAGAAGCATCAAGTGGTTGGGGCATACCATTATTCCCTTGCTGGTGAACACTCATTATTTAAGGTAATAGCATTGTAAATCGTACGTATATACTGGAATGAATTTCTCACTAGTAATCATATAAGCCACACGGGATGCAGCAGCAAATGTGCATGGGTGTCAAAAATTATCATTTTGACCATTTTTTTTTCAGGTGAAACATCATAAGAGATGGAGATCAGACTCACCATGTATTTCTCTTTTATCTTTATGTGCAAAGATTGATGAAGGCAAAGGACTGGCCCTTAGTTCCTCTCAAGGATCAGATTTGGTTGAAATTTCTTCCTTTGTCAACAGGTCTTGTTCACTTTGGAGCATATTTCCTCTCAGGTTTGATAGTTTTGAGGATGACAGTGATGATGGTAAATCTTGCAAGGTTATTTCGAGAAGTTCTTACCATCTTGTCAACAAGAAAAACAATCATGGCATTGCATTTGTTGATGGCTTACTGGAGTTCGTGAAAAAACCAGGAAATCCATTTAAAGTGAAGGTTTTGGATGAATCTCTTTTTTCTGATTTTACGAGGCTCATTGTTCCCCACATGGACTTGGGTAGTAACACTTATTTAGATGTGGACGATGAGTTGCCTTTTGCTGTGAGGAATAGGTTGGAAACTGATGCAAGTTCACAACATATAACCATCAGTATTGATAAGATTGTTTTTACCATTACCCATGAAGTGTTTGATACTGGTAATGTTTTTCCTCTTGTCCAAAACTGCATAAGTGATATCCGTGTTGTCACTCAAATATTCCCGTCCAAGCTCAGGATCCTAAGTTCATTCAAAGTCTCAGGGCATTACTTCGATGCACGAAGAAATCTGTGGCAAGTGTTGTGCTATATTGTAAATAGTCATTGTTACATTGTCTAATTGCAATTTTAATGGTTTCTTAGATGTTGGCTTGGAGATTAGAAATTGAGTTATTGCTACTTACACACAGGAAGGAACTTATCTCACCTATCACCTCCTATGTGTTCTTTCGATCTAGATTTTTCAACCAAGATAAAGTTACTAGATATAGCAGGATGCCCCTTCGTTTCTTCTTTCATTTAAAGCAGGTGCGATCCCCCCGCCCCCCGCCCCCCCTCTTTATTTTATGATCTTGTTTTCAACTACACAAATGTTTTTTGCTGTAACATAGTTTAGGCTCTTCTTCATTCTTGCAGGTGAATATGTTTATTAATGAGCTTTCAGTTGACACCCTTCTTTATTTGGCTGGAAAGTTAGACTTGATGGGTCCATATGCTGTGAGAAGCTCAGCTATCTTTCCTAACTGCTGCAAGGTTTAAATTTAAACTTTTGTAGATATATATTTTAACATTATGTTTAACTATTTTTTTTTGACAAACGAATATGGGCTACATTGATCTTTATAATGATGCAGCTGATAGCTTTTGAGCCTTTTCACCATATTTTACACTTCTTTCCAGATTTGATGTGTTACACAAACATGATACATCGATTCTTCTGCTTTTACTTGTTTTATCACTGATGCCCCTTTCTGTTCGTTCCAATGTGTGATTCTAGTCTACTGATGATATCAGTATACCCATTACTTCTGCAGATAGAGAACAACTCAAGGCTGACACTTGTATGTCATTTTCAAAATGATGGGGATGCAATAGTTCCTGGACAACGGTCAACTTCAGTTTTCTTGAGGTCTGTTTGTTTTGTTGGTTATCTAAATCGATCCTATTCTTAGCATCTTAGCAAGGTTATATGTCTTGTATGTCAGCAACAGATGACGTACGACTAAAATAGTCCTCCGGGTGCTTTATAATAGAATGTTTTTGTAGTTTTAGGAAGCTAGATGAAGTAACATTTATAGAGCATGCTTGTGGTTTGACAACTCAGACTTAGAAACCTCTCTTGTGCCAATTCTCAGAATATGCATTCAGTTCTTGGCCAAGTGCTTGCTGATGCCTTTAAATAAGCCATCACCATTTCTGCAGCAATGATTCTGGCTCACTCCATTTTTAATTGTTGAGAACGTTTTGACTGTCTCGGTAAATACGAGTTAAGAAGTACCAAAAGGACTTGTTTCATCTTATTGCATTGCTCCTTGAGTTTCTGTGTTACTGTTTCTATTTTTGTCTTGCATGGTGTTGGGGTTTGTCTATTTCGTCTTATTTGACTATCTTCTTTTATCTAGCTTGTGCTTTGAGATTCTATGCCTGCTATGTTTGACACATTCCATGTTTACACGTCCTCCAGGCACTCAACATTTGATGATGATCACCCACATGATCAAAGTGTGGTTTCTATTTCTTTATTCAAGGAAGGGATACTTTCAACTGCTCCAATCAATGTTTCTCTCCAAGAGTCTGGCATCTTTGCATGGAGAACCCGTGTATCATCTCTCAAAGGTATTCCGTTCAACAACTATATTTCTAGCACAACAGGGTTAGTTTTTATATTTGTGTTCTGAAAGTGTTCTAGTTCTGAATCTTGTGTTGCTTGATTCAAAGACTTATCTTTGAACTCTTCTTTTTTTAGAAGGCGATGACCACTTGAAGACTATTTATACCAACTTCTGTAGAAAGATATAGACCAAACTATGATGTAATTTGCATTATTAGAATTAAGTATATCTTGTTTACACATTTTGCTAATATTCTTGATTTGTCCTTGTTCCTGTGCGGATTTGTCTTGTTTAGATGTCTGATCTGGCAGCCCATGTTCTAGGCTTCTAGCAATCACTTGCATGTTTTATTTATTTTGTGGTGGTGGTTTTTTAATGTGGTCTTTTTGTTTCTCCGACCATAGATTCAAGAAGCTTCTCTGGACCATTTGTTGTGGTCAAAGTGTCCCAGAATTCTGAGGTAGGAAAGCAAATGCTTGTATTTTATGTTACGTACTGATTATTGTATTCTGGTTGTGTTTTCTCATGTTCATGTTTGACTAATTGCAGGAAGGCTTATCCCTTTCAGTTCAACCTTTGTTGAGGATATATAATAAGAGCAACTTTTCCCTTGAACTTCGGTTTCAGAGGCCACACAAAGCTAATGAAGAAGCAGCATTTGTCACAGTTAGAAGTGGAGACATGGTTGATGAAACTACCGGAGTATTTGACACTATGGATTTATCTGGAGGATCCAAAAGAGCATTGATGTCTGTAGCTCTTGGCAAGTAACTGTACCTTTTCTTGGCATGATGTTATTGTCTGTCATGCATAATCTAATAGCTCCTGATTTACTGCATTGATGGGTAAGGAAAATTTGTAGGAGCAAAGGGATAGAAAAGGTTCTTAACAGCATAGATATAATTTACTAAATTTTCTTCGGCCACATTATAACTTTATTGTGTCTGTTTTAGACATTACCTTGCATCTACCTTTCTTAAGACAAATTGTGCAGTGGTGTTGGTTACTTGGTTGTACTTGTTAACAGAAGCATTATTTACCTTGGACAGTGGTAGTAACTAAGAATTTTTTTGGCTTACAGGTTAGTGTGATATAGATATTGTATACCATTCTTTGTGAAATTTGTACTTATCCCATGGGCATCCTTTGTTTGGTACTTGTGCAAGAAATAGTTCTTATATTCAATGCCTTTATGGGTAAATTATTTGGCACACTACTTCCCTTGCACGCTTGGACATGCATACTTGTGGAGACACACAGAGATTTATTGGCAATGGAGATTTTCCTCTCAAATTAGTGAAATTACCATCCTTTACGCATTTCCTGACCGATTTGTTCCTTCCATGTTCTTTTTTGATATGTAGTGTTCTTGTAAATGTTGATGAAGTAATGAATACTCTAATATTCTAGTGTTGTTAAGTCTTGCACTCTATGTCCAATTCATAAACGAAATTTAGATATTGCTATTCCATATATATCTTGTGTTATTTGTAGTTCAGTTCGTTAGTTCCTTACGGCTACAACATGCGACCATCTATTGAACAGCCAAATATGTTCCATTTCTATTTATATAGTTCTGAAGAGGGCACTTATATGACAATTGTTCAATCCATGGTTCTTGAATTCCAGGAAACTTTATGTTGTCAATTAGGCCTGAGATTTCTGAACATTCTGGCAATTTTGGCCAGGCAACTTTAGTGAAATGGTCAGAAGACATAACCGGCGAAAAGGCAGTTCGCATATCTGGTGTTATAGAAAAACTTAATTATAACCTAAGAAGAGCCTTCAGTATTGATTCCATGAAGTCTTCTTTCAGTTGTTTGAGCTGCCCTGTTTCTGTTGATGGTCAACATGTAACAGATCTTTATTTTTTAATTCATACTCTGGGTAGAGATGTGCCTTTGCAGCCTGCAAATGGCACTCGTTTATCTGACAGGAGTGCACCAGTGGCATTGCAGTTCCAGAGAGAATTTTTTGTATACCCAACTGTTCAAGTCTACAATTTCTTGCAAACAGACATACACGTGCTTCTGAATGACTGTCAACCAGGTAATGTCTTATTTATAAACATTTAACTGTGGAAAACTGGATGTTCCATTTTTTTTTAAGGTTGGATTGGATGTTCTTGTTAAAGGAAGACAAAAAAAAGTGATACATTTGTTAGACAGTATCCTGTTATATAGTCTGTTAGCCTTGTATAGATATTGCCTAATATAGGCTTTCCCCTTGTATAGATATTGCCTAATATAGGCTTTCCCTTTATACCGTCATGTACATGGATATATACTAGCCCATTGGCCTTATGTTGAATACAAATGCTATTCATAACATGGTATCAGAGCATTAGGGTTAGGGTTATACTTCTGGGCGTTGCACTTGCGCTCTCCCATCTCTCCTCTGCTCCGGTCGCCGCCTCATCTCATGCGCCGCCTCGTCTACTCCGGCCGGGATCGATAGCCTCTACTCCGGTTGTCTCCGCATCTCGTCTCCTCCGACGGATTCGGAGAAGTTCGATCTCATATAGTGATGGAAGAACTCCACCGGCTCGCGCTAGAGCGGGCCACCTCTAGCCTGGTCGCAGTCAACTCGGCCTCCAACCCGGCTGCCACTTTCGCTGCACTGCTCTTCCGCGTGAGCGACCGCGCTCTCTCGGTGTTCGCCCGCGTCCGCGAGCTCCGGCCGTCGCTCTCGGTGTTCGCCCACGTCCGCGATCTCCGGCCGCCGCCTTGGGCTCCGCCGGCTCGCGCCCGAGCTGGCCTCCAGTCTGATAGCACCTCCTCCAGCCCGGTCGCTCCCTTGCCAGCGCTCGCGCAACGCGCCGCAACCTCTGCGTAACTCGCCCGTTGCCTCACTTGCCACCAGCCGCCTCTGCCGAACCCACCTCCAGTCGTGGCCTCCCAAACGCCCGGGCGGTTGCCCTGCCAGCTCGCCCGGCCGGCTTGCCCACACGACGCATGCTCGTGGAAAAGGAAAGGAGCCCGTTGCTTTTGGCTTCAGCTCCGGCTATTGGCTCGGCTCTGTCTGTAGAAACAGAGCAGAGTCTGTTTCGGTTATGGTTCTTTGGTCTGGTTCAGTCGTAAAAAAAATGTCATCTTCAGGCTTTTCTTTGGGGACTATTTCTGTTTCTCGCTGCCCGATTATCTTCGATGGTCTCAATTATTGAGACTGGGTTCTTCATATGCGCCTTCACATGCGTGATCAGCGCCCGTGGGAGTTTCTTACCGGCGAGCTATCATGTTCGCCTCATCCTACTCCTCCTGCCACGCCTATTATTCCCAAGGAGGCCGATGCTGCTGCTCGCCAGAAAGCCTATGATGATTATGTTGATGCCGTGGAGTCTTTTCAGACTCAGTTTACTGCTCACAAGACATGGATTGATGAAGATGCTCGTGCCTTTGCTATTTTGGTTGCTAGCATGGAGGTGCATCTTATTGGTGACATTGTTGCTTTGTCTTCGGCACAGTTGATGTGGGCGCATCTTTGCGATCGCTATGAGCCTACCGGCGACTCTCTGTACCTTGCTGTTGTGCGAAAGGAGCAGTTGTTGCAGCAAGGTAATTCTACCGTGGATGAGTTCTATACGCAGCTGTCTTCGGTTTGCCGGACTTGCCAGTGTTGTCAGTGTCAGCATTCTCATTTGGAGCTTCGCTGCATCTACGACTTCCTGACACGTCTTCGGGCTGAATTTGAGCAGATTCGTACCCAACTACTTCCTCGTCATTCTCGTGTGACTCTGTTGGAGGTCCTTGCAGCTATTCGTACTGAGGAGACTCGTCTTTGTGGTGCAGGCCTGCTGGTGTCTCAGTTTTGGCGGTGTCTCGTTCTACTCCGTCAGTGACGCCTACTCCAGTTCCGGCTACTGGGGGCCTTCACAGCACCTACTGTAATAAGAGCGAACATGTGGAGCAGTTCTGCTACAGGAAGAAGGACTTTGCTCGTAGAGGTGGACGCCCTTCTAAGGGCACTGGACTCTTAGGCGCCTCTCCTCAGCAGATTTCTGTTGGTTTTGACTCTACTTAGGAGATTCTTACGCTACTGCGTCGTATGACTGCCACTACACCGACAGGTTCAGTTGGTTCTGCTACTCAATCTTCTAGTGCGAAACCACCCTCCTCATTAGGTATCACACCATGGATTCTTGACTTTGGAGCTTCTTTTCATATGACATCTGATCCCTCGAGTCTACATTCCATTAGTCTTGTTGCTCCTATCACTGTGCAGACCGCAGATGGTACTTCTCTTTCTGTTACAGGATGAAGCACTCTTTTCATGTTCCTGCTGTTTCTTATGTTCCCAAACTGACTATGTAGCTTATATCCGCTGGCCAGCTTACTGATCATGGTTGTCGAGTTATTCTTGATTCTGACTCTTGTTGTGTTCAGGATCGTCGCACAGGGGCTCTAGTTGGGACTGGCCCTCGCCGCTAAGACTCTCAGCGTCTTTGGAAGCTTAACTGGCTTCATCTTCCTTCCGCTGCCTCTGCCAGTCTCTCTGTTTCCTCCACCGCTTCAACATCTGTTACATCTTCTACCGGGTCTTTTGCTCAATGGCATCACCGTTTGGGACATCTTTGTGGTTCGCGTCTGTCTTCTTTAGTTCGTCGTGATCTTTTAGGCTCTGTGTTTGGTGATGTCTCCTTACATTGTACGGGTTGTAAGGTGGCAAACAGCTACAACTCCCCTATCCTTCTAGTGAGTCTATATCCCAGCGTCCTTTTGACCTTGTTCATTCTGATGTTTAGGGTCCGGCCCGGGGTCATAGATATTATACTTTTTATAGATGATTTCTCTTGCCACACTTGGATATATTTTATGTTATCTCGTAGTGAGGTTCTCTCCATCTATAAGACTTTTGCCACTATGATTCGCACTCAGTTTGATTTTCCTATTCGTGTTCTTTGTGCTGACTCGGCAGGGGAGTATCTGTCAGGAGCTCTTCGAGCTTTTCTTGTTACGCATGGCACTCTTTCCCAGTTTTCATGTCCTGGTGCTCATGCTCAGAATGGTGTGGCTGAGCGCAAGCATCATCTTCTTGAGACAGCTCGTACTCTTATGCTTGCTTCCGCTATTCCACCTCACTTCTGGGTTGAGGCTGTTTCTACTGCCACCTACTTGACCAATATCCAACCTTCTTCTGCTCTTAAGGGTGAGATTCCAGTGGAGCGTCGTTGTGGTATGCCTCCTGATTATTCTGGACTTCGCCTTTTTGGGTGTGAGTGTTACGTTCTTCTTGCACCTCGTGAACGCACCAAGCTGACTGCTAGTCTGTTGAGTGCGTCTTTCTGAGATATAGTGCTGAGCATAAGGGATATCGTTGTTGGGATCCTGTTGGATGACGGATGCGGATCTCATGGGATGTCACTTTTGATGAGTCTCGTCCCTTCTACCCTCGTTCTTCTTCCTCTTACATCTCTTGTTGAGCCACTGTTTTTCCTAACTTTTCCTGATACTCCGGTTGTCACTTTTCCTCTTTCACAATCAGTGTCTCCTTTATCGCCGGTTTCTTCACCACCAACCTCTCCTCCGCAGGTTTCTTCGGATATTGTTCCTTCCTATCCTCTATGCTACACTCGTCATCCACGAGCTGAGAAGCCTTCTGATGTGCCATCTTCTTATTCTGATGAGCCATCTTCTTCAGTGTCTCCTTCTCATTATGCTCTTCGCGATCGACAATCTATTCGGCCTCCTGAGCGCCTTGGCTTTGTTGGTGTAGCTCTGGCCGAGCCGACTTCTTACCGTGATGCTATTATTCATCAGGAATGGCAGCATGCGATGGCGGAGGAGCTTGCTACTCTTGAGCGCACTGGCACGTTGGATATTATACCACTTGCTGCACGTCTCGGTCCCATTACATGCAAGTGAGTCTATAAGATTAAGACTCGCTCTGATGGTTCTCTTGAGTGCTACAAGGCTCGTCTTGTGGTGCGTGGTTTTCAGCAGGAGCATGGTCGTGATTATGATGAGACTTTTGCACTTGTGGCTCACATGACCACTGTTTGCACTCTGCTTGCTGTGGCCTCTGTCCGTCAGTGGTTCATCTCTTAGCTTGATGTCAAGAATGCCTTTCTTAATGGTGAGCTGCATGAGGTCTATATGCAGCCACCGTCGGGGTATTATGTTCCTGAGGTCATGGTTTGTCGGCTTCGTTGCTATCTTTATGGGCTTAAGCAAGCCCCCCGTGCTTGGTTTGAGCGTTTTTCTTCTGTGATCATTGCAGCTGGTTTTTCTGCGAGTGCTCATGATCCTGCGCTCTTTGTTCACACTTCTTCCTGAGGTCGGACTTTTCTCCTTCTATATGTTGATGACATGATCATTACTGGAGATGATTCTCAGTATATTGCCTTTGTAAAGGCTTGTCTCAGTGAGCAGTTTCTCATGTTTGATCTAGGTCCTCTTCGCTACTTTCTTAAGATTGAGGTTTCTTCTACATCTGAGGGCTTCTTTCTCTCCCAATAAAAGTATATCTAGGATCTTCTTGATCGTGCTTCTATTACTGATCAGCGTACAGCTGAGACTCCCATGGAGCTCAGTGTTCACCTTCGATCTACTGATGGTGAACCTCTTGAGGATCCTACTCACTATCGCCATCTTGTTGGGAGTCTTGTTTACCTTGGTGTCACTCGTCCTGACATTTCGTATCCAGTCCATATATTGAGTCAGTTTGTTTCTGCTCCCACTTAGCTCCACTATAGTCATCTTCGTGTTTTACGATATTTTCGTGGAACTCTGTCTCGCCGTCTTTTCTTTCCACGCTCCAGCTCTTTACAGCTCCAGGCATACTCTGATGCTACCTAGGCTAGTGATCTCTTTGATCGTCGGTCTCTTTCTGCTTACTGTGTTTTTCGTTGTGGTTCTCATTGCTTGGAAGACTAAGAAGCAGACAACGGTTTCTCGTTCGAGTGCTGAGGCTGAGTTGCGAGCTATGGCTCTTTTAACAACAGAGGTTACTTGGCTACGGTGGTTACTTGAGGATTTTGGTGTTTCTGTTTCTACACCGACTCCGCTTTTATCTGACAATACGGTTGCTATCAACATTGCTCGAGATCCAGTGAAGCATGAACTCACCAAGCATATTGGTGTTGATGCTTCTTATATACGGTCACTGGTACAGGATCAGATTGTGGCTCTTCAGTATGTGCCTTCAGAGCTCCAGTTGGCAGATTTCTTCACGAAGACACAAACTAGAGTTTTTCATAACTTTTATCTCTCCAAACTCAGTGTTGTATCCTGTTATATAGTCTGTTAGCCTTGTATAGATATTGCCTAATATAGGCTTTTTGTTTATACCATCATGTACATGTATATATACTGGCCCATTGGCCTCATGTTGAATACAAGTGATATTCATAACAACATTTACCAAATCTTTTCTACTATAATGCAGAGAATATCAGGGAAGATAACTTTGGCATCATTGGGAAGCAGGCAACAATTACAAGTGGTTCAAGTGCTTTTTTTTATGTGAATCCTGCCATGTTTAATTTGTCAGTCACACTAATTTCATATGGTTCAAAATCCAAGGCAGTTAATAGTAGTGATTGGGTCAAGAGAATGCAAAAGCAGACAACTCGAGCTCAATCCCTTGATGTGGAGCTAGAATTTGTTCCTGGGAAGTTTCATTCTTCTTTAAGATTATTACGGCAGGAGAAAGGATTGTTGGAGGTAGAGTGACAATTTGACACTGTTATGCCTTTTTCTTAATTAAATTTCCATTGATTTCTTGGGAAACTGCATGTCTTAGAAATTACAAAATTCAATGATAGTAAAATGATGTAGTTGATAGTCGATCTCTTGTTTGTGCAGGTTGCTCTGTTCACAAGATATGCACTACATAATACCAGTGACTACCCCTTGCTGTGCACAGCTTCCCATAAAAAATCACTACCTCTGTATGTAAATCTGAATAATTGGTAAGCATGCTGACATAGTTGCTCATAGAATGCTGATTTATTGCAGGTCTGAATCTGGAAAAGATAATATTAATCTTCCTCCTCAGTATGGTTGTATTTTGCCCACAATGTCAATGAGCTCCTGGTTTACAAAGTAAGCAATCACATTGAATTTTGTTCATTGTTTGTTGCAAGGTAGTTCTTGATGCAATTCAGTAGAGCTGGCACAACATTCATTCAATTTTTATGTTTTATATCATAGAGTTTGTTTCAGCAAATTGTCAATATGCTATCTCTCAAAGCACGTGGAATCAGGGTTCACCTTACCGTTTTAAACAAGATAATCGGAACTCAATCGGTATCGATTTTCGAGCGAAAATCGCATGAACGAACCGATGTGAACCGCTCGGTTAAAATTGATTGAAAAATCTAGAAAATCGCTCGATTACTGGCGATTATCGCTAGATAAGAGGCAATTATTGACGATAAATGATGGAAAATCGTGGGTGTGAAGGGAAAATGGGAAAATTTGGGGAAGAAATGCCAAAAAATCTGAGAAATTTGTAAAACCACGGTAAAGACCAAAAAAATCATAATAAATGATAGAAATACATAAAAAAAATATGAAAAAATAGGAGAAAACGAATAGCATAACGATGGTAAAATATGAAATTTTTTTGGCATGGAGCTTGCTATATTTTAGACAATCTCAAGTTGTAAAGTAGGCATGTAGTAACAATATCTCAACAAATAACATTTCATGTTAATATCATTCACAAATGAATCCAACAAGTCTACATCTCAATGTACATGACATATGACATTTGAAATCAATATTTCTCAACGAAAATGAAATTTTCCAATTGGCATAGCTTCGTCATCCTTCCATTGTCACATAAATGTCTTGTTAGACCTACATGAACGCAATGTTAGTAAAAAATATAATTGCAATGAAATAAAATATACAAATGAAACATTGCCTTTGGGGTTATGGGTAGTATCGTTAAGTGTACACTTGGTTGGCCATGTTGTACTCCTCAGTAGACATCATTAGCAATCCTCGTGTAGCTAGCAACCCCGCCTTGTATTCGTGCCAGTTTTACCCAGTCCATGGGCTAATCGTTTCCCACTATTGGTACAACATGGCATAAAAGTCAGGGTCCTGCCAACACCCATCGGGTGAGAGGTTGGGCACGGGCATTTGGGATGGCGTAGTCATAGCCACCATATGAGCCATAACTCCCTTGCATCTCTGTGACGTTGTACGAGCTAGAGCTACATGTGGTGCGTCATGGCTATGCGGATGGTTCTTTCCTGCAGTAGTCGTCCTTTGTGATTGAGGAGCACCATAGTCTCTGTTTTGTGTAGCATGAGTCTACTGGGACTCCCCTGTAAATTCTATTGGATGTTGTCCTTCTGAGTGGGAAGTGAGCGAGAGGGGCATCGTCGCCGGGCTCACTCCCATCACTGTCTGACTTGGAGCTGCTATCTTTGGACTCTTGGTACGATGGGCTTCGACGGTCGTCAAGAGTGCTATCAGTCGAGTCATCACTCCCGACATATGTGGGACACTTCCCATTTTCTTTGGAGGGAGCTCTCCTTTTGGTTGTATACCTCGTCGTAACTGTTGGGTGTTTCCTCTTTCCAGTGTGATTGTCACCCATTGTCTTGTCTGCCCATTCTGGGATGCTTGCAGCCCCAGCATTCTTTCATAATGTGACAGGGTCAACCGGATCTGTCACAAGGTGTAATGAGAGGGGGGTGTCACTGTGTGTTCTCATCAAGTAAGGGTTCAGCATTGGACCTCCCTTTCTCCATCCACTGTCGAATTGGATTTTCAGCGTCGCATAGTGTAAGCTCCATAAGAGCTGGAATGGATCATCTGCATCTGTGCTCCTCTGATTTTCTTCAGCTTGAATTCGGAGCCATAGATTGAAGTTAACGTACACCAACTTATGGAGCTTCTTGTAGGATAAGCAGTTGCGAACTTTAGTGTGGATGAACACAAACGTACTCCAATTGTGCTCGCATCTGCTAGAAGAAGCGCACTGCGAAATGATCCACATGGCAAACTTCTGGAGCGTGGGCGTGTCCGAACTGAACACACCCCACCAATATGCTGCAACAGAGCCAAAATTAGCAAGGCTACATTGTTGCTTCCCAATAGAATTAGAAGGATATGAGATAGCACTGTCAACCAAGAAACTTCTGATGACACGCCAATTATCAGTTGGTTGTTTAGACTTCAGTACCATCTTCCCAAAAGAATTAACTGCCACCCCATCAGTCGAGCGGTTTTCTCCACTACAGCATCGATTTTCAACAACATAGCACAGAAAATCGCCATCTACAGCTGATTTGTGAACCTCGCCAAGCAAATCGCCACTCTAGCAGCGATATTCGCTTCATTTCAACAGAAAATCGCTACTAACGCAATGAAAATCACCGGATCTACCGCCTGCTCAGAGCCTAGCGATTATCACATATATTTCAATGAAAATCGAGACTTACCTGTCGATTATCGCAGATCCAGTGGCGATAACGTGGTTTGCGGCGGCGGGATTTGGTCGAAGCCGCCAGGGAAGTGCGGGGAAGAGTGAGAAAGGTGTCGGAAACAGATTAATGGCTATCGAAAGCAGAGGGTTTCACACTTAAGATTGGGGGC
Organism: Rhipidocladum racemiflorum; assembly: GCA_036346355.1. Classification (NCBI taxonomy): domain Eukaryota; kingdom Viridiplantae; phylum Streptophyta; class Magnoliopsida; order Poales; family Poaceae; genus Rhipidocladum; species Rhipidocladum racemiflorum. The sequence continues at coordinate 17,760,462 of CM070574.1, read as the reverse complement.
ACGGTTCATTTTGGGCTGGTGGGCTACTGGGCTGGGCCACTGTGTAGGCCTGCACTATTCTCGTTTTCCTTTTCTTTTTCAAATTTCTAGATTCGGATTTTGCTGTAAAACGTTGCCTGAATTCATTTTTTTACAAAAATTTTATGCCAAAGGCAACAAACCTATTAATACTATTTTTAGGGAAATTCTGGATAAATATCTACAAAATTCCCAATTTTTTGAATTTAAATTTGAATTTTACCGATTTTCCACTCGATTTCTAAAACCATGCCCCGTCGATACCCTTGATAATCGCGATTATCTAGCAATAATCAACGATAATTTGATCCCTGCGTGGAATTGAAGCCTAGCCAGGCATGCCATTGCCACGTCAGCGGCTTCGCAAGAGGCCCTCCAGAAAAAGCGAAATTACGTCTAGGTCCTTCCACCGATTTTTTTTTTGCAAAAAGGACCCCGTGGTTCAGCTGATTTGCGGATGGGTCCTCCACTGTCTCTTTTGCAAAAAAGTCCCACCGGAAATTCCAAAATTGTGGATAGGTCCTTCCACCGGTTTCTTTTGCAAAAAGGCCTTTGTAGTTATACAAATTCGTCGACGGCTCCTAGCCAGCCCATATTTTTTAAAATCCCCTGGGAAAACTCGAAATCAAGGACATGTCCTTCCACCGGGTTTTTTTTTTGCAAAAAAGACCCGTGGTTTTGCATATGCACGAACTGATCCTCCATTTTTTTTGCGAAAAGGACTCCGTGGTTATGCAAATTAGCCGACGGCTCATACCCAGCACATTGTTTGAAACCCCCCAGAAAACCCAAATTACGTTTGTCCTTCTACCTTTTTTGCAAAAAAAAACCGTACCAAATTTCACACGGCGCGGCATCGTGCGTGACTCTACCTAGTAATTTCAATGCTTAACATAATGTTTGATGTATTACAACCTACTGTGCTACCATAGAGCTAGCTCAGACAATACTATTTTGCAATAATATGTTGGGTTATAAAGCATCACACAAATATATATTTGAAGGGAAATTCCCTATGGTGCTGCCAGCTAGCCCATAACACAACCAGATCCTTGGTTGAAAGGCAGGAACCGGCCAGACTCCAGTTGTATTCCAGTCTGACTAGTTTTTATTTTCTCTCTGTGTGTTTTATCTAGGTTGTAAGTCCTCTCCACCTCTTGTACTAATAGCCTATGCAATCCAAGTAAAACAACAGAGAAATACCCCAATTCCAGAATCCCTGCAACTGACTGAGAAAACTGGAATTAGCTAGTTCCTGCCGGAAGATTCTTCATAAACAGCTTCCATGGATTATCTGTTCAGATGTGTCACATGAACTAATTTTTTCTTATCTCTTATTTAAGGTGTGAGTAAATTAATTCATTTTAATTGATTCAGAAACATTGCCACATTGCTCTTTGATTATTTTGGTCATGGAAATGAGAGAATGGGAAGTTAGGAAAGTGGTTTCATTTTGTTCATTTGTAGATATTTGGTATTACTAGTGCAAATATAGAGCAGTATGCGTTAAAGAGTGCTTTTTCCAGCACCAAGTCTGCAAAACATGTTTAACTATGTAACATGACAAGCTGATATATGGCAGGTCAAGTAAACTGCGAATAAGCCTACATAATGAGAAAGGATCAGAAGCTTTTATTGATTTGGATGCATTGTCTGGCTCCACTGAATTTTTTCTGGAGATCCATGATAATATATTGCCTCATCGGATGGCTGCTTTTGGCATGTCTTTACAACCTGTTTTTTATGACTTGCCTGTGCCATCACAAGTTGTACAAATTGTTCCAAGATATGTTATTTCAAATGAGTCTGCTACTGCAGTTGCTGTTCGCCAATGTTTTGTTCAGGTGCTTCACTTTTGCTCTGACCTATATTTACTTTTTCGTAATTGCAGTCTCATCTGATACTCATGATTTTGGTTGTCAATTGACTAGGATGACATAGATGGACTGACAATTGAAGCCAAACAGAGGGCTACCTTACAGACGTGGAAACCTGGAAAAAAACGAGAAATAAACTACTTTGATTTGTTTGTTAAGAAGCACAAAAATGCACCTGAGGATTCACACATTTTTATCCAGTTTTGTCCAAAAGAAACTGGATATAGTTGGTCTGGACCAATTTGTGTTTCATCAATTGGCCGTTTTTTCTTAAAATTTAGAATATCAGAAGGCATTACCACAGATGGGATTAAAAGAGACACTTTACAAGATGGGAAGCTGAAACAGTTTGCTTCTGTTGATGTTGTTCAAGAGACTACTTCTTTTGTTCTGCATTTCACTAAACCACCAAAGGTTACACTACCATATCGAATAGAGAATTGCTTGAATAAAGCATATATTATGTATTTCCAGAAGGTATGCATACATTTCTAAATTCTATTGATTATATCCTATCAACAGACTAAAAATTATTGTGATATTATTGATAAAATCTTGAATTTTGCTGAATTTTTCTAGGATTCAGTTGAATCGGATGTATTACGCCCTCAAGAGTCGGTACAGTATGCATGGGATGACTTTAGTTTACCCCGCAAGTTGGTTGTGCGCATTGTTGGCAAGTTCTGATGTCCTATTTCTCTAGAGTTATTACTTTGTTGAATAATGTATTATGTTGCTGGTTATTAGTAATCACAAAATTGATTACCTCTTAAGTGCATAAAAAAGCTGCATTAAGCTCCACTACTGAATATTACATGTCTCTGCAAAGCACATATGCGAAACATTAATGTTCTACAAAGCACTAAGGTAGCAGTCACCCCACTACTTAGCGCTTGAATGGTAAACAGATATTTGTGGACCTTGCTTTTTGGAAGTGGTTCGTATATTTACGAATGGGATACATTAGCAATCTGTCATATCACATTGCGTTGCTATTTAAAATGAATATATTACAATATTGACAATGACTACAAAGAAATATATTGACAATGGTGTTTTGGCTTACTTAAACTAGTAAAGGAGACAAAAATGAACAGAGCACATCTAAGTTCGGTGTGCATCACACTGATTCACTAGCAATCCATGTGTAAATAGTTAGTTGTTAGGACGATATTGTTGTTGAGATGCCTCTAGCTATTCACATGAATTTCTGGTCTTAGAGGTCTAACACTAGTTAGTGAAGTCTTTCCTGTTAAGTACTTAAGTGTCTGTGTTGTAGATGCTTGTGTATAGACCTTGTATACTTGGCCCATCTAGTATAGAGTTAGGCCATGAGGCCCATGGTGTATGTATACATACCTCTTTTCATTCGAATATAACTCATTGGTTGAGTTAATCACTGTATCAAAGCATGGGTGATAACCATAGCCACCACTACTTCCAATCCGGCACTGGCGCCTCCTCTAGCGGTGCCACCACCAACTTCAACACCCTATTTTTAATGTTTGCTATTCTTTAATGATAATTTGTAACGTTCTGATTGATTTTCCCCAGATACACCTGCATTGCGTGAAATTAAAATTGACAAAATCAGTCCATGGAAGCCATTCTTGAAGATGCGTCAAAATAGCAGGCTTAATCTGGATTTCTCATTCAATAATGGACTAAGTTCAGGAAAACAAGGATTTGCTGAATCATTTGGACTGATGGTGTTTAAGATTGGTTATGAAGTGTATGCCGATGGTTTAACAAGAGTTCTACGGATATGTGAACATGCAGACAATCCCAAAGCTGAGAAAATTCAACGACCTATAGCAAATGTACAGTTCAGAATTTCTTATATGTGTATTCATCTCCTTGAGAAGGGCCAGGTTTGTTCTGTTCTGACTGTCGGCCAGCCTGTGCATGCTGATACCATTTTTCACTTGAATTATGTTCATTCATATTTTCAATTCAAATTCTGATTCTTTTTATCTTTGCATGTTTGTTTTGTTGAAGAGTGAGGAAAAGGCCCAATCACCATCCACAATCTTAACATCAATATTTCAGCATGTATCTGCTGATTCAGTTATCACAGATAGATGCAAGCATATCTCTGTTGCAATTTATGTAAGTAGTGACCCTTGTGGACTTGTATATGTGGCTAGATTAATTACTGGAGGGAATAAAACTTGCACTGTTTTTTTGAAACACAAAAAACATGCAGTCAGTAAACGTGGATGCAAAATGGGAAGGAGCTTCGTTTGGGTCAATTCTTAGGAGGAACAAGCTTCAGGATGCTACTCTCAGTGAGAGTATTCTTCGCATAATCTTTGTACTGAATTCAACCAACTCCAGTGTCAAACAAGTCCAATACTGTTCCATAATTCTACAGGTAATGAAACTGGTGTGCTTGCTTCTTGTTAACACCTAGAACAATCTATTCTTAGAGTACTTTTTTTACAGTTGATTCATTTATTGTTTTCTAGTACAACATCACCATAATCAAAAATTCTCTAACAAAAATGAGACGTCACAGCCTATTGATCTGAGGGTTGATGAGGAAACATTAATGAAGCTTGTACCATTTTGGAGAACATCCCTTGCTCCTCCCGGAACTCCAAGTACTCAATTTTATTTTAGACATTTTGAAGTACATCCAATGAAGGTGCCTTGCTCTCTTTTTTTGTTTTGCTTCTGTGATTATGGTTTGGTGTTTTCAATTTTGAGTCACTGATTGGGTTTTGCTTACGAATGCAATGGTCTAAAGATCATCGCAAGCTTTAGTCCTGGAAGTCCACACACAACTTATAGTTCTGCTCAAGAGGCTCTGAGAGCACTATTGCATAGTGTTATAAAGGTACTTTAAAAGCAGCTTTCAAGTTATGTTAAAACAGCACCTTATTGATTTTGGAAGGACCATCTGTGGTTAATTTTATTGTAACTTTGTAAATCTTTTTACCGTTTTCGTTTTCTAGGTACCTGAGATAAGCAACACGGTGGTGGAGCTCAATGGTGTTCTCCTAAATCATGCTTTGGTTACATTCCGTGAGCTGTTTCTAAAATGTGCCCAGCATTATTCTTGGTACATCAAAACTCTTATTTGTCATGTAAAAGCTATGGCTGTACATTTTTTTCCACTCACAGTGTTGTCTTGAATTTTGTTTACCCAAGCTTATGACTAATCGTGAGTAATCAATAGGTATGTCTTGAGGGCAATCTATGTAACAAAGGGAAGCTCATTACTTCCTCCATCTTTTGCCTCAATTTTTGATGACTCTGCTTCATCTGTTCTTGATGTTTTCTTTGACCCTTCTGATGGCTCACTCAATCTCCCTGGGCTTACCATAGGTAAAATGTGTTTTGTGATCTTTGGAGAAAGATTCCGTGGTCATTATGTTATCTTGAATCCAGTTCTTTCGAACTAGATGACATTCTTGTTGGCAAATCCTTGATTGGAGCAATAACCTACTTTTACTCATCAAAATGGTCTCTTCCTATTCTGAAAGATTTCTACTGCCATATCTTGAACTGTGATGTTTATTTGAGGTTCTGCCTGTAATTATTCTGCATGTTTATTCAAGGCATGAACTGTGATGTAATCTTGATCTACATAAGAAGCCAACATTACAATGTCTATTCTTTTGCATCTAAAAACATAAGACTAGTTTATCTTCGATGTGGAGTTCAACTATATGACTTTACTTATTTATGGCTTGTGCAGGCATGTTTAAGTTTATAAGCAAAAATATGAAATCAGGTGGTTTTTCTGGAACAAAGCGGTACCTTGGTGATCTTGGGAAAACTGTGAGCTTCCAAAACTTACTGGATCAACAATGATTTTCAATGGATTAATGTGATGTTGGGTCTTTTGTAGGTTAAAACTGCAAGCTCAAATGCTCTCTTTGCTGCTGTGACAGAAATTTCAGATGGTGTTGTGAGAGGAGCAGAAACAAATGGTTTAAATGGCATGGTATCCCCCCACCCCCCCACCCCACCTGGGTCATGCCGTTTTCCGCTTTTCTCAAGAAATCATATGTAATTACACATGGCAATGAATTTCTACCTTGCAGTGATAAAATTATAAATCGCTTTTTCTCTTTTGTAGGTTACTGGCTTCCACCAAGGTATCTTGAGGTTGGCAATGGAACCATCTGTGTTAGGGCAGGCTATAATGGAGGGTGGTCCAGACAGGAAGATCAAACTTGATCATAGTCCTGGTCTTGATGAGGTTCTGCCCATCTGCTAGTACTAAATTTTGCAACCTAGAGCTTCCGTTCATAACTTACTCAGACATCAGTGTTTTTTCCAGCATATATTTTTAGAGAAATTTTACGGTGGATTATACTTGTAGTATAAAATGTATAGTAGAAATCACATCTAACCGTTGATTTGTTAAGGGTATTTCTACTACTAGTAAACTCTAGTTAATCTGATCCATTGGATCAAAAAGAATGAACGGTTCATATTCAATTTAGTGTACCGTAAAAGAGCTCATATTTTTAACATGCCATCTGCCAATTTTCAGCTATACATTGAAGGGTACCTACAAGCTATGCTGGATGTCATGTATAAACAAGAATATCTTCGTGTCAGGGTGGTTGATGACCAGGTAACCTTTTTGTATCTGTTTGCTTTTGACATGTTCTGGTAGTGTATGTTATCATCTGCTACTTTTGTTGTTTCAAGAGAGTGCATGCGCACATGTAAATACCAGAGCTGCTTTCTCACTCTAATACTGTACCTTTTCTTCTCCAGGTTATCCTAAAGAATCTACCGCCAAATAGCGCTCTCATAAATGAAATTGTGGAAAATGTGAAGAGCTTTCTTGCGAGCAAGGCATTGTTAAAAGGAGATGCTTCTACAATTCGGCCTTTGCGCCATCTGCGAAATGAGCCTGTGGGTTTCCTCTTAAACCCGAAGCCGGTATCTCGATGGGATGGCCGTTGACATAAGGATAATTCGGCCTTCTTTGACTGCCTGCAGGAGTGGAGGATCGCGCCGACGGTACTCACCCTGTGCGAGCACCTGTTCGTGAGCTTCGCGGTGCGTTTGCTGCACCGGGAAGCCACCAAGGCCATCGCCGGAGTCATGTCCAAAGTGAAGAAACCCACCGGAGGCGAGGGCGAGGGTGAGGGCGAGCCATTGTCATCGCTCGGCGGAGCCCTGTCGAAGCGGAGCAGACTGTGGACCGTAGGGAGGTTCGCGGTTTCAGGCATGGTGGCCTACGTCGACGGCCGGCTGTGCCGCCACATACCCAACCCTGTGGCCAGGAGAATCGTGAGCGGGTTTCTCTTGAGCTTCATTGACAGGAGAGACAACGAAGAATAGACAGGCAGGCGATCTCTACCTTTCGCTCCTGCTCCATGGCAACGAACAGGAATTGGCCCGAGCGTCGTACCAAGAAACGATGTGTATGTAGCTTTGTACAGCAATTTTGACCGCGTCATAAGCGCATTCTGTGTACAGAAACACTCACCGGACGGACAGTAGAGGTTAAAACCGTTTTCCCCTCGTTACATTCCGTTGCCAAGATTGGAGGTTGTTAATTCAGAGAAGCACGCGGAGCTGACGGAAGGATTTGTCAGCATCCAGAAGATGTGAGATCGACGTGGCCAGCGTCAACGTCTCCGACGTTTGGTCGGCAAGAAATATTTGCATCGTTCAGCAAAAGAGGATTGCGATTGCTACAACAAGAAGCGAGAGGGGACAGCGACTACACATGCCAGCCATTGCCAACGCCGGCTCGCACGCGATGGTGGTACCCACACAGCCCCTTGATCTGAAAATTGGAATGCGATGGTCGGATTTTATTTTTCTGTGGCCCAAATCAAATGCCTTGATCGGAGGGCGAGGACTCTTAACAAAGGGAAAACAGCCTTTCCTCTTATGCAGATAATATATGTACTCCCTAATTCAATGGCGAGTGCATAACTAAAATATAGCCGGCGTTAGTGGGACTAGGATAACATGACATCAAGATTTTGGAGGCACGTATTCAGTGTAAACTATTTTTATCGTGAAAACTTGTAAAAAAAATATATGCGCACATTTTCAAAAATTCTCAAAAAAATTACTATACGTAGTGGAGGTGAACTTTGTAAAATGTGAATAACGAACTTAATTGCATTTGAAAGATATGAAATTGACAAGCAGCATAATGAAGCATAATGAATAGACAGTGAAAATCACTATTCAAGCTGAATTCATGATTTTCAAGCATAATGAATAGACATATGAAAATCACTATTCAAGCTGAATTGCAGTAGTCAAAAGCATAAAGATTTTGGTGTTCAAATTTTACAGGGTTGTAGAATCTCACATCCTTTATTTATGGTAATTTTTTTAAGAATTTTTAAAAATTTGTACATATGATTTTTCGGAGTTCACACAATAAGAGTTATTTAAACTAGATATGTGCCCATATTTTGGAGCGAAAGGAAATGCTTTTGACTACTGCAGCCAATTAGCTAATTAATGTTGTATGGATGAGTACGGACAAGGGAGTTCCTATTCTGCAACTTAAGCAATCCCCACAGTTGCGGACAGTCTGATCGAGACATCGGATGGTCTAGATCGGCTAAAAATTGGATGAACAGTGTTTGATACATTGCCATAAAAATTTTTGCACATTATTTTTAGTCGATCCGATCTATCAATTTTTAATCGACGTCCTATAAGGACTACTTAACTTGCAGGATACACCTAATCTCTGTCCAAGGAGTACAGATGTGGAAGATAAAAAGGGTCGCCTTTTTACCATCACCTCAACTTTCCCCTTCGTTTACCATGCAATCAAAGACAAATCTACACGCACGCATACTAAGTTGGGATCTTGATTTGTATAATCTACCAGATGTTATTTTTTCTCAGCCACATCTGTGTCAGTTGGACTGAAATTGACGATAGAGAGAGAATGTGCACCTTTTGTGATATATTTTATACTTAACTTTCATATATATAGACAAATTATACAAACTAGTTTAGAGAAAAAAAAAACTTTTGGAAGGATAATCCTCACCTCCAGGAAGAGTAACAGAAACACATAATTATCAATCTCGAAATTGCAATATTTAATTATATGATAAATACCGTGCCTCTATCCCACAACACGGGTGAACACACCACACACCAGTGCCTATTGACAACCACCGTCCCAAAAACTGAGACTCAAACTCGGAAAAATGAAACCTCCACCGTAAAGAATCCATTTCGAAAATTCAAACTTAAAACATATCAATCGCCCACATAGGCATACAGAAATTTAACCAGACGTGAACTTTGTTTGCCATTAGGGGCCCCAGATGCAGCGACTCGACGGAGCCAATACCCGTGGTGTACCGCCTTTTCAATCCCGTTCCCTCGTTTTGCCGGCAAATCCAACCGAAAGTAGGGGCGCAACAAGAGCCCGAACTGGGGGGGCGCCGTTCAGTCCCGTCCCCGTTTGGCGTTTGGCACCTGGTTGCTGCCGCACTTGCCGCGTTCCTCTCGCTGCCGTCTCTCCCCTTTCCTCCTCCTCCACCACCAAATTCCAAATTAATCCGAGATAATTCGCTCTTCTCCTCCCCCGCGCGATGGTAATCTGGTAATGTGATTGGCGCTCGGCTCGATTGCAACGTCAGCGCCAGCGCGTGTCTCGGCCGTTTGGTCCCATTTGTTGCGCCTCGTCATCGGCGACCTTACCGCCGGCGAGGGGGGGCGGCGGGGCGCGGCAAGCCAGGCCTCCTTCCGCCGTAGGCGTCTTATCTCGTCGAGAGGCGTCTTCTTGGGTCGATTTCTTCTTTCTTGGTAAGGAACCCTAGCTTGATCGTATGGATTTGGTTGTCCTAGGAGTAATTCGTTCTTGTTCTCTTCCGTGCCTGTGAGCAATCGAATCCTACTAATTTAATCCATTCGCGTTCCATGGTTCGTTCGATTAGTTTCTTCTTGGGCGGGCGCAAGATCGATTCTCCACGTCAAGTTCGCCCCTGTTCTCATACGAGGAAATGGACGTGGTAATCACATATGAAAATTGTATATATAGGGAAACTTTACAGCTCAATTCAATCCCTCTTCGCTTGTCTTTTTTTGTTACAGGGTCCACAGATAGGTATGTATATTCACTGTGTTTTCTTGATTTATCACAGCGATCTGCTTTGCTTGATTGTACCAAGAACAAAGGGGGACAAGGTCTAGATTAGGCGAAAAAGCACTGCTTTTGTTCAAAGAGATGAATGATTCAACATTTCAAGATAGTCATATTTTAGCAATTAGCATTTCAAACCAAGTGGAAGGAGGGCATTGTTTGTGGTTCGTCTTCAAGCCTGTGTTGCTCAAGGAGGAGCTTCCAGCACGACCATCATTCCTTTGCCTTGTGTCAAATGAATAACCAATTTGGGTCCAACAGCCAGAAGAACGTGAATTCGGTCTATCAAGATCTGACTAAAATTCTTGGTCTTAGTAGGTTTGACTCAGAGAACCTTTCTGATGTCTCAAGTGCTGATTTGCCAGTGAAATGCGCTATGGATCTGACAAATTTGGTGCATATGAGGACCATACCCTCCGAGAATGGACTGAAACGAGCTGAAAATTCAGGTGATAATCTGCAAGATATGTCTTTGACATGTGAAAGCCCACATGCTGGAAAAGCCAAGTTCATGTGTAGCTTTGGTGGGAAAATCTTGCCTAGGCCAAGTGATGGGAAACTCAGATATGTAGGCGGGGAAACACGTCTTATCTCAATACCCAGAAACTTGTCATGGACGGAATTTGTGCAGAAAACCCTGACAATCTACAATCAGCCTCATATCATCAAGTATCAGCTTCCTGATGAGGATCTTGATGCGTTGATATCTCTTTCGTGTGATGAGGATCTTCAGAATATGATGGAAGAGTACTACAGTCTTGAAAAGGCCAATGGCTCACCTAGACTTCGATTATTTCTCGTTTCCCCAACTGAATGTGAGGATTCATTGTTAGATTCAAAAAGCTTAGAGAGTGAACCGGAATATCATTTTGTCGTTGCTGTGAACAATCTGGCACAACTGAAGCAGAGCATCAGTGGAAACAGTTTGATGAGCCAATTGAGCAATCAGTTGGATAATTGTCCACTCCCTCACAGAGACTCACCTGTCTGTCAAACAGAGATAGAAAGTGGAGCTAAATCTTTGGCTGGAACAACCCCCAATGAGTCTCCCCCTCAGTTTTTTCTTGCTCCATACACACCACAAATGGTGGCTGAGTCATCAGCAACTTCCTCCCCAAGCTCAAGTTTGCAGAGGACTATGAAACAGTCTAGGATGCGACTTTCTGCAGATAAATCAACAATGAATCAAGAACATGAGAACAAAAGTGAAGTTTGCAATGGATCAAATCTGAAAACCATGCTCCTGGACCATCAAGACAAGAAGGAAAATGACGCAGACACGAGTATTGGAATCGGATCTCCCACACACCATCTTCACATTCAAAGGCAGGTGAAAGATTTTGCTATACCTCGAGATGAGAGTGACTTGAGTTCACATACCAACTGTGGTATGTCTACTCCAATGGAAACACCGTTTTATTCTGAAAAGGTCTCCATGCGTCCAGAGAATGCAAGATGGGTATCTGGAATGCACGAGTACAATGGTCAAATTCAAGGCATGCCTCATGCCTTCTCTGATCCTTTGCTGAAAGATAACACGGTACTTGCATCCAATTTGTCATTAACTGCTGATTCCTACATAGCCCCATCATTTTCCCAGAAAATATGTCAAACTAGTGAGCTAGAGAGAACAATAGGTGGAACTAGGCCAGATTTTGTATGTGTTAAGCCACCTGAGTTTGCTCAAACGGAGAAACCAAATTACCTTGTTTCTAATCATATTGACCAGCGGTATGATCAAGGAATTACTGGTGCAACCAGTTCGGAGCCAGCGGTATTTTACCAACAAGACAGTTTGTCTAGTAATGTGATACAGAAAGGTCATGATGGTAGTCCTATTGTTCAACAGCAGGATAAATTTTATCATCTGGAGAATGGCGCAGGTACAAATGTTGCCCCCCAGTGCATTTTTGTTGACACAAGGTTCAATTCGTACCGCACACGTGGTGCAAGGATGTCCTCAGATGAGTTAGATGCTCTGGAAAGCTCAGTTCCAACGTCGATGCTTGCTACTGATCATTCCCGTTCATATCTTCTTAATGGATGTTCTAATGGATCCCAAGCAGATAATTCAGATCGTGGACCTCATGTAGAGGAACTGAATTCAGGACATGTTGTTACAGATTATGGAACTGCTGGCTGTGTGCATGGGAATGATAAAGTTGCTCCAGGGCCCCATATACTGTTGCCTATAAACTCTTTTGAAGCTTTTGCCTCGCAAAGATCAACAACAAAGAAAGTACCTGGTGTATATCAAAATGGAAATTTGGATGAATCGTCAGTGCATCACTCTGGTTTGGCTACCTCTCCACTTCTTGGACCGAGTGATTCTGATCTGAACGTAAACTTTTATGGCAAAAGCACCCTCTCCTTGTCCTCATCTCAGAATCCAGTTCTGGATGGTGTTTCAAGGAGAGAGGTTCCTCTTCTTGATCAGTGTAATATTGCCTGCAGTGGTGTAGGAGTAATTGGAATTGATCATGCCACCATCAATAATACAAGCATGAAGCTAAAGGACAGAATGCATAGTAATGTTCAAATGGAGGCACCTGTTATAGTTGAGGATGTGACAGATAATGTGCCTTCAGGCATTCCATCATGCAGACCAGTTGTTCCTCAGGTTGAAGTGGCAGCTGAAGAACGGCAACAGGTGATTATTTCATCACAGAAGGATGATGATGCTAGGAGCAATGGGCCAGAGTTAGCTAATGAGGTATAACCTGTATTGTATATTGAGCGTGTTATTCATTCCGTATGAATAGTTGAGCATATCATGTTTGTTGTTCCAAATTTCAGGATCACGATGATGAAGGAGCTGCAGATGGATCCATAAGTGATGCTGCAATTGCTGAACTTGAAGCCAGCATGTATGGCTTGCAGGTGCAGTTCTTGCGCTCTATATTTGTTTAGCAATTATAGTACTCTTCTGAGCAAGATGGCTATTTGCTTCATGAAAGAACATCTTCATGCATTTTATCTATAACACGCAAGTCATATAAGCATGTTGTTTTGATTCGATGATCAGATCATAAGAAATGCTGACCTTGAGGAACTACGTGAATTGGGATCCGGCACATTCGGAACAGTATACCATGGAAAATGGCGAGGAACGGATGTTGCTATCAAACGTATTAAGAAAAGCTGTTTCGCGGGGAGATCATCTGAACAGGAGAAACTTGTGAGTAGTATTTCCATCACTCTTTTTTAGTCGTTTGACCGCTTCATCATCCATGCAAAATTTCAGTAACAACCTAACAGAAAAACATTGGTTATAACAGTAAGTTTTCGGCACATGAAGCTTGCTTGATTTTGCATGTAGATATGTTAGCACCCTAACTAATAATGATTGCTGGAATGGAAGCTTTCTTGATAGAATGCATGCATAACGCCGGCACTTTTTTTGTGCAGACCAAAGATTTTTGGAGGGAGGCGCAGATTCTTTCAAAGTTGCATCATCCAAATGTTGTTGCTTTCTATGGTGTGGTTCCTGATGGAATTGGAGGAACATTGGCAACTGTGGCAGAATTCATGGTGAATGGATCTCTAAGGAATGTTCTTTTAAGAAAGGACAGGTGAGTCACGTATGTTTCTGATTAGTGCTTTCCACTCTGCACAATGATGTAACTGTTTACTAGATCTGTGCAGAACGCTTGATCATCGGAAAAAGCTCATCATTGCTATGGATGCGGCATTTGGGATGGAATATTTGCACTCCAAAAGCATAGTCCATTTTGATTTGAAATGCGACAACTTACTCGTTAATTTGAGAGATCCTCAGAGGCCAATCTGCAAGGTAGTTTTCGATCCACATCAAGCGCTGGTGCGAGTTATTAGAAAGTTGTGTTTATTATCGATAAGGAAAAGGTCCAATTGTCAACCTTCAACTATGGCCTAAGTCTATATTTCAACCTTCAACCCCAAAACCATTTGTACCATTTGTTTTGCATCATCCAACTATCAAAACTGTGCAAATCACCCCCTTGCCCAACACCACCCCGGTTTCTGCTGACATGGCGTCTGCGTGGACGTGGAGTCAACGTGGCAAAAATAAAAAAACAATGCGACCTACATGTCAGACTCAAATGTCCTATTCTTCCTCCTCTCTTTTGCCATGCTCTCTCTCTCTCTCCCCAATCGCCATAGCAGTAGTAGCAGCACCCATGGGGCCTCACCGTGGACCGCTCAAAGGCAGCAGCCAAATTAGGTTTGAGTATAGTAGACGGTTTCATTTTGATTGACATCAGCCAAAACAACTGCCACCTCACATGAAAACCGGGGTGGATTCGTTTCTAGGAGGTATAGTAAACGGTTTCAATTGTTGGACGGTGTGAAATGCCGGGTTTTAGGGTCGAAGGTTGATTTCTAGTCTGGGGCGATAGTTAAGGATTGTAAAATGGACCTTTTGCTACCAATAAATAGCAAAAAGTTTCACCTTGGTTTTGGCCTTTTAATTCTGATGTCATTGGGTTGTTCTGTTAATAATTCTCAGGTTGGAGACTTCGGATTGTCAAGAATTAAGCGCAACACTTTGGTTTCTGGTGGTGTACGGGGCACACTTCCGTGGATGGCACCAGAGCTGTTGAATGGGAGCAGCAGCCGAGTGTCTGAGAAGGTAAAGTAATTCATCAGACTTCAGGTCATTGTTTGCATGTACAACCATGCTGTGCCTGATACGTAAAGAACTAACAACTGGGCACATGTAGGTGGATGTGTTCTCTTTCGGGATATCTTTATGGGAGATCTTGACTGGTGAGGAACCCTACGCAAATATGCATTGTGGCGCCATCATAGGTATACCTAAACTACCCACCTCTTGTTTTGATTACCTTTCAGTATTGGTCCATTATCTTGAGACAGAATCCTTCGTCAATTCACGCTCCGAAATCATCTAAATTTCTTTACATTAGTTTTGTTGAATCCTCCCAAGTAACCTGCATGCTTTGTTGTGAGAAGGGGGTATCGTCAACAACACACTCCGGCCTCCGATACCTGAAAACTGTGAGCCTGAATGGCGAAACCTGATGGAGCAATGTTGGTCGGCCGATCCTGATGCCCGCCCCTCATTCACCAAGGTCACAGACAGGTTACGAGCCATGTCAGCAACGCTTCAGTCAAGGGGGCAGACTGCGGGGAACAGGTGAAGCTTATGCCATCCCACCGACAAAATGATTGCCTGCAACGGGATGGATCAAATCATTCAGGACGGGTCGCCCATCGTTTCCTGGCTGACCTTCCGGACTCCTATATGTGCATAGATTATAGATAGAGTCTACACTATACATACATGTATTTGCTGGTCTTGGTGTGTATTCTATTCTGATGTATTTATTATGCTTGTTCTGTTCATTTTAATCATTTTTGAAGGTTTCTGAAGCAACTGGATGTATCTATCCGAGTGAACATGTACTGCAGGCATCTTATGGCCTCAGTCATGTTTTTGCAATTTTTTGTGTAGCTCGTGATGGTCTACCAGACCACTCGAGCTTTACGGCTTTGGTTGTAAAGATAATGGGCCTGACACTTGTAATTATATAGCAGATGAACTGGCAAAAAATATATTCACATGCCACTTTTGGAACCACGAATTGAGAAACAGATGGAAAGTTATGTGTGTCTGAAGTTGCCATTTTTTCACAGCCCACTGGTTTGTGTACTGACTAGGTTGTAGGAAATGTGACGGCGACACCTGGTCCGTGGCTAAACCAGCAGCAGCAGCACACAGGCTACAGTCGGAGGGCTGACTGAATTCATTCAGATGTACATACAGACAAGGCATCCATATTCATACTAGTCATCAGAGATCACTACCGACAGTTTCAGTCAGAACGGATAAACAATACAGGCGCATCGAATTGTACGTACGTACACTTGATTCGATTTTACTGTATCATCTACTGCAAATCTGTTTTACTGCGCAACAGCAAGTAGTGCCTCCCCATTATGTTTTACTGGAGCTGGTCCATGCTTGAGTTTGGACGGTTTTGTTTACCGTTTTACTGTCCGCATCATTTACCTAGGTAATTAATTGACCGCAAATCCATGTTTGGACGGCGGGTGGGTTGCTAGCAGAAAGTACAACCGACGTTACAGCTCTGGATGGCCTTGTTTAATTAGTGCTTAAGCATCTCTCTAGCTTTGACCAAACTGCTGGCTGACTGCTCTTTGAATCTACTGTTTTCTTTCTGAGAAATACTTCTATGCTCTTCCTTTTAAAAGTTGCACAATTATTAAAGCATGAATGAATGGTAGATAGTGATTACTTACCCCTTCGTTTGCTTCAAGATTTATGTAACTTGTACTAGAAGAAAAAGCATAGAAGCAACACTCTTTCTTTTTTCTTTTTTGGATCCAGAAGAAAGCCATGGCGAGAGAGCAGGAGACTGGAGAGTGAAGTTGCTTCGAAAGGTGTTTTCGCTGGCCTAGTTGTCAGCAGGCCATTCCCTAGGGTTCGACAGAAAAAAAAACGGGTCATTTTAGTCATTACCTAAGTGGTTGATGGAGAATAAATTCTTACGTTTCTATGTCATTTTTTCCGCCAACGATTTCTTCTGCCCGTTCCCCATTGTGTGTATGCCAGTATGTCACTCCCAGTATCTTAATCAGCAGTACTAGCCTTTTGCTTCTTTTTCTTTCTTTTCTTTTTCTTTCTTTGTAAAAACGATGATGCGCTGAAGTGATGGATTTCAGACTGAAACCGTCAAAGTTACGGTGTTAGTTATCATGCTGATTAAATACTTTACTACCAGGTAAAAGTACCTACTAGAATGTGCTCGACAAGTCCAGAGCAAATAAACAAACAGACGACACTGGCTGACACGTGAAACCATGTCCTGCAGCTACCTGTTTCAAGCTTTAACTCTCTCTCTCTCTCTCTCTCTCAAAATATATATATATATATATATATATATATATATATATATATATATATATATATATATATATATGATAATAATTGAGCTCCTTGATTACCCGTGTATAAATACACATCAGCTTGCCACCTTTCCATTCTCTCACTTGCTATCAACCTCCGGCCTCCGCAGTCCGCACTACCACTACGGCACTACAATCTCTCAAGAAAGCCTTGCCAGTTGCCACTCGATCTCTTGCCATGGCGTCCATGCTGTCCAAGAGCCCCTCTTCGTCGCCGCCTCCGCCGGCTCACGACGACGGCGACGGCAACGCAACGGCCACGGCGCAGGTCACGAGCCGCCTGTACCTGCACAGGCCGGAGCCCGGCGAGGGGGCGATGGAGAAGGACGCCGTTCTCCGCCGCATCAGGCACCGGAGGCGCGCCAATCGCGTCCGGGACGCGCTGCACTCGCTGCTCCTGCAGACGGCGCAGGAGCCGGGAAAGGACGGCGAGCACCCGGCCTGGCTCGACGACGCCTTCTCGTCGCCGTAGCTGTCCAAACTCTGCACTCGCCGCCATACATTCTTGTGTACGTAGATCAATCATGATGGGTGGTGACCAAGAACGTACTGCAAATTAATATAAGAATCCATGTCCGATGCTTAACTCGTTCTAGTATGCAGTACTAATTCAGTATATATGCATGCATATATGGATGCAAGAAATATCTGTGCTTCAGTAGTTCAGTGTGTGTGTGTGTGTTTTTCTTCTATTGGATGATCTTATTAGAGTCTGTGCTTGCTTGTGTTGAAATAAATGATTCGGTGCTATACGTCCTGATCAGCGTAGTATAAGCAAATTAACCATTTCTGAATTGATTCCTCCGCGATGTCTTGGATTCCATTGTTGTTTTAGAAATTGCTGAGAGTACTCGGCTGTTCTCATTTTGAGATTACTCAAATTTCCATCCCTTCGATTTGACTCGAGATTCACGCTTCGGTTTTGTCTCCGGCAATGTCTGTGAGTTAGGGTTTGTGAAGTTGTGATTCACCCGATTTAGATTTTGGGTTCACCGGAACATCAGATTTAGAGGAAGGGGCGCCGGTAGACTGTTGCTTAAATTATATAGTGTGGGTGTATACCCAGATAGGAAGTGCCATAACCATTAACTAAGCAGCTTCTTTTGGACCCTGCCATTATCATTGTAGTATGAAATAGTTTGCTCACATAAGCAGTTTGTCTACTCCAGAGGGCACTCACAAACCATATGATGAACAAGACGAAAAGATGTTTCTTGAGCACGTGCTGTAGATCATCGTAGGTATGGTGCATATATAATCAAACACAGCTTGTGCAAATAGCTCATTTGTTACTACTGTACAATGCAACTGGAAATAGAAAAACGAAAGGGGAAAAAAATCCTGCCTATAGCAGTTGTGCGCAAGCAAACCAGCACACTCATGTCAATATGTAAATCAGAGACACGGATTATCCTGGTAACAATGTAAAATTTAAATTTTTCAGTATCACTGTAATTCTTTCATGTGTCAATAAACACCCCCTGTTGGATTCAAGAGGATTACAGATAGTATATATTTCCAAGAGGATTACATACGTAGCGCCAACAATTTCAGCTTTTATAGAGAACTAACTTGTATCCGTGACCTTTTGAGCTCTACAAACAAAACAGAACCGTCGAAGTAAAATGGGCTAAGAGGGACACACTAAAAGAATATGATGAATCAGTATCACAAAATATGTTGCTCTGCGGTTCATACTGTATGACTACTAGAATCCAGTAGCCTGTCTCCTTCCGAAGGCATATCAGATGACATCTCCAAATTTTGCTTGGCTGTCATCTTGTTCCACTCATTCTCAACACGGAAAAAGACCCACTGAAACCGCCTCACTATTTCCAATGCTGTTATAGTAAATACTGTCAGGTAGTTGTGCCGAAGATGTGCTGAAAGCTTGTATGTCCATGTACAGCGGAGCACGAGATTGCTGCCTAACACCAAGTAATATACCTGCACAGCAATCATAAGAGCTAATGACAAAAGCGTCAAGGTGGGCTAACTAAAACCATGTATATGTACGAGTTTATACCCAGATCTGCCCATAAAGAAGATTAGTCCATGTACTTGGGTTTTTGAACACGAAAATCCTCGTTAAAATGCTGCAGGGATAGAGAAAAGCTCATTAGCAGCAATGGAGAAGTGCAAACACATGTTGAAGTAGCAAATAAATTATGTAAATATGACATACCTCAAGTCCCAATCTCGCTTTATATCCCAGTAGAAGGAATAGAGCGAATTTATAACACTAGAAATAAGCCAGAGGGGCCGGTAAAAACTAACCCACTTGTCAGGGAATACATGATACTTGAGAGCTGATAAGAAAATCACCGGGACTGCTGTCGAGTACTTGAGCGCTGGATTTGGAACAGAATGTCAGTAAATGATTACAGAACCAGGTATCAAACATACGATCACAAATCATAAGTCGTACCATTTTCTAACATTTTAAACATACAAGTCGTATACAAAATAAAGAATCAGAAATGCCTCATGGTGAGCAAATTACCGTTCAGAAGACAGGTCTTCTCTTTTGTATCCTTATACTGTCGAAGGCATTGGAAGAAACGGCACAAATAGGGGAATACGAGAACTAGAGGAATAGCTACGGAATGGCTACCGCAAATTGAATCAGCTTCAAACCAAGCAATTGTCGCAACCTGTGAAATATCAAAATAACAAGATGTTATAGAGATACGACATAAGTTATAGCAATTATTTACAACTGTCAAACTAAGACAATAGCATGTTATTTGCCAGTAATTAGGAGACTGCTCGGGACAATATGCACATAGCAAAAGGAAAATATAAGAAATTAACCTGACGATTAACCATGCGACAAACTGAACGTTCCAAATCTGAGAACACCTGTCAACAAACGAAACAATTAAGCAAAATGGTAGAAATACCAAAATATTAGTACTGTCAGCTCAGGACAACCCACAAGTTAGAAACAGTTTTCTACAAACTAAGAAATAGTAATATGTGCTCACATAGTTAGGAATGTTTTTTTCTTACAAAAAATATATTACACTAAAGACAAGATGAGAAACAGAAATTCATATAATACTAAACAAGAAGCCATGTCCTACTATCTCCAAACAGTGATAATTTAAACAAAAAAATATTCACAACCGATACTTTTAAATAAATTAATGCATACCTTTGACATGGATGTAAAAATATCAGCCAAAAAGAAGTCTGGGAATGTAATTGCCTGCAGAACAAGGGCACAGGAAATCATTATAAATTTGATTTGATATGATTGCTGGCATTAGGTACATGCTAGCAGAGTTTCAAATTTTGTTTTCGATTCACATCTTGTCACCCTCCGAAATCCGAAATTTCAGCGAAATCTTGTTATTTCAGACAAAATCCAAAAGGCAAATTTCAATTCCGGAATTTTTTGAACCAAGATTTGCCAAGATTTCGACGAAATTGACCGAAATTTCGCATCTTTACAAACCCTATCAAATGGTCCATCAAGGCTATAAAAATAAGTGCACCTCTTATAGAACAAGAAGTGCGTGTAGGCCAGGTGGTCTACAGTGTCAACTCACATATAGGAGGTCTAGGGTTCGATTCCTGGTCTCAACACTATTTTTTTAAAATTTTGGAAGCCATTCAAAGTGCTATAAAAATTAGTGTAGCTCTTGTAGAACAAGAAGCGTAGGCTGGCCGGGTGGTCCACGACACCAACTTACATATGGGAGGTATGGGGTTATCTTGATCTCAACACTATTTTTTTTATTTTGCAAGCCGTTCAAAAAATTGCGTCGGACAATGGAGTCGAACCACTTCTATATAAGGTGTAGATGATTAATGGTCCAAAAAATGTTGCGTCCGGCAAGAATCGAACCATGGAAATTTTGCACGCTAAGGTGGTGCTTTACCATCCCAGCTATGCCCCTGATGTTGTTCCGGTTCAAATCTGGCCCTAAAAGTACCAAATCTGATTGATTTTATAGCTATTTCGGTCCGAAAACCCGAAATCTCGGTGAATTTTACCAAAAAACGCTGAAATTCATAGGGTTACTGTAGTAATTTGAAAAAAAAATTTATTCCGCTGGGATTATGAATCTTAGGGGTGGCCAAAATCCGAGATTTCGCCGAAATTTCACAAAATCTCACCAGGATTTTGAACCCTGCATGCTAGCCACAACAAACCATATCATATTGTTTATAGCATAGCTAAAAGCAAGACCTATTGTACCCATTACTAACGAATTGTATAGCTTACTTGTAATGGGAGTATTATACGCCACACCGTCCTCAGAAAGTAGAAGCGTGACGATAAGTAAAACATATCAAAAGGAGAAAGGAGGATAATCAGAAGGATGGCATACAAAAGAACCTGCAAGAGGCAGAAAGATATGTCAATTTCACCATCATGGATTTGAAAAACAATGCATCAGTATAGAACACAACATGATATTTTTGCTTTCAACTTGGGAAAGGAATAGGTGGATCATAGTTCATCTAAAACTTCAGATTCACTTTAATGTTACAAGCAGCCACCAGTGTGTGCACATGTATATTAATTGTTTGCATTGCGAATACAGTTTAATTGTACTAAGATGGACCTTTCCACTGATTTGATTGAAGAAAATATATTTATTTTTGGGGGAAAATAAGAGGGCAAAAGCATTAACATTCAGTGCTAAATATGCCAACAATAATGAGAATATTCTCATTATTATACTGTTCCTTGTGAGAACTCTGGGAGTAATATTCTTGCTCGCACTTGATTATTGGTAAGCATTACCACAAATATGACCAAACATAATTTGTAGGGCCCAAAAGGTATCATGAGCTCAAGCAGACAAGAAGAACAAAGCATGGAATGAAATACTTAATGGGCTAGATATTACACTGGTTGAGATGCAGCAAGCGACACTTCCCCATGTGAGTACAGATATAGGTAAGCTGTCATACTTGTCGGAACAATTAAAGTCAGCCAAGTCGCACACTGTAGATGAAATAAAAAAATGAGAGCTTTACTTTAGCAGAATAATATGCCAAACACAAATAACATGAGAAGATATACAACATAACACCAACAGAAAGAGCATCGATAAATGCAGAAACAACAAAAACAAAATGCAGAAGAAATCCTGACATAAGTTGCAGAAAAGAGCCAGGTTCGAAAGAGGACTGCTTAGCATTTGGATTTAGAAAATGCAACAGGCACAAGTTATTCTCAAGAAGAATTATCCTAATGAGAAATGTTCGTCAGGAAACTATGGTACGCATTATCTATTACATAGGAAAGCAAGATAAACATGCTTGCTATTAGAAATCTGCAGGTACAGTTGTGCTGCATAATACAATCGATTGACAACTAAATAAAATATTGCGAGCTTAGCACTCAAAATCAGCATGAGTGTGACAAGGAAAAATTTTAATTTTTTCAGACAGTCATAACAGCATCTGTATGAATGCATTCAAAAGGAACGTATGCAGCAAATATCCTATTGAAGGACTACCCCACATTGCCTATGGCTAGCCATGTCAGTAACTCGGTATAAATGCATTCAAAAGGAAAAAGAACTTCAACAAATCCAAAATCAAGTAAGTTTATAATGGAAGATGCAATCCAGAGTAAGATAGGCATACCCTCCATATTTCTCGGTGTGATAGATGTGTTTGTGCAAGATCAAACACTCTTGTGTAATTCACTGATGATTGCGCAAAGACCCACAAATTTACTCCCCACAACCAAATCATCAGGGCCTATAATGAAAACATGAAGCACAATTACATAGATGCACAAGCAGGACCTTAATCTGTTGTTTTTTCTCTAGGCAATGACCCTTGAGCTTGAGCATGTCACATGTACAGAAACAAAATAAACTCACCACAAGAAGAAGAGGGTTATAGTATAAGAAAGCCTCATAAAGAAATAAGTCCCGCAGATCAGCACTCATTCTCATGACTGAGTCCCAACCTATCTGTAACCCCAAGACAATAACTGAATTACCACACATGACGCTCAGAGCATACATAAGACAAAGTCATGGATAGATCATAGCAAGACTGACCTTGCAACAGCATAAACCCCATAGGAGAAACAATATAGCCTGAAAAAAGGATAGGTTCGTCAGCAGTTTGAGAAGTAAAATTCAAATCATACTGAAGCGGAATCAAGAGAATAAGATATTTTCGGTACAATCAATTGCAGAATAATGGGAGCAAAAAGATATTAAAAAAATCAACGTATATAATTGAATTGTATAATCACACGCAAATATACTTGTGCTTCTTAGAGGAAATCAGGAAATTCAATAGTAAATCATTGAAGAAAACAAGCGTCAGCTCCAACATGAAAATAACAATGCTAAAAGGCCATTCCATCATCCGTAACAAGATTAGCAGGCATTTCCTGCAACATGTTTCATGAAGTATTGACACTATCATCGCAGTGTTCTGTCAGGGACAAAGGTGCATCCTACACTAGCGGAGAGTTAGACATGGCATGGGTCTTACCCCTTTTACAAGGTTTTAGCATTTAAGGCACATGAAAGGAGATATCAATGTGTAGGACTATCAATTTTCCATCAATGCTCGAGTTCCATTAGTGGCCATGATCAACACAATGCATATTACTCGAGGGGATGGGGATAAAACCGAAAGATGGTCATCCCTCTTCAGGAAAAAGGTACAGCACTTGCAGACAACTTATACAATGGCGCATCGCAGGACCTCGAAAGGTAAATTAAGCAAGAGAGCACTTGAAATGAATCCGTGACCATGTGAATGGGGCTTCAAATTCACTTCGTTCCAAAGGAGACAATGGCGGAAAAGGAGAGTTAAAAGGCCAACCTACCTTAAACCGCCAAAGAAAGAGTGGCGAAGGCATGATTGCCACCGCCGGGATGGAAGCGCCCTTCATCTCGCCACCGACCCCCAGCCTCAGCGCACGGCCTCGCGCGCGCGCGCCTTCGTCTCCGTACGAACCCTATGCACAGATCAACTACGCCATATTAGCAACAGGCAACGAAATCCGCGACCAATTCAAACATGAACGCACACAAAGTAAAACAATTATGGATCGGGATCTCGCCGCTCTCCAACGAATCGGATTGGGGCAAAGCGAATCCAACCAAACCAAAGGCGAGCGATGGCTTACCTAGGAACACCAGCCCGGATAGAACCCACCAAAGGAGGAGGAGGAGGAGAGAATGGCGAGGGCGGCGAGATCTGCGAGGGAGCCGGGCCGGATCCGATTGGGGAAGCCGTGCGAATGGGAGAAAGGGAGCGGAAGGTGAGGAGCCCGACGGCGAGTTTGACGTGGAAACAGCACCCAATTTTCTTCTATCGCTTTTAATAAAACGGGTTTTTTTTTTTCTGTTTCTTTCCGTAGAACGTGGAAATGCTAGGATATGATGGTGTAAATACATAGGAGTACCATTTTGGCACCTAAATTAGTATACTGTACTGGTCTCGATATCGATTATATCAGTCCATATACAAATCAACATTGATCATGTCAGTTAAATTGATAATATGGTCTATTGAACTTTAATTATATTTGATATTACTACGATGTATTTGGAGTAATATTGTAATTGAACTTTGGTGTACATATAATTAGATATACATATACTTATAAATATATATATTATTATACTAAATCCGAAACGGTACGTCGATATGAACCGATACCTAAACATACCATTATAAAAACCAAACTGGTATAGCTTTTGGTATGGTATCGATAAGCTTGGGTGTAAAACCAGTTTGGCAATGATGTATTGGGTGCAAATTGTGGATGATTTTGCATTGATTCCTGCAAATTATGTGATTATCATATTAGATTTTCCGATGTATTTACGAATTTCAGATTGAATATCCATTTTTAGGATGTGTCTAACGCGTGACTCATAGCAAACTAGCGATAGATGTCTAACACTATTGCCCCTGTTTTCCTTTTATTGTTCCACGCGTGATTAAGTTTCCCCTTCATGAAAGTGCATCTAGGCCCCCTAAATGGTTTTGGTTGATTAATGACAAACGATTAAAGAATCTAACGTGTTCAACTAGTGCATGAACAGGTAAATGCTTTGAATAGAGATCATCGACGATCATCGGGCATTCTCAGTCATCTTTGAGTGAGAAAAACGGCGAGTGCGGATGTAATTTTAATTTGTTGAGTCATAGGTTTGCCGTACTATTAAGAGGGATGTGTTGAAATTGATCTAGAGATGGTCTATACGCTCAAATGAATGATCTTTAATCTCTTGAGAGTATTCAAATAGTCTCCCTTGCATCGGAATGTGGTTAGTTGCAAGTTTCCAGTCGGATATTCCGATCCTATATCGGAAGTTCCGAAGTTTCAGACATTCCGATGTGAGGTTGCTCTTCCATCCGTAGTGTGTTGTTAGGGTCGGACATTCCGATTTTTTGGTTCGGATGTTCCGATGCCTATCAGGTGTTGGTTTGGGAACTCTCTGTTAACTTCGGATGTTCCGATCCTTAGTATCGGAAGGTCCGATGTGTGTTATCTTGAAAAAGGGGTCTCTCTGTTCAGTTCGGATTGTCCGAAGTTTAACTTCGGAAGTTCCGAAGTGGCTGTTTCTCAGTTTGGGAACTCTCTGTTTGGTTCGGATGTTCCGATGTTCAGATCGGACATTCCGAGTGGGACTTAGAAAGTTTTGTTGAGTTCCTTTTCAGAGTAACATCGGAAGTTCCGAAGCAGCTTCGGACATTCCGATGCTTGTAGTTTTCGACCGTTGGGAGTTGTCCCATTTCTGGTTATTTGCACTCTTCGGAAGTTCCGATGTTACGATCGGACATTCCGATGTGTAGCTGAGTGCGGGTATAACGGCTAGTTTTGAACCAAAACTATAAATACCCCTCTCCTCGCCCTTTTGTGGGTTACTCACTTGATTGGACTGAACTCTTGAGCACCTTGAGCACACCCTAGAGCTTTCCTGAGTCCTCCTCCTTGATCTTAGTGATCATTTAGTGTGTGAGGAAATCTAGTGTGGTTGTGAGCTAGAGAAAAAGAAAAGATTCATTCATCTTGAGCATTAGGCAACCTCTTCAAGATCAAGAATCCAGCGCATTCATTACTCTTGGAGGTTGAAGGACTCCTAGACGGCTAGGCGTCGCTCACGAGCCCCCGACGATTGTGGGACGCCGTGAGAAGTTTGTGAAGGCCGGTTCCGCCTCCGAAAGGGAAGGATCCAACAGTGAAACCAAGCCTCAAGTGCGACCGAGGTTTGGGAGGAAAGGGTTGGAAAAGACCCGACTCTTTGGAGCTTCCTCAACGGAGACGTAGGATTTCCTCAAGAATCCGAACTCCGGGAACAAATCCGTGTCTCTCTATTTGTCTTACTGTTTATCATTGCTTCTAAGATTGTTCCTAAAGTTTATTTCTTTAAGTAGTTTCTTCTCTAAGTTGAAGTCTATCGGACATTCCGAATATATACCGGAAGTTCCGATAGTTTCGGAAGTTCCGATATTATACCGGAAGTTCCGATACTCTCTCCGATGCGTCGATTTTATTGTTAAATTTAAAATTGCCTATTCACCCCTCCCCTCTAGGCAACTTTCTCATCTTTTCACTTCAGTCCATCTCTCCATCATGTGGGTTAAAAATAAAGAAATTTTACGATGGTGATAGTAGAAACTAAATATACCTATAGATTTGTTAGCATATAATAAAATTTACTTTTTAATTATAATTTTCCTTGAGGATATTATGGATTTTATACCAATCTACTACTGTTAACCTTTCCGGACCATGCCCTGGCACCACCACCTCCGTCTTCTGCATGCGGCACCACAGCACCTGTGCACCGCTGTCACCGAGGATGGAACGTTGCCGTGTTCGTAATCCTTCGTCATCTCCCATCTGATACCGCCATCACGCCAACCTCGCTTGTGCCGCTTACCGGCAATCCTCACCCCCAGCCCTTGTGTCGCCACCATGCCATCCACCTCCCCATCCATTGCGCCACTTACCGGCCATCTTTATCCCCATTTGCTGCATCACTTATCGCCATCCTCATCCATACGATGTGCCGCCACCTCCCCATCCTACATGTCTTGAGCTTGCTTGAAGGTGTTGAGTGTTTCTAATGAGCTCAATCAACGCAATGCACTCAGTTTTGCTCTCACCAACTCACAAAATGAGAAATGAATGATTTTGAGTGAAACGTGAGTTGCAAGGGCTTATAATGAATTCAATGGAGTCACCAACCAACCCATTGATGCAGGTTGGGGTATTTAAAGCCCCCCATACAAAAGTAGCCATTAAGGGCTTATTTCAGAAAAATCAGTTGAGTCCGACACTACCGCCCTCTAAGGGTCGGTAGTGCTGACCTGAACTCCAACGGCCATTGGGCACTGGGTGCATTTAATGCACTAGAAACTAGCCGTTACCACCAACCCCCAATAAGTCCAGTACTACCGCATAAAATTCCTGGTAGTGCCGCATAATCGAAAAGGGAATATAGGGGTCTTCTAGAATAAGGCTTTGTTTGGCAGAGCTCCAACTCCACCATATCCACGGATTTGTGGAGCTGGGTATTCATAGTTCCACCAGATCCATAGAGCTAGAGCTGTGAGTATATTAAGAGTGTTTAGGTGGGCCATCTTGTTTATATTTTAGAATAAAAATATAAACTTAATTCACTCTATTTTAACCTACAATTTTCAGATCTAAGATGGAGTTAGGATCTGGAGCTCTGCCAAACAGGATCTAAAGCTACCGACGTTATGGGGCGGTATTGCCCCTCGTCTGGCAGTACCGCTCCATAAGTCCGGTAGTGTCACTATGGGCCAGCGCAAAATGCACCCTCTCTGTTAAAAAGCTACCACCGTGTTGGGGGCGGTACTGCCGCTTGTCCGGCAGTACTGCTCCACACGACCGGTAGTGGCGCTGGAGGCTAGGCACAAAATGCAGCCTTTTTGTAAAAAAAAAGTACCGCCGTGTTGGGGGCTGTATTGTCGTTCGTCTAGCAGTACCGCTCTACACGACCGCTAGTGCTGACCTCCGAGGTACTCAAAATTCATCCCTTCAGTTAAATAATTACCGCCGTTATTTGGGCGGTATTGCCGCTCCTCTGGCAGTACCGCTTATAAATGGTCGTTAGTGCCGTTAGATGCTGAAAGGCATGATTTTGAGAAGATTTTTTTATGCAAATGGGTTATCAAATTAATTGAGCCTTTAATTGCACTTAACTCAAGCTACTGATCAAGTCCCTTTTAGTAGTACATCATCTAACCTATCAACCCGATCTCTCTCTAAACAATGAGATCAGCAAAATGCTATAAAAAGATCCTTAACTTTTATACCTTGACCTTGAGCTTCATTTTGAATAGGAACTCATCCTGTTGCTTTTTGTATTCTGTTAACGAGAATTAATCACTTCTTGCATACTCCAAGAAAATAGTTAGTCTACAAATATTGAGTGTCATTAATTGCCAAAACCAAACAAAAGAAAAGGGGCCTAGATGCTTCAAGTTAGTCAGAGTAAAACACTTTTGTTATCGTTTTGAGGTACTGTACTACCGTTGTTAGTTAGGGTACAACACTTTTGTTATCATCCGGGGTATTGTACTACTGTTGTTAGCACCGCGGTGTGCATTGAAGTAGGGGTACTGTACTACCGTTGTTAGTCGGAGTACATCACCGCGCCGTGCATCGAAGTCGAGGTATTGTGCTACCGTTGTTAGTCGGAGTATAGCACCGCGGCGTGCATTGAATTAGAAATATTGTACTACGTTGTTAGTTGGAGTACACGGTATTGAAGTTGGATACTATACTACCGTTATTAGTCGGAGCACAAGGTATTGAAGTTGGATATTGTACTACCGTTGTTAGTCAAGTACAAGGCATTGAAGTCATGGTATCATTGGTGTTGGATATATGAGGAATGTTAGTAATATATTTGATAATCTAAAAATTAGCAACACATACTTTTCCTAATGAAACCTAATTTTTTGGGAAAAAAAATGGATTTAAGGAATGATTGAAAGATTAAATGAGATGGATATAGAGGAAAAATTCGTGTGATGTATTTTATTATTAATGCTTACTGATTACTTTTGTACTTACTCTTACTTAACTCTCTCCTTTTGCTTAGGGAGTGTCTCTGAAGGTCAAGCGGTTAATTTGGACTTAGATCCCAAGGGTGACTACGAGACTTGAGGTGAGGGTCACCCGCACGATTATATATATTTGCTAGGAGGTAGACTATCACGAGGATAGAGTGTTGGATAGATTATACTTTGATCTTGTTGGTCCTCAATGTAATAGTACTTGTAAATTATATTTGGTAGTACTTGAATCATGTACAATTAATATATTGAATATGTAGGTATGTATGGCGGATTGTAATAAGTTTCTATTTCAGTTTCTAATTATTTTTTTATTGTAATACTCTAAATATGGTATATTAATTGATAAAATATTGAGTGTATTTGATGTTTTGATTAATTGATAAAATATTGGGAGAGCAACGATTACCTGGGCTAACTGTGCAGTCGCCGCATCCAAGAGCACGTCGGCGTCGGGGTCGAAGCCGGCGGCGGAAACCTAGGTGTTGTCGACGACGGAGGTGAACACGCTAACAATCGTGGTGACTGCCTTGAACTGCCGCCAATAACAATCCAATCCAACAGAGTTCTATACACAACGCATGTCGGCTGCACGCATGAATTATATAAAGCAAGCAAGTTCCTGTCTGATCTGATCTGATTGAGTTCCTTCAAATCTGTTTCGGTCTCATGCAGCGCAACTGCGCACGGGCGTCGTCTCACAACGGGAAGGCCACATCTCGCGGACCGAGCCGCAGACACCAGGGGTCTGAATCCCTACCTCACAATCTTGAGCCCAAACCAAAATCTTCGAACCAATCCAGTTCATACTTCGTATCGAAGGGAGATGAAACTGCGTATTGGAGGCTCAGAGTCAGACCTCAACTTCTGATTCTGCGGGACAGGCGGTCTCTTGAGCAAGAATGCAAGATGGAGGTTCTATTCCCAGTCCTTTTTTTCCCCTTCTTTCCTACTGAAAAATACTGCTCTGGTTAACTAGTACTGATCTGTGCTTGCTTGTTGATCCTTTAATTTCTGTCCTTCCTTGGTTATGTCATTGTCCCAGCAATCACACCTTGATGCAATAAATTCCGAGTTTCTCACCGATATACCCTAGACTTGACCTTGTGGAATTGTGGTTAAGATATTATGATTGTCGCTCGGTAAGAGCTGGAAATGATGGAACCAAATGCAGGTTAAGGAGTCAAATCAAGAAGGAATGCTTAGGACATATGGTCTTCTTCTTATGTCTTTCTCGCCTGCCTGTTTAAAAATCCGCCTAATATCCTCTTATCCAGAAATGGAACTTGTGCCCATCAGGCTTGTTGCGTGCATGCTGCCCTACTAATTGATGCTTCTACGTTCCTGTGGCCTGCTGACTTGCTGAGTTGTTATGGAAGTACTCCATTTTTGTTGTTCGTTGTTTGTCTGAAAGAAGTACCGGAGATCACAAATAGTTATTGTTTTTTGAACATAGATATAGTTAAGCTTTTAAAATTTTAACTGTGAATATATTTTAAAATATTATAATTGGATACTTGACGGAGGGAGTATTTTTTGTTTTTATTCTTGATGTGAGCACAGTGAACACTCTGTAGCAAACGCTCAAAACAACAGTGCGAATTAGGCCTTTACATGGAGCTAGCTTGCCAGTAGTGAATGCTAACCAGTAACCTCCGATCACTTCATCATGTGGAGGATGATACTACAGGAAAGGTAGAACCATGAAGTACTGTAGGAACAGGGATACAGCAAAATGACCAGTGCAGAATCATTAGCACTAAACCGTCGTTGTCAACTCGTTCCGGAAACTGATACAGACAAAAGGACCAAAAGATTCAGATTTCTACGAGGAGTTAAAGTGCATGTACGTAGGACGCTGTTCAGGAATTTTTATCGAAGGATCCACTAGTTGTCCTCCTCGATCTGCAGAATGCGGCGGAGTTGCGCAGCTCCTATCACCTCGAGCAACTCAACTGTCTCCCGGTAGCACAGGTTCAGCAGATCGTTCATCCTCAGATGCATTGCAGCCTGTGAAAAGTGAACGACTGAATGTTGTCGATCACAGTCAATAGTTGAACTTGAGAGGCATTCTCTATGGAACTACTGTAGGGATGGCAAAGATTATGACAGAACATTGCTGATTATCACACGATGGAGATATCAATGGTATGGGTTTGATTTGATGTTTCAAATTTCGGGTTCGGGTTCGGGTTGATCGATCTCGAGGTACCATGGGTACCCGAATTAATTAATATAAATTAAAAATAATGAAAAGTTAATTCAAGATTTTCAAGCATCGTTCGAGATGTAAGATGCGGTAACTTTCATGATTATATACACCATATATTTTTCCTTTAAACATAGAAATTACAATAAACATAGAAATTACAAATGAATTGATTAACAATTGATGGTTGAAAATTTTTATTGCGAGGTGAATTTAATTTCTGGTTTGGGTACCCGTTCGGGTTCGGGTACCCATCGAGTTCGGGTATGGGCGTGGGTATGTACCCGTGAGAGATTTCGGGTTCGGGTATGAATTTCGGGTTTCGGGTTCGGGTTTGCGGGAGGTCTACCCGCCCGAATCCGCCCGATTGCCATCCCTAAACTACTGTGGCCTGTTTGAGAAAGAAATGACAGAACATTGCTGACTACACACGTCGTGGTTGAGATATCAATGGAAAACCAGGGTAGATTGATGCAAGCAGATGATCTTGATCGATCTCGAGGACCTTCGTGCTGATAATATGTTGTAAAATGATAACGAACACAATAGACCAATCATAATACGCCGATCAAATAGCCAGAATAATCACAAGGAATACACACGATATAGGAAGACAAACTCTATTATCTTTATTAAATTGATTTTTTTTTGCACATTATGGTGCCATATTTATAAGGAAAAATCCATTAGAGATATATTTTGATTCATCCATAAAATGATAGAGGCCAATCATATCTCAACATCTAAATCAAGAGTACGATTATATACTTATATCTCAACACATAGGATACTTTTGAGGCGGCTGCCTGATTTTCTTGGTTCCCAAGTTGGGATTTGGCTGATCCTTCTCGGGTGTTTGCTCTAACAAGAAACCAACAAACATAAGGCCTGTAGCTAAGGATTCAAATTTCGTTTTCGGACTCCATCTTAGGACCGACCGAAATCTGAAATTTCGGCGAGATTTTGAAATTTCGGACGAAATTCAAAAAACCAAATTTCAAAATCGTTTTTTTTTTCAACTAGGAAATCCGATATCTCGGCAAAAAACACTGAGATCTCAGCTCACATTGAACCGACCGAAAAATGGTCCAAAACACATCAAAAAAATTTGAATTTTTTTTAATGGTACTAACACATCACTAATGTTCCCATAAAAATTTCAGATAATGAGCAAGCATGATGAATTTTTAAAAATCTAACAGTGCCATTGTCCAGATAAAAAGCCAACCGGCAAATTTCAACCGAATGAAAATGGTGCAAAGCACGCTAGAAAATTTTTGAAATTTTTGTGGATTGTCCTGACATAGTCATAATATTCTCATAAAATTTTTAGATGATGATCAATCATTAGGAATTTAAAAAAAAAATCAAATAGTGCTGCTATAGAAGAACTGACAAAATTCACCTGAATGAAAAATAGTACAAACCACTTTAGAAAATTTAGAAAAATTGTGTAAATGGTCCTAACGCATCCATAATATTCTTATAAAATTTGCAGATAATGATCAATCTTGAGAAATTTTTAAAAATTCTGACATTCCTAAATGACAAATTTAACCGACAAAAAATGGTAAAAAACATGTTAAAATTTTTTGTGAATGATCTTGACCCTAAATCCAATCAAATCCAATAACAAAAATTAAAATCCGACAAAAAAAACACCAAATTTCGGTTGAAATCGCTAAAATCTCAGTGATTCGGTCTCTCGCCGAGAAATCCGAAATCACCGTAGCAAATTGAATTTTTCTTAAAAAAATTATTCGGCCGAGATTTAGAATCTTGGGAGGTCCGAAATCCGAAATCTTAACTGAAAAATCCAAAATTTACTGGTTTTGGATCCTTGCCTCAGAAGGCCTTCTCTCTCTCCCTCTCACACAAAAGGTGAGGGGATTTGAGACATTATTGCCTTGGTAAATGTGGGTTAATCATAACACTGTATTGTTATGGAAGTAACGGATTGATATGAACATAATGTGGGTAGCCTATGTTAGACAACCTCGCTATCGAATAGTCCGGGGTTGCCTAATAGATCTCAAGTGGAGAACAGAGAGAGAGGGCGAGAGACACAATATGAGGAGGAGCAGTGCCTTTGTGTGTGCAGCTGCTTGTGTACAATGGGGTGACCCCCTGCCTCCTATATATAAGCGGCCAGTTCTGCTTAGAGATAAGGAAGAGTCCATATCGGATCTGAATCAGGTTTCCTAACACTCTCCCTTAGACTCTTGACTGCCGAGATGCATATGCCTCATTAAAACTCCATAAAAACCGATTGGGAAAAATAATTGGAGAAAAGTACATAGCACATGCTTCATGTGTTGCCTGCGGATTGCCTCATCAAAAACTTTATGTAAGAAAACTTCAATGAAAAACTTACTTAAGGAAAAGTACAATCCACCCAAACTTCAATGTTAATCTTCAAGATTTACGTTGGGTACTCAACTTCATGTTTGAGATTTATGTAGGAGTATGTGAAAAAATCTCCCCTTGAAATCTGCACTTCTCTAAGCCTCATCATCCAGGATTCCTCTAATACATCTTTCAAAGGAAGATGCAGGGAGTAACAGATGAATAAATCTGCGAGATTTTCCTACCGCGACTTAGTATCGCGATATCTTTATCTGGTTCATCTTATGCATTTCATGAGCATAAAAAAGAACTTGGGGTTGATATGCTTTGTAAGGTTACTCTTCACATATCCCATTTGTACTTGTGCAACACAAGGCTGCATTATCTTCATAGATAATAGTGGGGGTTTGTTCCATGTTCGGACCACATGACTTACGGATGTGGTGAACCATTCTTGAAGCCATGCACATTCCGAGAGGCTTAAATGCAATGCAATGATTTACAGTGGTTAGTCGGCGTCGAGACAAATGCCAGGCGACTTCCAAGAAATTCTTTGTTCCACCATGAAAGGAAAACATACCGGTTGTGACTTTGCCGGTATGCTGGTCAGATAGGTACCCGACATCGGCGTAACCAACTAAATTCAATTCATTGTTTCTTACGTAAAACAAGCCGAGTCTTTGCTTCCTTGAAAGGTAACGGAAGATGTCCTTCACCCCTTTCCAATGCCTTTTGGTGGAGTTACGCCTTTGTCTGCGCGCTAGCAAATTCAATGACGCAATGTCGGAAAGGCCTAGTGCTGTTACTTAAGGTACATGGCGCTCAGTGCACTCAAGTATAGAATTCGGCTCCCCGGGACTTCCTCCCCCTCTTCTTTAGGCTGTCACGGGTCTAGGTCTGCTTGGAGTGACCTTAGACCATTGGGGTCTTTGCGAGGTATGCCTTTTCAAAGCCAAATCTCTCCAACACTTTCTGCGTGTAGGATGCTTGGTGTACCAAGATTAGCCTTGGACATGTTCAAGGTTTGCAAGCCTAAGCAGGAACTTGGTTTTACCCAAGTCTTTCATTTCAAACTCAGATTTCAAGTATGTGCATGCTTCTTCAATTTTCTCATCAGTCCCAATGATGTTCAAGTCATCTACATAGGCGGAGATTATACAAAATCCATTAGTGGATCGTTGTATAAATACACATGGACAATCTTCATTAGTGTAGCCTTTCTTGAAGAAAGTCACTCAACGATTGTACCACATTCTTCTTTGTTTTAGCCCATACAGTGGATTTCTCCAATTTCACGCTGTATAGGTTTACCCATTTGCTTTCTGTCTTGGTTAAGGATAGGGATACCTTGGAGTACTTTCATATAAATCTCAGAATCCAAGTTTCCATACAAATATCTTTGTGACAACATCCATTAGCTTCATTTTCAACTTCAGAAGTTATTGGCCATTGAGATCAAGTATCTAAAAGGTAATTCCGCCCATGACCGGAGAATAGGTTTCTTCATAATCAAGGGGCGTTGAGTGAAACCTTGAGCGACAAGCCTTGCCTTGTACCTTACAACTTCATTGTTTCGTTTCTCTTTGCGAACAAAAACCCATTTGTGACCCTCACGGGGTTTTATATGGGGGGCGTCTGCGGCACAGGCCAAACACCTCTCTCTTTTGTTGAGAGACTAACTCTGTAGTGATTGCCTTCTTCAATCTTCCCAATCGAGCCTTTTCTTGCACTCTGCGAGAATCAGGGCTCGGGATCATGATTAATGATCGTGGCAATCTTCTTTGCAAAGTATGCATCGACATTGGCTGTTGCTCTATTCATTGATTCTCCCGTTATTACAAAGTTTATATAATTCTTGTTGGCTGGGAACGAAAACAGGTAATGAATATCTCTGTCAATTTGACTCTTGGCAGTCAGCACGCTAGGGCTCACATGAGGAGGGAGCACTTCCGTTTAAGTTATTGCCAATTAAAGAACAAAGCCTCATGTGTGTTTTCCTAGACACCAATTGTCTCATATCTGTTTATTCATTACCAAAATCAAATCCCAACTACTCATGTTCTCATAAAAATGTTGTATAGAAAGTGCGGAATTTTCTAACACTTTTCATAATTCTGCTTTGATTTCAAGCAATTTTGAAATTACTTTTCATGAAGTGAATTTCAGCAAATATCAACATGACATAATTCATAAATTCATAAATTGAAAAATAAATTCTCGAATTTGATATTCTAAGCAGAGGCAATTATTGCAAAAATTCATACAAAAATTCATAAATCAGAAAATAAGGCTAAGATAAATTAAACCGCAGGCCAATTAATTTTACGATTTTTCTAGATATTTTCATATTTTTCTGAAAATTCTAATTGATTTTACGAATTTCTAATCAATTCTATGAATTATGATGGATTTTGAGAAAGAAAATAACAAAACAACCGAGGCGAGGGTAATTTATTAGCCCCTCACGTGCCAGCTCGGACTTCAACTTGGTTTTGAATGATTTACACCCGTTTTGGACTTCCTGTCATGGAATATGGACTCCATGTTCATAGGACTTCATGTCGACGTGGAGTGATGGACTTCATGTCAACTAGTGCGTGTTCAACTAGTACCGTCAAAGGAATTCATGTTTGATTGAATCTTCATGACCCGTTACGGACTTCATGTCCATTTGCGGCCGGCGTGATTTCATGTTACGTAGGAAAACAAGAAGGGTAAAATGGGTAAATTCCTGCCCTTTAGACCATCGGTCTTCTTAACCAGGATCCAATTCGACTTGTCTGGTCAAGTCGGATAAGCGGACGTCTTGGTGAGCCCGTGGAGAGCGTCTTCCAACCCGGCCGTGTCGGCGTGGCGGCCAATTCTGGCGCTTGGGCTTGGACGTGGCGTCGACACGAAGTCGGCGTGCGAGTCAACCGAGGCCATTAAGCGGCAGGCTTTGTTGCACTCTTGGAAGCTGACAGATCGGCTGGTGACGGATGCTCCCAGCTGACTAGCTCTCAACACGACGACGGCGTGGCTCCTCTCGCACCGGAAACTTAGGCCTCTTTTGGTACGGTTTTAGATTCTAGTAGAAACGGAAACAGTTCCAGATTTTTGGTAGAAACGTTTCATGTAGAATCAGAATCACTTTCTGCAAATCGTTTGGTACGGTTTCAGATCCTAGTAGAAACTAGTAGAAACAGGGTTGAGAGTGATTCAACTACGGTGTGGAAAAAGAAGAAACGTTCCGAGTTTTAACCCGTTTGGTTGGGTTTATCCCAGATTCTAATAGAAACAGCTCGGTTCCAAATTGCCAAACGGGGACTCTCGAAGCTTCTATACACATACATATTTATTTTAGACACCGGTATAATCTTTAAAACATATCTTTAACCACTAATTTCTATGATAATATTTTTATAAAATCTAATAAATTTATATTATTATAAAATACTTTTCGAGATAAATCTACACATGACTTTTATGTATCCAATTTAGATATTTAAAAAGACATTAACAGTCAAAGTTTGAAAAGTATGACTGTATCTACATCCAAACATAACTATTTATGACCTAAGAGAGTACATACATACATAATTACACCGAATACACAATTAATGATTAATTTTGCATTTCATCGCCTTCGTCGGAAACACTAACGGACTTTGGTGTGAAACTTCTCCCCTGATCCAGAATACACAATTAATGATTAATTTTGCATTTCATCGCCTTCGTCGGAAACACTAACGGACTTTGGTGTGAAGCTGCTCCCCTGATCTGCTCCATGTAATCGGTCATCTCAGCCTTAAAAAAACTGACGCGTTTTAGCTCATTTGAAATCAATGTAGCTAGATAGGCATGTGCTTGACCTCGATCAGCTTACATGTATCATGTATGTGCTCTCTCTCTCTCTCTCTCTCTCTCTCTCTCTCTCTCTCTGATCAGCTTACATGTATCATGTATGTGCTCTCTCTCTGTCTCTCTCAAGTCGCAACTGGCTAGCGAGAGAGATGATATCTCACGCAACACGGGTTTGGTGAGTGGTGGTGAATGGGTTCCATCACGGACAGATATATGTCGAATGTATCTGACCCAAGAAGCAATCAATCGATCGATCCCTTAGGATAAAAACGAAGACACAAGATGAATGGGACATCTTCTCATGTCATGCTAACTGCATATCGATTGATGCAGGAGGGCAGCCAGCTACAAGAGGTGCTATATACGAGGGCGACATGTAATGCATGCTCTATCATTGCTAGCTAAATGTCGTTTAAATTATGTCATGCACTGCTGCTGCTGCTTGCTGGCTGTAGTAAATAGTACAAACTAGGTTAGGTCACTGGTACTTGTCAAGTCTGTGTTTTTGGAATTAACCGATTGGTGAGGATTTGCACCGATGCAATTATTAAAACTCGGAGATTTACTGTACTTAATGTCTTACTGATACGTGGATCTTAACTTATGAAACTATCTTAACAAGGCAATAGAGTGGCAGATCCTCAGTTACATATTTGTTTTAGTGGCAACTCCTCAATTTTCCTTTAAATAGAACACTTTTAGTTAGACGGAGACATATAAAGAGAAGAGCCGACCTGAAATGCTCGCTTCAATGATGTCGGTAGAACCAGTTGTAAGTAAAAATATATTCGGGCCGTTTGGTAGGTCTCTAGCTCCCACTCTTCTGTGATTCTGCTCTGACTTTTTCTGTTTCTGATTTTCTAAAGAATCAGGAACAGTTTTTGAAAGCATTCGGCTAGTTAGTTGGCTCTAGATTCTTGAAAGAGAGGATTCTAAAGGAATTGCCCGATATCCAAATGTCCAATCAATATAAGTACAGGCATAAAACCAACCAAATATCCAAATCTCCCCTAAGGCCTTAACCCAACTGAACTTCAATAGAATTCCAACCAAATTCTCGCCGTGTAATCACACATCGACATTACAAATTTAGCAAAATGGGAACGATCCATTTGCACTTTGCCATTTCTTTAGATACTGATATGGATAACCAGAGCATAAAACAAGGGAACAAGACATACCGTGGCCTTGGTTTGGGAGTAGAATGATGCGCAGAAGTTGAGGTGTCCTCCTCCTTGAACCCGACCTCTGAGCCGAGCGTGTGCCCCGTGTTGTACTCAAAGATGCAGCCAGATGACGTGGGTGGGGGCAACCTCGTCGATGTCGGCCTCGAGCTGGGCGCGATTCTCAAGGCGTCCAGTGTCGTATGCGAAGGGGATCCTCGCACTGCGCAGAGCTGGCCGAGCAACCTCTCGATCCAGCCGGTGCGACTATAGATGAGAAACTTGATCGTCAGCGCGAGCTGCAGAGGAGCCGTTGGTGGCGATGCCCATGGCCGGTGGGGGAAGGGTGGTGGCAAGGCGAGATCCGAATGGGATGGGATGGGAGGGAGGTGAGTGGAAATGGGGCAGTGGTTGTGAGCGATCTTGCGGGGAGAGATGGATTCTTGCACGGAGCGGCCAGGGACCTGCTTCTTGCGCCCCTGTAAAGCGAGAATCGCTCCTCTTATGATTATGATTCTCGTTTTCAGGAGCCGAGAGCGTTCGATAGAGCTCTGAATCCTTTGGACGAGAATCCAGGAGCCGGAGCTCTACCCTCGAACCAAAGGTAGAATGGTAGATATGATCTTGGTGATGATGAGAATCGAAGTCACTATAAGGACTTCCTTCTTTGATTGGTTCTACACTTCTTTTCCATGGACTACCCTTTGACTAGCAAGCAAATAGAACACGCTCTGTTTTTTTTTCCCTTGATTTCCACACGGTTACCTGCATTTGGGCACGATTAGGCCAGGCTCGAACGTCTGTCTCATGGCTGTACCAGTTTGCAAGATCACGATTAGTGATCTATCGAGCGAGACGACAAGAAGTGTTAGTTAAGCCAAATTTGTCTGAATATAATGAGTGCAGACGCAAATCAAAAATGGCATAATTAATTAATCTATAATGACTATCTCGTACTATCGTACAGAACTGATTACAGGGACTTGCAAACTCAAATTTAAAATATGTGTGCAATAGCCGCCCCGGATGAGTAGTCCATATGAGACGCGGTCCACAGATACGGAGTGCTAGTAAATATTAGTCAAAAGAGAAGAAAAAAAAAACCAAACTTAGAGAGAGAGAGAGAGAGAGAGAGAGAGAGAGAGAATAATTACGCATATTCAAGATTGTTTCCTTGACCATTTTGTCTTGACTAATCACGCTTAGCTAGCACGGTACGTAGCACCCTGCCCCGTCCAACAAGCAACTACACCGATCAATTCGCTCTGTGCCTCTCTCATATTGCTGCTGCAGCACACATGTTGCGCTAGCTATCGGGCATGTAGAAATAGCTAAGCTAAGCTAAGTGGTACAAACGCCAAGTGAAGTCTAGCGCATGCACCAACTAGAGAAGTAGAGATGCACCTCCTCTCCTTCCTGATCCTTCTCTTGCTCCCCCATGAAGCCTTCTCCACCACCGCCACGGGCGGGTGCAACCGGCGGTGCGGCAGCGACGCCGTGCCCTTCCCCTTCGGCTTCTCCGCCGGCTGCCTCATCCAACTATCCTGCGACGCCGCCAACTCTACCTCTTTCCTCACAAATACCACGGGGGCCACGGTACCCATCCTCTCCTTCAACTCCACCACCTCCACCTTCCGTGTCCCTCTCCTGCCCTCGTGCAGCCGCAAAGTCTCTTATGCAGAGAAGTTGCTCTCCGGCGCCAACTACGCCGTCTCCTCCCGCACCGGCCTCTTCGTCCCTGGCAATTGCAAAAAGGCAAACTCCTCCTGCAGCGTCCCCTCGGAAGTTTTGTCCAGGATTTTCCTTACGGCGCAGTGCGTCAACAACACGGTGAAGTGCATCCCGTCGACGCAGCCGAACTCCACCGCGCTGGCGAAAGGGGAGGACCTGCTTCTGCAGTGGAAGAAGGTGGAGAATGCTAGCTGCGGCGACGTGCTGACGGCGGCGGTGTACGGGGAGACGCAGGAGGCGACGGTGTCCGTTGAGTTCGGGGTGGCGGAGCTGGTCTGGTGGCTCGACGGGACGTGCACCGGAGGCGCGGAGTCCAAGCAGTGCGTGGAGCACGCGACGTGCCACAACGTACAGACGCCGAGCGGGTCGTGGGGTCACCAATGCGAGTGCGAGGCGGGGATGGACGGCGACGGGTTCGTCGCCGGCGACGGATGCTCCCCAGGCCGAGGCGGTGAGTGCTTCTGATTTAGTTCTGTTGTGTACGTACTAGCATGCACAAAAGATCTGGAGTGGTGTTGGTGGGTGGGGCCAGCGGCGCCACGTCAGCGACGCTCATAAGTCGTTCGGTCGTTCAGGTCAATCACGCGCGAGTTGGCAAAGCGGATCATTGTTCACACCTCGCACCTTTACATTGACTCAATTAAGTGGAGTGCTGCTCCCTTTCATAAGAAGACGTGTTTTAATTTTGCGTAAAGAGTGCATTTTTAGTTTTTTTAGACAGATTAGTGTGCAAGGTAAATGACTAATGTGATCCTCATTACTCTATACACAGGCATGCTGATGCTTTGGTTTCCACCAGCACTTAAATGAGAATGCATACATTTACAGCTGGGTCATACGGACTAAAGATGCACTCTTTGTAGGATAAATTTTGAACACTAGAAATGCACTCTTTGTGGGACGGAGAGAGTAAGGTGGAGTTGGACTCGAAAAAATTACGGAAGAAAATCTTTATCTAAATTAATTGCAGTGCCGTCCGTTTGAAACGCAGCACTAATTATGTACTAGCAATTTTAGAGAAGAGTCCAGGTCTATTCTCACTGGATGCTTAACTTCAAAAAAGCAGAGCAGAAAATTTTCGTGTTCTAAATAGGTGCCACACAGGAGCACGCTATGGGCGTCGCAGAGCGGTATTGTGTCCATCGATCGCCTTTTTGTTTTCACATCCTTAGACTTCTTCGTATAGCTAATTTTAGCCATGAGATTTTCAAAGATGGCGAAAGGGGTTTGACAGCAGGAAATGCTTGCGTGTAGGCTGTCCGTCATGTTTTGAGCTCGATATTGATGCCTAAGGCAATAAATAAGCTGCGTCGCACTCTTTGACCGCTGAATGAGCTGTCATGTGAAAATGATCCGCGAATTTTCCAGCACCAATCCTCGAATCCAAGTATATTTTCAACTCGCCGGCGTAGCGTGTGCGTGTCACATACGACTATGATATAGACACCTCTCCATGGCGCCCTTCTGGCGTATGTATGTATAGCACCCTAGCACTCTGAGCTTGAGCCTGTCAGAATTATGTGGTCAAAGTACCGATCTTATAGATGAACCATTTTTACTCCGGATCAAAAAACCAGCCAACTGCTACCAATAATCTGCCCCGATTTATGATACTTGCAAAAAAAAATAACTAGGTAAGATTCTGGTCAAGTAATGCAAATATGTGGTGATGCATGTGCTAGTTTGAAACTGACGCAACCTTTTTTTTTCCACCATTTTTGCAGCTAAGCGGAGTCCTAAGAAGAATGTTCCCATCATAGTTGCAGGTAAGAATAAAACTCCTCTGCTTGACTTTTACTTTTTTACTGTTCTGTTAACCTGTACTACTTGTACTACGTATACGCCACGGTGAAGAGTCAGATACCTCCGGTCAACTCAGGTTGTCGCATGGATATTTTTCTGCCACATATCAGGCTGACTGCTGATCTGGAACTAACCAAAATTTAAAAAATGAAGTTTTTTTTTTTTTGAGGGGGAAGAAAAGAAAATTTACGCTCCATTTGCATGGAAGAATTCTACGGTTTTGTTTGACCAAGAGAAGATTCACTACTAGGCAGTTGGTTTTGTAGCTAATAAGATTAAGTTGAATGGAAGAAAATTCACCTGGACAGGTACAGCGGATAGGGCCAACCCAGCTTCAATCAGGATTCAGGATAGATAGATTCTTCTGTACGGTAGAGTGGAAAGACCTCTTCCTAGATTGTTACATACAGGCCTGTCATCTCTGGCCTCTGATCACTACCCGTTGTTGCTTCACGTCCTGGTCGCGCCAGAAAGATTCTCGGGCTTCAGGTTTGAGGCATTCTGGATTAAGATGCTAGACTTCCTTCAGGTCGTGCAAAACGCATGCGATAACCCTACACTAACCCATCATGCCCTTTGCACGTTCCATATTAAATGAGTCAGAA
Source organism: Rhipidocladum racemiflorum (assembly GCA_036346355.1). Lineage (NCBI taxonomy): Eukaryota > Viridiplantae > Streptophyta > Magnoliopsida > Poales > Poaceae > Rhipidocladum > Rhipidocladum racemiflorum. The sequence goes on along the minus strand of CM070574.1, from coordinate 17,717,770 downwards.
CGGCTAAAGCCCTTAGGGCTTGGAGTTGTCATAAGTAGGGATGGCAGTCACGTGTGGCAGGTATAGGTAGTGATCGTTTATATTCATGCCCGCTAGCTAAAATATCCCTCACGGGTATACCCGCAAAGGGTAGCAGGCGAAGAGTCTCGCTCATACCATCGCCCGCTGGTACCCGATACCCACGGGTACCTGATACCCGTAGGTATACCCGTTACCCATCATTATCAATAATCCTTCGAACCAAATAGTACTAGGAGCTAATGAGCTATGGTACTAATACAATTCTTTTGATGAAATTATGGGAATCAACTACATTCTGTGAATTGAAGAATGATTATCAATGATTCAAATTTCAAGTGACAATGGGAATAAGAATTAAAATAACATATACAGACAAATAAGGCATAGATGGTCAAGTTCAACAATTAAAATCAAAATAGTTTATTAGTCATCACAATGCTCAAATTCAACAATTAAAATAGAAACAATTCATCAGTCATCAATTAAAATAGAAACAGTTAAAATAGAAACAATTCATTAGTCGAAGGTGGCGGGAAATCGGACGGAACGGGTACGGGTGGAGCTCTCCCATACCCATTTGCCCATCGAGTAAAATTTGGCACCTATAAACATGCTTGCGGGCAATGAAAAAGGAACATACCTAGCTCTATTTGGGGTTTTACCCATGGGTACATAGGTAATAGGGTAAGATTGCCATCCCTAGTCATTAGATTGGGAATTTGAGGCTACAGTTTGCAAAGGTTGCAGGTGAACTCATCTACCAATTGGACAAGGCTCAAGAGAGCTAATAGCTTTTCGATGATGAGCTCAACCTCTGAACAAGACTACGGCGCAGGCTTCTTGGACTGTCTGTTATTCAAGGGTCTGCATGAGACAAAGATCTCGTCTAGACTTCATTAGAGAGGGAGATGCGAACACTAAGTTCTTCCATACCAAAGTGAATGCGCGTAGGTGCAACAATCACATCGACTCCATTGTCACAGACTCGGCTACCCTCCACACCAGACAGGACAAGCAAGATGAGTTATTTCGCTTCTACCAACAACATCTAGGGAATACTAGACAGAGAGACCACACTATTTGGCTGTGGAGCCATGACTAGATGGGCATGGATGAACCATTTCTATTATTAGAAGGCATGCTGTCTTCTCCTTGCTCTCTAGTCTCTACCAAAGTGCCAGATCTGGATGGGTTCATAGGGCTCTTCTATAAGCATTGCTGGCAAATTGTTAAGGAAGACCTTATGTCGGTCATTCATCAACTTTACAACCTCAATGGTCGGAACCTGCGCCTCCTTAACTCCACCAACATTCTGCTGATACCTAAGAAACAAGATGCAACTGGGATTACAGATTACAGACCCATTAGCCTCATTCATAGTGTTGGCAAGATCTTTTCCAAGCTCCTGGCTTTCATATTGCAACAATTTATCAAGGATGTTGTCTTTGTCAACAGTCCGTTTTCATCAAGCGGAGATCGATTCACGACAACTTCCTATACACTCACAATCTGATCAAGGAGTTGGATAGGAAAAGAATCCCAACTCTCTTCATCAAACTAGAGATAGCGAAAGCCTCTGACTCAATCAGTTAGGAGTACTTGCGAGAAATCTTGCAGCACCTAAGGTTTGGCCAACGGTGGAGATATTGAATCTTGATGCTCCTAGCATCGTCTTCCTCTAGAATCCTTCTTAATGGACTTTCAGGTCATTCTTTCTACCACAGAAGGGCTCAGGCAGGGGGATCCTCTCTCACCCGTTCTCTTCATTTTGGCTATCGAGCCGCTATAGTGGCTACTGGAAAAAGTGGTTGAACAAGGATTGCTCAAGCCTGTAAGGACTCTGTCGGTCAAGCTCCACATATCTTTATATGCCGACGGCGCAACGATTTTTGCCAATCATGACCAACATCCAAAAAAGCGACGGGTTGGAAACCAACATCCAAAAAAGCGAGTTATATCCCATCAAATACAGCAGTGTGGACCTCTCTTCCATCCTTCAGGGTTTTCCTACCCAGTTGATGTCCTTCCCGTGAAGATATTTGGGCCTCCCTTTGCGCCAAACAAAGTTGAAAAAGGCAGATTTACAATCGCTAATCGACAAAGGGGAAATGAGGTTAGCGGGCTAGAAAGGGAGGTTACTTTCAACGGCAAGGAGGTTGATTATGGCCGACACGGTGCTCACATCCCTTGCAATTAATCACCTCACAGTGTTCCCTCTCTCCACTTGGGCGACTAAGAAGCTAGATAGGCTTCGGAGAAGCTTCTTGTGGAAGGGGGAACAAAATGCAAAGGTGGTCATTGCCTCATCAATTGGTCAAAGGTGTACAAGCGTAAGAAGTTAGGAGGTTTAGGTCACCTTAATAGGATCGGGAGGGCACTTCGCCTTTGATGGCTTTGGTATGAGTGGAAAATGTAGGAAAGGCCGTGTGTTGGCACCGTTTTGCCTTGTGACAATGTCGACAGGAGTCTTTTCTATGCTAGTACCATTATCACAATAGGAAACGGCAAGAAGGCCAAGTTCAGGACCTCTAGATGGCTTAGTGGAACTTCCCCAAGCGAACTAGTGCCCCACTGCTTTCCACTGGTTCGGAGGAAAGATAGAACAGTGAAACAAGGACTGGCGACGACGCATGGCTAAAATCACCACGGAAGATCACTTCCAAAATGCAGCTGGATGAATTCATCCTCCTTTGGCAGGCAATCCAAAATTTCACCCTGCATCCGCATATTCAAGGCGAGATTTCTTGGATAAGGACAACGGATACGTCGTTTTCAACGAATTCGGCCTACAGGGCGCAGTTTGTGGGCTCAATGGTGGACGCAAATTACCAAATGATCTAGGGATCTAACTCGAAAAATAGATGCAAATTCTTTGTGTAGCTTTTCATGCAGGACATAATCCTAACAACCGACAATATGGCTATCATAGGGTGGCCGACCAGCACAATGTGCCCCTTGTGTTATTGACCCCGGAGTCAGGGACACACTTGCTACTACTTTGCCCATTTGCTAGACAGATCTTGTACAGGGTGACTCGTTGGATTGGCATCAGCTACCCTCACCCGCAACATGGCCCAACTGCTCCTCACTGGTGGCAATCCGTCCGAGATCTCACACCACAACATCGACGAAAAGAGATTGATGGAGTTCTGATTTACTCCTTTTGGAATTCATTGAAGGAACGAAACGCAAGAATTTTTAGTAATGCTTATCTTTCAGTGCAGTTGGTTTTCAATCTCATAACATAAGATGTGCAGAACCGACAATCCGCTTTGGCAGTACACTGACTTCATCGCCACTCAGGAGTGTCAATCTGGGTGCACTTTTCTTTGTCTTAGTCTGCAGGGAGCACACCACCTTTCCTTCATTTCCATTTACTTATCCAGATCATTATGGTGGTCGGCTCCAAAAGTGGTCGAAGGAAGCTTCTGGCTTCACTCAGGAAACATCTCCAAGGTTTGAGTTCCAAACGAGCTGAACTCGAGCTCGCGAGCTTCACCGAGCTGAGCTCGAATAGCTCGCGAGCCTACTCGAGTTTGGATCGAGATTTCGTGAGCCGAGCTTACTCGAGCTTTTTACCGGCTTACTCGAGCTTGTTATCGAGCTTACTAGGTTTATTGAGTTTACGCGAGCCTATCGAGCTTATTCGAGCTTATCATGCTTACCGAAATTACTCGAGCCGAGCTCGAGCCTACTCGAACTTTGACCGAGCCGAGCTCGAGCCTGGATCAAGGCTTGCACCCTAATTCGAGCTCAGCTCAAGCTTGGGAGTCTTAAGCTCGCTCGAGTTCGGCTCATTTACAGCCCTACTTACAGTTGTTCACAGGGATTCCGTTAACTATGCCAAGGAAACAGTCCTTTTGCTTAGTATCCTTTTTGTTGTCGTTGTCCGAACTTTGCTTTCTCTCTTTAATGTCTCTCTTTAATGCATGGTAGAGCTCCCACGTTCCGTTAAAAAAAAACTTGTGTATGTAGAATAATCTAATCGACAAAAATTGTTTAACCAAATGAATTTGACATAATCTTTGATTGGACCAACTAACTTGACTGTCGCTGTTAACCGCAGGTGTCTTGGCGGGCGTGGTGGTGGCGGCCGGCGTGCTCCTGCTCTGCCGAGTGCAGTGCCAGCGCTACGCCTCCGGCCTCTCCGGTTCCGACCGGCTCGCGGCGATGCGGCTCCTGTCAGAGGCGGCGTCGTCGAGCGGCGTGCCGGTGTATTCGTACCACGAGGTGGCGCGCGCGACCAACTCTTTCTCCCACACGCACCGCCTCGGAACGGGCGCGTACGGCACCGTCTACGTCGGCAAGCTCCCAGCGAGCTCACCGTCGCTCGTGGCCATCAAGCGCCTCCGGTGCCGCCACGATGATGACGACGACAAGGCCGTGGCGCTGCTCCTCAACGAGATCAAGCTCATCTCGTCGCTGAGCCACCCCAACCTGGTCCGCCTCCTCGGCTGCTGCCTCGACCGCGGCGAGCAGATCCTCGTCTACGAGTTCATGCCCAACGGCACGCTCTCCCACCACCTCCTCGGCGGTGGCAGCCTCTCGTGGCGCACGAGGCTGGGAATCGCGGTGGAGATGGCGGCCGCCATCGCCTACCTGCACGCCATGCAGCCGCCCATCTTCCACCGGGACGTCAAGTCCAGCAACATCCTCCTCGACTGCGACCTCCGGCCAAAGCTCGCCGACTTCGGCCTGTCACGAGCCGTCCGGCTCGAGGCGTCGCACTCGTATGTCTCCACCGCGCCGCAGGGCACGCCGGGGTACGTCGACCCGGAGTACCACCAGAACTTCCACCTCTCCGACAAGAGCGACGTGTACAGCTTCGGCGTCGTGCTGCTCGAGCTCATCACCGCCATGAAGGTCGTCGACTTCGGCCGGCCGGCGACCGAGGTCAACCTCGCCTCCCTGGCGCTCGACCGCATCGGCAAGGGGAGAGTCCACGAGATCGTTGACCCGGCGCTCGTCGACCACAGCGAGGAGTGGGTCATGGAGTCGGTCCGGCATGTCAGCGAGCTCGCCTTCCGGTGCCTGGCATTCCAGAAGGACGTCAGGCCGTGCATGAGCGAGGTGGCCTCCGAGCTACGCCGGATCAGAGATGCCGCCCCGGCTTCCGGGCCTGAGCCCATGTCCAGGCTCGGGCCTATGACGGGGCTCGAGATCGCCGTAGCCTTCGACGGCCCGGTCACGGCGACGAAGAAGGACGGGTCCCCGGTGTCGGTGCAGGAGATGTGGGTCAGCGACCAGAGCTCGCCGTCGACCAACGGCTCAATGCCGCGCTTTACGTAGATTAGTTAAACTTGTAAGCAAAGAGGACGTGAAATGCAATGTAAGTTGACATTTTTTTGGTGTGCCCAAATTGTAGCTCTCGACGATATGCACAACTTTCTTGTTACAAAAATCTTCATTTGAAGCCATTTTGGTGCTCAAAACTATACCACCCAAAAATCTGGACACCAATTCCAGCAAACTTTGCTTTCATCGTTGTTTGACCTACAAGCAACTAGGCAAGGAATCAGGTACCGTGGCTTGATCATTGCAACAAGAACACAAGACAGCAGGCTTGTTTCCTCCTGCAGCACATTGCCGGATACCATGCATCAGCATAGGCTTTATCAACTGCGAAAATTTACAGCTCATACACACTTTGTTTCCTTCACCAAAAGCATTGGATCACATGTAACACAGCCTTGGGAGTAGCCTACTACTACATTGTTCCTTACAACGACACAGGGATCAATAGTTTTGCGACTATTGCATTGAAGGGGCTTGCACTTTTAAATAATGTTTGCCTCTGCTATATGCTTGTACTGGTTTCTGACTTCTTAATGGAAGTGTAGTTTTACGAATCCAATAAAATATTCTGCAGTTAATTGAAATTGTTGTTTTCCTGAAGATTCAAATCAGGGACGAGGTCTAGAGAGAGCTGGAAAACTTCAGCAAACTCTTCGATCATGTATTTATAAGCTATATCAATCAGTATTGTTTCATCGATTTCTCTTCCATCAGATGCCTTTTGCAATATCTCCTTAATACTTCCAACACCACGGTCCTTTATGCCACAGGGAACAATGAGTTGAAATGGGGTTAAATCAGTTGAGATGTTTAGTGCTAGACCATGATAAGCTATCCACCGTGAGACATGAATTCCTATTGCTGCAACTTTCTGATCCCCTAGAAAGGAAATAGAGGAGATATATCAGCAACACATGGTTATGTCACTGTACCGTTAATTTTTCTGAACATTAGAAATATGTAAGAAATGTAGAAAACAACAACTGAAAACATGATAAAGCACTTCACAATTTCCAAAGGATAGCAACGTACCAACCCAAACACCAGTGAGACCTTCTATCCTTGATGCCTTTATAGAAAATGCGGACTGAAGGGCACGGATGATCACTTCTTCAAGTGACCTAAGGTACCAATGGAGATCCATTTTGTGATAGCGCAAATTGAGAATCGGGTACATAACAAGCTAAGGAAACAAAGAAATGGTTGTAAGAAGCACGGATATGCAGTCTTCATTCATAATAGCTAAAAAAGAATTTTGCAGAGAAATAATGATCGAATATGCAATATGAAGAAAGTCAGGATATTTATTCTGACTTCAAAACGCCAACGCTCGATCTGTACTTCAATTTAACTAGCCAAAAGCCTAGAACTAGACAACTAAATGTAAGCAAATGAGCAAGAAACATACAACCAGTATGCAAGCACAAAAATGTGAACTACCCTTCTGGATTAGTGCATATGCAGTACAAAAAAAATCAGATAGAGATACCTGTCCAGGGCCATGATATGTCACCTCCCCACCACGGTCAATACGATGAACCTTGAACGGAGCATCTTTTACATTGAAATGGAGGTAGTCCTCCGTGCTGTCAGTGCCCAATGTATAAACCGGTGGATGTTGCAGAGCAACTACGGTGTCCGAATGATCTTTGTCTCTGTCCACCAACCCTTTCCTCCTCGTAACAATGGATTGCTGCCAAGCCCATGATTCCCCAAAAGGAACAATCTGCTGATGCAGATCAAAGCACTCGCACCTGTTGAACACAGGGGGTGTGATCAGTCATCACCACGATCAGTGCCAGATACACAATAGAATTTGGTAGCACAATTTTACTGCCATTAGCTTCAATTCAGTTGCTGCTTCTTGCGGCAAAGGAAGTAACACTAAAATGGCGAAACTTTTGTGGCACAAATTGCTTTCAGTCAGCTTGTAACTAAACATTGGCCAAGTTTATGCGGAGCAGCCGGTTTACAAGGTTTCGGTGGTCTTTGACCAAAACAAAGCCACTGGAGTTGTTTCTAATTATGCTATGATTAGTCCAACCTCGTGACCAAAGCAATGGTTTAAATAAGTCAAACGCAGCTACATCATTACAAGTAACAGAGCAAAACTTAGTACGCTAAATCACACGATGTGACTGCATTGCATGAAGAGATCCACGCCAAGTTACCTCCTCCTGTCGACGGCCGCGGCACCGGCAACGAGAGCCGCGCGCCATGACGGCGTGATCCTAGGACCGGAGCAGCCTCCCGAGCAGAAGCGCGACCTTGTCCGGGAGCGCGAGGAGGAGGCCTTGGCGGCGGCGGGGAAGGGAAGGGCGTGGCACGAGCCACAGGAGGAGGAGGCGGCGAAGGCAGGGGCGGACCTAACGTGGGACATGGGGATTCAGTTGAAACCCCAAAAATTTTGGAAAATAAACTGCTAGTAGCACTCCACCACGCAACAAACTGTACGGATTGGAGTATCCATCTCAGAAAGAAAGATTTGGATGAGGTTGCTCAGAGGGAAGAAATGATCCCCCACAAGGATGTTGACGAGGGATCTCCAGCTGGAGCTCAACGCGCCGGCCGCAAGAGAAGGGGGAGGGGAGATCTGGAGAACGGTGGAAACGAAGGAAGGGGAGGAGAGGAGCTCACCGCGCCGGCCGCCGGAGATTGGATGAGGTTGCACAGAGTAAAGAAATGATCCCCCTCGAGGATGTTGACGGGGGATCTCCGGCTGGAGCTCACCGCGCCGGCCGCCGGAGAAGGGGGAGGGGAAGATCTGGAGAACGGGTGGAAACGAAGGAAGGGGAGGAGAAGGGCTCACCGCGGGGGCCGCCGGAGAAGGGGGACGCGAACGGTGGCAACGAAGAGAAAGCCGGAGAACGTCTCGGTCGCTCCTCTTGGGAGGGCGCAGCGACGTCCAGAAGGGTATCGTCTTTGCACATGAAGCAGGAGGGGAGACCGGGAGAAAGCACTCGCCAACGCCAACCACGGACGGGAAGAAGGGGGGAAGGAATGAAAAGCTGGTTCGTCGCTTCTATTAATGGAAGTACGGTATCGACGGATGGAGTAAAGGTAAATTTTGATTTTAATTACTAAAGGTCATGATAGATATACTTCTGCAATATCTAGGTGTAGACATGATAAAACTAAGACTAGCAATACAAGAGAGATATAATTATAAAATAACCAAATTTACAAAAAACAAAAGTTATACAAGGCTAAAAAACGACCGACAAGCGAGCACAAAATCAAACCTCGCTTCTATGCTCTTTTATGGATCGAATTAAAAACGCTACATTACATACCAGCAAGTGGTGGAGTAAAACATCGGCGATGCCATGCTCCCTTGTTACAAGCAGAGCCCCTTTTCTTCAAATTAATGGCTCACCGTACGTGCAAGTTTCCACCACACATTGCAATCATACCAAACAATTTCTTAAAACACTATATCTGCATTTACATTGGATTAAGAATGTAGCCTGTTTTTTTTTTTTTTTTTTGCCGAATCAAACTATATACCCGAATAACAACGCCCCAGACAAATAGAAATGTATACACTATGATGAAGCCAGGCTTTCCATACTGGAATAACAACGTCTCTAATTATTCCTCACTTGAGTGCAACAGCCCAACGCAAATATTTGCTTTGGTATCAAGCTTTGATGCTTATCAGATGGAATGGGCATTATTACAATGAAGCCTTACGAGTCATGCCTAGTGCCTTGACGATAAATGTATAAGTAAATGCATCTTCTCGTAATTTCTCGAATATGCAAACCAACAATTAAAAAGGAAACAAAATTCCGTATTATTCCTTTGGTGCGTCATAGAATCAAAACCCAAAAGGAAGTAAATAATAATCAAGCCAAGACCCGTTCTTTCACTCAAAGAGATCAACCCACTCTCCCCGTCCGCCTCCACATACAAGGAAATTTCCCCCATGGGGCCCCGTGCCACGGAGGAAATTGTCATTCCTATTCTCCGCCACTAGATCCATCATCTAAAACATCCGCCGCATTCCTAAAACCTAACGTGTCACTCACAATTGCTCCCATTCCTTACCGCCTTTCTCCCTCTATTTTTGGAGATTCTAGTGAACCAAAGCCCTGAACATGAATTCTAGCCTTATCAGTCCACCGGACAAGGCAAATGCCTTGTCGGTTGAAGCACAAATTGAATAATTCTCCTCACTACTCTATAGAGACAAAAAAAAAACATCCTATAGTTAATTTAGCCAGATAATTAGGTTTTTAATCTTATTTCATTATATATTAGGGTCTAGCACATAGATTTTATGGAAATACATGATATATCAATATCAAAATTTTATACTATCGCATTAAGAGCTTCAAAAAGGAATACACATCTTATATATCTTTTATATGTATTCTTTCCAAGATTACATAAATAAGGTTTTGACCATTAGTTAAGATAAGCGGCATTTCTTAAATTTTTATGTACATAGCGTGCGCTAATTTCTCTTCTTAGCTCTATTTGCGTTTAATTATTTCCATTATATAAATTCTTTTTAAATAATAGAAAAATGTATTCTTATTTTTGTGTTATTATTTTATATGAAACTGATAGCATTTACCATACCATGTTACTCCCTACGTCTCGCAATATAAGTCTACTTTCATAGAAAGCATCATCTCACAATATAAGTCTATTAAGGAGATTAAAGATGTAGCTATTGCAATATTTCCACTTCGTGCCCCTGCTTTAATAATGAAAAAGTTGAAAAGGGGCAGAAGATTGCCTAGAGGGGGGGTGAATAGGCTAATTTTAAATTAAAACAATTTAATGAAGCGGCAGTGAGCCGAGCCCGAGCCTATTGTTCAGCTCGCTTAGCTAACGAGCCGAGCTCGAGCCGGCTCGTGAGCGACTCGTTGGCTCGTTAGGCTCGCTACCGCCGGACATCCTTCTCTGTTTCTTTCATAGAAATGGACAGCCTTCACACAAGAGTACCCACTACCAACAAGTGATCACAGCAACTCTCCCCATTCTATGCTTTCAGCCATCACAGCAAGTGATCACAGCAACTCTCACATTCTCTGTTTCTTTCATAGAAATGGACAGCAAATACAACAAGAGTACCCACTACCAACAAGTGATCACAGCAACTCCCCCCATTCTATGCTTTCAGCCATCACAGCAAATAGAAATGACAGCCTTCTCTGTTTCTTTCATACAAATGGACAGCAAATACAACAAGAGTACCCACTACCAACAAGTGATCACAGCAACTCCCCCCATTCTATGCTTTCAGCCATCACAGCAACTCCCCCCATCACAACAACTCTCACATTCAACAGCAACATTCAACAATCACAACAACATTCAACAATCACATTCAACAGCAACATTCAGTTCACAATCAACATGACAACATTCAACAAGACAACATTCAGACTTCAGAGTTCACTAATCACTACTCACCGAGTCAGTTGGTGCCGTGACTGCCGTCGCTGGACCTGCTGGAGGTGTCGAACCGTCGCCGTGTACTGCTGGAGGTGTGGAGCCAATGGAGACGGAGTCAGCGGTAGCGCTTCGCTTTTTCTTCTGTGGTCGTTCCATGGGAGGCCGCGACGAGGACACGAGGTGGAGGGAGGGCCGGCCGCATCGGGCGGCGAAGAGCCTGGATCACGAGGAGGCCGCTAGGGTCTTGGACGCGCGTTAGGGAGGTCGGAGGCGCGGCTAGCGACGGCGGGGCCGAGGGGAGGCCGGCCGGCTTCAAGGCGGCCGTCGAAGAGCTGGAGGAGGCCGAGGATGGGGTCACGGGAGGCGCCCGGCGAGACGCGCGACGGGGCCGGTGGAGGCGGCTAAGCGGCAGGCCGGCCGAGATCGAGCTGCCGCTTTGTCGGGGAGGCGCCGCCGCCGCCGGCCGAACCCTAGAACGCGATGGGGAGTTGGAGAGTGGAGTGGAGACATAGTTGGAGTCGGCCAATTGGGAGAGGATTTGGCTGCTGCTGCCTGCCCCGTTCGGATTTGGCTGGCTCACGAGCCGGCTCGAGGCTCGACCAAGCTCGAGCTGAGCTCACTTTGAAGCTCGAAACAGACAGCGAGCCGAGCCGAGCTCGGCTCGAACAGTGACGAGCTCAGCCGAGCCGAGCCGGGCTCGGCTCGATTCCACCCCTAATCCCGGCCACAAGAGAAGCAAGCATCAAACCCTAGCCACCTTCCACACCGTCGCCAGAGCCAGTCGCCCAGTGCCCCAGTCCACGGCCAGTGCTCCCGCCCACCCGCTGACTGTTGCCCCCCACCCCCACCCCCGCTAGCCGGCGCCCCCGACTCTAGCCCAACCCACTAGCGCTGCTGGAAAGGTTCCTCATAAGCAGGAGTATGAGCTGATAACCTTGTTGTTACTTGTTTATTCCATTCGATATTTGTTTATTCCATTCGATATGTCGATTTGTTTGATTTGCTTTGTGTTCTTCAGTTGTGGAACCCGGTACTCTGGTTCGATGTTTAGATGCAGTCTACTGCAAGTTTATTTATACTAGTATTAAGTATATACGTTTGAAATCATCCATTCTAGTTTGCCCTCTAAAATAGTAACAGCAGTATCGCCGCACGAGATTGTGCCCCCATAGTGCCATACTGCCATCTAAAGCATCAAAATAGCTACTGGACATTGTGTTTGTGAGTTGTAACTGTGCGCTTACATCCGATGCGAGTTGCTAAGAGCCATGTTGTATGAGCTAGTTTTTAAACTTTCAATCTCTCAGTTTGTTTGCTCCTAATATGACCTAGTACCTTTCACTGGGTGGTTATGTTTTCCTCATTATTTAGTGCAAACTGCTATTTAAAAGTCATTTGCTTGCTTAAAAATGGTAAGGGAAATTGAATAATTGGTTGCTATCTTAGAGTAACATGAACTCTCTAGTCTGATCCTGAATTATGAATTGTGTGCCCGTGTGACTATGAATTGTGAATGGTAGCTTTGGTTATATTGTTTTGACATATTTTATCAATTTTATTGAAATATTAAGCATGGAATTCAAATTTATCTTTAATTGTGTATTTGTGATGTATTTTTGTTATACCTAAATATCCGTAGTCTTTGATAATAGTAATAGTCGTTTATTTTTGGCCTGAGATTTATATAAATCCTGGCTCCGCCACTGAATACTCGTATATATAGAATAATATATATTGAATTAAACCATACGAGTACAAGACCATAATAGCAAGTGATATATCAACCAAACCCAATAGGCATAATTAGAAAGAATATGTTACTTCAGAATCAATAGAACTAACTAATTGTTAAGATAAATAGGTTGCCATGAAAAATATGTGATGAATGGCTGGATATCTGAATATAAACAAAATCCGGATATCTGAATCCTATTCCGTATTTACCGGATATTGATTGCTCCGAATCCGATATCGAATCCGGATATATGTATCCGGATCCTATTTCGAATCTAATCAGATAGTCAAATCCCTTTCCAAATCCAATCCCGTTGAATTCAACTCCAGATCAAATATTAACTCCCTTATAAGGGAAGAAATCCCTGGCCAACCGGAGTGCCCACGCGTCACTCCATGCATTTTACGAAAAACCCCTTCCATTTTTTCAAATTATGAGTAGGTCCCTATAAATTACGAATAAGTCCTTCGTGTTTTTTTGTGAGGGAAGAAATTCGTTTCCAAATCGCGTTCAGGCCCCTCGTTCATTGTTTTACGAAAAAAACTCCCATTAAATTCAAATTGCGAGCGAGACCTTTTCTAATTTTTCGGGATAGCGGTCGGGTCCAAAAATGTAACAAACAGGTCCTCGCTCCTTACGTTCAGGTCCTTTCTCTGTTTTCCATGGGAAAAATGTTTTCGTCAACAAAAATATGTGTGTGGCTCTATCTCTAGTCTTTTTCCCCGGCTCGATTTTCCAACTCGGTCTCCAATATTTTTCAAAACATGTATTATTACTCGGTGAACGCATAGAGTGTTAAACTCGGCAAAAGAAGGTTGTCATCTCTAATATTTTTCTCTGTTTTTCCTGGAAAAAATGTTTTCGTGTGCAGCTCTATCTCTAGATTCTTTCCCAAACTTGATTTTTCAAATCGATTTTCAATATTTTCGAAAACATGTATTGTTACTCGGTGAACGCATGGTTGGCATCTCTAATTATTTTTCTCGTCAGCTCTATCTCTAGATTTTTTCCCTAACTCGATTTTCCAACCCGATTTTCAATATTTTTCAAAACATGTATTATTACTCGGTGAACGCATGGTGTTCTAAACTCAACGAAAGAAGGTTGGCATCTCTAATAATTTTTCTCCGTTTTTCCCGAAAAAAATATTTTTGTCTCGATTTCTAATATTTTCCGTAATGAGAAATAGGTGTACAGTTGTATCTCTATAGTTTTTTGGGGCAACTCAATCTGTAGTATTTTTCGAAGCATGTATTATTGACCTGTGAGCGTATATAGTGTTAAACTCGGTAAAAGAAGATTATTTCTCCGTTTTTGCCTAGAAAATATGTACTATGTATTAAAGTTGTGAGGTTTGAGGATCTTAGAGAATGTCCAATTGCCACCGCAAAAAAAAAATCCTCCAGAGCTTTGAAAACTATGCCTTTGTCTATTTTTCCGTCCCTATCCATTTTTTTTTAAAAAAAAAAAAGATGAAAAGATCCTACGATTTTTTTTAAAAAAACATCTTGTTCCATTTCCCCCCAAAAAAATTTTACTCAAAAATGCCGCTCCGAAAGAATTTACAAAAAATTAGAAAGTACATCTTAGTCCGAAAAAACACAAATTCATTTATCTTTCTAGTAGAACATATTCGACCTGTTCTCCCTCATTTTCATGGCATCTCTTTGTTGTTATCATTACGAGGTCCACCTGCGCCATTGCCGAAGGGCCAACGCAGAAGGTTAGGCAGATCGAGCGATCCAACAATACTCCTAGTCGAGTTGGGTGGGTGGTGGCCCAGCCCAGCCCACGCTTTCGGCGACACCCAATTAACGCCTCCCCGCACATCCCGCTCGTCTGCGCGCACATGAAGAAATCAATCAATCTGTAGACTCCTCCTCCTCCTCCGCGGGTCCCAGTCCAGATCCAAACCATAACTGCTGCCCGCGTCCATCAGCCGTGCCGTGGCAGTCAACTTCTGGCTTGCAAGTTGCACCATAGGTACTGACCGACCAGCCGATGCCCCATAGCCATAGGTGCTAGTTTTCGTTTTGATCAGACGGCTCAGCAATGAACACATAAACCTATCCCTCGACACAGCGATCACAACCTCTTAATTTAGAGCGCAATACAGTATGTACTGAAATAAAATATATTACACCTCCGTAGCAACAAGGGCTGATATGACATACCGTCCGCGGATGGCACACGGCGTACACTCTAATCGGAAACCAACGCCCTCGATCCTTTGCACAAGTACAAGCTGTCCGACGAGAAAACGAACGCTCCACGGCACCATCCTGGAGGCCTCCGTTTTCTGATCGGACGGCTCAGCTGATCACGCGCCATCGCCCCCTAGTACGTACACATACACCCCACTTATTTTCTACTGCACCGGTACGACACAAGCATCTGGTCAACTCCAACACACGGAAATAATCAAAATGTGGACTGCCTGCCTGCCTCGAGGGTTCAAATTTCGAACCAAAACCACACAGCCGAGGCCAGCAGTGACATTGGCAGCAGTGAGAGCTGAGATGAGCTGCCCAGGGCGGAAGCGACACCACTCCCCACTGGGCACACGTCCTCCCGCCATTAAAACCGCGGCAGGCCACGCATTTATCGCGCCATTACTGCGCTCCCGTCTCCCCCCACCTCCACGCAGGCCCACACCGAGTCGCAGCGCGCCAGCTCGGATCCCCTCACCGGCCGCGGTGCCCTCACCGCCGACTGCCGACGGGGAGGTTCATGGTTTCTTTTCTTGGAGTCGATCAGCGGCTGAGCCGGTCCGGCGAGAGCAGCGCCTCGGGGTCCCCGCACCGGAGCCGGCTCGACGCCGCCGCCGCGCGGCTCCGCCGCCCCGCGGCGAGGATGGACGGGGGTTCGGAGGCCAGCGACATGAAGAACCCGCCTCCGGTGGCGGGGGCGGCGCTGGCGCCGCAGCGGCGGCGGGTGAAGGGGGAGGACTTGCCTGCGGCGGAGCGGTACGAGCGGAAGGAGAAGACGCGGGCGGCGGCGGGGCCCCCGCCGCCAAACGGGGACGGCCAGCGCTTGCTCCAGAAGCTACGGCCGCGGGTCCCGCCGCCGCCGTCGGCGGCCGCGGCGCCCAGGCGGTAGCGCCAGGGTGGAGAGGCCGTGGACGCGGCCTCCACGGCGAGGTTCCGCTCGAAGCCGAAGGAGTAGGACCGTTTGAGGAGAAAGTCCCTCGGGCCGACCTGATCCGGGCTGGCCGGCGTGATCTCCGATAAGGCGGCGGGGTCGGGTGGGGGAGGGGGCACGGGGTGGAAGAAGAGGAGGTCGTCGAGGCTGGGGCGCACGCGGCGGGCGGCGCGGAGCGGGGAGGCGACGGGGGGCGGGAGCGCGACGGGGGCGCGGCAGAGCGGGCAGGAGGCGTGCGCGCGGAGCCAGACGTCGATGCAGTCGGCGTGGAAGGCGTGCGCGCAGAGCGGCAGCGCGCGGAGCTCGTCACCGTCGGCGAACTCCAGAAGGCACACGGCGCAGTCGCGGGCGCTGCTAGCCCGCCCCGCCGCCTTTAGGAACTGCGCCGACGGCAGCGACTTGATGGCCGCGTCGTCTAGGCCGTAGGGGGAGAAGGTGTGATAGTAGTTGTCGTAGGTGGTGAACGACGCGAAGGAGTCGTCGGCCGGGGAGCCCGGGATCATGAGCAGCCTCCTCCTCCTCCTCCTACGCCACCGCCGCCGGAGCGCCCGGAACACGCGGCTCACCAGCCGCGCGTACAGCACCACCAGGAGCGCCGCCCCCACCACGGCCAGCATCGCGATGAGCGGCGGGCTCAGGCTGGACGCGGCGCCCCCGCCGCGCCGCCCGCCCGCGAACGCCCCCACCGCGGACGGCGCCGGCGCCGGTCCCGGTCCCGGTGACGCCACCGCGGCAGGAGAAGGCGGCGAGCTGATACCATCCCTCATTGCCGCCGCCGGGGACGGAGAGGGCGCCGGTGTCAGCGGCGGCCGGAGCGCGCGCATGGCGTTCTCGGCGCTGCGTTCTTGTATATCGCGCTCTGTCTCTCTCTCTCTCTCTCTGTGTGTGTGTGTGTCACCGTGTCAGTGCGTAAGAAGGGGAGGAGGAGGAGGTGCGCACATGGCAGCGGCGGCCGTGGGAAGAGGGAGTGAAAGCGAAGCAGCGGCGCATCATTGTTGTTACTCCTACTTTGTTAGGGTGTGGTTTGAGTGCGCAGCGGTTGGTGGCATGATTTATTATCCGATGCCAAATGCATTTACTACCGCCACTACGAGGAGTACTATCCTGTAATTTGGGCCGCCTCCCTAATTGGGCAGGAGGCCATTACTGACCACTGTTTCTCTGTAAATCCCGTGGGCTTACCGGTAAGCTAGGCTAGCCTTTATCGCCTCCCACCGCCCCACGGCGCTCGCCTTAAATAAACCCCCCGCACCGGCCGGAGACTTCGCCGGAGTTATGTTTCTCGGCGGCCGAGCAAGGAGGCGGCGCGCAGGCAGCTACGCTCGAGCACCGCCTCTTCTTGGGCGCTGCCGCCCTCCACCTCCTCCTCTGCCGCCACGGCAGCGCAGCGCCAGCTCTGACCGACGCCTTCGCCTCCACCAAGCTGATGATGACCTGCACCGCCGCTTCGCCAGTTCGCCATCGGTCTCGTAAGTCCGAATCCAACAGCAACGCTCTCCGCTCTCCTGTGCTACGATGGACATCTTGTAGTAGCGCCCTCTGCTAGTATACTGTCTGTAAAGCCGCTTGCGAATTGCGATGGTCAACAATGAACAGCTTACAAGGAAAAAAAAGGACAGATTTTTTTTACATAAGCAATATCGACAAATTGTTAGTTCCACTCTTTACTTCATAGTTTAGGTCTGTAATTACTAATTAGCAGTTGTTACATCTTACTGTAGTGGTACATTGACCATGCCTATTTCTCAAGAAACATACTCATCATCAGCATTCCCGTTCTTTCCACCTGTAGAATATATGGAGTAGATGCAGGGTACGCGCACTTGCCTTGCTCTTCCGTCTTCTAACTGTTTGCGCTGGAATGCTGGCTGATATGCTTGTGTTCTTGCTCGTAGCCAGGTATGCTTTGGATGAGCTGGTCTCCTCCTAGATGCCGTATCCTATAAATGACTAGAATGTTATGCTCGTCAGCATTCCTACAATATCTTCAGGGAGCTTGTACCTGAGCCTAATTCTATTGTAACCCTGAAGTCTGAATACTGAATAGATTCTTGGTGGTCTCCGAAAATGAGTAGCTAGGAGTGATCTGTTCTTGCATGTTTGTGATTAGTGAGCTCATGAATTCATGATTGAGCTGGAAATATTGTGGACTTGAGTCTGAGCGTAGGGGTTCTTCCACCATGGATGGTCCAGCGTCGTAGATCAGGAGAGAAAAGCCAGGATAAATTTTGATTCGTATAGTTGTAATGTTATTTTGCATCATGGACACCTTAGTTTGACCGATTCTAGTTCAAACAGTATCACTCTAGTAATTATCTAGCACTGAAAATGACTCAGTCCTCAAATTGTCTTTAAATAAAGGCACAATTTCTTGGCTCCACTACGTGCACAACAGACATTATGATCTGGAAAGCAAGAACCGAAAATAAATGCAAAATTTTTGCTTGGCTGCTGCTTCGCAATAGCCTTCTTACAGCAGATAATTTGGCTCGGAGAGGGTGGCCGCATCAACAGATCTGCTGTTTATGCAATGCCGACGAGGAAAAGGCTTTTCACATTATGCTATCCTGCCCGTTTGCCAATAGCTTCTGGACCCTGTTCCTCCCTTCCCAAGGTTGTAACTTCCAGGCACCTGACCTCAGCAACCATCAGTATACAATTCAAGATTGGTGGCTCCAGCAGCGCTCGATGATTCCCCACCAAGCAAGACGAGATTTTGATGGAAAACTTATCTTTGGCTTCTGGAACGTCTGGAAAGAGAGGAACGCGCGCATGTTCCAGGATGTCAACAGCCCCGTGCACTTAGTAGTAAATAGTGCTAAGGTCAATGTTGCAGAGTTTGTATTTGCTTCTAGAAGGCTAGATTAATTTCAGTTTTTCTCGTTGGTGCGAGTAGCCTGCTACCCCCTTGTCTGTTGGGATCCGGTAGCTGTTGTTGTTTTGTACTTTGAACTGTTTGTCCTCCCTTTCTTTCCTCTGAAATGAAAAGGCAGAGCTCCTGCCATCAATTTCGAAAGAAAAAAAATTGTCTTTAAAGTTTCTAACTGCCAAATGCCAAATATGTGGTGTTTGGGGGAGTTTCCAGGTTTAGGGCTCATTCTCCATTGTTGTTGTCTTCCCTGCTGCAGCTGGGGATCGGTTTCTTTGTAATTGCCTGTAATTGCCTCTCCGGAGGATGCTGATGTATTCTCTTTCCGCTGAAATAAATGGCATAGCTTCTGCCCTTAGTTTTTTTTAAAAAAAGACTATTGAGTTCTGTCTTGATTACGAGGAACAAATGTGAAAACAAATATGAGAAATTTCTAACTGCCAAGTGCCAACTATAAACTATTGAGTTCTGTCTTGGTTACGAGAAACAAATGTGAAAACAAACATGGGAAATTGTTGCTTTGTCTCAAGAGTCAAGACAGCCCACTGTTTCTTGTGGAATTGGATCGAAGAAAAGTATCTGAAGGACAATATGCTTTGACAGTACCCAAAATATCAGAGCACCTCGCACAGTTGGTGATTGAAATTGTTTTTCCTTTCATTTTATGAGGTAGTGTTGCCATATTCTTGTTTCTGCTCCATGTGGTCGCATATGCATGCAACTTGGCATTTGCTGAGAAGAGACCGAGAATGTAACATTCTCGGTTGGGGTGGGCGTTTTTAGATCGAAACCGAAAGATCGAACCGAACCGAAATAACCGATTATTTTGGTTTTTGGATTCCGGTTTGGTTATTATTTTGATTTTATTCAGTTTTCGGTGTATGGTTCGGTTTTGTGCTTCCAGAAACCAATTATACTGAAGACGAAAATTATCGAGGACGCCAAGGTGCCGAACCCCCCCCCCCATTCCGCCATTCAACCCTTCCATCTCCCTAATCCCCGATCCATTCCCAACGGAGACCACAGTGGAATCGCAAGCCCTAGTCGAACCGCCGTTGCCGTTGCCATCCCATTCCCCAAGTCGTTGCCGGCTGTAGCTCTCTGCTGACTGCCTCTAGCCCTCTGTTGCACTCAGGGCGCGGCGTGCTCTCCCGCCACGCTGGCTAGTCGCCATCTAGCTAGTCGCTGCCGCCATCCTCCCCGCCGGCTGCCGAGCCATCCCCTATTCGGCCATCCGCCAGTCGATGCCGCCATCCCGCCATCCGGTATTGTCTCTCTTAGCTCGTGATGTGTTAACAGTTCCTATGTCAACAGTTGCATCTGAGTCGGCTTTCAGCACTAGGGGATGTGCCCTATCGTCCTCAATGACCTTAGGAGCTCACTCACGCCTTTTATGGTCCAATGCCTAGTTTGCACACAGGATTGGTTACGACGATCCCTTCTTGTCAATATTGAAGAAGATCCAATGGATTTGGCCAAAATCGAGTAAGGTAAATAAATAAATTACTTTACTAATTCACGCCTTTAATTTTATCTTTCTTGTTCATCATGAAAATTGAATGTTGATTGATTTTATCTCATTTCAGCTATAATTGCAGAAGATGTTGGCAATATGTCCAAAACAAAGTCCACCAAACCCAGTGAGACTACTTCCTACATCTAGGTGAGATACGAGACAATATGGATATATTGATATATTGATTGACATGATAACAGCAGGGGGACACTAAGGTTGTGTGAAACTTTACAAATATGACAAGCAGCTAAGTAAGCATTTCATTGAGAATTTTGATCATGTACCTTTGTTCCGAATATTGTCAATCTGGCTCATCTACTGAAATTCCTTTTCAAGAGCTTGGAGGAATGTCTTTCCAGGACTCTTGAGAAGAGTAAGTGGCTTTTCTGTTGATATCCTTGAGTGTTTGAACTAAGATGTCTCCTCTGATCATAGGGTCTTCAACTTCATCTGAAAATATGTTTGTAGAAGCTTGAGCATCATGCTCCTTAAGTTGGGAGAGGGCGCGGACCAGAATGGAGATGTTGCTGAAGCTGCACGTCTGAATGTCTGAATTCTGATCACCAGCATTTAGTTGGTAGGTTTGTCTTGGTGTTAATCTAAGTTCTCTTTGGAACAAAGTTTGTAGATTGAGGTTTAAATTTGAACTCTGTAGTAGCCCAAAAACTGAATTATTTTTAAACTGAATAAACCAAACCGATTTGGCCGAAAAAACCAAATGGCCACCCCTAATTCTCAGCTTCATCTGCTACGTGTGCAATGCACCCTGTGATCTGACTCAACATGGAATCTGCACCATTGTATGCTATGCTGCACTCATCAGAGCTTGGAAGCCCGCAGAACACTATTCTCCTTAATCTTGGTTCCTGACAAAAAGGCCTCTCTGGTTGGTTAGTGGCCTCTCGCTTTTGAGAAAGAACTAAGAATCAGGATAAAGCAGCGATATCAGTGCCCCTACCCCTAGGTAGCTATAACTCTGCTTTGCAATGTTCTTTATGCTTCACAATTTCATCTCGTATCATTATTACATAGCCTTACTCTTTTCGTCTTTTTGACATACTGACTGACGAGTTGAGGAGGTGATTCTACTCCCAGAACCAATTCCTTGCTTAATCTTGTTGATCCAAGAGCACCATGAGCAGTGTGACAGAAAGTTCAACACGACAGTTGATTCAGGGAAAGATCAGATGCTCAGAGTTTCCGTCAGAAAGATTAAAAAACGAAGCTGACAGAACAGTTTATATATTTTTTTTGTTTGATTGAAAAGTTCAGAATATGATTATTCAGTTTCTGCACTAGAACACTGAACTGCAGCATCTGGTGCATGTAAAAGGATGTTACCAATTGTATCAGCACTGAATCCTTGTTACACTAGCATTATCATCTGGCACCAGAATGCTTCATGCAGCTGAGTTTGACTTTGCATGTTTTTGCACAACAGTACTTTCCTGTCATTTCAACTCTTCCATTTGAACAGTTGTGACTTTGATATGAAAAACCATCACCGTAGTCATGACTGATTGCTGCCAGTTACAAGTTGACAGGTTTGAGCTTCAGATTAACCGAAGAATGCCACCCTGAATGTTAACTCAAGCAATAATTTCATCATTTTCCCCTCCATTATCTATCGCAAATTCCTTCCTACCTGCGCAAGTGATTCTTGCAGCACCCAAATCCCAGATAACAACAGTTTTTCGCGCTTTTGGGGACATTCCAATCTTAAGGGGGTGCTTGGATTAGGGGTATTTCATTGGAATGTTTTAGGATTTAGTTCAAATTTGAACTAAATCCCAAAACCTCCCAAGAAATTACCACTCATCCAAGCAGGGCCTAATTCTTTTTTGTAATGGGGAATTTATGCGCTCTTATCCTCTGCCCTTGCCATCATCAAGAGAAGAACAGCAGGTGATGGCTAAAACTGAGTATTGGGTGTTTGGGTTAATGAGAAGGGAAAAGGTGTGGAGCAAGGAATAATTTGGCGTCGGAGGACAAGTTGAAACAAATGCCCGCACCAACACACAAGGACAGATGACCTGTGTTTTGTCAGTGACAAACAGTCGACGTAGTTGGGAATTGTGGTTGTATGTGGTGCACAGTGCACTACTCTACTCCAGAAGCCTAGCCATTTACATCCCTAAATCAAGTAATCAACACAGTGGGTATTAAAAAAAGTAATTAGATTGCAAAATTTTCTTTTAGGTTCGTATCATGTATGAACATATCGAGCTGATAGTACAGTACTGCTTTAATTTTAGTCAGAAGCGCAAATCCTTCCTAATCTATGCGAATTTTACGGAAAGCGGTATAATTCCTCTGAAACCCCTGCAAAAACACTCCTTCCAAACAGATTTTTAGTCCATGGCCGTTCATGGCAGGAGTACATCTTTTCTCCCATGCATTTTAAAAACGTATTTGACCATACGTGATCATATATAGTTTGATATTTCCATTTTCCAACCCGAAATCAGAACAACCCAAACATCTGGATAAAAAAAAAGTAGAACATATTCCATTCCTGCGACACCCTTCCTCCCCAAGCCTAAACCAAACCAACTCAACTCCTTTAAAACCTTTCCCTCCTCCCCTTGTTGCCTCGCACGCACAAAACACTCGAAAGACACAAAGTAACAGAATTCGAAAGAAGGCGGGTGGCCATGAGGTACGGCGAGGTGGTGCACTTCAGCCACCCGCAGCACCGCCTCCGGCTGGAGCACCTGGACACGCCGTTCCGGTGTGACGGCTGCCGCGAGGTGGGCATTGGCGCGCGCTTCCGGTGCCCCGTGCCAGGCTGCGATCACGACCTCCACCGCCAGTGTGCGCTCCCGCTGTCCCCGCCGCCGCCGCCGCTCCGCCACCCCTTCTACCCCAAATGCGCCTTCCACTTCCTCGCCCGGGCCCCCGGTCCCGCCGGCTCTCGCTACTGCAACGCCTGCGGTCGCGACGTCGCCGGCTTCGTCTACCACTGCCGCGCCTGCGGCTTCGACCTGCACCCCTGTTGCGCCACGCTCCCGCACGTCCTCGACGCGCCCGGCGCCGGCGTGCGGCTGTACCTGCACCCCAAGGCCACCTCCGCGTGCCACCGCTGCGGCCACCGCGGCCGGAGCTGGACATACCGGAGCCAGTGCAAGAGCTACAGCCTCCACGTGGCCTGCGTCATGGACATGCTCGTCGAGAGCTGGCACGGCGTCGGGCGCCACAAGGGAGGAGTCAACGGCGGCGGCGGAGGAAGAATCAGCGGAGGGAACGTCTACGATGGAGCGGTGGTGGCGGGGAGCGGCGGGTACAGGGTGCCGGTGATAAGGGGCGCGGCGAAGAGCAGCCACGCGAGCAGGAGCGGGTCGTACTGGGGAAGGAAGGGCAAGGTGAAGCGCTGCTGCGAGATCGCCGGGTTCGCCGCGCAGGTGGTCATCTCGGCGGTGCTCGGCGACCCCACCGCGCTCATCGCCGGCGTCATCGGCTCTCTCATAGCGCGGTGACCTCCGGCCGCCGCCAGCCGGCTGGCGCAGGAGCAGAAAGAGGGATGAAACGTGTAAATTATATATAATTACTCCGTGTACGTAATTACACCCACGTGGCAATGCACGAAATAACATAACCGGCAACCCGCGGCCGAATGTCCCTACATGTCAGTGAGCGTTTCGCATGCGGAGGACTTGGTGCCTCGCATTCTATCAACTGCTTACTACTTTCACCACTACAATGCCCAAACATCTGATGCAGCTATTGTAAATACAACTGATGTAAAATCTGAAGAAAATAAGGAGACAAGTTCTGAAAAGCCCAAAGAGAATAGCGGGGAGCAATTTGTTCTAGGTGTCGGCCCTGTTCAAAAGTCACACTGGAGACTCTCAAAGCTTATTCCCATGGAAGGAGT
This sequence comes from Rhipidocladum racemiflorum, assembly GCA_036346355.1. Lineage (NCBI taxonomy): Eukaryota > Viridiplantae > Streptophyta > Magnoliopsida > Poales > Poaceae > Rhipidocladum > Rhipidocladum racemiflorum. Next base: position 17,693,910 of record CM070574.1, on the reverse strand, counting down.
GCGAAAAGGTTTAAATGCACTACAAAAACAAGCAAATATTTTTGGAAAGGCATCATCACATCTGGATAGTTATTTGCAATCAAAGGTTGATGAATCAGAAGAGGAGCTGCAGTCTCTCGAAATTCAAAAAGGTTCAGAAGGAATTGCTCTTACCCCTTTGTCTTATAAAGATGGAGTGCCCACTGAAGAAAACAATAGGACAGAGAAAATTAATGTATCTGAAGCTGGAGGTTCTAAACGATGGAGTAGAGTACCTTCTTTGCCTTCATATATACCATTTGGTGAGCTTTACCTGTTGGGAGATTTATCAGTCTGTGAAATCATGTGATGAAAAATTGGCTTGGTGATGAATTTGGTATTGCAAAGTGGTTGTGCTCATGGCATGTGTGGTGCATGTGCATGTGTTATTTCAGAAGATTAATGGATATGCTTGTGATAGCATGGTAATTGTTTTGCTTGATGCAATGCGCTCGTGTGAGTGGTTGCATGGATTGATCTTGAGTCAAGTCGTGGACTTGTGCTCGTACACGGTTGTGTGTTTGTTCATGTGCGGAGTGTTGCTTGAGGTCGAACGTGGTCGGTGGCGGGACCGTAACTAGGTTCATGGAGGAACCGAGGTTCGGGACTAGGTTCGAGGAGGAATCGAGGTCTTGGTGGTCAAGGATGTCATGCGGGCGTTCGGACTAGAGAACGGTGCACATGGTTGCTAGTTAGTCACGTGAGTATGGCGGTGACCATGCGGCGTGCAAAGGGTTAGTCACGTGTGTATGGCGGTGGCCATGCGGCGTGCAAAGTGTTAGTCACGTGAGTATGGCGGGTGGGCCGTGCAGCGTGCGATTATGTCGTTTGAGGTAGTTTGCATGTATTGGGCCATGTTGGGCCAAGTGGACATGCATACGAACTCTGCTAGGTTTTCTTATAAATAGGGAGGTGTCCCTGTTTATGTAGTAAGGATTTAGGGTTTGTACTCTTTCTGTTTGGAGTATCATAATCAGATTAGACAAAGAAATAAAAATCGCTTTCTTGAGCAAGCCGTGCAAAACAGAGAAAAGAAATAAAAGCGCGGCGCTCGGCGAGGTTGAAGAGGTAGGCGGCGTAAAAAGGACACGTCCCGGCGCGACGTCGACGTGCGCATGCGAGACGCCGATCGAGCGGTTCAGGCCTAGGATCTCCACGCGGCTGAGAACCCATACCACCGGTGTTGTCTTTGCCGGCTTGTCCACGCAGAAAAGAAACCGCCGCCGCCGAAGAAGTCGCCAGGTTCCTGCACATACAAAGAACTTCGTTCACGCACACTATATGCATGCATACTTGAAAAACTAGCTATATCATTGAGTCGTGCATGCATGCGTAAAGCAACCAGCCTCATCCTGTGATTCTACACGGATGCAAATATTGATTGCTATACCTAATCAAACATTGATTTAAAAAACAGTACGTAGGTTCATTCCTTTGCATACTTATTTTTGAGTTATAGATCGGTTCATTATTTCACGCGATAATTTTGATTTGATCTATTCCAAACCTTCCTAGGGCATTAAGTAATTGATCTAAAAAGTTTGATTGGTTAATTCCTTTTAGATTTTGTTTAATCACGAAATTAGGGTTTAATTAATTCGCGTCACTTTTGGAACAGTCAACTTGCAAAGCCTATAACTTTTGATCCGTATATCCGATTGAGTTGATTCTTATTGGGTTAGTTTCTAAATTGAATCTAGTTTCTACAGTAAAAATTTCACATCTTTCTAACGGTTGGATCTTCGGGAATTCATGTTTTAATGAACATAGGTCAATCTGTTTTTGCGTGAAATCGAAGCAATTATTTGTTTCCGAATTGGGGTGAATTGTTAGTAGATTAAAATTTTGTTTTTAGCTTCCGCGCAATCTTTCACCCCCCCTCTGATTGCTATATTCGTGTCTTTCGATCCTACACAGTCAATACACTTTCAGACTCAGAATACTCTGAGCTAACATCGGTGCAGTCTATTATAGCGGAATTAAGAGAGCTTTCTCAGAAAGACTCAGTATATGATTATGAGAAGTTGGCAGAGAAAATTGCAAAGCTTTCTGGTGGAGTTGCAGTGATACAGGTTGGAGCTGCAACGGAGATAGAGCTTGAGGACCACAAGCTCCGTATGGAGGATGCCAAGAATGCAACTTTCGCAGCAATAGAGGAAGGCATAGTATTTGGAGGTGGTGCAGCCTATGTTCATCTGTCAACATTTGTACCAACCATCAAGGAGAAGTTGGATGACCATGAGGAGCGCCTTGGTGCTGGTATCATTCAGAAGGCTCTAGTGGCACCTGCAGCGTTGATAGCACATAATGCTGGAGTTGAGGGGGAGGATGGCAAGTTAACAATACTAGAAATTGAGCTTCATGTGCCATGGGATCCCGAAATTAGGTGAATTTAATGTCAGATTATGCTTTTGCTTGGAGACAAACAAAATTTCAAGGGGACGGTAATGTAACGCCTGGGCCCCACTGGGCAGAGATGGAGAAGGAAGTATAAAGAGTCTGAAGGGTTCAGGAAAGAGATCAAGAAAAGAAATGAAAAGAAACTTCTGTTAGCTCCCCGCTTTCTTCTTCCCCAATCCCTTTCCTCTTTTCTCTGTATTCTCACCAGGGTTAACCTTATCGCTAGGTGCGATTTTCGGATGAACAGTGAAATTTGATAATCGCAAAAATCGAGCCGAAAATCGGTCGAAAATCGCAAAAAATCGCGTAAAATTCAAAAACCAGATTTTTTGAAAAAAAATCAAAAAACGTGGAAAATCGACGAAAATCGGTGGAAAATCGACGATTATCGGTGGAAAATCGACAACCATGTTGATTTTTTTTGTGCGGTCGACTTTTGTAGCGATTTTCGACGATTTTTGACGAAAATCGATCGATTTCCACCGATTTTCGACCGGTTTTTGACACGTAAATTTTTTTGAATTTTTGAATTTTTTTGAATTTTTTTTTGAATCGGATCGGTTTATCGACCGGTTTTTGATATCGAGCCGCAGCGATACGTGCGAAAATCGCGAAAATCGACCGGTTTTCGTCGATATTGCGAACCCTGATTCTCACGCCTCCAATCCATCAGAGGCAGGGGACATGACACCGTCCGATGACATTCTCGCGGCCTAGATCGATCAGAGAATAGTGGTGCAGGGACGTTATGCGAAATAAACCCTCGCTCAAATCAAATTATAATTAGGCTACGATACCTTGCATGTACGGCGGCTCCTAAGACCATCTCCAAGGGCTTCCCAGGGTTCCATTCCCTTCCTTTCCCTCGAAGGAATCCTTCCTGCATTCCACTTCCCTTCCCGAATGCACTCCAACGGATTCCCTTCCCCATTCTCTTCCTTCCCGGAAATACCTAACTTTTTCCTCATCCCTCCCATACTACTGCAATTCTATATATTGGGGTTGCCGATGAGGTTAGTCACCCACAAGCCATTGGCAACCTCACAATGAGTCACTTCATTGATTCCTCAGAATGAAGAATCCTATCGATGATGAGGACTCTCTTGTCTTAGCAATAGCAAGAGGAGGAGGAGATGCAAGCCTTAGTGTAACAACCGTCGGACGGGGATCGGTTCTAGGCCATGCGCGCGGCCGTCGGCCACGATCCGTGGCAGTCGCGCTCGGCTTTATGGTGATTACTTTCTTCCTCACCGTGTATGGTGGCGCTTTGTTCAGGCGAAGTAAGAAACCAGTAGACCTAACAAATATTTAAGATGTACTTGTATGGTTTACGTATGTCTAAGTCGTTCATCACCGAGTTTTCGGATGAGCCGGCTCCCTATTTTCATAACGATCTTGTCGAAGGACACGACGCGTTTGGTTCCAAAGAAAGTAGGGATGCAACCGAAGCTTGGTTTGTCACCTCTTGAAAGGTACAATGCTCTCGTCAACCTGACTTACGAGTTGTACCGACGTGTGACGAGTACCTTCGTATTGGGGAAAATGCGGCCATTGTAGCTCTAAAGAAGTTCGTGAAAGCGGTTGTCGAGGTTTTGGGGACGAATATCTCCATCTCCCTAATGCGTAAGACATTGCTAGACTCCTAGTTGTTGGTGAGCAAAGTGGTTTCTGGAATGCTTGGCGGATCGATTGCACATGCATTGGACTTGGAAAAATTGCCCGAAAGCATGGCAGGGGCTTTCACAGACATACTCGCAAACCTTCCATAGTTCTCGGCGGTTGCTTCAGTATGACCTGTGGATTTGGCATGCTTTTTTGATGCCCTAAGCTTGAACGATATAAATGTGTTGCACCGTTCTAACATTTTTCTAGGAAAAGCGATGGTACATCTCCAGAGGTAAACTACATCGTCAATGGCAATCAATACGACATGGGCTACTACGGCGGATGGCATTTACCCTGAGTGGCTACCTTTGTTAAAGGCGATTTGATGGGGAACAAAAGGGTCTACTTCTCACGGATGCAAATTACGCAAGGAAGGATGTCGAGAGAGGCGTTGGAGTGTTGCAAGCCAGGTTTGCCGGTATTAGGGCCCGCCATTGTTGGCGAGTACTTTAAAGCATATAATGACCGCATGCATCATTTTTGCATAACATGATCGTGGAGGGCGAGAGGAATGGTCCACTGCCATAAAATTAACCGGACTATATGGGTACTAAATTAACTAACGACACCAGACAGTATTATTGCATAGAAGCAACTCAACGCACTGAGGATCGGCAACTTCACCATCGATTCAGGCAGGCATCTAATGGAACACCTTTGGAGCCGGCATGGGGTTAATGCCGGTGTATTGTATGGGGTGTTGTACAAGTTAAAATTGTGTGCAATAAATATGTTTCTTGATCAGGTTATCCCTGGTATATTGGTTAATGCACTCACAAATACAGCTTATCCTTCACATATATTAAAGTCCAGCGGTAATATTAAAGTTCTTGCCAAATATTACGATTCACCACAAATATTAAAGTTCAAAGACAACTAGTAAAGTTCACCACAAATATTAAAGTTGACAAACAAGTAAAGTTCACGACAAATATTAAAGTTCGACAACAATTAAAGTTCACGACAAATATTAAAGTTCATCGTAACTATTAAAGTTCGCTGCGAATAGTCCTCAAATTTATTTATTCATATCCCAAAGCTCACGAGAATCTTGTTATCGACTCTCGTAGTACTCACGAAGCTTTGCGGTACAAGAGTCCAAGTCCACCTTCATAATCCTTTCATTCTCCGCCTTTCGCCATTTCCAACTTTTCACGTTTAATATCTACCATTGCGGACCTCGATTCATTCATCTTCTCGAAATGCTCGAGTACACTCCCACCGAGATGACGTGACTTGACTGACGCGACGCTTCCTCGCGCCTTTGCCGCCTCCCTGCTGTTGGCCTTTCCTCCTCTCGAGGATGCTTGGGAGCCTAGGTCGATAGGAATGCCGATGGACCCTTCGTGCGTTGCTCCACATCGCCCTCTGTCTTTTGCTTTTCCGGGACAAGTCGAAGACCACTTTGGATGATCGGCTAGTAGTACCCAACAATGATGGAAGGCGAAAGGCTTGCCCTCAATGTCCTGGTACATCCTACCAAAGCATGGGCCATCTCGCACATTGAGCTAACATTAAAAAAAGCGATCCGGAAACAAGGGTTGTGAAGTTATTTGAAATGCTAAATTCAAAACATTACAATTGAGCTTACCCCGCTACGCTCCGGTCGCCCCACTCATGTAAACCGTGCATGATTGAGATACCACCGCAAATTTGCTAACACACTCATTTATCAATGACCGCTGGTTAACCAATCCTTTCTTCGATCTTGCATTCATGTGTTCCTTACTATTGCTTTTGTAAAATTAATCCTACTCCAATATGTCTCCTCAGGATTGATCTTTCCCAACAATGGGGTCTTGGCTCACATTCAACCAAGCAGAGACTAAAACCTCATCCTCTTCGCACTCCATTTTGTCCTTCTGTCTGTTGGTGTTCGGTTTGGCCTTATTCGCACGTGTCCCGAGTTGGGCCAGGCCGCTAGTTTCCATCATCGCCGGTCTTTGGCGGGGGGATAAACCGCAGTGTACCATCGCATCGGGTCATCTTCGGTGGCGGCAAAAGGGTCCATGTCGCCCTCCCCAACATTGACGACGCGTTAATTCTTCTGATACCTCTCCAAATAATAATAATGGATCACTATGGTCATTTGCTTATACACATGTAAACTTGATGCATCGAGGCCATGACCGGCCACATCACAATCACAATAGTATTGCGAATGTAAGATATCGCCAAGCCAAATCACAATCTCAACACTACCTTTCATTATAGACATGATCATAGCAATACTGAATATCGAACTTCATGTAGGAAAGAGCACACAATCGGAGAGCATCACAAAGAATGAAAGGTAATCGCCACATTCAGCCATGTCTTTGAGGGCATTTGATAACGACATTTCGGTTCGGCTAAGCAGCGTTAAATCGATACGAATGTTTAACATAATTAAACAACTAATCTAATGAAGGTGGCCCGAACGATCGTGACTGATGGAGATTTCTTATCCCTGGAGTAGTCGCTCAACATAGATCCGTAATCGCTTTGTAGTCGGCGGGCAATATGTCCTCGCGAGAACCCCCTCCTCGGATGCACCTCCTTCCATCACAAGTGCCATGATGTGAAGTGCCAAATTCTATTGTCTCCAATGAAATCTGCTCCAAGCTCTCCTGCCATCGACTCGACCAAGAAGAGTGTTGTTCAAGTCAATAGCCCAAATGTGGTCACTTGGATGAAATTGTCCCTAGCGAGGTTCCTGAGCTTCACTTTGTCCTCCAAGATAGTCAGATCTTCGAGATGACTTCTCAAGCTTGTCGGCTTCCATCTATAACCACGGCGTTAACACATTTTGCAAGAGGTGCCGAGCAATTAAGCAATGAAACTTCCCGATCTAGCTAAAACATTTCAATCAAGATAGCCCGAAGTTAGGCCATGACTTAATCAATTGAAGCGGATAGTACCGCTTAAAACCGCACTGGCGTCTAGCTAACAAGACAGGCATCACGAAACATCCTTCAACATCCATGAAAAAACATCACCTGGATTCATTTGTTCCGTCCCCAGTCTACGTACAACATTGAGTACAAAACATTCTGGAAGTGTACCGATTTAATTTAGACCATTGTTTAAGTACTGTTCCATTGTTTAAGAACTATTCTGCAAGTATCCATGAAAAAACATCACCTGAATGGTTTACCCATACTGAAAGTCTACGTACAAACTACCTACAAGTAAAGTGCATCTAGTATACTACCTTCACCGATGTAATGCACCTTTGTTCCATTGGTAAGTATGCAACATCCATCGATTGCACGTCAAAACAATCTGTTGGGACGACTAGACTCATGCGATAAACTCCCGCTATACTTCAACAATGAAAAAATCGTTTGTTGTCGCTAATCTCGATTTCGGCCGCAAAAAGTTTACTAAGGAGCAACAATGCAACACTTGGTATCAACATGTCCATCGGTTAAATGGGTAAACCATTCGATCGATTGTAGAGCATAGTCAATAAACAATCTTGATGACTACCCGAGGAACAATCGATAGGTACCCAGCAGGAACAATTGCTACAAATGCGAAGAATGGTGAAAATGGTACAAATGTGAAGAATGGGTCCATGAGATCCTCCATGAACTACCCAGTAGGAACAATCCTTCCATATACCATCTCGAAACAATCGGCTATTTGAGCAAGACAAATCAGTAAAATGGGGATTTGGGACATTCCTCGGGTTATAGTTCAACAACAATCAGAAAATTGCCAAATCGGCGCTTGGATTACCAAATCGGGCCAACAATCAGTACATTCCCAAATCGGCGCAATTTCCCGATCCATTGCTAGGTTTAGCGCCCAAAATCTAGGTTCTGAGACGGGATTGGGCGTACCTCAACGATCGACTTCCCCGTCTTGCTTCTCCTCTCCGTGGGTGGCCAGCGCCAGCGTCCGCTCGTCGCGCCGTACGCCCTTCGCGACTTCCGCCTTGTCCGAGCCGACGCGCGAAGGAGATGCGGTTGACGCCACAGCGGGAGGGGAATGCGACCCGAAGCCCTCCACGGAGGGATTCTCTCTCCTCTCCCAAGCCGAGTCCCAGGGGGAAGGGACGCCGTTGCAGCAGCTGGGAACCGTTCCTCGCCGCCGCTTTCCCATGGGGAAGGGAACGGGACGAGGGACGGGATAGCGTTGGAGATGGTCTAAGCCCTGCAATTCCTTCCTTTCTCAGTTTTGCTTTTGCCCTTTATCTTCGCCGTCCTCCCCTCCCTCCAGGCCTCCACTCCGGCGCTCCCGAAGCAGAGAGACAGAGAGAGCGGAGCAGCCGGGGAAACCACAGCTGCCTCCGCGGAACCTGCTCGAGCGCCTGGGTTTGGGCCGCCGGCGCGCCAGAGGTCTATTCTGTCGCCGGCCGTCGTCCGCCGCCACTAGCCCCCGTCTGGAGGACTGGAACCCGCCTTTGGTGCTGTGAGTTCATGGGCTCTGGGCGCTCTCTCTCTCTCTCTCTCTCTCTCTTGTACGGATTACGGTCTGTGATATTGATTTCTCAATTCACCGAACAATTGTTGCTCATGCTCGCACATGTGTTTGGTTAAATTCAGTGACAGAATTGGCAATTGTTGTTATGTTCAATGAAGTTTCCTAGATAATTAATCTTTTTAAAAAAATCTGGAATCGTCTTGCAAACTGAGTGACGGCGATTTGGCACGTGTACATCGAGTTGGAAGCTGCAAATTAGTCTGAACTATTCTCACATGGATGCAAGTTACGCCGACAGAGGGATAGAAAAAAAAAGATTCTTTTTGGGATTTAGTTATTACTTACTTGTGCTAGTAGAATCGCTTAGTGCTGTAGCGATTATTGTAGGCTTAATGGACAATACTGCCGAATTAATTAGGAGGCTATGTATTGGAAGTCCGTAGATAATGCAAGGTGGGCTGGAAAACAAAGCTCATTAAGAAAACGAAAATTCACTGATAGGAAAAGCTAGCAAACTGCAGAAATCATTGCTCCATTGGCCCCTTTATTTTTGCCGCGAAATCCACTGGTAGGCGATGCTTATTTTGGTATTCACGTTTCTGGGGTTCATGTTGAACTCTCGTTCACTATTGTTGAAGTGAACAGTTATTTCTTGATTTAACCTCAGGCTTGGCCTTGACTGTAAATATGGATCTTGCTCCTTTCAAGCTGGATATTGATGAGCTACTAGCTGATTATGTCAAGGTAATTTTGTCTCATGCAATTTCTCTAGGTGTGTCACGTGCATATTAACTTTCAATAAATAACATCTTTGCGTCTCTGATTGGTAGGAGAATTGCATAGCATTTACCGATTTCAAGAGAGTGTGGATGGCAAAGAAATTCTCTTACATATATGAAGGCAGACCCAAGACAAACTCGGGTGTTTTCATGCAGTCCCTCTTTTTGCATTGTATCGGTAGGCTATGGCTTCCTGGAAATTGGCACCGTACCCACATGTAATCCTTTGCGTAGTCGCTGCTAAACTATTTTCACTTTCTTATTTAGGCCACATGACTTCCCAAAGTTCTCTACCTCAAAGATTGGCTGGGCTTTACTGCCTTTACTGTCTTTACGAGTGCCAACCATACAAGCCACATTTCAAAATTTATCTGTCTCTTGGTAAGATATGTATATTTGCACTAATTTGAGGCTTGCTGGAAAGTGAAGATTAATGTGCTCAATATGTGATTGCAACAGAGGAGTTCAAGAAACTCAAAGACTTTGTCGTTGAGGCTAAGCAAAACAGAGTGGCTCTCGTACCTGCACTTGTCAAAAGGATGCTGGACAGAGGTATGTTTTTGTTTGGGTTCGTCAATTTGCTTGGTGACCATGGGGCTAAGCAGGTTGAGGAATTAACTGCAGTCCAGAATAAACGAGTGAAATTTGCCTGTGACAAGTACGTGTGATTTTCTTCCCTACCACATGTCTGATCTTCATCATTAGTGTTTGTGTTTTCTTCTTGCATTGCAGTATGCTGTTTTCTGCATGCTATTTTCTTATGCAAACAATAATACGTGAATTATTGCTTGCTCATATTCTGATTGTTGCTTTTATGCTGCAGATTGTTTGCGAACACTGAAATAGAGAGTTATATGCACATGAACTTGGTAAGTTTTAGTCTCTATACATATATTACTGCTGCTATTTCCTGTCATGGCCTCTTCTCTCTTTTTTTCTTTTTCATTTTAACACACTCCAGGGCATAGGATGAATGTTACCATTTACTATTTTCATCCCCCCACCCCCCCACCCGTGGCGCCTATCCCCATGTTTTGTTGATGCTAGCGGCTGAGCCAGCCCTCTGAACTTTCCAGTTTTAAAGTTTAAATAAAGAATTACTATGCTGCGTTGGGTTGGCAAGATATCGACATAAAAACAAGTCAGCATGGCGATCCTTTCTTTTATTTTATAGACATACTACTCATATTCACTTCTATTACTGACACATTGATCTGCGTCTAGGGCGTGGAGTTTGAACTTGATAACATCAAGAAATTGTCAACGGACTATGCTAAAGCCAAGGAAGTGGCCTTTGCAGGTGCTCATCTGTTGTCAGCATCTTTTTATATTTTTTCAACTTCTATGAGTACTATCTGGAAATTTTATTAACATTAGCACTGTTTTTGACCCTACCGCCTTCATTTTGTCCTTCCCTTTTTTACCTTGACAGAGGCACGCCAGATTGTTGATGTTGAAGATGCTAAGCACATCCTTCAGAATGATAAACTGTTGGGCGACAGGGTAGAGGAAATTGTCAAAGAATGGGATGCCCAGAAGGAAGAATTCTATGAGAAAACAGGTGTATCTCGTCATAATGAACTAGCGGTGGTTGACAATGACGAATCAGGAGTATTTCATCATGAAAACGAGGGCTTTGATGAGATAGCGCAGCTGCTGCTGGAATGAAGAGCATCCACCTAGGCCCTGAATAACTGAAGGACCGCTGCTTATATTCCTGCTCATGCCATTGTGCTGTGACATGAAGCTTAATGGAACTTATCATTGGCTTACTGGATTTTCGAATCATTTTTTATTCATTATTTTTTAGGGTTTCCCTACACCATATGTAATATGTTGCAAACAAAAAGTTGTACATAGCTCTATTTTGGATGTTTTTTGCCTCATGTATATATATAACATATTGGGTCTAATTTCAGGTCAGGAAATGTGACATTCTTGCATGCTTTTATAAATGACTAATAAATGTTACTTCTTATTTGTACTTTTCTTGATTTAGCCAGAACTTTCATAGGAGATTGATTTTGGTCTTCCAATTTTATAGGATGGTAGAATTTCACCTCCTCTACATATGGTAATTTTTTTTGATAATTTTTGAAAAATATGTACATGTATTTTTCATGAACTCTTGAAAACGCCGGATATGTTGCCTTTTACTATTTAAACAAATGACATGTTACTAACTATTGCACAAGATGTTACCGTACTGAAACAAAGTGTACAAACAGAATTAAATTCTTGTTCTGATAGTTCACTTTGCTTTAGTATAGTAATATCTTGTGTAATAGTAAGTAACAAGTTATTTTCTAAATTGTAAAATGCAACATATCCTGTGTAAACCACTCATATCGTGTAAAATTCATGAAAAACACATGTACAAATTTTCAAAAAAATCTCAAAAAAATTACCATACATAAGGGAGGTAAGATTGTACAATCTTGTAAAATTTGAAAACTAAAATCAATCTCAGCTGAAAGATGTGAAAAAAGACAATTCGGCTGAATAGTAATGTTATACTGTTTAGTGTTTTTGTTAATTTTATATATTTCAAATGTGATTGTGTTTGATCTTATAATTTATATGTAGAATCTCACATTCCCTACGTATGGTAATTTTTTTAAAAAAAATTTCAAACAATTTACTATATAGTTGACAAACAGAACTAAATTATTTTTCATGAAAATCATATTGACACGTTTTCAGAAATTCTCAAAAAATTATCATACATAGGGGAGGTGAGATTCTACTAGACTGTAAAATTTGAAGACCAAAACACATCTTAGCTGGAAGATATGAAAAGACAAATTCAGCTGAATAGTGATTTGTCACTGTTTAGTGCTTTATCAATTTCTTATCTTTCAAATGCGATTGAGTTTGGTATTCAAATTTTAACAGGTTGTAGAAACTCAACTCCCCTATATATGGTAGAGAATTTTTTAAAAATTTTAAGTATAATTTGCATGAATTTTATACGATAAAGATGGTTTACACACGATATAGTAACATCTTTTGTAATAGCGAGTACTCCCTCCGTCCAAGTTTATATGGCTTATTTTTTGAATAGTCTTGTCTATAGATATAGGGCTTGTATGTAGATTTAATTAGGCCTTTCAATCTATACCTCTATTTATCTCTACTATTCTAAAGCAGCACTTGGTGGCAGTGGTCCATTCTTCCCACGTCATTAATTACCGCTTAATTGCCCTGCTTAATTGCCCTACGCAAGAAACGAAGCATTGCTTTAATTAGCCAGCTTTCGCAAGAAACGAAGCGTTAAACATAGATGTTTGATCTTGTGAAATAATTTTTTTTATTTTTTAATCTTTATTTTTCGTTATCAATTTTGTTTTTCGTAGCAACGCACGGGCATGTAACTAGTTATCTCTCAATCATATGTATTTATTCATTACTACCTACACAAAAGTATATAATCTTTCATCTTCCAAGATAATTAAGTTTGGGCATTTAAGTCATTTTCTATTATACCTTTCTCAATTTCAACGCAATCTTAATCCTTGTGTAAAGTCAAAATATGCATTATATTTTTTGACAGGTGGAGTAATATGTTATTTTTTGGATAGTAAAAGGCAACATGTCAAGTGTTTTATAAAATCTATGAAATTCACATGTATATGTTTTCAAAAATTCTTAAAAATAAACCATACGTAGGGGATGTGATATTCTACAACTATGTAAAATTTGAAGACAAAAATCGTCCTCCTTTGAAAGTTACGGCTAAATAAAAAAAGAGAAAGATTCATGTACAAATAAGAAGTAGTATTTATTAGTCATTTACTACCAGACTTCCGTTGCGCGGGGTGGCCACGTTACTGATCGGCGTACATGAATGATTTGAACGCGCTTCTGCCTTGTTTTTGTATGACACCGGGTTATGAGCAGCGCATAGCTGTGCGCACGCGCAGAATAGCGCTACAGTGTGTATGTATATATGTATGTATATATATTTGTGTGTGTGTGTGTGTGTGTGTGTGTGTATGAAAATGGTTCTATACTCCTGTGAGTACGTACTCCCACTTAGAGTATACCACTTAAATGATGTTGTTATACCTCATTATCCTTTCAAGTATACTCTTAATACTGATTACATGAGTGCTACAGGGAGATAAATTATGAAAAAAAAATATTACCCTTTGATTTAAGAACTAGCATCAGGTCATCAAACCAAATATCCTAGTATTACATAAAGAATATTAAAGCATGAATGAAGGGTAGATAGCGATTATTTATCTCTTCATTACACATTCGTTTCATGCCTCTAAGCATTCACCGAACATGGCTCCATCAACCATGAACGGTCTACACACATGAGTACTCCAATACTCATGAAGTTTTCCATAACCAAACCCAACCATCTTACCCGTCCCTGGCTAAATGGTGTCTAACAACTCCAGCTTTGTCCTTAACCATGGATGCGGTTATTCGAATAGTTTTATCTCTGCAGAGGTACGACTTTACCCTCACGACATGCCACACTCGTAAGCCAAACTATCAGCACATTTTCTTTGATGTGTCGGCCAAGGTAAATGTGACAAGATCATTTTCCAATATGCACGGTAGTTTAGGACTATCAGCATATTTCCTTTTATGCACCGGCCAAGGTAAATGTGACAAGATCATTTTCCAGTTTGCACGATAGTTACCTAAACCACCTGGGTGACAGCGGCCATTGATCCCGCGTGCCCGTTGTTATGTATGTGGATCAAGGAGTACACCCATTGTGTTGGGAATGCACTTGGCCCTTTGTCAAGTGCCCAAGGGAGCCTTATGGAAGAGCTCCAACTCTCCCCCCACGTGCTTGTGGTTTAAATCCACTAATCATACATAAGTACTTGACCAAACCGGTCGTATAAATAGTGTGTGGTTCGCACGATAGTTACTATGAGAGATGGCACCAAGATTGATCCTTAACCTTAACCAACATTTGCTACAAATTACCAACATTCTGAACCAACATCATAATTTAATAATTATGGATCATTGCAACCGATGGACTAAGTCCATCTACGCATTTCTAATGACATTTTAAGCATGACTAAGCAATTCGTAAAGAGCCCATACATAGTAGTAACCCATCTAAGGTGACAATGGAGTATGAATGAACATAATCAAAGTGGTAAGTTGACAACATGGCAATAGCTAAACATTTTACCCAAACATACATGTAATTAAAAGTAAGTATGCAAGTGATAAAATAAATTCAAAGCATAGTTTGCAATTATTAGGATCAATCATGTTTAAGGAATAAGATAGTGCCTTGCTGCTTGTATTTGACATTGTATGCGTAGGTGTACTCAGGAGTGTCCACACCTATCGAGGAAATCCGACTCCAATAAATACCGAAAGAGCTCAAATAATTACCACTAGTAAGGAATGCTCAAACATGCATGAAGTGCTCATGGTTGGTAGTACTAATTATAATATACACATAAAAATTGAGTTTGTGAAGTTTGGACTTGTATGCGAAAAGTTGTAGCCGAAACAAGATGGTTCGGGTGGGGGTGAAACAATGCCACAACATGTTAAAGATTCTAAGTTTGACCAATAGAGAAGTAACCTAAGTGTTGTTTTTCTATGGGGTATAAAAGAGTATGATCCTATGAACACATAGGAATTAGTTTCACTCAATTTGGACTTACGATACAAAAGTTATGACTATTTGAATTACGCTAAGTTGGGTGAAAATGGTCTGATCGAAAATTTCTGGACAGAGAGCATCACTTAGTTGCTAGGGATGACAACAATGATTTGTGGAGCTATTCTAGTGATACATTACAGAAAATGTGGGCTAGGAGAGAGCCTTACAAGCAAGGAGACCCTTGCTCTTGGTGGAAGCCCGATTCGATGAAAGAACCAAGAATGATGCTGTGAAGACGATCTTCGGTTTTCCTCCCGGTATTGGCTTCACCCCTCCTAGCTCGTGGAGAAGATGACTTCCTTCACTTGAGCTTGTAGTAGCTTTGCTTCCTCCTCCTTAAGTTAGCAACGTGACATGCACGATCCGAACCAACACTTGCAAGTGAAGGCCATGCAAAAGATTGGATGAGCTCCAAACACCCAAAATTTCAGAACATAGAGAGTAAAGATTTGAGAAGAACTCACAACAACCTTGTGCATGTGGATTCTAATTGGATGGATGTGAAGCTCTTGAGCTAAGGATTGCAATGGTTTTACATGCACAAGCTCAAACTTGATTTTCAAGTGGATTTGAGGATGGAAAGTGGAGAGGAGTGGTCGTTGTAGAAAAACTCACCAACTCCTCGAGGGGAGGTTTCACTCCCTACGAGTATACCTCGTGGGCATACCCCATGGGAGGTCTCGTCATTCCCCTCGGGAGGTCTATGCCCACCCCACGGGCATACCCCATGGGCGTACCCCTGGGGGGACTTCTCGTGCCCTGTGGGAGGTCGATCTACGCCCACCCCGTGGGCATACCCCATGGGCGTACCCCGCGGGAGATCTCCTTGTGCCCCTCAGGAGGTCTACGCCCACCCCGCATGCAGGCATACCCCATGGGCACGAGGTCTCCTCATGCCCAGCGGGCATACCCCGTGGGCATACCCTCCGGGAAGTCTCCTCGTGCCCCTCGGGAGGTCTACGCCCACCCCGCGGGTACACCCTGTGGGCGTACCCCGCGGGAGGTCTCCTCGTGCCCCACGAGAGGTCTACGCCCACCCCGCGGGCATACCCCGTAGGCATACCCCCACGAGAAGTCTCCTCATGTCCCTCGGGAGGTCTAAGTCCACCCCGCGAGTATACCTCATAGGCGTACCCCGCGGGAGGTACCCTCACAGGGGATTTGAGTGGGTTCACCAAGTCTCCTGTGGGACCCCAGAGCTAGAGGTCTACTCCCTCGAGACGATGACGTGGGATCCACTACCTTCCTGCTGGAATGACCGAGATGACCCCACTTAGGCTCCTCCAGTAGGGGTAGGATGGTATTTTGTGTAACAGGCTATGCACCTATAAAAACTCACTGTAACCCAAATATGTAACTGGAACTCTCATTGAATACAAGTGCCACAACTGGTGTGTCTCTCGGGGAGCCTGGACAAGGAGACATCCTCCTACACCCCCGGGGAACACACCGACACGAGTAGGGCATTTACTTAGCGCCCGAATCTGTATAAACCCTTGTCTCACATTCTCTTGTGGACGGTGGCCCATCAAACTATCGGCGTTCGCCTCCTCACTCCTGTGTTTCGTTTCCAAACATACGACAGTGGTGAAGGTGTTTACTGTTTTTCATAACCGAAGGCTTGCTATTTTTTTCTGGTTGAGGGAGGACGAAAATGAGGGAAGCACGGGGACGAAGAAGGTGGGGTGAAGGGGTTAAGTGGCTGCCCAACTCTCCCTTACATGTGGGGCTAGGTCCCACATATTATAGATAGGGTAAGTGGGTGATATAGAGTGGGAAAATGAGAGAGGGCAAATGTGGCAGGTGCTGCTCCTCTCTCTTATGTGAGCTTGACCCACATGTCATTGACCATGGGCAAGAGAAGTGTTTGTGTGGTTGAAAAAGAGTTTTAAGATTTCAGAAATTTCATCTTTATTCAAGTTAAATAGTCCTCTCTTGCAAAGTTTTAAACAAGTGCAATTTTTATTGCAAACTTTTTATGAGTTACGAATTGTGAACGATATGAGCATGATATACATGACTTACCAACTTAAGTATTTTTGGGTTGCTACAATAGGGGGCGGGGGGTTTTCGTTTAGGTACTTTGGAAACAGGAAAATCATATTGGCTGATACGTGAGGTACCTAGATGGAAAAAACAATCCAAGGAAAACTACCGTACCTACATTCTACAAGTATCCTAATTCAGAGTTTGGATTTATAAAAAAACAAAAAAAATCCCAAGTGAGAGCTCATGGACAGTCGTGTTAGACTCACAGAGCAGCAGGTGCCATGGTGAACAATCAAATATTTCTAAAGATAAATTAATTTACCATGCAGATCGTGTATAACAATATATACATATATATATCATCTTGGACCAAACATAATTTAGGGCTTGTTTGTTTTTGCCTTTGATTATAAATTATGGCCTCAAAAGCTGAATAAAAAACAAACAGCTCGATTATAACAATCTATTATCATAATTCAACCCACTCATATACACTAGAATCCATAATCCACTTTATATGTGCTTTTGGATTTTAGCTTTTAAAGAATCTACTTGTCTACAACTACAATCCAGAATCAGTTTTTAAAAAAGATAAAGCTAAAATAAATATTCCCTCCGATTCACAAAAACTAGTCAGTTTAGGATATGTACAGTCAAACTTTTAAAACTTTAGCAATCTATATCTTTTTAAATACAAAAGTATTGTTCTACGGTATACCATTGCAACGGTATAGCACAGAAACTCGTGAAATTTTTATACCGAAACTCATGAAACTTAGCACTAAAACTGATGAAACATGAAACCCATGAAACTAAACACTGGAACTCATGAAACCAGATGAAGCTCATCACTGAAACTAATGAAACTCAGGTATACCGTTGCCTAGTTCTGCTCTTTTAAATATTTAGATTTGATGCATGAAAATTATATATGTAGATATTCGCCTTGAAATGTACTTTCATAATATTATAATTTTATTGGATTTTAAAAATTATTACAATAAAAAGTAGTGATCAAAGTTGAGTTTTAAGAACCGTGCCTAAATCGATAATTATTTGTGACCAGAGGGAGTAATGGCAATTTCCACATTGAGAATGTTAAGCAAGGCAAGATGTGTATGGAACAGTTTTATTGACATGCACAAAGGGCAACAAATATTACCGGAGAAGTTTCTCAACAAATATTACGGGTCGATCGAGAGGAGCCCGTCGACGCGTCGTCGACACTGGACACAGTAGCATGCATGCGAATTTGTCTTCAATTAATTACCTGCGGAGAGCGCAGGCGGGAGCTCCCATGCACGGAAGCCGGCCGGCGCAGTGGCAGCACACCCTACCGGCCGGGCACCACGTTCGCCCCAGGGGCGGATACAGGCCCGCCTGCCGTCTTTGCGCAGGGCATCGAAAGCCCATTAAATTTTTTTTAAAAATTATTAAAAAATGATTAAAAACAGAGACTTAATTTAAGATCAGTTGGTCCAGCCCGGGGCTTGGACCTGGGCTGGCTCCGCCACTGGTTCGCCCCATGGATCAAACTCGAATTCAGTAATTTGTTTCGAGTTCGAATCGAGCCTTACAATCAACCGAGCTCGAGCAGCTAGCTAGCTAGCTGCTATATGAGATTGTTAATTTACAGCCCTGACTGCAGCTCGTTCGTCCTCCATGGCACGAACGGAACACAGTACCGATCGAGTGGATGCTG
This sequence comes from Rhipidocladum racemiflorum, assembly GCA_036346355.1. NCBI lineage: Eukaryota > Viridiplantae > Streptophyta > Magnoliopsida > Poales > Poaceae > Rhipidocladum > Rhipidocladum racemiflorum. The sequence goes on along the minus strand of CM070574.1, from coordinate 17,675,291 downwards.
CCCTGCCCAGCGATGTACGTACGTACAAATTAAGGAGCTGGCTCGATTAGCACGTAGTATGGAGTCCGATCCACGCAGACCGATCAGCATGCGGTCGAGAAAGCCATTGATTGGGCCTTGCAACGTTCTTGTGCACGTACGTACGTACTACGTTCCATGCATGGATCCTAGGCTCCTAGCTTGTTACGGTATCTGTTCCCGGTACATCAATAACGTAGTACGTTGAATTAAAACCGTCGTCCAGATCTAATCTAGTGAAATTTACTAGATTAACAATGGCCAATAATACGATCTGCATGTGTTCATTCACCCCATTAATTGTAAGCACAGGTGTACATAACTTATTCAGTGCATCGAGAGTTCCATAACACAGGAAAAAGAAGAAGAAAATTAAAATGAAGAAAAGAGTAGACACAATAAAAATATTCCATTGCCGGGATTTGAACCCGGGTCGCCTGGGTGAAAGCCAGGTATCCTAACCGGACTAGACGACAATGGATGACCGGGAGGGTGTAGATTCTTTGCTTTCTTATCCATTCAGAAGCGCCTTTGTAAGCGCTGCAAAGTGCAAACTCAAATGAATTTGAGCCCGGCAACATCTTTTATCAAACCGAAATTGAGAGAACAGATTTGTGTATACTGTGACATTTGCTTTCTCCTATGTTTCTCTCAAATTATTCTATTATCAACTGGCTATATATGCGGCTGCACCTTTCTTCTGAACTTGACTCTTCAAGTTCCGAACCACGTTTCACACAATCAAACGAGCCATCATGATGATGTTTCCTTGGAAAATAAGATAGAGAGCCTTTTTTTGTCAAGAACAAGAAAGGGGGGGAAAGGAAGAGCCAGGATGTGAAAAGAAGCCAAACCCAAGAGCTAGCTGCACACTCTCTGATACAATACGCTTTGTTCGGAATCTAGATCCAACTCCATCGGCCGGCCACTCATGTCAATCAGTCCAGTCACTCCCATGCTTGCTTGTGCACGCCCAACTCGTGCATACTCCTGCTTGTATCATCATATATCCCACCAGTCACCACCCTCATTTTTACAATTTTTTGTGATGTTTCTTCATTCTTGTCATGAAATGTTTGTGATGAATGATTAAAAAAAAATACCAACATGAATGTAGCTACAATTCATGATTTCTCATGGTAAGCTTGCATTATTCATTTCTTGTTTCACCTCCGTCTTGACCATCTGATTTATGATCTGGTAAGCAATTGAGCGTAGATAAGTTGGTGACAGATGTAGCTGTACACTTCCACCACTCAGATCTAAGTTTCAAATTTATGTGGCTATTTTCTTAAATAATTGGTACATAATTCCTCGCAGGTATTCCATGCAAGTCACACTAAATCTGTTTGAGCGAGCACAGGGAGGATCCACTCGATGCAGGGTTGGTGTGAAGAATCAAGAGGAAAAATCAATCTGAGGCCCCATGTGCGAGAAGAAACCGAAGGTGTTGAGCTAATCCAGTACCACCAACACTTTATCCTTGCTCCCTGTGGACCTCTCAACTCATCATCTCATGTCACGAGGAAGAAAGCCACAATTATCAAGCACTCCAGTCTCACTAACTTAAAAGAAAAAGAGAGATGCCATTCACATCTTTTGCTGCCTCTTGCATTTCTTTTCACACATGATTGTTTTTTTGGGACTGACAAAAGAGTGTACACTATTACAAGTTGTTTTCCTATACACTTCTCAAGAAAGATGTTTGACATCGCCCAATTTCCAAACAAATTTTATACTCCTACCTACTACTACCACTACTGTCTACTGCTACTGCTAGTAAACTTTACTTCACCATTCTTGGTGATGTAAATCATGCTAGGAGTAATCTGAAGAAGCAAACCTGTTTCGGCATGCACCCATGACCCATCCATCTAGAACAGTGCAGTGCACAGCAGTGAAGTGGAGTAAATGGGGTCCTTGCAGAGTCGCAGGCTAGGAAGGACACAAAAACCCACGCCTGCTTGTTCTCGGTTAACCAAACAGTAAGAGCCAGGCATTGGATTCGGAGCAACAATCTATTCCCACTGCTACACTCCACTAATAGGGGGAACTAGAATTAGAATGTACCCAAAGTTGTAGCTAGGAGCAGCTGAAAGCCTGAAAGCAGGACACAGCCGGTAAGAAAGCTGTTTGCTCATTTTCCCTCCAGTTTAGGCTCGGGTTGTTTGGTTTGTAGGATCATGGCTTGGTTCTCTTGTTCTTGGGATGATTTCTGAGGTGAAACCTTGTTTCTCGCTCTTGTTTTGGTGCAAGTAATCTGTCACTTGAGTGAGTCGGCATGCTGTGTCTTGATTCTGCATGTTGTTTTCAAGAAGCAGTTGAACAGTAGTTGCCAAAAAATCGGGTTTTGTTGGATGGATTTGATTGAGTGGACACTATCTTGTTATTATCCTTTTGCATGTTTCCCCCCCGAGAACCATTTGTTCCATGTTCTTACTCTCACAATTTCCCATCCATGCGATGATGTGCATCACAATCCCTTCTGAGCTGTGTGATCTTGCACGCATTTCTTTCCATCTTCTTCAGAAGCTCTGATCTTGCACGAATTGCAGGGCAATAAAGTCTCGAGATCTTTGAAGAAACCAGATGTGAAATTGGCCTCCAGGAATGGAGGAATCCAAGCCGAAGAGGGTGGAGCAAGCGCAGGCGAGGATCCGGACGGTGCCGATCGCCGTCACGCCGGAGGGGTTCTGGTGCTGCCCGTCGCCGGCGGCGCTGCACAAGAGCCTCAAGAACCCGCACCACCATGGCAGCAGCAACAACAACAAGCAGCAGCACCACAAGATCCCATCGGCGCCTCCGTCCAAGGCGCCCTCGGTGCAGAATGCATCATCTATGACCGACGAATCCGGACCCAGGGAAGCTCCTGATGAGCCGAACCAGGCTGCCGAGGCTGCGGCGGCGGCGGCGGCGGCGGATAGGCATCAAGAGCAGTCCGGCGAGTCTCAGCAGCACAAGATCTGCGTTGGGTTTGGGCATCCTGAGACCAGTGACCTGACGGTGATGCTGTACGGGAAGGAAGGGATTGCTGTCAGGATGAGCGTGCACATGGATGTTCTCCGCGAAAGCAGCGTCTTTTTCGCCGAGAAGCTCTCAGGTGGCCATGGTCCTCCGGTGCCCTGCGTGGAGATCCATGATTGCGATGACGCAGAGATCTATGTGGAGACCGTTGGGCTGATGTACTGCGACGAGACGAAGCACAAGCTACTCAAGCAGAATGTTTCGCGAGTGCTTCGCATCATGAAGGTATACGAATGTTCATCCAGAAAATTCACATTTCGGCATCCCGTCATTTTGTTGCATAGCTCATGTTGCTTAGTTCGTCTCCTGCAATTCTTGCTCAAGTTCTGAACTTTCCGAACTAGTGCTGAATCTGAATGGCAGCATGCAGTATGAGTACGAATGCTATATAATCTTAGTTTCATCATCGGGAAAAGTGGCTGAATTTACAGGTTGCGGAATCGCTTGGTTTTCACGCTTGTGTCAAGTCATGCTTGGATTATTTGGAAGCGGTCCCTTGGGTCGGTGAGGAAGAAGATAACGTCGTGTCGTCGATACGGCATCTTCAGAGAAGCAAGGCTTACAGAGTTAGTCCTTTGCTGAAGAGAGTTACCTGTGACAATCTGAGCTCACCGAGCGATACTTTGTCTCACATAATGGAGATGGTACTGAAGAGCAACGACGACAGGGGGCGTCGGGAAATGAAGGCCCTAGTTCTGAATCTCCTCAAGGACAGCAGTCGCTGCACGGATGGAGCATCGGACATCTGTTCCGAAATACTGTACAGTTCATGCCGCGGCTGCCTACACAGGCTCCGGCTGCTGTTCGAAGAAGCATCCGAACCAGATTTCCCTGCCCGTGTTACGTGCCAAATAACTATAGAGACGGACAATCTCCTCTGGCTGGTTGAGATATTGGTCAACCAGCGGATCTGTGATGATTTCGTGGTGATGTGGGCGAGCCAAGGTGAGCTTGCGGCATTGCACGCGAAATTGCCTGTTGCCTCCCGTCACACCGTCAGCGGTATCACGGCGAGGCTTTTCGTTGGCATCGGAAGAGGAGAGGTGCTTCCATCCAAGAACGCCCGTCTTCTCCTCCTGCAATCCTGGCTGCAAGCGCTCATCGACGACTACTTGTGGTTGCAATGCAGCAGCCGGTCATTTGACACGAAGCTTGTCGAGGAGGGGATTGGGCAGACAATTCTGACACTTCCTTTGGAAGACCAGCGATCCATGTTGCTGTCGTGGCTTGGGAGGTTCTTGAAGCTAGGCGATAACTGCCCGAATCTGCAGAGGGCGTTTGAGGTATGGTGGAGGAGGACTTTTATCAGGCCTTACGCCAATCAGGCAAGGTAGTGTTTTATGATCGGACATAAATTCGTCTTGAAAATGGTAGGGAAGGGTAGTGGTTTTTAGCATCATAGATTCTTTGGGAGATTGTCTTGGTCGATATGATAATAGACATGAAATCCCGTAAGAATTTTGGTGGCTGGTTTTTCCTTGTTATGTAAATTTTGGTGGCATCAGGAATTTGCATGGGTGCGTGTTTAGATTGTGTGTAAAATCAGATGCTTTTCCCTAGTTGTTATAAGAAAATCTTGATCGGCAGCTCCCTCTCCATTGTACTTCTATTTGATTTCTGTGATCCAATCATTTCGGGTTGCTATCAAATGTAACTATCGTTTCCCTTTGTTCTGGTTAATTGAAGGTTACATGAACTGTCATGTGTGTCTAAGATATCTAAGGCCCGAATAGACATTAGAAAACTATTTTGAAGTACATACCTGAGATATATTATCTGAATATAAAAGGCTAGCAAGTTGAATTTACAATATTATTTGATACTATTTAACCATTGCCTTCTTTAGTTGTTATGTTATATTATTTGCTACTACATGGTAGGCTCAACATAGAACAATGTGATCTGAGTATGAACAATTAATAGTTTTTTAAGGGATGGTCCGACGGTCTGTGTCGGTAAATATTAAACAAAAACTTAGTAGGCTGTTTGTATTTGGTCGTGCTTAAATCAACTAAACTTTACTGTCAATACTCTGATCAAGTAATCATAGATAAGAGAACACATGACTATTCATCTAAAGAAGAGAACACATAACTACTATTCATCAAGAGAAACTAGTCCTTCTCCAACCAGGAAAGTAGAGTTGTCAGTTGCAAAAAAAAAAAAAATAGGAATGCAGAGTTGTATGCAGTCCATCTAGCAAAAAACTTCTGATAGTAATTCTTGAAAATTTAACTTAGTGCTATCCCCATGAAATTTCACACGGGATCACATACTGATATGATAAAGGAGTCACTTGCCTAGCAAAACATCGTCTTCTCAGTAGCTTAAATACAGCTAGCAACTATGGTGATCCTATGCATACGTTTAGTACCTTTCGCATCCTCTCTGTCCTCATGGAACATGTATCAGCCCAAGAAGTCCTGTGAAATCCCCTGGGTTTTCCACATCAATATGTCAACTACCCAAACAAGCTAATCAAGATGGCTTAGCTGGTTCTCACCTATTTTTCTTCAGTGTAGAAATGTGTTGAGACTTTCGCAAGGGCGCAGAAACATTCAGAAAAAAACTATAAAAAGAAGTGGAGACAAGAAAGAAATGCCCATATCGAATACTTGATCTGCTTATGTTTGTGTTTAGCATCTTTGCGCATTTTTGAACAGTTGTACTAAGATTTGCTTCCGTTGTAATAATGAATTAATGATCTCCATGTGTGGTTCAAAACTGAAAGGATGATTTTAGCAAGGAGATGTGACGCAAATTTCCTTAGGATTATCTTGCTTTATTGTTCTGTACTTTCATGTACAGGCGATTAGGTATGGTGGCGAATAATTGGTATGGTTTCAGTTAAATGAAACTGATGAGGGCATGAGAACATATGCATTGTTGTTGCCATATCGAACAAGGATCGCATTATCGCAGGTTGCATGATTTAGCTGATATTTACTTTCTAACCGCTACTTTTGATTGCTTTTCTTGCCAAGATTCCTGTGGTGGATGCAACAACGTTGGTGTGCTCAAATGAGTTTTTTTTTTAATGGTTGAGCTGCAAGAAGCACCAAACTGTGAAGTTACAGAACTTCTGCAAGAAGCCCTGGCTGTCATCCATGTCAGAAAAATCTCAAGTTCGACTTATTTGATAAAATTTTCGTGGCAATTTTTCTCAATAATTTATGGCGGCAAAATCGTGAAGTTTCTTCACATGTTTCTTTCAGGTTAAAGAGTTCCGAGAAATGTTTCTTTTAGCCTACTTGAGTTGAGTTTGCTTGTGTCTGAGTGCTGAATGTTCTTAATGTCAAAAGTTAATTTCTTTGGATCAATGTTTTGGCTTTATCACTCATTTCTTAGTTTTGGACAGACATGGTGTATGAACCTGCAGTTGAGGTTGCTGGGGTATGATTAGGAGAAAGAAAGGAGCTGTGACCATGCCTCTATGTACATCAACTTCAGTGGGAGAAAAATGGTCTTTGTGTCGTGCCATTAGTGGAGGCTGCACCTTAGGAATGACATGGAAAGCAACAAAAGTTAGCATTTAGTGATGGTGATGGGCCGATGATGCTGTCATCTTTTATTAAGCGTAACTATCGATGGCTCATGAGTTATATGCTGTGATTTGATTGTAGCTCATGTAAGTTTAGGTAAGTGTAAATCCCTAGCACGGTCACATTCTTGTTTCTCCAAGAACCATATGCGACATGACAAATCCACAGCTTAACAGTTTGGCTCAATGATCTTAAATAACAAGGGGTAAGCTGGATTATTGTTTTGTGCCTTTTTATCTCAGAAGCTAGCAGGCAAGTATCAGCTTCTTCCAGAACATGGAAGGCAAACATCGGCAGAGTAATTTCTTGTCAGAGTGATTAAAGCAGTGCTTCTATGCTTTCCTCCGATACAAATTGTACAAATCTTAAAGCAAGCGAAGGAGTAAGTAAACAGTAAACACTATCTACCAATTATTCATGCTTTAATATTTGTGCAACTTTAAAAAAGAAAAGCATAGAAACACTTCTATTAAAAAAAATGCATCATTCTGTTTTCCATTATTCAGGTTTGTTGTATGAAGATGAATTCCGAAGTTGAAATTTGGAATGTTCTTAAATTTGTCAAGTTCTTGCTTTTCGCCTGGGGATATGGCAGATGTTAAATAATCTGACTTCTGAATTAGTGTCTTTTCTAAGTTTCTACCTAACATGAGCAGGACCAACTGCCCCACATGGTGTGTCGCAGATGCCAGAAAGTTATAGTTTAGCTCGCTTGATTATGGATGTACTGTACCTAATCATCTTATAAGCTGGTAATAGTTCTATATTCTATGGGCAGTGGTTTGCAAGTGGAATGCATTTCATGTTTTTTATATAATATTTTCCATGTTCTTGATGCTAGTATTCCCTCTGCTCACATTGGTAGGCAACATTCTGCCACTTGACATGTGTAATAATATATGCATGTAACTATGCTATATGCAAGTTTGGAACTTATGGTTCTGTTTGTATCTGCATGTTACTGTTAATTTCCCTTTTCCCTTATCGTTTGTATCTGCATGTTACTGTTATTGTCCTTTTTCTCTTATTGTATGCAAGAGTAGTACTTGTTTAATGGAAGTGTTATACAAAGTACAAGGCATGAAGTGATGAGTTATCCTATTGGATATTGTTCTGAGTTAGTGAAGGTAACTACTACTCCCTCCAGTTTGATAATAGATGTCGTTTTGGACATCGACACGGTCTTCAAAACACAATTTTGACCGCTAATTTTTATTATAATATTTTTATAAAACCCAATAAAATTATAATATTATGAAAGTACTTCTCGAGACAAGTCTACACATATAATTTTCATATATCCAATTTAAATATTTAAAAATATATCGATAGTCAAAGTTTTAGAAGTTTGACCATCACTATGTCCAAAACGACATCTATTATCAAACTGGAGAGAGTATTAAATAAGAACTCCAATGCTCAGATCTTTGAGGTTGTATTGTGGTCAAGAAGAACTCATACTTTGTTGTTACATCACCCGATTAAACAAATTCCTTTCTAAACATAAACAAAGTAAGCAGTACCCATCTATTTGAAAAACTAAAGCTATTTCATTTTCACCATATGGGTGGTTAAGTGTACTTGTTGTACAAGAGATCATATTCAAGTTATTTGAGCATATTACTTATTTGTCGACAAATCTTTCAAATATTTTTTTTTTTGGAAATATTTGTATGCCATGTGCACTTCAGAAATCAAGTTGGTCATTAACTTTTTGAATCCCATATATCTTAAAAATACGAAGCCCAACTGATTATGTTCCTTTATTTTTAAGGAATACATGAATCCATTCAATCTTCTCATAAATCCCTTTGCAATATGATTAGAGCAAGTACAATAAGATCACCTAGTTTACTATTGGCATGTATGTGTCAGCTTTGTCCTATGTGAAAGAGTAAAAAAATAAGAGAGAGAAGAGAACCAGCTTTTATTTAGTAGCAAGCACCGCAGGAGAAAATAAGTTCTATCGCCGGCTCAAAGCCGGTGTTGGAGTCGACGCGAGCGACTTTTAGTATTAAAGTTAGTGTTTTGTCAATGGCAACAAAGATGAAGTTAGTGTTGAATACCTAAATTAAATGCTTTAGTATAACCTTTAGAGATAGTATATGTACAAGCCGATTTTATTATTTACTCTAAATAATATGGAGGAGAAATAGAATAGTGAACTTTATTATTGCACTTGCTCTGGTATAAACTAAAACGTCCATAGCCTTTTGCACAACATTACAAATAACGCGCTGTTTAGTGCATCATAAAGTGCACTTAATGTCATTTTCGAAAAAAAAAATAAAGTGCACTTAATAGGCTTTCTAACGGTATACAAATATTTCACATTAAATACTACAAATCTGACTCCAGCGAATAGAGGTGAGAAAAATAACTCGGACGTGGTAATAATCACCGGGAACGTCCCGAATACGTCCAAAAATCGTTGACGAGTCAATAACTCCGGAGACGACGTCGACCCCCATCTCTTTCCCTCCATTTACTTCTCCACCGTTCCGCTTCTCCACCGTTCCGCTTCCGCCGCCGCGAATAATTTCCTCGACGCCCGCGAGGCGTTCGACGGAATGCGCGCCGCGGCGGCGAGGCTCGCACGTCCCACGTGGGTTTCCTCGGCCTCCCGTGCCACCCGCCGCGCTGGCAGGCGCACGAGCGAGACTTCGCTGTGCCAGCTGCCCAGCTGCTCGCGAGGGCCAGACGTCACCTTCCTCCTCTCCTTTTTGACCCGGCAACTCCTCCTCCCACCAGCTTCCTTCCGGTCCATGTCACGCCTTTGCTCCTTGCATCCGTTTGGCTCGTTCCCCCCTTGTCCTATTTCTTTCCCCTCCCCTGGATTCCTACTTGTCGCCCGCTCGAGACGTCACCTTCTTCTCGCTTTATCCTGTGGGGCGTGGGCGTTCTTGGGCCGGGAGATCAAGATTCAAGAAGCCGAGGTGTCAGCGGCAGGTGGTTCGCCTGTCGCTCAACTGCTCAAGTAGTTGCCAGTGTCTCGGTTCTTGGTGTGCAGTCAATTGGGGTCACAGAGCTCGAGGATCTTTTGGGGTTTTCCGGGTCCATTTCTAGGTGAAAGGTTCGCTGAGTTGTGAAGTTTTTTTTTTTTGGATGCTATCTTGGGATTGGGCTCAGTTATTGATTTGGTTCTGTTTGATCACAGGGGAGAGATTGCGCGGAAGGTGATCGCAGGTGAACTGAACTCGTAGTTTGTTACAGACTTAAGGCTTGATGATACGAGTGCTTCTTGATTTGTTTGATGTTAGGTCAATTCGAATTGCTTTCTGTTAAGTTCAAAACCTTTCCGTTCTGTGCTAATTTGCTTTTGCTTCCATTTGGGTACATCTTTGAGGTGTTGAGACTTGAGAACATCCTGGTTTCATAGAATTATTGGTGAGGTGAGGGATTAACAAGCTCCCCCTTTTCTAATCACGAAATGCCTTTTGCCACTAATATAGAAATATGGGCTCACTGGTGCATAGGAAATCAGGAATCTTGCCTGAAAATTTGGTTGCCACTTGTCAGTGATCACTGTGTGGTCCTAATGCCTATTCTTAGAGAACTGCACCTCTCTTTTGTCTAAATGTATGACCCTTGGTAGCTCTTGAAGCCCCCTTGAGGTGAGGAGGTGATCACAAATTCACAAGAATATTTTTTTTCTCTCATTTGAATAATCTCTTCCTTCTGTAGGTGCTTGCGATGACGAATATTAGGTCATTACCTAACGTGGTCGGTGTATGATGTGGGTTGGCCTCCACTGGTTGCCAGGCAGCTCAAGTAACTGTTTAAGGAGAACTGCATCAAAGCTTTGCTGAATTCAAAGTTCTCAGAGGTTTCCAGGTATGTCAAATGTAACTGATATGGAGTTGCTTTGTTGCATTGGGTTTGTTTCTGGTTTTTTGTTTGCTTTCCTTCTGGGAACTCGGAGTGAAACAGATCATTGGGATGTTTGATTGAACATGTGTTGTGTATGGTCACCGATTGCGTCTGTTCCATGTGGCTCATATGATAATGCAGAAATTCCAAGCTTGTCTTGCTCAACTTAAGATCTTTCTTGTATTCTCAGTTTTATCCTATAATGTTTCTAGCTGATGCATTCTTTTAAATGTCTTGTTCTTTCGTCCTCTCTTTATTTGATTCTCTGGTTAGCAGCATGTTTATCGGAAAGGCAAATCTTTAGGACATCTATGCCTGTCCGGGCTTCTTTGAAGTATTACATAATTTATACAAGGATGAATGGATGACGCCATATTGAAGCACTATGCAGGTTTTCCATCCGCAAAATCACTTAGTTTGTAGATCATAAGTTCATAACTCATAGTGGCTAGAAATCTCTTCATATCATGGTATAATCTGTGGTATAATGTATGGTTTATACCATTGTAGGTTAGTGGCTCGGAATATTTGTCTTCGTTTCATGATTAGGCATAGATTCAAAAAAAAAAAAAATTGATCCGTCACTGTGCAAGTTTCACCAAGTTCTTTTCTGAATTCATTCTGTTCTCCTCTGCAGGCTAAAGGAAAATTGATCCTCAGATAAGCTCAGGACCATGGGTTGGTTGAGTAAAATTTTTAAAGGTTCAGTAAATAGAGTTTCAAGGGGTCATTATGATGGCAACTGGCATGAAGGCCATTCATCGGATCACATTGAAGTTAGCTTCTTGCCATTTATGTCACTATTTTCCCATATGCATACAATTCATTTATCCTTTCTAGTTTCTATTGTAGCCAGACCTTTCTTTTTCGTATAACCTAACTACACTAATAAGTAAAAACACACGCAGTAGAAGAAACTAAAACAAGCAAGTCATGAACATATTGTTCTGCGTGATTGTTCAGGATCTACGCAATGCATATTCCTTATATAAAAGAATGATCATTCAATATTGTTTGTCGTGATTTCTGTAGGGTACATACGATGAGAGTGATAATGAAGATGTAGATCGTGCTATTGCATTATCCTTATCAGCGGAAGATCATAATAAGGGAAAAGCTGTTGGTTAGTATTACCCTGGCCATTCTTATCCTCTTATCTCTTTGTTTATTCTTTTGATTATTGACTAGCTTGTCCTATGTATTAAATTATCTCCTTGGGAACATTGACTGCAGAAATGGAAATGATCTAGTATGGACATTTGCTGAATAAAAGTTAATTTCTACCATTTTCATTGTTGATTTTAATGTAGATACTGATCATAGTTTGGAGGAAGATGAACAACTTGCACGGGCTCTGCAAGAGAGCCTTAATACCGAGTCTCCTCCTCATCAGAATGTTCCTGTTGAGAATGTTCCGTCAGAGAGTGTTCCAGCGAAGGAGCCGCCTCCGCATGTCTTCCCCTCAAGTGGATTCAGGTGCCTATTGGATGCTATGATTTATTTGACATTTCATTCCATATTCCCACTGCAAATTTTGTCTTCTTCTTTTGTCTTCCTATTAGCACCATCAGTAGTTTGTTTGCTGGTCTTCATTTGTTTAGAAGAGCCTAAGCCTACTATCCTGTGCTTTTGTTTATTCATGGCTATTTCTAACTTGTGTAGGACTTGTGCTGGATGCAAAAATCCAATTGGTCATGGACGTTTTCTTAGTTGTATGGATTCAGTTTGGCACCCTCAGTGCTTCAGGTGTTTTGGTTGCAATAAGCCCATATCTGAGTATGAGGTATAAAAGCCTACTGTATTAGTATTTTGCCACTTACCATGCTTCAATTGGATCAAATGATTGATGCTAGTGTTAATCCTATGCAGTTCGCCATGCACGAAGATCAGCCATACCACAAATCCTGCTATAAAGGGATTTTTCATCCAAAATGCGATGTCTGCAAGAACTTTGTAAGTGTTCATCGTTCATGTTTAGGGATGAGAATGAAGGTGTTAATTAGAGTTAAATTATTGATCTGTTTGTTGAATTGCGGTTATTACATTTTCTTCCCCAGATTCCAACAAATAAGAATGGCCTGATCGAATACCGAGCACATCCTTTCTGGATGCAAAAGTACTGTCCTTCCCATGAAGATGATGGCACTCCTAGGTGTTGTAGTTGTGAACGAATGGAGGTCAGTAAAGGATTTTAGATCCCTCAACCAGACCAGCTCCCCCAGGTTGGGTGGTTCCTGTTCCTTGTGACTTGCAATTAAGTGCCAGGGTCTTGGAATGCTGGCTAAGTATAACATTCTATGGAAGCTTACCTAACAATTTAATAGCTAGAAAGTAACTTCTGTGCCGCTGTTGGTTGTTCAATTAATTCTGCAACAACTACTTTTTTCTGCTAGTGATGTATGTGCTCAACTGTTTCTGATGATATTTCTATGACATTTATAAGTTATGTAGAGTAATACAATTTCCTTCATCCTGAAGTTCAGCCAATGGACATCAAATACATAACATTAGATGATGGGAGGAAACTCTGCTTGGAATGTCTCAATTCTGCAATAATGGACACTCCAGAATGCCAACACCTTTACATGGATATTCAAGAATTTTATGAAGGTTTGAACATGAAAGTAGAACAGCAAGTTCCATTACTTTTGGTTGAGCGGCAGGCCTTGAATGAAGCGATGGAAGCGGAGAAAAGTGTAAGTAGCATGTTAGTCAGGTTATGTGGTGTGCACACTGCTTCACACACTCCCAACTTATGAGTTTTTAATTACTTTCATCTCAGGGACATCACCTTCCTGAAACCAGAGGTCTATGTCTTTCTGAAGAGCAAATTGTCAGAACGGTGAGCTTTTAAATGTTGCCACATTTCTGCATTAATTTGACTTCTGGCATACACAAATTTTATAATTTACATGTACTGAATAATACAATGCATCCAGATCTCAAGAAGACCGGATATAGGACCCGGAAACAGAATAATAGATATGTTTACAAGGCCATACAAGCTGGTTCGACGGTGTGAAGTGACTGCGATCCTAATATTATATGGGCTACCAAGGTACATTGTTTTAGATTTATTTTTTCCTTAATTAGTGAACACAGACTTGGGTCCTTCTTGAAGACTGATGCTAAGTCCACAATCATATCATAATCCATCATAAAGTTCTTAAAGTTTGCAATGAATCCAGATAGCCTTTTTCTTACTAATATAGTTGTTATGCAGATTACAAACTGGCTCCATTCTTGCTCACGAGATGATGCATGCATATCTTCGTCTGAAAGGTACATTTATTTATGTTCATTAATTTTTGGGGTATTCACATGCACCCCTGTCCCTTTGTGTTTGTTTTAAGAAATCGCTATTATACTTACTCTTCTTTAATGTCATTTGTTCTCTGTAGGGTACCGGTCCCTTAGTCCTGAGGTTGAGGAAGGCATCTGTCAAGTTCTATCCCACATGTGGCTCGAATCAGAGATCATCTCTGGTTCTAGTGGTAATGCCGTGTCCACCGCAGTAGCGTCATCGTCAGCCTCATCTTCAACTCCAACCTCATCGAAGAAGGGCGCTAAGACCGAATTTGAGAAGAAGCTTGGAGCATTCATCAAGCATCAGATTGAAACGGATCCTTCTGTGCCATATGGAGATGGTTTTCGAGTAGGCATTCAGGCTGTCGAACGTTACGGCCTGAGAAGTACCCTTGACCATATTAGGATGACAGGGTCCTTTCCATATTGAGCATTGAAGTAAAGAAGGTTCATTCTTCGATTTCTCAGGACGGCTGAATATTTTGGAGATTATTGGTTTAAATTAGACACATACCACAGGGTAATAGTACTTTACAGTACAGTAAATCCACTGGTATTTTTTTTTGGGTGCAAAATTGCCTTCCTGCTGTCTTCGAAATAATACGTGAAAGTCTTCAGATAGAGAGGCCAGAGGTGCATAGTTGTTTCGCACAGTGTACACATCCTTTGCATCTGGATGCTTTGCAAGTCCTTCGTTTTCCTCTCATTCACAGAGCTATTACAATGTTTCATCTCTCACATTTTCAGGTGCAGTACATTATCAAATGGGGATAAGTTCATGTATAGATTATCTCCTTAAAAAAAGTTTGAGAGGTGCTTCTATGCTTTCTCTCCTAATACAAGTTGCACAAATCTTGAAGCAAATGAAGGGGTAAGTAATCCTCATCTACCCTTCATTCATGCTTTAATATTTGTGCAATTTTAAAAAGGAAGAGCATAGAAGCACCTCTCAGAAAGTTAGTTTGTATATATAGCCGTGATCCAAGCGGATTTTAGTGCTCGAAGGGCATGCCTACCAAAAAAAATACATTGCCTCGGCAGGATTAATAATAGAGAAAATGCCATTAGAGGTCCTTGAAATATGTACTCTCTCCGGTCACAAATAGTTATTATTTTAGACATCAACACGGTCTCAAAAATATAGCTCTGAATATTAATTTCTATTATAGTATATTTATAAATGTAACATCCCAATTTTGCACCAAAATTGAAATAATAAGTTCCCAAATTATTTTCTGAATTTATTACGAATTTTCTGATTTTTCTGAAAATTTTGGCATTTAAAAGAAAATACTTTTCATTGCCTGGTTGCTGCTTTTAGTTTATAAACCTTAAATCTGGAATGAAGCAAGGCTAGGAAAATTTTACTTAAGCTTAAAATAATCTAGAGGGCCTCTCCTAAAAGTTTCATGAATTTTTAAGTTAAGTTTTGTTAGGGAAAACTCACCAACTTCAAAAGGGGAGGCCTCATGTCCCGCGAGTACACTCTCCCCTGGGGAGAGGCCTCATGCTCCACGAAGGATGGTACCCGCCCGTCGGGGTTCATCACCAAAGTGCCACGGGAGATCCTCTTATACTTTGAGGGACTGCCACGGGAGATCCTATGCCCCGCGAGCGTACCACACGGGGGTGTTGAGGAGATGTAGGGGTAGGACTCCCTCCGGGATCCCCTCATGTCCCACGGGAAGTCTACACCCTCCCCGCGGACGTACCCCGTGGGCATACCCCGCGGGGGGTCTCCTAGCGCCCTACGTCCCGTGGGAGGTCTGCACCCCACGGGGGCTTGCCCTGTGAGAGATCACCTCGCAAGGGACTTGAGAGGGGTCACCAAGTCCCCTGTGGGGGTCTCAAAGTCAGAAGTCTATTCCCCCAAGACAATGATGTGGGATCCACAATCTCCCTACTGGAATGACTAAGATGCCCCCCACTTAGACTGCTCCAATAGGGGTAGAATAGTATTTTAATGTAACAGGCTGAGTGCCTATAAAACCCCGCTGTAACCCCCTTATGTAACTTGAACTCTCATTGAATACAAAGACCAAAAAAACCGGTGCGTCCCTCGGGGAGTCCGAACAAGAAGACATCCCTCTACTCCCCCCCGGGGAACACACCGACAGGAATATGGTGCCTTCCTTAAGCACCCGAACCTGTATAAACCCTCGCATCACACATTCTCTCGTGGACGACATCCCGTGAAATGGCCGACGTCTGCCCTCATTCCTGTGTCTCATTTTTTAACATACGACAAGTTTATACCTTTGAAAAATATGGAATTATTCTTTGTCATTAAAACTGAGGCACTAAAAGAAGTTATCAAACAAGTTTTAGTTTAAAGAGAGAGAGAGTCCGAAGATCTCCGCTACTTATTTTGATGGGATCAGATTATAACGGTGCATATTAATCTATATAGATATTAGGGTTATATAAAAAAATACACAATTATAGAAAATATAGTTATATATCAAAGATAATCATATCATAATATCTAGCCGCGCAATTGTGCGGGTAAATTTGCTAGTTTAGTATAAAGTATAAACAGTTTTCAAGTTTGTCAGACAACATGTGGGTTTTTAGTTCTTTGCTTGTTTGCTATAACTAGCTAACTTATCCGCCCAACTATGCAGCTAAATATTATGATACGACTATCTTTAATATATATAACTATATTTTCTATAATTGTATTTTTTATATAACTCTAATATCTATATAGATTAATATGCACCGTTATAATCTGGTCCCACCAAAATAAGTGGTGGAGATCCTTGGACTATTTCTTTTAATCTAAGCCATTATAACCCGGGTCCGTTAGATAGACGGTTAGATATTTTCTTTTAAATATAACATCTGATGATGGAGATCCTTTGACTCTTTCTTTTAATCTAAGCCATCATAATCCGGGTCCGTTCAGATTAAGGGTTAGATGTCTTGCTTTTTTTTGTGAGAATTTCTAACATATTTCTCTTTTTCTTAGCGACTCTCATAAGCTTTTAATATATAATTCTCTTTTTTTTTTAGTGACTCTCATGAACTTTTAATATATAATATTAACACCCTTACTTGCCAAGAGAATGCCGCCCAACCGTGCTAGCCACGTGTCCGCCATCATTTTTGCAAAAAAACCCTCCGGTTCTTCGAAATTACGGATGGGTCCCTACGCGATTTTATGTGAGAGAAAAATCTTTTTTCCCGTTCGCGTTTAGGTCCCTCGTTGGTCGTTTTACAGGAAGAACCTCCCGTTAAATGCGAATCGCGAACGAGCCCTTTCCTAATTTTTCAAAATAGCGAACAGGTCCAAAATTATAACAAATAGGTCCCCGCGCTTTACGTTCGGGTCCTTTCTCCGTTTTGCCCGAAAAAAATATTTTCGTGATCCGTTTTTTCTCCGGAGCATGCGAAAAATATTTTCGTTGACCGTTTTCCCCCTAAAAAATAGAAAACCGTTTCCTTTCTCCGTTTTGCCAGGAAAAAATGCTTTCGTTATCCGTTTTTCCTCCGGAGCATGGAGAAAATGTTTTCGTTGTCCGTTTTCCCAAAAAAAAATGGAAAACCATTTCCTTTCTCCGTTTTGCCTAGAAAAAATATTTTCATGATCCGTTTTTTCTTCGGGGCATGGAAAAAAATGTTTTCGTTGGTCGTTTTCCAAAAAAAAAAAATCGTTTTTCGTCCATCGTTTCTCCGTTTTTGTCATTTTTTCCTCATTTTGCCCGGAAAAATTGTTTTCGCGGCCCGTTTTTCCTGAAAAAAAGTTGTTTTCGTTGTCCATTTTCCCAAGAAAAAAGGAAATTCGTATTTCGTACGTCGTTTCTCCATTTTGTCCGTTTTTTCTCGTTTTTCCCGGTGAAAAATCAAGGGAGATAATTTTTTTTGCAGCTCGATCTCTTATATTACCCGGTGAACGCATAGGGTGTTAAACTCGGCATCCAGAACATTCTCTAATATTTTCCAAAACGTGTATTATTACCCGACGAACGCATTGGGTGTTAGGCTCGGCATTTAAAATTTCTTTTGCGGCTCAATCTCTAATATTTTTCAAAACGTGTATTATTACCCGTTGAACACATAGGGTGTTAAACTCGGCGTCTATAGTTTTTTTTGCAACTCGGAATCTAATATTTTATGGAACATGTGTTATTCTTTTTTTCCCCAAAAAGGCCCGTTGTTTCGCAGATTCGTTGACGGTTCTTACCTAGCGTACTTTTTTCCAAAAAAAAAAACAAGCGAACAAAAAAAACGCTTCGATATTTCTGTCTTTTTTCAGAAATAAAAACTTACATCAAATTTCGCACGGCGCGTCGAAGCGCGCAAATCTTCCTAGTAATAGATATATCCGAAGAAACTCATAGCAGAGTACTGATTGTCATGTTCATTCGTAGCCTCTTGATGCCAGTGGTTATGCAACGGTTGAGTTCGGTAGTCCAGATCTCATCTGATCCTACGTTACAGAAAAAAAAAAGAAAAAAAAAAAAGAAATCCATTATGATTGCTGCTTATGGGTGCTTAATGTTGTAAAACAAGTAGTTCACCCACGTCGAACACCGGCAATCAACGAGAACACAAGAACACAAGAACAAGAGACACAAGATATAGGGTGGAGCTCTCTCTTCTTTATTGATCAATGTGTATCAAATACAATGGGAGGCACCCGGTATTTATAAGAGAGGTATTAGGGATTTGCCCACATATTAGAGATAGACTCCTAACCGTATACGGTTAGAGTCATTATCTCATAACACTTCCCCTTGGGCAAATACCGCGTAATGCATATGTCTCGTTAAAAACTCCACTCAAAAACCCAGTGGGAAAAAAGAGATGGAGAAAAGAGTACATCGCATTCGCTCCTTATGTTGCATTTGTTGCCTCATTAAAAACCTTTATGTGAGAAACATCAGGAAAACTCACAAAGGAAAAAGAGTACAACTTATGATCTTCAGGATCATGCAAAGGGATTATGGTTCAGGAGTTTACTTCACTCCTAACTATGCAAATCTCTAAGCCGCCTCATTCCGATGCCATTAACATACCTTTGGAAGGTGGATTTGGCAAAGATTTTGTGAATTAATCTGCTAGATTTTCACATAACTTAGTTTGCATTATTTTTATCTCACCATTCTTCTGGAGTTTGTGAGGATAAAAGAACTTATGAGCAATATGCTTCGTGATATTGCTCTTTACATAACCCAATTGCATTTTTGCAACACAAGCATCATTATCTTCATAGATAATAGTAGGGGTATTGAGTATTCATACCATATGACTTACAGACATGGTTGATTGCACCCGCCTTAGCCAAACATATTCAGTGAGGCTTCCTTTATAATCTCCAGTGGCTATACCACCAGGAGGAAAATAAAAATCCATTCGATTTCTTCATGAACGATATGAACATTATTCCTTTAGGGACCATATTCCTTTTCGTGAGGAATCTACTTAGTCGATTGTACCACATCCTTATCATTCGCTTTTAATCCGTATTCGGTGACTCCAAATACATATGCGGTCACTTACAATCATCAATCAGATTGAAAAGTTTAAGCTTGCTGCCATCAATATTAAATTTCAACGCCATTCCACTCATTTCAGGAGAACAGATTTCATCGTGAATCGGCGATGATGGGTCTCGCTAAAACCCTTGTGCTACAAGCCTGCTTTATATCTCACCACTGGATATTTTCATATCTCTTCAGGATGAAAATCCATTTGATCTTACATGGAATATTTGGAAATGTTCATCAATGTGACCAAGAACTTCCTCTCATTGAAGCGGCCTACCTCAATTGCTTTTTCTGTGTGAACCTAGATGAGTGCTTCGCACTCGCCATGGACTTTAGTTACGGATCCAGTTTTAGCAATTTTAGAGGCAAAATATGTCGACAATTGTAGTCTTTCTTCATATATAATTCTCCTGCATCACTCAGGGATGTCTCTTTATCAATTCTTCCTTCTCTGATTTCCCTACAACGATGAAGTCTGGTATTCAGACTTCGGCAAAGATTGGATTGTGCGCTACAAGTATACGGGGTTATCATCTTCGAGGATGGATCTCTTCAGGGATGTTACCATCTTCTAGATGGCTCACTTTGATTTTCTCAACATCAAAGTTGAGCTTCTTCCAATCGTCATTTGTAGTGTTCTCAATTATTTGGTTCTCTATTTTGCGGACGCCTCCGCGAATTGAAGTCCGTGCACTGAGGCCTCCTCATTTTATCATGAGGGTCAAGAGTGGGTTTAATATCCGTCTAGGATATTTCCACTCTTTCAGGAGCATATAATGCAGGTATATGAGATCTTTCCACTACCATATGATCAGTGAAGGTATTTGGCAGATTCTTAGCTTACTTGTTGCAGATTTATTATTTTCCGAACTTCAAGTTCGGTCTCTTTAGTGCGTGGATCTAAGGACTCGGCATTCTTTAATGTGGTACTTATCTTCCCCTAATGCCGAAATATGTCCTTAGTACAATCAGCCATCAACCATGTCTGAGACCCTCAACTTCAGCCGGTGAGATCCCATGGCGGTATCTTTGTCAGGTGGAGAGATTGGCATGTATACAACATAGCAGAATTTTCGCAGATGGGAAATACTTAATTCTCTTCCATGCACTATCTCGCAACGGGAAATTCCATTATATACTGATTGATTTGAGTTGAATTAATATCGCAAGGCAAGACTCAAGTAGCCCTAACAACCGGTGGGTAGCCTACTATTCGCAAATTGGTCAAGCAATAAATTTTATTCCCTTAATAATGACTCTGAGGCTATTATATTATGTGGACATGAGGTATTAAAAGCTCTACATTAATTCCCAAAGCCATATAATGCTTTTGAGTAAAACTTCGTTAGCATTGTCCATTTGAATGGACTTGATTCTTTCTTCCGAAAAGAGGCTCACAAAAATTAGGCAATTTATTTAGGTAGAAGCATAGTTCCTCCACGTATATCACTTGAATTTACTTCAAGAAATTCATGATTCTTCTACAAGTTAGATGATAAGAAATCTTCAGGTCTAAGGAAGTCTTTATGCTATGGCGGCACAGATTAGTAATTATTTTATCATAATATTCAACTCAAGGTTATTGCAATGCCAACTTCAAAGTTGCATAGTATAACAATCAAACAAACATAACACAAAATATTGAAAAACACTTTATTTAAATATCATCATAATTGCTCAACAGAGCATAGACCAAATGTTCATGCAGAACATAATTATTCAAAGCGATGAGGCTCTTAAGGAGGCTCAACTAATGGAAATGCGACATATAGCAAAAGGGTGTAGGGAGACTATTCTAGATCTCCATACAAGTCATGTTTCATCTTATGGGAAACATTGGTATCTTTCTCGAGCTCCATAAGCTCGGTCGAGAGGTCATCCTCATCCATGGGCGAGTTACCATATCCAGAAGGCTTTCCTTGAGCTCGGTTGTAGGGTTAGAGACATTGTCTTCTTTCTTTACACCGCCTTGCTCAACATCCTGGTAGAGCGGTGTAGTGTATCTCAACCTTCTTTTCTTGATTCTTTCCGAATCTCCCCAAAGGATTTCATGTAAAGTTACGCCAAATGCTTTGGAGTGCGACAATTGCGTGACCAATGGCCAACGCATCCACACTTAAAGCATGTTTGAGAGCTCCGGGTGCTTTATTGGTTGGACCTTGCTTCGAAGGTTCCTGTGCATCTTTCCTTTACCTTTCCATTGGGATTTGCCTTTTCCTTTTTGATTTGGTCATTTTTCCATTCATCCCCCTTGTACATTTGGCCCTTTCTGCGGCCATGGCTACTACTAAGCCTGTGGCCGTAGCGTGTGCTTGATAATCGTTGACTTCCATTAGTATTTGCATGATGATTCTTCATCAGGAGTTCATCATGTTTTCTTCGCTTAGCACACTAATAAGCCTCGTAGTACTTCTTGTACTTTGCATGACTCGCATCTTGTTGTTGTAGTATCATCATGTTGGGGTGGAAAGTGCACAAGGTTTTGTCGATCTTCTCAGCTTTAGTAACTTTCTGGTTACAAAAAGTCAATTTAGCGACAAGTTTGTGCATTGCAGAATTATAAGTTTCGCCACCATTTGAAGTCCCGAAGCGCTGGAGGGTCCATTCGCGTTGCTTCTAGCAACAAAATGGATCTTTGTTGGTTGTAAGCGTTCCGTGAATTCCACAATACCAATGGGTCCTCTCCATCAAATATTACGGCCTTGTGTCCAAATGAAGATGGTGCCTTAGGAAATGTAAGCGGCGCATTTTGAGGGTTCGTGCACATCGGATGCACCGCCAGCGTCGAGCAATAGCGACTCAAGTCCTCTAGTGTTAGGTTGATTTTGGCATCCATTGCCCAGGTGAGGTAATTGTCGCCATCCAGGCAAGCACGATAAATTCCTTTTTGCAATGTCGACATAATCGTGTATCACAGCTTAATCACGAGATTTTACTACGAGTAAAATACTATATTGCATGCATCTTCATTTAATCAATAAAGTTTTGGTCTATATCTATTCTTTAGATAATTATCACACTTTTCCGTAATTTTTCTAGTATTTAGCAATTTTACGACATTACTAAATAGCAGAAATAAATTCCAACATCAATTAAACTTGGCATAAGTCTAATTTCAACTCATGTAATTCTTATTGGTTGGGAGTGAAAAACGAGTAATGAATATCTCCATCAATTTGACTCATGGCCAGGTCAACATGCCCCTAGGGCTCACATGAGGGAGGGAGCACTTCCGTTCCTGCGTAATTAAATAACCAAGCCTCATGTGTGTTTTCCTGTGACACCAATTGTCTTATATACATTTATTCATTATCAAATCAAATCCCATCCACACATGTTCTCATAAACTGCATTGTATGAGAAATTCGAATTTTCCTAGCACTTTTCATAATTTCTGCTAATTTCCAAGCAATTTTCAGAATTACTTTACAACAGGAAATTGAGTTTCAGCAAAAATCTACATGTCATAATGCTAAGGAAAATAAAACCATATCAAAGGCATGAACAAAGTGTCATCATAATTTTCTAGCAAATTATGCAATTTTCTGTTAACACTTGAGAAATTTTCAGAATTACTTGAGCAACAGAAAATTAATTTACCAAATATTAAACATGGCAAAAACTAGAAAATAAATCCAGGGCATGAAGCTTCCAATAAGCAAGAGAATACTAGAAAATTAAAACCGGATCCAAAAAATTTCTGTAATTTTCTAACTATTTTTTCTGGCAATTTTCAGGAATTTCAGGAATTTCTAAAGCATTTTCTGGAAAAGAAATAACAGAAAGAGTAAAGAAATTGGTGGGAGGGCAAATCGGTCAAATCCATCTTGCTGCCGTGCGTGACTTTGGCCAAAGCCAGGATGGAGCCGGACTTCAAAACTCGTTTTTAATTTAGACTTCAAGTCCATGTACTAATGGACTTCATGTCCACTTGCGTATTGGACTCCAAGTCCTGGAGTCAAGATATACTTCTCCTAGTCCTTGGATTTCTTGTCCGATTGCAACATGTCCAAACAACATTGATTTTGGACTTCATGTCCGGCCAGCGATCGGGAAAGGCGCAAGGAGCAGATGCGCTGCGACGTTCAATTCGTGCCGAGGTGCGTGGCTTCAAGCCGTCAAGTGCGGACCGGGCTGCGTGCGCGGGCGCCACGCCGGGCTACGTGCGCGGCAGCGCGGCCAGGCGTTTAACCGAGGCCGGCTTCTAGCGGCGGGCTGCCGGGGCGCACGGCGGGCGGTTGTCCAGCGGCTGGCGCGGAGGTGGCTGCAGGCCAGAGGCGGTCGGTGCGGCCTCAGGCCGTTGCTCGCTGGCCGAAACCAAAGCGTCGGCGGCAGTGAGGCCATCGGCATCTGGCCGAGCTCCCATTTTTTGTTTTGTTTTGATGAACAGTAGTCGATCTAAGCAGTAACATATCTTGCTATCCAACAGTAGATTAGATTGACTGCTAGTCTGTAAAGTAGCGAGAACAATCTGCAGGATTTGATTACTCGCGATTACTTACGTTCTTGACGCCTGATGTGTTGACTATCGCGTAGGATAGAGTCGCCAGATTTTTCGCAATCCAGTGGATGCGATGACGAAGTTGATTGCGGATCGGATCCGGGCGATCAATCGCCGCTAGTAGTCGCTTCGTTGTCGGCGATCCTTCGCTTAACTGCGGTAGAGGCTCGTCCGATAACGTGTTGTAAAACAAGTAGTTCACCCACGTCGAACACCGGCAATCAACGAGCCAACGAACACGAGAACAAGAGACACAAGATATAGGGTGGAGCTCTCTTCTTTATTGATCAATGTGTATCAAATCTGATGGGAGGCACCCGGTATTTATAAGAGAGGTATTAGGGATTTGCCCACATATTAGAGATAGACTCCTAACCGTATACGGTTAGAGTCATTATCTCATAACACTTAAGAATCTTGACGCTGCACCTGTGGAGAAAATTGCATGGCGCGTACCATGTGGAGACGAAGCACACGTAGGATTTGTATCTAGTATCACTTTTCTTTCAGCTCTAGTTTGTTCCATGTCGACAGTCCTAGCTGCCCCAATTTTTTTGACGCAAGTACTCAAATTGAAGACAGGATAGATTGTTCTGTCTAATCCAATTTTCCGCATGCTTGTACACATCATTACCGTTTACCAAGGGCAACTCTGTTCTCTCCTTCATTTTTATTAGAACACAATTGGATGTAATATGTATTTTTTTTTTCCTTGAAATGAGGTTGCAATTGCATGGACTGATCAGAGTTTTCCCCCTGCAACATAAAAAGGAGTTCCAAAAGAAAGTCTTTTGCTTCAAGGAAGGTGCACTTTTTCATACTGCTGATATAATCTGGATCAAAAGCTAGAATATATTATCATCTTGGAAGAGGCCAAGCAGGTGAAGCATCAATTGCAAGCTTGCGTAAACAATTCTACTCGCCTTTTGTCTTGGCACGCTTCACTCAACTGGCAGAACAATCATACAGGCTTCCCCTGTTTATAAAAATCCATGGTTGTTCCATTTTATTTTCAGTAAGGTCAGCACTTCTTCTGTCTGACAGACTGGATCTGCTGGAGGAAACCTTGTTAACGAATGGTTATCTCCATGCCAGTCTCGATACATAACTTGTTCTTGTCTTTGACGATGTCTCGGTCACAGTAATCTCCACGGCAGGATCGTCCATCAACTTGCTTAATGAATGCCAACTTTGTTCCTCTACAAGGCTGATGGAGGAGATCTTGCTGCCATGGCTGTTCCATTAATGAAACTGAGTAGAGTTTTTAACAGAACATTAGTACATAGCATCAGATAAGCTCATTCTAAACCCAAGGGCCACTTTTAACAGTTTTGCACCAAAACAACATGAATAACTAGACTACTGAAACATACTTCTAGTTATTTCTCACACAAACATCAAGCGCCTTAAACCTACTCAGACTGCAGGAAACTCCATCAACCATTTATTTGCGATCCACCAGATCATTGAAGAAAGCCGAGAATGAGACCAAAGCATCCGGAATCACCCCCATCTGTGCAGTCTTTGTCCACCAAATATTCATTCTTGATTATGTTTCTCCCGAAACCAGGAACATTGGAGCTTGAATCCTCAACTCCAGTCCCTTGCAGAATGATTTTAGTTGATCCACCATGTCCTCTTTGAATAAGAGATTCCAATCCTTTAGCAATGTGAGTACTTTCCTCCAAACTGTTTTCATATTCAACCAATTCCGAGAATGAAAAACTATGTTATTTCTAGAAATCCACAAACTCCATAAGGTAGCAGCACAAAACAGTATTTAAGATAGCATTCTTCTTATCACTCAAACAAAACCGCGCAACAGAGTCATAGTTATACCCAATGTTCAACGGAAAAAAAATCTCCAACTATGATCCAAGTGTTTTTAGCTATGATGCAATCGAAAAAAAAGGTGATTAACCGACTCATTCTCATCACATAAACTATACAAAGCCCCTCTATCAATCCCCCTTTTCAACAAATTATCTTAAATCATAATTTTATTATGCGAAAGAAACCAAAGAAAAAAAATTGAATTCTAGGAGGAACATTCAAATTCCACACTGCAGGAATAATGACAGGGTAAACTTCCCTGAAATTAATAACAGCATAAAGGGATTTAGTGGAGTAAACTCCATTGCTACTATACTGCCAGATCAAAGCATCATCTTCATCCAAGAAACTAATACATTTAGCCACTTCCATCAACTCAAACCATCTAGCCATCATTCTATCGGAGAAAGTTCTTCTAAAACTGCATTTAAGATTAACCCCATCCCAAATATTAGCAATCGTAAACCCTTTTTCATTGACTAAAACATAAAGATCCCAAAATTGAATAGCTAAGCAGGAAGAACCAAACCAACTATCCTCCCATAACCTAATCTTATTACCATTACCCGCACTCCATCTATACCCAAACTTGGTAGCCTGCATTGCCCAAAGAACACCTTTCCAAAACACAGAGGTATGCTCCGAATTACAATGAAAAATATTAGGACTGTCCGTATTATATTTGAATTTAACCAAATCTTTCCACTGCCTATTCTTATTAGAGTAGAACCTTTTAACCCAAGAAGCCAAAATGCACATGTTAAGATCTCTAAGATTAGGCAAACCAAGTCCTCCATACTTTTTCTCCATGCAAACTAAATGCCAATTAGCTAGATGAAGTTTACTATAACCTTCGAAATCATTCCAGAGACAAATTTGCCATGCGAGAATTAATAAGGCCTAAAGCCCATTTAGAAAATTTGAAAAAGGAAAGAAGGTACAAAGGAATACTAGAAAGACAAGATTTAATTAGAGTTAATCGACCGCTATAAGAAAGAAGTTTGCCTCTCTGACCTGCAATTCTCCTCATCATCTTATCAACAAGAGGTTGGAAATATTCTTTTTTTGATTTTATCAAAACGAAGAGGAACACCAAGATACTTAATAGGAAATGAACCAATTTTACAGCCAGGAATTCTTTCCTACTTGTTAGTCTCACGAATTTTTAATAAAATACAAAAGCTCTTCACAATTTTTTTTTAAAAAATTTCGAACGTTTGTTTTATTACAAACTATCGTGGACACGAGGCCGGCTTAGGAAGAAGAGAAGGGAAAAGCTTTGACAGTAAAGTACACGGTGGATGGAAGACAACATGTGGCCTGCGGCGGTGGCTCGCCGTGGGGCCCACCCCGATGATGAAGACGTCGGCGTAGCCCAAACCAAAAGTGGAAACCGCCACACACACACAATGACACAAATGCGAGGCGAACGCATACATCGTGTACACGATTTCTTTCTCGGCCGCCTCCTCCTTCGCCTCGAATCCCACCGTGCCCTAACACCAATCCACCCGCCTCCCTCAGCGGCGAGATCGGAAGCTACCGCTCTTCCCGAACCTAGAGGCACGTCCGCCGGCCCCTCCCATCCGGCTCCGCCGCAATTCCGCGCCCGAGCGATCCGATCGCCGCGCGGTGGCCTCGGATTCGGCGACGTGCCCTAGCTCCGCGGTTGATTCGGTGATCGCTTTTTTGCAGGTTCGAACCGGCCGGCCGCGGAATGGGCGGCCGCGATGAATAGCGTCGTTCCGCGGCGGCGTTGGCGGGGGCGGAGGTTGTGATAACGATTATCATGGTGCAGTGTCTCGACGGTGTGAAGCAGCTGCTCGCGGTCCTGTTCAAGTGCTGTGACCTCGAGCTCAAGCGGCCACGGGGGCTCGAGGATCCCCAAGTTCTGGCGCGGGAGACTGTCTGTACGTCCGCCCGCCCATTCGATTTGCTTTGGTTGTTGTCCTGTGCCTGTGCTGCGTTTGTTTCATGGGGAATTCATTAACCTTTGTTGTCGGGTGGTGTGGGCTGTGTCTGTGTGCGTGGTGCAGTTAGCGTGAGCGAGATCGAGGCGCTGTATGAGCTGTTCAAGAAGATAAGCAGCGCCGTAATCGATGACGGGTTGATTAATAAGGTCAGTGATGGCGCATGAGTGTTTCATTCACAACTCAATTTTGAATGTAATCAGTCTAGTTGTATTTTGAGGAGACTATTCAGGTATTCGTGATGTATGTGTCTCTGATAATTGATGCTGGGTTATGGTTCTTGTTCGTTGGCATTGTTCAGGAGGAGTTTCAGTTGGCCCTCTTCAAGACTAGCAAGAAGGAGAGCTTGTTCGCTGATCGTGTAAGTCTGCATTAAATGCACACAGTTGATAGTTTTGTGCTGCTGCTTGTTATGGTGTTATCGTTACAGATTTTATGTATTATGCACTACTAGTTACATGCCCGTGCGTTGCTACGAAAAACAAAATTGATAACGAAAAATAAAGATTAAAAAATAAAAAAAAATTATTTCACAAAATCAAACATCTATCTTTAACGCTTTGTTTCTTGCGAAAGCTGGCTAATTAAAGCAACGCTTCGTTTCTTGCGTAGGGCAATTAAGCAGGGTAATTAAGCGGCAATTAATGACATGAGAAGAACAGACCACTGCCACCAAGTGCTCCTTTATAATAGTAGAGATGCATTATTGGAAAATTTGCAAATCAATGAGAATCAGGGGCGCTCAATAGTTAATGTTGTGTGGGCAATTGGACGCTATAGAATACTCGTGGTTAGCAATACAGGAGCCAATTGACTCCTACTATTTGCATGGAAATAGTATTAGTTACCCAGGATTCTATTGGCCTACGCTTTGGATATCTATGCTATTTCTTTATAATGCAGGAGTTTTGAATTAGGATTTACCCTTCCTGTCTTGCTTTCCTGCCAAGCATCTTTCTAAATAATCTCAACCGTTGGTTAGTCATGTAAGGCTGATACATACCCATTATCTAACTTCAGTCAAGACTAACCAATCAGACAGCGAATATTTCAAGAATTCGCCTCCCGTGGTCCATGCGGTGCCCTCTGGACCCACCTATGCATTGCTTCCCACACTTTTTTTTTGGCTTAGCTCAGAATTTTCCAAGCTTCTCTTACATTTTCTCTGAGTACTGAATGTAACCCGTCATGCATGCTTGTTTTAAATGAATAAATATTTTATATGTGAGGTTTCTTTAATCCAAAAATTGTAGCATTACCTTTGAGATGATCATTTTCTTGCATTTTGTGCTTACTTGATAGCATATCATAGTAACTAATATTCCGATGTGGAATGCATGTACCAGTTAGTACTTTCCTTAATTCTGTGTGTTCACGTGTCGCAAATGCAGTGCTGTTGTATTGTATGTCTAATTGGAAGCTGAATTTGTACACCGGCTAACTGATTGACCTGTGTTTTGACTAGTTATTTTGCTACCAGTAGGAATTTCTTAGATCTGTGTGCTTCTGTATTTTAGTTGTGATCTGGTTGTTATCCAACATTTGGGTAGTTCCTTTCACGGTTCCTACACATTGGTGCTAAATGCATTATCTGTAAACATCTTTTGGAACTTAAAATTTATCCTAACACTGTCCTCTGTATGGAAAGTTGTTGCATCTATCAATTGAAGCTACCGACATTGAGAACCATATTCTATATAAAAAAATAGCTGCATGAAAATTGTTGGTGAATAATTTTGCTTTTGTTTACTAATACCTGGCTTCAACATTTCCGTAACATTTTCCCTGCACTTACAGGTATTTGATTTGTTTGACACAAAGCACAATGGAATTTTACGGTTTGAAGAATTTGCTCGTGCACTCTCAGTATTTCATCCCAACGCTTCCCTTGATGAGAAAATTGACTGTGAGTTCACTCATCTTGTAGGTAGAGAATTTGGTTCTCAACTATGCAAGTTACAATGTTCAAGAAGACGCTAGGCGCTAGGCGGGCGGCGAGCCACAGCCTAGCGCCTAGGCGGATTAGGCGAGGATTAATCGGAACTAGGTGGTCAATCCTAGGTGGCACGCTATAATATATAATAGTAGATATGCAGGAGATAAAGTGATAAACAACCAAGCACACAAATAGATAAATAATATAGTACCACACACATACAAATCAATGAATCACAACAGACTAATAGAGAGACTTGAATAACCAGAGGCATTGACAGAGAAGGAGACCAAGAGAGAAAGACATAGAGATACACACAGAGAGAGATAGAGAGACCGTGAGAGAGTGAGACAGAGAGGCGGCGAGGGGGAGCTTGGGAGGGAGATGAAGAGAGGCAGCGAGGGAGGAGCTGAGGGAGGTGAGGGGGGAGCAGGGGAGGGAGAGGCAGCAAGGGAGAGCAGGGGAAGGATAGGCGGAGGGGGGGGGGCAGGGGAGGGAGAGGTGACCTGCGTGGCGACAAATCGGTAGCGACGGCGGATAGGAAGCGGTGACGGCGGCGAGGAATCAGCGACGGGCGGCTAGGAATTGGCCAGGGTGGCGAGGAAGCGGCGATGGCTGCGAGGATTCGGCGGCGGGCGGCGGCTAACCCTAGCGCCCGAGTCCACACAGCCAGTAAGCCTCTCCTCCTTCGCCTCTTCTATTCTATCATGCACCTCTCCTTCGCCTCTTCACAAAAGCGGACGCCTATCCGCCGATTTGTCGTCGCCGCGCCGCCTAAACCCGCCCCGCCAACTTCCGCCCAGCCGCTTAGGACCCGCCTTTGACCGCTTAGGCGGAACGGCCGCCTAGGAGGCCGCCGACGGCGAAATCGCGGCGGTGGGGGGCCGCCTACCGCCTAGGCGCCGACTAGTCGGGGACTACATCCGATTTTTAGAACACTGGCAAGTTATATCCAGGCTCTAAATTATATTATCACAATAATGACTTGGAACTAATTTGAAACACCTATTATCATTTTATATATGCAAGGACTCACCAATCCCTAGTATAATCAGCAATTCTAAATAGTGATTTTTTGGTAAAGTAATTTTTTATTGATCAAATTTTTATGCTATGCCCCTGCTTCTCCACTTTACTTGGTTTAAAGCTAAAAATTTTGAAGGGCTCATGTAATCTTTGCAGTTTCATTCCAGCTATATGATCTCAAGCAACAAGGCTTCATTGAGAGACAGGAGGTATTAATACTATTTGCACAGTGTGCTCCATCAAGCTAGCATGTTTGCTAAATATACAGCTTACACAGAGTGTAAATAATTCAAAATCTTTCTTGATTGTCTCTGATACATGAAATCATGGTTTTAGTCAAGTTAATATTATTGTACTCTATGGCCCTTGTTGGTCATTTGGGTTGGTTGTGGTGATCGTGTATGCCACACTACTGGTGAAAGTAATGCTCAGACTGTCAAGCCTTCCATAAATGAAGCTGGATCACTGGTTAAGTGAGGGTTTACAAGACTTTAGTAGTGGAACAATTCTCGGAGTATAGAGGGAGCCTCTGAGTAGTACTGTTGAAGGGTGATGCAAGTCAGGAGTTAGCTGTTAGCTTTTATATATAGAGGTAGACTTCAACATTACAACTTCATTAATAGATTTACAGTTTCAGATCATGGGGTAGCAG
Source organism: Rhipidocladum racemiflorum (assembly GCA_036346355.1). Lineage (NCBI taxonomy): Eukaryota > Viridiplantae > Streptophyta > Magnoliopsida > Poales > Poaceae > Rhipidocladum > Rhipidocladum racemiflorum. The sequence goes on along the minus strand of CM070574.1, from coordinate 17,644,121 downwards.
TGATAGCTTAATCATGCTAGGTGAATTGTTGGTTTTGTCCCCAACAAATTGCACCGGGCCTTATTGCTGGGATATGAGGATTTTTATCTGTTGAGCTTTTGAGAACTGCTACACTATTATCGAAGCTAAATAGTTTTGCTGAGAATGTCATTCTTTTGGTTGAGCTTTTTTCTTTTTCTTCACTGTAATAGTGTATATATTTGGTTTTCAGGTTAAGCAAATGGTTGTTGCCACACTTGCTGAGTCAGGAATGAATCTTTCTGATGAAATTGTAGAGAGCATAATTGACAAGGTGCGTTAAATTTGCTATTTTATCTTTATCTTTTATTCATCCTTGGTTATAGCTTGTGTTATATAGTAATTCTCTTGCTTGTATTATGTAGTAATTGTCAAATATCAACCCCTTTGTATATATGACAGACTGCTAAACAGCATCCTATTATTGAACTACATAAATACTGTTTTGTCTTGATTTTCCATTTTCAATTGAAGTATACTTTCTCACTTCATTGTTCCCTGCTATTGTGATGGCTTTTATGGAGTTGGCATGAGACATAATCAGAATGTCTCCTTGTTGCTTTCTAATTGTAACTTCCCATGGTAAAATTATTTTTATTCTTGTTTTAAGACGTTTGAGGAGGCAGACACAAAGCATGATGGAAGAATTGACAAAGAAGAGTGGCGTAATCTGGTTCTTCGGCATCCCTCTTTGCTGAAGAACATGACTCTCCAGTACCTTAAGTAAGATATGTTCATTGTATAGTTACCGGATTCGCTGTAAACCCCCGCAAATCATGAACCGGATCCGTTGAACCCGAACCGGTTTAAGGTACGGGGTTCGTGTTCGTAATGGAAATTGGAAGAACGGCGAACCACGAACTCGAATCCCGTACCGCGACTCGGACGAGCCGTGTTTCTGGTAACTATGGTTCATTATATTTAAAATAGTTTGTTTTCCCACAGTTCGGTTCTTTTTATGTGTATATATCACATGTGACACAATGCTCTTCACTTACTATGCATACCTGATATTTTCGACGTGATGGTTGAGATAACTGAAAGGTTTACTGCTGCTCTTGAACAAAGAGTGATAAGATATTCATTCTCCATGTAGTGCTAGGTTGCCATTGCAATATCTTGCAAGGCAAAATAATGTTATGCAGAGAGTCGCATACTTGAAATGTAGTAAATCAAACTTCCCCTATGTAAAATCGCACAGGCACGTAGGGGCCCATAGAGGAAAGCGTCCTGGCTCAACTTTTGGGGTTCTCTGTCAGTGGTTCGTTTAAATTCATGCCTTGATGTTGCATTTCACTTAATTGTTTGTGTTTCTCTAAACTAGTGTGCGAACGAGTTAGTGATTGAGTGGTTCAGCTTCAAGCAAGCCACTTCATGTCAGGACTTGTCAGTGAAATATCAGGCTAAAAGTCTTCAATAAAAAAGTGTGGAGCTTTTAAGTCTTTTTTATATCAGAACTTCATATTTTTCGGGTCTCTTTTGGGCGGTCATCATCTCAGACGTGGTCGGTTTATACTTTATAGCAGATTTCCAATATCTACTTTAGATATTGCATTTCACAAGGTAATCTTGCCTTCATTGTGCAGGGACATCACCACTACATTTCCAAGCTTTGTCTTCCATTCTCAGGTTGATGATACCTGAGATTCTTGGAGTTCTTTCAAGTTGAAACATCAGAGGATAAGCTCATGGTGGTTTGTAAAGGTTTTCGGTTTTGGCATGCTTTATTGACAGAGATAGCGGTGCTCTGAAGGATGTTACATGTCGGATTTGAGAACTCAAATCTTTTGTTGTTAATAACCTTGTTTATTTTATTTGGAAGTTAATATGGGCCATGGCTAGTAAGCCTTTCGGCAAAGATGTAATCTCTGTCTGAAGTTCCCATTTTCTCCTTTCCTCCCTTTGTAGTATTGGGTTGGTTAGCAATCGGATCCAGTTCTCTGAAGCTTCTGTCTTGTGTACAAAATGCATACATCCTAAAAAAATTTTAATCATTTGCTGGGATTTTTTTTCTATATTACTTTGCAATGTAGTGACTGCTGAATGATTAACAATTGTCATTCTTTTTTCTTTTTTTACAAAAACAAGGATTACAGAATATTATCTCTATCTTGTATGTTTTCACCAGTTTAATTTGCAATAAATTCTAAATTTGATTTTCAAGAACTATAATATATTCAGACCCCCTTCGATAGAGCTCTGGCTCTCGAATTCTCGTCCAGGGAAGCCGGAGCTCTACCGAATACCTTATGCTCCTCTCAACTGATTCGGGAATCGGAGTGTAGCGCTTCTTTTTACATGACGCGAGAGAAGCAGCTGGAACCCCGCTCCTCCGGATTCTCATCCCCTCCCTTGGCGCTTCCGACCCCAAGCGACGCCTCTGACCTCGAGCGTCGCTTCGCCTCCCATCGCGACGCTGCCTTGCCTCTAACCCTGAGCTCCTGCTGCTTTCGACCCCGACGCCGCCTCTCCTTCGACCTCGAGTGATGCCTTGCCTCCAATCCCAACACCGCTCGCCTTCAAGTCCTGTCGCCACCGACCTCGTTGCCCCTCGCCTCCGACTCCCACCGCCTTGACCCCAAGCGCTGCCTTCGATTCCCCCTCACCACTCAGCCCCCTCGAGCTCGACATTGCTGTCCCCATCACCAACTCCCAGTGGCGAAGTCAGAATTTTATTAAGCCTCAGGCCAAACACTAAGCGCTATTAATAATATCAAAGAGAATGAACAAAGGTATAAGAAAAATACAGTAGAAATGCAGAAATAAAAATAAATTTAACTCCCTACTTAACATATCAATAAAAATAGATAAAATAGAATTGAACCCTATGCTTAACACATGATCAATGAATGTCTTAAGTTGGTCATTAAGTATTATACAATCATACAAGTTGGTCATTAAGTATTATACAATCATACAAGTTGGTCATTAAGTATTATACAATCATACAATAATATCAAAGAGTATGGTTATTGAGCAAGGAAGCTGGTCTGATATTTCCTTCGCCTTTTCTTACATTAGGAGCATGTTTATATCTCTTGATTACTTGGAAGAAATTTTCCCGGACTTCATTTGCAAGGAGTGTTTTTTTTTGTGACTGTGACTACAAAAGGTTTAAAACTCGTGTAGCATTGTAGAACTATACAAGGACTATCTGTGTAAGACCTCATTAGAACATCTCATTCACTCTCGAAATTGTCTTAGCCTCGATGAGATTGGGACACTTAGCAACAGAGTATTGGCATATTAGCTCTCACATACATGCAAGGTTTAATTCAGTAGGATAATAGGAGGCAATGTCTTATTGTGTTTAAGCCCGAAAAAGATCATCACACCAATGGCAAACCCCCCCAAAGCTTGTTTCTTTGTAAGAAAACCAAAGCGGCGGCCATGGGATGACCGGATCCGAATGAGGTGATGATTTTCACTGGATCTGCGGGCCGTGGTGGGAGCGGTGGCCGGCGACGGACCTCAGCTTTGGCGGGAGCGGCGGCGGTGTGACCTCGGCGGCTAGTTTGCTCGGTCGCTCGGGCATGGGGTGCGTGATGGCTAGGGCGTGCGCGTGTGGCTTGAGCTCCTCTAGTAGTCTAGTGGCCGAGAGGATTGGGCTAGTGGATCGGGACGTCGGATTAATTGGTCAAACCAACTCAGCAACTCAACACTAGGCCTCGGACCCATATCAGATGTGAACATGGCCGCGAGCCCAGTCCCCTATGGCCCGAGGCCCAGCTCCACCCTTGCCGACTCCCCACTCCCGCCGTCATCCATGCCTTGAACCGCTGCTCAGAGAGTCAATCCCTCGCCTTTGCTAGCCGAATGCTCTCTCATCTTGCTCTGATTCTTGAGAAGATCAAAGATCAAAAGGAGTTAGACCAGAATCAAGAAGAAGCAGGACTTAGAGCCCAGCTGAACGGACCCAGTAATGCAAAGTGGAACAAGGAGGAGGATGTGCTACTCTAAACATATTATTTCATCTGAATTAGATGAGAGGAGTGCAGAATTGTTCTCTCTTTTTTTTTTCTAAAATACTTTTCCCGGTTGTAGATTATATCTGGATATGTAGACAAACTGTCTGCACGTGAGTCAATATAAAGCAACATTCCTTCAAAAAAATATATAACTATGTAATATGTTTCGCAGCATTTATGGTAGAAACTTCGCAATAACAACTAGGGGATGTGGCGCGCTCTGCCGCGCCGGCCTGGTAGGCGGTTTTGTGAGGTAAACGGAGATTGTTAAGAGAACACTTTGGTTTATGTTTTTTATTTGCGTGTGCATCAAATTTGTCTACCTTAACGTCTGCGCTGGCTATTGGGAACTGGCAAGTGGGAATAGCAGTAAGCATAACGTTAAGAGCGGACGGTTAGTAAAGGAACCCAAACATTTTTCTGGAATACTTAAATGCATATGTAAGGCGTCAGTAGGACGCCAATCCAAGGCGAAATATAGGATAGGAGCTGGATGCTATTGATATGGCTACCACTGTAAAGCTGCGTGTTCTGCACTTCTGCAGAAACCAAGCTAAGCAAACAGTAAAAGCCGTGTGTTCTGTAGAAACCAAGCTAAGCAAACATCAAGAGTTCAACGTTGATTAGTTTGTCTGGTTCAAACATAAGGGACACAGGCAGTTGATCTGGATATGTGTAATGCTGACGCTACAAAATACAGGAAGTGCAGCACTACACATCATACAAATATTGTGCGGTTGGTGATATATACATACATATGCACATATCATGTAGGCAGTACAGGGCATACATCTAGCAGAGTTTCTGTCAGTGAGGAAGACAAAATACTATGGACAACCGCATGATTCCAAACGCTTGTTCGGTGTATCCAAAAGGCTCTGTAATGAATTGCTCAGTGTAAGTAAAGAGGGTTAGAACGAATATTGCAATAAAATAACAAAGGAAACGTAACGTGATGAAATAAAATCAGGGTCACACAATATGCAGAAAAGGAAAATGTAATGAAATATGAGAACCTTTGTTTAATCTGTGCCAGGCTCGTCGTCTAGGAACAGCTTTCTTTTAACCGAGGCTTTTTTGCTGGGGACGCTGGAGATGTTTGGCATAACAAAGTAAGTATATCAGTACTATATTATATATGACTGTGCTTTAAAAACCTTGTCATCTATAGAAGTATAACCTTGTATCGCTTTCAGGAACAGGCAGGTCAGAATGGGTAGCGGACAATGTCTGTTTCGGTATAGGTTCTTGCTCCTGCAATATTTGTAAGGTAGAGAAATAAGGATTGATATGAAATGAATTCAGCAGATTCACAAATAAAAGACGATCATTAAACTGTCTGGGTTACTAACATGCGGAAATGTCGGTTTTGTTTCAAGGACAACAGTAGGCAATGTGGTGTTTTCTTGTTATTCTATTTGATACACACAATAAGGCAAAGAGATGTTTCAAACGCAAATCAGTAAACAATTCTGTATAGTGTATATGGGAAACGGTTCAGAACATAGTTTAAGCATGGCAAAATCTGAAGCTGTCGTAAATATTTGTGTAAGGTCTGGAATTGTGGTGGCTATGGTTTATCACGTGGCTAATTTTTTCAAGGTTGAAGTAAAGGTGAATCTGTTATAAATATTGACAGTGAAGAGATAGGACAGGCATCGCATATTTCGCGAATTAATATATGTTTATCTATCGAAATTAATCTATATTATAGCTAATATTATGTGTTTATCTATCGAAATTAATCTATATTAGGACAGGACGTACCTTTTCAGCTCCAGGAAGTTCTGCAGCAACATCGATGAAGGTGGTTGGAGCAGACACCATTGTAATAGGATCGCCGAACTGCCCATCCTTTTTAGAACTACCTGATTGTTGATGATGTTCAGGAATAGTCAAGCGTTTATTATATATAGAATCAGTTGAGAGAATTGCTAGTGATTCAATACATGAGCAAGATTGACCCAATCCGGATAAACATAAGCCTTCCGTTCTAACAAAATGAGTATTCAACGCATTAACATAAGCAACGAGATCAATCAACATCACCTTTTGTGAGCAGATGGCAAAGACGATTTCCGAAGAAAGACGATCCTCCACGTTGTGATCGATATCAGCAAAACTAACAGCACGAACCTACATACAAAATAGGAAGCACACGTATTGTGAGAGGGATGGCTCTGCCAACACAGACACTGCAAAAGAACATGAGTATCCAACGCACTAACATGAGCATCAAGACTAATCAACATCACCTTCTGCGAGCAGACGCGTTGTGATTGATATCAGCAAAACTAACAGTTAGAACCTGCATCCAAAACTGGAAGCATACGTACTGTGAGAGGGGCTGGGTCTGCCGACATAGGTACTGCAAAAGGGATGCCTCTACGTGGCTAGTTCTCCAAAGAAATACAGCGACGAAACGCACGGCAGAGAACGAGCCGAACAAGAATCCGGTAAAACCCGTAGCGAAGAGAAGATCACCGAAGAAGCCGACACCAGGAAAGACCTAATCAAAAAAACAACGCTACATCCAAAAGGGAAACCAGCTATACCGTAAGCGGAATCGTTCTACACGGAGAGTTCTCTGTAGGAGCGCGAGAAACCAACGGGGATTAGAGGGTAAACCCGAAAGAAAACCAAGATTAGAGAACAAATCGGGAAGATGGAAAACCTAATCCGCAAAACACGGCCAAAACGAAAGAACCGAGGAACATCGACACAATCCTGAGGAGCAGACAAAAGGGGGGCAATCCAGAATGCAAACAGCAGACCAAAACACACGGGGAAAATCCAGCAGGAAAAGAACCGAAGAAAACCGGCGTAGCCCCCCATCAGCAACAGCGCGCAGCGACATACGGGAAGAGGGCACCTTAATCTAAAAGAACACCCGATAAAGGAAACGAAGAAGCACATGAGCAAGATCAACCCAATAAGGAGCACCGGCCGCAAAAAAACAGCAAGGAAACCAAAATAAAAGCGAAGAGGAAGAAGAAGAAGAGCCGATGCAGCCCTCATTAGCAATATCGCGCCGTGTTGTACGGCCAGAGGTGAAGGAAAATGAAATAAAAACGAGCAGAAAGAAGAAGAACCGGCGCAGCCCTCCTCAGCAACATCGAACACCCGGCGATGTACGGCAGGAGACAGGGGAAATAAATAAAAAAAAAAAAACGAAGCAGCAAAGAAAACGAAGAAAGACATGCGCCATCCATCCGGAGCACCAACGCCACCCAAAAGCATGGAAAACCGAAATAAAAGGGAGGAGAAAGAAGAACAAGGGACAGGCCTAGCACGGGCGGAGTAACACGAGTCACGACACGAGCAAACCGTATGTATCAGGCAACAACAGAACAAGGAACCGGCCTAGCACGGGCGGAGCAACACGAGGAAACCAAAACAGGCAAACCAAGCGGTAATGGGCAGGCATGTAGCACAGGGGACACCAATCGGGAAGCCCGCACCAACCAGATGGCCGGCGCACCACCCGAGGACGGAGAGCACGATGCTAGGCAGGCGCACCAACGAAACAAACACATCGCAAAGTCGCTGAGAAAATCAACGGCGGAGCAAAAAAAAAAACGCACGGAGTCGCCGAGAGCAGCTCCAAATCTCCCGCACATAAAGCCTAGCTAGCTAGCCTCCCAACATGACAAGAAGAGAGGGAGCCTAAAGCCTAGCTAGCCTCCCAAAACCCCCCAAACCCGATCCGATAACTCTTTAACGCACGCTGCTCCGTTCCCCTCTCTCTCTCTATTTCCTCTTCCTCCACCTCGTCGCCGCCGCCGCCCCCACCGTGAGGGGGAAGGGAGCTCTCGATCTCCCCGCAGGCTGTCGCAGGGACGACGACCCACGCGATTGGAGGGGAGCGGGAGGTGAGGTCAGATCCGGACTACCGGGGCCGGGGCTGAATCAGCGCAGATTTCTCAGCGAGGTGAGCATTGGCGCGCTCGTGGTCCCTCTCCTCCCCGATCTAGTCTCGACTTGGGGACTCTTTCGTCCGTTCCTGCGAGATTGGGTTGGATTCCGCCCAAGAATGGTTCTTGCGCCCTGTCCGCGTCGCGCGTCCTTAGATTGGATTGGGTTAGGCGCCTGGGTTAGCTGCCAATCTTTGCGATTGTTCTGTGTTGGTCCGCGCAGTAATGTCTACTAGTTGTTGCAAGTCTGTTGATTGCGTTGGAGAGGGGAAAAAAAATCAGCTTTGAGGTATATTAGGCCAAGTTCGTTTCAGCTTCTGGATTATGGATTATGGATTATGGGAGAAGCTGCTTCCGATTATGGGAGAATCGGACCGAGCTGGCTACAACTTCTAGGTTATAGATCGAGCCGGCGAGAATCAGCAAGAAGTAAGAATCAGTGAGAATCAGGTTTCAGATTCTATATAGAAATCAGCTTCTGATTCTCAGAGAAACTGTCTAGAATCCCTCGTTCGGCAAATAATTTGTTTTTTTAAGTAGAAGCTGTCCAAAAGCTGAAACAAATGGAGCCTTAATGCTGCTTGGATTTACAATCCTTATGGCCTCCGCCCTGATATTCTAGCTTTGGTGTGCGCGTGTCTTCGGTTTAGTTCAGCTGGGAATCAGATGCTTTATAGACTAACCATGGTGCTTCTGAGTTCTGGGCGGAATTTTTTATGCCATGTGGTGGGAATTCGTTGTTCTTGGATTGGTATGAGCGCCGATGTTACCCCGAACTTTATTTAACATTGCTTGCAGCATTTTTTTTGCCCTTTTATTTTGTTCTCTGTAATGCCTGCTTGGTACCCAACACAACACATTTTTGTAATTGCTCCATAAGAGCAAGTACAATAGTAAAGCTCACTACGTGCGAATAGTAAAGTAAAAGTCAGCTTGTATAATAACTGTCTCTAAAAGTTGTCTCTAGATGTTGTGCAATAACTGTCTTTTCTCTCTTGTACATAAATGATCTATCTATGCTTCCGTTCAAAGTTGGTTAATAAATAAGAGCCAGCTATCTTCTCTCTGCTCTTTTCTCACTCTTCTACATAGACTAAATTTGATATGTATAAACTAAGAGTTAGCTGATGTTGCCTTATTGTACATGCCCTATGAGATGTGTCAGATGTGTCGTGGCATAGTTTTTACGGACTGACTGGTAAACGGTTATTCCTACTTGCTCTGAGATTTGGGGTGATGGGGAGCTAAGAGTTTAGGTTTACCTCTTTTTTTTTTTTTTTTTGCTCCTTTTGTAATTTCAGCGTGAAGCTGAGATTTGCTGACTTTACGTTCTCATTATTGTAGGAAGGAAAAGGGTGAGGTCGACACTGTAGCAGCACATCCTCAGAGGACAGATTAATGGCTGGCACTTTAATTGAAGACTATACAGGGGACGGTAGATCCTCATCAACTGAGGAGTTGCCAAGTGATCAACAAAGCCATTCTGGGGAATCTTTAGCAGAATGGAGGTCGAGCGAACAAGTTGAGAATGGAACACCATCCACTTCACCAACTTACTCGGACACTGACGACGATGATTGTGGTGTGTTGTGTAGCTCATCTTGCATTTGTTCATATTATCTGCTGCAGCTTTGTCCATGCGTAATTGTTTTAATCCAACTTTTTCTAGTGTTACCATTGCAACCTTGATCTCCTAATCTTTATTAAATTGTTATGAAAAACAATCTCAACTGACTTAGTTGTGGTGCTGCTTACGACGTGGAGGGCATGGTTGTCACGGCGGTCCGGCTAGGTGCGGCGAGCCCGGACCACCTGGACGCCTAGGCGCCTGTCTAGGCGATGATTAGACGATAAAAATAATAAATAATATCTTATATGATATGGAATTAAGTCGAATATGAAGCAAAAAAATGGGTAATCTTCAATGCACATATGTTCTATCCATGAAGATATAGAAATGTGTAATCTTCAATGCTTACCTCATCAAGAAGAAAGCGACACGCATCAAGAAAATTAGAGATGACAAGCAAGCAAACAAGTAGTTCCAAATAGAAAGGCATAGATAATTCCAAATAGAGGAACAAAACATACAACTAGTTCCAAATAGCACAACAAAGTATAAAAGTTCATAAGTCATAACTCATAACAAAAGTAAAAGGCCGCATCACAAAGAGTGAAATAGTAACAATTTCACTTATCATCCAACTCCAAACTATGCCTCTCCTCAATATTTTCTTCACCGCTCTCTTGAGTAGGAATTTGCGGTGCTTGCCCGAAGTCATCTTCAACATTCTCATCATCACACACAACATCCTCTTCTTCTTCTTCTTCTTCTTCATCGGAACCTAGCTCATGGGGGGTAGTTGTAGCAACTCCACGCCTAGCATAAACTTGAACTTTATCTCCACGAGCTCTGTTATACGCCAAAGCTATGACCATGTCTATTATAGAAAGAATAGAACATAGAAGAGTCCGGATCAGGACTTTAAGAACTTTCCTATTCGTATTATAGGTTTCCTTGTTTAAGAATAAAGATTCAGTCGAATCTATTTAGGAGTCAGAAACCGTTTCTAACTCCATCTTTAGTAAGGATTGTTAGGAGCCTTGATGGCTATATATTGCTGATTGAGAAATAAGAAAAGGCAGACTAGTTTTTGCCGCAATTTCTAGTCCTAGGCGGTGGCTCCGATAACAGCCCTAATACCTGTTCTTCACCCACGGCGACGACGTCTTCAGAACAGAGCAACCGACCAGGGCATCGCCCGGGCACTAGAGCCTACGAGCAAGCCAGGACGGAGGCTCGTAACAGCTTGGTATCAGATTCTGACCCTCCTGCGCCTGCGGAACCACGGGCCAACCACGACGGCCAGTCCCCATCAGATCCGGCGCGCATGGCAAACAACCCGTCCATCGAAGAGCGGGTCGCAGCGCTGGAAGAAACAGGGAAAGAGACACACCGGTTACTGGAAGAGATCCGCATCAGCCTCCAAACAAGCCGTCTCACCGACCACTCGATCATACCGCCGTCCCGCAAATCCACAGATCGACGGACTCGCCGTCGGCCGCCATGACTCAACGAGGCACTCGACAATTGCCTTCAGGCGATCCCGGTGGAAGTCGATGGCATCATCGTCAGGGCAGCAGAACAGAGGACAATGACCGTCGCTGGACACCTCGACCACCTCGCTTCGACCTCTCGGAGTATGACGGAACAGGGGATCCATTGGGATGGCTACGCCAAAGTGAACGCTTCTTTCGGTTTCATCGTATTCCGACGGAGGAATGGGTGGAGATCGCCGGAATCCACCTCCGTGGTGAGGCCCTGGAGGTACTGGACAATTGGCAAATGGAGGAGCGATTCATACACTGGGACGACTTCCATGACACCTTCGCCAAACGCTTCACTCGCGTTTCCAGTGCTGGTCCCCTTGGTGATCTGGTCAACCTGAAGCAGGGGAGCTCCCGCGTGGACGTATACGCCAAAGAATTCCAGCGTCTTCTGGCACGCACTCCACACATGCGCCGAACGGACCAAATTGAGACTTTCACTGCGGGACTTTCCGTCGCCTTGGCTGCTGATGTCTGCCGAGATCGACCAAGAGATTTAGCAGAGGCCATCACCGCGCCGCGTAATGCGTAATCTGGGAAGGATGCGTGGGTGGCCGGTCGCCCGATTGGATTTGGTTCCACAAATCGTTTCCGTACTTCCTCCAGTAAAAGTACGGGAATCACAGCAAGTTCACCATGGCCTCCGGCACCATCCGAAGCCAACGGACGGATCAGCGAACCCAAAACAACGACCGCTGGTTCGGTCGGAGCATCAACAAGCGCTTCAAATCGCCAGGGATCAATCGCGATTCCAGCAACAAACTCACAGAATACTTCTTCACCGTTTCGCCTCCGACTCAGTGCAGATCAATTGGCAGATCGGCGTGCTAAAGGCCTCTGTTATAACTGTGACGAGGTATACACCAGGAGTCATCGGTGCAAACGGCTGTTTCATCTGGAACTCCGAGATGAGGAGGAGGAGGAACAACGCACAAGCAACGACAACCTGGAGGAAGAAACACCATCCCTGTCTTTGATGGCCATGCGTGCGCCAAAACAAGGTACCACAATGCAAGTGCACCTACATATCCGGGGTCGTTGCCTTCTGACGCTCATCGACAGTGGCAGCACCCACAACTTTATCAGTGGAACAGCAGCGCTACCAGGATCATGGACGCCGGTAGCCGGCAAAACACAGCAGGTAATGGTGGCAGGAGGAAGCCATCTTCCTTGTCTGGGGATGGTTTCGGACACACCATTCAGCATACAGGGGAACACCTTCCAGGCGCCTTTCCTTATAATTCCTCTCGATGGTTTTGATGTTGTTTTGGGCATCCAATGGCTAAGCACATTAGGCGACATTCAGTGGAACTTCAAAACCCTGACCATGACCTTCACATCCCAAGGACAACCGATCAAGCTCCAAGGACTTCAAGATCAGCACCAACTCCACATGCTTCAAACTGTTCAAGCCCAGTCTACACCACTCCAGGAGCTCCTGTCCAGCTTTGAGGATATCTTTTCAGAACCACAAGGATTACCACCGGCTCGACCATGTGATCATCGCATTCGCTTAGCCACAGGTACGGATCCCATAGTGGTGCGCCCATATCGCTACCCATATAGACAAAAAGATGAAATTGAGCGACAATGTACCACCATGCTCCAACAAGGCCTCATCCGGGTCAGCCGATCCCCCTTCTCTTCACCTGTGCTTCTAGTCAAGAAAGCCGACGGATCGTGGCGCTTTTGTGTGGACTACCGAGAGCTCAATACCCGCACCATTAAAGATCGATTTCCGATCCCTGTGGTCGAAGAACTTCTGGATGAACTGGGACATGCGACATATTTTTCCAAATTGGATCTTCGTTCGGGTTATCACCAAGTACGAATGCATCCAGAGGATATTGAGAAAACAGCATTTCGGACACATCACGGCCATTATGAATTCCTTGTCATGCCATTTGGATTGTCTAATGCGCCATCCACATTTCAGGCACTCATGAACGAGATATTACAGGACTTCCTTTGCAAATTCGTATTGGTTTTCTTTGACGATATCTTAATATATAGCCGCACCAAAGAAGACCACTGCTCCCATTTGAGTTTGGTTTTAGACCGACTTCGCAAACATCAGCTTTTCTTAAAGAAATCCAAATGTGCCTTTGCTCAAAGTTCCATCGGCTATTTGGGACACATCATATCCGACAAGGGAGTGGCGGCCGACCCTACCAAACTGCAGGCCATTGCATCATGGCCACGGCCGGGAACAGTAACCGCATTACGAGGATTCTTGGGTCTTACAGGGTACTACAGGCGTTTTATTAAAGAATACGCCATCATCGCAGCACCTCTGACAGCATTGTTACGACACAATAGCTTCCAATGGAACCCTGCAGCAGATTCTGCCTTTCTCCAGTTACGGCAAGTCTTGATATCTGCCCCTGTTTTACAAATGCCCGACTTTTCCACTCCTTTCGTGGTTGAGTGCGACGCCTCAGGTACAGGCATTGGAGCCGTTTTACAGCAAAACGGCCACCCAATCGCTTATTTTAGTCGACAGTTGGCAGCCCGACATATCAAACTAGCAGCTTATGAGCGTGAACTCATTGGATTATCCAAAGCAGTGCGACATTGGAGGCCATATCTCTGGGGGCAATCTTTCCTTGTCCGTACCGATCATGGAAGCCTTAAGTACTTACTGGAACAGGCCCTCATCACTCCACCACAGCAGCATTGGTTGAGCAAGCTTATGGGTTTCGATTTCCATGTGGAATACAAGCCGGGAAAAACAAACGTGGTGGCCGATGCTCTGTCACGCGTCCAACACGAAGAACCATCATGTGCCTCCCTGTCACTTCCAGTGGGCGTCACAAATACCAACTGGCTACAAGAATTGCGCCAACACCCAGAGGTTCGGAGTCTCCACACGAACCTCACAGCTTCCAGTACGCCGCTCAGCCCCACAACCCAGGCGGGTCCACCATCCGTCCAGAATGGCATCAACACTTCGGCTGACAATATGGGGGTCACTCAGGCTAAGAAAACACACACGCAATGGCGGGCAGTAAATGGGTTAGTCTATCGGGGAACTCGCCTTTTTGTGCCAGCAGATTCCCCATTAGTGCCCACAATCATCGCCTCGGTTCATGACTTGACCCATGAGGGTGTGCAGAAGACCGTCTACCGACTTCGGAAGGAGTTCTATTGGGCCAACCAACGTAAGAGGGTGGAATCGTATATTGCCCAATGTCAAGTGTGTCAACGCCATAAAACAAGTACGCTTGCCCCGGCAGGACTCCTCCAACCCCTACCTATCCCAAGGCAAGTATGGGCCGACATTTCAATGGATTTCATCACAGCCCTTCCCAAGTCAGAGGGGGAAAACTGCCATCTTGGTAGTCGTGGATAGACTCTCCAAATATTCTCATTTTTTGGCACTCACCAAACCAACAACGGCCGCCGCCGTCGCATCCCTCTTCTTCGATCAAGTGGTCCGCTTACATGGCCTTCCGGAATCCATAGTATCCGATCGCGACCTGATTTTTCTGAGTGCATTCTGGCAAGATCTATTCAAACGTAGCGGGACAACTCTCCTGTTTTCTACCGCATACCATCCACAAACTGATGGCCAAACGGAGGTAGTTAACCGGACCGTGGAAATGTACCTTCGTTGCCTCACCACCAACAACCCATCCGCATGGGCAAAATGGCTACCATGGGCTGAATTTTGCTTTAACACGTTGACGAGTACCCATGCCATGGGTACCCCCATCAGCCCGGAAGCGCGAACGGGCTGACCAACCACGGCGAAGGCCCAGCACCGCCGAAAGGTACTTGGGCCGCGGGGAGCGAACCCCGACTGCGGCAGGTCGACCACTCGATCGGAGTTCGCCTAATATTGGAGCTCAAGCTCCACTGCGCCCAGACGGCCAGGCTCACGCCGATGTCGATACCGCCTTGTGCGCAGCGTCCTGGCGTCCATCTGGGGTAGGCGGCCCTTCCCAAGATCGCCGTAAGAGTCACCGGCAAGGAGTCAAGCCTCGCCCCATCGCTCGCACACCGCAGAGGAGCGCCGCTCCGAGGCCAAGGTAAAGTCAAGCGCCATTAAAGCCGCCGAGGCAGAGCACCACGCGAGGCGTCATCCGCACATCATCACGCAAGACCACACATCGCAGAGCCACCAACCTGCCTCGGGGCGGGCGGGGGCGGTCGGACAAGACAGAGCCGACTCCGAGACACGCACGCCCCCTTTCTAGTGGATTTCCCAAACACCCGTGTAACCTGCCTCCTCCGTCTATATAAGGAGAGGCGGGGCCCGAGAGGGAGGGGGAGAGACAGAGAAAAAGGCCCTCTAAGAAGCCACGACTCCCTAGCCAAAGCACGAAGAGGATCGGACAGCCGACCCCCCGCCTCGCTTGTACACCCCTTGTTCATCGCCCAAAGATCAATACATCCGCACCGAACGAACTGGAGTAGGGACATTCAGCCCGAACCAGTATACATCATCTGACTCCTTGAGTCGACCATTCGGGGAGAGGGAGCGCGCGACCCCATCCGACCATAAATTCGTATTGCCGGTGCACGAAACACCGACACACGTCTTTCCACTCCGCCCACAAGATGACACCCTTTGAGTTGGTATATGGACGTAAACCACCAACCTTACTACCGTACCAACAAGGTATGACATCTATTGATGAAGTGGACTGCCGGTTGGTGGACCGAGACACCCTACTTGCTCAGGCTCGAGAACATCTTGTACAGGCGCAGAATCGGATGAAGCAACAATACACTCAAAACACAGGGAGTTGCATTTTTCCGACGGTGACTGGGTTTGGCTGCGTTTGCAACCGCATCGTCAACACTCGGCTCGCACCACTCCAGCTCACAAGTTGGCTACTCGATACTTTGGGCCTTACCAAGTGGAAGCTAGAATCGGCCAGGTCGCTTATCGCTTGATATTACCTAAAGATACCAGGTTTCACAATGTTTTTCATATCTCTCTTCTAAAACCATTCAAGGGCGTTCCTCCAGCCGAAGTGCCAGCACTACCCGAAGCCATCACACCCATACCAATGGAAGATTCAAGGGAGCCTTACCAATTGCTGGCCCAACGATTCCTACAGGGCAAACGACAACTGCTAGTTCATTGGACCGGCCAACCACAAGAGGAAGCCACCTGGACGGATGCTGCAGCCCTCCGTCGTTCATTTCCCGACATTCAGCTTGAGGACAAGCTGGGTTTTCAGGGGGGGAGTGATGTTATACGCCAAAGCTATGACCATGTCTATTATAGAAAGAATAGAACATAGAAGAGTCCGGATCAGGACTTTAAGAACTTTCCTATTCGTATTATAGGTTTCCTTGTTTAAGAATAAAGATTCAGTCGAATCTATTTAGGAGTCAGAAACCGTTTCTAACTCCATCTTTAGTAAGGATTGTTAGGAGCCTTGATGGCTATATATTGCTGATTGAGAAATAAGAAAAGGCAGACTAGTTTTTGCCGCAATTTCTAGTCCTAGGCGGTGGCTCCGATAACAGCCCTAATACCTGTTCTTCACCCACGGCGACGACGTCTTCAGAACAGAGCAACCGACCAGGGCATCGCCCGGGCACTAGAGCCTACGAGCAAGCCAGGACGGAGGCTCGTAACAGCTCTCCTAGGAAGGTTGCGACCCTGAAGAGAGGATGATGCACCGACAGCTTCATCAACATGATCCCATAAAAGATCATCCTCACCGGCATGCACTTGTTCGGCGTCCTTATTGGTCCATTCATTCTCCCATTGAAATGTTTCTAGGATCAAAGGATTAGAACCACTTTCTTCACGAAGCCTTTGAAACCTATATGCGATCTTTGTGTTGTATTGAATGTAGACCAAGTCATTCAACCTTTGATGCTCCAACCGGTTCCTTTTTTTGGTATGAATCTAAAGTAAGAAGAATGGTAAAATGTTAAGTTTGATATGTATTGAGAATGGTAATGCTATATCCTATAGGTTTGAAATACTTACAAACTCAAATGTACTCCAATTATGCTCGCAACCGGAGGAGGAACAACAAAGACCAACCGCTTTGCAATCTTGGAGAGGCAAAGCATGGCAACCATATGCTTTCCACCAATCAACTAAAGCCAAATATGAAGGTCTATGTTAGAAAGGTCAACTGTCATATTGATTATTGAATACACGTAGGATAGTAGGACTTACGAGGTTTCTTTATTTTTCATTGCATGATCGCTAGCTCATTGTTAAAGCTACCACGAGTCTGGCCATAGTCATCAACTAAGACATCGACATTGTTTAGCAAGTCCATATCACCATGACACATCTTTGCAATCACTAAATTAAATGTCATGCGTAGGTGAGCTGCATAATCTTCATCCGGTGTCTTCAAGTACATTTGGGGGACTGTTTTAGAACTCTTTGTTGGTTTCTTGAAAAAGGCCACAGAAGCCTTTCTCTTAGCAGCCGTCCCGGAGCTTGGAATTGAAGCGGCTCCGGAACTAGCTGTTGGAGAAGGACTTGGACGGGAGCCCCTAGATGAAGCTTCCTCAACCTCAACTTCATTGCCATTGCCACCAGTTCCAGCATCATCTTCCTCATCATCTAAATTAATCTGCGTCTTTCTTACAGTCTTTCTCATCCACTCTTGCATCTCCCTCATGATGGCAGTTGTTGTTTTATGACACTTTTGCACATCCCTATAGTCCCCTATGAGATGTTGCTTCAACCTTTTTGATCCCCGAGTGCATTTGCTTGCCACAGAGGGAACAATCTACCAGATCTCTGTCCTCCGTAGGCCAAAACCTGTATTTCCATACTGGATCCTTTGACTTGGCCTTCCTCTTCGGATCATTTCTTGGATTATATGCATTGGTAGCACCGGCCTCAGCAACATTGTGCTTGATCCGCCATGTATCTGTAAGCACGCCATCAAGCATCAGTAAGCCAAAGCATCAGCAATACACCAAGCCAAAGCTACTCCAAAGCATCAGTAGGCAGCAACAGTGATCAATAGGCAAGCATCAAGCACATAACATGCAAATTCTTGTTCTATCATACAAATCATCACCATCAAGCCAAAGCATCAACGCAGAGCATACATACACAGGTATTCTTATTCGTTAAATCATCAGGGCAAATCATCGGGGCATAAATAGCAGTAGCAACCAAAACATCGGTACTTCAGGGCATAAATAGCAGTAGCAGCTAAAACATCTGACATCAATGAGCAGCAGAGGAGTTGGCAACTCGACAAACGGCATCATTCCTCAGCGGCAGAAGAGGAGGCGGCATCATCAGCGGCATCAGCAAATGGGGCAGCGGCGTCGGTGGTGGCTGCTGCAGCTCCCGCCATAGGAGGGGGGCGGGTCGGGAGGGGGCTCCGGAAGACAGATCGGGAAGGAAGAGGAGGAGCAGAGGCCAGAGGGGGATCTCACCGGAGGTCTGGATCTAGAGGCGGTCCGGCGGTGGAGGCGCGGAGGCGGAGGGCCGGAGGCGGTCCGGCGGTGGAGGCGCGGAGGCGGAGGGCCGGAGGCGGTCCGGCGGTGGAGGCGCGAAGACGGAGAAGCGGCGGAGGCGGTCCGACCATGGAGGCGCGGAGGCGGAGGCGGTCCTGCGGTGGAGGAGCGAAGGCAATGACGCGGCGAGGCGTTCTTCCCCTCTCCAGTCTTGTGCTCTGGTATGTCTGTGCAACGCCTCAGCCCTCACGACCTTATTTGCCTCAGCCCTCACGACCTTATTTGCCTCAGCCCTCAGCTCACAGGCCGACGCCCACCCAAATCTGGCCGCCGCGACGCCCAATCACCATAATCCTCGCCTGGACACCTGGGCGGGCGCCTAACTCTCCCCCGGCGAGGCGGCCGGCCTAGGCATCCTCTGCCGGTTGACTGGACGACAAGGCGACGCCTTGATAACTATGGTGGAGGGCCAATTCAATGAAGTCCAAATCACTGTCCATACAATATGATGGAATGGTGGATTAGATTGCCTTTTCTGAACCTATCTGGTCACTGTTGTTGTACAATTCTGGGTTATTGGGCTTAGGATAACTAAACACAGTCTAGTGGTCTGTAGTCTTTACTGTTCTGAGCAAATTAGGCCCGGTATGTTCTGTTTTCCATCGAGCCTTTAATTTGTTGTGCTCTAATGAATTAGGAGTTGGAAGCAGTGACAAATAGTTGCATTTGAATCCGTTGAAACATATGTTCATTTCACGCAATTAGCTAATTATGCCATGGCAAGTTATCCTATACAAGCTTGACAAGTCTTAAAGTTATGCTAAGTGCGACATGATTCTAGTGCTGAACTGATCCTAGGTATCTGATATTTATTCAAATATATCAGTTGTTGCATTCAGGTGACTGAAGGATTTAAGTGATGGATTTGCTCATGAGCTGTGCAATGACATTCAGAATTCATATCAGAGTGCTAATTGAAATTTCATTCAAAGTACAAATGGATGGTGGAGATGTGCACCACGCTAGGCATCCCTTAACTTAAGAGTCCCTAAGTACTTTAGCTATTTGTACGAAGCTCAACCAGTTTTTCTGAACCTAGACCATGAAACTAAGGTCAACCAATTGTTCGTTTATGGTGGAAATGGTCTCTCTCTCTCTCTCTCTCTCTCTCTTATTTATATATATATGCAGCCTTTTCGGACTCACATGAGTACATACTCCCACCTCTAATGCACCACTTAAACAAACGTATTATACTCCTTTATGACTTTCGGTATACTTCAATAATAATTCTAAGATACTCAAATGTAACATGGTTGAAAAAAATTCATCGCAACCCTTTTTTTTTTTGCTATATACCTTTTTCAAATGTAAATGGACCATATAAACAAATTATGCTCGCGTCCGACACGGTGCGACACGCGTCTGACAACCATGGCCACGTCCAAGGCAGTAGAACACACTGTTTAAGCCAGCGAAGCACAAGTTTGGCTGTGTCCTAGAGCGATTTTGCAAGGCATCCAAGAGGAGGAGATATCTATGCCTAGGTTTAAGATCGGAGGAAGCATGAGAGAAGAGGAGGAGACAGCCATGGCCGCTTCCAGTTAGTAGAAAATAAAGAAGGGAAGTAGGCCAGTGGGCCCATCTGTTGTCCACGTAGAAATTCAATAGGGTTGGCCACACTAGTGAATGGATGCAGATGCATAGTGAAAAGTTAGCTGCTGTCTGCAGCTTTTCCAACAAAAATATTACACATTTCCACATGCATACCATCCATGTGACAGACATATGGATTCTAACATAGAAACATATGGGTATGACATGTGGGTACCCATATTTTTAGGAGATAAAAATAGTGACTATCAACAAATGTATCGTTCAAAATACCTACAATTTGAATTTATTATTTTTTTAAAATATATACAATCAATATATATTAGGTGAATCCTCGAATCCTATTTTTTGAAGTTTGCTGAATCAGATACCCGAATCCAAGTTGAATTCTGACACCCGTGTCCGTGTCCAAGTAACACTGCCTTACAGCGGTTGGAATCGAACTCCCCACCTCATGTTTCCAAAGCAGGTGCACCACCAACCCGCGTACGCTCCATCACGTGCCATAGTTAGCAAGATGGTCCTATATTACCTTGTTTCAATATACTCACATCACATTCCACAGTTAACAAGATGGTTCTATATTACCTTGTTTAAATCATTACTTGTCATTTTTAACAACAGTTTTTTTAATTAAAATCAATAAAACAATGTTACGATATAATTTCTTAGAACCGTCACTTCGACCAGTAAACCAGCGGCGGTTCACTGGCTGGTCTGGCTTTAATAACTGTGGTAATTTCAAAAGGGACATAATTACCACCTTAGCTATTTGACGATTCAACTGGATTATGTTTCTGATAATTGAACGTTCTGATAAGCTGATTTGGTTTCTACTTTCCTTATATTTTCATTTTAATCCTTATCAGTTTAAAGATTTTAGCATCAAGTGTTATTTGACCTGTTTCTTTTATTTTCATGTATTAGGGCCAAGGCCTTCTGAACTGTATGGAAAGTTTACATGGAAGATTGATGATTTTTCCCAAATTAACAAGAGGGAGCTACGGAGTAATCCCTTTGATGTTGGCGGTTATAAATGGTATGATCTTTGAATGGGTATTAGTTGGAGTCACCATTTCATCTTTATAAGTTTCTTCCTACTTCAACTTGTTTTTATTGTGCTGCATTTGGGCTTCTTACTTCCCTGCTAGATTTGATTTGGTTGCTAGTTTTTAATGATATTGCCAGAATAGTTGTAACTAGACAAAGGTGACAGCACAACCGATTAATTTATGCATCTATTGTGACAGCTTAGATTAGATCTACTATTTGCATGTTTGCTTTGGACCCCAAAATGCAAATGCTAAAGGGTAACCGTCAGTCAACAGTGAATTAGGGATTGAAAGACTTAGGTCATACCAGTTACAACACTCAGAGCACAGCTGGGAGCTGACCTTGTGGATAGGTAGGTTGTTGAAAATGGATGTGCGCCAGGTATCACAGTAACCTTGCATCCTTGCAAAGGCCTGCTCGCACACAAGCACCCATTAGAAACATGCTGGTAGCAGCTCAATTAAGCAGTAATTGATCTCTGGCCATCTCAAGTATTGGTTAACAGCCAATAGTTAGCATGTAATGCCATGGAGAAGAAAGGGTAATGCATCATGGAATGTGAAAATCACAAGTAGTAAAAGTGTGTCTGGCTTTTGATATCCAATTCGCTCGATATGATTCTTATGTGGATACTTTTATCTTCAATTAAGAAGTATTTGTTTCTTATGTAAAACCAAGCTTATTTTGCTGGAGTCTGGAGCATAGTGTACTGCGTGGACTTTTCTTTTCTTTTCCTATTTACAAAAATTTACATACTGAAGAAGGAAAGTGTTAATCTTTTACCTTCTCACTTTATTTGCATATACACATAGAATTTGGACACAATCTTTTATATTTATTTAATTCTTTTTTTCTGTTTATTATGTACTTTGCAGTTTTATATATAACCTGCTAAATTTTAAATGTCAGTGAGTACCATGTTTGCTTTAGATTTATAGGCTCAAGCTTTTCTTTTGCATCACATGTTGAGATTTGCTTGATTTTCAGGTACATCTTGATTTATCCACAAGGATGTGATGTTTGTAATCACTTGTCACTCTTTCTTTGTGTTGCCAACCACGATAAACTGCTCCCTGGTAGATGATCTGTTCTATGTTGCCAACCATGACAGATTTCTTGATAGCCCAATTGTGATCTTCAATATGGTTTGGTTTTGTTTTAGGATGGAGCCACTTTGCACAGTTTACAATAGCTGTAATTAATAGAGACCCAAAGAAATCCAAGTATTCTGGTGAGTTTCATATACCACTGTTTGGTTTGGCTAGTAATTTTGCTTGTCTTCTGTTTGTAAATTTTAAAGAAACTAGTATTTCAGATACACTGCACCGATTTTGGAAGAAAGAGCATGATTGGGGGTGGAAAAAATTTATGGAGCTATCAAAATTACATGATGGCTTTGTTGTTGAGGATGCTCTTACCGTCAAAGCTCAAGTTCAAGTTATTAGGTATCTGTTTTCTGTAGGTCTTTAACTTCCATTTCTCATCTGTTGGTAACCCAGACTCCGGCTGGACACTAGTGCTGGCATCGATTATTTTTGGAGTTGAGAGTATCTGTTTACTTTGCATAACCCTGTCTGCTTCTGCATTGTAATATTTGAGGGAGAAGGCAGACCGCCCATTTCGTTGCCTTGATGGCCAGTACCGAAGGGAACTAGTTAGGGTGTATCTATCAAATGTGGAACAAACTTGCCGACGCTTTATTGAAGAAAGACGAAGCAAGCTTAACAGGTTGATTGAGGATAAACTGAGATGGTCCAGGTTAGATAACTCCCATTTTGGTGCATTTATTGTTTTATGTCCAAGCACATTTTAAGTATAGTCATGCGAATCTATTATGAAAATATTTCTTTTGGCAAGTTGCAGTTTCAATGCATTCTGGCTACGAATGGATCCAAGTGTGCGGCGGCACATGACAAGGGAAAAGACTGACACTATATTGAAAGTTCTAGTGAAACACTTTTTTATAGAGAAGGAAGTTGCATCAACCTTAATAATGGACTCACTCTATAGTGGACTGAAGGCTCTTGAATATCAGAGCAAGAACAAAAAGGGGGTGGCCGAACTGATAGAGACGGATGCTCGAAGCACTCCTATGGTGCTTGTTGATCAGGACATGTTTGTCTTGGCAGATGATGTGATACTTTTGCTTGAAAGAGCTGCATTAGACACACTGCCACACCAACCATTGCCTACAAAGGATGCATGCTTATTAAAACGTCGTTTAAACGACGTTTAAGCGTCGTTTAAACGCTAGAACGGTCCGGAGCAAGAGAACGTCCGGCTCGTTCTGGATTTGGAGACCGGATCGGGGGAAGGCAAAGGAGAAACCTAAGCGCGCCCGAGCCGCCCGAATCCGCCTGCCGGCCGCGTCGCGCCGTCGCCAGCGCTTGCCGCGTCGCCGTCGCCAGCGCCAGCGCGCGCAGATCCGGATTCAGCGCCATCGCCGCCTTGCCCGCGCCAGCGCCATCGTCGCGCCATATTTGCCAGCGCCCGCCGTCGTCGTCGCCGCGTCGTCCAACCGCCGTCGCCAGCCGCGCCCCTAGATCCCCCTGGCCCTCGCTCTCTGCTCTCTCTGCTCTCCCGATCCCTCTGCTCTCTCTCTCTCTCTGCTCCCCTCTCTATCTCTCTCTCTGTCTCTCTGCTATTCTCAGTGCGGTGAGAAGGTTAGGATGGCTGCGAGCCTGCGAGAGGATTAGATGGGTGAGAGAAGATAGGGTTTTCTTTTCTATTTTTTTGTGGGTCCCACCGAGATACACTACGTACTGAAGCATTTTGTGTTGACTTGGTACCCTTATGTGATATATCTTTGCTCTTATATTCGTTTTACAATGGTGTCTAAAACTACGTTTCAACGTTCGTTTAAACGTTTAAAAGTTAAAAAGGGGGTGGGTCGTTTCGTTCTCGTTTTACGTTTTAATAACCTTGAAAGGATGACAAAAGTTCACAGAACCTCACAAAGGTATGAATGTTTCTCTTTGACCAGTTCGTACTGTTAGTTTATTAGGGTAAAGTCCATCCTACAATATTTCATCTTATGGACAGTTTACTGGATATTAGCAACTCTGGATGTTTTTTTTTTATTTCGTGTCCAACCTTACTATTTCTTATGGACAGCTTTCTTCATGGCACCCATCTGTTTTTTTTTTTAAAAAAAAAATACGCAAAGATCTATAATTTTGTGGTTGTATTCATATTGGATACAAAATTGCTTGCACTCAACAAACTAAGCATTGCTACATAATACTGTTCTGAAATAGGATCTAGGAGCCATTATTGACATATGTCTTAATGAGTTAGAAACTGGAAAAAGGTTCTCTTTACGACTTATGTCTTCATGAGTTTTTGTTCTACGTCTATGCAAGAAGTACTAACAAAATCTGTGATTGAAGGATGGCAGCTCGGGTGACAATTTCTACAAAGATTCTGTTGAGCGTGATGATAGACGACTTATAGAGCTTGGCTGGAAGACACTGGAATTTTTTGCCTTGGCTCATATATTTAGGTGAAAGTTTCTCCTAGTTCAACATGTCCATCTAGTATTTATATTTTGCTCCACAAATGTGTAACAAGAGTCAGCAACTCAACGCCGATTCCAAGTTCTTGATGCTGCACTTGACATGTCTGATTTTTTTATGTTAGTTTGACACTTCAGTGCACGACTGCACAGGTGCTAGTTGTCATTTGTGGCAAGACATATACTGCTGTTATCAGATATTTGATAAGTCTGTTTCCAGATTCTTTTTCTCGGGGAAACCAGAAATCCCCTGATGAAATCTGCACATCTTACTTAAAAGTCTCGAGTCAATTATGGCCTGCATGCACATCTTACTTAAGTCTTGAATCAGCCGAATTGAAGTGGGATACCAGGAGGCGGTAGCTTTGAAGCGCCAAGAGGAGCTCATTCGTGAAGAGGAAGCTGCTGGTCTTGCAGAAATTGAATTTAAGGCAAAGCGTATCGCTGCTGAGAAGGAAAAACGCATCAGGAAGAAACAGGTTATCATGGTGCAGTGTCTCGACGGTGTGAAGGAGCTGCTTGCGGTCCTGTTCAAGTGCTGTGACCTCGAGCTCAACCGGCCACGGGGGCTCGAGGATCCCCAAGTTCTGGCGCGGGAGACCGTCTGTACGTCTGCTCGCCCATTCGATTTGCTTTGGTTGTTGTCCTGTGCCTGTGTTGCGTTTGTTTCTTGGGGAATTCATTAACCTTTGTGGTCGGGTGGTGTGGGTTGTGTCTGTGCGCGTGGTGCAGTTAGCGTGAGCGAGGTCGAGGCGCTGTATGAGCTGTTCAAGAAGATAAGCAGCGCCGTGATCGATGACGGGTTGATTAATAAGGTCAGTGATGGCGCATGAGCGTTTCATTCACAGCTCAATTTTGAATGTAATCAGTCTAGTTGTCTTTTGAGGAGAGTATTCAGGTATTCGTGATATATGTCTGTGATAATTGATGCTGGGTTATGGCTCTTGTTCGTTGGCATTGTGCAGGAGGAGTTTCAGTTGGCCCTGTTCAAGACTAGCAAGGAGGAGAGCCTGTTCGCTGATCGTGTAAGTCTGCATTAATTGCACGCAGTTGATAGTTTTGGTCTGCTGCTTGTTATGGTGTTATCGTTAAAGATTTGGTGTATTATGTGCTATGCATTATTGGAAATTTTGCAAATCAAAGAGAATCAGGGGTGCTCAATAGTTAATGTTGCGTGGGCAATTGGACACTATAGAATACTCGTGGGTAGCAATACAGGAGGCAATTTACTCCTACTAATTGCATGGAAATAGTATTAGTTTCCCAGGATTCTATTGGCCTACGCTTCGGATATCTATGCTATTTCTATATAATGCAGTAGTTTTGAATTAGGGTTTGACCTTCCTGTCTTGCTTTCACGCCAAGCATCTTTCTAAATAATCTCAACTGTTGGTTAGTCATGTAAGGGTGATACCTACCCATTATCTAACTTCAGTCAAAGACTAACCAATCTGACAGCGAATATTTCAAGAATTCGCCTCCTGTGGTCCATGCGGTGCCCTCTGGACCCACATATGCGTTGCTTCCCACACTTTTTTTTGGCTTAGCTCAGAATTTTCCAGGCTTCTCTTACATTTTCTCTGAGTACTGAATGTAACCCGTCATAAATGCTTGTTTTGAATGAATAAATGTTTTATATGTCAGGTTTCTTTAATGATTTAATCCAAAAATTGTAGCATTACCTTTGAGATGATCATTTTCTTGCATTTTGTGCTTACTTGATAGCATATCATAGTTACTAATATTCCGATGTGGAATGCATGTACCAGTTAGTACTTTCCTTAATTCTGTGTGTTCACGTGTCGCAAATGCAGTGCTGTTGTATTGTATGTCTAATTGGAAGCGGAATATGTACACCGGCTAACTGATTGACCTGTGTTTTGACTAGTTATTTTGCTACCAGTAGGAATTTCTTATATCTGTGTGCTTCTGTATTTTAGTTGTGATCTGGTTGTTATCCAACATTTGGGTAGTTCCTTTCACGGCTCCTACACATTGGTGCTAAATGCATTGTCTGTAAACATCTTTTGGAACTTAAAATTTATCCTAACACTGTCCTCTGTATGGAAAGTTGCATCTATCAATTGAAGCTACCGACCTTGTGAACCATATTCTATATAAAAAAAATAGCTGCATGAAAATTGTTGGTGAATAATTTTGCTTTTGTTTACTAATACCTGACTTCCACATTTCCGTAACATTTTCCCTGCACTTACAGGTATTTGATATGTTTGACACAAAGCACAATGGAATTTTACGATTTGAAGAATTTTCTCGTGCACTCTCAGTATTTCATCCCAATGCTTGCCTTGATGAGAAAATTGACTGTGAGTTCACTCATCTTGTAGGTTGAGACTTTTGGTTCACAACTATGCAAGTTATATCCAGGCTCTAAATTATATTATCACAATAATGACTTGGAACTTATTTGAAACACCTATTAACATTTTTATATATGCAAGGACTCACCAATCCCTAGTATAATCAGCAATTCTAAATAGTGATTTGTTGGTAAAGTAATTTTTTAATTATCTAATTTTTATGCTATGCCCCTGCTTCTCCACTTTACTTTGTTTAAAGCTAAAAATTCTGAAGGGCTCATGTAATCTTTGCAGTTTCATTCCACCTATATGATCTCAAGCAACAAGGCTTCATTGAGATACAGGAGGTATTAATACTATTTGCACAGTGTGCTCCATCAAGCTAGCATGTTTGCTAAATATACAGCTTACATAGAGTGTAAATAATTCAAAATCTTTCTTGATTGTCTCTGATACATGAAATCATGGTTTTAGTCGAGTTAATATTATTGTACTCTATGGCCTTTGTTGGTCATTTTGGTTGGTTGTGGTGATCGTGTATGCCACACTACTGGTGAAAATAAGGTTCAGACTCGCAAGTCTTCCATAAATGAAGCTGAATCACTGGTTTGATCGTGTATGCCACATTACTGGTGAAAATAAGGCTCAGACTCTCAAGTCTTCCATAAATGAAGCTGGATAACTGGTTAAGTGAGGGCTTGCAAGAGTTAAGTAGTGGTACAGTTCTCTGAATATGGAGGGAGCCTCTGAGTAGTGCTGTTGAAGGGTGATGCAAGTCAGGAATTAGCTGTTAGCTTTTATAGAGAGGTAGACTTCAACATTACAACTTCATTAATAGATGTACTGTTTCAGATCATGGGGTAGCAGCGATAGCGTAATCATGCTAGGTGAATTGTTGGTTTTGTCCCCAACAAATTGCACTGGGCCTTATTGCTGGGATACGAGGATTTTTATCTGTTGAGCTTTTGAGAACTGCTACACTATTATCGAAGCTAAATAGTTTTGCTGAGAATGTCATTCTTTTGGTTGAGCCTTTTCCTTTTTCTTCACTGTAAAAGTGTATATATTTGGTTTTCAGGTTAAGCAAATGGTTGTTGCCACACTTGCTGAGTCGGGAATGAATGTTTCTGATGAAATTGTAGAGAGCATAATTGACAAGGTGCGTTAAATTTGCCATTTTATCTTTATCTTTTGTTCATCGTTGGTTATAGCTTGTGTTATATAGTAATTCTCTTGCTTGTATTATGTAGTATTTTTCAAATCTCCCCTTTGTATACATGACAGACTGCTAAATAGCATCCTATTATTGAACTACATAAATACTGTTTTGTCTTGATTTTCCATTTTCAATTGAAGTATACTTTCTCACTTCATTGTTCCCTGCTATTGTGATGGCTTTTATGGAGTTGGCATAAGCCATAATCAGAATGTCTCCTAGTTGCTTTCTAATTGTAACTTCCCATTGTAAAATTATTTTTATTCTTGTTTTAAGACGTTTGAGGAGGCAGACACAAAGCATGATGGAAGAATTGACAAAGAAGGGTGGCGTAATCTGGTTCTTCGGCATCCCTCTTTGCTGAAGAACATGACTCTCCAGTACCTTAAGTAAGATATGTTCATTTTATAGTTACTGGATTCAATATAAACCGCCACGAATCGCGAACCGGATTTGTCGGACCCGAACCGGTTTAAGGTATGGGGTTCGTATTCGTAGTAGAAATTGGAAGAACGGCGAACCCGAATCCCTTACCGCGACTCGGACGAGCCGTGTTTCTGGTAACTATGGTTCATTATACTTAAAATAGTTTGTTTTCCCACAGTTCGGTTCTTTTTATGTGTATCTTTCACATGTGACACAATGCTTTTCACTTACTATGCATACCTGATATTTTCGACGTGATGGTTGAGATAACTGGATGGTTTACTGCTGCTCTTGAACAAAGAGTGATAAGATATTCATTCTCCATGCTGTGCTAGGTTGCCATTGCAATATCTTGCATGGCAAAATAATGTTACGCAGAGAGTCGCATACTTGAAATGTAGTAAATCAAACTTCCCCTATGGAAATCGCACTGGCAGATAGGGGGCCATAGAGGAAAGCGTCCTGGCTCAACTTTTGGGGTTCTCTGTCAGTTGTTCATTTAAATTCATGCCTTGATGTTTCATTTCACTTAATTGTTTGTGTTTCTCTAAACTAGCGTGTGGACGAGTTAGTGATCGAGTGGTTTCCATAGGAAATTGTTTGTGTTTCATTTCAGCTTCAAGCAAGCCACTTCATGTCAGGATTTGTCAGTGAAATATCAGGCTAAAAGTCTTCAATAAAAAAAGTGTGGAGCTTTTAAGTCTTTTTTATATCAGAACTTCATATTTTTTGGGTCTCTTTTGGGCGGTCATCATCTCAGACGTGGTCGGTTTATACTTGATAGCATATTTCCAATATCTACTTTTGATACTGCATTTCAAAAGGTAATCTTGCCTTCATTGTGCAGGGACATCACCACTACATTTCCAAGCTTTGTCTTCCATTCTCAGGTTGATGATACCTGAGATTCTTGGAGTTCTTTCAAGTCGAAACATCAGAGAATAAGCTCATGGTGGTTTATTAAGGTTTTCGGTTTTGGCTTTTGCTTTATTGACAGAGTTCGCGGTGCTCTGAAGGATGTTACATGTCGGATTTGAGAACTGTTGTTGTTAATAACCTTGTTTATTTTATTTGGAAGTTAGTATGGGCCATGGCTAGTAAGCCTTTCGGCAAAGATGTAATCTCTGTCTGAAGTTCCCATTTTCTCCTTTCCTCCCTTTGTAGTTTTTGGTTGGTTAGCAATCAGATCCAGTTCTCTGAAGCTTCTGTCTGTGTACAAAATGGAAACATACTAAAAAAAATTAATCATTTGCTGGGAATTTTTTTTTCTATATTACTTTGCAATGTAGTGACTGGAGCAGAAAAAAGAAATGGATGGAGGTGTCTTCTTTTGCATCTTCTGAGTGAAAAAAATTGGCATTATATTTCTTTTTTATTTTTTACAATAAAAAGGATTACAAAATATTTTTTCTATCTCGCATGTTTTCGCCAGTTTAAGTTGCAATACATTCTAAATTTGATTTTCATGAAATATAATATATTCAGTAATGCAAAATGGAGCAAGACGGAGGATGTGCTACTTTAAACATATTATTTCATCTGAATTAGACGAAAGGAGTGCGCAGATTGGGATAAGTTCTCTTTTTTTTTGTAAAATATTTTTCCCGGTCTGTAACATCCTTAAAATGCAAATACAGTGAAAATGGAGAATTCAAACTTGAGCATACAAACTTGAGCGTACTTTGATTCTGAATTATCTCGATTTAGTTTCGTTTCTTAGATTTTAGCTTTAAAAGAAAATCAACTAAGTTAAAATTTGCTCACTTCCTTAACAGCCTTGTGGACCCAGCTTTAATTGAGCTCATACACGTCATTCAGACCTCTTTGGAACCATCTCCCACTGGCTATTCCAGTGGACGGTGCGTAATCTAAAATATAAGATAGTCACATATGATACATAGTATAATACTGTTTGGATGAAACACCCTCTCCAGTGCATAGTATCATGCTACAGTATTCAAGACATCATATGTCCATTAAAATTGTTGCATATGCTATGACACCGTAGCGACCCTAGTGCGGTGTCGTCACCAAGGTGTTGGATGCGAAGTCGAAGCAGTATCTGTAGGATGATATCACATTGCTCTCTCTCCTTTTTAACTCATATGCCACATCAGCAACCTATCATATGTGGCAAGCATTAAATGAGGATGACACCATGCACTGGGAATAAGCCTTAGGCACTGCAAAATGGCCCTTGCCCCACTGTCAGTCCTCACCCCTTCTCCTTTCCTCCTCTTCTCTGTGTCTCTCTCGAAGACGCCTGAAGAACCGAGAGTGTTAGCACTGCCTTGAGCGCCGCCTTTCTCCTCTCTGTTTCAGCGGTCATGGAGAAACCACAGTTCATCCCCTTTGTCCAAGCATCGTATAATGCCAAGCACTGCCTATACCTTGACTTATCACTGCCACGACGTCCTCTTAAATGCACTGCAACCCTTGACCACCGCAATTTCACCAAGCCGCCAGCACAACCGAGCCAAAGGAGCGGCGCCGCCATTGCCAATCTGGTTCACATTCTGTGCCACACCTCCTTAGAGCCCTATAAAGCCCACCAGGCACACGTTCGATCCTTCACAACTGAGCTAGAGCTTACACACCTAGCTGCACTCCCAAACGCGCCATTGCCGCAAATACAAGCAACGAGACCGAAACCCAATCAACTACAATAGCTAGCCATACTCTAATTCAATTGGCATGAAGCATTATTAGGGCTATTAGAACATCTCCCTTAACTCAATTTCAGCTTCCATTGACGAAAGCATACCCGCACCACTGTTTGTCTTCCTCGCAGCCGGTCATTTGTTGGCGGAGCACTACGACCAATCCCCGACAACAAGGATAGGTAAAATGGAATCGCCTGTTTGCAATTATGCTTATCCCACCATTTCCCACACTTCAGCTAGTCTAATTTGGTCTCCCCGCCGCTCGGCCATGGCGGCGCCCCACTTTCGGTCATCGTCGACCATGAAAAGGCCCACCATTAGCTGCGTCTTGATGCCCTAGAGCTAGCCGTGTGGTCGGTTGAGCATTCTAACGGCCATAGCCTCGCCGGCGATGAGCCCTAGCGACTCCCCTTGCTCTCTGTCACCAGTCTACGAGCCCAGCACGTTAGCCACAAATGCCTAACCGACTCACTGGTCTTTAGGACCCACCGATCAGTGTGTCAGTTTAAGGATAGGCCAAAAACGGAAAGACGTCTTCTCAGTTCAAAAGCGCACTTCCCCTTTTTGGCAAGTTTCAGAAAAACCTAGAGCTCAAACTATACGTATCTTTTGCATTGTAACTCCAGTTGAAGTGAAACAAGTTTCTAAACATGTGTGACATCGTGTAGATTCTGAATATACAAAAATATTTTGAGTTTAACCATTGTACAAATTTTAATTTCAAATTCAAAAAAGGGGTCAAAATATGCTAAACATGCAACTTTCTCAATTGAACTCCAAATCGAGTGAGACAAAATTTATTAGAATCCTTAGGCCATAAGCAACCCAAATATGTAAAAAAAAGTTTAATTTTCAACTTAGTTTTAATTATTTTCTAATTTGGGTTGATTTCAATGTAGTGAATGCTCAATATGTCATAACTTGTTCAAATAATATCCAAAGTAGATGAAACCAATTTCTATGTGCTAGTTAGATAGTGAACAACCTGATTTTGCAAAAATAATTAGGGTGGACCATTGACTATATACTTGTTATTGTACATGTCACTTATTATCCTTATTACTTCCAATCCAAACAATTTTGGGATCTTGAATTCAAAATAAAATGCATTTAAATACATAATCTTAGCTTCTTGAATTCACAAAATAAAATATAAATCATAATAATTAAGTAGTCTTGTTGTATTAAAACTTAAAACTGTTATTAATGAGAAAGACTGAAACACAAAAG
This sequence comes from Rhipidocladum racemiflorum, assembly GCA_036346355.1. Classification (NCBI taxonomy): domain Eukaryota; kingdom Viridiplantae; phylum Streptophyta; class Magnoliopsida; order Poales; family Poaceae; genus Rhipidocladum; species Rhipidocladum racemiflorum. The sequence continues at coordinate 17,611,672 of CM070574.1, read as the reverse complement.
TAACGTACTTGCACATGAAATGACGAAACCCTAACCCGAATCCACACTTGTTTTTGTGTTGGAAATTATATTTGATTTTCCATCTAATTTCTTTTTGCCCTTATTGAAAATTTGATTTTTGCTATTTGTTATATTTCCGTTGATCGATTGTAGATACCGACGCCTGTGACACCGTCGTCGACGATTCCAGTTACGATTTCAAATTCATCGAGGACAACAGTAATCAGCAAGGCAAGCATCCCCTTAATCATATCGATCCTAGTTTTCATAATCACTTAAAATGTTGCTTAATGGGCTGTTTGGTTGCCTTCTCTCGCGAGCCTGGTCCGTTCCACTCAGCCAGGCTGATGGGATACAGGATGCACAGATGCAGAGACGGTGTTTGGTTGAGTGTTTAGGAGGCAAGTATTTTGAAATTTAAATATTTTGAAATTTATATAGCAAGTGTGGTCTAGTTTTGTTCGAAAAAATGTCAGGAACCCATTTTTGAAATCGGTTCGTGTCGGAGATGCTAATCAAAAGATATAAACAAAAAAGAAAAAAAAAGAAACTTACATACCCACGTGGCACCACATGCATGGTTGACAGTGATCCCTTGCGCAGAACACGAGGCTGCATCCAGAGATACGCCCATTTTCTACGTATCTCCAGAGCCAGGCTGCATGAAGAATCTTGCATCCAGAGAGCCAGGCTCAAAACTAGATGCAGGCAACCAAACACGAGAAAAAAGCAAGATTCTGCATCTGTAGATGCAAATCTCTGTGCATGCAGGCAACCAAACAGCCCATAAGAATCTACATGCATGCATTATGTTTTAGAAGAATTTCTATTTTGTGGATCATGGTAGGTTTAACCTTCATTGATGGATTTCCTTAATTATTGTTGACATGCGAACCTTGATAAACCTAGAACATGGTTTGCCAGATGAAAGTGTGAAACAGGTATACACGATTATTATATACATCTTCTTAGTATGCTTTAGAACTGAAAATGCGAACATGTGGTTATACTGTTCTCATTAAATTTTAATTATTGGAAATAAATGCTGAAAATGGTGGATTATGTTAACAATGATATTTTAATAAAAATAAAACTATGATTTTGACATGGACGATTATTGGCAATAACCGGTTGTGCGAGCGTTAACTTGCATGTAGATAGGGGGAGATTTATCGCCCATGTCTATTCAAGGACCGAACTAAGTGTTCGTTAAATCCAAAAATTTTCGTACAACTACAAGGTAGGTATGGGACGACCTTAATTTATTAAGTTACTTAGAACTGTCTTTGCACATTGGGAAGCTGGGTAGCACGGGCTGTTCCATTTTGGATTGCTCGTAGGGGTTTCTACATACTAATGCAACGGTGTACGCCTTGCTATGGGGAGAAGTGGGATAATGGGATATGAAACCACTTGTCGTACTGAGCGTACAAATATCTTCTGCCGCCATAGCACGGGTTTGTCGTTACTGGGCTGGTGCAAAGTTAGGGCTAAGTAATGTAACGGTTCTGTTATGGACTCTGCGGCACACCAAAGAAAGTGTGATAATGATTTGCAAAAAGAGAGAACATATCTTGTGAGTAAAGCTGTATATATCTGCAGAGTCATACTGACTGTAGGAACCCCATATAGCATGGTCACTAGTATAAAAATTGCTTCAAAATTTTATTTTCTAAAAGATACTATATTTGCAAGATGTAGAAAAATCTATCCTGCTCCCCATTTATAGAATTATTCTTCTTATCTATAAATTCTTTCTACTTTTATATGTTCATTTCTCAATAAGCAAATTCGCTATGACTTTATTTGACTACTAGAAAATATCAACTCAATTCAGATGAAAATAGCATGACTAATGCATAGTACTCAGCTTAGTTACAGAAAAACTCCCATACTCTAATTTCTCTCTTATAACCAACATGACAAGAAGGGAGGGAGCCTAAAGCCTAGCTAGCCTCCCAAAACCCGATCCGATAACTCTTAACACACGCTGCTCCGTTCCCCTCCCTCCCTCTCTCTCTCTCTCTCTCTCTCCACCTCCTCGCCGCCGCCGCCGCCCCCGCCCCCACCGTGAGGGGGAAGGGAGCTCTCGATCTCCCCGCAGGCTGCCGCAGGGACGACGCCCCACGCGATTGGAGGGGAGCGGAAGGTGAGGTCAGATCCGGACTACCGGGGCCGGGGCTGAATCAGCGCAGATTTCTCAGCGAGGTGAGCATTGGCGCGCTCGTGGTCCCGCTCCTCCCCGATCTAGTCTCGACTTGGTGACTCTTTCGTCCGTCCCTGGGAGATTGGGTTGGATTCCGCCCAAGAATGGTTCTTGCGCCCTGTCCGCGTCGCGCGTCCTCAGATTGGATTGGGTTAGGCGCCTGGGTTAGCTGCCAATCTTTGCGATTGTTCCGTGTTGGCCCGCGCAGTAATTTCTACTAGTTGTTGCTAGTCAGTTGATTGCGTTGGAGAGGGGAAAAAAAAATCAGCTTTGACGTATATGACTTAATGCTGCTTGGGTTTACAGTCCTTATGGCCTCCGCCCTGATATTCTAGCTTTGGTGCGGGTGTCTTCGGTTTAGTTCAGTTGGGAATCAGATGCTTTATAGACTAACCATGGTGCTTCCGAGTTCTGGGCGGAATTTCTTATGCCATGTGGTGGGAATTCGTTGTTCTTGGATTGGTATGTGCGCCGATGTTACCCCGGACTTTATTTACAATTGCTTGCAGCATTTTGATTGCCCTTTTATTTTGTTCTCTGTAATGCCTGCTTGGTACCCAACACAACACATTTTTGTAATTGCTTGATAAGAGATGTGTTGTGGCATAGGTTTTACGGACTGACTAGTAAATGGTTATTCCTACTTGCTTTGAGATTTGGGGTGATGGAGAGCTAAGAGTTTAGGTTTACCTTTTTTTATTGCTCCTTTTGTAATTTCAGCGTGAAGCTGAGATTTGCTGACTTTACGTTCTCATTATTGTAGGAAGGAAAAGGGTGAGGTCGACACTGTAGCTGCACATCCTCAGAGGATAGATTAATGGCTGGCACTTTGATTGAAGACTATACAGGGGACGGTAGATCCTCATCAACTGAGGAGTTGCCAAGTGATCAACAAAGCCATTCTGGGGAATCTTTAGCAGAATGGAGGTCGAGCGAACAAGTTGAGAATGGAACACCATCCACTTCACCAACTTACTCAGACACTGACGACGATGATTGTGGTGTGTTGTGTAGCTCATCTTGCATTTGTTCATATTATCTGCTGCAGCTTTGTCCATGCATAATTGTTTTAATCCAACTTTTTCCAGTGTTACCATAGCAACCTTGATCTCCTAATCTTTATTAAATTGTTATGAAAAACAATCTCAACTGACTTGGTTGTGGTGCTGCTTACGACGTGGAGGGCCAATTCAATGAAGTCCAAATCACTGTCCATACAATATGATGGAATGGTGGATTAGATTGCCTTTTCTGAGCCTATCTGGTCACTGTTGTTGTTGTGCAATTCTGGGTTATTGGGCTTAGGATAACTAAACACAGTCTAGTGGTCTGTAGTCTTTACTGTTCTGAGCAAATTAGGCCCGGTATGTTCTGTTTTCCATCGAGCCTTTAATTTGTTGTGCTCTAATGAATTAGGAGTTGGAAGCAGTGACAAATAGTTGCATTTGAATCCGTTGAAACATATGTTCATTTCACGCAATTAGCTAATTATGCCATGGCAAGTTATCCTATACAAGCTTGACAAGTCTTATGCTAAGTGCGACATGATTCTAGTGCTGAACTGATCCTAGGTATCTGATATTTATTCAAATATATCAGTTGTTGCACTCAGGTGACTGAAGAATTTAAGTGATGGATTTGCTCATGAGATGTGCAATGTCATTCATAATTCATATCAGAATGCTAATTGAAATTTCATTCAAAGTACAAATGGATGGTGGAGATGTGCACCACGCTAGGCATCCCTTAACTTAAGAGTCCAAGTACTGGAGCTATTTGTACGAAGCTCAACCAGTTTTTCTGAACCTGGACCATGAAACTAAGGTCAAACAATTGTTCGTTTATGATGGAAATGGGGTGTGTGTGACTGTGTGTGCGTGTGTTGGTGTGCAGCCTTTTCTGACTCACAGGAGTACATACTCCCACCTCTAATATACCACTTAAACAAACGTATTATACCCCTTTATGACTTTTGTATACTCCAATAATAATTATAAGATACTCCAATGTAACATGGTTGAAAAAAAATCATCGCAACCCTTTATATATATAAGGTAATGGTGATGTACTAAAAATATCACCCTATTTCATCTGTCATACTAGAAAATAGTTCTGACATGTTCAAGGATATTTAGCATTGTAGTTACATCATAAACTCTCAAGATTGCTATCGTGTGTGAATGTCATGGGGTTGGACACATATTTCCTAAAAGACTATTCCTTAATTACCAGTGCTTTTGAAACTGAAACCAGGTCTGGTCTGGTTCAATGGACCACCACGAGAAAAAAAAACCGGAGTACATAATTTTTTAATTGGCTTACGTGGTGTTACCGGGATTCGCGTGTCCAAAAATTTTTTGGCACGTCGACTCGCGTCCGACACGGTGCGACTCGCTCTGACATCCATCGCCATGTCCAAGGCAGTAGAACACACCGTTTAAGCAAGCAAAGCACAAGTTTGGCTGCGTCCTAGAGCGATTTTGCATCCATATTTGAAGGCATCCTAGAGAAGGAGATAGCTAAGCCTAGGTTTAAGATCGGAGGAAGCATGAGAGAAGAGAAGGAGGCAGCCATGGCCGCTTCCAGTTAGTAGAAAATAAAGAAGGGAAGGAGGCCAGTGGGCCCGTCTGTCCTCCGCGTAGAGATTTAATAGGGTTGGCCACACTAGTCAATGGATCCAGATGCATAGTGAAAAGTTAGCTGCTTTCTGCGGCTTTTCCAACAAAAATATTACACATTCCCACATGCATACCATCCATGTGACAGACATATGGATTCTAACATCGAAACACATGGGTACCCATATTTTTAGGAGATAAAAATAGTGACTATCAACAAATGTATCGTTCAAAATACCTACAATTTGTATTTATTATTTTTTAAAATATATACAATCAATATATATTAGGTGAATCCTCGAATCCTATTTTTTGAAGTTCGCTGAATCAGATACCCGAATCCAAGTTGAATTCCACCACCCATGTCCGTGTCCAAGTAACACTGCCTTACAGCGGTGGGAATCGAACTCCCCACCTCTTGCTTCCAAAGCAGGTGCACCACCAACCCGCGTATGCTCCATCAGGTGCCATAGTTAGCAAGATGGTTCTATATTACCTTGTTTCAATATACTCCATCACATTCCACAGTTAACAAGATGGTTCTATATTACCTTGTTTAAATCATTACTTGTCATTTTTAACAACAGTTTTTTTAATTAAAATCAACAAAACAATGTTACAATATAATTTCTTAGAACTGTCACTTCGACCAGTAAACCAGCGGCGGTTCACTGGCAGGTCCGGCTTTAAAAACTGTGGTAATTTTAAAAGGGGCATAATTACCACCTTAGCTATTTGACGATTCTACTGGATTATGTTTCTGATATTTGGACGTTCTGATAAGCTGATTTGGTTTCTACTTTCCTTATATTTTCATTTTAATCCTTATCAGTTTAAAGATTTTAGCATCAAGTGTTATTTGACCTGTTGCTTTTATTTTCATGTATTAGGGCCAAGGCCTTCTGAACTGTATGGAAAGTTTACATGGAAGATTGATGATTTTTCCCAAATTAACAAGAGGGAGCTACGGAGTAATCCCTTTGATGTTGGCGGTTATAAATGGTATGATCTTTGAATGGGTATTAATTGGAGTCACCATTTCATCTTTATAAGTTTCTTCCTACTTCAATTTGTTTTTATTGTGCTGCATTTGGGCTTCTTACTTCCCTGCTAGATTTGATTTGGTTGCTAGTTTTGAATGATATTGCCAGAATAGTTGTAACTAGACAAAGGTGACAGCACAACCGATTAATTTATGCATCTATTGTGACAGCTTAGATTAGATCTACTATTTGCATGTTTGCTTTGGACCGAAAAATGCAAATGCTAAAGGGTAACCGTCAGTCAACAGTGTATTAGGGATTGAAAAACTTAGGTCATACCAGTTACAACACTCAGAGCACAGCTGGGAGCTGACCTTGTGGATAGGTAGGTTGTTGAAAATTGATGTGCGTGAGGTATAACAGTAACCTTGCATCCTTGCAGAGGCCTGCTTGCACACAAGCACCCATTAGAAACATGCTGGTAGCAGCTCAATTAAGCAGTAATTGATCTCTGGCCATCTCAATTTTTGGTTGACAGCTAATAGCTAGCATGTAATGCCATGGAGAAGAAATGCTAATGCATCATGGAATGTGAAAATCACAAGTAGTAAAAGTGTGTCTGGCTTTTGATATCCAATTCGCTCGATAATGCTTCTTATACGGATACTTTTATCTTCAATTAAGAAGGTACTTGTTTCTTATGTAAAACCAAGCTTATTTTGCTGGAGTCTGGAGCATAGTGTACTGGGTGGACTTTTCTTTTCTTTTCCTATTTACAAAAAGAAAGTGTTAATCTTTGCACATAGAATTAGGACACGATCTTTTATTTATTTTATTCGGTTATTGTTTTCTGTTTATTATGTACTTTGCAGTTTTATATATAACCTGCTAAATTTCAAATGTCAGTGAGTACCATGTTTGCTTTAGATTTATAGGCTCAAGCTTTTCTTCTGCATCACATGTTGAGATTTGCTTGATTTTCAGGTACATCTTGATTTATCCACAAGGATGTGATGTTTGCAATCACTTGTCACTCTTTCTTTGTGTTGCCAACCATGATAAGCTGCTCCCTGGTAGATGATCTGTTCTATGTTGCCAACCATGACAGATTTCTTGATAGCCCAATTGTGATCTTCAATATGGTTTGATTTTGTTTTAGGATGGAGCCACTTTGCACAGTTTACAATAGCTGTAATTAATAGAGACCCAAAGAAATCCAAGTATTCTGGTGAGTTTGATATACCACTGTTTGGTTTGGCTAGTAATTTTGCTTGTCTTCTGAATGTAAATTTTAAAGAAACTAGTATTTCAGATACACTGCACCGATTTTGGAAGAAAGAGCATGATTGGGGGTGGAAAAAATTTATGGAGCTATCAAAATTACATGATGGCTTTGTTGTCGAGGATGCTCTTACCATCAAAGCTCAAGTTCAAGTTATTAGGTATCTGTTTTCTGTAGGTCTTTAGCTTCCATTTTCCATCTGTTGGCAACCCAGACTCCGGCTGGACACTGTGCTGGCATCAATTATTTTTGGAGTTGGGAGTATCTGTTTTCTTTGCATAACCCTGTCTGCTTCTGCATTGTAATATTTGAGGGAGAAGGCAGACCGCCCATTTCGTTGCCTTGATGGCCAGTACCGAAGGGAATTAGTTAGGGTGTATCTATCAAATGTGGAACAAATTTGCCGACGCTTTATTGAAGAAAGACGAAGCAAGCTTAACAGGTTGATTGAGGATAAACTGAGATGGTCCAGGTTAGATAACTCCCATTTTGGTGCATTTATTGTTTTATGTCCAAGCACATTTTAAGTATAGTCATGCGAATCTATTATGAAAATATTTCTTTTGGCGAGTTGTAGTTTCAATGCATTCTGGCTACGAATGGATCCAAGTGTGCGGCGGCATATGACAAGGGAAAAGACTGACACTATATTGAAAGTTCTAGTGAAACACTTTTTTATAGAGAAGGAAGTTACATCAACCTTAATAATGGACTCACTGTATAGTGGACTGAAGGCTCTTGAATATCAGAGCAAGAACAAAAAGGGGGTGGCCAAACTGATAGAGACGGATGCTCGAAGCACTCCTATGGTGCTTGTTGATCAGGACATGTTTGTCTTGGCAGATGATGTGATACTTTTGCTTGAAAGAGCTGCATTAGACACACTGCCATACCAACCATTGCCTACAAAGGATGACAAAAGTTCACAGAACCGCTCAAAGGTATGGACGTTTCTCTTTGACCAGTTCGTACTGTTAGTTTATTAGGGTAAAGTCCATCCTACAATATTTCATCTTATGGACAGTTTACTGGATATTAACAACTGTGGATGTTTTTTTATTTCGTTTCCAACCTTACTATTTCTTATGGACAGCTTTCTTCATGGCACCCATCTGTTTTTTTTTTTTAGTTTATGCAAAGATCTATAATTTTGTGGTTGTATTCATATTGGATACAAAATTACTTGCACTCAACAAACTAAGCATTGCTACATAATACTGTTCTGAAATAGGATCTAGGAGTCATTATTGACTTATGTCTTAATGAGTTAGAAACCGGAAAAAGTTTCTCTTTACGACTTATGTCTTCACAAGTTTTTGTTCTACGTCTATGCAAGAAGTACTAACAAAATCTGTGATTGAAGGATGGCAGCTCGGGTGACGATTTCAACAAAGATTCTGTTGAGCGTGATGATAGACGACTTATTGAGCTCGGCTGGAAGACACTGGAATTTTTTGCCTTGGCTCATATATTTAGGTGAGAAGTTTCTTCTAGTTCAACATGTCCATCTTGTATTTGTATTTTGCTCCTCAAATTTGTAACAAGAGTCAGCAACTCAATGCCGATTCCCTGTTCTTGATGCTGCACTTGACATGTCTGATTTTTTATGTTAGTTTGACACTTTAGTACACGACTGCACAGGTGCTAGTTGTCATTTGTGGCAATTCGTATACTGCTGTTATCAGATATTTGATAAGTCTGCTTCCAGATTCTTTTTCTCGGGGAAACAAGAAATCCCCTGATGAAATCTTCACATCTTACTTAAAAGTCTTGAGTCAATTATGGCCTGCATGCACATCTTACTTAAGTCTTGTATTAGCCGAATTGAAGTGGCATACCAGGAGGCGGTAGCTTTGAAGCGCCAAGAGGAGCTCATTCGTGAAGAGGAAGCTGCTGGTCTTGCAGAAATCGAACTTAAGGCAAAGCGTATTGCTGCCGAGAAGGAAAAACGCATCAGGAAGAAACAGGTTTTTTTTTGGCTTGTGCAATCATGCCATCTTATTCTGTCTCAATAGGATTTTCTTTATCTTCATAAATACTGATATAAACATCTGTTAGCTTGGATCTCTTGGTTTAAAGTTTCCGACTTGTTTCCTTGAAAAAAGTTCCTGACTATTTTCCCCCCTCGGATTTGGATGTTATTTTGTATGTGCAATTGGATAATTGGAGATTGTAGTGTTGTGACCACATTTATTTTGTTTTTTTACTGTGTATTATAATAAGTGGGCAGTATTCTACGGTGTTCTCTTTGTATTTGTTGAGGACAGTTTTTATAATTTTCTTTCTCTCTCGCCCAGGCCAAACAGAAGAAAAACAGTCGGAAAAATAATAAAGGGAAAAATGAGAAGGTTGACATAAAGGAAATAATTATACAGAGCAGTCCATCAGATGATAGAATCCTGGATGATTTCTCAAGTCAAACGGAAGAAATGACTTCAAATGCTGACAACCCTGAAGAAGTGTCTGATATCTCTGATAATAGAGATGATAGTTCAGAGGTGCTTCATATTGATCTTGAAGACCGTGAATCCAGTCCTGTTAATTGGGAAACAGATGCTTCAGAAACTCAAGCTACTGTGCCTGAAGGTGGTGAGGTGCAAAATGAGCAAGTGGGAAAGAGGACTTCTTTTGTGGATGATAGCTCATCTACTTGTTCATCTGACTCAGTTCCTTCAGTTATCTTGAATGGGTCGTATATGGGAGGTGCCTGGACAAATGTCAAATCCTCATCTAATAGGTATATTTTGATATTATTATTATTTCCCCCATTTTTGTTACTTGGTATTTATCATGCTGTATTTTGTGATTCAGGGGAAACAACCGGAGGAATAAGGATACTGATGCTAGAACAGGGCTTGCACAAGGTGGATCAAATTCAGTACCTAATGGTGTTATTGGATCTGGCAGCAGTACTTCTGGCAACTCAAATAGACATGAACCCGAGGTACATCCCTCTCTCGAATGTGTCAGATAGTACAGGCCCATAGGCCTTTTGCTTTATGATGTCTTTTGCATTAATCTGTTAGTGTTCCACTTGGTTGAATAAGCATCAAAATCAACTCATTTCAGGATGACAAACTTGTGTTACAGAAGAAGCAAAATGCACAACGGCATGTTGATGTCACGAGCCCCTCCAAGTTAAGAATGGCAGAGTCTTCCTTTGCTTCTGTGAGCCCTGTTACGAAGCAACCTATCTTTTCCCCGCAGCCGAAATCTTCATTAGAAAGCACCAATAATACGAGTTTCCGTGCAAGCGAAGTTTCAGGTGCTGTGACTGCCACTACAACAATGGGTGTCACTTCCACCCCAAGAGCTCAGCTAGTTTCAAATAAAGGACTTCTGTCCATTCCTGCAACCCATAATGAGAGGTCAGCTCCAGTTGCAAGTAGACCTCTGCAGGTGCCTGTACCCTCCAAATCTGATGCTCAGAAAGAGGCTTCCCTGGTAAGCAGTGCTACTGCAACCCAGGTCATTACAGTATCAAGGCCCTTGAGTGCCCCGCAAGCCCCTGCAGCAAAACAAACGGCACCTGTTGTTTCAACAGTTCAGACTGCACCACCTCTTCCTCGTTCGATGAGTGCAGTTGGACGGTTGGGCAGTGAGCCCTCTGCCAGTGCTCCTAGCTACATTCCCCGGTCGTACCGTAATGCCATGATGGAGAAAAGTTCTGTTGGTGCAAGCGGTTTCACTCATCAGACAAGTTCATCAGAGCAAGGAGTTGCACCGTCACAATCGATGTTTGTATTCTCACCCTCCATTCTGTCACCAGAGAACTCGACTAGGAAAGACAAATCATCGCTGAGACCTGGAATTACGTTTGGAACTGTTAAGCCTGAGTCACTCAACCAGTACCAGTGGAGAGAAGAGAGTTCACAGCAGGCAAGCAGCAGCAACAGTAGCGATCACGGGCCATTGAGTTCGAGCATCGGAAATGAGTTTGAGAAGCTCAATTTGAATGGAAGACCACGAAGCAAGCAACTCTTGTCAGAAATTTCTACCAGATTTACTCCGTACCAGCCGCTGGGCCTGGTCGGTGATGAGTTTCCGCACCTAGACATCATCAATGACTTGCTGGACGAGGAGCAAAGTGACAGAAGGGCAGCAAAGGTTCTACAGCAGCGCCAGATGGGATTTGCTCGGCATTTCTCTATGCCCCATAACGCCAGCACGCCCGATTACAGCATGTTTGGTGATCCATACCTGTTTGATCAGTCCGAGCAATTCTACAACGAGGAACTTCCAAGGTTCTATACTTCTTTGAACGGTGCTCCTCGGGGGCTAAGGGACAGGAGTTATTCACAGTTTGATCTCCCTTCATGCTCCAACGGCCAGTTTGATGATATGATGATGAGCCAGTGGCCATACAGCCGCACTGACCCCTCTATGCCGAATTTCGGGGCAGATATAGATGGTTACTCCTACCAGTCGAGGGATTACCCGAATCCATCCTATCGCCCTGCCAATGGGCACTGAGCCCCCTAGAGATTAATGGTTGCAATCGTAATAATGTCTTGTAATCCATGCCGTTTGCTTCTGAGCTGAGTGTAATTGTAATCCTTCCCTATAGCATTGTTATAAAGAATGGCTCGTTGGTTCCTTATTCAATAGTTATTTTTTTTTACCTTCTATAATTCTGTCAGTTTTCCCCGTGGTAAGAATCTAAAATCAGTTAATCTGGGTTAGCCTCTGGTCTCGGTGGTTAGGTTATGGAATAATTGCTTTAGTTGAGTCGATCTCAAGAAGTTGTTATGCACTGTTGATCTCATGGTGAATAACCGATGCTTTCTTGCAATTAGCAAGGTATTATTCAGTGAAAGTTTCAAAAAAACAGAAGGTATTATTCAGTGAAGTAACATTGGTGTACAGCTAAAATTCTGATATTGTCAATTCATTCCCCTGAAACGAAAATTCTATCTTCACTCAACTCACTTAGGCAAGACACGTGTGATCAAAATATTTTGTAGATTACACATTACACCCGTGGAAAAGCTGCGGACAAATAAACTTAAAATGTCATACTCCAATACAAGGATCTACCCTTTTAAAACTGTAGGAGTGAGTCTTGGGAACCAATTTATGGAGAGAGCCGTGGAGTCTTGCAACAAATCATATTCACACATACATTGCAAACTTGAGGAAAATAACATTTGCATTCTCAAAAAGGCATATCTGGTGTAAAACTGAAGTTCAGGAACTGCCTGCCTCAGGTTTGCAACTACAGCTTACAACTCCAGTCTAAATTCGCCGCCAATAGAAGACAGCAACATCTGCAATCCTATCAAACTGCACTGCAAGACTGCTACTGCGGCCGGGACCCAGGGATAGCAGAGAAGCTTCCGCTATCAGACATGTAATAGTGATTGTAATTGATTCTCGTAACCAGATCCGCAAGATGGGGAAAGTGACCCACGTTGAGCTTGAAAGATAGGATCTGCAATGGTTTCAAGGACATCAATCATACTTGTAGTGAATCTACTGAAAGTCTGAAACACCCCTTCAGACAACATAAGAGATCATCCACTTTTGCTAGAAGTAGATAGAAACCTACCCTCAAGAGAAATATGACACACTCATCAAATTGCTTCTCAATCCGATCCACTTCCATCTCGCATCTTGCCCTAACAGCTGGAGCAGTTCCACCAGTACCGAGAGTTTGTTCTACATTGTGAAAGTCTAGTGCCAATCCGAGAATAGCCTTAACTCGACTGGCAATGAGGGACCACTACAACACAGGCAATGAACATTCTTAGCTAGAACTTAAAATTTCGGAATTAAGCGTTGATTGTTATAAGAATGACATGGTACTCACCAACTTATCAGAGGCCACAAAGCATTGTCGCTGAACAGAAGAGAGATATGCCTCATGAACTTCCATGACTTCATCCAGTGTAGTAGCAGATGCCATGCCATCACAAAGCTCAGTCCATGCACTATGATATACCTACTCAAAACTTTGCCGTGAGTTAAATTGATACAATCGTTAGTCTTGTAGAATGAAATGAATCAAACATGTCTCAACTCACTCGGTCCATGACGTATTGATGAAATGCATCAACAAAATGGAGGAGCTTCTGCCCTACTATTAAGTGTTGTTTAAAATTATGTGCTGTGCTGCCTCTGCCCTGATAACAGAAAAGGGTTGATACATCAGAATGGAGCTCTCATGCTGATAAGCTAGAGCAGATCCAAGTATCCAACTCTCAACACTTTATCAACCTGTAATCTTTCCAAAGTTATCAAAGAAAACCTTGCCAAAAAAGAAAAGAAAGTAGCATACGATGATAACAAAATGATCGGATGGATGAGTACCTTCCACATCCACTTTCTGGTTTCGTCCAAAACAAACTTAGCACGCTTCACCTTTAGTAAGAATCCCATGACCTGATCCAGCACAATGGCCAGAGCTATCATATACATGGAACTCGGTTAAATACTTATAGTAGAAAGTAATTACCTGATTATACTTCTTCAGAGCCTCAATATTAGCAATTAGATCGAGAGGCCAAGACACCTGCCACCACCAAAATACATGAACACTGTCAAACACAACAAAGAACGCAGATAAATCTTGTAATTATTTGGTGCATACCTTATACGTAAAATTAAGCATATCAAGTGCATCAATGCCAAAACCTTGCGCGCGACCTTTACTGGAAGTTGATGCACTTTCCTCGTCATTGTGTGTGTCATGCTTTGCTAATGAAACAACCAAAGAATCTGGCGCAGTTAAAAGCATTTTGTCAGCTGAATTTCTTATGGATTCCTGCAAGCAAGTATTAACATAAGAGTACTGATGGGACATAATTATCAATCACAGAGTAGATTTGTAAAATAGATCACCTGCAACAAAGTATTCAACTCAAAATCATCATCCCAGGAATTCCCTTTATCAAGCTTATCGAAAATTGTTATCAGAAACTGCTGCAGCATGTCACCTGAAGGCTCAAGTTGGATCCATTAGAATCATATTTATTTATTTACTCATTTTCAAAAGAATGTTTATTTCTCAAGTGAAAAAAGTACCCTTCTGTGCAGTTAAAAATATTTGATGGAAAGCACTAGTAAAAAGTTAAAAACCACTATATAGTGACAAACCTGATCCTAGCAAATAAATAGCGCGTAATACAAAGAGTTCATCCATTAATCTCCATCCGCCCATTAGTTTGGATAGGATTTGCTTGCCAATATGATCCACCTAACAAGGGAGAAGAAAGTACAAATCTGTTGCACAGATGGACTAACAAAAAATAGAACGCAAATACAACTTTTGAGCAGACCTGTCTCTTTATACATTTTGAAAGGCATTCTTGGATGATACCCACTGGTTGAAGAGGATCTTTCAAACTCATGCTCTGAATAAACTTCAGAACTCTTGATGCAAGTGTACTATCCCTCTGCAAAGGTAAGATCTCCGAGAGCGGGACATTGTCCTGAAAGGAAATGGGGTTAGACCTAATTAGAAACCCTGAAGAACAAACTATACTTCAGAATCAACTCTTACATTTACACAAGGAAGAAGAGTCGGAAATGCATAGAGGTCCTCCAATGTCCTTCTGTCATCCTCTTGGCGGACATATCCCAAATCATCAAACTGAAAACCAAACTTATAATCAGTTCCGTCTAGTCTCGGGAAAGGGGTTGTAGTGTCACCACCAGTGCTAGTTCCGGCAGAATGTCCAACACCAAATATAGCTCTCCGCATGTTCTCATCATTCAGTGGAGGAAGATCAAAACTTTTAGAGATATTCAAGTCACTCCAAGAGTGTGGATTGCTCTGCAGCACATTTCCGCAAGCAATGATGGCTGGATTTTCATAGGAAAATTGATTGAAATGCCTTTCTACTGCATTGGAAGATACATCTTGAGGGTATCCATGGACAAATGTTGGATCCCTCACAACACCATTTCTGGACAATGTTTTCTCCATACCATCATATTTTCTCCCTGATATAGCATCTCTTAGGAGCTTTAACCAAACCTTTTCAGAGCTGTTTTCTACACACGTCTCCTCTGTTTCTTGTGTGTTACTCTTACTTTCCACAAAAGCTTTGTTAACTTGAGCACTATCAGCACACAGCGTTCTTAAGTATTCATAAACATGGTCACCTTTTTCTAACAGACCAGATAGGCATATCAAGAAAATCTCAGACAAGGTTAAGAGTCCCATTTCACGAGCATCATGTCCGAACTGACTTGTAGATTCTTCAAGTGCATCTTTGCATCTTAGATGCCCATCCTGGACTCCTAAGCTTGAGATATCTGGACAAAATCTCTGTTGACTACTGTAAATGGAATGCTGATCAACATTAAACCAATGTAGGCCTTCATGAGTTCGAATCCGATGTGCGCCTTGAACATGCTGAACAAGCTGAAATGATTTTCCAGCAGATACAATGGCCCTTGCGATATCCTTCAAGAACACCGGGCATAATATATCCACACAACCTTGTTTACTGGCTTTCAAGCAAGTTCCTGCAGTAGTTGGTTCCTGGTTGCTTGATTCTTTTTTCCTGATAGATTCACTATCAGTTAAAGTTGATGAACTGTCAGCTCGTGATCCTCTTACTCTGAGCATATAGCTCATTTCCCAGAAGGCCGGTTGATCTATCGTAATGGCATTATTTGCATAAAAGAACATCTACAGAAGATAGATTCACAAATCACAACAGTCAAACCTTCAAAATTCATGTGACACCTTAGAGAATAGCCACTTCAAAAATTGAATTATCTTTATTGAATTCCTACAGGATACATTAAGCTGGTATAATCAAGGTAATGTTTAACTACATGATATCACACATTAAGTCAGTAAGCCTCCAGCGGCCATGTTTTAAAAAGGGCAAGGGTTCATAAGATTTACAGAATTTTAGAATTATTCCAAGAAAAAGAAACATTTTAGACATCAAAGAGTAATAACCTC
The DNA here is from genome assembly GCA_036346355.1 of Rhipidocladum racemiflorum. Lineage (NCBI taxonomy): Eukaryota > Viridiplantae > Streptophyta > Magnoliopsida > Poales > Poaceae > Rhipidocladum > Rhipidocladum racemiflorum. The sequence goes on along the minus strand of CM070574.1, from coordinate 17,595,663 downwards.
ATACTACAAAGGGTTGGAGACCTGGAGTATGATCATAGCATATATGCAGGTAATAACTATACAAGATTATGGGTGACCTTCAGTATGGGATCAGGATCCCAGCTAGCCCAACCAAAAAGAAGAAGCAAATAATCATATACGCCTTTGCAGAAGTCTACAAGGTTTATACCATGACCATCATACTCTCATGGTTTAAGTTTAATCTTGGGGAATACAAGTAGCTAAGATCAAGCAAAGAAGACAGGCCATTCTTATAGTAGTGTTTCAGTGTTTGACACACTGACATATTAGAGCAACCTTTAATGTTATGAATCATCTCTCAAAAAGCAGTTACGAAAGGTGTTCCTTCAATACCTCTTCATAAGGGTCATCAAGAATACCATCATAAAGCCAGGAATCAAGACACTGAAGATAAGGTAGCAAGCTTCCAGCAAATATCACTAGCAGCATATGATATGGTTCACCCTGGGATTTATAGAGATTTAAAATGTAATGTTAGTGAACATTCTGAAAAGAAGCTTATCACATATTTGGGAAATTAGATCGTGTTGCAACCTCGCCATCTTCCACGAGACAGAATTCATTTAACTTCTTAAAAAGATGGTTCACAATATGAACTGCAACTTCACTAGATGCCATGTTTGCGCCAGAATTCCAAAATCCATCTGGCACAGCTCCATGCACAACTTGATACAAGTGTTCTGCTCCAGAACATAAACTGCAAGAAATCTTCATTGGTTAATGATGGCTACAAATCTAATTATGTCAAGTGCTAAAGGTTGCATGAGAAGCACCTGCGCTGCTACTCAAAGTTACCCATTTGTATGATCCTTTTTTGCTTCTCAAGAACTATCGCACAAGAAAAAAGAAAGAAAGAAACGGTAGGAAGTTTTCTGTCTCCACACATTACACATGATTGCTAATCTCTCTAAATCGACTAACATACTTCATCACTAAATGTGAACCTAGTTACCCATTAGTATAACACAAGCGCTAATAGATCCTTGACTAAAATGCACACATACAAATGAACTGCAAAATGGAGGACGAAAAGTAACAAAGTATCCTACTAAAGTTTGACCTTGATATAGAATCGGTCAATCCCAGAAGAGTTATAGTCCGATCCACTGAAAGAAACAACTGCGCTTCCTCCTTGAGAGTGGCTTCGCGGAGCCTCTGGTGTTAAAATGACAATCAGAATCACAATTTGGGAATCAGCAAAAATCATCTATTGAGACTAGACAAAATGTAACCTCAAGAAATATACGCACGGTCTGAATTGCAACCTCACCGTAAGCCAAGAATGGACTGAACTAGCAAAGGCATTCAGCGTTGGAGTTCCGTGACCGCACGACCCAACCTTCCCAACAAAGAGCTCCACTTGCTTCAAGCATGTCGCAGCAAGCAGGAAAGGCTTCAGCACGGATCTGAGGCTCGTCTGCGACAGATGTGGCATGTACATCCCGGCTTTCTCGCAGTACCCCGGCACATTCTTGTTCCAGCAGAGAAATGCCGTGTCGAAACCTTGGAGCACTTGGAAGACACTTTTTACCTGGAAATGCGTGACGGCATTACAGTACAGTACATGAGCATGAACTTGAAGAAGTGTAGCACCGATCCACACAAAGAGAAACCGCAAGGTAATGAAATCCCTACCAACTCATGCTCTTCTGTCCTCAATTCCGGCACCGGCGCCGCGTGAGGAAGGCCCTTGGAGACGCTAAGCTGAAGCTTATGTATGAAGCTCTCGGCAACATCAGTCTCCAGCGATTCTACGGTTTGCTGAGAAAGAACCATGGGTGGATGAAGGCCCTATCAATGGACGATGGGAATGAGATGGGGTCAACTGAGATCGATCGATCTCGAAGAAGATAAAGAAAGATCTGGTTGGACTAGATTGTTCACAGCAAAGAAAAGACCAGAGCAAAAATAACAACAATCCAAGCAAGCTAGGGCTTCCTTACCAAGAATCCAAGTCCGGATAGATCTTCACCGAGGAGGAGGAGGAGGAGGTCTCAGAGGTATGGAGGAGGAGAAGACACCAAGATAAAGGAGGGTGGGAGCTCGATTGATCGGTAGGAATGGAGACGGCGGCGGCGGCGCCGCGCCTGTCGAGAAGGAGTAGGCGGGGACTGCACAGCACGGCGCCACGGCCAGTGGGCTCAAGATTTTTTCGATCAACCCCCTCCAAATTCAGATCCCAATTTGATCTATGCAAAATCATTCCAATACTCCTGTTTGGAGTTAGGAATTTGTCCAGGGACTTCCACAAAATTCCTGGGCTAAAAACAGGTGAAAATTCACAGTAGCTGTTTGGAGTTAGATTTTTTTAGATCAAAAGGGCATTCACAACTGATGCCCCAGTTTCCATTTAGAAAATCGAAACTTTGGAGTTAGATTACCTAGTACAAGAACTACTTCAAATATTACTCAAACAATCCTCCCCTAAAAAACTTAGAATATTTTAGCTACACATAAAAAAATCATAACCACTGCCACAGGCAAGTAATAATTATCACCACCGAGACCATTTCAATAAAACTTTACATGTGCATAGGCACTACCACATCCATCCATCCGGTGTATATTATCATACATTTGTATGTGCATTTTATGGCTAACTAGTTTTATATATATATATATATAATTATAACGTCATGTTATGTATGGCATGTCCATACAATTGTTTGATTGATACCTGTTTTGCAACGGGAATTTTATGAGAAAATTTAACTGTTTCATATCAAATCCCATAGACCACCAGAATAGGGGCAATTTCTCTACACTATTCTAAACAATAGCAGTAGAAAGATACTCGTTTATAGTGTCAGTCAGGGAGCTTGATATGAGCCCTGTTTGGCAGAGCTCTAGATCCTAACTTCACCTTAGAGCTGAAACTTGTAAACTGAAATAAAGTTACTTAAGTTTATAATTTTATTCTAAAATATAAACAAGATGATCCATCTAAACACTCTTAATATACCTACAGCTTCAGCTCCACAAATCTGGTGAAGCTAGGAATACCCAGCTCCACCAAATCGAGCTCTACCAAACGCCTCCTAAATTTTTAAGGAGCTTCAAAACTAATAAGGTAGCGTCAATTCAAAAAAAAAGTTTAAAACCCAAACTAAAACCCACACATATCTTGATTTTTTTAGGGGCACATGTATCTCGATTTGTGCGTGTATACCCAACACAAACTGGGTTGCCAAAAAGGCCCAAATCGTCCAGTGGCAAATTGGGAAATTGGCCATAGGAGTGGCCTGGCAGGAACCCTACCTTTGACCTAAATACCCCTCCTCCTCCTCTCTCCTCGTCTCGCCCTACTCGCCTTTCTCCCCATTGCCCCTCTCCCAATCTCTCCCCTTCCTCTCTTTGCCCTTCGCCTCCACACTCTGCCCCTGCTCGCCTCGTTCAAATCCGACCCCGGATTTACCCGCCCAGCTGCTCCGGCGGAGCGGGAGCGGTGGAAAGGCGGCACCTTTCGGCGGGGCTTCTTGGATCACGTCATGCGTTGGTTGGTTGGTTCCGGCGTTTTCTTGGCGATTCCTTGCCGGGCTCTGCGATTCGGGGGTGATGGCTCGTCTGGTGAGGTAAAGGCTGGATTGTGGTGAGCCTGCCGGCGGAGAAGATTGGATCTTGGTGACCGGATTGCGCCGCCGTTGGAGCTTCTGGGGAATCGTCGTTCTTGCAATTTTCGGTGAGTTTGAGCTGTTCTTGGTCACATGTGCCTAGATGTTTTTTTTGCGATTTCGGCTTGTTGAATCTTGTCTGTCTGTTTGTGAGATTCCTTGTCGAATCGTGGTAAAGGACAGTAAATTTAAGGAATAATTGATGATTTACCCTCACTTACTCATGCTTTACCCAGTGATGTCTCACTGACATGTAGGCTCTATGACCACATGTCATGAAACATATGGCCAAATGAACAATTGCACCAACTAAATGGGACAAATGATCAATTCACTGTTTGTGTGTATCATCTCAATCTCATGGCTGATTCGATTGCTTCTTTTTCGGGAGATACTCGGAGCTGTGAGTTTATTGGTGACTGATGATGGCCAACCACGAATTGGTTCTTGGGCATGGGCAGGACGCTGAGCTGGCGCTTGGGCAGAACCACCATGACTTTGGGCAGGACCATGGACTAGGCCTTGGGCACAACCACGACCTCGGTCTCGGCCATGGTCACGACCACGGTCTTGTTCTCGGGAAATCGCACGAGCATGACCATGATCTGGGCCTTGGACACCACCATGACAGCCAGCTGGTCCTCGGGCATGACCACCATGGTCACACCAGTGATCTTGCCTTGAGACAAGGGCATGATGAGGACCCCGACTCGCTGGACGGGCAAGGCCATCATGACCTTGGCTTATCGGAAAACCATGAGTTGGCGCTAGCCGAGACGGATCACATTGGCGTCGACCAGAATCTTGATCAGCTCTCGCTTGAGCAAGCCCATGAGCTCGCCCTCCAGCCAGTCCATGACCTCTCGCAGGCACCTCTCGCTGTTGCTCCTGTTGTCCAGTCACGGACAATGGTGGTGAGCCCCGAGTTTCAGCTTGTGGTGGGGCAGGAATTTCCAGATGTCATGAGCTGCCGCAGGGCCATCCGCAACACTGCCATTGCCTGCCACTTTGAGATACAGACGGTGAAGTCCGACAAGACGCGCTTCACTGCCAAGTGTGCTGCAGAGGGCTGCCCATGGCGCATCCATGCTGCAAAGCTCCCTGGTGTGCCCACATTCTCCATCAGAACTATACATGACAACCATATTTGTGTGGGGATAAACCATCTCGGCCACCAGCAGGCATCTGTTCAGTGGGTTGCAACTGCTGTTGAAGAGAGGCTGCGTGAGAACCCGCAATGCAAGCCCAAGGAAATTTTGGAAGAAATCCATCAGTCGCATGGAATCACATTGTCGTACAAGCAAGCTTGGAGAGGGAAGGAGCGGATCATGGCAGCAGTTCGAGGCTCTTTCGAAGAAGGATATCGTCTCCTGCCTGAGTACTGCAGGCAGGTGGAGAGAACAAATCCGGGCAGCATCGCTCATGTCTATGGGAACCCGGATGACAACTGCTTTCGGCGACTCTTCATATCATTCTATGCATCAATATATGGTTTTGTGAATGCATGCCGCCCACTCATTGGGATTGACAGAACCATTCTGAAGAACAAGTATCTCGGTACCTTGTTTCTTGCCACCGGTTTTGATGGTGATGGCGCTCTCTTTCCTCTGGCATTTGGTGTGGTTGATGAGGAAACTGATGAGAACTGGGTATGGTTCTTGTCTGAGCTGCATGAATTGCTTGAGAAGAACACAGAGAATGTGCCAAGGCTCACCATCTTGTCAGATAGACGCAAGGGTATTATTGATGGAGTCGAATTCAACTTCCCAACTGCATTCCACGGGTACTGCATGCGCAATCTCAGTGAAGCTTTCCAAAAAGATTTCAACAATTCAGTGCTTGTCAACCTTCTTTGGGAAGCTGCCAATGCGCTTACTGTGATAGAATTCGAAACTAAGCTGCTAGAGATAGAGGACACGTCTCCAGAAGCTGTTTGCTGGATAAGACGCCTGCCTCCTCGTCTTTGGGCCACAGCTTACTTTGAGGGGACACGGTACGGTCACTTAACAGCAAATATCACGGAGTCGCTGAATTCTTGGATATTGGATGCCTCTGGCCTTCCGATAATTCAGATGATGGAGTGCATTCGTCGCCAGCTGATGACATGGTTCAATGAACGGCGTGAAGCGAGCATGCAGTGGACAACCATCCTCGTGCCCACGGCCGAGCGCCGTGTGCAAGAAGCCATTGAGCGCGCGCGTGGCTACCAGGTTGCCCGAGCCAACGAGGCGGAATTCGAGGTCATCTCGGCTCACGAGGGGACGAACATCGTGGACATCCGCAACAGGTGCTGCTTATGCCGCGGGTGGCAGCTCTATGGTGTGCCCTGCGCTCATGGTGTGGCGGCGCTCCTCTCCTGCAGACAGAACGTCCACCGCTACACGGAGAGCTGCTTCACCGTCGCAACGTACCGCAAGACATACTTGCAGACCATACACCCTATTCCGGACAAAACCATCTGGAATGAAGTGTCAGATCAAGGACAGGCTGAAGAGAGCAAGGTGGAGGTGATCATCAACCCGCCGAAATCGCTGAGGCCCCCAGGGAGGCCAAGGAAGAAGAGAATCCGCGCAGAGGACCATGGGCGTATCAAGAGAGTTGTGCACTGCAGCCGCTGCAACCAAACGGGCCATTTCAGAACTACTTGTGCTGCTCCCTTATGAACTCCATCAAACAGATGTTGGAATTCTGAAGTAGCTGCAGTGTTCCTGTGAAAAAAATTAGAAGTTAGTGTCTATTATGCAAACTTCCTGCTCGCAGATGGGCTCCTTTGGTTACGCTCCTTTGGTTACGCTAGATACTACTGTTGGGTTAGCTGTAACAATAATGCTATTCACTTATGTATGCCCTGCTAAACCGAGGGAAATATAATAGGAATTATGTGCTCAAGTTGTTGGATACTCCATGAATTATGTAGTACTGCTGTTATATCGAAGTATGAGTCGTAGCATGTTCTGTCATATATATCACCAGTTCTTTCTGTACCTTGATGGTCTTTCATGTAGCTGTGGTTGCTGTAATGCTGTTTTTTTTTCATCGTTTCGTTGATGAAGTCACTATTGTTTGGGATGCAAGAGTTCTGCGGGAATTTTGTAGGAACTCCTACAAGAATCCCTGAAAATTCCCATGCTCTAAACAGCCAGATGCTGGAACCATGTCTGTCTCCTGTCCCCTGCTCGTGGGGAATCCGCTCCTGGGGCTCAGCCAGATGAAATTTCTAACAGTAATGTATAAGGACATAAGCTTTTACCAAAAAAATTCTACATACATGGTACATATACATTCAAAGGTTACAACATCGAGTTCCTTGCAACAAAAGAATCAGCCCATCATTTACAAGCTACAGCAACTATCAGTACAAAATCATCAAATCAAACTTCATATGCTTGGTGTCAGCTGAACTTCAGCTCCTTGTGGCTTATGAGAGTCTAAACCGGGGAAATGACCAATATCATGACCTTCAACTTGGTTTAAGTTCTCAAGCAAGCCAATTGCAAACTCCTCAGGTCCGTTGGGATCAAATACGCACAGTACTCCTGGAGTGTTCATTGGTAAAGCTGCATCCCTGTGTTTCCGACCTGAATTCATCGTTGTGCTTTAACGTAATAAACAGTAACAGCTATAAAAGGTCCAAGGCATGCTCATAAGGCTTAAGTGTTTATAGATAAATAATTGTTGTGTATACTACTTTTATTAAGATTGGGAGAGTTCCCGCAAGAGGACCGTGCCACGTCTTCAGAAATGCGAAATGGCCCTCCAAAGATTCCTATTCTGCGTTCGAGTCCTGGGCCGTTTTGTCGGTTCCATCGGCCCCTCCGTGCACGCGCCCGCCAGTGCGCCAATCAGAAATCTCCACGCTGCGCAGCTTCTAGACCCTCCTCGCGACGTCTCCGGAGTCCGGAGCTCGCATGCGTGAGCCGCAGCCTCATCTCGCCTCCTGCCCTCTCCCACTATTGCTCGCTACTGCGACCCGTCCTCCCCGCTCGCGACCGCCCTCCTCCTTGCCGCCCGCGCCAGCGTCGTCGGCTGCAGCTACCGCTCCTCCATCACCGCGCGCTCTCAGATCTGGAGGTTTGTCTCCTCGCCGACCCGCGCCCGCGCGATCCTTCCCACCATCGCGTCGCGCGGATCGCGCGTGGCCGCATCCGGCCACCCAGACCATCGGGATTCCGGGATCCTCACCGATTCATGCCCGCGCCCTCCCTCCGGTCGTGCGCTCGGCCAGCCGGACCACCGCGCGTGGGCGCGTCCGCCCAACCGGTCCACCGACCACCGCCGTGTGCGCGTACGCCCACCCGGTCCACCGGGGTTTCAGCCTCCTAGCCGGCTCATAGCCGCGCCCTCCCTCCGGACGTGCGCCCGGCCAGCCGGGCCGCCACGCACTCACGCTCGGCCTTGCGGCGGTCCGGATCGGTCCCCCTCTCAAGATCATCCGCGTCATCTCCCATCCGTGAGTTCTTCATTTCTCAGTTAATTATTACGCGTCGATTTCTCCTCTTTCTGCGATGTGGATTAGTTGATGAGGATAGAAAGCTGACCGCTTGACTGCCTCTCATCGATAAAATTTTCGGCCTCCTCACCGGCTCATGGCCGCGCCCTCCCTTCGGCCGTGTGCCCGGCTAGCCGGCGGTCCAGATCATTCCCCCTCCCAGGATCATCCACATCATCTCCCATCCGTGAGTTCTTGATTTCCCAATTAATTGCCCGTCGATTTCTCCTCTTTCTGCAATGTGAACCAGCTGATGAGAATTTCATTTGTCGGATCCATTCACGCTATACTGATTTGTTCTATACATTCGTAGGTGAGAAGATAGAGGATCAGCCAGGGATCTCCAGGACCTCATTTTTCTTCCTTCTTCATTGTTGCTAACAATATTCTTACACTGTCATGGAGAGGAGTGAGGCTGCAATTGTTATTACTGCGTATTTGACTACCGACTTTGGTTGACAGATTGTCCTCCATTGCCTTTTCCTTCTATTGTAGGTGATTTGCTTCTATAGAAATAGGCAATATTTCTCAGCTGAAAATTGTATTACTGCTCTTTACCTTCTTATCAAATTTGAGTTCTGCTCTTTTATTCTGCTTTTGAGTATATTTTATTCTGCTTTATAGGTCCTTGATTTTGATTTTCAGAAGTTATGCTCAATCTCCTTATCAAACTTGAATGTGTACGCATGCTTGGTTTGTGGAAAGTGTTACCAAGGAAGAGGTTTGAAATCGCATGCATATACTCAGTCTTGAAGCAGGCCATCAAGAGCAATGTTTGTGGAATGTGTACGTATATTTGTTTTTAGCTTGTCGTCATTATCCATAGACATAAATTTTAGTTGTTCCTAACTTGTCCTCATACTGAAATGAATATAAATATTATGTGCAGGCCATCAGGAGCAATGTTATTGAGACCCTCAATATGCTAGGTCTTGCAAAGAGAGTTAAAGCTAGGTCAGTGTTTATCACACTGATTGATTCTTTGAATACGTCTCATGATATATTTTAAATGGTGGTTATATGCTTAATTGTAGAATTTTGTTGATTTCAACTTCTGAAGTGTATGGTGACCCGCTAACCTGCAAAAGTCCGAATATCTTCATAATTCTATGCACCTAGAAACACCAATGTTTGCCTATCAAAGCACTAAAAGTGTTAATTAAAGATGCCCATTAAGTTTACTATAACGGAACAGCCTATCATATATAACATTAGCTTTTTGCTTTTATCTGCCGTTCTATGCACTTAATAAGTATGACATCTGCTTCTGTCCAGATCCAAATTGCTAGGATTTTCAACAAGATCGCGAGCTCGGCAACCTTCTTATAAGGTAGGATAGCACAAACCTGCAAAAGTCCGAATATCTTCATAATTCTGTGCACCTAGAAACACCAATGTTTGCCTATCACAGCACTAAAAGTGTTAATTAAAGATGCCCATTAAATTTACTATAACGGAACAGCCTATCATATATAACATTAGCTTTTTGCTTTTATCTGCCGTTCTATATATGCTCCTCTTATTGTTACTTGTTGTTCTGTAATGTTAGTACCTTAGATATTGCTCTTATTTGACTCATACTTCAATATGTTTATCTCTATCTGATTTATTTAGATGTTTATATCGCTAAAAAAAACTATGGTCTTTACTTACAGATGGTTTCTGGTTTTTTTTTACCAGAAAAACAAACCCCACACAAAAAAAAACACTATTCCTAACGCCATGTCTTATGCCATCCCTTCATCCAGACGCTTACATAGATTTCCATTACTTCGATTTTAGAGGCCTATGTTATCTTACGGTTTATCTTTTGCAATATGGTTGCTTCCAATGATAGCCTTCCAACAACTTATGATATTGTGTTTATGATCTTTGCAGCAGCTCATTGATTACAAACATCATATATGTAAAAGTTCCCTAAAGACTGCCGAAAACAGCCGGCTCCTTGCTATTTACTCCAACCAGTGCCGCAAACAAATCGATGGACCGCATCAACCTGTTTGTTCAGTATATACTTCTATGTAAAAATACATTGTCATGGAACTTCGGAGTTTGGATACATATATTCAGCTTGCATGTAATTGCTTAATAAAGTTTGACAGGTTGTGTGTTCTCCGAAAAAAAGGTTAAGTTCTCATGAATAATTTTGGGTAAGCATTCTGACCATTTTTAAGTTGTCTTGTATGTTCTCGAAAAACAAAGGTTGAGTTCTAATGAATCATTTTGGGCAAACATTCTATCCATTTTTAAATTGTCCAGGTCTGCATAGATTGTTTGAAATTGCTGGAATAAATCTCTAACATAACTTTGATTGATTTTGTTGGATAAATAGCACGGAGAACAGCTCAGTGCTTCATGTAGCTCTAAGGGCTCCAAGGGATGCAGTCATCAACAGTGATGGGCGATTTTAAACCTTTACGGGTGGATCATGGGTGAGCTTTCAAAAAATCCTTAAACTCAGCAAACATGGTTGACACATCAAAGATTGATCAATGCTGCTTCTTGAACTACTTTCTTGAGAATACCTAACCCTTACTCAGCTCACCATCATTTCCTTACCTCCTCACATTGCTTAATAAAAATATAAAAAAAAAATGCTATATACATCCGAGTCCTAACAAGCTGACTGATACAATTATATAAAACACACTCAATACATCTCGACAATACCCAAAATAGATAAGCCTACATAAATTTTAGAAAAATGTTTAGATCTATTTTTTCTTTAGAAAAAACGCAAAACATTTTTCGTTCACGTGCGCGGCGTGCGCCGCGCTTACGGCCTAGTATATTATATAGTGGGCAGAAGCATGTTCGATCCTGACATCCTGTACTAGGCTGTGAATTGAGATATTCGTGGCACGGTTCCAAGTGTTGAAGTGCACGTCATTACATGCTTTTATTCAACCATGCACACTGCATTATGTGTTCAATACTTAGTATTAGGATGTTACTTGTGTCGATCTACACAGGGGAGTATACATCCAGAATGTGATTAATTTCTCGGACGAAATCACTGAGATTTCATTCAAACTGAAATGACCAGAAATTGATCAAAAACTTATTAAAAAATTCTGAATTTTTTGTGGATGGTCTTGACCGCAATTCCAATCAAATCCGGTAAAAAAAAAAATCAAAATCCGGTCAAAAGTCCGAAATTTCGGCTGAAATCACCGAGATCTCGCTAAGATTTTGAAAGTTTCCGTAGCATTTTGAATTTTTTTTATTTGGTCAAGATTTAAGATCTTGCCCCCGAGAACGAAATCTCGGCAAGATTTGGAATCATGACAACTATGAAAGTAAGCTAGAACCCTAAGTTTGTGCTGGATAGAGGAATGCTTAAGTTTTGAGGTTAGGTGTGTGCCTGGAAATTAGGGAATGCATGCATCTAAGTGCTATGCGGTTACCAGAGTACAGACATGTACGTTAACCTGAGTGTCAGATTATTCATTCAGCTTGTGGGCCATAGGTTCGTTTTATCATGTATTATCTGCTTCTTAGCTAGGCATTACCTTAGGTTGATTCAGTGAATAAATGGATGCACTATTTCTAGTTAATTTTTTCTTGGAAGTACACGCTTATTGATTATGTGATTCTTCAGAAATTGGTATAAATCATGGCCCATGAATGATTACTTGTGACTATCAGATTTTCCTGCCTTGTGTTGATTAACACAATAACAAATTGTTAGGTTAGCTTGACATTGCATGATGGTGCACCATGGTACCATGTTTATCTACTCAGTGACTTAGCCGGAGAGATTAGATCAGCTACTTGTTGATGTAAAATGAGACATGTCTACATGCTTACATTAGTAGTAACTACTAAATGTTGATGCTTGGGTTAAATAGCATCAAGACTCATCATCCACAAGTAATTGTAGGTGAGATGTGATTACCTACCATTGACGACGCGGTTTCCTTCTTCTGATTAAGATTTTTTTTAGACTTCACATTGATTGCCCTTTCTTTAGGTTTACATATCTGTAAGTTCAAACTTCATTGGTTTTGGTAATTAGTTTTAGATTAATGTTTAATCATTGTTTAATGCAAACCCAATCTTTAATGAGACTAATATGTTTATTGAGTTTATATTTAATATTCTCATATTTGAATGGAAAATGGAAAACCCAAGGTATGTATATGTTTTAATGTTCATTATTGTATTGCATACTTTGGATTCAAGCTAAAGAATGAATTCCTCCATTGCATTCATAGTTGTCACGGCGGTCCGGCTAGGCGTGGCGAGCCCGGACCGCTTGGACGCCTAGGTGCCCACCTATGTGATGATTAGACGATGAAAATAATAAATAATATCTTATATGACATAGAGTTAAGTCGAATATGCTGAAATATACCTCATATGAAAGAACATTAGAGATATCAAGCAAGCAAATAAGTAGTTCCAAATAGCACAACAAAGTATCAAAGTTCACAAATCATAACTCATAACAAAAGTAAAAGGCCACATCACAAAGAATGAAATAGTAACAATTTCACTCATCGTCCAACTCCAAACTATGCCTCTCCTCAATATTTTCTTCACCACTCTCTTGAGAAGGAATTTGCGGTGCTTGCCCGAAGTCATCTTCAACATTCTCATCATCACACACGACATCCTCTTCTTCTTCATCGGAGCCTAGCTCATGGGGGGTAGATGTAGCAACTCCACGCCTAGCATAAACTTGAACTTCATCTCCACGAGCTCTCCTAGGAAGGTTACAACCCCGAAGAGAGGATGATGCACCGACAGCTTCATCAACATGATCCCATAAAAGATCATCCTCACCGGCACGCACTTTTTCGGCATCCTTATTAGTCCATTCATTCTCCCATTGAAATGTTTCTAGGATCAAAGGATTAGAACCACTTCCTTCCCGAAGCTTTTGAAACATATATGCGATCTTTGTGTTGTATTGAATGTAGACCAAGTCATTCAACCTCTGATGCTCCAACCGGTTCCTTTTTTTGGTATGAATCTAAAGCAAGAAGAATGGTAAAGTATTAAGTTTGATATGTATTGAGAATGGTAAAGCTATATCCTATAAGTTTGTGTGAAATCATGTGCTGAAAAATTGGCTAAGATTTGAACTTGGAAAATGTGTTTGTGCATGAGTTCGACAATTTGACAAGAAACAGTGAAGTTCTCTTTTGTGCCGGACCAAACTTTCAAGAAGCAGTAAGTTTCCCTTGTACGCTGGACCGCTTTTCTTTGGTCCGCCGTGAACGTGTTTTCAAACGTTTTTGAGCCAGACTGAAACTTCCAAAACAAGTAAGTTTCGTGTGTACGACGGACTCTCCCCTCCACAAGCAAGGTGGATTTTTGACGGCTGTTTTCACGTTTGCGTCGGACCGGATTTTTGGTCCGGCGTGAATGGTTTTTTGCTCGATTAGGGTTTTGAGCAATTTTGGAATTGAATTCTGGTTTGAATTTGAGATTATGAAATTTGTGAGAATTTCATGATGCTTGTTTTCAAGCGGACTTTATGCAATGCTCGTGTGAGTATTTACATGGACTAATGTTGAGTCAAGTCGCGGACTTGTGCTCGGAATCGTTTTGTGGTTTGTTCATGTGCAGTATTGCTAGAGGGCGAATGTGGTCGATGACGGGACCGGAACTAGGTTCATGGAGGAACTGAGGTTCGGGACTAGATTCAGGGGGAACTGAGGTCTTGGTGGTCAAGGATGTCATGCGGGACGTTCGGGCTAAGAGAATGGTGCACATGAAGAATGGTTAGTCACGTGAGAATGGCAGGAGGTCATTCACGTGCAAAGTGTTAGTCACGCGAGTATGATAGGGTTGTCATACGCGTGCAAGAGTTGTACTCGGCCAGGTTGGGCCAAGAAGAGTTGTGTTGAATACATACTCTTTCTAGGATTAGGAGTGGGACTCCTTCTAGGATTAGGAGTAGGAATTGTATTCATGACTCCTTGTGTTTTGCTCCTTTAAATATGAGGGTTGTCTCCTGTTGAAGGGCATCAAGCTTTGAGCAAGCTTTAGGGTTGTACTCTTTTGTTTGGAGTACTTTAGACAAAAGAAAGGAGAAATAAAGATCAAGTTCTTCAAATCTTTCGGCGAACTACAATTCTAGTTAGATCTATTATCGTCATCTTCTGTCACAGCAAGCTTGCGAGGTTCATAACTTTTGATCCGTAAGTCCGATCGAGATGATTCTTTTTGGGTTCGATTCGTATTGGAATCTAGTTTCTTGTGTCCAAATTTCAGATCGTTCCGACAGTTGGATCTCCAGGAATTCGCATTTTACCGAACCTCTATCATTCTGTTTTTGTCGAATACGAGGCAATTATTTGGTTCTGTTTTGGGGTGAACTTTTAGTAGATCAAGAATTTGGTTTTAGCTTCCGCACAATCATTCACCCCCCTCTGATTGCTATATTCGTATACTTCGATCCTACAGTTTGAAATACTTACAAACTCAAATGTACTTCAATTGCGCTCACAAACGGAGGAGGAGCAACAAAGACCAACAATCCGCTTTGCAATCTTTTGGAGAGGCAAAGCTTGGCCACCATATGCTTTCCACCAATCAACTGAAGCCAAATATGAAGGTCTATGTTAGAAAGGTCAACTATCATATTGATTATTGAATACACATAGGATAGTAGGACTTACGAGGTTTCTTTATTTTTCGTTGCATGATTGCTAGCTCATTGTTAAAGCTACCACGAGTCTGCTCATAGTCATCAATTAAGACATCCACACTGCTTAGCAAGTCCATATCACCATGACACATCTTTGCAATCACTAAATTAAATGTCATGCATAGGTGAGATGCATAATCTTCATCCTTCTCTAAGATGTCAAAGAATCTAGATGGATTCAAAAACAAAGCAACCCCATGTAGCTTTTGCTCCATTTGACATTCCCACTGATTATTAACAATGGCCAACACTTTCATGAGCAATCTTTCCTTGCTTGCAGCTGGGAAAGAATCCTTGATTTTCTTCTTAGCCATATCCATAGCTATGGATAGTTCTGGCATTGCGGGCTTTTCATCACTATCAACATGCCTCAAGACAATTAGGAGGGGTTGCGACGCTCGTATTCAATCTTCCATTGAATTCTAAAATGGCATAGCAAGGGCAATCATCGCTACATCCTTCCTAGTTTCTGTCCCAAAAAATCTGGCTCTATTCCAATCGTCACTAACAAAGAGTTTCCTCAAAGCATCTTTATGCCTGTACATGCTCTGCAAAGTGAGGAAAGAGGTGGCAAACCGAGTAGACACGGGTCTCACAAGATCCCTACCACCCGTCGCATCCCTCATTGCAGCAAGTCTCACATGCCTATAAATGAAGGTTGTGACACGCTTTGCTTGGGCAATGCACTTCTGTAAGATCGAGGAGGCGCCTAGAGAGGCGGTGAATAGGCGATTCTAAAAAAATTCTCTAATTAATCGAGAGGAGCCTAAAATAATCCTAAGTCTAAAAATCACAATGAAATGCGGAAGTGACTAATTAAGAACTTTAACAATATAACCCTAAAACAAATAATCTCACTAGAGCACTAACAAAGTTATGTATCTACAAAAGAGTTGCTATGTCGATCAATTAAATTAAACTAAGCAATTCTAGATACTATCAAGCAATAGATGAATACGCAAAATATAAATGCTTGAATGTAAAGAGATAAGTGACACCCGACTTTTTACCGTGGTGTTCGGAGACTTACCGGTCTCCCCTAGTCCACGTTGAGGTGAGTCCAATCAAACCATTGGATCGGCTCCACTCCGGAGGGCTTTCCTCAAATCCACTCGTAGTAGCTTTTTACCTCACCGGGTAGGGTAAGCTCCAACCTTCACAAACTTTGTCGAGGCATCTCACACACCTTGAGAGCTCTCGACACGACACTCCTATGATGTCTAGAAGGCGGCAACCTTCAAGAGTAACAAGTCGAGACTCCGGCTCGAACTTCACCTAGCGCAACACATGCGCTTCTGGTGATCAACCTAAGTGCAACACATGCACTAGGTTCCTCCTCAAGTGCAACACATGCACAAAGAGGGTCAACTGTGGCGATCGCATAATTAACCCCAGATAATGACCGAGTGTTGTCATTGATCCTGAGTTAATTATGCTGATCTGGGCATATTTAATTAATAAACCATCGAGTAAGCCCGACGTATTTATTAATTAATACGCCATTTCAGATTGTTGCAACAGAACACTAATTAGAGACTTCAAAGATATCCATTACCATTTATACACGCAGTGCCATCTTACAGTTCTTCATCTGTCTTATTACATACTCCCTCCGTTTCTTTTTATAAGGCGTATTTGGTTTCGTTAGGACAAGACTTTGACCAACGATTACTTCATTAATATATCATTTATGCAATACAAAATCATAATTATATATAAGTACTTTTGAATACAAATCTGCTAATATCAATTTTGTGTCATAAAAATTATATGCTAATAGAGTAATTGTTGGTCAAAGCCTTGTCCTAACGAAACCAAATACGCCTTATAAAAAGAAACGGAGGGAGTAATTTACAACAAAAGTTCAAGACCACATTTATTCTAATAGTTACCCTAGGGAGCGTGGGCCTCTGATATTAGGGCCATTACTCCACCTAGTCCTCCTAGTCGTACTCCGCTTCCTCATCACCCTGGTTCTGCGGGTGACTCTCCATCCACTCCTCCTCAGAGCATCCATAGTACTCAGAATATAAGTAAAGAGGGATTTATAGAAGAGTGAGTACAAGATGTACTCAGCAAGCGTTAGTATCAAATATGCATATATGTGTTTTATTTCCCAGAACCTTCACCGGTTCCGTTCGAAATGAGTTTTATCAACCGAAACTCTTACCAGTTGCAATCCTCAATTTATACCTCAAATCCATTTATCCAAATAGGTTTTGTTAAGAAAATCTTGGACATTGTTTTTATTATTTGAAAATCTTCTACTAGCACTCGTATCCAAGGCTCCGTAACCTCCAATCCAAGAGACAGGCATGAATTCATGATTTTATACCCTGCGCAGATTTTGTACCACTTTCCCCAGAGCGAACTCAACCGAAGTCAAGAACATATAACGTTTATCACTATTCTGGTATTAAATCTCCAGCCCTGCCCCTTCCAGTTGTACGCTATACTGATTCAACGGCACTATGACCAGGGTTAGCCAGTTGTTCTCCGCCACGAAAATCAAAGATACTTATATGCCCTAGCCACTACCAGTTGTGCTACAACGTGAATCAGTGGTACTAGGACATTGGGGTAGCCAGTTGATCTCCGCCATGACAATCAGAGATACACAGCCATGGCTTTAAATATAGCGCCCTGGTCACTATTCCAATTGAGTACCAATGGATACCGTCACTGGCTATCCGCATGTCCTTCTCTAGGAATCCGGCAATCCCATATTAACACAATTTTACTTACCCATTGTGGATATTTAAATACCATCATAGGATAACCCTTTTCTGGTTGTTTCCACACACTATGGTTGACACTAATTATTACGGCTCATTGCCCGAGTGAAGTGGTTTCAGTCTTATATTATATCCTATGTAGAAGGCCCTACCGGCAACCTCAAACATGGCACCCTATACCCACCATTTAACAACTCACGCCGACTTCCCGTCGGTTGAGTTAGAATAACAATCCGACTGCACTCACAATCAATTCCACAATCGATTTCAATCTTAATTAAATAGATTTTATCATGCATCAGTGAATTTTTCACAAATCTTTTATAAATCCATTTCATAAACATGGACAAGAAAGCTTGCCTGGGTTTTGCTCGAAATATTCATCTTCACCCGTTTGATGATTTATAGTCCGGTTCAATTTACTTCCTGAAATTACAGAGATATCATATTTTGTGTTAGTAGGTTTTATATGTTTTAAGGTGCCCAACATGCTTAATACATTGACGTAGGATTTATAAATTTTATTTCACGATTTTTAAAGCTTTACATGATTTTATCTGGTCGCGATTTATTAAATTGATCGACCGAATGAGTTTTATAATCTCAATTCTTTTAAATTATCTGAACTGATTTTAGAAGTTTTACAGGGATTAAAATTCATACTTTCGAATGATCTGCCAAGATTACATATTTTTCTTGTTTTGCTCTTTTCTTTTCTCTTCTTTCTATTTTTATTTTTTTCTATTCTCTTTATTTCTTTCTTTTTATTTCTTCCTTTTCCTTTTTATTTCTTCCTTTTCCTTTTTATTTCTTTCTTCCCTTCTTATTATTTGTTCTTACCCAATCGATTGGTTTTTGGTTCTTTCGTTCAGGTTACTTCTCCTGGCTCTCCATGCCTTCTCCACTCCTTCTCCTCCTCCGATCCGGCCATCGACCAACCTCGCCCCAGGCTTCGCCGGCATCTTGGCACCTCCGTCCGGCGGTTATCAACCTCCAGCTCCGCTAGCCACCGGCAACTGCCGGCGCTGGCTCTGGCGCACCCGACCTTTACACCCATCCTTTGGCTTCGGTCGACCTTGGCCACATCCTCATGTGCCCAAGCGCGATTCTACCCCCAGGCTGCACCGACTGACCGTCACCGACGCCGGTTTCCTCTCCTACTTCGCTTTCCCCCGATGATGAGAGTTTCGTTGAGAAAAGAAAACTCTATAATTTAATAGCGAAGAATTGGAAGCGTCCAACCGTATGTCCCTATCTATCAGGGGAATTTGGGTGTGCACCAATTACACAGTGTGATGGCGTTTTTACTACCTTGTCCTTCTGATCGAGTGTGGCTTGTCTTTCACCGTCCTTCGCCGGTTTGTCGGCCAGTAAAATGACCGCGAATTTTGATCTTAACAAAAACGGAAAGATGGGAGGCAAGCATGGGAGTGGTGGCTGGCTATTGACCAGGAAGACGACATGAATCCGTGCGTCTGTTTTGATCTTAGCATACGGCACCACCACCACAGCAACAATTATGACGTGTTGTAATCCTCATCATGACTGCACCAGCTAATATTCTTTCTTATTCTTATGCCCGGAAGATTTGGAGTCCAGCCAAAGCGCCAGCTCACCCTTTTCGTGAAAACACCCTCCAAACAATATGAAATTACGTTTAGATTTTTTTCACTTGTTATTTTGTAAAATGGATATGTGGTTCCGTAGATTCACGAAAGGGTCATGTACCGTTTTTTTTTCATTTTCACGGAATGGTCTTCCGAAAAAACTAAAATTATGTTATGTCCTTCCACCGGTTATTTACAAAAAGGATCCCGTAGTTCCGTAAATTCGCAAATATCTCCTATCCGACCCATTTTTGGAAAACCACATTAAGAAAAGTGAAATTACGTTAAGATCTCCCAACCATTTTTTTAAGAAAAACTTGGAGAAAATTTCGCACGGCGCTGCATAGTGCGCGACTCTACCGGCAGCTTTTAACAGCGCAACACACGAACAGAAAGCAATATAGATATAGTTCAGGATCTAACATGACATCTAGTACCATGCCATTGTGACATTTAAAAGCCTTGGGATCGGGCAAATCAAAGGCCTAGCGGTGACCGGCATGCTGCTCCACGCCTCCACCTGAACTGATGTCGCTTATCAAGTTAACGTGCCCGTGCACATCACGGCGACCAATTGCCTGAATAAATTTTTGCCTGGATTGCCTGACTTGTCCGTAGCTTCTTCATCCCGAGAAGACTCGGTCAGAGAGTGACGGCACGGCACCATCCGACACAGTCGACACGTTCTCCTCTTCTCCCATCACCAAAACGAGCAGACGTACGCGCGGGAGAGCCCGCCATGGGCGCACCATGAATTAACTAATTAATGCTGCGCAAGCTTAGTTCCTGCATAACGTATATAAGCACACCAAGATCAGTGACATGAACCATACCAAGTTACCAACGAAGAGTGCAAATCAATCCAGTTCCATCATCTCCAACCTCTTCTCTTCGCTAGTTTTCTTCTGGGCGGGTACACACGCCTCTATGTCCACATGGCTCCTACTAGAGTGAGCGCATTTGTGCTGTTCTTGTTCATGTTCTCGACCGCTCTCTCGCCGGCGCAGCGCAGGGAGGCGGTGGAGGCGGCCGGGGCGCGCCGCCCTCGGAGGAGCAGCGGACGGGACGCCAAGGCGATCGACCAGGGGATTGGCTACTTCCTGATGGCTCTAGCCCTTGTTCTTACCTATGTCCTTCACTGAGAGCAACTCGGTTTTGCCCTGGATGCTGGAGAGGGATTTGTTTGGTTTCAGTTATGTGCTCCTGTAGACTAGTGTGGATTTTCGGCAAATGTTTCTGTAACTTGTTTTTACTATTAATTTTATCAGATTATTCATTCTATGCACAGCAGTGTCCTCGTGAAAATCGACAGCATTGTTGAACTTTTCTGCAGTCGATTTTTGTAGCGATTTTCATTGATTTTTGACGAAAATCGAGCAATTTCCACCGATTTTCGACCGGTTTATGACATGTAAATTTTATTCGAATTTTTTTTAATTGGACCGGTTTATCGACCGGTTTTTGAAATCAAACAACGGCGATAAAGGCGATTTTCGTCAATTTTTGAATCCCTAGTTCTTACACTCTCAAAGGGGAAAAACACTATAGTACGATGAGTGAGCACATTAGTCTCTTATGATGTGTTTAGTTGCTTGTATTAAGTGGTATATGTATGGGATGGCTCAACAAAAACCTATTCATGTGTTCCGTTGTTTAAATGTAACCATCATATCCTGGATAATGGGATACAAATTTGAAGAATATTCCTTATATATACTGAACCATTCTATTCATCTAAAATAATGGAACTAAATAGTATAGGACAAACACACCATTAGTCTTAGGCATGGACCTATTTGAAATTCAAGCACTTGCAGCTAGGGGTGCAATCGGATCGGATAATTTCCGACCGACCGCCCGGCTGTGTTCAGATCGGATTCAAATAATTTTTTCGGATATTTTTCGGATTCGATATTGGTTTCGAATACTTTTTTCATATTCGGATTCGGGAGAATACTATCCGTTGGATCGAGATATTTTGAACCTTTTCTCGGATATATCCGGTCGGTTTAATCGGATATCCAACCAGGCATCGTCGCCGCCCCTCGCTGATTCCTCTAGATCGAGCTCACGGAGGATGTGACCGTCGAAGAAGATGCGGTCGGCGCCAACCAGCAGCAGGGAGTACTACGCGCCGGTGCATGTCTGCAAGCCTGCAAGCCGAAGCCCTCCTCCTAGGTCGTCGTGAACGCCCACCGCATTGAGAAGAGCTCTGCGGGGTCCATGTCGATGAAGGACGTGGAACTGTTGAAGGAATGCCTGAGGTCACGTTCGTCGCTGCCAACTCCAACTCCGGTGATTTCCTCTGCCCGCACGGCGGCTCCGCCTTCGGTGTCCCCAAGGTGAGGGAGCTCGCTGTGCCCATCACCATTAGATCCATGGAGCACGCCGGTGAGCAATTGTCATCGTCGTCTGCGACGGCATCAAGGGTGGAGAAGCAGCAGCGCCCGGTGGCGGACAAGGAGAACAATGGGGAGGCCAGGGTGGTGATGGTGATGGGCACCCAAGAATCGAAGAAGCATATCAACAGGGGGACGGCGGCAAGGCCGATCACCAGGCCCTTGGGCTGTCGTCAAAGGTGGTGGCCGGGCAGCTGCCACATATCTACATGGTGCTATTGTGCAAGGAGGAGGAGAACTTCCTGGCCATGAAGGGCACCAAACTGCCCCAGCGCAACAAGAAGAGGTCCAAGCAAGTCGAAAAGCCAGTCAATGTATATACTACTGGGGCTGTTTGGTTTGAGGCCAAATTTGCCAAGCCATGCCATGCCAAAATTTGGCTAGCCAAATTTTGGTGCCCAAATTGGTGGCCAAAGTTTGGCCAACTATTGGCTAGAAAATGAACTAGGAAAATTTGGCTAGCCAATGGAGAAAAGAATCTAGCCAAAATTTGGTTGCAAACCAAATGCTTGCCAAATTTGGTCAACACTACCAAAATTTGGCATGGCAAGCATTGGCAACAAATGGATACAAACCAAACAGCCCCTAAGTTACTAACCAACCAACGCTAGTCTCAAGTCTCAACTCATCGACTTATCAATTTGTATTACTTTTGCGATGATAAAAGTATAAAACTGGCATGGTGTGTTTTTTTATGTGCGTGTATGCAGTTTCAATAATATATTTGGGAAAATTTAGTAGTCAATCACATTGCTTAATGAGGATTTAGGAGGTGTTAAGGTATTATTAAGGGATTTATATTCGCAACTCGGATGTGATTTTGCTGGTACTAATCGAAGTTGGGTGTTTCACTAGACTAATGTTAGGATTTTTAGAGGATTTTGGTGTGTGATGTGTGCTTTCGGGTGGATTTTAGCTTTTAAGCTTCTCTTGTGCTTGTGTATGATTTGTGGGATACAATGCGCTGTCAGCTGTGCGTAAATAGTGAACCGAGTCTGGTTTTGCTGGTTATGTTACTTGCATATAGAGCCAGGCTTTCATACTAAACATCATTTGAGCATTACATGCCTAGCTGGACCAAACAACTAAACAAGTGATTCTAAACTGATTTGCATTGTTTTTCCTTTGAGTATTTTGACCCATATTATAGTCTACTCTTAAATTTACTTTAATTATAGATTTATATTTGCTATGCAAACATGGCTGGCATTTTGGTGTGGTGGAAGCTCTTGGCGAAGCGAGAGAGCGTGGCGGTGGTGAAGGAGGGAGCATATGGTTCGGTTGCATTCAAACTCACGTGGATGATTAAGCATTGCTATAAAGTGTGTTTTATATGGTACTTATTTTTGCACGATATCCGATAAAAAAATCCGATACTGTATCGACTCCGCTCTGTATTCGCTTTGAATCCGTGATCGATATTATCCGAGCCGTATTCGTATCCGGTACTATCCGTGTCCGATTTTGAGTTCGACAAAAAATATGGTTTATAATATAAAAGAGCGATATCCGACCGAATCCAAACCTATTACACCCTACTTGCAGCGTTGAATTGCACGCCACCGAATCTGATGGATGACACGTCGGAAATGATAAGATTCCGTTTGGGGGCATTTTTTTCCGATTTTTACAACAACTATTTTACGTGAAATTTCTGCGTTCCTTTGGCTCCAAGAGAGGAGAAAATCCCCTGCCTCCTCCGTGACAGAAGACCCCACCTCTCAGCGAAACAAACAGCAGCAACTCAAAGGCTCGGTGGGACCCAACCGGCCCATGACCAATAGCAGCCTGTGGAGGTAAAAGCCCATGGCCCAACAACTAATACGGACCCTTAAATCAAACCGAAGCAACACACGCACGAGCACACGCCCTCCGAAATCCGCACCCCCTCTCGTGCTCTTCCCTCTCCTCAAAACCCTCCCCCCACCTCTCCGGCGGCGGCGGCGGCGGCGTCTGCCGCGTTTCATCTCCGGCGAGGCCTCCTAATCCACTCTAAGGTTCGCTCCCTCTCCTCCCTCTCCCCCTCCACCACCCGTAACTTCGTAGCTTTGCTTGCGCGGCCGACCGGGCGTAGGCGAAGAGCTCGCTGGCCACCGGGATCGGGGACTGTAGCCTTGCACTCGTGTATGTGGTAGCCTACTCCAATGGCTCGCTTCGATGCGGATGCGCGCGATTCGGGGTGTCGTTGTGTGGTCGCGCTGCTCTGCTCTCGATTTAGGGTTTGGAGGCGGTGGCTTTTCCCCGTCGCTCCCAGCCGAGTCGTTAGGCTTTGCGTCGCTCCGATCTGAACCTAGGTGGATCCGCGGTAATTCAGTTGGTATTGTCGCAAGCACCCTGCGCTAAGTTTTACGCAGACTGCTTGCCTCTATAGAGTCTACGCTACTTGACATGGGATTTGTTGTGCGTTTCCAGAAAATATGGATGGACCCACCGAGAATCCCTTGGAGCATGACATGAGTGGGATCCCTGCTAATGTCGACAACGAGGAGCAAGCCAATAATTACACTGATGTGCCAGAGCAGTACAAGGAAGAACCGGAAAAACCATATGATGAGAAATCCAAAGACCCAGGCTACGAAGAATCAGGGAACCCATACAATGAAGAGCAGGCTAACATGAACGATGGAAATGTGGGGGTTCAGCATAAAGAGGAACAAGCTAACCCTTCGCAGGAAGAGGCAACTAATGCCCATGGCGTGGAAGCTGAGGCAGAGCAACAGGCCAATGCGGAGGCTGATGACAAGAAGTGGCCTGGGTGGCCTGGAGAGAGTGTGTTCCGTATACTGGTTCCTTTCCAAAAGGTGGGTGCAGTCATCGGCCGCAAAGGGGAGTGTATTAAAAGAATGTGTGAGGAATCCAAGGCTCGCATAAAGGTGCTCGATGGCCCACCAGGTGTTCCAGAAAGAGCTGTAAGTTTTTCACTCTCTTCTTTCAGTTTGAGTTGCTATTATCATTGATTCAGTCAGTTTGTTCAACCTTGTAGGCATCCTGATTCCTGAGTACATGTGCAAAACCAAGTTTGATCTGTTGCCTATGTCACTAATTATTTCTGTTTTATAGTTGCTTTAGAGAACTAGGTGGGTAGATAATTCTGTAGTATATGGGCAAATGTTTTCATTTTCTATTATTGTATTGCAGAATGAATCCGCTGGGAAGCCATACAATTATGTGTAACTATCGTACTGTACGATTCCATGATCTCTCATACCGTCCATTCTATTAACATTCAATTGTGATGCTTTGTGAACATGGTCATTTTCCTGATTTCTCATATAGTTTGGTGTTTACTGTTTTGTCTGGAAGCTCTGGAGTTGAGTTGACTATAGTTGGTGCTAATTTTAATTGAGTAATTGGTAGATGAAACCATTGCTAAATCTGGTTAGCTTAATGAAAATTGTACAAATGATAAGAGGAACCGGTTATTGACAGTTGATGTTGCACAATGCCATCTTAACATACATTTGCAGTTGCAGATTGATGTTGCTATAATTTGAAACTAAGTGCTTGAGTAGGGTTGCTTGCTTTCCTTGAGTCATTCAGGAGATGCAACTTCGTTCAGATTCTTTCGAAAGTTTAAAAACGGTTTAGGCTAGTAGTCTCGCACTTATAGTGCTCATTATAATTACTATTCTGCTATCACTACTAAATTCGGTGGAAGATTTATATTTTGTAAGATCGGTTCATCTATAGTGAACTTTTATACATGGTTAGTAAAAAAAATAATGCAGTAACAACCACCTGACCTGCCTATATGGAATGCCTGTATACTTGTGTTGCAGGAAGCAGCAAAAGAAAATATCTTCATGTAGCTTGAGTGGTTAAGTAAAATCCTAACCCAGCCTTAAAATTTAGTCTGGAAGCAACCATGGATAACTTTGAATTTGACATGGATCAAGTAATTATTGCATTTAAAAAATACCATTTGTAGAAAAATTATGATCGACTATATATGATAGGAATACTGAATTTGGCCAATTTATGAACAGCATGTATGGACGTCAGAATGAGATCCAATTTTTAAAATTGAGTCTGGAAGCAACTGTGGTCAATTTTGGATTTGTGCACGGATAAAGAAATTATTGTATACATAAATGCTCTTACTAAATAAAAAATAAAAACTGATCAATGATCATACGGGAACACTGACATTTGATCAATTCAGGAGCTGTATGTATGCGAATGCAAATTAAAAACAAATGGGGCACTATTTCTGGCTGTATATAACAAGGCCACTTAAGGAATATTCATGCTACCAGTTCTAGAAGTTTCTGTACAAGTAAAAGAACTCTAAAACTAACAAGGAACAAATTATCAACAGAATGATATTCAAGTACAAAACTTAATAGTGTCAATAACAATAGCAAACTAATCTTTGCAGGTTCTCACTGCAGTCTAAGGCCTCAAGTCGAATCGTTTGTTTATTCAAAATAGACGAACAGTCATGGTTACCAACGTTCAGTTTTGTGCTCCTCTTCGATTTTAAGTCTTTTTGAGTATTGGATGAAGATCTCTGTCAGGAAGCTCCACATATTGTCCGGTAATTCCATGACCTGTTTGATTTTTTTTAACCAAATGGAAATCAGTTGGCAAAAGAAAAATGTTACAGAGCTAAAATAGTGTGAAAAACTTAAACATAAGTTACCTAACCATTTACTAAATAATGGTCTCGATACTTTCAGAAAATGATCATATCTGGCTATCTGCAAAATCAAAATATGCAAGTTATGATAGACATGATATATTTCCATATACATTAGTGTTTGGATTACTATAGAAAAAATTCTGTTGTCTCAAATATACCCTATTAGGCAACAGTCTTGATCCAAGTACAATATTAAGGAAAATAATGGCTGTGATTAAGGATGACAAAATAGATATAAACATGCTAACAAGAAAGCAAGGAATGCGAAACTTTCTGTTCATATAAACATATCGCTCCTTAAAACAAGGACAAACTATTATATAGCTGTGCATAACCCTCAGCAGCAAATGCCATGATCTTATTTACAGTTCTGAACTTCTGAGGTTCTGCAATCACAATGTAACACATAGTGTGGCATTGCGGCAGCTTTGAATCTGCAGTTTATTTTACTATTTTTTTTTGGATTTATTAACTATTTGATAGATTCTTTTTAGGGCCATAACAGAAATATTTACCAAAATTGGTAAAGATTCTGTTTACTAGATTCTATAGTGAGTCACAGCAATGCCAAACAGGCCCTAATTTACATATCTTGGATAAGTTATGCTAAAATAGAAAAGAAATGGTATTCTGGACTCTGGAACCTGCTCTACTGAACTTGAGCTGTTCTTTCCTTGGCTGCATCAGATGTTGAAGATGTACAAATCTTGATGCCCTTCAATTGGTTTAGCAGCATGCCACATGCTGATTGTTTTGACCCTGGGGCAACAGGGGTATTGCCTCAATGCATTGTTTCAAGTAAAGGCTATGGCCCCATGCATAAATGTATAGGAAACGAGAAAATGCAGTTGAGACCCATCTATATTAACCATGCCATTATTGCCATCGTTTCATCCAGCTAATGTAGGATGGAAATATATGCTCTATCTTTGTATTGTAATTTCATTTCCCTGCTTGTGCATATTGGTACTAATTATTGTTTCTCCTGTATTATCCGTCTGTATGTAACATATTTGTGTACCTGCTTGCTGACATCTTCGTACTGTTTTCCTTTTTAAAGGTAATGATTTCAGCAAAGGATGAACCAGATGCACCGGTATCTCCAGCTGTTGATGGATTGCTTAGAGTTCATAAAAGAATAGCAGATGGTTTGGATGGTGAACCTGATCAGTCTCAACGAGGTGCTGATACCGTTGGGCCAACACGGCTACTGGTGCCAGCTTCCCAAGCTGGCAGCCTGATTGGCAAGCAAGGAGCTACCATTAAATCCATACAGGATGCTTCAAAGTGTGTTCTCCGCATTCTTGGTAATGTTCACTGCCCCCAAAAAAAAATGTTATAGTATGGCAAGTCTTATTATGTTTTTGATCCTAATCTTTGTATTTCTTTTTCCTTGCAAGTCTTCAGTTAGCCAAGAATGGATCCATGGTTTTTTCTTTGTACTTTTACTGTCTGTATGCAATATACAGTTTGTGTGTCATTGAGCCAATAAGGTGTGTGTATACATTGTGACTCATGTATTGCATGATTGTTCTTTCTTTCGTATGAATCAGGAAATAGGTGCCGTTTTGGAGTAAATGACAAATCTTTCATAGTTCATTCAATGACTGATTTGTGCAGATACAATTTACCAGATGATGATGATTAGCATACTTTATAGGATCAACCATTTTTCCTTGTATTTATCCAGTCTATTTACTCAAAGTAAAAACGTTAAAAAAATATACATTTTTTGTGCATGCACGTATATCTGGGGCAAAACCCACCATTTGAGAACTCAAGTCTGCTAGACTGAGAGATGATGTACAGAATCTAATTCAACCATATATACAAGAGTGCAGCTAGCATTGACCATTCCCCTTTGCTTGATGGGTTGATTATCCTAGCCTCTTCCTTTCTTTACCCTCTGTTTGGTTTGCTGGATCATGGTTGGTCATTTGTACTGAAATTTCATTAGGCTCTCCTGGCAACTGCAATTAGTTTCGAATTAACTCACATGATGTATATGTAAAGCGCCACTAATTAGGCATTTTCCTTCAGAGAATGTGCCACCTGTTGCATTAAATGATGACAGAGTTGTCGAGATACAAGGTGAACCTCTTGATGTTCACAAAGCAGTGGAACTGATTGCAAGTCATTTAAGAAAATTTCTTGTTGACCGCAGCGTTCTGCCTTTGTTTGAAATGCAGGTAAGCTGGTTCTCTTTTGCAGTTTATTGTTTGCTTGCGTGCAGTGTTCAGTAAGCATAAATTGCCTTCTTGACAGATGAAAGTGCACAATGTGCCTAGGGAGCAACCTATGCCAGGTCCTCAGCAGTGGGGTCCTCCTCCACCCTGGGGTCACCCATCAAACCTTCCTCCTGGTGGCCCAGGTTATGGCGGGAATCCGCAGTTCATGCCTCCACGGCCACAAGACAACTATTATCCTCCTCCTGATGTGCCCCCTGTGGAAAAGCAACCGCACTATGGAATTTCTTCGTATGGACGTGATGCACCTCCGAGTGGTGGTCCTGCCTCAGGGAATCAACACCCACCACATGGGTCTTCTCAAGTTAGTTGCTAATTTGACCATTCTGAAGTCTGAACATGCTGGATTTTTTGCATGCCTATTATTATGATTACTTACACCCCCATATTTATTTGTTTTATTTGACAGGTGACACACAGCATGCAAGTTCCTCTTTCTTACGCTGATGCTGTGATTGGGGCAGCTGGTGCCAGTATCAGCTACATCCGCAGGCATAGTGGTGCAACAATAAGTATTCAAGAAGGCGTTCCTGGAGAGATGACAGTGGAGATAACGGGAAGTGCCTCGCAAGTTCAAACTGCTCAGCAGCTGATCAAGGTATTTTTCTTTGTCTTCTTAGATTGTATCAGTATTCTTATGCTCTTATCATCTGCATTTTGACTAAAATTCATGTGATATAGTGCTGATCTATTTCCTAGTATCTCGTATTGTCATCCTATGCTGTGTTATGCATTTATGTGAGTCCACCTTACCTGCCAAGTACAAACTGGATACACCTGCGGGTCATTTCTACTTGGCTACTTAGCTGCACGGCTTCATCCTCGGTGGGTCATTTGATTTATGTTATATGTACACAACTACACACACCTAATTCTCTTAAAAAGAAAAGGATGTACACACAAGACACAACTCTTCCATCAACACACATGCACTTGAAGTGCACGAAGTGGACAGAGGAAAAATCATCATGGCTTCATACTGCAAGTCTGTAATCAGTGAGTAAATCGTTGTGCTCACTTTCCAAGGTTGGTCATTGCTAATCAACCATCACAAGTTGCCAACTTGAATTTCAGAAGCTACAATACTGCCGCTACAGATATCAAAACCTACAACAAGTTGCCAACTTTTCATTTTGGTTGACATGTTCTCTGTCCATTGCACTTTGCAATACCTTCTTGTCTTCTGTTAATTCAACAGCGTGCTCCTTTTCTTGCAGAATTTCATGGCTGAAGCTTCTCCCCAAGTTCCCCCACCAGCTCACGCACCTCCCCCTCAACCAGTTGACGCGAGCTACAACTCTTACCCGCCGTACGGAGGAGCATCATACGGATCCCCTCCAGGCGGTGCGGGTCCTGGTCCTCACAATGGAGGAAGCTATGGTGGCGCACCCTACCCGCCGAACTACGGATACTAGTTGGAAGGAAAGGATCTAGGCTTTAGAGAGAGGGGTTTCGGTTTTGTTGGTCAGTCTGCTCATCTTTTGCAAACTTGAGATTATTAGGATCTCTGAACTTTTGGTGGTGTAAACTGCTTCTTATGCCACTGACAACTGTTCTCTGATACACTATTCTGGTGCTGTAAACTTAACCATTAACCTAATATCTCCTTCATACTCTCTAGCTAATTATGCTTTTGCTTAGGTGAAATATTAGTAAGAAACCGTTGAGGTTGCTACTGGTGTAACCGGACTTATTGTCGCAGGTACCCATGTTCCATGAGCATCAAGGCTCATGCACCCATGATAGGGAGTGGAATAAAGGATGGTGAACATTGAACAACAAAGGGGTAAGCAATCAAGACCTTAATGCCCAATCAACTTGAGCATCTTGGAAAGGCGAGATACCGCTCCCAGTTCATTTGGCCGGGAGAAACTGCAATTCTACAGGACGGTTTGATCCGGTTCGTCTTACATCAATGACTACGGTAGATACAATTGCGTTTGGTTCATTGAATCGTGTCTTACTACCTAACGCCGACTTTAGAAAAATCTGATTAAACCAGCTAGAGATTTCAGAAGGAAAGGACAAGCTAGCCTAAGTAGCTAAGCAGTAAAGAAAATGTTGGGTCTCTTGTCATTTAATCCATGTTGATAAAAACTTCGTTGTTGAGGGACGACATACGTTTTAGTCGTCTCCAAGTCAAAGGTCTTCAACGGCCTTCAACCCTTAAGCTCTCTGACAGAGCGCTGCAAGAGATCTCCCCAGAGCCAACTCTAGTGAAGGTGCTTGGTGCGGGAACGGAGGGAAGTCCTCTCACCCCACGGACGTACCCTGTGGGCTTCCTAGATAATGTGTTGAGAGGAGGTTCCTTTATCCCCCATTGACGTACTCCGCGGGCGTGCCACTCCTACCTTATGGGCTCCCCAGATGGGGTGTTGAGGGGAGGTTCAATCAATTCCTGTTGGCACACTCTGCGGGCGTACCCCATGGCCTCTCCACTCATACCCCGTTGGTGTATCCCATGAGCCCTCCAAGGAGTCTTATGGCGTGGGGTCTCGAGAGATCTCCTCCACTCATACCCCGCTGGTGTACCCCATGAGCCCTCCAATGAGTCATGTGGCGGGGGGTCTCGTGAGATCTCCCTGTACCCTGCGAACCCTCCAAAGGGGGTGTTGAGGCCTTGAGGGGAGGTCTCATACCCTGAGGTTCTCTCAAAGGGAGTACGTGGAGTGTTCCTCAGCCCAAGTGGCCTTGCCTCATCCTCCACGAGCGACCTCCTAGAGAGGAGGCTTGATGCTTCACGAGGGATGGCGCCCGTCCATCGAGGTTCATCACCGAAGTGCTACGAGAGATTTTCTCATGCCTCGCGGGCTCTCTAGAGAGCACTTGGGGTGATATCTAGCCGTCCAAGAGGCCTTGCCCCGCCCCCTATCTGTAAAGCACGTGGTAGAGGCGAGAGGTCCAAGAGAGCGCGCCCCCAAGCGCCCGTGGAGATGGATGGACCCCCTTGCGCTACTTGGGACCATCGCTGAGTGGGGTCTCTAAGCCCCCTGTGGGATCCTAGAGTCAGAGGCATACACCTACGAGATGATGACGTGGAATCTACTACCTCCACACTAGAATGACCAAGATACCCCCGCCTAAGCCGCTCTAGTAGGGTAGGATGGTATTTGTGTAACAGGCCGAGTGACTATAAAAACTCATTGTAATCCATACTTATAACTTGACCTCTCATTGAATACAAGTGCCACAACTAGTATATCCCTCGGGGAGCCTGGACAAGGAGACACCCCTCTACTCCCCACCAGGGAATACATCGACAGGAGTAGAGCGCTTGCTTAGCGTCCGAACATGTATAAACCCTCACCTCACATTCTCTCGTGGACGGCGGCCCGTCGAATAGCCGGTATCCGCCCCCTCACTCCCGTGCCTCGTTTCCAAACATACGACATTCCTCTTATCCCACCTTGGGATTGATTAGCTTGGATGCAACCATAGAGTGCCAATGTAGGAATTAGGATCGCAGAGACATGCCATATATCGCGGCCGGGCAACGTGCACAGATTTGGGCCATTTTTATTTTCTACAAGCTTGCAAGCAATCCTTGACTTAGTAGCAAACTACCAGCAATCGACTTAATTCCTTTGCAGTGTGCTACATTTTCAGACTTAGGCGGGCGGCACGTTTTTGGAGACCTCAGAGACCCAATGACAATAGTTTTCAGAGTCACTTGGTTGGATGCAACCCACAAAAGCACTGTTGGTTTCTTGCAAGACACAGCTCTAGATGAGAAACGAGTGGCTTTTGTACCGACAAAGATACGTTTTCGTGCGTCAAACCTAGATAGTTCTGTATTTGTTAGTGTTTAACATCGTATACGAAAAGTCAAAAACATGGCTTAAAGAAAATGGAGGGGGTGTGGGGAATGGGAGCACATGATCATGATCCAGGCGTTAATCAAAAGAATACATCTCGATATCCATAAAATCGATTTGGCGACCATCTATCATTTTCATTAATGTCTCTAGTGAAATTAATCAGAAGCTGCACTGGAGCAAGATGTGACAACCATTGTGACGGCCCGCCTTTTTAGGGGCAAAACCAGACGCCGACAAACTACCCAGGATGACAATACCGAACCAAGCATATTATTGCCAGCAAAAGTCAAATTCCAACATTTTTATTCAATATAAGGCCTAACGGCCAGGGTTTTTTAAGAGGCGCAGCAGTGGCCTCGAATAACTTACAAGCAAACACCGCACAGCAGCCTCGAGCAAAAGACTAAGACCTCAAAACCAAATTACCATTTACGCACTCTCGAACGCCCAGCCTTCTTCATACTCCGAGAGGGGGTCAAGGTTGCAAGGGTGAGTACGGAGTACCTCAACAAGTCGTGACGGAAAACACCGAATATTACATGCAAGGGTGTAGTACAATATTGGTACAAGGTTAAAGTATTTGTGGATTCAGTTTTATTTGTAAAATAATTTCAAATTTTAAACAAAATACATAATAATAGTAATCCAGTGTGTTTTCATTCACAAATTAATCACCATTAAACCAAATTATCAAACATGCACCAAGATCTACTTGAGCTTGTTTACGGATTCACCCCCAATTAAACTTAGCTTCATTTACCTAAGCACGGCAGATTCAATACCATTTATTCACTCGCAGAGGTGTTCAGCTTTACCCACAAGATTCCACGATCGCAATGCTAACTCGAGTTTAACACGCAACTTAAATGCGTATGGCGGCCGGATCGAGGTTATCATAGCTTTTCGCTGACATTTCCTCTTTAGTCCCTATCCGTAGAGTTTTGGTCCACATTAACTCGGGTCCCCACGGGCCAGGGGAGTGCCGGGTCCCGCTTATTGTGGACACCTACCGCTGTGAACCCGAATGCCACAGCTTCTGCACACTTCTGCTTCACTCCCATAATCATTGGACCATCTCTCCACACCCTGGGAAGGTAACTCCCGCTTCCTATAGGTATTCCGAGGGAAAGTACAATGTACCGAAAGCTATGTTGAGTCAAGCCAACGGTTGACCTACTTCAACCCGTGGTTGAACGAAGTTTATAAGTTATTCACTTTGCTCAAGGGGATTATTATCCTTACATTGCCAAAGACCAAGCCTTTTCCGATCCACAAACCAATCCGCAATAACCGTACTCACCACCACAACCAACCATGGCATTAATCATCACCGGGATTGGAACTCATCCACTCCGGATTTATCCACTGTTCCCCAAACCGTGAGCACTTTTCCAAATGCAATCGAATCCAAGGTTCTAGCCTTTCATTTCCATTCTTAAAAAGCATTTGACTAGACTATTAGATAATAATAATTTATACAGAATATTAAGTAACCTAAGGTTACAAGGATATAATTAGGTTCAATAATTTTCAAGGAAGTCTTATGAGCAAATCAAAGATTAACTAAGTATCATGTCATTCTAAACTAAAATGTATTTGCATTATTTCAATATACAAGAAAGTAATGCGGTAGAAAATAGTAATTAACTAAAATAAGGCATGAATAGGTTCAACATGTTCAAAGGTGTACTACTTGCTCTTTGTCGGGTGATCTGACGGACGTAGTGTCGTTTGATGCTGGCCGAATCGTTTTGCTCCGTCCGGTCCTGCTCCGGAATCATGGCGCCTCGGAATCGCCCAACGTCCGGTTAACGCGTAAAAGGACGAACGCATAATAAAGAAACGAAAACAAAAGAAACTCAAACGAACGGAAAACGGAAATCGAATCCTGCCGAGAGAGAGAAAGGAAGGGCGACGGGCATTTTGAATTTTGGAGACTCCGATTGAGGAACGGAGGGCATTTTTTGGACTCGTGGATCGAGACGGTTCGAATATGTATTCTGGCTCTTTTGGATTTTTCTCGATTTTTGGGAAATTTTCGGGCATTTTTGGGATTTTTAATGGATTAATACGATTTTAGAAATTAAAAAAATCGAAGAAAAAGGAAAACGGGGTTTCGATCGGGCCGCTAAAACCAATTTGGCTTGGGCTTTAGCTGGGGCGACAATAACGGGTTTACTAACTCATGGCACAAAGCCAGATCGACGAGCGGGGCCCGAAAGCAGAGAGAGAGAGAGAGGAGGGAGGGCCAAGCGACGGTCCCGGTCCAAGAGAGAGAGAGAGGGTCGACGGTGGGCACTCGTGGCAAAGGACACGGGGGAGGGCGGCCGGAGCGGGGCGGCGCGAGGCCGAGGAGGGTGCCGGAGGTGGAGAAGGAGAAGAGGGTTTTGCGAAATAGGGCACGGGAGGGCTCGGGGCTTTGGGAAAAAGCAAGAGGAGCTCACCACGAGCCTGGAGCACGGCTTGGGGGAGACCGAGCGGCGGCGGAACGGCCGGGTGACGGCGGATTGCCGGAGAGGAGGGAGAGGCTGCGGCCTTCACACGGGAGAGCGCGGAAGAGGGGAAACGGGAGAGTGAAGGGCGGCGTGCTCGACGAGCGAGAGAACGGGACCGGAGGGGGCTTAAATAGCGGGGAGGAGTAGGCGGGTCGCTCTACCCATGATTTGGCACGCGACACCACAGTGGCGACGGATTTCGGACGGCAGCGCACGGGCTCGATGGCAGCGCGGAGCAGAGGTAGGGCATCGAGACTTACGCCGGGCTAGGGCTGGGAACAAAGGGTCACGGCGGTGATGGGCGAGTTTCGCCATGGCAGCACGCCGGGAAGACGACAGTGAGAGGCGATCTACGGGCGGGCGCTGATGCGACGACAAGGGCGCGAAGGGAGAGTGGAAGCGAACGCCAAAAGGGAAAGCTGACATGCACCGAAACTTTCCAAAAACGGTAAGAATCCAAAATCACCAAATAAATTAATAAAATCCAAAAAATAATCAGAAAAATCATAAAACTCAAATAAGGTCTAATTTAAACCTAATTTGAAAGTTGGGGTATTTCAACCTACTTCTTAAAATAAATCTCGCCCCCGAGATTCATTCCGCCTGGAAAGAGGTTGGGAAAATTCGCCGCAATCTCGACTCTTTTCCCATGTGGTTTTCGTGAGCTGCAGTGATTCTTCCACAATACCCTAAGGCAGATTCTCGACATCTTTATTTTCAAGTTTCCTTTCAACTGCCTCAATAATCCCGATCGTTCCTTCAGATAGGTCGACCATTCCAGAGGTCAATCTCTTCTAACGGTATTTGCTCACTGGTTGTCGAAGACACTTCCTTAATTGTGACAGATAGAAATACATTGTGTACTTGTGCCAATTCAGACTTAATCGCAGCTTTGTAGGCTACTTCTCCAATTCGGCTTATGATCTTATATGGTCCAACATATCTCTGCCAATTTTCCTTTAATCAAATCTATGCACAAAGCTGAATGGTGTTACTTTTAAATACACAAAATCTCCAACTTGGTAATCGATAATTTTTCCAAGGTTTTCAAGTACGTGATTCTTCCAATCGCATTTCGATAAATTCGACAAATTTCCAAATCGCTTCCATGATTTCCGAGATCCCGAATTGCCTCTATGGAGAATCATACATCGGGAATCCAAATCCTTTGGGTAGCACTTGTCCCGATCGGCCGATGGAATCGCCCTTTCTCGAGGCAAAATGTGAATTTTCGATAAATCCTAACCAATCAGAATTTGCATGCCATTCCTCCGATTCTCGCTAATCTTCGCACCCGGCCTACTTATCCGGTCTTAGCTCCTTATTTTTCATCCGAAATGGCGTGGGTTTTGAAGGTCGATATTTTTCTGACATAATTTCCTTTTTGGAGCCAGTGTATCCTTTCTCTTGCACTCAATTTATTGGTGGTGATCCTTTTACGGACTTTTGTATCCTGAACGAGCTGGGTCCCACTGCTGTTTAATCTTAGTCCTTTATTCTGTCCAATGGTTCGATATTTCCTTCCGTGATGTCTGTGTTGTCTTGGTAACCGAGGTGGTGTGGAGGCTTTTGTGGACAGCAATAGGTGGCCTAATTGGGTCTCAAGTGTTTAGAGCGTAGGTTCTCGACATTTTCTTCAGACTTTGGTCGTTTCTTCTCTGTTTGTCTACCTGGCTGAGGGTGGAGTACTGTGTCAAAGTTCAAACCGGTCCTTGTAGTCTTATTCAGACTTTCCCTGAACATTGAGCTAAACTAGCTCGCAATGTGACTCGGGGATTCTTTGTGGTCCATCAATCTGGGTTGAATCTAATTCTACTAAATGGTTCTTTCCAAAAGATCTCCCTGGTAGGTCAATCCATTAGTGATGTTTCATCCTGTGGGCCAATCCTGCCGATTCTTTAGGTGACCTAGTGGCAAAAGTCTTTTATTTTCTCCCATTTCTATACGGGCAATCGTAAGTGGTGGTGGCATCCGGGCTATTATTTTGGTGGTCCATCTTATCTTCCCCTGACATACTTTACATCCAAATCCAACCACGTGTTTATTCATTACTTTCACAAGATTCTTTCTTCAATACCGTGTATATCCTTGCGCTCAAGAGAGCGCCGACTATTTGGGTGGGTGAATTTTGTCAAAATCAATCCTCTTATATCCTTGTCTTAATAAACCAATTGTTTTCAAGGAAGCCTTCTCGCCTTTCTCGACACTATCTCCGCGGTCTAACTGCGCGTGAACTCGCATTCTAGCCGAACGGTCCTTTTTCTTAAATCATTTAATGGCTGCCTTCTTGTGCAAACCTTAGCCATCATTATGGTTTTTTACTTTTCCTCTGGTGATTCCGATTTTGAGGTTGAAACTCAAGTCCAATTATTTTCCTTTATTGCCTATTCTGACTGCTGTGTTTATCCAGAGGGTCGCCATTCTAGGGTGCCGAGCTAAAGGTTGGTTATTTCTGAATAATTTTTTTGGCTAATTCTTGTCCTATCATTCTGGGAGAACTCTCGACTCTCGTCACCGACATGGGTTGCTTCCATTCCATCATTACTTGGTTGTTGAGATCATTTTTATTCCACCTCTCGGTGATGTGTCACGGGAAGAAGTCTTATTTCATTCCATCATGAACATTCACACGCTCATGAGTCAAAACAAACCGCTTTATTACCAATATATTGTTCGCATCTTACATTCTTGATAGTACAAGTTGATCCTAATCTTTATCCCTTGATCTCCATATCCAAGTTACCACTTTCAAACCGCTATTAGTCTACTTCGCTGCTTTGAATTTCCAAAGAATTCCTTATTAACGGTACTTGTTACGATTGTCGCCTTTGGCGGTGACATGATTGGACATCTTCGGCCGGTGTCTTTCATTTGTCCTATCTTGTATCTTATTCCTTGGGTATCTCTCGTCGCTATGTGGACGGGTCACTAGTCAGTTTGGCTGGTGGAGGTGAGGGTCTATCACTGCCTGGCTACCAGTGGTCGGTAGACTTTTCTTTGGGCAATTGGCGCCTGAAATGTCCCTTCTGTCAGAATGATAGCATTTATCCCACCGTGGGGACAATTGCGACGGTTGGTCTCCACTGCAGCTTGTAGCACTTAACTGATTTGGGGGCCATGAGGTTTCAGTGTTGGCTGCTCTTTTTCTTTTGAATGCTTTTTGTTAGGGAATCCTGGGTGAGGATCAGTCTTTCCTCCGATCCGGGTGGGAGTCGTGATCCATGTCTCGTTGAATCTCTCTTTCTTTTTCATCATTTTTAATTCATTCCGGCTTCTTCTGACATATCCGCTTGTCCATTTCTCGATTTACATGTCTTTTATAAAGCCGAGGTGTGGAACTTCGTGCCCTCTCAGAATTCTTCCAAAGATTCTTTATCCTACTAGCCTCGAGGGTCCATCTCCTTGGGAATATTATACTGCAAAGTAGCCTGATTCATGCAGATATCCCATCGCACTTTCCTCTTGTCTCAGTCCGCATTTCCTTGGGTGTGTCCTTGAGGTTTTTCAACTAGCCGCTCAAAATTCTTTTCCAATAATCAAGGTATGGTGCCTTTCTGCTTGTTGTCCTGCTTCTTCCATTATGGCCAAAGATCAGCTAGGTTGATCAAGTGATTTATCGACTTTCATTTCCTCGCCGAAGCCATTATGCAGAATTTTGATCCAAAATCAGCCATGGTCTCAATCTGACTTTCTTTTCTGGCCTCATAGCAGGTTTTGAGGAAAGCTAAAAGACAGTAAGAATTTAGGCATGAAGTGAGAATAGCAAGAATAGATGGGGCTCGATGAATTGAGGGAACCTTTGAATTAGACGGGATATATTGATAGTTTAAGCAATCAAAATCACAGAGATAGAGAACTTAGCAATTTTATAAGACATGGACCATGTAAAACCGCTTTTAAGGTTCTGATAACCCATTTTACATTACAAAAACCTAAAATAAAGAAGGGCACAACTTCTACGACTAACGGTCTAACTATCGCGACGGCATCATCCTCAAGTCAAGTAAAATCGCGATTTTGAATTTTAGATGGGCGTATCTAAACTTTAAAACAAGACCTAAGGGATAAGAAGCTCTAAAGAAGATAAGGTAGCGGGAAGAAGGAGACAGCAATAATACTTATATTTTCGAAATTCATTTTGTTTGTATATCAAAATAAGTTTTGAAAGGTTCCCTAATCCAACTTAAGGTCTTAATCTATGGTCAAGCCAAAGCTCTGATACCACTTGTGACGGCCCGCCTTTTTAGGGGCAAAACCGTACGCCTCGACAGCTACCTGTGATGATTAGCTACCAGAACTAA
This sequence comes from Rhipidocladum racemiflorum, assembly GCA_036346355.1. NCBI lineage: Eukaryota > Viridiplantae > Streptophyta > Magnoliopsida > Poales > Poaceae > Rhipidocladum > Rhipidocladum racemiflorum. The sequence continues at coordinate 17,556,638 of CM070574.1, read as the reverse complement.
GCATATTATTGCTGTGCAAAAGTCAAATTCCAACATTTTTATTCAATATAAGGCCTAACGTGCCAGGTTTTTACAGAGGGCGCACAGGCCCGAATAACTTACAAGCAAAACACCGTGACAGCAGTTCGAGCAAAAGACTAAGACCTCAAAACCAAATTACCATCTACGCACTCGAACGCTCCAGCCTTCTTCATACTCCGAGAGGGGTCTGGTTGCAAGGGTGAGTACGGAGTACTCAACAAGTCGTGACGGAAAACACCGAATATTACATGCAAGGGTGTAGCACAATATTGGTACAAGGTTAAAGTGATTTGTGGATGCAGCTTTATTTGTAACATCATTTTACATTTTAAAACACAATCCATAATAATAGTAATCCAGGGGTTCTATTCACAAAGTCATCACCATTAAAACCACATTCTCAAACATGCACCAAGATCTACTTGAGCTTAGGTTACGGATTCACTCCCAATTAAACTTAGCTTCATTTACCTAAGCACGGCTGCATTCGAATACCATTTATTCACTCGGCAGAGGTGTTCATTTACCCACAAGATTCCACGATCAAGTAATGCTAACTTCGAGTTTAACACGCAACTTAAAATGCGCATGGCCGATCGAGGTTATCATAGCTTTTCGCTGACATTTCCCTCTTTAGTCCTCTTATCCAGAGTTTTGGTCCACATTAACCCGGTCCCCACGGCCAAGGTGGAGGCCGGGTCCCGCTTATTGTGGACACCTACCGCTGTGAACCCGGAATGCCACGCTTCTCAGGCACACTTTCGCTTTACTCCCATAATCATTGGACCATCTCCCACACCCGGGAAGGTAACCTGCTCCTATAGGTATTCCGAGGGAAAGTACAATGTACCGAGCTATGTTGAGTCAAGCCAACGGTTGTTGACTCTGCCCAACCTGTGGTTGAACGAGTTTATAAGTTATTCACTTTGCTCGGGCGGATTATTATCCTTACATTGCCAAAGACCAAACCTTTTTCCGATCCACAAACCAATCCTGCATCAACTGCATACCAACACCACAACCAACCATGGCATTAATCATCACCGATTGGAACTCATCCACTCCGGATTTATCCAATTCTGCCCCAAACCGTAGCACTTTTCCAAATGCAGAATCAACCAAGGTTCGTAGCCTTTCATTTCCATTCTTAAAAGCATTTGACTAGACTATTAGATAATAATAATTTATACAGAATATTAAGTAACCTAAGGTTACAAGGATATAATTAGGTTCAATAATTTTCAAGGAAGTCTTATGAGCAAATTCGGCATTAACTAAGTATCATGTCATTCTAAATTCAACATGATTTGCATTATTTCAATATACGTGAAAGTAATGCGGTAGAAAATAGTAATTAACTAAAATAAGGCATGAATAGGTTCAACATGTTCAAAGGTACCGCTTGCCTTGCCGGGTGATCTGACGGATTAACGGCGTCGCTGATGCGTCGAACTGGCTTTTGCCCGTCCGATCCTCAAGCCCCGAATCAATGGCGTTCTCGAATCGTCCAACGTCCGGTTCTAACGCTAAAAGGACTTAACGACACATAAAGAAACGAAACAAAAAGAAATCAAACGAAACGGAAACTAAATCTAACCGCCGAGAGAGAGAAAGGAAGGGCCATTTGGGCATTTTGAATTTTGGAGACTCCTGATTGAGGAACGGAGGGCATTTTTGGACTCAAGTGGATCGAGACGGTTCGAATATGTATTCTGGCTCTTTGATTTTCTTTCGGGATTTTTGGGAAATTTTGGGGGCATTTTTGGGATTTTTAAATGGATTAATACGATTTTTAGAAATTAAAAAAATCGAAGAAAAAGGAAAACGGTTTCGTTCATCGGGTCTAAAACCAATTTGGCTTGGGCTTTAGCGCTGGGGCGAAGGCCACGCCGCCTAACTCCATGCCGCGATCGACGAGCGGGCCCAGAAAGCGAGAGAGAGGAGAGAGGGGAGGTCAAGCACGACGGGGTGGTCCGGCATGAGAGCGAGAGAGAGAGGGCTGACAAAGCGGGCCTCTGCAGGTGACATCGGGGAGGGCGAGGCAAGGCGCGAGGCCGAGGAGGGTGCCTGAGGCGGAGTAAGGAGAAGAGGGTTTTATGCAATAGGGCACTGGAGGGCCTTGGCTTTGGGAAAAGCAAGAGGAGCTCACCACTGCCCTGAGCACGGCTTGGGGGAGACTGAGCTGCAAGGAACTGTCACGGTGACTGCTGATTCGAGGAGGAGAGAGGCCGCGCTTCACACGAGAGCGCTAAGAGGAACGGGAGAGCGAGTGGGTGAGCCGACGAGCGAGAGAACGGACCTGGAGGGGGCTTAAATAATGGTGAGGAGTAGGCGTCAGCGGCCCCATGATGCATAGGCCGCGACTGCGCGCAGCGGGGCTTACGGATTCGGCGCAAAGCGACGGGGCTCTGGATGGCACAGGCGAGCAGAGGTAGGGCATCGGAGACCTTACCGGGCTAGGGGCGGCGGGGAACATGGTCACGGGCGCACAATGAGCTCGCCATGGCGTGCACGCTGGAAGACGACAGTGAGGAGGCGATTCAAGCTGGGCGCGGCGCGAGCGACGCGGCATTGGGCGCAAAGGGAGGAGGGAAGCGTAAACGCCAAAAGGGGAAAGCGCACATGCACCGAAACTTTCCAAAAACGGCAAGAATCCAAAATCAGCTCAAATAAATCCAAATAAATTCGAATAAAATCCAAAAATAATCAGAAAAAAATCATAAAACTCAAATAAGGTCTAATTTAAACCTAATTTGAAAGTTGGGGTATTTCAACCATTTCGTCATTTTGTTTTCTGAAGGAATTATGTGAAAGAAGTACAGACATATTGGTCTTAAGACCTTATGTCCAACATCAAACTCTCTGTCAGACATACGTAGTTGTACAAGGATCCAACCTTCCAATTCTTCCCTGTGCATGCTGCTATGATGTGCCAATCGATCAAGCTTTTTTTTTTGCTTGCTGATCAAAATCTTAATCATTAGCGTGCTAATAATAGCCCACAAGATGGCAAGTTAGCCTGTATTGCTCCTCAACAAGAGCCATGATAAGACAGGAGTCAGCCTGAAAAAAGAGGAGCTGCATTTCCTGGACAATTATATTGCATGCTTCGAAAGGAAAGAGGGACATCCTGCTTGAAAGTCAGAATATGCAGAATTGATGCTGAGCCTTTGCTTGAAGCTAATAGATCCCCTCCTTGACCTCTAGACGCTAGTACTATGTTAACCTAATTCAAGGCTTATATTTAATTCCCAATCTATTCTCGTATGAAATAATGAAATGCTAGATCTCCCAAATTAAGGCTGTACGTATGGATCGTTTTAAGACTTTGTAAGTGTAGTTGACTATGCAATAAATCATCGGTTGGTGACGCATTTTTGTCCACTGAGCTACTCCAATAATAGGACTTGCATTCATGTGATTATATCCGGAAGACCCCGTGTTCTAAGCATCATCAAGTAACGTGTTCAAATATCAACCTCTCGTTACAGGCATTAAAAGGGAACAATAAGCAAGCATATATTAGGAATGCTGATACAAATTTATTATGAACACTTGATGACATAGGTCTAACAATGCCATAAAAAAAATTTCCTGGAAAATGAATCTTCAGATAAAAGTGCCTTATGAGGTTTCATTTCTTGTCAAGACTCCAGACCTCTCAAGAACCTAGGATAGCACAGATTTATATCAAAATCATTATAGCACGAAATGCTTTACACAAAAGCAGTAGTACCATTGAGTCATTGACAAATCACATCAACTTACACCTGGAAAAACCAGATGGTTCAAATGTGTCAGTATGTTAGGATGGGCATGTAAGGACCCTGAAAATCCCATTAAGCAAATGCATTGATTACTGTTGCTAATCAAGTAATTAGCATGGAAATGGATCCTAGTCAATGCATTAAGGTGTATGATGAGGGTAGAAATACCACCATTGCCATGAATTAGTGAATGACCATTGTACCCCCTGTAGCATTGAGTCAGTAGGAAGTGAACCAAGGGGTAAAAGGTACATTGTAGCTCAGTTAGGGGATAAGATCATTGCTACAGTTTCAGCCCTTATAAACCGAAGGCAGCCATTCCCAAAGCACCACACTAGCATTCTCACTTCCCAGCCTCCCCAAACCGAGAGCATCCAGAGAGCAACCGAAGGCATCAAGGGAGGAAGAAGCAAGCTAGGAGGGGAGCCGCCGAACTGGAGCTCGGCCACCTCGACCCTCAGCCTCAACCAGCCGCACCAAGCCAAGCTGAACCAAGCCCAGCCAAGGAGAGGAGCAGGAGGGCAACTCAAGAACGCTCGACTACCTCTCCGACCACCTCTTCTTCTAGACCAATAACCGAACCATCTCCAGGAGCAAGTAAGTAGTAGTGTAGCAGCAACATAGTAGTAGAGTAGTGAAGTAGTAGTAGTAGAATAGAGTAGAGAAGCTACAACAGTAGAGTGTAGAAGAAGTAGACCGAGAAGAACACCGTGTAGATCGGGTCAAAGAACCAAGTGGCCTTAGATCTAGAGCTAGAGGGGGGGCTGCGTTGCTCGTCCCGTAGTTCATCCCACATCCCGTGCATGGATGAACCATGGTCTCGCCGCAACGCCTCCATCCCGCAGATTTTCTTTGAGCTCAGCTCATCATCGGCCCAAACTCACCTCAATAGCAGTTCAAGACTTCAGTACGACTCCCAGGAAGATCCAAACCGAAGCCACATCCAAACCCCGGAAGCAAATCCCTCATAACCGCAAGCCACAGTAAACCCTAGAACAGAGCAGGGAAGGGGGAAAACCAGTAGGGGGCCGGCTCGGTTGCGGGCGACCGAGCTGTGGTGGCGCGTGGGGTCGGCAAACCCGGGAGGAGCCGAGGCCGGCGAGCTCACCCAGTGGTGAGGTGAAACCGACAGCCGAGAGAGAGAGAGAGAGAGAGAGAGAGAGAGAGAGAGGAGTGTAGAGGAGGTGCTGCAGAGGGGGATCGCCAGGGAAGCCGAGCCGGGGAGGAGTGACCGAGGGGTGGAGAAGGGGCGTTGCCGAGAGAGGAGGAGAAGAGGAGTCAGGAGTTGGGAGGAGGAGAGTGGAGGAGTGTCGGCCCATTCGACCGAGAGAAAGAAAGAGAAAGAAAAAGAAAAGAGAGAAGGAAAGAGAAAAGAAAGGAAAAGGATAGAAGAGAAGAAAAGAGAAAAATAGGAAAAGAGGGAGAATTTGGGTTTTTAGGAAGTCTATGTTACCGTAGCTAGTTTCGTTAATTTAGTCATCCCAATAATAAAGCATTTAAAACCCGAAACCAACCATTAGAGTTTAGTAAATAAATTAGAGTCTAGTCAATAGTTGTCACTAAGAGTTGGACGCCATTAATCAGATTCAAAAGGTTAATTATGAGCAAAACTAATAGTTAGTAAATATATTTCAGATCTGGACTTGAATCAACCAGACCAAAACCAACTGTTGAGCGAGGACGATTTTACCAATCTTAATTTAGGCAAGTTTCTTTAAATCATGTCTTATTAAATGTTTTCCAATGTTTTCATTAAATACTTCACTGCATGGAAAATTTATGTTGCAACTAAAACTATAAATTGGATGCGGATGGATGGTGTAGTTGAAAAATGGATGGATGGATGGATGGATTGGTAAATGGGTTGATGTTGGAATGGTTTGTTGTGTGGATGGATGAGTTGGTGTATGTTTAATATTGGTGGGTAGAGGACGCCGATGAGAAGGGTTGTAGGCCGATGGGGTCCTCTACATAGGTTATTATATAAGGTCAAACAATCTAACACTTGGGCAATGAGCCGTAAATGAGTATCAACCATAGTGTGAACTATTCAGTCAGAAAAAGTTGTCCTAGGATGGTATTAATAACTCCACCATGGGTAAGTTAAGGGGCACGCCTCTGGGATATGCCGGTAGACCCAGAGGACTAAAGCCAATTGGACGGCGATATATTTGAAGCCAGTGGGTTACTGCTGTTGGTACGGGGTAACAACTGTATCTGCGAGTTGTGGATGACCTTGGTGGGTGTCCCCAACTCGAGTGCAGGGGTGGATAATTAATACTAGACTGGTGATAAATGTTCTGGGGCATCTCAATGTCACTATGGGTAAAGTGGTACAAACCTGTGCAGGGTAAAATCATGATCATGCCAGTCTCTTGGAATGGAGACTATGGAAGCTAAGTATGTCTCTATACGAGTGTTAGTAGCATTTTGGGATAATTAAAATGACACAACTTTCTTAATAAAGCTCTATTTTATGAAAAGTGGATTTTGAGAGGAAAAGGTCTTGGATGGACATGAGTTGGATGATGTGAGGAAAAATTCATCTATTGTATTTTGCTATTAATGCTTGCTGAGTACTTCTGTACTCACTCTTGCTAAATCTCCCTTTTCAAGAATCGGGCTCCGATGTTCAAGCATCCGGATGGTTTGACAAGGCGGCTGAGTTCTAGCAGGAAGGATAGAAGGATGAGTAGCCGTGTGTCGGCTTCGTCAGGCTTTTGGGTGTAATTATTATCTATGTAATATCCTTTTGTTGTACTTGGATCGGATGTACAACTAAGGTACTGGACATGTAGCCTGCGTGGCATGCTTTGTAATATAATTATAATCAGTCTCTAATTATTGTTCTGTTGCAACACTCTGAATACGGTGTACTAATTGACAAAATATCGGGTGCGCTCGATGTTTTGATTAGTTAGTATACCGATATTCGTGTAATTAACTCAGTATAATGACAGTGAAGCTGTTAATTACCTGGGCTAATTACCCGGGTCGTCACAGGGCACCTTTGATTCTGGAGTGATTCTTCTGTCAAAAGAAATTTTATTTTCAACAAAGCAAAAGCAACATACAGAGGCAAGTCATTGCAAGTAAACTTGTGCACGCTAAAAGCCAAGCCTGCCATCCTTTCCTAAGCTTAAACAATGTTCAGTTGTTCACTTTCCTTTCCTCAATTTTCTTTCCCACTCTTCAAACTCACTCCCACCTTGAGCAAAGTCATCAGTCACTATCTAAACAAGCGTTCTTCCTCCGTCAGCTCTTAATTTGGTGCGTCACAACTCACAAGAAAGGGAAGAACAGCTTGTAGCTCAGGAAGGGCCAAGCAGGCAAGCAGCTCATCGGATTCCCAAACGACTCCATGTTTGTTACTCGTACTTTCGCGATTCGCGAGACCTAGTTTCACGTGACCGGCCCGGTCATCCTTCAGCAAAGGCTTGGGCGTCGGCGTTTCCTGAATGGAGCGCGACGATCTCCGGCTTGCCCAGGTCTGGGCAGGCTGTGTTGGTAGCCAGGTATGGCTGTGCTCGCCTTCGTATTTGTAGTAACCCCTGCATTGGATTCTGTGGAGCCAAAGAAAAGATGCGGAAAGAAAAACAATCAACAGCGTGAGCTTGCTTTCATGGTATAGGCACAATTTCCTATCATTAAGGGCAGGCATTAAAGCTTCAGATGAGGTGGGGGAATGAGAGCAATCAAGATTAGGATGTAGAACAAGCATGGCAATCAAATGCGAGTTGCATTAACAATTCTCCTGGAAAGCCTGCCTCTAGTATGCCCTCCTCCGCCGCCGCCGCCGCCGCCATTGCTGAGGAGGGAGACCACCTTCCTGAACTTGCCACAGACTTCTCCTGTCTCTGAAGATATGCTCCTGAGCAGGGCTGGATCCAGAGGCGGAGCCACGGCCGGGGCAGGGTGGGCCCCGGCCCCGGTCGGAGCGTTAGTGTCGTTACTGTTTTTTTTTATTTTTGTTTTGTGTAGTTACTGAATTTTCTATTTTGAAAATTTCTCTCGCTTGGAGCGATATCAAAAGAATAAAGCATCAAACTAGGTCGAGTCTCTTCCTTCATGGTAAAGATAGTTGTTATGTGTGAGTTAATTGTTGGCTGCTCATTTTCATCTGATTTATTTTCAACATAAAGATTCGTAATTATATTTACAATGCATTTTTTTCGATAGAGAGGACATCACAAAGATGATGTCCCAGTTCCTATTTAAGAAACTGGATTCAGCAGTACATAATTCAAGGACAAATATTTGCAATGCATGCAGGTCCCACCTCACAGGAAAGCATCAAAATTTGCAAAGAGAGTAAGCTTTACTGTCAACTCGAAAATATCAACTATCGCCTCATGTGAAATAATTAGTGGTACGTTTTCATTCAAAAATTCTTGCAAATTACAAGTGTTACATATTGTATTTATTATATACTGAGCTTTAAATATCAATCATCAGTAGAGATTCACTTCTTTCTTGGCCCCCTCCTTTGTAATTTTCTGGCTCCGCCACTGGCTGGATCCTTGCATCGCTCGAAAGGAACCCACATGGCGATGGCGCCGCTCAAGATATCGCGACAGGTTGCCGGCCCAAGAAGGCACCACCCAAACCGCACCAAATTCGCACCGGAAAAGGCCGCGACAGCGAGCTCACCGGCGCGAGGACGAGCGTGGAAGAATAGAAGAGATTGCGTTGGACGGAATAGAAGAGAGAGGAGTGGGAAAAAAAACGTGTCTTTCGCGCGCAGGTATATAATTGCAGGGAAAATTTGCCGGATCTGAGGGGTGCGTAACGTTCGAAAAGGTTGCGTTGCTCGCGTGGCCTGGCGTCGTAGAGGGATCGCGGCCGTTGGGTGCCGAGATGAACGGCTGCGCGCGGTTGTTATTTTCGCGAGGAGTGAGTCGTTTTCCGTTGTGGTCAACAAAGTCCAAGACAGGGGTCAGTGACAGCATCTTTATTGCGCGGTTTATATCTAAGACGGATATTATAAAACGTAGTAGATACTAATAAACGATGAAAGCTATGGAGGCCAACACCTAATCAATTACAAGAATTTATTGTTTTATTCATTGCGTTTATGCCATCTGAAAGTTAGAAGAAAGAAATCACAGAAAATTTCCTCAAAGTGTTAAATCGAGTTTTTCGAGGAACTTTCTGCTCCGGCCATTTCCTTTCGCTAAGAGCATCTACAATAGTATGTCTTTAAATGTTATACATAACATCTCCATTAATTTGTATTTTATATTGTTTTTATCACATTGCTTCCCCCATATTTCATCACTTTTAACGTTGGTTTACTTGATCATATTCTCTTCCATAAGAGATATCACATTCTATTTCCTTAACTCCTCTCTTCTTTACATAGGATTTTGATAATATTTTAATGCTACGAGACAGCTGAAGTGACACTATTAAAGATGCTCTAAGACGGACAAGGATCACATGCAGTTTCTATTATAACTACAACTTAAGCAGTTGCGTGTGAGACGTTGGATTAAAAGGCAACGGTTCAGATCGGTTCGAAGTACCGTAGCAAAAGCATTGTAGCAAATGGTACTGTAGCAGTAATGTAGCAAAATACTGTAGCAAACAAATTTGGACGATCTAGACCGTTCGGTTGCTCGATCGGACGACTCACACCTGTGGGAACTGCTTAGGTTGCAGTCCCACATAGACTATAAATTATTCCTGCCCCCCTAAGACATATTTGTGCAACTTTAAAAAAAAAAAAAACGGAGAAGCACCTTAATTCCCCTGTTTCTCAGCTGTGTGCTGGACCTGCTGGCGAAGAACTGAGACAACCTCTTTCGCCATACATAGGAGACAGGCAAACATCAGTAATGCCATGTAATTGAGGCAAGCCAAGAAAGAGTGCGTGTAAACCATGCAAAGATCATCATCAGCTTGTTCTCATGAATGAGACACACACAATTAATATATTGTTAAGAATCTAACCAAGCAATTAACACGAACATGTACTACTAATTAACCCATTATTAACACGATAACAACCGGCCATATCACATACTCCACGTCAGCCGCGGTTAGCTACTGCTGGCTGACCTTGTTGAGCAGCGCGGTGGCCATGGTGGTAAGTTGGTCGAACTCGCGGTTGGCCCCGGCCATCCTCGCGGCGGCCGCCGGCGCGGCGAACGCCGCCTCGCAGCCGATGCCGGCCTGCCCCGTCAGCGCCAGCAGCGACCGCGCCGCCTCCCAGCTCTGCGCCGAAGCGTACCCGCGCATGAACTGCAGCGCCGGCACCGACGTCCCGTACAGGATGCCGCACGCCTCCAGGCCGTCGCGCGCGGTGGGGTCGCGCTCCCCGCGCGCCAGCGCGGACACGGAGTCCCGCGCCGACGTGCCGCGCGCCACGGCCAGGTCCACCGCGATGAGGAGGTGGCCCTGGCGGTCCGCCGAGGCGGCGCCGGGGCTGGACCGCAGCGCCGCAGCGCAGAAGCCGAAGTCCACGAAGTCGCGGATGGCGTTGCACGAGTCGGCGACCGTGTCGACGGGGCGGGCGCCGCCGACTGTGAGCGAGACGGCCACAGCGACGACGAGGAGGGCAGCGGCAAGCAGTGGGCTCCTCATGATTTCTTTCTTTCCTTTAGCAAGTGTGTGCTCTTCCTTGGTGGTTGTTGACTGTGTATTTTGTTTGGAGACCTTCATCGAGATGTGGTTGGGTGAGCGAACATAAATGGATGCACGCGATGCATATGTGCATGGATCATCGGGTTTGCATTCTCGTTTGGAGGTAGTCTAGTTGTGTGTTTGGTTAGAGCATCTCCAGCAGAGCCCCTAAACCAGCCCCTAAACCTTAAAATAAGGAGTGTAGTAAAAAAAACAGATCCAGTAGGGTCCCAACTCAAGCCCCTAAAATTAGGAGGCCCCTAAATTTGCCTCCTCAGCCCCAATTCCCAGGGGGCCCCAACTCAAGCCCCTAAAATTAGGAGGCTAATGTTAATATGCTTATGTTTTATGTATTACAAATATTTTTGATTGAATTTTAGTGGTATCAAATGAAGATTATACATAGCGGATATGTCAAAATAGGAGAAAAAATAAAATAGGGGCTGAGATTTAGGGGCTGTTGCTGGACTTGTGCTCTGAAAACAGGACCTCAAAAAATAGGGGGAGTCCCTAAATCCAAAATAAGGATCCTGTTTTAGGGGCCCTTGCTGGAGATGCTCTTAGTGGGATGGTGTGGAATGGAACCATCCCATCCCACCAAGTCTAGTGTTTTGTTGGAGAGCTGAGGATGACTTGGTTCCAGAAAAGAGAATATTTTCTCTAGATTCGGGACGGCCAGGTTCTACAATTTTTCTGGAACGCAGCCATCCCACTTGGAATGTGAGAGTGACAGTGGGCTTTGCCTGAGAATCTGGGATGTAACCATTCCATTCCACCTCACTCTCCAACCAAACACACAATAGTGTTTGGTTGCCTTCTCAACTCTCTTCTCAGCTCAGCCAGGCTGGTAGGAGTCAGGCTGAGTGGATGCAAGGAGATGTTGTTTGGTTGGTCATATGAGGTTGAACAGGCCGTACAGAGATGTTGTTTGGTTGGCTGCACTGGAATGAAAGCGATAGGCAAATTCAAAAGAGGGATAAAATAAATTTTAAAAATACTAGAAAATCAATAATTTCACAAACGAAAATAAAATTTTTAAAATATATTCTAGAAAATTAATAAATTGAAAAACTAAAATTTTAATCTTTTAAAATTTATGTAGCAAGTATGGTTTAGTTTTGTTCGAAAAAATATCAGAAACACATGTGTGAAATTGGTTTGTTAATCGGAGATGTTAATCAAAAGATATAGCAAAGAAAAAAAACTAGATAGTAAATGCTGATGTCAGCATGCATGCATGGCTCAGCAGAGCCTGGCTCTAGGGAAACGGTGGATTTTTCTCGTTTCCCTGGAGCCAGACTGAAAGATGTGTTTTGCATCTGTAGAGCTAGGCTGAGTTGACTGAGAAGACAACCAAACACACATCTTTTATATATGCAGATACAAATCTCTTTAGATGCAACCAACCAAACAACCCATACAATCTGTACATGCATGCCTCTCCGCTATCTCTGACTAAAAACCAATGCACTACGCAATATGCACGACAATTATTGGACCGAAGCTAATATGTTGTGCTACAACGTACTAACGATCTTTGGATAACCAAAATATGAATTTTTAAAATAATATTTTTTAAATAATTTTGCAAAAATAATATGCCATTTTTTTTTAAAAAAATTACACCTGGTAACAAGGTATGCCGCCAATTCAAATGACGACAGAAATTTTAATCTTATCGGCTAAATAAATCCATGAAAAATAATACAGTACATCGGTCAAATTCAATCCGTGACAAAACAGACTGAAATGGCAACAGAGGCTCTGTAGTCAATTAAAATGACGATAGAGTATTTTTGTAAAAAAATAATTCGATGTATTACTTTTACAAAAATATTTTTTTTAAAAAAAACTCATCAAAATAGACTTGGAACCGTCGAACATGCTTAATTATCTGCACCGTCCGATAAGAAATTAATCTATCGTAGACAGCACCCTCTCCTCGGCTAAGAGAGAAGAGAGGGCCTACTTAGGGCATGTACAATAAGACCATCTCAATTGGTTCTAAGCTTCTACACATCATCTTTGATCTACATGGAAGAGTGAGAAAAGATGAGAGAGAAGAGAGCTGGATATAATTTAATAGCCAGCCTTGCATAGAAGCCTATGTATATTATTTATGTACAAGAAAAAAGAGATAATTATTGCACATACAGAGATAACTCTTAAAGATAGTATACAAGCTTATTTTTAATTTACGATTAATAGTTAATTTTTAGTGTTGTACTTGCTCTTAGTACACATGCATGCCCATCCAGAAAATGAGAACCGTCAAGTAGATGATGCATGTTTTTGTTAGACAACCTCGCTATCGAATAGTCCGGGGTTGCCTAATAGATCTAAATTGGAGAACAGAAAGAGAGAGCGAGAGACACAATATGAGGAGGAACGGGGTCTTCTTTATTATTCTGTATGCTTGTGTACAATGGGGTGACCCCCTGCCTCCTATATATAGCGGTTCTGCTTAGAGATAAGGAAGAGTCCATATAGGATATGAATCCGGTTTCCTAACACTCCCCCTTGGACTCTTCACTGCGAGATGCATATGCCTCATTAAAACTTCATAAAAACCAAGTGGGAAAAATAATTGGAGAAAGAGTACATAGCACACGCTTGCTGTGTTGCACGGATTGCCTCATCAAAAACCTTATGTAAGAAAACTTCAATGAAAAACTTACTTAAGGAAAAGAGTACAATCCACCCAAACTTCAATGTTAATCTTCAAGATTCACGTTGGGTACTCAAACTTCATGTTTGAGATTTATGTAGGAGTATGTGAAAATTCTCCCCCTGAAATCTGCACTTCTCTAAGCCTCATCATCCCGATTCCTCTAGCACATCTTTCAAAAGAAGATGCCGAGTGACTTAGTGAATAAATCACGAGATTTTCACACCGACTTAGTATGCAAGATCTTTATCTTGTTCATCTTATGCATTTCATGGGCATAAAAGAACTTGGGGTTGATGTGCTTCGTAAGATTGCTTTTCACATATCCCATTTGCACTTGAGCAACACAAGCCGCATTATCTTCATAGATAATGGTGGGGTTTGTTCCATGTTCAAACCACATGACTTCTGGATGTGATGAACCATTCTTCAAGCCATGCACATTCTCGAGATGCTTCATACAAGGCAATTGTTTCGAGTGGTTTGTCGACGTTGAGACAAGAGTCCGCTTAGATGACTTCCACGAAATTGCTGTTCCACCGCAAAGGAAAACATACCCGGTTGTGACTTGCCAAGATGGTCCGATAGGTACTCAAAGATCGGCATAGCCAACCAAATTCAATTCATTGTTTCTTCAGAAACAAGCCAAGGTCTTTGCTTCCTTGAAGGTAACGGAAGATGTCCTTCACCCCTTTCCAATGCCTTTTGGTGGGTTCTCGCATCAGCGCTTAGCAAATTCACTGGCTAACGCAATGTCCAAATTTAGTGCTATTCAAGAAGGTACATGAGCGCTCCAATTGCACTCAAGTATGGGAATTCCGCTCCGTGACTTCCTCCCTCTTCTTTAGGCCTGCACGGTCTAGGTCTCGCTTGGAGTGACCTTCCGACCATTGGGGTCTTTATGGGTATGCCTTTTCAAAACCAAATTTCTCCAACACTTTCTGCGTGTAGGAAGATTGGTGTACCAAGATTCCGCCTTGGACATATTAAAGTCGCAAGCCTAAACAAAACTTGGTTTTACCCAAGTCTTTCATTTCAAATTCAGACTTCAAGTATGTGCATGCTTCTTCAATTTCTTCATCCGTCCCAATGATGTTCAAGTCATCTACATAGACGAGATTATACAAAATCCATTCAGATCAAGTATAAACACACATGGACAATCTTCATTGCTGTGTAGCCTTTCTTGCAAAGAAAGTCACTTAAGCGATTGTACCACATTCTTCCCGATCGCTTTCAAATTTCATGCAAGATTTCTCCAATTTCACATCAGATAGGTTTCTCGCTTGCTCTGTCTTGGTTCGGGATATGGATACCTTCCGGTACTTTCATGTATATCTCCGAATCCAAGTTTCCATACAAGTATGCTGTGACAACATCTATTAGCTTCATTTTCAACTTCAAGTTGACTGCCATTGAGATTAAGTATCTAAAGGTAATTCCACCCATGACCGGAGAATAGGTTTCTTCATAATCAACCCCAGGACGTTGAGTGAAACCTTGAACGACAAGCCTTGCCTTGTACCTTATAACTTCATTGTTTTCATTTCTCTTCCGAACAAAAACCCATTTGTGCCCCACGGGGTTTATATGGGGAGGCGTATGCACACAGCCCAAACACCTCTCTTTTGTTTAGAGAGACTAACTCGCAGTTGATTGCCTTCTTCCAATCTTCCCAATCGAGCCTTTTCTTGCACTCTGCGAGATGCGGTTCGGGATCATGATTAATAATCGTGGCAATCTTCTTTGCAAAGTATGCATCGACATTGGTCGTTGCTCTATTCATCGATTCTCCCGTTATTACAAAGTTTAGGGCCATTTCATCATGGGGTGCTTCAGGCACTTCTACTTGCTCTTCACTGCTATTTCCCATTACAGGAGCAAGTTCCTTTAGTTTGTCTCCGCCAATGTGTGCGCACACATTATTTTCGCTTCTTCCAATGGAAGGTTCAGATCTGGAATTGCCTTTTCCACGTGCTTCTTTCCAAAGGCCAGTCTCAACTGCTCCTTCTTGCTTTGGGGCACTTTTGTGATTGGTCGTGGTAAGTCCTCTTGCCCGCTTTTCCCAGACGCCTCCGGTACTTTGGGTTTGAGAAGCCGATTTCTGTTCTTTTCTTTGAGGCCTCATGAGGGATACCTTCGCTTTCTTTGGTATTTCCACCCTCTCTCGTGCATTTCTTGCTGGTACATGCGACTTAACCACGCTCTTGAGATCACAAAAATGATCAGCAACATTTGCTAAATTCGCAAATCAATTATCTTCCGACTTCTTGATTTGCTTCATTAGTGCGAGGGTCATGCGCAGATCCGGAATGCCATATTATTTCCGGCATTTTTCATCCAATGGTTGATTCTTCCCCTAATGACGGAAACGGTCCTCGCCAAAGATACAACAATGACCTGTCGTATGCAAGTCTCCAAATATGGGTTCCAAATACTGATTATGGATGCACTCTCATAACCAACGATATCCCAGACTTGCGGAGAGGGCCCATTGCAATCATTGTGGGGTGGTATAGGTACATATACCATACAACCAAAATTTCTAAGATGGGAAATCTTCTGATGACCCCTTGCACTAGTTGCATAGGTGAATGGATGTTGTAGGCCGATGGTCTATAATTGATGAGTCTTCTGCGTGCAGATCGCGTGTCCCCAACAAGTGTTGGGCAAGTTACAACTCTGCAAGAGCGATGCGGCAATGAACTTAATCCTCTTTATTAGTGCTTCACTAGCCCATTTTGGCGTATGGACGCGGTACATAGTGCTCAACAGCTTATTCCCGCTTTGTGCAATAATCATCAAATGCCTTGGAAGTGAATTCACCGGCATTGTCCATTCGAATGGACTTCACGCGATGATCGTGAAAAGCATTCTTAATTCGATGATCTGCGAGATCGGTTTTGCGAATGCATGATTCCTTGTTGACAAAGAAACATGTATGCGACCATTTCGAGGAAGCATCAATGAGCACCATAAAGTATCGAACGGCCGACAAGGGCTGATTCGACCGCAAATATCTCTCGAATGCATTCCAGAATGCAGGATTTCATGTTGCACTTTCATAACAGAGGGTCTAGTTATTAATTTCCCGGTGGCACATGCATGGCACACAAAATCTTCGTGATTCGGGAAATTCTTAACATTAATGCCATGACCTTGTGAGTTGTTAACTATATTTCTCATCAATCTAAGACCAGGATGACATAATCTACAATGACATAAAGCAAATAATTCAGAGCTTCTAAAGACAGTCTTCAAAGAAATATATAATCAGTGTGCATTGATTTTCGTGGTAGTACAACCCAGATTCATATGAGGGACATTTTTCTAGTACCATCTTTCCATATTCCGCGTGCTTCACAATGCACAAATGTTCTTTGCCATTTTCTTCATTGGTTTCTACGTGAAACCCATTGGCGCGGATATCCTTGAAACTTAAGAGAGTGCGGGTTGATTCAGGGTACAAGAGGGCTTCTTCAATTACCAAAGTTGTACCCATTGGCAATATAATTGTGGCTCTTCCCCGAGCCTATTATATGCGTATCGCTTCGCGATAGTCGTAATCCTTCCAAATGCTCTTCGTGATTGTCTCGGAAGTATTTTGACTCTCTTAAGATGGTATTTGTTGTGCCACTATCAACAATGCATATTTCCTCCATTGGGCGCTACACGATTTCTAGATGAAAAGAAAATAATTCTAATCATACAAAGGCTAAGTAATTCAAAAATTGCTTGTAAATAAAGAATACTGAATAAAGAATAAATTGCAATTCTATTCATGAGAAAAGTATGCTCTTCGAGAGCTTACTATTCATTATGCAATCGATGTCTATGTGAGATAATTCGACAATTCATGTCAGTTCTTCAAAACTCACGTTAGATAATGCCACACCTTTGCACATTCATAAGGTTCTTCCATTAGATTATCAAGGCAATCTAATAGGAAATGGTCGCTAGATTCAATGAAATGCATAATTGAATTCTCATGAGTTTCCAAAGAAACTAAAAGAAAATAATAATTGCAAGATTCATAAATACATGATTCATAAATATTCGTAAATACAACTACGTGCATGTAGGTGATCGGCTTCAGGTAAACGATCGATTCATATGCACGATCGCCTTCGTCGATCGATTTTAACGCGGCTTCATGCGCGTGGTGCATTCGGGCTTCCATGAGCGTCGGCCTTCCTGGCGCGACGGTGGTCGCCGTGCGGCGTGCTTGAATTTCATAATAAATTATATTAAAGCAATAAATACAATGCATGGAACGAACAATAATTGCACAATTCATAAATTCATAAATGCGAAATAAATTCTCGTAAATTTCTGAATTTTTCTTAGTATTTGGCAATTTTCATTAATTATACAAGAATTTTCCAAAGATCACTTGATAATGTAAAATAAATTGCAACATGAATTAAACATGGCATAAGTCTAATTACAATTTATATAATTCTTGTTGGTCGAACGAAAACAAGTAATGAATATCTCTCTGTCAATTTGACTCTTGGCCAGTCAACTTTGCCCCTAGGGCTCACATGAGGAGGGAGCACTTCCGCTTCCGGTGCCAATTAAAGAACCAAGCCTCATGTGTGTTTTCCTAGACACCAATTGTCTCATATCTGTTTATTCATTACCAAAATCAAATCCCAACCACTCATGTTCTCATTTTATGCCATATGAAATATTCTGGAATTTTCCTAGCACTTTTCATAATTTCTGCTAATTTCCAAGCAATTTTCAATTATCAGACAACGTAAAATTTAATTTCAGCAAATATCAACATGACATAATTCATAAATTCAAAATAAACAATAATTTCCACAATTCATAAATTCAAAATAAACAATAATTGCATAATTCATAAAATACAGGAAAATAAATTCCATAATTCATAAATGCGGGACAAGTAAATTCTCATGAATTTTTAGTAAGCTAATCATAGCAAACAATGCAAAAATATATGCAAATATTCATAAAAGCAGAAAATAAGGCTAAGTATAAATTAAAACAGAGCCATAGAATTTTCTGCAATTTTCTAGATATTTTTTATATTTTTCTGGCAATTTTCATAATTTCCATGAATTTTATTCAGTTTTTCTGAATTTCTAATGCAATTACTGAAAATAAAAACAGTAAAAGTATATAAAGAATTTGGGGGAGGGCAAAGTGGTAAAATCCTTGCCCTCCCCGTGCGCCAGTTGGTTCAAAACCGAAATGAAGGGAGTGGACTTCAAGTCCAATTGCTCTTGGACTCCATGTCAAGACGGACTCCCTTCACTTTTGGACTCCAAGTCCATGTCCACACCGATTCGAGCAAGCACCGGCAAGCATGGTGGGCAGCCACGGCCACGGCTTGCTTCGAGCGACAAGCCAGAGGCCGGGCAAACGGCCGCAGCTGGAGGCCGACAAAGTCGGGAGCCTACGCGGGCGGCCGGAGCGCCACGGCAGACGGCGTGGCAGCCGGCAGCGAGCGGCAGCGCGTCGGCGTCGGAGAGGCGGCTCGCGAGAGTCGGTCATGTCGCGGCGACGGACGGTGGCCTGGGCCTGCAGTCCGTGAGCGCGACGTTGACGGATGGCGCGATGGCGCCGCGGCTGGTGCGTCGGCGAGGCGCGACAAGGAGCACAGAGCGGTCCCAACGGGCAATGCCCGACGCGGCGGCTGCGGCAGCGCGCTGGGCGAACGATGTCGCCGGCAGGTGCGATGGCTAAGGCGTCCGACGGGCCGTATGTCGCTCAAGCAACAGATCGTCGGGGCTAGCGCGGAGGGCTTCAAGCACGACAGCAGATACCGGCTTGAGCCGAAGTTCGCGCGATGGGGGCCAACTTGCGCGACAACTTTGTGGCCGAGCGGTGCTCGTGGCGAACCGTGGAGGCGCTGCGGCCGACCCGGCGATTTCTTCGAGATCGGCGTAGTGGCGGCCCAAAGGCTAGTCGCGACTTACGGCACGGCCGAGCCGATGTCGTCACGCGCTTCATGGCCATGGATAGTCCGGCCGATGAGTACTATATTTTTGTGTAGCTTCATGTCGCGTATCAAGATCTTGTCAAAACGCATTGTATTGTACCTCTTGTGTACTCTAGCTTCATGCTACTTGATGAGCACAATACCAAGATGCGTAGAATAGATGCAAAAAGGATTCAATACGAGCGATTAGATCAATCCCCGCTTCTTACCAATTCTCACCTTTCAATCTTTCTTCGAGTAGAGCTTCGTGCTGATAATGTGTTAGACAACCTCGCTATCGAATAGTCCGGGGTTGCCTAATAGATCTAAACTGGAGAACAGAAAGAGAGGGCGAGAGACACAATATGAGGAGGAACGGGTCTGCTTTATTATTCTGTATGCTTGTGTACAATGGGGTGACCCCCTGCCTCCTATATATAGCGGTTCTGCTTAGAGATAAGAAAGAGTCCATATAGGATATGAATCCGGTTTCCTAACAGTTTTTTAGGAGGCAGTCCATGGAAGGAGCTAGCTGTTAGACAACCTCGCTATCGAATAGTCCGGGGTTGCCTAATAGATCTCAAGTGGAGAATAGACAGGGAGAAAGAGAGACACAATATGAGGAGGAACGGGCCTGCTTTATTATTCTGTATGCTTCTCTTACAATGGGGTGACCCCCTGCCTCCTATATATAGCGGTTCTGCTTAGAGATAAGGAAGAGTCCATATCGGATACTTAACTCCGTTTCCTAACACTTCTTGACTCTTCACTGCGAGATGCATATGCCTCATTAAAACTCCATAAAACCCAAAGGGGAAAAATAATTGGAGAAAGAGTACATAGCATACGCTTGTGTTGCACGGATTGCCTCATCAAAACCTTATGTAAGAAAACTTCAATGAAAAACTTACTTAAGGAAAAGAGTACAATCCACCCAAACTTCAATGTTAATCTTCAAGATTTACGTTGGGTACTCAAACTTCATGTTTGAGATTTATGTAGGAGTATGTGAAAATTCTCCTCAAATCTGCACTTCTCTAAGCCTCAACATCCCGATTCCTCTAACACATCTTTCAAAGGAAGATGCCGAGTGACTTAGTGAATAAATCTGCGAGATTTTCACACGACTTAGTATGCAAGATCTTTATCTCGCTCATCTTATGCATTTCATGAGCATAAAAGAACTTGGGGTTGATATGCTTTGTAAGGTTACTCTTCACATATCCCATTTGTACTTGTGCAACACAAGCCGCATTATCTTCATAGATAATAGTGGGGGTTTGTTCCATGTTCGCACTACATGACTTCCTGATGTGGTGAACCATTCTTCAAGCCATGCACATTCCCGAGAGGCTTCATACAATGCAATGATTTTGAGTGGTTAGTCGACGCCGAGACAAGAGTCCGCTTAGACGACTTCCAAGAAATTGCCGCTCCACCGCAAAGGAAAACATACCCAGCTTGTGACTTGCCAAGATGCGGGTCCGATAGGTACCAAAGATCGGCGTAGCCAACTAAATTCAATTCATTGTTTCTTCAGAAACAAGCCGAGGTCTTTGCTTCCTTGAAGGTAACGGAAGATGTCCTTCACCCCTTTCCAATGCCTTTTGGTGGGTTCTCAGACTGCATCAAGGCTTAGCAAATTCACTACAACGCAATGTCCTGGCCTAGTGCTATTCGCAAGGTACATGAGCGCTCCAATTGCACTCAAGTATGGGAATTCCGCTCCCGTGACTTCCTCCCCTCTTCTTTAGGCCTGTACGGGTCTAGGTCTGCTTGGAGTGACCTTCCACCATTGGGGTCTTTATGGGTATGCCTTTTCAAAGCCAAATCTCTCCAACACTTTCTCTGCGTGTAGGATGCTTGGTGTACCAAGATTCCGCCTTGACATGTTCAAGTGCAAGCCTAAACAGTAACTTGGTTTTACCCAAGTCTTTCATTTCAAACTCAGATTTCAAGTATGTGCATGCTTCTTCAATTTCCTCATCCGTCCCAATGATGTTCAAGTCATCTACATAGACGGAGATTATACAAAATCCATTCGTGGATCGTTGTATAAATACACATGGACAATCTTCGCTATTCGTAGCCTTTCTTGCAGAGAAAGTCACTCAAACGATTGTACCACATTCTTCCCCGATCGTTTTAGCCCATACAGGATTTCTTCAATTTCACACTCGTATAGGTTTCTGCTTGCTCTGTCTTGGTTCGGGATAGGATACCTTCCAGACTTTCATGTATATCTCCTAATCCAAGTTTCCATACAAATATGTCGTGACAACATCCATTAGCTTCATTTTCAACTTCAAGTTGGATCGCCATTGAGATCAAGTATCTAAAGGTAATTCCACCCATGACCGGAGAATAGGTTTCTTCATAATCAACCCCAGGACGTTGAGTGAAACCTTGAGCCGACAAGCCTTGCCTTGTACCTTACAACTTCATTGTTTTCGCTTTCTCTTAACAAAAACCCATTTATGACCTACGGGTTTATATGGGGAGGCGTGCACACAGGCCCAAACACCTCTCTTTTGTTCAGAGAGACTAACTCTCATGTGATTGCCTTCTTCCAATCTTCCCAATCGAGCCTTTTCTTGCACTCTGCGAGAGATGCGGGCTCGATCATGATCAATGATCGTGGCAATCTTCTTTGCAAAGTATGCATCGACATTGGTCGTTGCTCTATTCATTGATTCTCCCGTTATTACAAAGTTTATGGCCATTTCATCATGGGGTGCTCCTGCACTTCTACTTGCTCTTCATTGCTATTTCCCATTCCAGAGCAAGTTCCTTTAGTTTTTCTCCGCCAATGTGTGCACACATTATTTCCCGGCGCTTCTTCCAATGGAAGGTTCAGATCTGGAATTGCCTTTTCCACATGTGCTTCTTTCCAAAGGCTGTGTCTCAACTGCTCCTTCTTGCTTTGGGGCACTTTTGTGATTGGTGTGGTAAGTCCTCTCGCCCGCTTTCCCAGACGCCTCCGGTACTTTGGGTTTGAGAAGCCGATCTCCTGTTCTTTTCTTTGAGGCCTCAACAGGATGAGGGATACCTTCCGCTTTCTTTGGTATTTCCACCCTCTCTCGGTGCATTTCTTGCTGGTACATGCGACTTAACCACGCTCTTCGATCACAAAAATGATCAGCTTCATTTGCTAAATTCTGCAAATCAATTATCTTCCGACTTCTTGATTTGCTTCATTAGTGCGAAGATCATGCGCGGGATCCCTGGAATGCCATACTATTTCCGGCATTTTTCATCCAATGGTTGATTCTTCTCCCCTAATGACGGAAATGGTCCTCGCCAAAGATGCAATCGAATCCGAGTCAGGTACAAGTCTCCAAATATGGGTTCCAAATACCGATTATGGATGCACTCTCATAACCAACGATATCCCAGACTTCATGAGAGGGCCCATTGCAGTCCGTGGGGTGGTATAGGTACATATACCATACAACCAAATTTTCTAAGATGGGAAATCTTTCGGATGACCCCTTGCACTAATTGCATTGGTGAATGGATGTTGTAGGCCGATGGTCTATAATTGATGAGTGTCACGCGCAGATCGTGTCCCCAACAAGTGTTGGGCAAGTTACAACTCGCAAGAGCGGTCCGGCAATGAACTTAATCCTCTTTATTAGTGCTTCACCTAGCCCATTTTGCGTATGGACGGCGGCAGAGTGCTCAACAGCTATTCCCGCTGTACAATAATTATCAAATGCCTTGGAAGTAAATTCGCGGCATTGTCCAATCGAATGGACTTCACGCGATGATCGTGAAAAGCATTCTTAATTCTCGATGATCTGCGAGATCAACTTTGCGAATGCATGATTCCTTGTTGACAAGAAACATGTATGCGACCATTTTCGAGGAAGCATCAATGAGCACCATAAAGTATCGAACGCCTGACAAAGGGCTGAATCGACCGCAAATATCCCCGAATGCTCCAGAATGCAGGGATTTCATGTTGCACTTTCATAACAGAGGGTCTAGTTATTAATTTCCGGTGGCACATGCATGGCACACAAAATCTTCGTGATTCGGAAATTCTTAACATTAATGCCATGACCTTGTGAGTTGTTAACTATATTTCTCATCAATCTAAGACCAGGATGACCTAATCTACAATGCCATAAAGCAAATAATTCGAGCTTCTAAAGACAGTCTTCAAAGAAGCATACACTGCGTGTGCATTGATTTTCGTGTAGTACAACCCAGATTCATATGAGGGACATTTTTCTAGTACCATCTTTCCATATTCCGCGTGCTTCACTATGCACAAGTGTTCTTTGCCATTTTCTTCATTGGTTTCTACGTGAAATCCATTGGCGATATCTTTGAAACTTAAGAGAGTGCGAGTTGATTCAGGGTACAAGAGGGCTTCTTCAATTACGAAAGTTGTACCCATTGGCAATATAATTGTGGCTCTTCCTGAGCCTATTATATGTGTATCGCTTCCTGCGATAGTTGTAATCCTTCCAGCGTTCTTCGTGATCGTCTGGAAGTGTTTCGACTCTCTTAAGATGGTATTTGTTGTGCCACTATCAACAATGCATATTTCCTCCATTGGGCGCTACACGATTTATAGATGAAAAGAAAAATAATTCTAATCATATAGTGGCAAAGTGATTCAAATATTGCTTACAAATAAAGAATACTGGAATAAAGAATAAATTGCAATTCGATTCATGAGAAAAGAAAATGTATGCTCTTCGAGAGCTTACAATTCATTACTCAAAATTCATTAACAACCATCGTTTCTATAGCCTGCAAACTTCAAAGTAACCCAATCTTGTCGTGCTTGGAGCAAGATGGCGGGCTTGAGTTTTCGAATCGCTTCAAGCGCAATCAGAACTCAGTGTACTCACCTCACCCATGTATTCATTATTCATAGTGGTGAAAAGTGATACCGGGAGTACAAAATTTGATCGCTTTGCTCGGCAATAGTTTGCGTGTCCTTCGAGGACCCTAAGCCTGGCGCTTGGAGCTTGCTCGCAAGTATGATCTTCAAACCTCGATGCCCATGTGAGATAGTTCGACCTTTCGGTCGGGCTTCTTCAAACTCACATTTAATAATGCCAGTATTTGCATATTCAAAAGATTCTTTTCATTAGATTACTTCGTAATCTAATAGGAGTGGTTGCAAGATTCATAATTGCATAATTAAATTCTCATGAATTTCAAAGAAACTAAAAGAAAGCAATAATATCAAGATTCATAAATACAAGATTCATAGATGCGAGATTCATAAGTGCGAGATTCATATATACACAGATTCATAAATATTCGTAATAAACAATAATTGCACAATTCATAAATTCATAAATGCGAAATAAATTCTCTAAATTTCCGAATTTTTCTTAGTATTTGGCAATTTTCTCAATTATACAAAGAATTTTCCAAAGATCACTTGATAACATGTAAAATAAATTGCAACATGAATTAAACATGGCATAAGTCTAATTACAACTTATATAATTCTTGTTGGTCGGGAACGAAAACAGGTAATGAATATCTCTCACAATTTGACTCTTGGCCAGTCAACTCGCCCCTAGGGCTCACATGAGGAGGGAGCACTTCCCGCTTCCGGTGCCAATTAAAGAACCAAGCCTCATGTGTGTTTTCCTAGACACCAATTGTCTCATATCTGTTTATTCATTACCAAAATCAAATCCCAACCACTCATGTTCTCATTTTATGCCATATGAAATATTCTGAAATTTTCCTAACACTTTTCATAATTCCTGCTAATTTCCAAGCAATTTTCGCACTATCAGACAACAGGAAATTGAATTTCATCAAATATCAACATGACATAATTCATAAATTCATAAATTCGGAAAATAAATTCTCAGGAATTTCCAATATTCTAAACGGGGCAATTATTGCAAAAAAATTCATACAAAAATGCAGAAAATAAGGCTAAGTACAAATCCAAACAGAGCCATAAAAGAATTTCTGGATTTTTCTGGGAATTTTCATATTTTTCTGGCAATTTTCAGAATTTCTGGAATTTTCTAATCAATTTTCTGTGAAAAGGAAAAACAGAAAACAATAATTGCCAGAAAACAGAAAAAGGAAATTAAATAAGGAAAAACCCAGGGGTTAAAAGGGTAATTTCACCCTTTTCCGTGTCTCAACCAAACTTTAATCTGGTTTTGGTTCTCGCTTTGGGTCCGATCGTGTATGTACACTCATGTATGTACTATGAACAGGAGTGTTCTTCCTCAAAGCGCCGCCGAGCAAGGCGCCGACAAGAAGGTGTGCCGTTTGCATCGATGGCCTCACCAGGCATCCATCCATTATTCACATCTTTCGCCGACAATGAAGTCGCGATGCTAATGCGTTATAGGCTTATACATGCATGTATATATGTCAATTTTATGCAGAGGCCACGATGTTTGATGTGGAGTACGACGGCGGCGAGGAGCACTACCGCCGATGTACGAAGCCGCGGGCGGCACAAAGAAGACCGCCGGAGGGGGAGCCGCAGATGTACGCGGAGAGCCGTCGGGCGCACCACGACGAGGTGATGGCCATCAAGGACTGCGTCATCAAGGGCGACGCTTTCCACCTCACTTCCGGCTGCTCGAGGAGCCCCGCCGAGCGCCGCTTCCTTGGCTTGGCGGCTTCCGGCCATCCGAGGTCATCGTGGTGTCGTCCGGATTAAACCTGCAAGGGCAAAAAAAGGAAAATCTCGTGTCTCGTGGTGTCGTCCGGATTAAACCGATTGAAGTCCACCGCTTTGGACTTCAAGTCCACAAGAGATGTTGCTTCTCTTGTTTGCCGAACAGATGCAGGCCACCGGCCGGCTTAGCGCGCCATGCATGCGTGCATGGCCAGCAGCCGAGGGGGTACGACAATGGTTCACGCGTGGTTTGGCGGCGCACGTGCCGCTCGCGTGGTGGCTTCGTGCCTATCTTCATGTGATCTCGTGATGGATTCGTAGCCACATCTGTTGCTTCTGCATAGTATTGTAGATCGCCGTAAATCGTAGCTTCGTGCTAATCATTGCTTATCGTAGCTTCGTGCCACAGAACGTAAAGTTCCTGCGAGTCGTAGCTTCGTGCCACGTAGAATAGATGCAAATATAGATTCAACGAGCGATTAGATCAATCCTCGTATTCTCACCTTTTTCAATCGCTTCCAGACTATCGCGTAGGATAGAGTCGCGTAGGACTTTATTTCGCAATCCGAGTGGATGCCGGCTTGATGGCGAAGTTGATTGCAGATCGGATCGGGCGATCAATCGCCGGTAGTAGACGCTCGCCGCCGCCGATGATCCTTCGCTTCTTGTCTTTTCTCACCTTTCAATCTTTCTCCCAGAGCTGCGGTCGATAACGTGTTAGACAACCTCGCTATCGAATAGTCCGGGGTTGCCTAATAGATCTCAAGTGGAGAATAGACAGGGAGAAAGAGAGACACAATATGAGGAGGAACGGGCCTGCTTTATTATTCTGTATGCTTCTCTTACAATGGGGTGACCCCCTGCCTCCTATATATAGCGGTTCTGCTTAGAGATAAGGAAGAGTCCATATCGGATACGAATCCGTTTCCTAACACTAGCAACAAACCGTTGCAGGGTTAATCTCCTTGATAACGATAAGGAGCTTGCAACAAACCGTTGGTCCAAATTAAAGAATAATTGATGATTTACTTTTATTTTATATGTGTCATTGATCATTTATCTTATGATATTTTACTGATATACAGATTCTAAAATTACATATCAGTAAAACACATAAAATAAATAATCAATTACACTAAAAAAAAAGGGGCAAAAGATCCCGGCCGGCCTGGCCGGCTTTGCATTGAATTGGATCTGAAGCCGGGCAGCACCGTGGCTGAGGTGGTTGGCCGCAGCATTCGCATCCATCCATCCCAGCCAACACCATTTATGACTGCGCTAGCGGCTGCAGGGCAGGGTTGCCACCGTGGCCATTAATGGTTTATTGGATGGCTCACATTATTCCGGCACCCTCCATTACTGCACTTCGTCTTCCTTGCGTAGGTGGTGGCATTCAATGGCAATGACCAGGAGGCAGGGATTCAAATATCGTACAAAATTAGGAGAAAATGGCGATTATTAGATATATCGGTGAGGTAAGATATTTAAAGTCGTTCGAAAAACCGGTTAAATTCAAAAAATTCAAAAAAATTTATGCAACGTAAATATCGCGATAATCGGTGAAAATCAAAAGAAAATCGGCTCCAAGAAACATTCAATTAGTCGGTCCAAATATCACGATAATTGATGAAAATCGAGATATAATCGGTAGATTTTCGGAAAAATAAATTTGAATTTTTTTTCCAGAAATTAGGATTTCAAACCCATACTATTTTCTGACGATTTTCTCCGAAAATCGGTACCGGACTACACTCGATTTCCTGAACGAAAACGCTAAGGTGAACCCTGCCCGGACGAGTACTCACTACTAGTCACTAGCGATGAACTGCATTCACATTAGTTTGCGCGATGACACAAGATCAACGCCTCGTGGATGGAACAGTTCATTAACATTTCCACTTAATCTGATAGGGTATTTTGCTGAGAGCTCTTTTATGATAAGCTAAATTCGATATAGACCGTTCATTCTTCCTATTCAATATATCATATTAGCAAATCTCTTTTCTGGTGGATGATCGGATTTGTTTACACTTCATCCGGTACTGTAGTAGAAATATTTTTAATAAATCAATAACTAGATCTAATTTCTACTTACATATTATATACTATTAATATAATACACCGTAAAATTTCTCTTGTCCGAGGGATGATCAGTACCTTCAGCTGACATGGCCAGTGCCATACGCAGGAAATTAATGTGATCATGTGAGAACACTAATCAAGTAATCAGGTACTATTACCTTTCACATGGAAAGTTACTAATAGTGCGGTAGCTAATAGAGAAGCAAAATGCAACCGGAAACAGAGATAACGTGAAGGCCATTAACATCAAAACCAACGCATGCATGCATACTAAGGGCATGGTCACACACTCACATTTTTACTTCACGGAGCTCACTCCAAACACAGAAACGTACTACAAGCGTAATAAAACCAAAGCAAAGCCAAGAGACAAAGGAAAGAGACAGAGCCGACCACCATCATGGCGACCTCCTCCTCTCCCGTGCTCCGCGTCCTCGTCCTCGTCGTCGTCTACTTGGCCGTCGTCCACGGCGGCTCCGGTGCAGGCGGGGCCTCGACGGCGCCGCTGGACAGGCTGTGCGGGAGCCTGGGCAGCTTCTACGTCACACCGGAGCTCTGCGCATCGGCGCTCTGCGTGGACCCGTCGTGCCGCTCCGCCCGCGACGCGCCGGAGCTCGCGGCGCTCGCGTCCAGGCTGGCTGCGGCCAACGCCACCGCGGCGAAGGCCAGCCTCGAGGCGGCGCTCGCCTTGGCCGGGGAGGCTGTCCCTGCGCCGGTGTCTGCGGCCGAGGCGGAGGCCAGGAAGGGCATGCGGTCGTGCCTGCAGCTGTACGCCGGCGCCGTGCCGGCGCTGCGGTGGGCGGCGCGGTCCGTCGCCGCGCGGCGGTACCACGGCGCTCGGGAGGTGCTGGAGGCCGCGCAGTACATCGCTTCCGGGTGTGCGGGCATGGCCGGCGAGGCGACCCTGCCCAAGGAGAACGACCGCTTCAGCTCCATGGCCATCGTCGCGCACGCCATCGTCGCCTCCATGTCCACCACCTAATTAATCAGTAATCACCCACCTAATTAACCAACCGCTGTAATAAGCCGTTGTAACAACTCATGCAATCTACATGGGTTAATTAATGGGACGTTTACTCATGCTGTTTCTCTTCCTCTCTTGTAATTAAGCTTTGTGTTTCTGTAAAAGCTTCCAGATATTCTCAAAATTACATTTATGCAGCGAAACTATGTTTCGGCCCATTAAATGAATCGGGCCGGCCCAAAATACTGTAGCAAATATCAGTTACTGTAGCAAAACACTGTATCAAACGTTTTTAGACAATCTGAACCATTCGGTTGCTCGATCAGACAGCTCACGCCTGTAGGAACTGCTTAAGTTGCAGTCCCTATAGGGAAATCCCTCTCTGGAGTGGTGGACTAGAGATAGTTGAGGCTCTCGAGAAGGTATAAATATATTTTTATTTTTCATTCTTTACCGATTTACTCTGTACTATGTAGCATATCGGTATATACTTAAATATATACATATATACTCTGGTATAATGATACATATAATGGATACAACTACTGCACTTGTAGCTACGCAATAGCGATAGTGCGTGACCCTCTTCTCCTCTGCCATCGACAATTTCGCTTCTCGCCTCCTATTGCCGCAAGACCGATCCTCTCGCGACAAATGTAAGCGCCGCCCACCGTAGCCGCTTTGCTTCTTCATGAGCCCTGCCTACCTCCACCCCTTTCCCCACACGGCCACATCCTTTGATTTGCACCAGGCTTATTAAAACGTCGTTTAAACGATGTTTAGGCGTCGTTTAAACGCTAGAACGGGCGGCAGCAGGAGAACGTCTGGGTTGTTCTGGCGCAGGGCGTAAAACGGCCTGGAACGTTGCTGGAGCGTCGTTTCCACGCGGAGAACGTCCCCAAGAGAGGAAACGCTCGTTCCAGATCGTTTTGGCCGCGAAGAATGTCCCCAAAGGACCCGACATTTAGAGAGTAGAGAGTGACCGGATCGGGAAGGCAAGGCAGAGCCAGAGGAAGGGAAGGCAGAGCCAGAGGAGACTAACCCTAACGCGCGCCGAGCCGCCGAGCCGCACATCTGCCGCCGTCGGCCGCCGCGCCATGGCTACCTTCCCGCCGCCTCGTGCTCGCCGCCAGCTGCCTCCGGATCCGGATCTGCCGTCTCCGTGCGCACCGTCGTCGCCAGGTCGGGTACCCCCCTCTCTGTCTCTCTTCTCTCTGCTCTCTGCTTTCCTCCCTATGCGGCCGTGCCTTCTCTCTACTCTCCTCTCTGCCGACGCCCCCCGTGCCTCCTGCCCTCCTCTCTGCCGATGCCCGACGCCCCCCGTGCCTCCTGCCCTCCTCTCTGCCGATGCCCGACGCCCCCTCTCTATCTTCTTCTCTCTGCCGAGTGCCGACGCCTCTGCTACCCCTCTGCCTCTCGCTCTCTCTTCTGTCCAACCGAGCCCGAGACGCCCCCCTGGCCCCCTCTCTTCTGTCCAGCCGAGCGGCCGAACCCGAGATTATAGAAATAATAGAATACTTTCAATGTTGAATTGTTGATGGTAGAATACTCAATTGATTGAATTGATCGTAGTATATTGAATTGATTGAATTGATGGTAGCATATTGAATTGATTGCAGCCGAAATCTAAATCGACGAAATGGCAAGTGCAAGTGGCAGTGCACCTCCCCCTCCCACAAATTATAATCCATTGGATGATCCTCGTCGAAAGCCAAAGTCCGATGATCCGGGATGGAAGTATGCATATTATGCAGAGCCTAACAAGCGAGAGTTGATCCAATGCAATCTTTGTCAGAGGAAGATAAAAGGAGGAATCAAGAGGGTGAAACAACATCTCGCAGGTGGGTATGGAGATGTGACGAAGTGTCCCAAAACAACCTCGTCCATCATGAAAGAGATGCATGAGGCTTTAGAGAAGGGCAAGAGGGGTAGACCACTGTTTCTAGATGATGAACAAGATGATGTGGCAATAGAGGCATCTAGCAAGGAGTCGGAAGCCTCTAATAGCAATGTGAGTGTCCATCCAAGTTCTGGGACAGCTTCCAAAAAAATGAAGTCAGCAGCATTTCAGTTCAAGGTGCCAGCACCACCAAAAAAACCTATTACTGCTATGCTTCGACGAACGCCCAGAGAGGTTGTAGAGCAAAGACATGCAAAGGGGCCGCATCAAACTACCATAGAAGCTGGCATGAGGACCAAGGAAGAAAGAGAAGCTGTGTGTATAGAGATAGCAAAGTTTTTCTATGAGTGTGGTTTACCATTTAATGTTGCAAATTCAAGACAGTTTGAGATAGCAGTAGAGGCCATTGCACAGTATGGTTCTGGTTTCAAGCCTCCTAGTTTCCATGAGCTACGAGAGCCATTGCTTCAGAAGGTAGTTAAGGAGACAGATGGCGAGAAGAAGAAGCATGAAGAGGCATGGAAGCAATATGGTTGCTCTCTCATGTCAGATGGATGGACTGATAGGAGGGTCGCCGCCTGATCAACTTCCTGGTTAATAGTCCTGAAGGGACTTTCTTCTTGGAGTCAGTCGATGCATCTAGTGAATCACATGATGCCATGATGCTTGCTAACTTGCAAGAGAGAACGATTGAGATGATTGGCAAAGACAAAGTTGTTCAGGTTGTCACAGACAATGGTGCTAACTACAAGGCAGCTGGCAGGCTGCTAATGGAGAGGATCCCTACCTTGTTCTAGACCCCTTGCGCTGCGCACTGCCTGGATCTTATGTTGGAAGACATAGGGAAGCTAAAGGATTTCAAGAAACCAATTTCACGTGCTCGACAAATCACTACCTTTATTTATAGGCATGGGAGGATTCTTAGTGAAATGAGGGAGAAAACAGGTGAGATGGATCTTGTGAGGCCCGCAGCGACTAGGTTTGCCACTGCATTCCTTACGTTGTGTAGTTTGCACAAGCACAAAGAAGCATTGAAGCTCCTAGTGACAGGTGATGTCTTCACTAGGAGCAAGTTGTCTAAGACTGAGGCAGGAAGAGCAGTGTATGACATTGTTATTTCTGACGATTCGAATTCATTGAGGATTGTATAAGAGCTTCGCTTCCACTCCTTGTTGTGCTGAGGTTGGTTGATGGTGATGAAAAGCCGGCTATGCCGGAGGTTGCATCGGCCATGAACTTAGCAAAGGAAAAGATCACCTCATCGTTCTGCACTCAAAACAAACAACCTTTGCTTAATCGCCTCATGAAGATTATTGATGGACGTTGGACGAGGCAAATGGACACCCCACTATATGGAGCGGCTCTCTACTTGAACCCTGGAAAGTTCTATAACATCAAGAAGGGTGATGATGAAGGACGTGTTGGAGAGCTAAGAGCTTGCTTCAATGACGTGCTTGTAAAAATGGTACAAGATGAGGCTCTTCGAGATAAGATTGATAGCCAAGCTGTTCTATATGAGAATCAAAGAGATGTGTTTGCAAACCAAATGGCAATAAAACACGCACACACAAGAAATCCAAGTAAGTAATCTAAATTTCAGCAAGTAATTTTTTACTTTTCGCCATGTAAAGTTCACCTTATTTGTTCTTTTAGTTGATTGGTGGCTTGCATATGGTGGTCGAACCGTTGAGCTTCACAAGTTTGCAAGAAGAATAGTTAGTCTTTGCGCTTCATCATCTGGTTGTGAGCGCAATTGGAGTGCATTTGAATTTGTAAGTGAATTTAACCATCTAATTATGTAAATTGTAATTCCTTTATTTTGGTTCTAATTAATTGCTTTTATTTCACTTGTATTCCACTTGTAGATTCATACAAAGAAAAGAAATCGGTTGGAGCACCAAAAATTAAATGACTTGGTCTATGTCTCATACAATAGAAAGATGGCTAGTAGGTTCCAAAGAATACGCGAGGAGGGTAAAAACTTTGATCCTTTGGTTTTAGAAGACTTTGATTGGGATAATGAATGGGTCAATCCATCGGCCAATCCAACTCAAGGTGGGTGTATAAGGGGTGAAGATGACTTGACATGGGACCAAGTTGACGAAGCTATTGGTGCATCAAGCAACCTTCGAGGCCGCAATCTTCCTAGGAGATCTCATTTTGAGCATTGCTATACACGTCGTGTGAGAAGAGAAGAGGAAGTCATAGAGGAGGCATCGCATTCAGACTCAAGCAATGGAGAGGAAGAAGATGAGCTCATACTTGATGATCTTGATGTGGATGACGATGACAACTCAAGCAACCACGAAGATGGCGATGATCAAGATGTGAATGCTACTAATAGTTTGGATGATTTGAATGATGGATATTGAGATATGAGAGTTGGACCTATGCTATTATGTGGATTTATGCTTTTGTGTGGACTTATTTAGTTAATTTGTTAACTATCGCCTATGTTATTGTATGAACTTATGTTATTGTCTGGATGTGAACTCATGTCGTAATGTATCTTGTCTTTAATTTTAGTTTTCAATTAATTCATTTCATCTATGTGCAATTGTCTTATAGTTTGTGGATTGGAAGGAGAGAAGAGGGGGATCATCAAAAAGGTATGTGATACAAAGTTACAAACCCTATTTACTTATTAAATTGAATTATAATTTCTTGTTATAGTAATTCATATGTTGCAATGTGCAAGGAAATGGATACATCATACATGGGAGAAAGATGCATGTCATATGTCCTCAAATTATATGAAAAAAGACTACAAAATCAAGGTACATATGTGATATATCTTTGCTCTCATATTCGTTTTACAACAGTGCCTAAAACTACGTTTCATAAACGTTTAAAAGATAAAAAGGGGGTGGGTCGTTTCGTTCTCGTTTTACGTTTTAATAACCTTGATTTGCACTACCTTCAGAGCCCACCCTCTTTCTTCATACCGGCTACACGACCTAGATGGGAGGTCATTTGATATTCGACATATTTTTCAAGAGTTGCAAGCTACAACAACCTCAATACTAGGAATTTGAAACTCCCTATTTTAGTGCCAACCCTTCCAAATCCAATACTATTGCATATACCTTGACGTATTTGAAGGGGGTGTTAAGGGTATTTGTGGCATTTCTTAGTGTTCTAGGGTTTAGTCTTGTGTATATCGCGTGTACTCTATATATTACTCCTTGGGCTATTGCAATACATGTAAGCTTTCGCACTTGCACTCATCCTATTCATCAAACAATCATATATATATCCTCTCTTTATCCAGCCTAAACTTTCGATTCTCACTGCCAACCGAGTTCCAAACTACAACGACTTTCAGCTGCATATCAAGAAGGCAAAAAACGAACAAGTCCAAATAGAATTGAACAACATCTAGCCGCATCAATCAAACCGGGGGAAATCCTCCATCTTTGATCACCTCTTCCCAAGGGGCAGCGCAGCCTTGTGTCCGTCCAACCAGGAGATCGCCAGGTCGCATATGCTACATTCAGGAAGACGCAGACCTTGGCCGCCCGTAGGATATCACCATCACATAGTCTCCGCCGGAGGAGCCTACCACCGTCTGCAAGGGGCGCGCAGGGCCCACCCTCAGCCACCGCTCTACTAAATTCCGCAGAGGTTGTGCGGGTTTCACTGACTGCCCACAGCAGCTTATTTCAACCTGTAAAAACCAAGATTGTGTACTTTTCAGACAAGCTGTGGTACTAATCTCAAAGCTGACGTCCACACAAAAACAGGATATTTTGGCAAGACATGTATCATTCATTCTGGGAGTAAACTGCACCTTCCGATCACAATAGATGGACAGGTGGCAGCAGTGGAACATGTCTTTGACCTCCATGCCAAGTGATAAAAAGTGCTGGTAACAGCAGGTGTGTTTCTACCTCTACTTGTAAGGCAAGAACTAGTCAGTTTCAGCACATGCCAACATGTACAATGGTTCCGATAATTACATTACCAACATCCTTTACTGTGAACTGCATAACATGCTTGTAGCCTTGAGACATTTCATGACTGCGGTAGAAAAAGAAAAAACTAAGCACAAGGGAACAATAACCGACAATAAGTCTCACCTCAGACTCACTTGGAAGGCTGAGCTTCTGCATAATGTACTTTTGGATGGACGATGCAGGTATGTTTCCATCTCTATCATTAGACAACGCGTTAGCCACAACTGAAACAACTAAAAGATATTTAGTTGCGAAATAACACAAATAGCTTCACCAATAGATGTACAAAGTTACCGCAACTACAACAAGATTAAAAGAGGGATCATGTTCACAATCAAGCTATGAAAGCTAGCTATATCTACAGAAGAAAACATACAAGTTACTGAAGTTGACTTCTCAGCCAGGCTAGCTATAAACATACACATTATACATGGACTAAGGTGATCAGGGGGCAGTAAGAACAAGCTTGTGAGTTGTGACAGCTGCAAGACCATACAGGAACTGTCCCTGAGTAATAGTCCTATTTGGTTTATCTTAGCATAATGGTCGAAACAATTGAAAACATAGAATGTTATGGTGTCAATGTAATAATTAGAAGCCTGATGCAGCAGCAACTAACACACTGCATAAAAAAATCAATTATCAGCAGGAACTAATGGTCAATCACCAGTGGCTGATCTGCACATCTAAGTCCCTTCCACAAGCATGCAGAACTTAATGAAATCAGTTTTTGTCAAATAACAACTTCACCTTTCTGTCAAAAATAGCAACTTCACCAAACTGAAAGGTTATACTTTCGAGGTAACTAAGGTTATCATTTTCTTCAGTTACGCAAATACATGCACATCTGCATGACACCGTCGCTTAAGACCATGGCATAGTATCTCCGAAGTCCAAACATAGTTTCTTCTCCTCTACGTTCTAACCCAAGTTTTTTCCCCCTTTTTGCAAGCTTCATGCCTTTCTATTAGAAATACATCATAACAGTTCAATGCCAAGGACATACATTTCAAATGCAGATTTAGAAAACTATTAATAATTATATCAGAAGTATTGGTGCATCTGCAGCAGAGCTGAGGAACATGAGCATACTTTATTCTCAAATAATGAGCAGGTATCTGTGGCAAGGGTGGGGCACCTTTCCTGAAATCAGGGGGGAGGGGAACACACCTAAGATATTGCTATGACTGAATTTGAGGATAATTGATATTATAATGGTGACTTACTGGTCAAACGAGGCAATCAATGAAAACCATACAGGGTTTAATGCCCTATCATTCTGGCTACCTGCAGCATTATAAGTTGCATTGGCTGAAGCTTGAAAAGGTTTCCTCCCACGGCCAGGCCCTTTCCTTTTAAGCATCATTAGTGTCACGGGAACATCTTTCTTGTCATCTTGAACTTTGAACTTCTGCATATGCTCCCTAGCCTTAGTTCTGCTAGCATGATCACTACTAGGAGATTCATTGGGCTGCTCTGCCTTAACAGCTGGACTCTGTGGACCTGATCTGAAGGACTTTTTGCTTGTAGCTTCTACAAGACAATTTAAAGGTCTCCAGAGCTCTGCCTTATCCAAGTCCTTATTATCACCAGCTTTATCTTTACTAGAGGGATGACTTGATGTTTCCACGTTTGACAGTGCCTGCAAATGATGGCGTCAAATGATTGTCAGTGATACTATGCATTCTTCCATTGATTCGTTTGAGAATTTGGTATGCACACAGATGCACAAGCTCCATGTAGCTAATGTGAAAACACAAAGTGCAAAGCTGAGTAATAGGGTATGATTCAATTAAAATGCTAGAGTATTTCTTTACCTGTCTTCTTGTTTGAGGTACTTTGCTCAAGCTATCAAGCAAGCTTGAACTGTCAGCATGCTTATTGGTGTTATCATTATCCTTTTTCACAGGATCAATGATAGGACCAAGGTCGCGTAATGCGGAGGCAGCCTTCCTGGTAGCTGCTCTTGTTCGGCGCCCTGTCAGACCCGTTGGTTTTATTCGAGGTGTATTGACCACCAATAAAGAGATAGACCTCTGTTTCCTTTTAACAGGCAGTGTAATGGGATATTCAACTTCTCCAGCATTAACCTTCTTTCTTTTGAATGGAAAAATTTTTGACCTCACATCTTGCAGATTGTGATCAGCTCTGAAATCAAGATATCAAAGAATGAGTACAAGAAAGCCACAAGTTAACAACACAAATTGTGTTTCTTGGGCCAAGTAGCAGCATTCAATTGCGTTTCAGATTATAAGCATTTCTTTGGTGAAGGAATGCAGTGAAGTCTCGCCCAATATAGTTTGGTGAAAGCATTTTTGTGTGCCTTCACCAAAGAAATTACGCAGGAGTCTAGTTTGGCCAGTTGCAGGAATCTCTACTCTTCACTGGACTGTAACAATCTCAAAATGATGCTCCAATTATGCAGGAGCAACACAGCTACATTCCAGCTTATTCAGAAAGCTGAGTAAGCCCTTCGTACTCTAAAGTTTCTAATTTTATATTCTTCTGTTCTTTGTACTACCTGTAGTTCGTTGCAACTATCTATTACGGTTTATGCTCAAAGTTTAAGTTCTGACATCTTGTTATCAAACCGAAATGTATGCTAATAGTAAGAAATCCAGGAAGCTTAGTTGTGAAGTCAAAGTAGTGCCAATAAACAGGTATTTTGACGGCAAGAAAAGTACAAGAACATTTAACAAGCAAATAATTTGTAGTCGAAGAAAAATATAACAGCTCACATTAATTTCTCCAAAAATAAGGTCATGAGAAAATTACCTAAGCTTCTCAACTGGAGCACAGCCAAGCTCAATTTTACATACTGGGCAGTAGTCTAACTCCTCGTCATTAAGCTTCTTATAGATACATTTTCTACAAACTGCATAATGCAAATGCCCAAAAACATTTTTCGATTAGACTAAGGGGGCCAAAAGATAATTAATATGATCAACAATATTTATATACAGCAAAATCATACAGAAGAAACACTACTATAATGAAACATTAATAAGTCGTTACAGTTAGGCAAAACAGCAAGATGTGCATGCTTTTGCAGTACAGAAGATTCAGTATAAATGGAAATAAAATTATATCAACCAATTGAAGCCGTTATTTACTTGACGTGCATACATGTGAACCTAGAAGGATAGATGCCCAAGAGATCAAAACCACCAATCTTGCCTCTCAGCAACCAAAATTTCATAATAAAGTGACTATTTCTCAATACAGATACACTATCACAGATACACTATCCGAGAAGGTTGTATTTGGAGAAGCATATTTTAGGACAAAGCTAGAATTGGCTAAATAAAATGGTATTGTAGCCATAAAGGTGTTACAAAAAGAAGACAAAGCCCAAATGATTATATGCATCCCAGAAAAAAGAAAGTAAAAGGAAACAGAGAGGCAATGGATGTGATTATATGAGGAGTTAAATAAAGTTAATATAGCATTTTACAGTAAGGATTTAAAGCCTGAATGATCTGTCCTCTAAATACTGATTCATTTCTAAAAACTAATCACACACAAAGAACTTACAAATTGTGGAAACAAATCAAGATACCAATAGCTCGAGGGCGCAGACAACATGAACAATTACACCAACTGATTCATGCATGCAGAGGAGCAATTAAATAGTTTGCAGATAATTACAGCACCATGATCCACATTGAGGACCCAAAAGTTATGTGTACATTTCCACCAATTACAGGCAAACATTGCAAGGACCCCACATGCGAAACTAAAACAAATGTAGGCTAAATCAATCCTTCCAATCTCTTACAGGCACTAATCTAAATCGTGAAATACCAACTCGCACCAGAGCACTGCAAGATTACACAACGTCATGAATAGTTGCACCAGAGAACTAAAAAAACTATCTAAACAGGATTATAGGCACCAAAGCAGCTCACGGATTTGCACAAGGATCACCAATCTACGTAGAAATCCATCTCTCGAAGCCCAGCATCGATACACCATCACATCATGAGTCTAGAAACTAAACTGGAGCAGAGGCTGCAGAGCCCAATAAGGCAAGAATCTACAAGTAATAAAGTTGCCAAACGTGGTCAAGTCAAACCCACGAACCCGAGCTACGAAGTCCCCAGATTTACGTAGAATCGCGAGGCCAAACAGCAACACGAATTATAACGCACGTCAAGAACCGCAACCACACAAGCAAGGGCGGATCTAAGTGGGGTGCTGGGTATGCACCAGCTGTTGATTGAATTTACTCCGATTTTGATGTTTGGGATTTGCAAGACCTTAGAACTATTTGTATGTACTTTTAAGCAAATTTCGAATATATGTATTGGATTTATAATGTTGCGAAACCATTATACATGATTACAGAGTTATGTCTGTGAGGTGTGCACCCCGGTTGAAAATTTTCAGTTCCGCCACTGAGCGCAGGAACGCCGAGAAGGCAAGAACCAGGTAGGCGATAGCAATACAGCATCGACGGACGACGAAATGGCGATCTCGACGCTACAAACCGACGTTCCCGGCGGCCAAATCCGGAGCCCCAAGAACCAGGCACGCGTCGAATCGTCGCCGTAATGCTCAAGAACGCGTCGAATCGTCGTAAAGATTGGAGTTTTCGAGGCTACGTGGTGGTGCGGCGGTGGAGCGGAATACTCACATGTGTGGAGGCACACGGAGATGGTGGTGGCGTCGCGGAGCAGGCAGTGGCAGAGTGGGCACGTCATGCATCGCGCGAGCAGCTCCCGCTTCACCACCACCACCCCGCTCCCCTCTCCGTGCCGCCGCCCTCCCCCGACCTCCTCCTCATCCTCCACCTCCTTCATCTCCTCCTTCCCTTTCTCCCCACCAGCCTCCACCAGCTCCTCCGCCTCAGCAGCCGCCACCGCCGCCGGCTCCTCCGGCGGGGCCGGTGCCTTCTCCGGCGATGCGGGCCCGCTCTGCATGGCGTGGGCCCCCCGCGCGACTAGCTCCGCATGCTGCGGAGGCGCAAAGGCCCTGAGCGTGGAAATGGGAGGGTAGATCGAAGGAGAGGGCGACGAGGAGGAGAGGAGAGTTGAAGACTTGAAGGTGAGAGAAGCACTTCACAAAAAATTATTTACGTATTCATCGAGAAAGGAGAATCCGAAGAAGTGAAGGCAAAGGAGACAGGGTTCAGTTGCTACTATAACTGTAATTTAAGTAAGTACTAGTTACGCCCGTGCCGTGCGTTGCTACGAAAAACAGAATAGATAACGAAAAATAAAGATTAAAAAATAAAAAAAATTACTTCACAAAATCAAACATCTATCTTTAACGTTTTGTTTCATGCGAAAGTTGACTAATTAAAGCAACTCTTCGTTTCTTGCGTAGGGCAATTAAGCGGCAATTAATGACGTGGGAAGAACGGACCACTACCACTAAGTGCTGCTTTAGAATAGTAGAGATTACAGTTAGGCAAAACAGCAAGATGTGCATGCTTTTGCAGTACAGAAGATTCAGTATAAATGGAAATAAAATTATATCAACCAATTGAAGCCGTTATTTACTTGACGTGCATACATGTGAACCTAGAAGGATAGATGCCCAAGAGATCAAAACCACCAATCTTGCCTCTCAGCAACCAAAATTTCATAATAAAGTGACTATTTCTCAATACAGATACACTATCACAGATACACTATCCGAGAAGGTTGTATTTGGAGAAGCATATTTTAGGACAAAGCTAGAATTGGCTAAATAAAATGGTATTGTAGCCATAAAGGTGTTACAAAAAGAAGACAAAGCCCAAATGATTATATGCATCCCAGAAAAAAGAAAGTAAAAGGAAACAGAGAGGCAATGGATGTGATTATATGAGGAGTTAAATAAAGTTAATATAGCATTTTACAGTAAGGATTTAAAGCCTGAATGATCTGTCCTCGAAATACTGATTCATTTCTAAAAACTAATCACACACAAAGAACTTACAAATTGTGGAAACAAATCAAGATACCAATAGCTCGAGGGCGCAGACAACATGAACAATTACACCAACTGATTCATGCATGCAGAGGAGCAATTAAATAGTTTGCAGATAATTACAGCACCATGATCCACATTGAGGACCCAAAAGTTATGTGTACATTTCCACCAATTACAGGCAAACATTGCAAGGACCCCACATGCGAAACTAAAACAAATGTAGGCTAAATCAATCCTTCCAATCTCTTACAGGCACTAATCTAAATCGTGAAATACCAACTCGCACCAGAGCACTGCAAGATTACACAACGTCATGAATAGTTGCACCAGAGAACTAAAAAAACTATCTAAACAGGATTATAGGCACCAAAGCAGCTCACGGATTTGCACAAGGATCACCAATCTACGTAGAAATCCATCTCTCGAAGCCCAGCATCGATACACCATCACATCATGAGTCTAGAAACTAAACTGGAGCAGAGGCTGCAGAGCCCAATAAGGCAAGAATCTACAAGTAATAAAGTTGCCAAACGTGGTCAAGTCAAACCCACGAACCCGAGCTACGAAGTCCCCAGATTTACGTAGAATCGCGAGGCCAAACAGCAACACGAATTATAACGCACGTCAAGAACCGCAACCACACAAGCAAGGGCGGATCTAAGTGGGGTGCTGGGTATGCACTGTGACGGACCGCCTTTTTAGGGGCAGTGCGAAACTCACAACAGTTACCCAGGAAGACTAACTGTTGGAAGACAAGAGTACAATTGCCTGACAAAAGCAACTTTCAACACTTTTTATTCAATATAGATGGTCTAACGACCGGTTTTACAAGAGAAGCATCCAAGCTTCTAGACTTACATTACCAAAAGAAGGAAACCACAGGCAGGGCCTGAGCGAAGACAAAGACCTAAAACCAGACTAAATCGCCATCTACGACCTCCTGGTAGGCTCCGGCTTCTTCGAACTCTGAAAGGGCGGGGGTTTGCAAGGGTGAGTACAGAGTACTCAACAAGTCGTACGGAACCACTGAATACTATATGTAAGGGTAATCAAGGGATGGCGAGGGTTTAGTATCTGGATGCAGTTTTATTTCACAATTCATTTTACATTTGAAGCACAAACTAATAAAATAAGTAATTTGAGTTTCACAAGGTTCAATAACACTTAACCAATTCATTCAAAAATACCGAACAGTAACTTGAGCTTAGTTACGGGTATCAACCCCGATTCCAACTTAACTTCGTTAACCGGAAGTACGGCGTAACCGATTACAATTAAGATTAACTCTGCAGAGCGGCTCAGCTTTACCCACAAGATATCTATAACCTTTATGCCAATCTCGAGTTTTCATGCAACTTAAATGCATGTGGCCCAGTTTAGATTATCACAAAGATTTCGTTTAATCATTCCTGTCCTTTAGTTGTTTACCGATAGTACCGCTACCTTGGACTCAGGGTCCCCATTAGCGTCTACCGTTGTGAGAACCAAGAATGTCACTCTGGACCATTCCCGTTCCACCCCTCCGGTCCATTTCCCTGCCGGGAAAGTCCGGTCCCCATTCTCTCCAGAGAATGGTAGCCACCAAGACAGTCCAATTATTATCTCAGGAATGATTAACTTAATGAGCCGTGTCGGATACGGGTCACCGACGATCCGACCTGTGGTTGAGCGGAAACTAAGTTATTTACTTTGCTCAAGGGGATTATTAACCTTACACTTTTGCCAAAGACCAAGCCTTCATCCACAAACCCATTCCGGTACTCGCAGTACCGGCCACCAGACCAACCAAGGCATTAATCACCGGTAGGG
The DNA here is from genome assembly GCA_036346355.1 of Rhipidocladum racemiflorum. NCBI lineage: Eukaryota > Viridiplantae > Streptophyta > Magnoliopsida > Poales > Poaceae > Rhipidocladum > Rhipidocladum racemiflorum. The sequence goes on along the minus strand of CM070574.1, from coordinate 17,514,350 downwards.
ATCTAATCTCATCCATTCCGGATTAATCCGATCTTGTCCCCAGATCGCAAAGACTTTTACAAACGATCCGAATCGGAGATTCGGCAGCATTTTCTTTTAAAATCCAGGTTTTGAACTAACCTAATAGTATTATCTAACCTATTCATGGCAATAAGCAATTAACTAGGGTTCCAAAGGATTAATAGGGTTTCAATTATTTCAAGGAGGTTCCATGAGCAATTCGGTGTTACCTATTTATCATGTCATTCTAAAATACTGGATTTCATTAATTCAAATACAGTAAAATAATGCGATATAAAATAATTACTACTATAGCATGGCATGATAGGATCAATATGATCAAAGGGTGTACGGCTTGCCTTGCGCGGCAGCTGGATCGGACGAGTCGTCGGGGAAGTAGTCGTACTGCGCTCCCGTCTGGTCCAACGTCTGCTCCGGGAACTGCTCCGACTCCAGGGACTGCTCCGGCTCCAGTGGCGTCTCAACGGTCGAATCTAACGCGAAAAGACAACCAACATAAACAAACGGCAAAACAAAAACCGAAAAAGAAAACGGGAACTGAAACGGAAACCGGAAATCGAGTCGGAAAGGGACGGAGGGCAAAACGGGGATTTGGGAGTGTTCTGGACTTCGGATTTGGGAACGGACAGCATTTCTGGACTCAGGGGATCGAAACGGTTCGGGAAAAGTATTTGGTGGAGCTCTGGGATTTTCCGGGATTTTTCTGGATTTTCTCGGGCTATTTTTGGAGTTAAAACGGATTTTCGGAATTAATTATTAAAAATAAAAACCGAAAATCGGTTTACTGTTCAAACGGCGCTGGGCCGGCTTTGGCGCGGAATTGGGCCACGGCCCAATTGGCTTGGCGGCTGGGGCGGGCGAGCGTGGGGCACGGCTTGGGCCGGCCCACACGGAGGAGGAGGGGCTGGCGGGGCCACCGGGCGGGGACGGAGAGAGGGAGGGCTGACGGGTGGGGCGGGCCCACTCGTCGAAGCAGGCGAGGCACAGGAGGAGCTAGGCACGGGAAACAGGGGAGGGCGACGGGCTTAGCGGCGGCGGCGCGAACGAGCGGCCGGCGTGAGTCAAGGGCGAGGCAAGGGGAGAGGGAAGGGCTCACCGGGAGAGGAGGAGCGGGGCGAGTGGAGAAGGTGGGGAGGCGGGGCTTTATAGCCATCGCGGAGGCAGCGGCCGGCTCGACGGCGGCGCCCGGCCAAGGCGGGCATGGCGCGAGGGCGGCCATGGGCGACGGCATTGCTGCGCTGGCGCCGAGGCGGCAGCGGCGGGCATGGCGGCCGGCGACCACGCTGAGCGAGGAGGCGGGCGCGCCAGCGTGCAGACGGCGCGAGCGGCCGCAGACGGAGCGCACCGACGCCGAGGCGAGGGAGGCGAGGGCTGGCCACGGCGCGCTGGCCGGGCCGGCGAGTCGGGCCGCGGAGCAGCCGACGGCCGAACAGGAGCAGGCCGCATGGGCCAAGAGCAAAGGAGAAACGGCCCAACAAGGTTAGGGATTCAAACTCGAATTTCGAATTTCCAAATTCAAAATCCAAACGCAATTCAAATGAAAACCAACAAATTCGTTTTGAATTTTTGGGGTTGTTTCAACCTACCCCACTTAAAATGGAATCTCGTCCCCGAGATTCATTTCGCCTGGGAAAATAGGTTGGGAAAGTTCTGCTGCAATTCCGATTCCTTCTCCCAAGTAGTTTCCTCGAGTGTATGATTCTTCCATAGCACTCGGCAGATCCTGACATTCTTGAACTTGAGTTCCCTTTCCATAGTCTCCACAATCCTGACTGGTTCCTCACGGTAGGTCAAATCTTCTTTCAAGTCTATCCCTTTCAACTGCACTTGCTCTGACGGCTGACGAAGGCATTTCCTCAACTGGGACACATGAAAGACATTGTGTACCCTTGATAACTCTGGACTTAACTGCAACTTGTAGGCTACTTCTGATTCTCGATACCACGGGTATGGTCCAACATACCTCGGAGCTAACTTCCTTTTATCTCAAAACGGCGAATCGGCTTGAAGGGTGTCACTTTCAGATAAACGAAGTCTCCAATCTGATAACTTATATCCTTCCTTCTTGTATCTGCATAACTCTTCTGCCGGACTTGAGCTGTTCTCAGATTCTTTCTTATTATCCTCACATGAGCTTGGCATCATGTACCAACTGAGGCCCAAAAAGCTGTTTCTTTCCGGTCTCGGTCCAATTCAACGGGGTTCTGCACTTCCTTCCATACAGGGCTTCAAACGGTGACATGTCCAGACTGGTTTGGTAACTGTTATTGTACGAGAACTCCGCAAACGGCAAACACTTGGCCCATGAGGCTCCATATGCTAGAGCGCAGGCTCTCAACATATCCTCTAGTATCTGGTTAACTCTTTCGCCTCGACCATCTGAGAGGGTGATAGGCCGTACTAAAATTCAGGTCTGTACCCATCGCTTCATGCAGACTTTTCCAGAACTTTGAAGTAAACTGGGCTCCACGATCTGACACGATCTTCTTAGGTATTCCATGCAATCTGACGATCTGGGTCAGGTACAACTCTGCCAACTTGTCTCTTCCAACAGTCTGCTTTATAGGGATGAAATGGGCTACTTTGGTCAGTCTATCAATGATTACCCAGATAGCATCATGTCCTTGCTGAGTCTTGGGAAAACCAGTGATAAAGTCCATTCCAATCTCTTCCCACTTCCATTACGGCCTTTGGAAGGGGTTGCAGAAATCCTGCCGTCTTTTGGTGGTCTATCTTGATTTTCCGACACACGTCACAACATACCACGTGCTCGGCTACTTCTTTCTTCATTCCATTCCACCAGTACTCCTTCTTCAAGTCTTGGTACATCTTCGTACTGCCAGGATGTATTGAGAATTGTGACGAGTGAGCCTCTGTCAAAATCAATCCTCTTATATCCTTATCCTTCGGAATGCATATACGATCGCGGAATCGTAGTATGCCTTGCTTGTCTTCTGAGAACTCCGAGGGACTAACTTCCTTCATCAACTTTCTGTATTCCCGTATTTCTTCGTCTGTCTGCTGAGCTGCTTTGATCTGCTTCAGAAGATCTGACTGTATCTCTAGGAAACATACTGATCCTTCTGTCACTATCTGCAGGTTCAACTCCTGTACTTCTGACTTCAGCTGGGGAGAGATAGTCTCGACTAGAGCTAAGTGATGGCATGCTTTTCGGCTCAAAGCGTCTGCTACCACATTAGCTTTTCCTGGATGATAAAGGATCTCTAAGTCATAATCCTTAATCAACTCCAACCATCTTCTCTGTCTCATGTTCAAATTGGGCTGGGTGAACACGCATTTGAGGCTCTTGTGGTGCTCAAACACTTCACAATGGTTCCCCAACAGTAATGTCTCCAAATCTTCAATGCATGCACTACCGAGGCTAGCTCCAGTGTCATGGGTCGGGTAATTCTCTTCATGCGGCCTGAGTTGTCGTGACGCATACGCAACCACTTTTCCTTCTTGCATTAACACACATCCCAATCCTCTCTTCGAAGCATCACAGTAGATCTGGAAATCTTTATCCGGATCCGGGAGAGTGAGAACTGGTCCGAGGTTAACTTGGTCTTCAATTCTTGAAACTTTTCTCACACTTCTCAGTCCAAACGTAGGGGCTGTCCTTTTTGAGAAGCTGAGTCATCGGTTTGGCTATCTTGGAGAATCCTTCGATGAATCTTCTGTAGTATCCTGCTAAACCGAGAAAACTTCTCGACTTCCGCACCGACACAGTCAAGTTTCCATTCTAACACTGCTCGATCTTCTCGGGGTCCATCTTCACGCCATCCTTGGTGATGATGTGTCCTAGGAAAGCGATTTCATCCAACCAGAAATCACACTTAGAGAATTTTGCATATAGCTGATGTTCTCTAAGCCTTCCTGCACTAGATGCAGATGCTTCTGGTGATCTTCTTCAGTCTTGGAGTAAATGAGTATGTCGTCTATGAATACTACGATGAACTTGTCCAAGAACTCCATGCATACTTGGTTCATCAGGTTCATAAAGTAGGCCGGGGCATTTGTGAGTCCAAATGGCACCACGGTGAACTCATATAATCCGTCACTGAGTAGCAAATGCCGTCTTTTCTCTGTCTTGTTCTCGACCTTCAATCGATGATATCCTCGTCCTCGTGTCTATCTTCAAAAGATCTTGGCTCCTTTCAACCGATCGAACAGTCATCTATCCGGTAACGGGTACTTGTTCTTGATGGTTGCATCATTCAGTGGCTCGTAGTCTATGCAGAGTCTCTTACTTCCATCTTTCTTTACGGCAAATACGACTTGCGCGGACCAAGGTGAGATCTTGGGCCGTACAAATCCTTTGTCCAAAGAATTCATCCAATTGCTTCTTCGATTCCTTCAACTCCAAAGGCGACATTGGACGGGATCGCTTATGGATAGGAGCTGCTCCAGAACTAACTCTATTGCCGCTCTATGCCTCTGTTGGAGGTTTTCCGGTAACTCTTCTCGAAATACCTCGGTACTCCCGAACTACGGGTATCTTTGTCTAATCCACGGGCAACTGCATTGATGATGCTCTGACTTCTCTTGATCAATCTCGGATCATTCTGAACTGTCACTTTCTGACCATAACCATTCCTGAGTGTCACTGTCTTCTGAGAACAATCCAACTGAGCATGGTGTCTAGATAACCAGTTCATTCCCAATATGACATCTAGACCATCCATCTCTAATAACAACAGGTTGGCTCTGAACTCAACTCCTTGGATTTCTATCCTCAGATTACTGCAGCTGAATCTTGCCATCAACCGACTTCCAGGGGTGTGGAAAACACAGGGAGAGGGCAAGGGAGAATAGGGCAACCCACTTTTGCAAGCAAAAGCCAAAGAAATGAACGAATGGGTTGCACCGGGATCAAAGAGGGTTAATGCCAACTTGGTCTGGACGGGAAACTTACCAATGATAACATCAGTGGCTTCAGCTGCCTCTGCTGCTGACACATGGTTGATTCTTCCTTGGGGGTTCCTTGGCGGATTGGGTCCGCGGTTGTTCGAATATCCTTCTGTCTTAACTGGTGCCTTCAGATAACCTTGATGGGGCGGTTGAGGTTGACGAGGTGCTGACTGTCTGTTGGCGGAAGCTGACGCCTGAGCTTTCGCCACATCACTCGGCAAATCCTTCTTTGGGCACTTCTTTGCACGAAATGTCCGGTTGTCCGCAATGGAAGCAGTGAACCTTTCTTGGGACACATATTAGAGTAATGGTTCCCGTTGCGGGTAAAGCATCGAACATTCCCGGCCGAGCATTGGCGGAACAGTCGGGATCCTCCCACCGCTTGTCTCTTGTTTGGAACATTGGGGTTGAAGGTATAAGTCCATCCCTTGAACTGACTTGCTGCTGACATCCTCTGCGGTTGTGCCTTTCTCTTTCTGGTATCCTCCAGGTCATTCCTTGTCTCTTCTGACACAATCAGCCTATCTACCATGGCTGAGAAATCCTTGAACTCCACTGATGAGATATGGAACTTGAGGTTCTTCTCGATCCTTCATAGAATCTTTCTATCTTCTTTTCCTCTGTGTCTACTTCTCTGGGTGCATAGCGAGAAAGGTTGTTGAAGTGGTGCGGTATTCCATCACAATCCTTCCTCCTTGATGGAGAGACAGAAATTCCCTCGCTTGGAGGCCATCAAGCCTCTTTGGAATGTGAGTCTTCCGGAAAGCTTCTTCGAACATCTGCCACGAAATCTCTTGTCCTGTCTTCAGAGTCTGAAAGTTGACCCACCATGCTGCTGCTTGTCCTTGCAGCTGGTGAGAGGCATAGAGCACTTTCTCCTTCTCAGTGCACTGCACGGTATCCAGCTTCATTTGGATAACCGTGAGCCAATCATCTGCTGATAACGGCTCAGTTGACATGGAGAAAATAGGGGGCCGGGTCTTTTGGAAGTCAGACCAGTGTGACCCACCTAATAATCCATCATGTCCAAAGTTGTTTCCTTGGGGATTCATCTGGGGTCTTGCGGCAAACTGTGCCATCATCATCTCAATCATCTGATTCTGCCTCTGTTCTGACTGGTATCTGTTCCTTTCTATATCTGCCAGTACTTGAGCTATGTTGACCGGATTTCTGGCTGGGTCTGCCTCATTCCCGTAACCTTGGTGTTGGGATCCTTCACCTTGATCCATACTGACTATCTTTTAGGTCTTGCTGCAGGGTTTTGGGCAAAGCAGAAGATAAGTAAGATTTAGACACAGGCAGAGAGATAGAATAGGTGAGAGGCGAGACGAAATGGGAAAGAATTAGTGGAATTAGGCCGAAGGTATAAAGATATTAGAGCAAACAACATACAGAGATAGGAAACTTAATTTTACTGATACATAGATTGTTTACAATACCGTCATACTAAGGTAAGAAACAACCTATTTTACATTACAAAAGACTACTCCAAAAGGGTAAAGCCAACTTCTAGGACTAACGCCTAATCTAAGACTGAATCTTCAATCGTAAGTCGGAGATGTAGATGATGCGCTCTTCTGGATCTTCTTCCACATCTTACGCCATGGGCCAGTCGATCCACGGACGGACCATCCACGGACATCTCTTCTCCTGCTCGCATCGGGCCGCAGTGGTCTATCTCCTCGCTGAAGCTCGCCGATCTCCATCCAGGCATTGCTCAACTGCCGAAGATCATCTCGCTCGATGAGGAGGGAGGTGTACAGGAAATCCTTGTTGACAAGGAGCTCCGCAGCTTCATCGACACGCGGATCTGCCTCGTCCTCTGGAACAGAGACGATCACCGTCTTGAGGCATCCCCTTCATGGGGATCAATCAAATCGACCGTGGTCGAACTCGGCAGCGAAGAGACGACGCAGTGCTTCATCGCCCGACGGCGAGAGTCCTGAATAGCGTCGACTCGTGGACGCGGTGCCCTGAAATGGCGCGGAATGTCTGGATTATTTGGCAGGGGATCCAGATTGAACCAGGCTCTCCACTCAACGCGGACGACACCCTGGAAAAGCTCCTCCGTGTGAAAAACGGGGATCTCAATCTGATCAGCTCCAACATGCTGTAGCATTCTCCACAGCAGTCCAGCCCATCCTTCGGGAACCTCGGGAAGTGGGTAGACGTGGTGCACCATCTGCCAAAACGAGAATCTTTTTAAGTCAGATGAGCGGAAAGGTTTTAAGTGAGTTTTAAAGGAGAGAAGTGAATCTTAAGGAAAAGGTGGGAACAGAGAGAGGAGAGAAACAGGATTATAAGAATAATACTTACAGTTTTCGAAACTCATTTTGTAGTTTGAAATAATCTTTCGAAAAAGACTCCTTAAGCCAACTTAGGTCTCAGTCTACGGTCAAGCCTAGGCTCTGATACCACTTGTGACGGACCGCCTTTTTAGGGGCGATCTGAAACTCACAACAGTTACCCAGGAAGACTAACTGTTGGAAGACAAGAGTACAATTGCCTGACAAAAGCAACTTTCAACACTTTTTATTCAATATAGATGGTCTAACGACCGGTTTTACAAGAGAAGCATCCAAGCTTCTAGACTTACATTACCAAAAGAAGGAAACCACAGGCAGGGCCTGAGCGAAGACAAAGACCTAAAACCAGACTAAATCGCCATCTACGACCTCCTGGTAGGCTCCGGCTTCTTCGAACTCTGAAAGGGCGGGGGTTTGCAAGGGTGAGTACAGAGTACTCAACAAGTCGTACGGAACCACTGAATACTATATGTAAGGGTAATCAAGGGATGGCAGTAGGGTTTAGTATCTGGATGCAGTTTTATTTCACAATTCATTTTACATTTGAAGCACAAACTAATAAAATAAGTAATTTGAGTTTCACAAGGTTCAATAACACTTAACCAATTCATTCAAAAATACCGAACAGTAACTTGAGCTTAGTTACGGGTATCAACCCCGATTCCAACTTAACTTCGTTAACCGGAAGTACGGCGTAACCGATTACAATTAAGATTAACTCTGCAGAGCGGCTCAACTTTACCCACAAGATATCTATAACCTTTATGCCAATCTCGAGTTTTCATGCAACTTAAATGCATGTGGCCCGCTTTAGATTATCACAAGATTTCGCTTAATCATTCCTGTCCTTTAGTTGTTTACCGATAGTACCGCTACCTTGGACTCGGGGTCCCCATTAGCGTCACTGCTGTGAGAACCAAGAATGTCACTCTGGACCATTCCTGTTCCACCCCTCAGGTCCATTTCCTGCCGGAAAGTCCGGTCCCCATTCTCTCAGAGAATGGTAGCCACCAAGACACCCAATTATTATCTCAGAATGATTAACTTAATGAGCCGTGTCGGATACGGGTCACCGACCATCCGACTGTGGTTGAGCGGAAACTAAGTTATTTACTTTGCTCAAGGGGATTATTAACCTTACACTTTTGCCAAAGACCAAGCCTTCATCCACAAACCCATTCCAGATTTCGCAGATCTGCCACCGCACTCAACCAAGGCATTAATCACCGGTAGGGATCTAATCTCATCCATTCCGGATTAATCCGATCTTGTCCCTGATTGCGACACTTTTACAAACGATCCGAATCGGAGATTCGGCAAAGATTTTCTTTAAAATCCAGGTTTTGAACTAACCTAATAGTATTATCTAACCTATTCATGGCAATAAGCAATTAACTAGGGTTCCAAAGGATTAATAGGGTTTCAATTATTTCAAGGAGGTTCCATGAGCAATTCGGTGTTACCTATTTATCATGTCATTCTAAAATCTTGGATTTCATTAATTCAAATACAGTAAAATAATGCGATATAAAATAATTACTACTATAGCATGGCATGATAGGATCAATATGATCAAAGGGTGTACGGCTTGCCTTGCGCGGCAGCTGGATCGGACGAGTCGTCGGGGAAGTAGTCGTACTGCGCTCCCGTCTGGTCCAACGTCTGCTCCGGGAACTGCTCCGACTCCAGGGACTGCTCCGGCTCCAGTGGCGTCTCAACGGTCGAATCTAACGCGAAAAGACAACCAACATAAACAAACGGCAAAACAAAAACCGAAAAAGAAAACGGGAACTGAAACGGAAACCGGAAATCGAGTCGGAAAGGGACGGAGGGCAAAACGGGGATTTGGGAGTGTTCTGGACTTCGGATTTGGGAACGGACAGCATTTCTGGACTCAGGGGATCGAAACGGTTCGGGAAAAGTATTTGGTGGAGCTCTGGGATTTTCCGGGATTTTTCTGGATTTTTCGGGCTATTTTTGGAGTTAAAGCATTTTTGAATTAATTATTAAAAATAAAAACCGAAAATCGGTTTACTGTTCAAACGGCGCTGGGCCGGCTTTGGCGCGGAATTGGGCCACGGCCCAATTGGCTTGGCGGCTGGGGCGGGCGAGCGTGGGGCACGGCTTGGGCCGGCCCACACGGAGGAGAAGGGGCTGGCGGGGCCACCGGGCGGGGACGGAGAGAGGAGGGGCGACGGGTGGGGCGGGGCCCACTCGTCGAGCAGGCGAGCACAGGAGGGCTAGGGCACGGAAACAGGGAGGGCGACGGCTTAGCGGCGGCTGGAGCATGGCCGGCGGCCGTGAGTCGAGGCGAGCAAGGGAGAGGAAGGGCTCACCGGGAGAGGAGGAGCGGGCGAGTGGAGAAGGTAGAGGCGGGGCTTTTATAGCCACTGCGAGGCAGCGGCCGGGCTCGGCAATGGCCTTGTGGCCATGGCGCGAGCAGCTTGGCGGCATTGTCGAAGCCTTGGCCCAGGCGAGAAAGCGGCACGCAGCCTGTGATGGCGACCACGCGAAGCGGAAGGAGGCGGCGCCAGCGCCAGCGGCATGGCGCTGGCGGCAACGGAGCGCAACCGACGCCGGAGGCGAGGAGGCGGAAGCGGTCGGCCACCTGCGATCGGCTGGCCCGTGGCTGGCGGGAGCAGGCCGACGGGCCGAACAGGAGCAGGCCGCATGGGCCAAGAGCAAAGGAGAAACGGCCCAACAAGGTTAGGGATTCAAACTCGAATTTCGAATTTCCAAATTCAAAATCCAAACGCAATTCAAATGAAAACCAACAAATTCGTTTTGAATTTTTGGGGTTGTTTCATGCACCAGCTGTTGATTGAATTTACTCCGATTTTGATGTTTGGGATTTGCAAGACCTTAGAACTATTTGTATGTACTTTTAAGCAAATTTCGAATATATGTATTGGATTTATAATGTTGCGAAACCATTATACATGATTACAGAGTTATGTCTGTGAGGTGTGCACCCCGGTTGAAAATTTTCAGTTCCGCCACTGAGCGCAGGAACGCCGAGAAGGCAAGAACCAGGTAGGCGATAGCAATACAGCATCGACGGACGACGAAATGGCGATCTCGACGCTACAAACCGACGTTCCCGGCGGCCAAATCCGGAGCCCCAAGAACCAGGCACGCGTCGAATCGTCGCCGTAATGCTCAAGAACGCGTCGAATCGTCGTAAAGATTGGAGTTTTCGAGGCTACGTGGTGGTGCGGCGGTGGAGCGGAATACTCACATGTGTGGAGGCACACGGAGATGGTGGTGGCGTCGCGGAGCAGGCAGTGGCAGAGTGGGCACGTCATGCATCGCGCGAGCAGCTCCCGCTTCACCACCACCACCCCGCTCCCCTCTCCGTGCCGCCGCCCTCCCCCGACCTCCTCCTCATCCTCCACCTCCTTCATCTCCTCCTTCCCTTTCTCCCCACCAGCCTCCACCAGCTCCTCCGCCTCAGCAGCCGCCACCGCCGCCGGCTCCTCCGGCGGGGCCGGTGCCTTCTCCGGCGATGCGGGCCCGCTCTGCATGGCGTGGGCCCCCCGCGCGACTAGCTCCGCATGCTGCGGAGGCGCAAAGGCCCCGAGCGTGGAAATGGGAGGGTAGATCGAAGGAGAGGGCGACGAGGAGGAGAGGAGAGTTGAAGACTTGAAGGTGAGAGAAGCACTTCACAAAAAATTATTTACGTATTCATCGAGAAAGGAGAATCCGAAGAAGTGAAGGCAAAGGAGACAGGGTTCAGTTGCTACTATAACTGTAATTTAAGTAAGTACTAGTTACGCCCGTGCCGTGCGTTGCTACGAAAAACAGAATAGATAACGAAAAATAAAGATTAAAAAATAAAAAAAATTACTTCACAAAATCAAACATCTATCTTTAACGTTTTGTTTCATGCGAAAGCTGACTAATTAAAGCAACTCTTCGTTTCTTGCGTAGGGCAATTAAGCGGCAATTAATGACGTGGGAAGAACGGACCACTACCACTAAGTGCTGCTTTAGAATAGTAGAGATATATGATTTGAATCATTTATTTTTAGAGCCAATAATCTATATTCACATTCTACAGTGCTTAGTTGTTACAATACAAAAAATCACTGTAATATTATGGAAGATCTGAGCAATTAATTTTGTATCCTATGGTTATATTATCTCTACTATATAAAGTGAGAGTTTCTTCCCACGTCACATTAATTGCTCTGCTTAATTGCCCTACGCAAGAAACGAAGCGTTGCTTTAATTAGCCAGCTTTTGCAAGAAATGAAGCGTTAAAGATAGATGTTTGATCTTATGAAATAGTATTTTTTTTATTTTTTAATCTTTATTTTTCGTTATCAATTTTGTTTTTCGTAGCAACGCACGGGCATATAACTAGTAACTATTTAAGTTGCAGTTATAATAATAACTGCACATGAACCCTGCCCGCAAAAAAAGGCTGGGTAGGTTTAATTTCGCTTTTTATTTTCTGCTTTGTTTTGATTTGCTTTTTTTTTTTTACTTTTGGTGTGCAAATCAAAACCAATAAATCTTTTTTTCCCCTTTGCCATGCACGTTATTCATGGACACAGACGCATTCTATTGTCACAAAACCAATGCCCGTCTCACATCGCGCTAGTTTCTGGTGTGATATATCTGTGTTTATGCATTCAGCCTGGCTGGAACAGATAGACCTTCTATCTTTCGTAGCAAAAGGCTTCTAAAATCAGTAGCGGATAAAAAACAATCTCACGTCATTTTGTGCTAGTTCTCGTAGAGATTCTTTGGAAGCCAGCGATTACCTTTTTTTCTCGTTGATAATTGCTTTTGCATGGACCAAGATTGAAGGATTACATCACATCGCGGTGATCTTTTGGTGTGATACGTCCGGAACAAAACCAATGTGTCTGGGTTCTATTATAAATTTATAGCGAACAACCTTTTAGCATATTAAATGCTGTTGTCGGATTTATATCGTGCTTTCATTTCTAGTTTCTGTTTTTTTTTTCGCCTTCTAATTGTTGTTCGAATGGTCGTGTGTTTTTGTATGCGACCATGCATGCATGATGGGATTTATGTAAGAACATTTGGAGAGCAGATTATATGTAGGTGCTCTTTGGGATGGTTTTGGTGTGGGTTTCTTGAATTTTCAAAGAATCTTCATGTCAATCGTATCAATGTTCCAGTTTACTATAAAATCCTTGCCGGCCAACTACTACTTTTCCTAAGTGGTATTTGGCCTAGGGCTGTAAACGGGCTGAATTCGAGCGAGCCTAGGGCTGTCAGGCTCGAGCTCGGTAAGGCTCGAGCCGATCTTGAGTTGGGGTCCGAGCCTAGATCCAGGCTCGAGCTCGGCTCGGTTCAAGCTCGAGTAGGCTCGAGCTCGGCTCGAGTAAGCTCGGTAGGCTCGAGTAAATTCGGTGAATCTGGTAGGCTCGGTAACAAGCTCGAGTAATTTCGACTCGAGTAAGCTCGATAACAAGCTCGAGAAAGTTCGGTTCACGGAAGTTCGATCCAAGATCGAGCTCGAGTAGCTCGCGAGCTCGAGCTTTTTTTTACGGCCCTAATTTGGCCCAGCATTGATCAAAATTGATGAATACTTTTTGATCCCAAGTTATATACAAGGGTTCCGCACGTGCGGGGAGAGACCCAGATAAGACAGGCCCATAGACAACAGGAGCGTACAAGAATCACATTAGTCTACAAGTATCGCGCCGTCTTTGCAGCATTACACCTGCTTATCAAAAAAAAAATTTGTATTCTAGCAACATTATTACAGCGCTACAACATTGATGAATATTAGAAACAAACAATTGAAATCTCAACTTAAAAGTAAACACTACATTTATTTGCCTTCGTGGATCAAAGCAGATTCGGTTTTATTTTAGTTTACCATTTGTTTCTTTCACTTTTGTTTCCAGTGTGCAAGGTAAATCCTTGATGTCTAGGTTTTATTTTTTGTTACTATTATTACTACTACTTTGTTCAAATATATATATACACACACAACGCTGTTATTGTTGGATGTATATATTGCCTTTATTTTCTTATAATCACTGTGCAATAATAATGCTGCTGTTTGTGTTGCTCAAATTTTAAAGCAAGCTATCTAATTAAGAGCCTAAGGTTATTGATATGTGGTTAGAGTATAAATATGACTATTTTTCTTTCGAAAGCAGGTACGTCAAAAAATTTTGTAAGAAAATTTGGAGAAAAAGTTTATTTAGCGGATGGAAACCATTTGCGCTGGTAGGTGTGGTTTCGGTGCGATCCTCTTTTGTTTCTAAAGATACTATTTCATCGATGTAACTAGATATATGCAACATAGTACAAACTACATCAAAACACCAGGATTAATTGGGACGATTTTTTGTGTGACAGTGGTGCATCCTAACGTAAAATAAGACAAATCGTCTAAATCCTTTGCGACACAAGCTTACCACTAACCCAGCGTGAATCAAGATGCATGGTGTAATGAAACCATGAAGAACAACCGGCGAAACCTCATACTGAAAACGAGCATCGGTCTTACTGAAAACCAGCTGCGAACTAGCCCACACGTTATTACTTACTAGTTATATGCCCGTGCGTTGCTACGAAAAATAAAGATTAAAAAATAAAAAAATACTATTTTATAAGATCAAACATCTATCTTTAACGCTTTGTTTCTTGTAAAAGCTGGTTAATTAAAGCAACGCTTCGTTTCTTGCGTAGGACAATTAAGCAGGACAATTAAGCAGGACAATTAATGTGGCGTGGGAAGAAACTCCCACTTTATATAGTAGAGATTAACCCAACGTATTTCAGTTTCAGTACTCCAAAAATAAGTTGTACTTTCACGTGGACTTAAGATAGCTGTGCTAAAATATCGGCCCATACACATCAGGCCAGGTGGGCCCATCTTCATGGGCCTCGGGCTTCACACGAGTGGCCCACCCTATCGTGCCTAAACCGAAATTTTGGAGCAGCTCCGCTTTGATTCACGGGAATTTTTCATGTTTATTGCGAGATTTGGACTGTCTTCTGTAAAATTTATGTAAAATTCATGCGAATCAAAAGGTCCTAGCCCGTCCTTCTCACCTTACCCTAATAGCCCCAGTGCACTAGTACAGCACAGCTTTGCCAAGCGAGCGATCCTAACCCGGGTTTGAATTTTCGTTTTTGGATCACATCTTGTTGGTGGCTGAAATGCAAAATTTTGATGAAATCTCGGCATTTCGAACAAAATTTAAAAATTAAATTTGAAATCCAATATTTTTAAGAGAGGTAAAAACTAAAATTTTGACACTTTTCATCCCCTGTGAAATGCTCTTCGGAGGCTAGAATAAATTGTAACCATGATGTTATGATATGAGGTTGAGATGGTTAAGTTGGTCTAAGGAGCCACAAAAGCTCCCTATGAAGTGTGTGAGTTCAAATCCCACTCTCAACATTGAATTTTATTTCACTTTCTTTTTTGGGTGAGAGCCAACTCCTAACCAGTTAGATAAAAAAATTGTGTTACCAGCTGGATTCGTAGGACCTCATAAACTTCAGCCCTCCGCTCTACCAAGCTAAAGTTGATTTATGAGGTTGTTGCAAATTCACCGCCCAAATTTTGGTGCGAAATCCGGTCCAAACAACATGCAAACCAATCCAAAATACCGAAATTTCGACCGAAATCACTGTAGAAAACCCTAATTTTCAAAAAAAATTCATTCTGCCAGGATTTTGAATCTCATCCCCGGCCAAAATCCGAGATTTTCTGAAATTTTACCGAAATTTTGAACCCTAGCCGTTTTAATCCAAAATGAACGGTCCAGATTTCTCCAACGGCTGGTCGTACGTTCCCATCAGCCATAGGCGGATCTGGTATTGACGTATGGGTGTACAGATATACACCCAAAATTTTTGGCAAAAAAACAGTATTTAATAGCTATATTAGGTATATATACTAGTAAGTAAGTTGAAAATACGCATTTCAACCTTTCAGTCCATCTTACCTGGCTCCAGTCAACCCCAACCCATTTTTCGCTACGTGGCCCAGCTTGGTAGCTCCATCCAATCGGCAATACACTCCTTAGCCATTGCCCCCATCTCGGTGTCTCCCTCCAAGCCTCTCCTCTCTGGCGGCGTGGCGGCTTTCCCTATCCCTTCTCCTCCCTGGTGCAAGGTTGGCAAGCCGGCAAGCGAAGGACGGGAGGCGGCACTGGGTACCAGCGGTCGGCACCTCGGCGGACGAGGCAAGGAGCGCCCCATGCGTCGCGCGCGAGGCCCGACAGAGGTCCGGATTCGCCACTGCCCCTTATGGCAAAACCAGCAGAGGTGGGCAGCAGCTGACTGAGCGGCTGGGCAGGCGGTCGGCAGCCACTCGGCGGGCAGCATGGCAGGAGGAGGCGGTGCAAGGAGCACCGATGCGTGAGCACGGCATGGGTTGCATTGCATTCCTTGAGGGCGAACCATAGGAGGAGGGAGCAGGTCCAGCGGGTTGCATTGCGTGGATGGCTAGCGCCAGTGGTAGGGCGGACTGCATTGCCTGGGCGGCCAACGCGCCGATGCGGCAAGGGATCCCCCCTATGGCCTAATGGCCGTGACTTCGGGGATGGATTCCCCGTGTGTCTAGACGAAATCCCCAAACTGAAAACCCTCTATGACAATCTAAACGAAAACCCCCGATCTATACTCCAAATGAATTAGGCAGTCAAAGAGAGTAATGAATCGCCAAATCACCGAATGAGTTCATGAAACCTGGGTATTTGATTCAGGCTGTTTGAGTCCATGCCTAAATCCGAGTGTCATTACGAAGGATTTATTCGTATGCAGGTTCTTCCATATAACCAGCTCTTGCAACCTGGCAACAAACGTTTGTTTCAGTAAAAGATCAATTGATGAAGCAATAAATGGAACATAAGAGGAACATTGTAAATACCTCATTATCTTAAGTACCTCGGAACGAATTTTATCAGAGTAACGGTTTAGTGTCTGCCTTCCTCCTATTGTCATAGACTTTGGCTTTGATTTTGGCACATTGTTGTACCCATAAGCTATAGCAACATCTTTTATAGAACAAAAGTGAATATTCAGCCCACAAATTATTCAACAATGGTGAACAAATAACTGTGAAAAAGGCTAACAGGACAGGAGTTGCGGATTTTACCTCTGCCAAATGACGAGCATGCAAAATGTCGCTTCTTGTTGGAGAGATAGACACCGAAATACCAGGCTCCCTAGTCCCGATTTGATGGACAACCTTCTGCTTGCAATGGCATTTTGTTTAAAAGGGAGATAGCCTACACTTTCAGATACACAGTAGAATCATTTCACTTGCTCAAGCATGCAAACTTCAATTCAAGTTGCATCAGTAGAATCATTTCACTTGCTCAAGCATGCAAACTTCAATTCAAGTTGCCGGGATGCAACTTGAACTGAGGAGCTAGTTTTGGTTTATAATATAGTTTTTACTTGTCTAAGTTTCTCAACGAGGATAATTAATTCGGTTGTTGTGGTTGGACTTTATTATAGATTTCTGACCACATTCTCCACAGGTCCCTCTTAGACCATCTCCAACCATATTCCCTTCATTTCATTCCTTTCTCTGTTCTCTTTCCTCATTCCCATTCCCTTTATTTGCCCTCATCTCCAACAGATTCCCTTTAAAGGGAATTGTATAGGGAAAGGAGAGAGAATCCCTTGCTGGAGGGAATGGGAGAGAGAATCCCTTCACGAAGGGAATGCTGAAGGGAATCCGTTGGAGCGCTGAAGGGAATGGAAATCCCTTCGCGGAGGGAATGGGAGAGGAGAAGGGACACGGTTGGAGATGGTCTTAGATCTTCTTTCTTCAATCTTAGATTAGGGAAGAAGGAGATATTCGAACATAAATTTTGATCATCTATTCTACAAAAACTACCTAGGGACTATCAAATTTGTTATTTGATTCAGCTTCATTAAGAAATACTAAAAAAACAAGATCGAGTGAGATACAAAATTTATTATTTTGAATTTTTTAAAATTAGTTTACAATCTCTAATAATAATTTGTACGTTATATTTTACTAATATAAACCTTTATATTTTACATTAAACAATACTCCCTCCGTCCTATACAACTTTTTTTTTTCAAGTCCCAGAATACAGGGCGTATCGCCTTCTCGGCTCCTGTTCTGCATTCTCTCTCATCTTTCATGTGCATGCATATATGCATTAACCTATTGCTTTCTTGATCTGTGTTGGTAGGAGGTTATATAATGGGATGAAATTTTTTTTAACTCCTAAGGCTGAACCCAAGGATGGTCTGGAAAATCAGGCCTCTACGAGCCCTTAACAGTGCAGACTGTATTCGATTTGGGCTTTTATATTGGATCAATTCCCAATCATGGCCTGGACTCTCTTTCGCACATAGCACACGCGAGAACAGCCTCTATCCGGCCTCTTTGTTAGAGGCACACATAGCACGCCCCCTTGGGATGCTACAGACCTGAATAGGCCCCTAAATATCCAAAAAGATTGTTTTAGAGGCCATCCTTGGAGAGAGCCTAACACCTTTCTAATAATCCTGTCCGCCACTGCCATCAGCATCACTTATTCGTCTACCTCCCCCGCGTATTTCCTTCCTCCGCCTCCGCGTCGCATGACCGCCGCTGTCGCCACCGTCCTGCCCCCGCCGCTCCCCCGCTCGTGCGCCTCGTGGGGGCGTTGGGCCCCGCGCAACTCCTCCCCTTGCTCCTCCAGGTGCGTCATAAAAAAAAAAAGTAGCGAATAAATAAATGGAACCCGGTAGAACAAGTAAGGTTTTGCTGATTAGTCAATAGATTCGGTTAGATCAGTGTGCACGATTAGAGGAGAACAATTCTATTATTACTCCTCCTTGTTCTTGGCTTCCTCCCTTCCTTCCAGCGAGGAGAAATTCAGAAGCTTTTGCTTCCTTTGTGCTGTGAGTATAGGGAGGAGGGGGGCTGGTGGTTGCTGCTGCGGCGGAGGAGGAGGAGTGCAGGAGGGGTGGTGCATCCGGCGATGTCGCGGCCGCCGATCCTCTCCGTCGCTTTGCCGTCCGACACAGGACGCGTGCTCAGCATCCAGTCCCACACCGTCCAGGTCGAACCCCTCCCTCCCCCAACCCATCTATCGGAATCTTGCTTCCCTACTTCCGTACACAAGCTTGTAGAATTACGCGTTCATATGTTGTTTGGATTTGGGAGCCAAGCAAGTGTTTGGCGGGTTGTTAGATCACGGTGGCTGTATCCTGGACTCTAGTGTGTGTGCCAGTTCTTCAGATGTGGGTTTTTGCATGTGGGGAGGTTTAGGTTAGGCCCCTGCAAGAGTTCCCTTACTGTGCTATTTGCATGACGCGACATGATATTTGTATGACGGCATGCATCCCGCGTTGCTTGCACACCGTTAGCGCGATTGTCGCTTGTTAAATAGTGTCAGGGGAGTTGTGTGATTGCTCAACACAACAGTTAAGACAGCTTTGTTGTTGTATGGCTTCCATTTGGTCGGGCTGGATCAGGGATTGTATAATGTACAAAAAAACTGTACTTAGCTTTGTTTCAGTAGTAAATAACTAAATGTTTTATTTTTCAATTTGATATGTATGCTCTGCTCATGCAGTTTTTTTATTTAATTTAGGGGTATGTTGGTAACAAATCAGCCGTCTTCCCCCTACAACTCCTCGGTTTTGATGTGGATCCAATAAACTCTGTACAGTTTTCTAATCATACAGGTAGAGGTGGGCTGTGTCGTAGAACAGCTTATGTGCAATTTGTTTGCCACACTTAAATAATTCCCGTCATGTGTTTTCTCAGGATACCCAACATTTAGAGGACAGGTTCTCAATGGCAATCAGCTGTGGGATCTTGTTGAAGGGCTGGAGGAAAATGATTTATTGCACTATACCCATTTATTAACAGGTAAGTGCCAATTACGACTTAATTCAATTTTTATTTGTCCATCCTTCATGTCAAAGAAAGAGCAAGTTGATTGTTCTTCACTGGTAATTAATCGTGATGGCAGACCATTAATCAATAATCATCTCCTTTTTACTGTCAAATGCAGTGCTTTATACACAAAGTAACATGCTATTTATGGTATTCAGGTTACATCGGCTCTGTTTCCTTTTTAAATACTGTGCTACAAGTTGTCGACAAATTACGATCAGTTAATCCTGATCTTATATATGGTAGTCTTTTCTCACCTTTCATTATTTGTATGGCTGTTTCTTCTGTACCAGATTTTACAGGGGAATTGTGTTGTAATTAAAGACTGATTTAAAATGTTTAATATGTGTTTGAAAATGTTCTGCAGTTTGCGACCCAGTTCTAGGTGATGAAGGAAAACTATATGTTCCTCAGGAGTTAATATCTGTTTATCAACAGAAGGTGATTTAACCATTTCAGCTTGCTAAGTTTATCTCGTATGATATCAAATGCTGGGAATTGCTTACTCTAAGGCTTTGTAGAATGTAAAAGCTGTTATTGAACATAAAGATGCAAGCTTTGACTGTATTCAACATGTAGTGCTCACGACCTCTATAAGTTAATCCCTTCCCTGGACTGAAGTGTTACTTTTTGTTATAGAACAGTACAGTTATACTACATCCCCTGGAGAAGTGAGTAGAGGCAGTTCTAACTTGTGTTTCAGAATTTGGTCTCATTGGCTTGTGTTCAAGGATTGAAATTTCGGACCGAAATCCGAAATCTCGGACGAGATTTCGGATTTCGGACCCCTCCGAGATTCAAAATTCCGGAAAATTCAAAAAATTCAAAAAAAAAATCGGATTTCGAATTTCTCGGCGAGATCTCGGGTATCTCGGGCGAGATCTCGGGTTTTTTTACCGAATTTTGATTTTTGTGCACTGTATTTGATTGTATTTAGGGTCAAGATCATCCACAAAAAATTTCTAAAATTTTTGATGTGTTTTTGACCATTTTTTGGTCAGTTCAATTTGTCGGTTTACACTGTCCGAATTTTTTAAAATTTCTCAAAATTGATCATCATCTGAAAATTTTATGGGAATATTATGGATGTGTTAGGACCATTCACAAAAAATTTCAAAATTTTCTAAAGTAGTTTGAACTATTTTTCATTTCGAAAGAAAAGGTTGAACACACATAAAATTAAGTCTTATCCAATGCCACTAACCAGCTGCACCAAGCCTTGTTTCCTGTTTTGAAGTAATGAAGGCTTGTATTTATAGATTGGGTCTTATGTTATTCACAAAAGCAATAATTGGCGACGGCTCACGGGCTCATACAACAAACCATCACTTTGTTCTCATTCACCGAGTAGAGCTGAGTCGCCTAGACATAATCTCCGGCCATCTCCGGCCACCGACAGCGGTGCAGCGGCGCATCTCGGCCGTGGAGAGCGAGATCTCGGCCAGATTAAGTGAGATCTCGGGTAGATTAAGCGAGATTTCGTCGCAAGCAAATTTTTTTGGTCCGAATGATTCTTATAATATCAGGCTGAATTGATTTGATTCTATTACCAAATTAGATATGATTCATTGTAACTAGCATGCCGAATATAGAATATAGCTAGGTAAGATGTGATTTGAACATTGTATGTGATTTATTTTGGAATTTGGACACCTCATGCAAATAAGCAATTACCTCACAAGTATTTGGCTTGAAGCAACAACATATATAAAACTTTTTAAATGACTTGAAGTTCATTTGTTACATTTGAAAAATCAAAAACAGATTTTACATACGGTTTTTACGATGACTTTACCACTGTTACATTTTTAAAAAATTCCTCATGATTGATCATCATCTCAAATTGTTATGGAAACATTAGTAATGTGTCAAGACCAACCAAAAAAAGTTTCAAAATTTTTTGACGTATTTTGGACCATTTTTCGGCGGGTTCAATTTGGCCGAGATCTCGGATTTTCCGGTTGAAAAAAAACCGGATTTGAAATTTGGTTTTTGCAATTCGTCCGGATTTTGTCCGAAATTTCCGAATCTCGCCGAAATTTCGGATTTCGGGAACCTCCGGGATTTGACTCAAAACGAGATTTTAAACCTTGCTTGTGTTCCCTTTTGCTAATTGAGCTATGAAGTGAAAATTATACTTTAGGCCAGAGCCTGTCATTTCAAATATGTTCTTTTTCTTTTCTGAGTTCTCATTCTTTATGGCATGCTCATAATGCTTTACACAGGCCCTGTGTTTACTCATCCTAATCTATTCATTTTCTCATCCAATTATCCTTAGGTTGTCCCAGTTGCTTCAATGCTTACACCTAACCAATTTGAAGTTGAACTACTCACAGGATTGAGGTAGCCATGCTCTTCCTTTTGAAAAAAGAAAATGAGTAATTTTGTTTATGGTCATATATCACACCATACTTATCTTAATCCTAGTATGAGATTCCATACGAATTCAATTCTAACACAAATTGCTTTCAGAGTAAATTAAGTACACCAATTCTTTTGCTGCTAATGTTGGTCTAAAAAGTAAAGGTTGGGAGCAAAATTGTCTCAGTGGCATTCTGCAAACTAACCACTTTTTATGGTGGCATTCAGCTAAGAGATATGCTCATAATGGCATTTTTACAAACTAGGGCACATCAGTGATGGCATATGGCTAATTTCCCTAATAAATTTCTTTTGCATAATTCCTTAGCAATAACAACAAATCTATAAAGAGAAGCATCTGTATGGTAGATTGGTAGTGTATACAGTGGTATGATGGTCAAATGCTTGTTTTATTTCTTATTTGAATGTATACTTACAGGATTACCTCCGAACAAGATGGCTTTAATGCTTGCAATAACCTCCACGGTGCTGGACCACGGAAGGTTTGCCACTTATCCAATCGATAGATGAACCAAGAAAAGTATTTAATGCACTACATAGAATCACTTTTGGCCCCTATGATCGACTAACTTTGTTCCTTGTTTCTATCTTAAGAAAGGCCGCTAATGTAATTGTTTCTATCTTAAGAAGGGCTGTTAATGCAATTACTGATGTATTCATGTATTTGATTGCTATCATCCTTCAGGTGGTAATAACTAGTGCACTTATTGAAGACAAGCTGCTCCTTATCGGAAGTCACAAAAAAAGAGAGGTAATCTTTTGACAAATTTATGCAATTGCTATATATCTATTAATCTATATGTTATCAATGTACTGGTTGCAAACAGAAAATTTATTGGTTCTATAAAATTATTCAAGAAAAAGTTTGGAGATGAAAAACCGTTGATAGTACTAAAATACCCTCATGAGACTTGCGAGAAGATTACATGAGCAAATTTCAGAGCGAATAACACTTGCATATACAAAAGCAATCCTATTTACAATTTTACATACAGCCAAACATATCTTATTCTACTTTTGTACAGCTCGTATTATGCTACTTAGGTGTTCTGCTGGGTGGTTTTTGGTTGGCTATGAGCTGCTGAGCAGTCCATGCAATAGGATGTCTCAGGGCTGTGATATAGTCATGTGGAATAGTTGTCATCTAGGAACTCTATTGAAGAGTTGTCAGGTTGATCTGTAATCCAGCTCTTGCTTGTGGTGCTCATAATCACAGGTCTACTCTGGATGTACTTCAACGGTGCATTGTTGTCACATTAACACTGTGCAAGTTAGATTTTAAGTAATGATTAGGATTTGCAAGTAATACTTTGTGATTTATAGTAGTGGATTGTAGCATCACCAAGCCTGTATGGGCAATTTTGTTTGTTTTAGATTAAGGATATGTTCACCCTAAATGAATGCAGTGTAAATGGGTTTAAGTTGATTCCAAAGCTCTGTTCTGGTTTGTTTTGGTGTGGTAATATGTATACAGGAAGTTTATTGTCTTGATTTTCAGGAACACCCTCCGGAACAATTTAAGATTGAGATACCCAAGATACATGCATATTTCACGGTATGTGCTCCAGCCTCCACTGTGATTTTTTTTAATATATACAACACGCAAAAGCTTTGCGTATCTTTGCATTAAGATAGGAACAAAGTTAAATTACACCGCTGATTGCCAACAGAAGGCAATCAAAGCAACACAACTCTGAACCAAGGGCCTAAACTAGATGGACTGAAGTTGCTCCCCAGAATGTGGTTTAAGGCCACCAATGCTAACAACACAACCAAGGGTTACTGGTTACAAGCAAAAGTTTCAAGTTTCAACCCCAATGCCCCCGCTTGCTGCCAAGAAAGCGCTTTACCCAAAATAGAGGAGGCAATGGCTTCTAAATTCCGAGCATTTCCATCAAACACGCAAGCATTTTGTTCTAACCAGAGCATCCAAACGATCAGGATTAACAAATAGTCCCAGCCTTTGTGTTTTGGTTTCACCACCCTTTTCCTTGCCATTGTCCACCAATCGAGGTGCTCCGCTGTGATAATAAACCAATTATTTTTTTATATTGATAGAATCTTTAATTTTCTTTTATGAATTTGTCGTCCACTTCTAAGTTATTTTGTAGGGAACAGATTGACATAGCTTATCTCTAGATTGGAGTGCGGACTAATACATATTATTACTTAATTTATTGTATCTCTGTTCATGTAGAAGCTTCCTATATTAGTCCATTTTAACCGATAAACATGTCAAAGAATGATGTTACATCATGTATTCATACCCAATAAATGTTGCACAACCAAACAGTGATGAAGTCCTAGGAAAAACAAGTTTCTTGTGTTACCGGTACATGTTTTCATTTAACCCACCATTTTCTATACTTGATAAATGGTGGTACAGTGTCTCCATCTCAGGTTTTACCTTATTCAAAATCCTCCCTCAGTAAAACAAGAAACTTCATTTAGGGACAAGCTGTATTGATACATGGTACATCTGTATTCTGGAACTTCGATGGCTTTAGCTGTGGAGTTAAAATTTTCCATATTTAAACATTACTCATTTCCCAACCAAATGAAAAGATGACTTTACCAGTGTGTCGGTTTAGTTCTCTTGGTTGATTAGAAATTAGATCATAGCACTACAATCTGAGCTAGGTGTTTTTGAGCTGTGTGCTTGTGAAGTATCTTTTAATAGTGTGAGGA
The DNA here is from genome assembly GCA_036346355.1 of Rhipidocladum racemiflorum. Taxonomy (NCBI): domain Eukaryota; kingdom Viridiplantae; phylum Streptophyta; class Magnoliopsida; order Poales; family Poaceae; genus Rhipidocladum; species Rhipidocladum racemiflorum. The sequence continues at coordinate 17,490,164 of CM070574.1, read as the reverse complement.
GACAAGTGGATCGAGAGATGTTGAGTGTGGTGCTAAAGAAAAGGAGTAACATGTCTCTGTTTCCCTCATAACATATTCTGCAGTGCAAAGCTCGGTGTTTATAGCATTACCAGTTGTGAGTACTTCATTGAAATATTTCAGCTATTGTATAAATTTTCTCCTGGCTTCATAATGCTTTGCAGGGTACGGGAGATTTAACAACTGCTCTTCTACTAGGATGGAGTAATGTAGGTCCCAGAGAAAGTTCACTGTTCTTCTTATGGAATTGCCTTGTCATGGTTAGACCGTTTCTAACACAAGGTCGCTTTGCTTATGATGTGTACAGAAATACCCTGATAACCTCGAGAGAGCAGCAGAACTGGCAGTATCCAGTTTGCAGGTATCTCAATCGTGCTGCTATTTAATATGATCCAACTTTTCAGTCTTGTGCACACTGAACTTAGCAGCATGATGTATTAGCAATCCTGATTTTTGTGTAAACTGTAAATGACAAGTCAACCATTAGGATTTAGGATCCATTTTGCTTGCTAGGGCTGCATTACTTCAATGTACGAGCATATAGATGTTCTATGTTTACTTAGAATACATTACTTTAGGAGCTTTAAAATATACAGAAATTTTCTGCAGGCACTCCTAAGAAGAACTGTGGCAGACTATGAAAGGGCTGGCTTTGACCCATCAACCAGCAGCTTAGAGATCCGGTTGATACAATGTCAGGATGAGATCCAAAACCCGCAGGTTACATGCAAGGCCGAAAAGTATAGCTGAAACCATAGTAATCGTGCCAAGCATCTTCACCAATCACAAAATTGGGATTTGAAAACTCTCTTGGAGGAATGATCGCAAACAAATTTTGGTCTCCTGCAAGCATGCCAGGATTTCCAACAAGTGGTCTGCCCCGACTTTCATGAGCTGAAGATTCGACATGCTTTCTGGCTTCAGTTTGGGGATACCATTTCTAGTTCACCATAGTTTCTGAATTACAAAGGATATAATTTCAGAAAATAATAATACAACATGCCGTTTTTGTTACAATTTGTAATAATGTTGTTGTGGCCATGATATTGAGATGATTTATTGCGTACAACAAATAAACAGCAGTTTGTTGACGTGCTTTGTAACTTCTTGGTAAACTCCAGGTTATGTTTCTGTATGTCTCCTGAATGATCTGTGCTGTTTAACCCCCCTTATTTTTTCCAGGAATTCGATTCTCTACCCGACCATAGGGAGCTAAAACTATACATCAGCTTCTGATATTTACTGAATGAGTGATTCAGACAGCAGCTTGCACAGTTATTCTTAATATTTCAGTTGTGTTGGACATGTTCTTGCTTCCACAGAAAATAGTCGAGCAGCTATGTGGTCTCCACACGATTGGATCCTCTTCTTTTCCTGGGGATCAAACGACAGCGGCCATCTTTATTCACATGAACCGAGGATAAAGAATAATAGAAATAAAGCTGCTCCCTTCCTCTCAAGAAAGACAGCCAACCAAGTTGCTTTTTGGGGGGAACATGTTGTAAAATTGGTACATCCAAATTCAGCTGTATCAAGGACACGAATGGCTCTAGTACAGCACCATCACTCATCGGGTCTGTAGATTCGAGCTCGTTTGACAACTGACATACAGAAATTCGGCATGAAATAGCGTAATTTCTCACGATATCTTATTAAAATCCTTTGTTCCAAACAAAATGGTCTGATCGGACTGATATTAATCGAATGCCATCATTTCCTCAGTCCAAACCAAGAAAACTTCCTAATTCAAGTAGAAAACCTGCTGACCTTACAAAAGAAACATTAATGTCAGTGTTGCATCCAAATTTTCTCTTGAAAAAAAGAAAAAGAAAATAGCAATATAATAACCGGAGAATCTTTTGGCTTTTACGGCTCTTCACTGTTAAGATATAAACAGACTATTGATCATAGTTAGGGGTGAAAACGGGTCGGATACGGTCGGGTAGTAGATGATCCCGTATCCTACCCTAATTATTTTTTTTCGGATACGGGTACGGGTACGGGTAGTTAAAAATCGGGTAGGATACGGGTACGGGTATTTCGGAACGGGTAGAAAACGGATATCGGATACTATGCGAACGGGTACTATACGGGTAGCGGGTATTTAGTCGGATAGTACGCATATTGCCTAAAAATTGAAACATTCGATGAAAATAATCAAATAACACAGCTAATCTATTTATAACACATAATACAACACATAGTCCCATTAACATATATTCCAGTTAAAACAAACAATCCACATAAAGTCCAATCATTGCCTTCCTGCCCTTCCATATGTCAATCTGAACACTACAAATAGATGCATAGGTTCTAAAGATGCACTGTTAAATTGTGGACTACTATTTACAGATATCATATAGCAATAAACTGCAACTTGAAGCATGTAGAAACTAAAATACCATGTGATTATCATATATTAGCCAAACAAGGGCTTCCAGGTTACTATCAAATTATCAATCACAAAGCTTCAGTCCTTCACCTCGCTCATTCAAATAATGAATAGCCACAATCACAAATAGGGCACATAACTTATTAACTTCCATCAAGTCTGTAACCCCAATGGACAGAAAACAGAATACCTCCTGTCCTCCTTGCCCATTCAATTTAAAATTCACACGTAGTGTGAGAATGGACAGACAACAGGGTGCAATCAACACACATAAATAGTCAAACAATAGGGTGTAATTAACACACATAGTGACATAGAGTTCAAATCACACAAAGTCTAACAAATAGAGTACGTGCAAATAACACAAACAGTACATGAACATAAAGATAAAGCCTCAAGTCCACTAATTTCCAAGTTCCAACACACTAAACATATTCCATGCATGTTTGAAGATCTCAACTCTCATCTTTGTCCTCTATCCCCATAGCATTCATGACTTCAGTTAAGGTTTCTATTTTGCTCTCCGGATCTAAAAATGATAAACAACATATTAGTAATTATCAACGAAGACATATATCTAATGCATAATAGAATGCCCATAAGCAAGATAAAAGTATACCTTTTTGTGAAGCAATAATCCAATCTTTTGTACAAACCAAAGCCTCAACAACTTCAGCATCAAGTCGACTACGGTATTGATCAATAACACGTCCACCGGCGCTAAATGCCGACTCCGAAGCAACCGTAGACACTTGCATAGAGAATACATCACGAGCAAGACTAGATAGAATTGGAAAAGATGTCGTTTGCCCCTTCCACCATGATAGCACCTCAAACGGTCCATCATCATCACCCAACTTCAATAGTCCTTCTTTCATGTACACATCCAACTCAGACATCTTGCTTTCATTGATTGTAGAATGATACAACACATCAATATCAACTGCATCAGCATCGTCATCATCCAATAAGCAACCCTTTGAGCTAGAAACCAAATCACTCTCTTTCGAAGTAGATGCCTTGCTCTTTGAAGGAGTATTGACAATTGATGAATAAAATGTAAATAGCTCATTGATGACATTCATGAATTCTAATTTTTCCAACTCGGCCATCTCATGGTGATACATTTTAGACAAGTACAATTCAACCATCTTGTGTTTGTACCTAGGATCAAGAAAGGCCGCGACTGCCAAAGCCATGTTGCTTAAATCCCAATATTTTTCAAACTTATCTTTCATAGCATCGGCTAAGGTGGAAATTATGAATTCATCACTTTGACACCATCTTGCAATAGCAATCTTGATCTCACAAAATGTCCGATAAAAATGATTTGCAGTAGGATAAGATGTGCCGGAGAATAGTAAGGTCACATCATAAAATCTTTTCAGACACTTACAAATATTTCTTGCATTCAACCAATCATCATTTGAAGGAGTGACATGCCCATATCTAACCCTATCTTTAAGAGCAAGACGATCAAATGCATCCTTGTAGTAAACTGCATCTCTTAGCATAATATATGTTGAGTTCCATCTTGTGGCAACATCCAAAGAAAGTGCTTTCTTAGTGTCTAAATCACATTCTTTAGCACACTTTTCAAATGCCTCCCATTGTTGCGGTGATCTTTTGACCATTGTTATGAACTCTATAATGTTTCCAACAGCATCTCCAATTATTTCTAACCCATCTCTAGCAACAAGATTTAATATATGATTTGCACATCTAACATGAAAGAATTTGCCACCACACACAAGAAAGCCTCTAGCATTATCAATAACAACATCAACAGCCACTTTATTTGAAGAAGCATTATCCAATGAAAGGGCAAACAGTTTCTTATCAAGGTTCCAATTCAACACATTTGAAAAAAAGTTGTCACCCAATTTAAGCCCTGAATGACTTCCTTCTACATGGATAAAATTAATAATCCTTTTCTGCATATTCCAATTATCATCAACCCAATGTGCTGTGACACACATGTATGCCTTGTTTTGGATTGATGTCCACATATCCATAGTAAAGCTAACACGGCAAGACAGTGTTTTAAATTGCTCATACAACTTGTTCTTTTCCTCTTTATATAGATCCATAATTTCTTTACGAACAGTTATACGAGATTTTATAGGAAAACTTGGTCACAAAGACTTGATAAAATCAACAAAGTACTTATGCTGAGAGATATTAAATGGATACTCATGCATAATGATCGCATAATAAAATTTTCTCAAACTAGTTTCCTGATCATACCGATATGTTGCAATTGCATCCTCCTTCTGATTTATCAGTTGTTGACCTTTCACAACACTGTGCTTGAACTTCAAATGATTACTAAAAGCCTTTGTACCATTTATACTCTCAGCCCTAGCTGTATGTGAGCAACTCTTGCATTTGGCCCATTGTTGCTTGGTGACTGAACCATCGTCATTCGTCACCTCCTTTACAAACTTTGTGAAATGGTTCCATACAAAGGAGGCGAGCTTCTTTCCAGGCTTATGGTCTGCTTCTTCTTCTCCACTTGCTTCTATATTTACACTTGCACTTCCACTTGCACTTTTAGATTGCAAATCTACAAGTATAATCAAGTGAAAAAGAATAAGAGTTACTGATTTCTGTAATTTTACAGCAGCAATAATTTTTTGTTCTTTTACAACAGCAAGGAAAAATTTACAAATCAAGTTCGACATATAAACAACCAAGTTCGACATATAAACAACATGTGCCGATTTACAAATACAACAAAATTTTTACCTTTCACTGGCTTCGTAGAAGTCACTAAAGCCATGGCTTTGCTCGCTTGTGCTGCTTTGAATGCAGAAACCATTAACTTGCTTGAAGAGGTAGGAATGCTCTTGTTGCTGTTGGACTGAGACATCGGCGTCTTGCCTTTGTTCATATTGGGCATCGCCACCTTGCCTTTGCTCGAGGCAGACGTGGTGGAAACCTTCTCGGAGGTTGGCTGTGCATCTGAGATGTCAACAAGTTTTCGCAATTTCGTCGGACGAGAACATGATTTCATGGATTTCTTCCTAACATGGATGATCTTCTTGCCATCGTTGACCTTCTTACCATCGTCCTTCCCTATAGTTTCAACCTCATTCTCAACGGCAGCACCATCCATTTCATCTTTTCCATCCTCCTCAAACTCATGGACCTCGTCTCGGCTCGAGCTATTGTAATCCATCTCTCTATCATTGTCTTCTTGCCCTTCCATATGTAAATCTGAAAATAATCCATCATTAAATCAGAGCCCATTCAAACCACCTTCATGCTACTGTATACGGTAGCTAAAGGCAAGAATTGAAATGGTTTCAAGATTCTCAATCGCACAAGTCTTACCTTGAAAGATACCTCTTCGAACGAGAACGTCAGATGATAATTGGGTTCAAGATTCTCAAGCAGCAGTCAGCCTCTGCTGAGGAACACACTACCACGGCCCACGGGGTATGAAGATTAATCACATCAAGGGAAAAAACAGCAAGGAAAAAAAGGGTTAAAATAAGGAGGGTGGTTCAGTCCATAAACAACAACAAGAAGAATGAAGCAATATACAGGATGGACACAATACTGCTAGTCTGCTAACGAAACAATACTGCTAATGAAATGCAATATACAGGAAGAATACTGCTAATGAAAACAATACTGCTAAGTGCTAATGAAAACAAGAAGAATGAAGCCATATACAGGATCCACTTCATGCCTACAAGGAAAACAATACTGCAATATACACGATGGACACAAACAATGTACCTCTTCTCACAATGCAATATACAAGATGCAACACAGGCACAGCATAATAACAAATTAAACTGAATGGAAAACAACAAAGGAAATGTACAGATAATGAAGCCACATGTAGATGTAGTTTTGTATCCCAGTCAGTATTGAAAGCAACAAAGGAAATATACAGGATGGACACAATATTGCAATATCCAGAGTTCCAGACTAATGAAAGCTGCAAAATCATTCCATTGAGAAACTGAAAAATGAAAGCTGCCATTTCTACAGAGCTTATTAACGCCGATGATTCATTCTACAGAGCTCAGAGCAAAAGGCTCATATTAGCTACCTCGGTCCTCGGTTGGGGTTGGGAGCTGGAGGGCGAGGCGGGGTCTCGGAGCAGGGCGCCGGAGGAGGCAGCGACCGGCCGTGTCACCTCAGCTGGAGCCTGGAGTCCACCGGCAGCGGCGAGGAGGCGACTGGCGACGGCGTGGTGCAGACCTGAAGACGGGGTGGGGTCGCGGAGGGTGGGGCGTGGTCCCGAGGGCGGCAGGGAGGGGCGCCGGAGGGCGGCGCGAGGTCGCGATGGTCGGGGCAGGGTCGCAGAGGCTGGAGGGCGGGGCGGGGTCCCGTCGCGGAGGCTGGGGGCGGGGCAGGGTCGCAGACGCCGGAGGGCGAGGCGAAGTCAAGCCGGACGCCGGGGCAAGGTCGCGGAGGCCAGAGGGCGGGGCGAGGCGCCGGAGGGCGGCGCTCTTGGCTCCTCTATGCTTGGCGTGTCGTGCGGCCGGATCTGGATGGTTTGCAATTGCCTCCTGTGCCCTAGCCGGCTAGCCCTAGCGTTTCAGTCTTCCAGAGTCCGAAGACGAGGGCGTGTGGGCTCTTGGCCAGTTGGCTAGTTGGGCTGTGTGTGTGATTTCCAGCCTTGGGCCAGCTCCGGCCTCTCGCTCCGCTCGCCTGATACAATCCGGGTACCCGGATAAATTTTTTTATCGGGTACCCGTATCCGACCCGTATCCGACGGGTACTGTTTCTCCCGTATCCGACCCGTACCCGACAGAAAGATAACCGGGTAGTACCCGAACCCGACCCGAATCCGACGGGTACAAATACCCGGCTGAAAATTCGGGTATTACGCAGTGCGGATACGGATACGGGTCGGGTATTACCCGACCCGTTTTCACCCCTAATCATAGTTGTTGACATATATCTGGACTCTTTGTTTTGGTAGGCAATTTTCATAACTACCCCTGAAGGGTTATGGGTATAAATATAACACACCATTGTGCAATAGAATTGAATATATCAATAAAGATAAAAGAGTTGATCTACATATATCCGTTGTTCATCTATTTTAATTGTTCTTCGTTTATTCTTGATTTGCATTGAGATTGATCTATAACAATCATTATCATATTGCAACACGCTATCAACACGGAGTTATTCGAGGCCAAACAAGATTTTCTGCCTACATCAATTTAAGCTGCATCGAATTTCGTTTAGCATATTAATCCATTGCAAGTCATACGCATGTTTGAAAAATATAAGTTAACCGCATCTGCATAGTTTGTTAGTCCAGCAGATTAATTTTCCTAATGACCAAGATTAGTTGATTAATCTAATAATCGGCAATTAGGTTTCTCGGTACTGTTCATCGAACCAATATAAAAAAAAATTACATCGCCGGCCTACCACCGTCTACCTTGTCTTCATGCTGAGCACCGCCGCACCTCCGACGAGCACAGCACCGTGTCTTGCTACTTGCCCCACCACGTGAGACTGTTCCACGACATCACGACACCAGCAAGCCCGCTGCCCGTATTCACCAACATCCAATGCGTCGATGGAACGTCGTAAGAGCACCGCTTCTCTCTCGTTGGGCCTGCCGCCCGAATTCACTAGCACGTTGCTTTGTAGACAACACCATCGCATAGAACGTAGATGCCATTATCGCTCCCAAACAGCACGCCAAGTGCGCACCCGAGCTGATGTTACTCCCGTCGAGCGTCGTCTCTGTGGCTGCCACTCGCGTCACCCGCCACCAATGGTTTCCCCATTTTATCGTTGTCACCTTGGTCGTTGTACTCGTCGACCACTGTTGCAGCTGCCGTATGTGTAGCCACCACTGCATGTGTGAAAGTGCATCTAGGCCCCTCAAATTGTTTTGGTGATTAATGATGACACAATTAAAGAGATCTAATGTTTTATCCAAGAATACTGCAGATATCGAGATTATATCGAAGTTTGGAATGACATTGGACACCCCCTCGACTACTTAAAATCAAAAGGACGGCATCAAGACCAAAGTTGTAATCTTTTATTCATTTGTGTCTTAAGGATAGCCGTACTATTAAGAGGGTATGACGAGAAATCGATTTTAGGATGTGCATGTGCTCAACATCAAGTCTTGCATCTCACTTTAGCACTCCTACTCTTGGTTTTGAAAAGTTTCAATTTGAAACCGTTCTGGGTAACCCGGAGTATCCGGACATTTTGTCCGGAGTCTCCGGATTCAATCCGGAGTGTCCGGACATTTGGTCCGAGTCTCCTGTTGGACCTCTCGGTTGCTTTGTTTCAGCTGGTCCGAGTATCCGGTCATTTTGTCCTGAGTCTCTCGGATAACCCTGAGTCTCCGGGTTGTTTGTCCCGACACTCCGGCTGTTCAAAACTGGAGTAACGGCTAGTTTTCAAAAAGAGTATTTAAAGCCTCCACTCCACTCCAACGGCTAGGATCTCTATTGAGCTCATTCATAGCAGCATTCAAGCCATTCCTAACCATCTCTAAGCATTCAATAGAGCCCCACTTCCTCCCACCAATTAATTTGGTTGTTGATCTTTTGGTGAGGAGAGGAAGAAGAAAAGTGCAAAGTGCATTCATTTCATCTTGTTGAGCACTAGTTCATCCTCCAAGCGATTCTTCGTGGTGCTATTTCTCTTGGAGGTTGAAGGTCTCCTAGACGGCTAGGAGTCACCGGAGCTACCAACTTGTGTGGTGAGCCCCTTAGTTTGTGAAGGCAAGTCTCGCCTCCAAAGGAAAGAGACAAGAAGTGAAGCCGGCGAGTGCATTTGTGCAACACCGGAGGAAAGCGGGTTGAAAGAGACCTACTCAAGTGCGATCGAGCCACCTCAACGGAGACGAGGGTTCCTTCAAGAACCCGAACTTCGGTGAAAATTGTGTCTCTCGCATTCACTTTTACTTCTTAGCATTGCTTAAGTGAATTTGAATTTGTTAAGTTAGATCTAGCTCTTTGCTTGGCTTTAAATTCAAATTCTTGCTAGCAATTGTACTAGGTTGTTCATGCTATATACTTCTAGTGGTTTATTGTGCTTGCTAGAATAGTTTTTATCTCGCTCCCGAGCCATCTAACCCGGAGAGTCCGGACTCAATACCGACACTCGGACAAGCCGAGTATCCGACCAAAACCCGAGACTCGGGTTGACCAGCTTCGGACAGGTTTATTCCGCTGCGTAAATTTTAATCCGCCTATTCACCCCCCCTCTAGGCGACATCGTTGGTCCTTTCAATTGGTATCAGAGCCAAATCTCCTTTATTTTGGCTTAACCGCTTGGAGAATCAAAGATGTCGGACATAGAGAAGGTTACCGAAACCCATGGCCAAGAGAAAGCCTCGGGTTCCAGATCGGGGTTGCTATTCCATTAGATTATTCCTCCTTTGGAGTCTCAAACTCCTCATCCTATGTTTCCGTCTCGTCTGGCCGAGCGCCTCACTTCGATGGCACTCGGTATGCGGCATGGAAACATAAGATGAAGATGCATTTGAGATCACTTCATCCGTGTATTTGGAAGATTGTTGAAACAGGTTTCAAGCCCGTAAACCCCAACAATCTCACCTCCGAAGAAGACAAAGCTCAACACTTCAACGACTTGGCCGTCAATGCCTTGTTCAATGCTTTGAGCGACTCCGAGTTCAACCGGGTCGATGGCCTTGACAATGCCAAGGACATTTGGGAAAGATTAATGGTAACTCATGAAGGAGTATCAAGTGTCCGTGAATCGAAAATAGAGCTCATCATTGGAGAATTGAGCCGATTCACACTTGAAGAAGGAGAAACTTACACAAAGATGTTTGATCGCTTGATGTTGCTAGTAAATCAAGCAAAAGGACTTGGAAGCACCGAGCTCACCGACAAAGCTATTGTCAAGATCATCCTCCGAGTAATTACCCCCACCAACCGCAATCTTGTACAACTCATCCGCGACCGGCCAAACTTCGATACTCTCACTCCTCATGATGTGATTGGCCGGTTGATGACGGATGAGATGATGGTGAAGGAAGCGGAAGTGGTGGAGGAGCTCAAGTCCGGCAAGAAGAAGGGCATCGCCTTGAAGGCCGTCAAGGTGGTGCAAGAAGCCGAAGAGAGCTCAAGCGATGAAGAAGAGTCAAGCGGCCCCTTGACAAATGAAGACATGGCCTTGCTCGTAAGAAGATTCAACAAGTTCTTGAAGAAGAAGGGCTACAAGCCTGTAGTCACTCCAAGAACCATGGCAACAAGTCAAGAGGGCGTCACTCCTCAAGAAAGTGCTATGAGTGTGGGAACCCGCCACTTCATTGCCGAGTGCCCACACAAAGAAAAGAAGGAAGAGAAGCCGCATAAGAAAGACAAGTACCGCAAGAAGGACAAGGATAAGAGCAAGAAGTACAAGGGCAAGGGTCATGCATACATTGGCAAGGAATGGAACTCCGACTCCAGACTCCGAGTCCGAGTCCGAGTCCAACTCCGACAATGAGGGAGGACTTGCCACCGCCGCCATCGCTACTCCACCGACAAAGTCGAGGAGCCTCTTCGACAACTTGAGCGACGGAGATGAAGATGCTCCAATGTGCCTTATGGCAAAGGGGCACAAGGTATCATCTAAGAGTTCCACTCTTTCTATTGTTGATTATGGCTTAGATGATTGTGATGATGCTAGTGATGATGAGGAAGTAGCATTTAAGTCTATGAATGATTTTGATATTGAAAATTAGACTTGCTACTTAAAGATATTGAAAAATTGGAGGAAGTAGTTGAACAAAAGGAGGCTATTCTTGAGGCTCAAGAGGATCTCCTTATTTTTGAAAAGGAGAAGAACATTGAGCTAGAGAAGAGCCTAGCTTTTGAAAGAAAGAGAAATGAGGAGTTGGTCAAAAGTTCAAATTTGACCAAAAATGAAGCAATTAGTCTTGAGATCACCAATGCTTCACTCTTAGAGCAACTTGCAAAAGCAAAGGATGCTTGCAAGGCTCTTGAAGTGAAGCTTGTTGATCTCTCGAATAAAGCTTCTACCTCAATCAACAACTCCAATATTTCATTACCTTCAACGAGCAAACTGCCATGCTTAGATGCTTTAATGTTGATGTTGCTACTTGTGCTACTAACCGTGAGACTTTGAAAGTCTTAGCTCATGAAAATGAGAAGCTTAAGGTGATGCTTGAAGATGGACTTCAAAAAGTCCTACAAGGCAAGCAAAGGTTTAGAGGAGTATCTCAGTAGCGCCAAGGTAATCCTAAGAGGCAAGGGCTTGGGTATGTTCCGCCAAAGGGCAAAAAGAGCAACATTGTTGTTGCTCCTTTAAGCAAGCCCATTCACTTTGTAAAAGGCGAAGGAACATCCAAGCACAAAGCTCACTCCGAGTTCTTTGCTTCTTATGTGCTTAAAAAGACTAACCTCGATCGTGTAGTTGCTTATCATGTTGGGCGTAAGCCGAAGAATGCTCCTTGTGTTCGTTCTATTTGGGTCCCTAAATCACTTGTCACTAATGTGCGTGGACCTAACCAAGTTTGGGTACCAAAGAGCAAAAACTAAATGTCATTTTGTAGGCCTATATCTCCGGTGGAACGAGTTGGATTTTGGATAGCGGATGTACGCACCACATGACCGGAGAAAAGGCAATGTTCGCTCAATTGGACGCAAATGGATCAAATAGTGAAAGCATTGTCTTTGGAGACAATGGAAAAGGAGAAGTAATTGGATTGGGTAAAATTCCTATCTCAAGCAATTTTCAATTAAATAATGTTTTGCTTGTTGAGTCATTAAGCTACAATCTATTGTCCGTTGCACAATTATGTGAAGCGGGCTATAATTGTTTGTTTAATGGAAAGGGTGTGGATGTCATTAAGAGGCTTGACGGTTCAATAGCCTTTAAAGGGCGTTTGAAGGGTAAGCTCTATCTCGTAGACTTCAATACGGATAGACTTAATCTTGAAACGTGCTTAATGGCTAAATCTAGCATGGGTTGGCTTTGGCATCGCCGGTTGGCTCATGTTGGTATGAGGAATCTTCATAAACTCATTAAAGGCAACCACATTCTCGGACTAACCAATGTTGTCTTTGAGAAAGATAGGATTTGTAGCGCTTGTCAAGCCGGCAAGCAAGTCGGTGCCTCCCATCCCGCCAAGAATGTGATGACGACCACAAGACCTTTGGAAATGCTTCATATGGATCTTTTTGGTCCGGTTGCCTACATAAGCATCGGGGGAAGTAAGTATGGTTTAGTCATTGTTGATGATTTTTCTCGATTCACTTGGGTGTTCTTTTGCATGACAAAGGAGAAGTCCAAGTGACATTAAAGAAATTCATGAGAAGAGCTCAAAACGAGTTTGAAGTAAAGATTAAGAGAATTCGAAGCGACAACGGCACCGAGTTCAAGAATATTGGCATGGAGGAGTTTCTTGATGAGGAAGGAATCAAGCACGAATTCTCGGCTCCCTATTCTCCTCAACAAAATGGGGTGGCCGAGAGGAAGAATCGAACCCTCATCGAGATGGCGCGGACAATGCTCGACGAGTACAAGGTTTCCGATAGCTTTTGGGCGGAAGCAATCAACACCGCATGCCACAGCTCCAACCGCCTCTACCTCCACAAGATCTTGAAAAAGACGGCGTACGAGTTGCTCACCGGAAGAAACCAAATGTCTCCTACTTTCGAGTCTTTGGGAGCAAATGCTATATCCTCAATAAAAAGGCTAAGTCTTCTAAATTCGCTCCTAAAGTAGATGAAGGTTTCTTACTTGGTTATGGAACCAATGCTTACGCGTACCGAGTTTTCAACAATACCAACGGTGTCGTTGAAATCTCGCGTGACGTGACTTTTGATGAAACTAACGGTTCTCAAGTAGAACAAGTTGATCGTGTTGTGATTGACAGGGAAGAACCTCCTTGTGAAGCTATAAAGAAAATGGCAATTGGAGAGGTAAGACCTCAAAATATGGAATCTCACCCGAACTCCCCAACCCGAGTCTCCTACTGAAACCCGAGTGTCCGGATTAGTCCGGAGTCTCCGGGTCCAATACCGGAGTCTCCGGATGGGTCAGACTCGGGCGACATTCCCTCCTCGTCCAATCAAGCTCAAGATGGTTCAAATGCCACCCAAGATGATGAAGGCCCTATTCAAGCCTTGGACTCATCCGCACCTCATCCTAGAGTTCATCAAAGCATTCAAAGAGATCATCCTACGACAACATACTTGGAGACATCAACAAGGGAGTATCCACTGATCTCGAGTTGCAAATTTTTGTGAATTTTACTCGTTTGTTTCCTCTCTTGAACCTCTTAAAGTAGATGAAGCACTTGAAGACCCAGATTGGGTGATGGCTATGCAAGAGGAACTGAACAACTTCAAGCGCAATCAAGTCCGGGAGCTTGTCAAAGACCAAATCAAAACGTTATCGGCACTAAGTGGGTCTTCCGAAACAAGCAAGATGAAAACGGATCGTGACAAGGAACAAAGCCCGCTTAGTTGCTCAAGGGTACACTCAAATAGAAGGTTTGGATTTCGATGAAACATATGCTCCAAGAGCTAGGCTTGAATCTATTAGAATATTACTTGCCTTTGCTACTCACCATGATTTCAAGTCAGATCAAATGGACGTGAAGAGCGCCTTCTTAAATGGACCACTTTCCGAGATGGTCTACGTTGAGCAACCACCCGGATTTGAAGATCCAAGACATCCGGACCACGTCTATTACCTTCACAAGGCACTCTATGGACTTAAGCAAGCTCCAAGGGCATGGTTCGAATGTCTTCGAGACTTCCTTCTCGGACAAGGTTTTGTAGTCGGAAAGGCCGACCCTACTCTCTTTACTAAGCATATAGATAATGATTTATTTGTGTGCCAAATATACGTCGATGACATTATATTTGGATCTACTAATGAACATTTGTGTAAAGAGTTTAGCAAGATAATGACCAAAAGGTTTGAGATGTCCATGATGGGTGAGTTGAAGTTCTTCCTCGGATTCCAAGTTAAACAACTCAAGGAAGGAACTTTCATTTGTCAAACGAAGTACATCAAGGACATGCTCAAGAAGTTCTAATGGAGGACGCTAAGCCCATAAAGACGCCAATGCAAGCCAACGGGCACCTAGACCTCGACAAAGAAGGTAAACCTGGTCATCCAAAAGGTATATCGCTCGATGATCGGTTCTCTCCTTTATCTTTGTGCATCTAGGCCCGATATCATGCTTAGCGCTTGTATGTGTGCACGCTTTCAAGCCGCTTCCAAAGAGTGCCACATGGTGGCCGTTAAGAGAATCTTGAGATACTTAGTGCACACTCCTCATTTCGACTTTGGTATCCGAAAGGATCCTCCTTGAGCTTATTGGCTATTCCGATGCGGATTATGCTGGTTGCAAAGTGGATAGGAAGAGCACCTCAGGAACTTGCCAATTCTTGGGTAGGTCCCTAGTCTCGTGGTCTTCCAAGAAACAAAATTCCGTAGCCCTATCCACTGCCGAAGCCGAATACATAGCAGCTGGGAGTTGTTGTGCTCAATTACTTTGGATGAGACAAACCTTGAGTGATTATGGCCTATCCTACAAAAGCGTTCCACTTTTGTGTGACAATGAGAGCGCTATAAAAATTGCCAACAATCCTGTCCAACACTCCCGAACAAAACACATTGATATTCGCCATCATTTCCTAAGAGACCACGCAACCAAAAGCGAAATTGATATCCAACATGTGAGTACAAATGATCAATTAGCCGATATCTTTACCAAGCCCCTTGACGAGAAAAGGTTCTGTGAATTGAGAAGTGGACTAAATATCTTAGACTCTCGTAACGTGGCTTGACATGTGCTCACATATTGTTTGGTGAATGAAAATGAATTTCAAAACCTTAGTCATCTTTTTCTTTGAATTTATTCAATGTTTTTTTGGCTCTTGATCCTCTGATCTTGTCATTGATATGTGACCATAGCTTGTTTGCTTTATTGTTCGCTGGTCATATATCAAGTTGACATCTTAGGAATCTTTCTCTCTCGCTCCGCAAAATTCCTTGAGCTATCCTTCGTCGTGTCTAATTCCTAATCGAAGCCGGGCAACCCGGATCGTCTCAGATTTAATCCGAGTCTCCTGATAATTCGAGTCTCCGGACTATTTGTCCGGACTATCCGGGTTGGGCCGGAGTCTCCGGTCTGAAATCCCGGAGTCTCCGGGTTGGGGCGGACGGTTCAAGTCCCCCTAATCCCGCGCGGTTTCTTTTTATTCCTTTTTGCACCGGGCGCCTCTCCCTCTCCCGTGCACCTCTCTCGCTCCTAGGGTTCTTGGACTCCTCCACCTCCTCCTCCATCCCCTTGGATTGAAGATCGTGGTAAGGATGTTCTTGCCCTAAGCTTTTCCTTCCGGATTTGGTAAAAATCTCGCGGTTCTTAGGGTCTCTCCGTGTGTTTCAACTCTCTTAGGGTGCCGATTGACTCGTCATTGCCCTCAAGATCGGAGATTCGTTAACCCTAACTCACCCGCGTTCTTCATCTATCAAATCTTCTTGAGGTGAGTTCCTTTTTGTGCCCTTTTCCCGCGAAATTCTTTGCTAGAGTTTGCCCTACTCGTTTCTTGAACTTCCTAGAGGCAATCTAGTTCCAATTCCTGTTTTGTGCGGATTGAATTCCTCAATTTCCCCCCGCGCGTGTGCTCGTTCTGGCACGTCCGGAGTCTCCGGGTCGATCCGGAGTGTCCGGACTTTCTGTCCGGAGTCTCCGGATGCAATCCGGAGTATCCGGACATTTTGTCCGGACTCTCCGGATTGGGTGCCTCGGCCAGATTCTGTACTTCGCTGTTTTTCGCGTCGCCTCTCGGCTAATTCCTCTCGTTCGCTTTATCCGTCAGATGGATCCTTCCTGTGGAACTTCCGGTGGCAGCGATCCTTCTCAAGAGTACCGGTGGCGTTGATCCTCCTCGGCCAGTACCGGTGGCGTTGATCCTCCTCGCCAGTGACAGCTAGTGGCGTGCTTCTCTCGGGCGTGTCTCCCACTGGTTCTCCTCCTCACCTCGC
The DNA here is from genome assembly GCA_036346355.1 of Rhipidocladum racemiflorum. Taxonomy (NCBI): domain Eukaryota; kingdom Viridiplantae; phylum Streptophyta; class Magnoliopsida; order Poales; family Poaceae; genus Rhipidocladum; species Rhipidocladum racemiflorum. The sequence continues at coordinate 17,473,768 of CM070574.1, read as the reverse complement.
CAGCCTCCGCAGAAAAGCAGAGAATTGGAGTGGTCAAAAGACTCGCTTCTGCACTCGAGGCCAGCCACTGTGGTCGCCTCCTGTCTGCCTCCTCCACCTCAACAAGCTCCTCGATCCAGATGAGCATCCACCGATACCCATGCCAGCTTCGTGGATCGTAAAAGAAGCCGCCTGCATTTCCGGCACTTCATTGGTCCTCCGATCAAGGCCAAGCCCGTGTGGAACTATCCATTGTCCGTGAACCCAATGAGAGTAATTGACTACCTGACAGACCTGGTAAAGGGAAAGCCATTGTGGAGCACAAAGAAAGATCCTTTGAGCTCCACCAGATGAGTATGTGGACCGCCGGTTTTGGAACCGGTTTCACGATTTCTATGAAACGGTCCTATACCCACTTGAGCACCCAAAGGGTTCGCATGAAGACAATTGATCAAGTACATGGCTGCAAAGCAGTAATCCAGCTTTCTCTCGAGATCATTCAGATTTATAGCCGTGCATCAGATCAAGAACATCATGGCATACAAGTATGATCGAACAATGAGATCATTATGCGCTTTATGCCACCTTGTACTTTGACAAGAATGATGAGGCCATTTGGTGGATGACCGACAAGATATGGTATGTGGCTAGCAAAAGAGATTTGCCAGAGTGCTCAACCTCGGATACAATGCCACCCAAAGCTTCATGAGAAGAAAGTGATGACTCTCGAGCAGATTGAGGCTTTGTATGACACATCCAGGAGCTTCACAGCTTGGGACCATCAAGGGTCTCAAGGACATACCACCGTGCTCAACAGATGTTGAGAGTCACTCTTTCGCCAAAGGAAGGAGATGCTTCGCCATCGGGCCTTCCTATGGTAGGAACTCGCTGCTTCACCTCGTTGAGAGCACCGACCCTTTTGACATTGTCGATTTCTTGTGGGAAACAATGAGGCGTAACGCGCAGAGCAACATGGCCAGCTGCAGCTATGCACCTTTCGTAATGACCTTGATCTCTTCAAAGGAGTGGGTGAAGTTTGTCGAGATGAGGAGCATCTTTCTTACAAGGTCCGCCTCGCCTACTCCACCCCTCCACTGCTCCTCGGTCCTCGCTACTAGACTCGCCGAGGTCGTGCTTCAGCTCTACCTCCGCTTCCTGCTCCAAATTGTGCCTCCAATACTCCTTCCGAGCAAACCGAGGTCCCAAGCAAGACTTCTTCACGGATGCTCAAGCACGCTCTTCCTTCTTTGCCGCGACATCTCCACCAGTGCAGAAGGTGATGAGTCGGCAGATCAAGAAGAATGGTCAAGACATTCGCAGCGCATCCGCCGCCACAATGGCGAGCGCCAGTCCCAGCCGACTCTTCCGGTCTTCCGAGGAGAGTAGCGACGCCACTTCTGGCCGATGCCTTGTTTGGGATTGCTTCCTCCTCCGCTCCTCCAAATACCGTGACGCGACAAATGAGGGCTCTGAGTATGAGGCCTCCGACGACGGAGATGACGAGTGATTTCCTGTGTCTTCCTTTTTGGTGTCTTGATGCCAAAGGGGGAGTGATCTTTAGCGTTGTCTTTGTCGTGGATCGTGGACTCTTTAGTCTTTCCGTCTGTCGCGTGTGGACTTGCTTGTGTTGCTTCAGTTATTTGTTCTTTTAGTGTTGTGAACTCTGTCTATTCCATGTAATGTCTTTAATGCTTATTTTATCTTATGCATGGATTACTTTCAGTTACTTGTATTGTATTCTCGGTAGCTGTGTTTGAGGGGGAGCTCTCAGTTTTCTCTCGTTAAATATGTGCATTTGTTCCCTCTCAATTCCTCTAATGCACACTTTTAGGGGGAGCTCCTCTTATTGATCTTATGCCTAAGTCTTGTTCTCGTTATTTTATTTTGCTAATTAATTGTGTTGTCATCAATTCACCAAAAAGGGGGAGATTGAAAGTGCATCTAGGCCCCTCAAATTGTTTTGGTGATTAATGATGACACAATTAAAGAGATCTAATGTTTTATCCAAGAACACTGCAGATATCGAGATTATATCGAAGTTTGGAATGACATTGACACCCTCGACTACTTAAAATCAAAAGGACGGCATCAAGACCAAAGTTGTAATCTTTTATTCATTTGTGTCTTAAGGATAGCCGCATTTATTAAGAGGGTATGACGAGAAATCGATTTTAGGATGTGCATGTGCTCAACATCAAGTCTTGCATCTCACTTTAGCACTCCTACTCTTGGTTTTGAAAAGTTTCAATTTGAAACCGTTCTGGGTAACCCGGAGTATCCGGACATTTTGTCCGGAGTCTCCGGATTCAATCCGGAGTGTCCGGACATTTGGTCCGGAGTCTCCGGGTTGGACCTCTCGGTTGCTTTGTTTCCAGCTGGTCCGGAGTATCCGGTCATTTTGTCCGAGTCTCTGATAACCCGAGTCTCCGGGTTGTTTGTCCGACACTCACTGCTCAAAACGGAGTAACGGCTAGTTTTCAAAAAGAGTATTTAAAGCCTCCACTCCACTCCAACGGCTAGGATCTCTATTGAGCTCATTCATAGCAGCATTCAAGCCATTCCTAACCATCTCTAAGCATTCAATAGAGCCCCCACTTCCTCCCACCAATTAATTTGGTTGTTGATCTTTTTGGTGTGGAGAGGAAGAAGAAAAGTGCAAAGTGCATTCATTTCATCTTGTTGAGCACTAGTTCATCCTCCAAGCGATTCTTCGTGGTGCTATTTCTCTTGGAGGTTGAAGGTCTCCTAGACGGCTAGGAGTCACCTGAGCTACCAACTTGTGTGGTGAGCCCCGGTAGTTTGTGAAGGCAAGTCTCATCCGAAAGGAAAGAGACAAGAAGTGAAGCCGGGCGAGTGCATTTGTGCAACACCGAGGAAAGCGGGTTGAAAGAGACCCTGGCTCAAGTGCGACGAGCCACCTCAACGGAGACGAGGGTTCCTTCAAGAACCCGAACTTCGGTGAAAATTGTGGTCTCTCGTGATTCACTTTTACTTCTTAGCATTGCTTAAGTGAATTTGAATTTGTTAAGTTAGATCTAGCTCTTTGCTTGGCTTTAAATTCAAATTCTTGCTAGCAATTGTACTAGGTTGTTCATGCAATATACTTCTAGTGGTTTATTGTGCTTGCTAGAATAGTTTTTATCTCGCCCCGAGCCATCTAACCCGAGAGTCCGGACTCAATACCGACACTCCGACAAGCCGAGTATCCGACCAAAAACCCGAGACTCGGGTTGACCAATTTCGGCCAGGTTTATTCCACACAGAATTTTAATCCGCCTATTCACCCCCCCTCTAGGCGACATCGTTGGTCCTTTCAATGTGGCGCCGTCGCAGTCGCACGGTTGGGTGTGGGAAACCCTAGCGCATAGGCCATCCCTCCAAGGGAACAGGCCGAATCGGATCCGGCCCAATACGATGAGGTCGGATCGAATCTGACCCATGAATTTTAATTTGGTGGTAATTTTGTGTTTTAACCCTTGGAGTTCGATTAAATTACATAATAATATTATGTCAGTGGCATGTTGCATTTTTTACCCTGAATTTCTATTATAGAAATTTATCAGGATACTTTTTTAACATTATGGACCCTGAAGTTTCCAATAATCCTAAAAAATAATAAAAATAATTAGTAAATTCTAAAAACTAAATTAAATCTTAGAAACTGAATTTTTAGGTATATGAGCTACCATAAATTCGTTGAACCTTAGACTTAGAATATATTGGAATATTCATATCTTTGGGTTTATTTTTTTGGCATAATTCCATATTTTTCATGCTGAGTTTATTTTTCTATTATTTTGATAATTCTAAAAATTGCCCAGTAATTATAAAAAAAATGGAAAATGCTAGGAAAATTTTGAAAAATTATCTACTGAATAGATATAGACCAAGCTTTACTGATTCAAGAGTGAGCATGCAATATATTGATTTTACCATCAATAAAATTTATTTTTGTATGAATATAACATAAGATATGTCATACATCGCAAAGAGAGTATTTTTCAAGCTTGCCCTGAATGGCAGCATTTACCTAACCTGGGCAATGGATGCCCAGATAAACCTAACAGCTCAATCTCTTGGAGCTGCAATTACCCGGCCTGAAGTTGGCACCCCTGCTCTTCCTAAACCCGCCAAGTGTGCAGACCTGCACTTCCTGAGCCACCATCTCCTTGTGGACATGAAGGTCGAATATTTAATGGAGGATGACTCGTTGGCATTATAGAATTCCCTGAATGAACAATATAACCAGCAAAGATCCACCCTGCTGCCGGAAGAACAGCATGAATGGACCCTCCTACGCTTCCAGGATTATAATATCGTGGAAGCATATAAGTTCATCATGCACAAGCTTGTCTCCAAACTGTGTTTCTGTAACCAGAAAGTTATAGATGCTGAAATGATAGACAAGACGATATGTACCTTCCATCCCAAACATGGGGATATTGCAACAACAATACCATCATGCCAAATACCTTAAGTGTTCTGAGCTTACTTACACTTTGCTAGAAGCAGAGAAAAATGATGACCCCTGGTGAAGAATCATCATATTTTTCCTACTAGGACTTGGATAATGCCCAAGTGCATGCCAATGCTCAACAGGATAGCAATAGCCACAGCCGCGAAAAAGACCAAAGATATAAAGGGGAAGAATGGTAGAATATGGAAGGGAAGAGGCAAGCCCTAGTAAAGGGGTAATGGTAAAGGGCCAGAGAGCTTTCAGAAGTAAGACTCAACCAACAAAGCTGCAAACTACTGACTTCCCTAGATCTGAAGACTTCTTATGCCCTGTTTGTGCTAAAGGGGAGCTGATAATTAGATCATCTCATCTGAAATTTAAGGAATAACCACCAAGTTTCCTGGAGAGAATTCAACATGATATTTGTAGGCCTATACAGTCCCTGTCGGGCCAATTTAGATATTTTATAATATTGATAGATGCTTCTACAACATGGTTCCATGTATGCCTTTTATCTACTTGGAACCATGCTTTCGTTAAATTAATTGTCCACATTATTAAATTAAGTGCCTCATTTGCAGATGAAAGGACGAAGTCTATTTGAATGGACAATGCTGGCAAGTTTACCTAAAAGTCATTTAATGATTATTGTATAGCTCTGAGCATTAATGTAGAGCATTCGGTATCTCATGTCCACACACAAAATGCCCTTACAAAGTCAATAATTAAAAGAACAAAACTTATTTCTAGGCCACTCTTGAAGAACTGTAGGCTATTCACCAGCTGTTGGGTCCACGCGGTGTTGCACGTTGTAGTATTAATTCAACTCAGACTAACTGCATCTCATAAAATTTTTCCTTTGCAGATAGTGCATGGGAAAAAAAACAATTATTTCCTATTTGAGAAATTTAGGAAGTGTTGTATACGTGCCAATTTCATCACCATAACGTACAACCATGACCCTCACCAGAAGTTAGGGATCTATATAGATTATGAATATATCAATTATTAAATACCTTGAGCCTATAGCAGGGAATCTTTATACGGTTTGGTACACTAATTGTATTTTTTATGAGGATAATTTTTCAGCATTATGGGAGAAAAGTACCACACTAAAGAATGCTAGAAAATAGATTAGAATGTCACTGGCAGTCGATCCTTATTCCCAAGCACTAAAGAATCTGAACTCGAAGTTAGAAGGATAATAAATCAGCAACAAATGGCTAATAATTTGCCACATACCTTCATTGATCATAAGGGAGTGACAAAAGCTCATATACATGCGGTAAACACATTGGAAAGAATGGAAATACCCTAGAATGATATTTAGTTCACTATTACCTCTCATGATAAGAAGAGAGGGAGACCTTCGGTCAAATGGAAGTCAATTCCGCGGAGACTATGTGGAAATAGAGAACCGAACAAGTGAGAACACTACCCAATACAATGAAAGAAGTTCAACTTGATATTGAGAAAATCCCTAAAGTGAATCATCCTGAAGATGGTAATCCCAGAAAATATTTATGTGCACAAACTAATGCTGGGAATTCGGAACACCGAGATTCCATCATTGTGAGAAGTCACGAGGAGTTAGAAGAAATTAATGAAGGAATTTTCACAAATTATGTGGATTTAAGAGGGTTGCATAAAAGAATACTACAATTATCGACATATAATTTTCCTCAAAAATTGCTAAAACTCTTTATCTGAATTCAGGAACAAAGTCTATGGTATAGTGCCAAAAGCGCTTAAATTGGATCAAATAGAAAGAAGCAATTGAGCCATAATTGCACTCGCTTAATAAAAGAAAATTATTCGGTCATGTTAACCGAACACCTTCTAAAGTGTTCCCTGTAGGATAAATATCGGTTTTCATCCAGAAGAGAAATGCAAACAATCAGGTTGTGAGATAGAAAGTGATGCTTGTAGCACAAGGGTTCACGCAGAGACTTGACATCGATGACTATGAAACTTACTAGCCTATGATTACTGGAATAACATTCCGATATTAAATATCAATGGCAGTTAGCATAAACTTATCAATGCAGTTGATAAATGTTGTGACTGCATATCTATATGTGTCACTGGATATGGATATTTATATGAGAGTTCCTGGAGGAGTCAAAATTCTGCTAACAAAAGTAATTGCATTCATGTATAGCGTCAAAATGTAGAGGTCGTTATACATATTAAAACAATTAGGGAGAATGTGGTACAACCGATTTAGTGAGTTCCTCCAGAAGAAGGCATACTCCAATAATGATGATTGTCCCTGTGCGTTCATAATGAAGTCACGTAATGGATTCTGTATCATCTCAGTCTATGTTGATGATCTGAATATCATTGAAACCATAGAGGACCTATAGAAAGCAAGTTCTTGCCTTATGATGAAGTTTGATATGAAAGATTCTAGTAAAACCAAATATTACTTAGGCATGTAATTAGAGCATTTCTTAGAAGGAATTTTTGTACACCAGTCTACCTATACCAAAACGGTATTAGAAATTTTTAATATGGATAAATCTCATCCCTTGAAGACCCCATGGTAGTAAGAACCATTGAAGTGGATAAAGATCCATTCAAGTCGAGGATTCAAAATGAGAAAGTCTTAGGACGAAGTTCCATTCTTAAACATCATATTGCACTAGATCTGATATTGCATTCATGGTAAATTTGCTACCTAGGCACAACGTAGCTCCAACTAGAAGATATTAGGCTAGTATTAAGACTTTACTCAGATGCCTTCAATGTACTCAAGATCTTGGCTTATTTTACCGGAATGATCAAGACTTAACCATGGTGGGATATACGGATGTTGACTATCTGTCTGATTGCTACAGTGCCAAATATCAGACTTGGTTTGTGTTTCTATGCGGTGATACAACCATTTCTTGACGGTATTTTAAGCAGATCTTGGTAGCTACCTGTACCAACCACTCAGAGATTATAGCATTATATGAAGCCTCACGTGAATATGTTTGGTTGAGACATGTGATTAGCCATATCCAAAAGTCGTGTGGCATTAACACCGTCGGTACCCCATATTATCTATGAAGATAATGTTGTTTGTGTTGTGCAAATGCAAATGAGTTGTGTAAAGAGCAATACCGTGAAGCATATTACCACTAAATTTTTCTATCGTCGTGAACTCCAGAAGAGCAGTGAAGTAAAGATCCTGCAAACTAAGTCATGTGAAAATATGGTTGATTTATTGACAAAGTATTTGCCAACTTCTAGTATCCAAAATGTGTTCATAGCATTTGAATGAGACGACGTAGAGATATGCATAGTTCTGATGGAGTAAATTTCTAAACCATAACTTTTAGTATGATCCTAAAGATATTACTATAATCCAGAAGATTATAATTTACGGTCTTTTCCCATTAGTGAGTTTACTTGAAGTTTTTTCACATGAAGGTTTTTAATGAGTCAATAAGTGTAACGTAATATACATATGCAATGTAGTTTTTTCTCCATCTCTTTTTTATTGGGTTTTTTGGAGTAGTTTTTGATAAGGCATATGCATTGCGCAGTATTCGCCCAAGGAGGAGTATTAAGATATAATTGGGCTCTTGGTCTTGTTTGTTAAGATATATCCGGACTCTTGATGCTAGTTATTAGGATATATCTATGCTCTTTGGTTTGGTGGACGAATTCCGAAACTATCTTTGAAGAGTTGTCGGTATAAATGTAGCACCCTATCGTACATGAGAATTGAATCTATCAATAAAGATAAAAGAGTTTATCTATCTATATTCGGTGTTCATCTATTAGAATTGTTTTTCGTTCATTCTTTATCAGTATTGAGATCGATAATAGCCTTCGTTCTACAACATGGACAAAGCCTTTATTTATTCTGCACGCGCAAGGCCTGCTGGCCACATGGCATGAGAAGTAATCTAGTCACGCGTGGGGCCCACTTGTCGCCATCACTTTGGAGCTGGTACTCGGTAAGCCGGCATCACTCGTACTAATACGTGTTAACCACAAACTACTTCCCGGCCCATCAACGTACGTGATATGATATCTCAAACGAGAAATGAAAAAGGAAATTTACACACGCACAAAAAAAGAAGAATACAGGGAAATACTAGTACTCATGGAGCCGGTGGCTTGGCAAGCGTATGCACTGAAATCAAAGGCAAAAAAAAATTCTCTTAATGCACAGTCCCAGTGAAGAGTTTCGTTACACGGTTTTTAATAGTGTCACGTCATATTTAGATGTTTGAGCTGATGAATGAAACAACATCTCTTAATGTACAGTTTCATTTTGCAATTTCATAAGTATGACATAACATTTAGTTGTTGGATGGTGTTGCGATCAAATGTGACATATAAATTATGTAGCCACTTGCAATTATATCTAGCACATTACAATATGGCCATACGGAATCCAGAAAAGGTGTAGGGATGAAACAAATCGCTCTCGGTGGGGTTTTATCCTAATTTTAAAGCACTTGGTAAACATCTTCACCGGGTTTCATCCCCATGAAACTCAACTCTCTTCTCTCCTCATAAATTTGTTGACACATCACCATTTTTGTCTATGTGGCATCTCATTTAATGAGAATAAAACTCCCATTATAAATGGCCTAGGGCCAAGGTACGTAGGAATTTCCTAGAAGATTGTTTAGTTCCCACATGAAACGTGAATCATGAAAAAATTTGTGTGTTATAAACAGAACCCTAGGCCAAGATAACGAGAAGGTTTCGAACCGCAAAGCCTTAAGCTTCAGGCAAATGTTACTCTTTATTTTCGACTAAAATTCTGTCTTTGAGTTTGCACTCAAGTTGTCAACTTGTCATGCTATTTGCTTGCATCTTTCCATGTCCTCTCCTTTTCAGCTTGACTTCTTTTGAAGTGAGGTGAGGCATACAAAGAGCACTTCATCTTGCATTCTGGCACACAGGACACAAAGTACATTAATTTTGACCAGCACAGATTAAAAAAAAAAAAAAAAACTTGTGTTCCTTTTTCCGTTGTTTTTATGTTCTCACCGTTGCTAAACAGCCGTGTCAAGAACGTTGATTGACCACCTCCGAGAATTTTAAGAGGCTTCAGGTCAAAATCAGTAGTACACCTCGACGAAAAGGACATGAAAAACAGCAAATGCAAACGAGAAATGGCCCGACAATTTATTCTAGCATCTCCAGCAAGAGCCCTAAAACAGGATTCTTATTTTGGATTTAGAGACTCTCTCAATTTTTTGCGCTTGTTTTCAGAAAGACAAATCCAAAGAATGTTCTTAAATCTCAAATTTCTATTTTACTTTTTCTTCTATTTTAAGATATCCGCTATGTATAATCTTCATTTGACACCACTAAAATTCAATCAAAAATATTTGTAATACATAAAACATAAGCATATTAACATTTACAATTTAAAAACATAATATTTCAAATTTAAATTTAAAATTTTCAAAACATGATAAAATTTTCGAAGCCTCTCATGTATTTTCCTATCTTCAATAATATGGGTTGTACTTGTGTCCCTAAAAATTGGAGCTGAGAAGGCAAAGTTAAAGGCCTCATAATTTTAGAGGCTGGAGTTGAGGCCCCCTGGGAATTAAGGCTGAGGAGACAAATTTAGGGGCCTCCTAATCTGTTTTTTTTATTACACTCTCTATTTTAAAGTTTAGAAGCTGATTTAAGGGGCTGGAGATGCTCTTAGCATGACCGCGAAAACCTCCATGAGTCGGCTCTCAGATTAGTCAAATAGGCTCTTTATTATTAGTCATTAGCACGTCACCATCATTATCGCCTCCCCATGTTGCTTGAGCTGTTGAGCACATGGAAACCATGTGTTGCGATGGACAATTCAACCACCAGGAAACGGAAAGCAGCAAAGAAAAAAAAATCCAAAAAAACCAAGAGTGGTGATGATAATCATAGCATATTATACAGATCTGCTTCATTGGAAACCCAACAGGATATTACAATATACAAAAATAGATTTCACAAATACATCATGTCTCTCTCACACATTGACTTAACCTAGCTGCTCTCTCTCTCTCTCTCTTGTTGTTGCCACTCGTTTGTACATATCACCATGGCCTTGGATTTCTTGGTTGCATGGACAAAAAAACAATTCCATAAAAAACCAAAATATGCATCATCATATAACTAGGACTAATCTCTTCCCGAAGGAAGGTCAGGGACTAATGAAAAAATTGATTCATCCAATAGGGCTCTTTTTCTTTCTGATGCCCATGTCCCTGCTCCTCCCTCTAAATTTCTACCAAATTTTCCCAACTAGAGCTCCCAAATTTACATGAAAGAGCTGAACGTGAAGTTTATTTACATACAAAAGATTTGAGGTAAAATTACCTAAACTCATTATACTTACGGGATTGGATGGATGGATTATAGCTTTTAGGGGTTAAATTTAGGACTTAAAATTCCTTCTCTCTCTCTCCTCCAAGTGCTTGTGGTAGCCAAAGAAGGCTTTTGCTTGCACCATGGAGGGGGATGTGGTTTCAGGGTTATTTGTGGTATTTGCATCTAGGCCATGGCGGTGATGCCATGGCCGCGGCCGCCGCGGCCGCGGTCGAGGCAGTCAAAACCCTCGACGCGGACGGCGGCCGGCTGGAAAGCAAACCGGGCGCGGGCACACCCAGCCGCGCCCCGCGGCGACATCGGCGGCGCCGGCGGGCGTGGGGTAGGACGGACTGCCACCGGCGCCGGCACGGCCACCGGCCAAGCCAACATGGCCGAGCAGTCCATGCCGAACCGGCTGTCGTGGACCACCGGGTTCGAAGCCCGCCGGGGCGGCGAGCCGCAGAACATGGGCGGCTGCGGGGACGCCGCCGAGAGAGTGCTCTCCTCGCCCTGCCAAGAACCGGAGCAAAAACATTTAGCAACTCGTTAACAAAAATTACGCAAGAAACTCATGGATCTTGGGGCCAGAAGGCAAAAAGATTTCACCTTTGAGAGGAGGAGGTCGAGAAAATCCATGCCGGCGCCAGCGTCGGAGTGGCTGCTCTGGTGGCACCGGAGGGGCGCGACCGGACGCCGTGGCTTGGGGCAGAAGAGCGGGCTCTTCGCGTCGGCGGCGACGGGGAGAGGGCTCTTCATGGCAGCGAAGTGACTCATGGTTCCTTGCTTTTTTTTTTGGCGGTGCGGGCACTTTTTGGTTAGTTGATTAGATCCAATTTTTTTACAAACCCTGCAAGAACAAAAACAACCAAAGAAATTGTTAAATAAGTAAAAAATCAAGAATAGATGAGGCAGATCCAGGTGTGCAAGAGGTAAGTTGCAGACATGGACAGTTTTCGGGAAGTTTTTTGAGCATTTCTTTCAGAAAAACTGAATATTTTTCAGATATTTGCAGCTATGTATGTTATTTGCAGAGATGAAATCATACTTTGGGGAGATTAGAGAGGATTTGTCTTAGAAAAATTGAATCCTTACATGCAAGTTAAAAATTTTGCAAGAAGAGGTGGTATGTTCTCAAGATATGTGACAAGCTATCAGAGAAACATAACCTTTCTATATGCAAGAACGAAGCTCTTCTCTTCAGAGGAGATCACAACAGAAATCGTCACCAAAAAAAAATACGACAGAGAGAGAGATGCATGTTTACCTGAAGCTTTGCGTCCGGATTTCTCTCCTTTGGTGAGAAAGCGAGGAGGAGAACCAAAATTATTGTTACTCCTACCAAGAAAGAAAAATAAAACAAGAAAAAAAAAGGGAAAAGCTCAAGCTTTGAGGGGAGCTGGATGAGGAGGATAAAGAGGGACAGGAGGGGATGAGAGGCCTTAAATAGACAGGGAATGGATGGGGCTCCACAAACCACAGATCTAACAGGACTACAGAGACAGCTTGCCCACAAGATAGTGCCAGACAGGGAGTAAAACTCGTTAGAGAGGCACTTCTTCGGAGAGGGCAATTTTCAAACGATGGTCTATATCTACTAGAAAATTGAGCGCGGCGGCACGCCGCGCACGTGAACGAAAAAATTGAAAAAATGATTTTATAAAAAAAACGGACCACGAGAATACTTTAATACATTTTTTCCATGCTCTGAAGGAAAAACGGACCACAAAAACATTTTTTTCGGGTAAAACAGAGAAACAAAACATTTTTTCCATGCTCCGGAGGAAAAACGGACCACCAAAATATTTTTCGGTTTTTTTTTAGGAAAAATAGAGAAACGAAAACATTTTTTCCATGTTCCGGAGGAAAAACGGACCACAAAAGCATTTTTTCCGGGCAAAACGGAGAAACGAAAACATTTTTTGCATGCGCCGGAGGAAAAACGGACCACAAAAATATTTTTCGGTTTTTTTTAGGAAAAACGGTCAACGAAAACATTTTTTCCATGCTCCGGAGGGAAAACGGACAACAAAAACATTTTTCCCGGGCAAAACGGAGAAACGAAAATATTTTTTCCATGCTCCGAAGGGAAAACGGACCACAAAAACATTTTTTTCGGGTAAAACGGAGAAACAAAACATTTTTTCCATGCTCCGGAGGAAAAACGGACCACCAAAATATTTTTCGGTTTTTTTTAGGAAAAATAGAGAAACGAAAACATTTTTTCCATACTTCGGAGGAAAAACGGACCACAAAAACATTTTTTCCAGGCAAAACGGAGAAACGAAAACATTTTTTGCATGTTCCGGAGGAAAAACAGACCACCAAAATATTTTTCGGTTTTTTTAGGCAAAACAGATTTTTTCCATGCTCCGGAGGGAAAACGGACCACAAAACCATTTTTTTCGGGTAAAACGGAGAAACAAAACATTTTTTCCATGCTCCGGAGGGAAAACGGACTACAAAAACATTTTTTTCGGACAAAACGGAGAAACGAAAACATTTTTTCAATGCTCCGGAGGGAAAAACGGACCACAAAAATATTTTTTTGGGGCAAAACGGAGAAAGAACCTGAACGAAAAGCGCACGGACCTATTTGTTATGATTTTGGACCTGTTCGCTATTTTGAAAAACTATAAAAGAGCTCGTTTACGATTCGTATTTAACAGGAGGTTCTTTACGTAAAACGGCGAAGGAGGGACCTAAACGCGAACCGAGGAAAAAATCTCTCTCACACAAAAAATTGCAAAAGGATCTATCCGTAATTTCAAAAACTGAGAGGGCTTTTTTGCAAAAAGAGGAGAGAGAAGGTGGAGGTGAGGTGGATGCTCTAGGAGGGCTTCAAACCTCCCGAGTGTAAGGGAGGGATAATTCAAGAAAGGATTTTTTTTTTTTTGCACGTAATCCCTGCTCAGTTATTCCTTCTCGAGACTAGAAATTTTCCGGATCCTTGCCTGTCCGACCTGTAATAGTTTCCAGATCGGTTTATCATCGACTTGGCCATTTTTGGACCTCGTAGAAACTCAGGTTTCGTCCGACCTGTATTCTAGGTCAGGTAATTATTTGCATAGTCAATAATAATTTTCGATCGATATATTTAATGTGTCTCTTTGTTATATAGACCGTATTTATGAGGAAATGACAGGCTTCTCAAAAGCCATAATCATTTAATGGCCTTCAGACAATCGTCATCAACTAGCCCCAAATCTTGAAGAGAATACGTGTATTCTCTTGAGGCTTTTCAACTTCTGAGACGTTTGGTATGTCGCACTAATCATACCACCAGTTACATCTTGAGGAAATCTTTTGGATTTTCTCGGTAACCGAAGCGACGGCAAAGAAAAGTATAAATATAAAGGGAGGAAGGCTTCCTTTGGAGCCGTCTGTTAAGTTCACTATAAGGGAATTTAAGTAAATCCTCTCGATAACTGAATCGGTGTTTTAACTGATTGAAGGTCTATATAAGGGGAAAAGGTTGTACTTGTACCTTCAGACTTTCAAACCAAAAAAAAAACACTTCTTGGAATTTTACTCCTTTTAAATTTTCTTCTAGTTCTTGGAGTTTTTCATCTTTCATCTTTCTTCTTTTCTCAACTCATCAAGGTAGAGTAGAGAAGGTGACAAACTTCAAGAATTAAAAGAAAGTTTAATGACATAACTTCTTATGTCTTTAGAATCCCAATGTTCTTAGGTTTCTTCTTAATTAAGAGGAATTTCCATAACCAAAAAATTCTTCTTAATTTGATTATGGAATTTGAGGAGGAATTCCTTCAAGCATTTTTTATATCATCCAACCTTTCTTTTTCCCGTAATTTTTGGTTAAGAGCGAGGGTGAAAAACTTCAAGAACTAAAAAGGAGTTGGAGGAAATTCTTTCTTGGAAAGTTTATTGGTATAAGAACGATACGTTAAAAACAGGATAACCATTTCGGTTTTTCATATCGTTTTTATAGCCAATTTTTGTCTAAAGTATTTCCTTTATTAACTCCTATGAGGTATTTGTTTAGTATAATCTTACTTGTATGAAGATGAGGAAGAGAAGGACTTCTTCTTGGTGATACTAAGAAATCTGGTACTTCTCAACCTGTAGTTCTCAACAAAAGAGAAGGTGAACCGAACACAAACAGGAGTAAAGTCTGTTGTGGACTTGTGCATGAATAATGTAAAGGTTCTCTTCAAATGAAATGACAAATTTTGTTCAATGTCTTTCTTTTGTGTGTTAAGAATTGTTCTATTACTTGTATGCTTTTGATTTGATCTTAAGTAAATCACTACTAGCCTCCAACTTTTTTTTTGAATAATCAACAATGTGATCGAAAATAAAACATTTTTTATAGAGAAATGATCTGATTTCTCTTTGCTATACACTCGGTATTAACTAGCAGTAGGTCAGAGATGCGGTCGGTCTAATGAGTTTCAATGCAGTAAGTACTGGCTTATATGAAAAGTCTCTATTAGAAGTCATCTCACAACCCGACTAGCAACCTTGTGTTTTGCTTAGAGAGTTACTTCGGTCTTAACTTTCATGAAAGCTTGGATTGAAAGCAAGACAAGAAATAGCTTGATTTAATACCAAGAAGACATAGTTTATAAAGTATGAAGTTCATTTATGAATGTAAAAAAGCATGAATCTATACTTACAACTTGTGAAGATATTGAATATTCCAGGCATTGGAAAGGATTCGACCGTCTTCTATAGCAAGCCGAACATAGACAGGTCGGGTAATTGATACTACAGTAAAGGGAACTTCCAATTTGGGAGATAACTTATTTAAGTTAGACTGATTCTGGATACGCATTAGAATCAAGTCTTCCACATTAAGAGTTCGGGTTGAACTCTTTTATTGTGGTATCTTCTCAAACCTTGTAGATAGGTTGCTGATGTGACAAGTGCCCAATCTCGCTTTTCTCCCCCAAAGATTAATATCATCCTCACGTTGGTTATTTTGGTCAACCTATTCAAAATAAGAGACTCTTGTGGAACATAAATGTATTTCACTGGGTAGAACAACTTCTACACCGAAAACCAGTGAGAAAGGTGTTTCCCTTATAGCTCTACTGATTGTTGTGCATATGGCCCAAGCCACAGAGTATAGGTCGTCCACCCAAGCTCCTGAGCGTGTTCTTAAATGATCGAACACATCGTTTTTTTATGCCTTGCATGATTTGGTCGTTTGCACGTTCTACTACTCCGTAAAGAGCAACTTCCAAACGGTTGTCTGTACCTATAGAGAAAGCTTCTTCTGCACGTAATCACTGTGCAGAGATTACTTCCCGACCTGGTTTAGGTTCGGGCTAAGATTTTTCCCGATCTTTTGAATAGGTCGGTGTGATAAACGACACTATGTCTGACCTGTAATAGTTTCTATATCGGTTCATCGCCAACCTGGCCATTTCCTAACCTGGTGGAAACTCAGGTTTCGTCTGACCTGTATTCTAGGTCAGGCAGTTATTTCCATAGTCAATAGTAATTTTGGACCGATATATTTAATGTGTCTCTTTGTTATATGGCCCGTATTTATGAGGATGTGACTGGCTTCTCAAAAGCCATAATCATTTAATGGCCTTCAAATAAACGTCTTTAAAAATCGTCTTTACCGTTTCGGTTTAAAAAGCAAATCCGTTCGTTTTATGAGTAAATTTTAAATTTAAATTTAAAAAATTATCCAAAAATTCCCTAAAATTAGTATTAATAGTTTTATGACCTCTGGCATGAATATATATATTTTTTCAAAAAACAAAGTTTAGATACATTTTTGAGTCATTAAAAATGTAGAAATCAGAAAAACAAAAAAGGAGTATTTTTAGTAGTAATATTTGTTTAAGTATGTCAAGTAGAAATATTTAGTAGTAATATTTATTTCAACATATTTTAGTAACAATATTTGTTCAATTATATTTAGTAGCAATATTTGTTCAAGTATGTCAAGTAGCAATATTTAGTTGTAATATTTACTTCAATATATTTTAGTAACAATATTTATTCAGTTATATTTAGTAGCAATATTTGTTCAAGTATGCAAAGTAGTAATATTTGTTGAAGTATGTCAAGTAACAATATTTTTTCAATTATGCCAAGTAGCACTATTTGTTGAAGTGTATTTAGTACCAATATTTGTTCAATTGTATTTAGTAGCAATATTTGTTAAAGTATATTTAGCAGCAATGGATGATACCCGAAAATGGTACTATTTGTTCAAGTAGCGATACTTGTACATACAAAAATTATCTTGATATGGTATATTTTAACATGCTGATGTTATCCAACATTGAAATGCTTACTTCTCGTTGTATGCATGCGTGGACTACAAAAACTTTAATATGGAAGTTGTACTATGTACCACTAGTTACATTCTGTACTTATTTTGTTGTACATCGTGCAATTTGACGCACGCAATTTCTTGTAAATTATTTACACAAGCAATTTATGTAAGGTATTGAAATGTAAATAGTGTTGATGTGTAAATAGTATTGATATGTAAATGGTATTGGTATGTCATTATGTGGGTGCCTATTTTTGCACTTGTTGAATTGATGTGTGAGTATTATTAAAATGAAAGATTATTTGTTGACATATTATTGATAAATATCTAATTTATAACTTGCAATTGTTTAACATATAGCAAAGGTCATAAAAAAATCATATTCAGGAAAGATCATGCCGGTTTTTTTTGTGTTTCTCTATACTTATATATATAATTATTAAGTTTTCCAATTTTTTGGACTGTAACGGGTTTTTTTAAAAATTTTATAATTTTTTTAAAAATCCCATTTTTCTATTTTTTCAACCGCCACTCAAAATTCATGCCTTTTCGAGCGGTTTTCATCCAAAAACCACGAAAATCGCTCGGCAGTTTGACAAAATTTTAAATTTGTTTGACTTTCGAACCGTTTGGTTTTTAGCGACTTTTGAGTGATTTTTATCGAATTTCGATATCGCTAGATCATTGAAATCTGAGTTCGAAACGGACCCTGGTGCCAGAATGTTATTTTCCAAAAAGTAAAAAAGGGAATCTTTTTAGTGGAAAAAATATGGAGATAATAAATATTGCATATGGGAAACAGGCTGAACAAAAGCTGGTGGGCGACAAGAGGAAATAATTTCGCCCTCCACGGCAAAGCTGCTATCATAATTGAAGCATTTAAAAAGATGGGCCCTTTTTTTACATCCTGGCTTTGCCCATGGCAGTAGTACCTTTTTTCTTTTTCTTTTTATTTATTTATGTAGGGGGTCTGGTCATAGCTATTTTTAAAATGTTTGAATAACTTGTACTCCACTCCAAGTCTCCAGCATGGTTTGCTTTTTGTGCACTAGCTCTGGAATTCAAGTTGTTGCCAATGAGTTTGAAATAATTTGAACCCGTAGAAACAGTAATTCATGTACTCCAATCCTAGTCTCCTCCATCTCGGCTGTTTTTTTTTTTTACTTCGTTCATATACTGTTAAACAAAGTTGCTAGTTAGGGGAAAAAACTTGTTTTGCCTAAACAATGAATTAGCTTATAGCCAATTGTAGTAAGACTTTGTATTGATACCAATTTTGTTTTCTTTCTACATGCAAAAACAAGGCAAATTGTTTGTGTTTCGTACACTAGTGATCTGGATCTCAAGTTTTGCCAATGATTTCGAAATGATTTACCCCTTTTGGTCAGTTTTCCCGCAACGTAGCCGTCCTTAATAAAAATGTACTCGTTTAATTACTCTGGAATCTGGATCGATTCACATCAGCGGGTGGCCTGTGAGCCTCGCTCGACGTACACAGATACATGGCGAAAAATATCAACCAGCTGCAGGACGGAAACCCGAACCATTTAATTAACCTATTATTATTGCATGCGTAGCAATAAGATATAGCAGTGTTTAATTAGCACGTACTGGCCCTAGCTGAATAGTCTATCCTAAGTTTGACCATCAGTCGTGCAGTGCAGACCCCAACGAACGAAGAGAGTATCCATATCCATCGAGCGGGCCCATCTCTTAGACAGATGCATGATGACTGATGAGTGCCCGGCCCCAAATATATTTTTCTTTCATGAAGGGAAAAAAAAATAGACGATTAGTAGGGGGGGAAATGGCGTCGTCTTCCTGGCAGGCACTGGTCCGACGCAGCTGCCGTGCCATGTGAGGCCATCAACCCCGTTCAGTATCTCTCGGAGATCATGCATGCTCGAGCAATCAACGGCATCAACATTATTTATCATTTTCACCTCATAAAAAAAACAAAAAGAAGATATATCTATTTGGAGAGAGAGAGAGAGAGAGAGAGAGAGAGAGAGAGAGATTTGTGCTGGCCAAGGGTTGATTAAGCGCTATATATATATATTTACTAGTTACATGCCCGTGCATTGCTACGAAAAACAAAATTGATAACGAAAAATAAAGATTAAAAAATAAAAAATTTATTTCACAAGATCAAACATCTATCTTTAACGCTTCGTTTCTTGCGAAAGATAGCTAATTAAAGCAACGCTTCGTTTTTTGCGTAGGGTAATTAAGCAGGGCAATTAAGTAGAGCAATTAAGCAGGACAATTAATGACGTGGGTAGAACTCACCACTGCCACCAACTGTTGCTTTATAATAGTAAAGATATATTTGGAGAGAGAGAGAGAGAGAGTGAGGGGGGAGGGAGAGAGAGAGATTTGTGGTGGTTAAGGGTTGATTAAGCGCAAACTAATGTAGCTTTGGTTGGCATGCACTGCACGGAATAAAGTCGTAAACCACCACCACCACCACGTGATGTGCCGGGAGCACAAAACTATTCTGCCTCTGTCTGCTTGTCCGTACGTACTCGATGCGTCTCGGCAGTAGGGAATGCAAATGCGATGCATGCACTGCTTGGCTTGGCCATGTGATGCATGGGCCATCTAAGATGGGTCACGTTAGGTTAGATTTGAGTACCATGCAATCTGCCCGCCTATCCTCCTCTCTCTCTCTCTCTCTCTCTCTCTCTCTCTCTCTCTCTCTCTCTCTTCCTCCGCCTTGGTGGCCGTGGGGCTGCCCGTGTTCTTGTCGCCTCCAACGGTCACTTACTTTACCTGCATGCCTACGCATGTTCGCATCGATGCGATTACTTGCCCATCAGTACTGTTATGGGTACGTGCCATTATATGTGATACATCATGTTAGGGTTAGAGACAAGACAAAAATAAAATATAAGATTGAACGTAAAAACCCTATAAAAGAGAAAAAAAAATCATGAAAGATAATCCACTAATTATATTCAAGTTTATATGTACAGATAGTCGTATGAGTTAGCCTGTGCCAAGCGCCAGGCGGCTGATCTTAGATTAAATATCTGTTTTCAATGATTTTTCAACAGTTTTTCGTAGAATTTTAGTAGGCTTTCGGTACCAGGCCCCAGGCTACAGCCTACTATGCCCGGGGCCTGGATTCGCCCCTGCAGATAGTGGCAATATATAGCCAGTTAAGAGTTCTAGTTATTAAAGATTTGAACTAACAAGCTTGGATAAAACCAGCAATCTGAGACAGATACATTTGATATGTGGATATTGAGTTATCTCTAACAAACCTCCTCTTAACTCAAAATACATAATGAAATTATCTCCGGAAAACCCTAAAGGGTAATTAAGCACGACGAATACCAACCAAGTGCGCTGAAAAGTCCAATGACTTATTGAGTGAGAAAGACTCGAGCAACCAATCCAAATATTTTTTGCGAAGCAAAATTGAGCAAGCCACCAATAGGTAATGAGGAAGACTGGAATAGTCAATCCAAACGCACAGTTATTAACAAAGCAAGAGGAAGAAATATGGGTCTTCAACAATTCATAATCCCAGTAAAATCTGAGTCTATAATTCACCTACTGAAACAAATGTTTAATCATCAAACGGTATAAGCCAAAATATCGCATGTGGTGCTTGATAAATAGTGAAGAACTCATATCATAGTTATTTGATATGCTCCACCTGGAAAACAAAATTCGGCAAATAATGCTCATTGAAAGAGCAACCTGTACATGTAACCACCACTTACGACAAACTATCGACTTTAAAGGTAATTTAAATTATATGACATGGTTGAAACTGCTCCTGCAAAACTATCAAGATGAAAAAAAAGAACTCCCATACAGTCAATGGAATATAAATTGCAGTAAACACCTCATATCAACCTATAACAATTGGGCAACATTGTAGTATCCACGGGGAAGCAAAATCCTTCTTGCGCTTCAATCCTTCGTCTCAGACTGATATTGGACCAAAACTTTCACTTTAAACAGTAAAACTCCGAAAAGTATAATGCTACCATCAGGGTTTCATCAAATTCCTGAGAATTAATGTTGCCAAGATGTCGGGACCCCGAATTTGCAAATCTGGACCCTCTGTGTATTCAGCACTAGTCCAGGAACGCGCTAGTGCACACAGTCTTAACATCGGTAAATATCACAATCATACCAATTGATACTATCAAAGTACTTTATTAATAAAAGGGTTACTTGACCTTATGGCCAAGATACAAATATATATGCCTTGCAAGGCTAAACTTATTAAAAGAGAAATAGCAAAGCGGAAAATCAAATAAACTTAGTGGCGCCATCCAAAGATACCACAGCAATCGATCGGGCTCGCATCCCTAAGTAGATGGGTCTTCTTGGAAATCCTCCTCCGAACCGGGCGTAGTCTCCTCTTCAACTGGTATTGTGTTGAGGCAAGGGTGAGTACTTGGTACTCAAGCAAGTCATGCACGTAATGCAAGCTAATATACTATATGCATGGCTTGGTACAAAGGAATAGCTCAAGGTATATTTGCAAAGAAATGACTTTTGACAAGTAATAAATGTAGATTCGAAAAGCGGTAGAAATAAGTAAAGCATAAATAACTTTTCAAGAAGTTTAACAAATATTTTTCCCATCCTAAACCACATTTCCATCATCTTCATTGTTAAACCAACCCAACTTTTCAAATCCAAGTTATTTTCGTAAAGTCTAACCCTTGACTCAGTAATCCCGAGCATTGTCCAAGATCGTGGACTCCTGGCTATTCAAATAGATTCTACACTCTGCAGAGGTTATGCACTTTACCCACAAGATACAATCCACTCACCACGTCGGTAGTGAATCGCCATACAAGAGTATGCGAATGAGCGATCATAACAAAGCCTTTCTAAGCCTCAAACAACACAGTGGTCCTCTCCAGACGTGCTCTACACCATCCCTTCCTTAGCCAAGGCGAAGTATGGGACCAACACACCGTTAGATGGGTACCTGGCCACCCACGATACGCCCCTGCACAATCACACAAAAGGTGTAATCGACACCCGAGGCTCCACAAGTGAGTCCTTAGCGACTTAGTCAACTAGGGCCGTCCCATTCCACCCATGTGGTTGCAAGTATGACCCAGTTCAAAGGCTTGCAAGGTTAAGTCCTTAGAGTGACCAGGGCAAGACTACCCGAAACCAAATCATCATCCCCAAAGGTTACACCGCCCACCTGACATTACTCTTGCCACATGCCCCAAATAAAATGTTTATCAAACCACAGTTGATTACAAAGCAACACGTGCCATCAACTTCACATGATACTTTTCCAAAACAGGTTCAATATATAAATAATTACATATTATCATTTGATTATCAAAAATCATGTTATGAGCACGTAAGGTGTCTAAGCAAAGATACTACAACGATCTAAACCCATGTTGGCAATTTAATAATGTCCAACTAGTAAACCACAACTAGGGTGACAAAGGGTCATGGCACATACTTAAGTAATCAAGGTGTCATATAGCAAATTGGTATTTATCTAACCCCCATGTTTAAACAAAGTATCTTTCTAATTGAACTAGCATGCAATAGTTTAAATCAAAATAGATTTCGAAATGGGATCAATATGGTCAAAGCACAACTTGCCTTCAAAAAGTACTTGCTCTTGGTCTTGAGTTGGATCCTGAGTCAACACTTCTCCCTCGAATCCTTCCGGCACTTCAACGTCTACTCGTAAAGCGTGCAAATATCAAATACACAAATGAACACTATGCAAAAAGATCCCAAAACTCCAAATAAAATCCATAAACAGAGAGAACATAATTTTCTGGATTTTTAGAAACTGGAATAAATCAAATTTGGAGTTAAAACGCAAAAGTTATGATTATTTAAAGTTTAAATAATCAATTAAATAATTTTACAGAGAAAAACTTTAGTCCAAAAATTAAATAAAATTCATATTTAGGTAGATCTTAATTTTATACAAATTTAGAAATTTGAATCACTCAAATCGGAGTTGAAACGCAAAAGTTATAAGCGTTTGAAGTTTGAATCTAAATTTGAAATCATTATTCGAATTAATAAATCATTTTCTTTTCGAAATTAATTATTGCGCCAAGATGGACACGTGGCAGCTCTCGATTGGCTCTGGCGTCGGTGATCCATGGGCTCGGTCCACGCCGGCCGGTCCACAGTGGACTCGGCCCACGGCTCACGTGGATCGACATGCTGGGCCACTCGGGTAGCGTCATCGGGCGTCGGCGCTTGGCTGGGTTAGCCATCGACATGCGGGCCCCTCGACACGCGGCCCGCGTGTCGCGTCACACGCCTGCCCAGCGTGGGCCAGCGGCCGACGCGTCGGTCCAACTTCCCGACACGTGGCGCAATCTCGTCCGTTGGTTTGAAAATCAACCCGCGATTGGATCCAGGGTTTAACACGTTGAAACTACTCGATGCTCGTGGCGCGTTCGATCTAGATCGGACGGTCCAGATCTAATCCTATAATCGCGACGCTACAAGACGTGGCGATTGTGAACCGCTGGATCTTGATCCAACGCCGCATCTAATCGGGTTTGGAACACGTGAACTCACCTCAACCGTCCGATCCGATCCGGACGGCACAGAGCTCGCGAGGGTCGATGGCTTCGTGGTGGCGCACGCAGTGCCGGAGTTGAAGACGACGACGAGCCCAACGGCGTTAAAGGTTGCTCGGCGAGATGAAGGGTCCTTCGGCGTCTCGTCGCGCGAGTCCGGATCCGAGGTCAACGGCGCAGGGACGGCGACGGCATGAACGGCAAAGACTGCATGAGCAGCGCAATTACGGCGAGCTCGCGACGGCTAAACGGCGGCGACTTAGCCTCGGTGAAGTAGAGAAGGAGGGCGCGAATCACGGCGGTCTCTGGTATGCCCCGGCATTAAATAGCCTCGCGTCTGCGTAAAACGGAAACCTAACTTGTTACGGCGCGCGCGGCGGAGTCCACCGACTTCGGTGAAGACGACGAATCGTGGCCGCCCACGTGGCACAACCAACGGCCACGATCGCGCGGCGCGACGTCCGGCCCGGACACTCGGCCGCCTGGCCATGATCTCACCGTTGGATCTTGATCCAACTGGTTGGGATTGATTAGGTTAGTAGGTTCGGCCGAGTCAATCGGCTCGGTCGGACTCGAGTCCGACTCAGTTGAACAGTACTTGACCCGAGTTGGATTTTCCAGCGAATTAATATTTAAAATAATTCCTAGTAATTCATTTAATTCATTAAAAATAGCAAATGACTCAGAAAAATTCCAGAAAAATTCTGGAAAATATTTTGGATCATTTTGGACTCAAATAAAATATTTCCAACAAAAATTTATTTGCAAAATTAAATTCTTTAATTATTTCAAAATGGAATAAATTCAAATAAATTCCAAATAAATTCCAAATAAATTCCAGAAAATTCCAAAAATTCACCAAAGTGCCACATCACACATGAATTTAAGGAAAGCAAAATTTTGGGGTGTTACACAAGACCTCCATAATGATCGCACAAGCGATCCAAAAAATTGCAACACATTCAAACGGTGAAGAAGCACAAAATTTAGTTATCTCCTTAACTGACATTATTTTTTTTAGTAGACGATGAATCGTTAAAGCAATCGGCAATCGCCAATGATTAATAGATGATGAAATGTTAAATAAACGCCAATGATTAATCCCACATGAATACCACTCCTGAATTTCAAAAGAAATCATCCAATAATAGGCATAACAACCTGAATTGCAATGAAATACCACCTTAGCACTGGAACAGTCGCCGGGGTAAATAGCAATGCTTTCCTCAAGCTCATCTGTGGGGAAAGACTTTAATCTGAACTGCCATATAGAGAAACCGATCTAGCCAACGAACTTCTCAATGTCAAATTTAGTAGATGATATGGTAGAGAAAATTTGTAGATAAAAAATATATGATAGATTCTAAAAAAACTTTATGCTACACTTCGGGTGCTCGTAGCAACTTCTGGTACGCTTCTGTTGTACGTAGCAAAATTTGATGAAAAACAGAAGCTGAAGCTAAAAAACAGAAGTCAGAGTTGAAGCCAAAAGCCGAACGAAACGCCGTATCTATTTCGGAGCTAGAGCCGATGGGATTCTAACGGGATTAAATTCGTTTATGAGATCTCTTTGAGGTCCGGACAGAATTGCAGCCGATTGGAAATTTGGGGTCTCAATAGATTCGGGTCTTATGAACGATCAGACGGGTGCGGAGGCATGACCGGCCGCGGTTGCGAGACAACCGCTGGTGGTGGTGCCGGCAGCCCATCGCAGGAGCCGGAGGAGGCGGTTGGATGATGGCGACGAGCAACCGACCGTGGGGCAGGTGGCCACGCCAAGGTGAATGGGCCTCGTTGCAGGCGGTCGGAACGGCGTCGAGGCGGGCCGCCCAAGGTGGCCGAGGCACGGAGGGCATAGATAGCGATGGAAGGCCGACAGGTGGGAGGCACAGTCGGTCGAGGCGTGGCCGGCATCAGTGGCAGAGTCGATGAGGTAGGCTGAAGGGATCGCCCCGGGGCAACTGGAGCGCAGAGGGATAGCGGAGGCCGGCACATGGTGGTGCCGAAAGAACGTCTGCGGCTGCTAGTCGCCGAGGAGGCGTCAACAGCGCGGAGTGCCAACGCGCAAGGCACCTGAGGTGGTCGCCGAGGTGTGGGCTAGCGTGAAAGCCGATGAGGATGACGTAGATCGGAAATCCTAGGTGCGTTGTGTGATGTGCCGTTGTGAGATGTCCGTCCCCAGGAGTCACTCCCTCTCGGGGCATCGACTTGATCTAAAGCCCTAGCTATAATACCACTTGTTATGGTTAGAAGCACAGTAAAAACATGAGACAATATTTAATTTGAAAAACCTCACAGAGGAGGAAAAATCATAAGAGACAATCCATTAATTATGTTCAAGTTTATATGTGCAGAGGGTGGCAATATATAGCCAATTAAGAGTCCGAGTTGCTAATAATTTGAACTAACAAACTTGGATAAAACCAGCCATCCGAGATAGACATAGGTTTAATATTTGGATACTGAGTTATCTCTAACACATCATTTTTATGAATCTATGATACATGGGTCCCGTGGATAGGAGTGTTATACGACGAGGCCACCGGTTTGTCATTTTTGCACGAGTTTTTATTTATGAGGAGTGTTTCTATTACTGGTTGCCCTGGTATTTGTACCTTGCGAGAACACAGCCAATCATGTAATGGCGTAGTCGTATCGAGAGGGACATAAATGCTATCGTATACAAGGAGGAATAGTTCGGCATTCTGTTTGCGCGAATCAAAAGATAAAAAAAAAATGCGGGGAGAAAACAGGATCACTAGTAGTGCAATCACGAGCCAATGAGTCCATGATATGCCCGAATTCAATGTTAACTATTTAAAGATGATGACATATTACTTTTTTTAAGATAATAAAAGATTATAACTTTCGACCTTTGCACCGTAAGATGCACACCGCTAACCATTTATTACAACGTTACAGCAGTAAGGTTGTGAAAAATAAATCGCTAATCATGAAAATTGCAACAAGTCATTACAAACATAAAAAAAGTATCAATCTGCAGACAACCTGTTACAAAATCGCCATCGATGGTTGATGAAAAGATCCTTAACGATGATCTCTAGCGATCAGCATGTCGATAACACCACATCCTGGTCCTCTTGACGATGCAATACAGACAACAATCATAACCAGTTGGTGCAAATATATATAACATGCAATGGATTAGTATTGTTTTTCCTATTAAAAATCACATCAGTTTGACGTAGCCAAATTGACCAACATAAAGCGACAGCTCCGACCAAAAATTGAGTTCGTAATTCTTTTCCAAACCCCCAATAACTAATTTTTCAAACATATTTGTTATGCTACTTGGAGGTGACAAATTATAAACCACTTGTATAACGCGCCATGCAAAAATTAGCGAAATGGCAGTCGAAAAAATGGTGTTGATTATCTCGTCATTGTTACAAAAACAATATTTTTTGCTACTATACCAATTTCTTTTAGAGAGGTCTATTTTTGATGGCACCTTAAGATTCCATAATTGTCGATTTGTAAATGGGACATTTTAATGCATCAAGACTGTATATATTACTTGTCTGGTTTCTCTCTCTCATTTTTCAATTACAAAGAAGATGTATACACCCACACTACCACATACTTGCGCAACAAGTAAAATAAAGTCATCTTAGTTTACTCTTAGCATGTACTATACACATCAACTTCATCCTATGTAGAAGAGTAAGAAAAGATAAGAGAAAGAAGAGAGCTGGCTCTTATTTAGTAGCAAGCTTTGCACGGGAATATAGATAGATTAGTTTTGTATAAGATAGAAGAGATAATTATCACACATCATTTAGAGCTAATATTTAGAGATATCTATTGCGCCATTGACTTTAGTGCTTACTCTAGTCAACATAAATGAGAGATGAAGTAAGAGCAAATACAATAGTAAAGCCCGCTACTTACTCTAACTCTTATCCATGTAATCTAGAGTAAGTTAAAAGTCAGCTCGTATATTATCCTCAAAATTGTCTCTAGATGTTATTCAACAACTATTTATTCTCTCTTATACATAAATAATCTACCTATACTCCCATGCAAAACTGGCTCTTATTTAAGAGCCAACTCTCTTCTTTCTCCTCTTTTCTCACTCTTCTATATAGATCAAAACTGTCGGGGATTGGGTAATCTCCGTATGGACCGTTCTACCCCAGCAGCAGGTTTCGGCCAACCATACATACCATTGGATGATGTCCCCGAGGAGGACCCTCGAATTGGGTATCCGACTGGTCCGCCCGATCGGATTAGACCTAATGCTCGGTCAATGGCACACATGCCCGGCTAAGAGCATTTATGCTCCGTCATGAACACTTATGACCAGTCCAGGCTCGCCCGTAAATATATGAGCTTAGAAACATCGGGCAATGCAGGGGAACTTCCCGAGCATGATTGAAAGGCCATGCTCGCCCGCATAACACCTAAATAGCGATAATTACGCCCATGATGAGAACGTGGCGGGAATCAAAGCTTCAATTGCAGCTACGGTTAAAGCAGTAAAGATTGCATTATTCGGTTGCAGTTATAATATATATTTTGTAAGCTATAAGTACCCCCTGGATAAATCGTAAAATTGGGGGTCGCACGTAAACACATCGATGACAAGCCGATAACCGAACACGCGCACACACGAACCTTCCTGTAGAAGACTTCGACAGCAATAGCGAAAACTACTTGAGTAGGGTTATTATCTCCACTGTGAGAGACCCAAACCAGTATAAACTCTTGTTCAATTTCTGAGAATCCTATTCCCTCACGAGCATTCTTCAGACGCAACCATTCGTTGGAAAGGGACCTGTGTTGATCCCTCATAAACAAGTAAGCTCGGCGAAGACCCGTTTCTCAACCGTCTACAAAAACTAATGTGAAGAGACTAGGAGCAAGCTAAAATGACCTTATCGTACATGCCCTAAGAGTGTGTTTGGTTGATACGATAAAGTTGAATGGGATTGGATGGTCTTGTACCATTTGGTTCCATTATTTTGGGTGAATGAAATGGTTCAGCATCTAGGGAGAATATTCTTTAAATTTGTATCACTTGGTCCAAGATGGGATGGTTCCATTCAAACAACAAAACACATCAATGACTTTTTGTCTTGAATCATCTCATACATATAACACTTGATACAGACAACTAAACACACCTTAAGTGAATTCTACCGCCCACGGCCCGTCCAGCGGTGGTTTCCAGTTATCAAGACCTCATAAATTCCTTTGATAGCTTAATTAATAGCACTCCGAATAATCATCTGCTCACGCCGATTTCAATTAAAGGGTTTATTCCAAACAAAATAATTGTTTCTGTTTCAACATGACTAATTAAACTACATGCGTAGTTGGGGCATCGACTTGGTTTCTGACTTCTAAGAGCATGTACAATACATAGGCAGCTGTTGTCTATAAGAGTTGCCATGTCACCTATTTACTGATGTGGATGAAAGAGAAAAGAGAAAGAGAAAGATGTAGCATGGGAACCAATGTGGTCGTGTGTAGAGATGAGTTATTTATAAAGAAAATATTTGTTTGTACTATTGTATTATTATCTTTAAAGTTGTTTATAGGTGATATGGCAACTTGCTATAGACATCTATAGTATTGTATATGCCCTGAGTTGGCGGACTCCATCAGTGAAGGGTTGCACGAGGTATAGGTATAAATAGTAGTAACATGCAATCGCGAGGCATAAATAAGTAAGATATCTACTGTATATGACAGAGTACTACGCACAATGCCAAGGAAGCTTGCATCGATTCTCACAAAATTAAAGCATCTAGCGAGTACCAGTACTTTATCATGGCATCTGATTAATGTTACTGCTGTTTCCTGCATGTGTTGTACAACCCTGTAGCCCAACAAGTCAGTCGCAGAACACAGGGACTAACAACTTCGCGTGGCCATGGACGGCACTGATCAGTCCGTGCTCACCGTTGAACGGTCCGGATGGATGGATCGATAATCGCTCATCAGTTTGTGGCCGCGTTAGAATATTTTGCTATAGTGCCCAAGAAGGATGACGGGCCATACAAAGGGGCCGCGGTGGATAAAGCATGGGCCTAATGTTACATGGGCCTTACGGGCTGCACGCCTGTGTCCCTGGGCACTAGCGCAATTTGCCACGGAGAGAACTAAAGGAGCCTGTGTTGCCAAAAACATTGGGCGACGCGTTGCATGAAACTCTAGAGTTCTTGCCTCTTCTTGCCCCTCGCAGGGTCCCGATGAAATCTCAGATTTCGGACCCCTCTGAGATTTAAAATTCCGAAAAATTCAAAAAAAAAAATCAAATCTCGGATTTCTCTACGCGATCTCGGTAATTTCGGACGAGATTTGGTATTTTTTTGCCGGATTTTGATTTTTGTGCATTGTATTTGCTTGGGTTTAGGATCAAGATCATCCACAAAAAATTTTAAAATTTTTTAACATGTTTTTTACCATTTTTTGATCGGTTCAATTTGTTGGTTAGGACTTTCCGAATTTTTTAAATTTTTTCATGATTGATCATCTTCTGAAAAATTTATGGGAATATTATGGATGTGTTAGGACCATTCACAAAAAATTTCAAAATTTTTTAAAGTGGTTTGAACTTTTTTAATACATAGGAACTTTTCTAGTGCATTGAAACAATAGAGAGAAATGATATCTGATATTGACATTGATAGTTGGAATCAATCTGTGTATGACTATGAGAGAGAAGTGGAGTGAAAACAGTGGTGCAAAAACCACTTCAAAATTATTGAATGACATATATCGAAAAACAAAAATTTAAAACCTAAGATAACATGTATTTATAAATGGGTGTAGTACTAACTCACCTATGTATATATGGGCGGGGATTCACATGTACATGATGAGTGCTCATATATTATGGCATTGATCAACCCTTCATCAATTCAATCACATGCACGTCATGCTAGGTCAGCCTTGAATTTCATATCACAAAACCTGGAGTAGAGCTCAATAGATCTTTTCTTACTGGTCAAAACTCAAAACTACAGGTGATTTCAAAGAAATGACCTCCCTCAGAACTGCAGGTGGTTTCAAAGAAAGAACCTCCCTCAATACATAGGAACATATAAAAAACTTTTCAAATGATTTGAAGTTCATTTGATACATTTGAAAAATCAAAAACTGATTTTATATACGATTTTTATCACGACTTTAACACTGTTAGATTTTTTAAAAATTCCTCATGCTTGATCATCATCTCAAATTTTTATGGGAACATTAGTGATGTCTGAGGACCATCCAAAAAAATTTTCAAATTTTTTTGACGTGTTTTGGACCATTTTTCGGACGGTTCAATGTGGATCGAGATCTCGGTGATTTCGCCCGAGATCTCAGATTTCCCGGTTGAAAAAAATCGGATTTGAAATTTGATTTTTGCATTTCGTCCGGATTTTGCTCGAAATTTTCGAATCTCGCCGAGATTTCGGATTTCGGCCACCTCCGAGATTTTCCCAAAAACGAGATTTGTAACCTTGGCCCCTCGTCCAAGGTTCATCTTACCGTTTTCGTTTAGGAAATCGAGTATAGCGTGGTATCGATTTTCAAAGAAAAGCATCAGAAAATTGTCAAATATTGCATGTGATTTTTCTCGGTTTTCACCGATTATCGCGATATTTGGACCGGCCAATTGAATGTTTCTCAGAGCCGATTTTTTGAGTGATTTTCATCGATTATCGCAACATTTACGTCGCATATTTTTTTTTGAATTTGATTCCGAACGATTTTAAATATCTTACCTCGCCGATATGTCTGATAATCGCGATTTTCTCCCGATTTTCTGCAATATTTGAATCCCTGCCCTCATCACTCTTTTTTTTTTGTAAACCTAGTTTTTTTCCTGTTTGAATTTATAAATCTAACCCTCCACTACTGTCAGAGAGCGTAAGAGAAAGCCACCCTCTCGGCAGAATGCGCGGGGCAGCGTGGCAAACCGCGTGGGAGTGTGGCAGCCAGGGTTCAAATTCCCGTCGAAATCACGCGAAAATTCGCTAAAATTTTGGATTTCGGACCCCCCGAGTTCCATAATCCCGGCGAAATTTAAAAAACCCTAATTTTTTTTAAAAGTGCCACAACACCCTATTTTTTCGGCGAAATTTCGGCTAAATGGACCAAAATCTCGGGTTTTTGACCAAAATTTGATCAAAAAATGACTGGATTGGATTCTTCAAGTCGTTTTCCATGTTTGACCAAAATTTCAAAAAAAATTAACGAATTTTGCACACTTTTTAGATCATTTTAATTTGGCCGAAATCTCGGCTAAATGGACCGAAATCTCGGTTTTTTAACTGGAATCTCGATAATTTCGGTTAAAAAAAAACGGATTCAAATTTTTCTTTTTGAATTTCGTTCAGATTTCGTCTAAAATAACGAGATCTCGACGAAAAATTGGATTTCGGATGTTGACGAGATTTACCCTAAAACAACCCCCCCCCCCCCACACACACACAAAAAACACACACACACACACACGAAGCGACAGGGCCTCCTAAAAAAGCTCAGAACTCTATAACTTTTATTTCAAGATGATTAAAGAGGCTGACTGAGATTTACGCATCATTGTTTCATGATTTAAAACTCGACATGATATTCGCGGTGATAGAGCATATATGAGGGCGAGGACCGATCGCTCGGCTTGTTTTCTATACATGTGTTTTATGTTTCTAACTGCGATTTACACTGGAAATAGTACCGGAGTACAGCACGTCCCATATATGAATTGTTGCATCGCGACCTGTGATGAGACATCGAGCATGCATTCGAACGTTACATCGATCGAGATCTACCTCTCAATGGCACAGCAAGCAACAAACGGTGGTACGGACGTAAATGTTGCCCGGGACGAGTGATTCTAGCTAGTACTGGGGGCTGGGCCTATGGATAGAACAGAGCCGCGAGCTTTCTGTCGTTTCGACGACTTGCAAAAATGCAACGCATGACGCTGCCAGGGTTCTTGCGATTTCTTGCCTTGTCGCTACTTATCAAGGTGGTCCGATTTCGCGGAACCTATCATTGTTAACCCTTCCAGTGTTGGCCGAAAAGATCACAGCTTATGAGCTACTCAAATTCGACTCGTAAAATAAATGGATCAAGCCGAACTTCCTAGCATGATATCATAAGGGAATTGAAGTCCATCAAACTCCAAAGATTTAGCTGGATTGCTCGTCAGCTACTCACAAGCAACTCGAGCTTTTTATCGATCCGAGCCACTTTTTTGGATGAGCTTGCACGAGCCCCTTCCCAGTCCCTACTAGGGTTACAATTAAGAAGACTACCATGCGTTATTTAGTCCGTGTGTACGTGGGTTGCGATCATCAGGATACAATGGATATCCCATGTGCCATCCGATCCTTCTAATTGTGGGTTGTGATAATTAGATTGTGTTGGTCTAGACTTGGCATGTTTGATAGGCGTTGAGATTATCTGACGTCGAGTTCTCACGTCAGTGATCCAAATGTCAGAGAACTCGATGTCAGAGGAACCAGGTCCGTTTGATAGATCATGGCGTAGGCGGAAATAAGACCGTGTCCGCGGGCGCTCCGTGCACCCGCCCGATCCCGACTTTGATCTAGAGGTGGGCGTCGTCTTGCCGTCTTGGCGCACGGCCGGCAAACCGTCGTGCACGACGGCCCATCGTGCCATGCCGTCTTGGCCGACTCACCTTTGGTGAGGTGAGCCCAAGCCCGCCCATTTGCGCCGTTCTGTTCGTCTTGCGTGTGGCCCAAGCCTGACCCATTTTTACTATTGTGACGAAAAAAAAAACAAATCACTACTACTAAACTACCTATTTTAATTACATAAGAGACTAATCACATCAACAAAATGTCAAACATAAATGCAATGCTTGAAGATGCTCTGAATCAACAATATATGCCAACTTTTAGGCCTTAATCCGTGATTTCGTGCTCGTTGCCGTCTTGCACGGCCCGCCTAAATCGCCGTCTTGCGTCGCCTGGTCGTGCTTGGTTCCGGGCCCAACACGGCCGTCTTTCTGATTACGTCTGGCCGCCGGCCAAAGATTTTAATCGCGTCACCGCTTGCGTCGTGCACAGTTCGGACCCAACACGGTCCGTCTACGGCCGTCGGGTCCGGTCCAACACGGAACCATCTTGTCTACGCTGCACCACGCCATCCCATCGCCGCCGGCCAAAGAGCCCGGCCAAGCGCCCACCTCTACTTTGATCCGACTCTGGCTCGTCCCGCACATGCAAGCCAAACCAAACTCCGCGTCACTCCGCGCGCGGCGCGAGACCGAAAACCAAACAAAGGAAAGAGAGAGAGAGGAGCTCGCGCGCCCGAAAAATGGCGCCAACCCCTTGCCGATCTCCCGCCTTCTATCCCGTCTATTTCCTCTCCTCCCCCCACCTCCACATCCTCAAACACCTAGCTATCCCCGCGCCACCATCCGGTCCCATGCCCTAGCCCTATATCCCCACGCGCTCCCATGGCCATCTCCGACGCCTCCTCCGCCCCTGTCCTCGCCGCCGCGCAGCCCGTCCCCAAGAAGCGCGGCAGCTACAACTGCGGCCGCTGCGGGATCCCCAAGAAGGGCCACGTGTGCTCCGTCCATGCCCCCGCCGGAGCAGGCGGCGCCCGGGGTGGGGGCGCGGCGGAGCACAAGCCGCGAAGAGCGTTGTACTTTGACGAGGCGACGCCAGCGGAGGTGCCTCCGGCGCCGCCGGGGCCTCCGGAGAAGAGGGCGAGGGTAGAGGTGGTGGATGTGGAGTCCAAGGAGCGGGAGGAGAAGGTGGTGGAGGGAGGGGAGCGGTGGGTGGAGTTCGGGGCGGGGAGAAGAGTCCCCGGGGAGGTGGTCGTGGAGGTGCTGCGGCGGCTGGCGCCGAGGGGGGTGGCGGCGTCCGCGGCTGTCAGTCGCGGGTGGCGCGAGTGCGCGCGGCGGGTGTGGCGGGCCGCGGAGGAGCTCCGCCTCCGCGCCGCCGGCGTGCAACCCGTCGGCGCGCTGCTGCCGCGCTGCCCCGCGCTGTCCAGGCTCGTGCTCCACATGGAAAGGTGAGGAAACAAGAACAACCCGGCGAGTTGCCGCCGATCTGTACAGAGACAAACAAAGACGTACAGCGCTGTGAGATGAGATGGATGCGTGGATCTTTGATCGGCGCTTGCTCCGATCTGTACAAATTACAATCTGACATAACAAACGCTTTAGTTTTTGGTCAGAACGGGAGAATTAACAAACAAACCGGAAATCCTGCTAAATTAAACGAAATATGGTTTTCTTTGGGGTTGATTTCGAAGTGCAGGTATGTGATCTGGTCAGGTGCCGTGAGATCTCAAGGTGGATCTTTATCGGTGCTTGGCTAGATTCCATACACATTTCACAGTACAGAACTAACAACGGCGAAATGGTTGATGGGAGAAATGGAAGTTCTGTGGCGATCCGTTCTGCCTGTCTGAATTTGGATTCTTGGTGGATGTGATTTTCTCGGGGAAGATCTAGCCATGGTGCCGTGAGATCAATGCGTCGATGTTTGATCTGTGCCTCGGTTGGATTTGTGAGTAGGAAGCCCGGCTCTGATAGTTTGTATATCTTTGATGCAGAATGAGTGCCCCATGCTACATAGTGGTCTGAAAAATTCACAGTGATGCACAGGGGACACAGATCTCTTAGATATGCCTGTCTGGCTCAGGTTTCGTACTGCAATTTGTGCACTAAGTACATAGTTTTGGTTAGCCTTGTCAGATTTAGTTTGGAAGAATAAAATTTCACTGATCTGGTGACTTGATTTTCGTTGGTTCTTCACGCAAAGTAGGGGCATTAATGGGCAGATCCGGTGCTTTTCTCTGTGAACATTATACATTGTTAGAAACACGTATTTTGTGTCCTACTGAAGGAAGCAAGCAAAATGCAGATGGCGCCTCATTGTTTGCTTTATTACTATGTGAGCAAAAGGGGAGCCATCTCACTATGGATCTGCTTGCAGTGGGTAGTTCTCCTAGATGGCTTCTTTATACTAATCTTCAGGAAATATATGTTTCAGGCAACCACTTGAATGTGAGGAATGATCTAATTCTTTTCTACATCGATGCAGTTATGTTGATGCCACAATGCTTGCATGTGTCGCTTTTTCCTGCCCTAATCTACTATCTCTGGAGATCAGCATGGCTGATCGTGCTGTCAACCGGATGACTGGGTATGCTGAATGCTCCTAACGTTAAGTCTATTGTGCAATGCTATCATTCCATACATTTTGTCCTCTTGACAACTTATGTACCATATCTAATGTTTTACATCGAATGGAAATGCATGTTTTATGACTAGTATTTAGTACATGTCCATTCACAACTGTGAGCTACCAAACTGTTAATGTTATTGCTTGAAGATGCATACTAAAGAGTGCTGTTTCATGCTGCAATATGTTGTCTTAATTTTCTGTTTATTGTCACCATACATGTCATCTCAAAAATATCTGCACCTCAGTTTTATAGGTAGATGTTAAATCAGCATTTAAGTTGAGTTATCTTTAAACTTACACTTGTTTGTTGACGCAGGGATGAGCTGACTAGGTTTGTTTCAGAGAAGCGATCTCTCTCAGTTCTCAAAGTGGAAGGCTGCAGCAGTCTTGGTTATCTTAATATAAGCTCTCCGAGCCTCTCAACCCTTTGGCTATCAGATCTTTCCTCCCTTAAAAAATTGGTAATTCAACATGTTCCTACGATCATTAGCAGTTATATTGATCTGCCGTCGCGTAAATTCATTGGGGTATTCATTTCTCACAGGTCATTAACTGTCCTAATTTAAATGAGCTCTCACTGGATTTTACCCAACGAAATAACGATTCTACTGATCTGATTAGTCTGATGGACAGTCTGGGCTGTACCTGCTCAAATTTGAGAAACTTGCACATCTCCTCAATTCACTTATGCAATGAAGCTGTGTTTGCTCTAGAGAGTGCTAATCTCAGGTGCCCTCATGTCTTGCTATGGTTCTTATAGAATGTTGCTCATATTCCAGGAATTATGCTAGATAGTCATGTTATGATTATATTTTCTTTCGAGTATTTAATTTTTTGTTCTTGTTCTGTCAGGGGCCTTAGCATGCTATCCTTGATTCTTGGTTCAAAAATAACGGATGCAGCTGTTGCATCTATTGTTCGTTCTTATGCAAGCTTGGAATTGATTGATTTAAGCGGGTAAGCACCATTTTGTAAGGCTAAATGGTTGGAGTTGATCAATCTGCTAATGTATTTTCTATCAGAAACTTACTGCAAAATAGTTTATGAATTATATTTGTTTAAACACCAGATCTGGCATTACTGATAATGGGCTCGGGATGATCTGCAAGGCATTCCCTTGCACTCTAACCAGGCTACTGCTTGCTCTGTGCTCAAATATTACCTCATGTAAGCCTCAATTTTCAAAGTTTGGTGCTCCTTTGTTCCACTGATTTGGAAAAAATACAGAAGATACTAAGTGAAAATTGTTCTGTTTGTGACTTTATAGGTGGGGTGCAGGTGGCTGCAGCACAATTGCCACTTCTTCAGCTCATGGACTGCGGCAACAGCTTATGTGCTCAGCCTGAAGCAGAGAGATCATACATTGGTGAGCTTTCTGGAGGGATTAGATTTTGTTCTAAACTACCAACCCTGAGAAAGCAGCAGCCCGCTTACCAAAAACTTATTATAAAACATGGTAATCTGAAGAAACTCAGTCTTTGGGGTTGTTCAGCGATAGATGTAAGTGTCCAAAATTCGTGACTGTCAATTTATTTGTGTTCTGGTTTGCATACATAGTAAAGCTGTGTCCTTATTACTGTTTTCATGTATGACAGGCCCTGTATGTAAATTGTCCAGAGCTGAATGATCTCAATCTCAACTCTTGTACAAATCTTCATCCAGGTGTGGTGTCGCCTTCTATTTTGTTGGGCCCTGAAATGTAGGTACCAAGGTCTTGTCAGTGCCAGGTGCTAACAACCTAAGAAACTTTATACAGAACGGTTGCTTCTTCAGTGTCCAAACTTGAAGGATGTACATGTCTCTGGATGCCGTGATATGTTGATCGGAGCAATCAGAAACCAGGTACTGCTACGTTGACTCTGTTACGCATTGACGGTCTACCTTCTAATGTATCTCTGGGTCTCTTTCTCAAGTTCATGGTCACTAGTTCTGTAGTTTAGACACGAGAAGCTAATATGTGCCGAGTATTTTAATAGTTGAAGTCTGATTAGTAAATGAAAAGCATGCATGAGCACCATAATCCAATAACATAGTTCAAAAATATGATCGCCACATACTATATGCGAAAAGCATGACTATATATGGTTTAGCTCATCCCCAAATGGAGTTCTTTTACGGTACACTAAATTGAATATGAATCGTTCATTCTTTTTGATCCAATGGATCAGATTAACTAGAGTTTACTTATACTACATCTGGTAGTAGCTACCCTTAACAAATCACGGTTAGATGTGATTTCTACTATATATTTTATACTACAAGTATAATCCACCGTAAAATTTCTCCCCGAATGGATGGTTCAGTTTATGAATATATTAAAACGAAGATAACCTCCTGCCTAAATTGTTAGATGCCCGAAGCGCGCCCCATAGTTTACCTATGATAAAACCTTAGTTGTAGCAGAATGCAGATTGCATTGCTAAGTTGCATCTGAGCTCGTGGACATTGAGCGGAACGTTGTTACCATTTTCTGTTTTCCAACGAATTGCTATTCATATTTTGCCAGGTTCTGAACGAGTTCTCTGTAGCGGAACCTCGCCTGCCTTGCAAGCGTCTAGCGGATGGCTCAAAGCGGGTCCAAGTCCCAAACTTCATGCTAGAGCAGGTATAAATTGCACTTACACTCAATCACTACGGCTTGGTAAACAGTTATCGTTCTTCGTCGAACTGAGCACTCACTTTCGCAACCCTTTCAGCAATTTGAGGATGAGAAATGGGGCGGATCAAAGCGGAGCCAATGCGCCGTTCATCTGAACTGAAGTAGGCAGGCACTTACAATCAGCCGAATAACCAACCACTGGGAGGAAGATTGGCTGCACACATCATGCGGTGATCAATTAGGTAGGCTGTGCTGTAGTAGACTTGTCGAGATCCCTTTTTCTCGATTGATTCGAAGCCTGATGATGATGCAGTTAACGCAGCGAGGTCACTGATTTCTTGGCATCCTCATCCTTGTGTTGTGGTTTGTTGTAGTAATCTGTACCAAGTTCTTGTATGTTCCTGCCATCTTTCTTTCCCCCTGAACTATGTTCTATGTAGGAGAACAATAACGATGTGTGTAACCTAGCTTGTGCTCAATTCATCCAGGACAATAATTAATTACAGTATTAGGTTGTGGCTTATTGCTAGACTACAAGTCCAAAAACCGTGGCTTTGATTTGTGAAACGCTATTGTTTTACTTTTACTGCATTGTAGCACAGAACTGGCAATCTGTGAAGCCTTGTAGCGCAGCGCCACAGCTCACAGGCTAACTAAACCCGCAAGAAAGTTTTTTTTCCTTACTAAAGTTGCTATCCTCCCGTGGGTAAAAGCGCAGCCTATATTACATCAGTATTGATTTGCTACGGGAGGTGGGGCAATCCTGCTGTTGGTGAGCCAATAATCTTAATCTACCAATCAACGCCAGTCGCGTTTTCATCCGCTTCAACCACAAGGCATGTGTCTGATCTTTCTTTCTTTCTTATGGTTTTTGCAGTATAGCTCAAACGTACAATTTGCCGGCATCTTCAGGATACATATCTTGCTGGGAGTTACGCTGTAAGAAACAAAGCGATAAAAGGCAATGCCTTCAATCAGTGCCAGCTTACAACCAGCATTTCCCCGAACGAGTATTCAAGTAACGCAGAAGAAGAAACTTCATGTATGTGTCTTTTTCTTCTTACGCATTTTTGGTATGCGTGTACTGTACCTGCGATGTTTGACTCCTATCTTCTTGCTATCAGAGACAAGAATCTGCACAAATAGAAGCCAAGTAAACTACTTGTTCTAATTTACAATTGAAAACAATCACTGCCACTTCATATTTACTCTATTTGATGTCATGACCGCCATACTGTGGGCCGGATCCGGATCAGGCGACGGTGGGCTCGTTGCTGGGCGGCGCCGGCTTCGGGCCTCGGTGACAGCGGATCCAGCGCCGGTGGGCTCGGGGACTATTTTTATTTAATATTTATTTTAAATCATTTTTTCAAATCTAATCGATGGAAACACAAAATTGCAAAAATAGGCACCCGTCGCCCCAATATGGGGCGATAGGTACCTGGATGCAAAATATGTTGGTAAATCCACTCCTTCATGTGTTCATTTTTACAAGTGCTTTTTTTACATCCAGGTACCTATCGCCCCAATATGGGGCGATCGCCCCATATTGGGGCGACGGGTGCCTATTTTTGCAATTTTGTGTTTCCATCGATTAGATTTGAAAAAAAGATTTAAAATAAATATTAAATAACAAAAAATTCCGGGGACGACGGATCCGGCGCCGGTAGAGGAGGTGGACGAGCTACTGGCTACGCTCGGCTACAAGGTGTGGCACTTCGACATGACTGACGTGGCACAGAAGCTGGAGCAGCTCGAGATGGCCACGGGGATGAGAGAGAGAGAATAGCGTGGGAGGCGGCAGCGACGGCCTGAGGTCGTCCTCTCCCCAACCTTAACCCTAGCTCTGACGCCATGTTTTGCCATGAATTAATTTCTAATCCATGTGCAAGAGGGCCATACGCAGTCATGTCCAAGCAACAGCAATTAGCAGAAAACACCCTGTACAATTTATACGAGCAGTGCTTCTATACACCACATTCTCGATATAAATTGAATAAATCTTAAAACAAACGAAAGCGTAAGCAATTAATATATACCCTTCTTTCATGCTTTAATATTTATGTAACTTTTAAATTGTGACGTATAGAAGCATCTCTCTTTACATGTACTTCTAACACATAATAAGCAAAATGCTTGTTTCCATGGTGATCTTTGTGCATATAATAAGCTACTAGGTCAATAAGCGCGGCACACACCGCGCGTGTGAACGAAAAACGAATTTGCGTTTTTTCGGAGAAAAGACCTGGACGTAAAGAACGAGGACCTGTTTGTTATTTTTTTATGAACTTAAGTGTTACCCTGAAAAATTAGAAAATGGCTCGTTCGAGATTTGTGTTTAACGGGAGTTTTTTTTCCGTAAAGTAACGAGCAAGGGATCTAGATGCTATTTGGAAACGCTTTTCTTACCCTCACAAAAATCACGAAGGACATTTTTGTAATTTGCAGGGATCTATTCGTAATTTAAAGGAAATGGAGAGACTTTTTTGCAAAATTGGCGGGAGG
Source organism: Rhipidocladum racemiflorum (assembly GCA_036346355.1). Classification (NCBI taxonomy): domain Eukaryota; kingdom Viridiplantae; phylum Streptophyta; class Magnoliopsida; order Poales; family Poaceae; genus Rhipidocladum; species Rhipidocladum racemiflorum. The sequence goes on along the minus strand of CM070574.1, from coordinate 17,432,910 downwards.
GCACGTGGCTCAGCTCTCTGGTCCGGAAGGCTCCGGATTGTAATATGGGTAGTATTCGTCCATCACTTTGTTCTTGATGTACAGCCTGAGGAACAATTCAATAATTTCTTGGCATTCTTCTAATGAACACTCTTCAAGTATGAATCAAACATCTAACTTTTATTTAACATTCCACTTTGTACAGTCCTTTTCTTCTACAACAATTTTCTGTCTATATGCCCCCCTACCATCCCAAGTGGTATATCTCTGCTTAGCAAGTTTACCGAAGGGTAGATATGCATGTAAAGATTAATGTTCCCTCCAGAAAATGCGAAAAAATGTTCCCTAAAACTTAAGTTTCCTTATGTTCATAACTCTGAAAGCTTAATCCAGCTTTGATGGTAAATATTTGATGGTTGTAACCTGAAGAGACAAGTTACATTGTTAGTGAAAAGATACTCCATCGTTGGGAGAAAACAATATCTATAGTGTGAGCTCTGTTTACTGAACAATTTCTTGATAGAAGCAATACAGGTTGTCTCAAAGGTGGACAAGGGGCACTTGAAAAGACTCAAAGCTGCCATCATTGCAAGGAGACATGATCTCCAAAGGGAAAATATGTTCTGCTTAATTAAACAGGCAAAAGCACCTTTAGTTGCGAGATACTCATTACTAGGAAGGTACAGCTGAAAATTCCCAAAAATCATGGCAACACCTTCCAGCACTTAAATTTTTTTTTGTTGGGTTTCTCTCTCTCTCTAGAGAACAGGGAAAAGAACACCTCAACTTTGGCCAGCCTTGCACCCTTTATCATGGCAATAGGGCACAATGTACCAAACATTGGCATAGAATAGTACCAGACAGCAAAAGATGCAGCAAAGTGTGCCTTATAATAGTAGTGAGAAGAAAACTAGTGATTGGTATATAAAACACAAGCCCCCATCACTATGCACATGGCATGCTTCTGCCTCCCAGTTGGCTCCACATATAAAAACACACACAGCCATGTAGATACAGTAATGTATGTCTATACATCACAAAGCAAGGCATCTCATCATTGAATCCTCCTATGGTTCAAGGTGACAACATCACACAAGTTTACAAGACCAAAATGAAATGACAAAAGAAGGAAAGACAAACCATCCCATACAATACAATTAAAATTTAACACCTTGCAACAATAATTATTTGTTCCATTGACACAACCATGATAATTAAGCAACTTTTGATGGACAAACCTCAAGGAAGCCCCTTAAGAGCCCTTGCATTTTGTGCCAAGAAAAGAAAAGGAAAAAAAAGAGAGGAAGAACAGGTAGAGCAAAAAAGACAGTTATGTGACAGGTACAGATACATTTTCATGGCTTCTTCTTTCTTATGTATACGACAAGATGAGACTGACTGCCTGGAACAGGGCAGATCACACACCAAAATGACTTCACTGAACAGGAGGTACAGACTTGGAGGACAGCGAGTATGATACAGAGACGAGCAAGCAAAGCTGCAAAGCTATAGGTTGGTTCTTGCATCTGATTCAGACATCCAGTACTTGTTCTCCTCAGCTTCTGTTCTTGCATTTCTCCATTGCCCTTGGTGCTGAAACAAACAATTCAAAACCGAATGGATTGCAGTGTTTTGCTAGTAACATCCAAATTAACCTGAAAATTAATTAAACTCTAGAAACATTTATGAGATATGTACTGACCAAGGCCAATAGCTTCTGATCCTTTCATTATCCGAAGGCGCTTGCATGACTCGACGAACATCCTGAAATTTTCGTTTCCAAAGAAAATGGTGAGAACATATATTGAACATTAACACATACAAGATATACAGAGTAGTACTCGAGGTGATTAGAATTAAACAGTATACAAATGTAGCATGCATGGAGAGGTTGCACTCACTCCCATGGAACATCGCCGACGAGCATCCAGTCGCCGTCCTTGTCCTCGTAGGTCGGCACGTACTCGGAGCCGTTGAGTAGATCCATCAGCTTGCTCTCGTTCATGCCGTTCATCCCTTGAGATCCACAGTTTCCTAAAGTATATATTTGGGAATATCAAAACATTAATTAGAAATCCATGTCATGGTGTACACTGCAAATGCAAAGAAACCGACAGACATTATAAAAATATCTTTGCAATTTAGGATCGAAATAATGGCTCAGACTTCAGAGTTGTTTGATTGAAGCATTGCACTCCTACATGAGAACGCGGGATTTTTTTTTCCCCGTTTCATTTACGTAGGAAATAAACTGTTTCATCATAAATTCCTCCATACGAGTGCTTGAGATTATGGACTAACAGCAAGTGTCAAAGTTCAATGTCAAGTCAATGAAACACACATACTTACCAGTTACCACACTAAAAAAGGCAATAATTATTGGTTGTTGTTGCTGACAATATGTATCCCCCATTTTTTTAAGAAGCACGCTTCAACACGTGGATTGATTATTAGGTATTGAGTTAGAGCAGCACATGCCAATGATGAACCAACTTAGCTTTAGCTAGCGAATTAAGTAGATGCCATGATCACGAGTTAGCTTTGTATGTTGAGCCCATCTCGGTACACACATACATGATACACACACACACGTGTTGTGTGTGTGTTAGCTAGAGAGACAATGGCATTATGCCAAACAGGGCAGACACTTACCAAGGATGCAAATCATGGTGACCACCACCACACATGCAAATGTAAATGCAGTCATGTATACAAGCCATGCATGCATGTAACAACTGGCTTGTAACTTTGTAAATTACTCCCTCATGTTTTTTTTATAAGGCGTATTTGGTTTCGTTAGGACAAGACTTTGACCAACGATTACTTCATTAATATATCATTTATGCAATACAAAATCATAATTATATATAAGTACTTTTGAATACAAATCTGCTAATATCAATTTTATGTCATAAAAATTATATGTAATAGAGTAATTGTTGGTCAAAGCCTTGTCCTAACAAAACTAAATACGCCTTATAAAAAAAAACGGAGGGAGTACTTTGCACGAAAGCTAATTAAAGCTAGAGAGCGGTATTCAAAGGCTTATTTGGAACGCGGGAGTCTCGATCAGTACTGGAATTTTGCATGAAGCAATGTTATTAATTCCTACACATAGGGATTCAGTGAAATTCCAATGTCCCAAACGGCCGCCGTAATTTAGGAATTTTGGTGAGTTATAAATGTATGAGTGCTGATATGGTATGTATACCAATGGTGAAGGAGCTGAACATCTTCTCAAGCGCCTTGGAGAGCTCCTGGTAGCTCTTGTACATCTTCAGGTCCACCTTGCGCAGGTACGGCGCGCCGTCCATGCTCACCTTCACGAATGCGGCCGCGCCGCCGGCAGCCGACGACGACTTGTCGCCGTCCTCCTTGCCGGCGCCCTTCTCGGCCTGCACGGCCAGGATGTTCTTCCGGAACGACCGGACCGGCGGCCACCCGACCACCTGTGCCCTGATAAATCAAATTACCAAACAATTCACTGATTAAAATGGTTTTTAATTTCATTACTTCAAATTGAAACGCACAGTGAAAAATATGAGGTTTATTTTCGTAATTCATTAAGTGCAAATCGAAACTAATTTCCTCCCTTTCTACTTCTCTGTTTTTTCTTTCTAATTTGTACTTTCGTGGAGTATGTAATGCATACAGAGAAGAATAAGTGGTCCATGAGACTATTAGGAGGGGCATCAGATCATGAAAAGGAAAAACCTTTTGTGGTGGCAGCTGCCACACATGTATCTTCCAACCTAGAGCTACCTTATTTTTCATGCATGTAATTAAATCGAGTGCAGTACTCCACATGTACATCTCACAGTACATTTTTCCATTCCATCTTTGGTTAAATAAAATTAAAGCTAAATTATTTTCTGCCTAGCTAGCTACCTTTTTCATTACAGAATATAACAAATGTGTATTAATTTCAGCCTGATTTGCAGAGAAAAAAATGTTGCGCCCTCCGTCCAAGTTTATAATGCGTATTTATTCTTAACACATAGACCAAAAAGATATTAAAAATAACTGGATCACCGATATATTCTTATCACTAAGCACTATACTTAATGCATGCATATAGAGAATATAAAATAAAGATGAATATTTATTACAGGTATAGAAAAAGTATTATATTAGTTTTGTATTATAATATAAAATACGTCTTATATTTATAAATAAAATTATTTTAAAAATAATCCTTATAAATTTGGATGGAGAGTAACGAAGAGAGAAGACAAGGGAGCACGCAGATCTAGAACGGTGAAACCAGGGTAGGGCCATGCATGCATGTATGATACTTGGGAAGGGCAGTATGGGCAATACTATTATTTATTTCTGTCATGCCATTATAACATCAGGAACTAGTGATATGGAAATGGTGGTGATGTGGACAAAACACTAAACTGTGCGAGAAAGAAGAGAGAGAAAAGGAGAGAGAGAGAGAGGGAAAAAAAAGCAGCGCCTTTCTTTTATCGTGTCGGCACTAGGCGCTGTCTCCCACTGCCCCACACGTAACATGCTGCTGTTTCTCTGGTTCCTGTACATGTTCGCTAGCTGCATCTATCGATGAATCTGTCCTAGATCCAGCCATTTTCCCCCTTCTGAATTCGCATGCAGTACTGTGGAAAAACTTGTGTTCTGCATCTGTGTCTGCCGCCCTTTGTCTGACGAAAGATCAACGGGACACTTCACAGGTTACGTGTAGATCGATCTCAAGAAACTGGGTCTACTCATGCCATGCAAGAAGACCTCTATTCTGAAATGGATATGTATTTTGCCTCGCAAAGTTTCTGGTGTTTTCTCACGGCATGTTACCAAAAGCTTGCCGCCGTCGTAGCTAGCTAGCTACTTGTGTTTACCGATTGGCAACATGAGAATATTTATGTTTAACACGAGCTAGCACAAACAATCATCATGATATGAAAAGGCTAGCTAGATCGATCAGGATCGCATACGATAGTTCAACGAGTAAGATGCATGCCTTGTTGTTCTACACGACTCGAGAGGTTTGCTAGGATTAGACGTTCGCCGTGCGTCGAGGTACGTTAAGATTTAGAATTTGGAGAGGCTCACAGTTTGGAAATACAAGTAATACGAGTCAAGTTTGCATGCATGCAGATGCATACGCTTGCATGGAGAGGAAGAAAGAGGAGACACGCAAAGCACGTACTTGGGCGCGCGCTGCTTCTCGGGGTCGGGCTGCGCGGTGGCGACGCTGTTCTGGCTCGGCGACCTCTTCATCTTCCCGGCGGCGGCCGGCGATGTCGCATCGGTCGCAGCCGCGGCGGCGGCAACGACGGGCGCCACGTCGCCCTCCTCTGCCTCCTCCTCCTCCTCCTGGACGGCCGCGGCCGCCGGCTCCAGCTTCAGCTTGAGGTCGATGGTCTCGGCGAAGCCCCTCTTCCCGGAGGAGCTCCTCCCCTCGCCGTCGCCTCCACCTCTGCCGCCGCCGGGCAGGCCGAGCCGGAGCTCGGTCTCCTCGAAGCCCAGGTCTGCCGCCATTGCTGAACTAGGCACGTCCTCCAACGCCACCTCTCTTGCTGACTTGCTCTAGTTTTGAGTACTGCCTCTTCCTCTTGCTTTGCTTTGGTTGGCCTCTTGGTTACTTGGCTTCTGGTTTATTGGTTCGTTGTTTGCAGAGGCTCGTAATGTAAAGGCGTGCAATGCAATGAAAATATGCAATTGGAAATAGATAAAGAGGAGGAGGGGCCAATAATAATAATGGCAGCAAGTGTACAGTGTGGGTGTGTAGAATAATAGGGGCCATGATAATGCATGGGTGGCCAGCCACTTTTGCGTCTACACCCCTGCCAAAATTTAAATTTTATTCAGGGTCACTTGTTTATGTTACCTCAACATAGAGGCTAGCTAGCTAGCTTGCTGGTGGGCCACTTTGTTAGAGAGAGAGAGAGATTCGTCATTACAATTTGCACAGACAATTTTTTAGGTAATTGTTCTTTTTTCTCCCTAGGAAGAATGGTTGCTCGTTGATGCCAGACAATTCTACGTGCACTTCCTTTTTTATCCCTGCATAAGTTGGATGTCTGTCTAATTGTGTCTAAGATGGCAAAGTTGCCAGTGTAGTCACGTCGATAAAAAAAGTGCAAGTTCAAATTGAATCTGTTTATTTTCAATGCTCAACGTTTGCTAGAATTTGCGAGGGGGAACTGTATGATTATCTTGAACAAATCAACCGGAGAAAATTATACATCGTTTTTATAAAGCCACATTTCTTCTCACGCGTAGCATTTCCATTATTCTGAAGCAGTACATGCAGTATACGTGCCCCCTTTTAACCGGAATTTAGAAGAAATCTATCTATCTATTATAATATTAAAGTAGAGGCAAAAGAAGCCACCATGTTCGCTCTCAAGACTAGAAATTCCCACATTAATCGGAGGAAAAAAAGAAAGATATACACCATTAATCGTGGTGGGTCTAGATTATAACGGTCTACATTAAAAGAAAGGGTTTGTGTATTGCATAATACATGATCTAGATTATAACGGTCTAGATTAAAACAAAGAGTTTGTATCATTTACATTACATAAATAGCTAAAAAATTAGCAATTGGATTCCATACGATAACGGTTTAGTTTAAAAGGAAGAGTCCAAATATCTCCACCACTTATTTTGGTGAGACCAGGTTATAACGGTGTATATTAATCTATATATGTATTAGAGTTATATAAAAAATACATAATTATAGAAAATATAGTTATATATCAAAGATAACCATATCATAATATCTAGCCGTACAATTACGCGAATAAATTTGCTAGTTAAGCTATATAACACAGGTGCGTGCCCGATACATACCGGTTGGCGATTCCTTCTTGAGAACTCACCGATCGACGGTTTCACATGGATCAATCATAGACTACTGCAGGTAGCAATCAACCGACGAAATCGATCGTTCATCCAAACAATTCAAGCGATCGACAGGATGTCAATTTCACAGTTACTCCACTATTTTCGTTCGGCAGCACTAAACAGTCGATTAATCGTGAGAGGTGTGTACCTTGATGGTGAGGTTCGTAGCCCTAGGCGTTCGTTTGCGAGGGTGTCCACTACTCCAAATCTCCATTGCGATTTAGAGAGAGAGGAGAGTGGAGAGTGGAGAGAGAAGGCTCGAAAGAAAGGGAAATAAAAAGCGCGCGCGAGTCGTGTCGAGTCGGGGGAAGGCCAGCTGGAAGGCAAGGCCAACAGAGCGGAGCTTGGCGCGCCCGCATGCGCTGTCACTTCCACGCGCGAAAATGACCGCCCGGTGGGCCACACGATGATCTGGCTGGGCCCACCTGTCAGGACCGGACCGGGCCGGGCCTACATGCCATCTCTCTTTTCTTTAATTCTTCCCGGTTTCTTTTATCCCATCACAAACAAGACGCACGGCGCGTACACACAATCACACTTCTTAGCATATATCTCCTGTAAACAAAGTCGGGAGAATTCCCGGCCTGAGAGGCTATCCATGTGTCGTCGCGCCATTTTATAAAAAAATCCTTTCGTTCACCGAATTACAGATAGGTTTCTGCAAATTTACGAAAAGATCCTTCGCGATTTTTTGTGAGGGCAAAAAAAACTTTTTCGAATCGCGTTTGGGTCCCTCGCTCGCTATTTGACGGGAAAAGGCTCCCGTTAGATACAAATCACGAACGAGCCCTTTTCTACTTTTTCGCGATAGCGGTGAGGTCCAAAAATATAATAAACAGGTCCCCGGCTTTTACATCGAGGTCCTTTCTCCGTTTTCCCCGGAAAAAATATTTTCGTCAACAAAAGATGTGTACTTTTTACACAACGCGATCTCTGATATTTCTCGTGCCTCCAAAATTTTTTAAAATATATCTAGATCTATCTTTTTCTATGAAAAAAAAAGACAATCATTTTCCGTTCACACGTACGGCATGCGGCGCGCTTCCTGGCCTAGTATATCTAAATAGATGGACACCGGAGGTAGATCCGTTGGCTCAAAAAAATACATACTGAAACAAAATCACGTGTATGTCAAGATAAGCATCACTATTTTAATCGTGATGGGTCATGGGTGGAGTGGTACATACATAACCTCACCATTCCACTAAAGAGATGGTTCTCTTTTCTTTTTGTAACTCCAGCTGATTCGCCCGTAGTTGAATATTTAGGCGCATAGGTTTTCGACTTAAATTTGTTTGAATGAATGAAATTTTCTTAATTTTTTGTAAAACTTAAATTAGTTTACATGTATTACAATTCTCGTGTTCCAACCAAGATATTACTATTATAAACGGTTGGTGTTGTAAAACGATGACGACTATCGTAGATCAACCATAATGCATCGATCGAATAGTAAGAACTCTCTTCTCTTTATTAAATTGATTATCTCGTGCAAATGTGTGATATATTTATAGTATAAATCCACTAGAGATAGATTCAAATTCACACACAATAATACAGAGTCCAAACATATTTGAACAATCAAGACTAGAAGTCTAACTAAAGATGGATTCAAATTTGCACACAACGATATAGAGTTTAGACGTATTTGAACAATCAGGACTAAAAATCCAACTATATCTCCATAGTTGGTACTTGATATGAGATGGAACGGGATGATCTTTGCACATATCAAAGCCAAACAGTTATAATAGGAAATTGTTTATAAAAGAAGAAAAATCCCTTCTAAAAGCAGAAGAACGAGATGTATGGGAAAAAAAAATTACACAAAAGACGTACGGGCACCCAAAAACCAACCCAAAACTTTGGCGGTACAACCCGCCTCACGGGTGGTGGGGCCGGGGGGTTCATGTGGGGCATGCGTAGGCATATGGGGAGAGATTCGAGGTGGGCCCCGCAGGCGGCTACCATGTGAAGCTGCCGGGGTGTCTCCCCGGCCGCCAATTGCTGCGTGCACCCCGTGCGCGGCTGCCTCCCTCCCCACGTACCCTATGTAAAGTGGGCCCCAGTTCGTTACCGCTTCAGGAATGCTGGCTGTTTGCTTTGCTAGTTAATTAGTACTCTACGATAGATTTCGACAATAAAAATTACTGAAATCCGTTGAGCTCAGTTATCGTAAGTTAGAATGGAAAAATAGGAAAATATACAAAGCGAAATCAGCTCTACTAATAGATGATAGAATTTTTGTGTGAAAATTATGAAAAGGAGAGAATTCGATCAGCTTCTCGAGTTGCAAGCAAGCAATTAAGCTCGCCTGCACGTTGAACGTCCAACTTAATTACTAGCGTGCATCTGCCGGCTGATGAATGATGCATCGCAGCTAATTAAGGGCCGGGACACTACACGTGTGAGCCTGATGTGATGCGTCGATCTGAATTACTAAGGGTGCGTTTGGTTGCCTGTACCAAGTGGTACATGTACGAGATGGTTCAAGAAAAAAACAATCCATGCGTTTGGTTGCTTGAATGGAACCATCCCGTCCTGGATCAAGTGGTACAAATTTAAGGAATATTCCCTCTAGATGTTGAACCATCTCATTCACCCAAAATAATGGAACCAAATGGTACAGGACCATCCCATCCCATTCAACCTCATCCCATGAACCAAACGCACCCTAACTAGCTATATGTACAGCTCATCCACTAACTACTCAACACCATCAAAAGCGATATATATGGAGAGAAAACTACAACCAATGCGGCCGAGCGAGCAGCTCGGTTGGCTTCTTCTTTGAAGCGGCGACGCCGCGAGTTCGGCGTTGGTCTCGCCGGCCCAGCGTGAGTCGAGCGGCGTGTGTGTGCGCGTGGGTGTGTGTGCGTTTGTAGCTCGGCTGTTCTTCTTCTTATTCTATAGTGATTGCCAGAGCTTCTGGCCAGAAAATTCGAAAAAAAAAACTACAACCAATTAACTGACTATTATTTTCTATCTCCTCGATCCTGCTGTACAACTAGGGTTGGCAACGGGGGCATTCCCAGTCGGGGAGTGCCTTCCCATCCCTGTCTCCGTGACCCGAAATTTTTTCCGTCCCCGTCCGCGTTCCCCGTCCCGGGGGAGAAAATCCCACCATCTCCATCCCCTTTCAGGTATCGGGGCCCGTCGGAGACCCATTCCCACGAAAACTGCACACAAAAGAAGAGCTCTTATAGCCATTTTAATTTTAAAATCATATCAACAGACAGGGGAAAAAAGAATGCATGCATTCATTGAAGATTATGTTATCCCTTTTATGAAAAGGTGAATATGATGGGCTAGAGAATATGTTTGCAATCTAACAATTAAATTGGACTAAACTAAATTCGGATCCCCAACCGGGTCCCCGCGGGGGAAAAAAATTCCCCGTTCTCGTCCCCCCGCCATCCCCGGTGGGGAATAATTTTCCCCATTTCCATCCCCGCGGGGGACGATTTCTTCCCATACCCGTCCCCTAATAGAGGAATTCCCCGCCAGGGATCGGGGAACGGGTCTCCATTAATTGTCACGCTTATGTGCAACCTATGAAGTATGGACAGTTGTATATATGTACCGGGGGGGGCTAGATTACACCGCGGGTCTATTTGAAGTGCCGCAACCCCAGAAGAAGCAATTTAATTCTCGCGTTGTAAATGGAGCTTGTATATATATTTTTTGTTGTGAATCTATTAATATTTTTTGTGGAAATAGGAGCTATTTTTAGTGTCGTTAATTAATGGTCGATCGAAATATATGCATGCTTGCTAGGTAGCTACGCTGAAATGCATGGTGTATCGATATCTCCCTTAGCTTGCTAGCTTGGCTGCTCTCACTTGAATGGCTACAGTAACGCTGGCTAGCTTTCCTGTCGTGTGCTATACTCATAGGCGGACCCAAGGCCTGGCTAGCCTGGGCCGTGCCCAGGCTCAGGCCCATGTAACAAATAGCTTATGGACATCGATACGCCTATAGGTCAGAGCATGTATACAGTATTTTGTATGCTGGCAATGGAAGAATCAATGCAGTATTTTGTACCAAATAGCTTGTCCACACGTTTGTATCAATGGTAAATAGCTTATGGACTTGTTGTCCTTCTTGAAGTTTGCCTGGGCTCTAGAAAGTTTTTAGGTCCGCCACTAGCTATGCTCCACATCTCGCAGTACAATTCTGATGATTTGATCCTCTCCCCATACATACATACATACATACATACATTGTATGTATGTATGTATGTATGTATGTATGTTGTTCATACGTCACCATCTGAACTGGTTGTGAGCTTAGCTAGCTAGCAAGTAGCAAGGTAGGGTTCTGTGAAACTGCATGCTTGGTCTAGGGCCGGCTAGCTGGCCTCTTTCCGACGGACCATCGATCCATGGAGGTAGCCGATTGTATCAACGGTAGTGAGCGATCTAGAGTAATAACTTTATGTTAGAGTAGAACGTACGCATGCATCTAGTTTTAACTTGGACTGATCAGTAATAGCAGGTAGCTACGTAAGTTGCAACAAGTGCGTTCACCACGAGTACTATTGCACTAGCTAGCATTTGGTACATCTATATAGCATGGACAGCTAGCTAGCTACTCTCACATTCGACATTAATCTACATAGCATCGATACAGTCGATCTTGGCCTATATCGCAGTGTATATTAATCAACCACGCTTACCATTGTAGCTATATCAAATATGTATGCATGGTAATTCCCTAAATTCAATCCATGCACGCATGACCCATGCAGATAATCAATTGAGCCATAATATTCAGAGTAGGACCATGTACCTGTGTATACATATACATGCATGCATCTGCCATGGAAGCCGTCACAGTCAGTGGCGCTACCCGGTCCGGCCGCTAACCTCGACGGATGCATGCATGCATGGGATTGCTGGCCGCCCATAAAGCGCCCATTTTTCTGGAACCAAATCGATCCGGCCACTTGTACCTTCTGTACCAGCGAGAGTTGCGTACGGCTCTGATCGATCTGATGTGACACCAAATCTATCCAAGGTTCTAATCTCGAAAACTCATCGCTACTAATACCATAGTCATCACTATTGGTTTTTAGGTCAGACTTGGTTCTGAGGTTAGAATCAATGCATCATGATCACTAACGTTTATCATGTCGGAATCGATAGTGATGTTATATGTATCACTATCGGTTCTGATGTTAGAACTGATCATGATATATAATACTCGACCTTTCAGCTTCTCACCCGATGCATTCAAATACCAAAAGTCGAGGCGTCCACTTCGCGCTTGACCTCTCGGCTTCCCTCCATTCTATAAAAGTATAAAAGATGGAGTTTACTCCTTACCGCCCACATCGCCCCTCCGCCTCTCTGCCTGTTTGACGCTGCATCGCCCCTCCTCCTCCCGTGGCCCCTCTGCCTCCCCTCGCCCGCGTCACCCCTTGGCCTCCCATGCGCACCCAATCCCGGTGACATAGAAGGTGTCGCCCCTCCACCTCCTGTGCCAGTGTCGACTTGATCCAGCCATCAACATCGCCATCATCATATCTGGCCACCGCACTACCCATACCCACTGGCTGCCCTTCACCGTATTGCTTTTATTTCACTATCTTTGATCTTGATCATCATATTCAGTATATAGTTAGATACTCGTTTGATTATTGCTGAATATACTAATTGTAATTGCTTATCTTGCTCTGTTCATAGCCTCTGATTAGCCGTTGTTGATATACCTGCTTGGCTGAACTATTCATAATCTGATTAGTCAATTGTATTGCTGCTGGTTGTGGCCTTGAACTAGAGTTGCTTCCTGTTAATGGTAGAAAGTATGCTTTTATTTCACTGTCTTTGAGCTTGATCATCATATTGAATATCTAGTTTCATACTCGTTTGATTATTGTTGAATATATATATACTGATTATGATTGCTTAGCTTGCTCGGTTTAAGGCCTTATTTACTTAGTTAATTGCTTATATCCTAGTGACTGCAAATACACACATATATTAAATGGAGCCAACAGACGATAGACAACATGAAAAAGCTATTAGATCTAAACGGGCACTAGAGGAGGAGACTGAACAATCGAAGAGAAAGTATAAGTTAACACAAAAATTTATGATATGAAACAAAAACTGAAAGACATAGGTGATAAATCGCAAGATATTGAATCTCTTAACAATGCACTCATCATTAAGGCGCTCATGGATAATGCAGAGCTCGATGAAAACAAAGTTGAGCTTATAGAGGTAATATAAAGGTTTCTAGTATTTAATTCGACGTGGTAACTGCTAATATACCAAGATAGCCTATTTTTACAACAAAATGATCACTTTTATAGGATTACAGATATGACTGAAAATCAATTAGTTATTGATGTCAAATAAATGAACATTGTGCCGGAGCTGTGGAGCTACAAGGAGAACCGGAAAGCCTCTATTGTGAAAGCTGTGCCACATATGATGGCAGACATGAAAAAGACCCAAAGTCTCCTTGTCTTGATATATCAAATAGTGTTGTTTCTCAATGTATGCTAGTTAATATTTTAACTAGTTTATTGTATTCTTGTAACATAACATGAAATACTTCAGATTGCTCTTGTGCCAATTGTGCATATACTATCAATATGCGAATATATTGTGAATATGTCAACCTATGAGTGTGAATATGCTGTGAATGTGAATATACTGTAAATGTGATACCTGAAAGTTTTATCTATCGGATCTACGTTTAGAATTGATAGAGATGTGCAATCTCTACCGGTTCCACGTTAAGAATCGATAGAGATCATAAGGACTTTTCTATCGGTTCTGACCATGGAACTGATACATATTTGTAACTATTTCTACCAGTTTCTAGATTGAAACCGATAGAGATAATAAGTCTTCTGGGTCGATTTTGACATCGGAATCGACACAGATAACTCTATATCTCTATCAGACGAAAACCGACCATGATAGCTGCTCATCATCACTGTCAAAGAACTTTGCATCATCACTAAAACTGACCCAAATGATAAAAATAACCGACCAGACCATTTATGCAGTAGTGCGCATTTCCTCACGAATAAAATCCAATTACCGGCCGTGTTGCAAACTTTTAACTTGCAGTACATCTTTGGACTTAGAAGTGGGAATTGGTCCAAATCTAAAAAAAAGCGGGAATTGGTTCGCGCCGTGTTGGCACGGCACGAGTCCAACGGGCTTCAGGCTACGTCATGTTGTGCCTACATGGCACTGCTACCTCGCTGTGCCGTCGTCATGCCGTGCCAGTTTAGACATTGTCCTCTTGGATGTGTGGAGTCATGAACATCATCACCGTTAGTTCGTTGTTGTGGACATCACCAAGGACCAGGAGCGAGTATCGACTGCCAGCGAGGATTTGGTACACAAAATTTTATTTATTCATTGGGGAAAATGATCGATGGATCTGGCACCAACGCAGTGAAGACCGTTGAGATCCGGCGCTATCACTGTCTTCTTCCTCTTCGGTCTCTGCTGTCTTCTTCCCCGGGGCGGTTGGCGAAATTGATGGTGCGATGCCATAAGGCTGTATCTGTCGATGGCTTGATCGAAGGCAGCTGGCATCAAGGCTGTGGGGGATAGTGATAAGGGGATGGCATGGGATAGCGTGGGGAGGTGGTAGTGCTGGGAGGAAGCATGGGTGGAGGATGGTGCAGGGGGCAGGAGAGAGAGATGATGATGATGTAGGTACAGAGAGATGGTGGCTGTGTCGGATCGATCATGGGAGGAGGCGAAGGGGATAGATATTATTTGACAATTGGCTAGGCAACTGGGGTTGATGATGGGTTGAATTGTAGATAGGATGTTTTTTTTACGAAAGAGTCGCTTTCGTGCCGCATCGACCCAAGCAGTCGGCTGTATCGCCCATCGTGCCGAGTTTCTATGCCCATCAAGGTCCATTATTCGTGTGAAGCATCTAGGCCCCTTGGTAGGTTTTGGTTTTGGTAATTAATGACAACATGGTTTAAATGACTAACAAGTCTCTTGAGTTTGTAAGAGCAGGTTGGTCTTGTCCAGTCATATATAAACGAAGTAATGAAGATGATGAAAGGAGACTCAAGACTCAAGTCAAGGTACCGGATGAGTTTTTTTTAGCTTTCTTTTTCTTTTACCTATCTCGGAGTCTTGGAGAAAAGATCGGGTTTTAGAATAGTTGCTGTACTATAAAGAGGGAAAGTGGATTAGTATCTTGATGTGTCAAATGATTTGAAATTTGGCTCAAAGATCTTCAAAATGCATATTAAAACCTATTTCGAAAGTTTGGTCTTTGAAGTTCTTGCATCTTTAGTAAAACCGGCATTACCGCGGTAATAATTGCGGTACTACCGCAGGTGCGGTACTACCGATATTTTTATAGCGGTAGATGTTTTCTAGAGAGCCATTTTTCTGTTTCACTTCATTCTCTCTATGCCGGTACTACCGCAGTATAATAAGAGGTACTACTGGACTCACGGTAGTACCGGACTCAGATCAGCGGTAGTCTTTTTCCAGAAGGGTGCATTTTTGACCTTGGCACCTCCCCTTCTTCCGGCACTACCGATGTGTAAGTAAAGGTACTACCGGGGTTGCGGTAGTACCGCACATTACACATCGGTACTTATTTTTCAGTAAGGTGCCACTTTGATCCCCATCTGGATTCTTTTTGATAACGGCACCACCACCATTAGTTAAGCGGTACTACCATGCCTACGGTAGTACCGAATTATTAATAGAGGTAGTCTTTTTCCAAAGAGTGCATGTTTTGAGTTGGAGCTGAACTATCGAGCGGTACTACCGCAAGTTGCATGCCGGTAGTACCGGACTTCAAAAATTTGGACCGTTTCAACACGCATTTAATGCGCACAGTTGACCGTTACAGTTAAACTGCCGAAGGGCGGTAGTACCGGAATTTTGCCTGCGGTACTACCGCCCCCGCTGATTTTTTTCAGGAAAATGGTTGTAACGGTTAGTTTAGTTGGTGGGGGCTATAAATACCCCCTAACTGCATTTCTAGAGACTCTTAGACATTCATTGATTACTCTTGATCTCTAGCAACCTCTCCATCTCTCATTTGCATTCATTTCATGCTTTGAGAGGAGAAAAGGCATTGAATTGCATTGAGTGTTCTTGAGCCAAACTTCAAAAACGTTTTTCACACTCAAGTGAGGATCCACCTACTATTCTCTTGAAGGTTGCTGCCTCCTAGACGGCTTGGTGGCGGGAAATTGGTGATCTTCTCAAAGAAGAGTGTGAGAAGACCCAATTCGGTGTAAAGGCTCGGAGCTCGCCTACCCGAAGTTGGGAAGAGCTACCCTGATTATACGGGGAAGGCTCAATTGCGCAAAGGAGCTGGTTTAAAGTGAGTCAAGCTACCTCAACGTGGACTAGGGGAGACCGGCAAGTCTCCGATCACCACGGGATAAATCGTTTGTCTTCAAATTGTGGTTTGATTATTCTTCTGTCCTTAGCTTGAACTGAATTGTTAGCTTTCTTAGATTGATCTCTAACTTGAATCAATTGAAACTCTTAGACTTAGCGTTGTTGGTGCACATTAGTGAGACACAGAAGATTTAGGCCTTGATTGCAAATTTCATTATTCCTAGTTTCAATAGTTCATTTATTGCAGTTAGAGCCGAAAATTTTATAACCTCCTATTCACCCCCCTCTAGTCGGTTATCCTTGATCCTACATCGTGTAGTGCTGGCCCGGCCTGAAGACATCTATGCCACGCCGAGAGTCAACCCAACAAGGCATTGCCCATTGCCCATGTCTATTTGGACTAACTTGCTAGCTACAACATTTGTGGGAAGACAGAAGCGAAATTGTATATATAAACTTAGGATTGCTTGTGCAAACACATGATTAAGTATGGTATCATGTATATAATCAGTGGTATATAGGCAAGATAAACCTAGAGGGATTGTTAAAATAGAGCACGACGGTCTTCAATAGTGCCATATGCTAATGCTTACCTTCCGGCGTCCCCCAACTTTAACACGAGTTGAAGGTAGCGTTCACAAAATCAATGAAAATCATTCGAAAACCATGATATTCGACCGCATTAAGCTGGTTGGACAATTGGAACCGGTTGGTAAACTGGTCAAATTCAAAAAAATTTAAAAAATTTATCCAAATGTGTTAATTTTTTTTGAAATTTTTTGTGTGAGGTCTTGAGGCAATTCTAATGATGCTGTAAATTTTTTAGATGATAATCAAATTTTTGTATTTTTTAAAATTCTGATAGTACTATTGTCTTTGCATATACTCTTCTGCTTTTTATTTTCTAGGGGCATTAATTAATTCTAATATTTCTGAAAAAATTTGTGTGAGGTTCTTAGGTAATACTAATTATAATGTAAAATTTTCTAATAATTACCATACATATGTATCGTTTTAAAATTCTGATAGTGCTACTATCTTTGTATATGTTTTCTGTTTTTGATTTTCTAGGGGCACTAAATAGAGTCTAATATTTCTATATATTTTACTACATGATCCTTGAAAAATATTTATGATACCACTAAAATTTAAATGAACGATAAAGTTTGCAATTTTTTTATAAAAATCTGACAGTGTCGTCATTTTTTTTCATTAATTGTTGTTTTTGTTTTTTCAGAAGCACTAAATAAATTAAAAAATATTAAAATTTCTCTGAGGTGTTTTATAGAATAATTGGGATTTATTTAGATTTTTACATTTTTTGTTCTAATTTTCTGCAATTGTTTCCCATTTCTCTTGATTTTTTTTATTTTCCCTTGATTATGTCGAAAATGAATAAAATGGTCAAAAATCGATGTAAACGATCAAAAATTGGTGAGTAAAGTGACGTCGTTTAGTTTGCCATCGATTTTTGATTTTTTCTATCACTTTTTGACTGTCGATTTAAAAAATTTGACTTTAAACTATTCGATTATTACCGATCGAAAATCGGTACTAACTACCTGCGATTTTTAGGTGCATTTGGTATTGTGAACCTGGTTGAAGGGCTCCTGCAGGTGCGGCAATCGAAGCCGATGCTCGAGCACCCTCGCTAGGGGTGCAATTGTAAGTTCAAGCTCCATTTGGTTTTGCTGATTGGTTTAGATTAATGCTTAATCTGTGTTTAATTACAAATCTAATATTATTGAGACTAACATGTTTTATTGAGTTATATTCAATAGTCTCATATTTGGATGGAAAATAAAAAACCAAAGGTATGTATGCATATCCATTATAGTATTAATTGCATACATTGGATTCAAGTTTAAGTTTGAATTCTCCATTGCATTAACCACAAAATGTGCATTATGTTTCCCAATCCATATATTACATGGATGCACATACCTAGGGGGAGTTCACACTTGAACTTGATGTATCAATGTATTGATCTATTCTTCATTCCATATATAAAAGATTAATACATTGAAACACATCAATTTAAATGAATGTTTAAATTGAGTTTATTTGTCTTCTAATCATCAAAGAACATTTCATCATGTGTTGATGGTGTTCTTGTGATTTATTAAGGACAAATAGAGAGTTTTTGAGTAGTATGAAGCATTAGTTGCATCATGTGCTCAAGACACATCTAAATTCATTAGATTGATTTAGGTTGTGCTCAATTGATTTAAGTGGCATCCATTATGTGTTAATGGAGTACATAAATGATTGAGACAACCATGCATCTTGGATTAACCATTTTCATAAGTGATGATTGAGCCAGGTTAGGCCCAAAGATAATTGAGATAGTGATAACGAGACAAGGACGACATCATGAGATGATGGACGTCAAGAAGAGATCCCGGACAGGAGAAGTGGAGCTAGGGTGTCGATCTCGGGGGAACAAGATGATTGAAGATCATAAAGATCCCAAAGGGGATTGCTTGCAGTGGCTAAGGTATAACTAGATAGACTAAGGACCTTTCCTAGCTTTGTGTCTAGTTTTAGCGCCGTACTATTAAGAGGGGTTGAGTATTTGCTTTGAGCTTCATCATGTGTTGATGATCTCAATCCCGTAGTCACTCGAGCTCAAATCTTATTGATTTGGTTTTTGCATGGAGCTAACCATTTGGCATGTGTTGTGAATGGATGAAGCTCGTGCTTGGATTTTGCATAAGCTCTATTTGGCATGTGTTGCAAATAGGACAAGCTTATGCTTGGAATTTTCACATTGAGCTTTGATTTGCATGAGTTGCAAATAGGATAAGCTAATGCGTTGGCTTTTGCATGAAGTTCATGTTTTGTATGTGTTGCAATAGATGAAGCTTCATGCTTTGTCTTTTATTTTCAAACCAAAATCTTATTGAGTTTATTTGGTATTGCTTGGAGCTATTTTACACGGGTTGCAAAAGGAGAGAGCTCAAGCAAGTGTTTGGTTTAGTAGTTGCATGGAGCTAGAGAATTGCAGGAGTTGCAATTAGAGAGCTCATGCACTCTGATTTGATTTAGTTTGGTGTTTGCATGAGTTGCAAAAGGAAGATAGCTAATGCATTGAGATTTGATTGTTTATTTGCAAATTCGTTGTGCAAATAAGCGAGGGTTATGGGTTTCAATTCTGAGAACATGTGATACTTGCACCATAGTTTTTGAAAGTCAGTTTGGTCGTGGTTTGACCATCACATGGCTAGGAGGATCAAACTCATAGTCTCGTGGGTTATTTGCTTAATGGGTTTTTGCAAATACATCTTTGAGAAATTTGTGAAAGGTGTTTTCGGAAAGTGTTTGGAGTTTGCTTGGAGCCAGGCTTTTGCATTTGTTGCAAAAAGAGAATGCTCAAGCATATATTGGTTTAACTGTTTATTTGCGAGTTCGTTGTGTGAATAAGCGGGAGGTCTATGGGTTCCGGTCCTGAAAGCGTGTGATACTTGCACAGTGGTTTTGCAAGTCACTTTGGTCGTGGTTTGACCATCACATGGCTAAGAGGATAAACCTTATAGACTCTGGGATTTATTTGCTTAATACGTTCTTGCAAATATAATCTTTGAGGCGTTTGGAAAATGAGTTCTTCGCAAATTGATTTGGAGTTTGGTTGAATTCTTTGAGCATGGTTTAGTGGTGTTGCAAAGATGTTTTGCAATTAAGTGTGATCGTGGTTTGATCACCATTTGGCTCAAAGAAGTGTTGGTTAAGTTTTTGGAGAAAAGATTTTAGCGAAAATCTGGTTTTTCTCCTGAGGCCGGCACTACCGAAGGTAGTAGGGCGGTAGTACCGCTGAGGTCGGCAGTACCGCTTATGGGAGTGGTACTGCTGCTCAAGTCGGCACTAACGACCCTAATACGTCGGTAGTTATTTTCCAGAGGGCTGTGCTTGTGCCCTGTTTGAGGCTGGCACTACCGCCCAGAGGGGCCGGTACTGCCAGAGGTGCGGCAGTACCAGGGGTTTAACCCCGGTAGTTATTTAACAAAACAGGGTGTTCTGTTCTATGCCCTGAGGCCGGCAGTACCGCCCAGTGGGGTCGGCACTGCCGCTCGAGCGGCACTACCGGCAGTTTGCCTGCGGTAGTGCCAGGTTTATAGCCGTTAGCCGACCGTTGGGGGTGAGGGCGGCACTACCGGCCCTATGAGTGTGGTAGTGGGCCGGTAGTGCCGGTTTTGCCAATTTTTTTGTAATTTTGACCCTAATGGCTAGTTTTGGCTTGGAAGACTATATAAGACCCCCTTGGGGGTTATTTGGAGGTTGTTGCTGGTGTTTTGAGTCCTCTTGAGCTTTGTGTGAGTTTGTGGGAGTGGTTTGCATGGTTTTGCTTCTTCCTATTTGGTTTTGAGCTCAAGAGTGATCCTAGTTGCATGGGTTGCATCTAGTGAGGATTGAGAGGACCCTAGTTGCATGAGTTGCACTAGGTGATCACCGGAGACGCGGAGGTGCGATCGGTGAAGCTTGAGCGGAGTGCTCAACCTATTGCTCTTGGAGGTCGGTGCCTCCTAGACGGCGTAGGTGCGTCATGCGCGGGAGCTCTTAAGGTTTGTGAGAAACCCCGACGAAGTTTGTGAATGTTGGAGCTAAGCCTTCCCGGCGGGGTAAAAAACTACCACGAGTGGATTCGAGATGAAGGCTCAAGTGAGTGAGTCGGTCTAAAGTGAGTTGGACTTCCTCAACGTGGAGTAGGAGAGAAGTCTCCGAACCACGGTAAAAAGTATTGTGTCTCTTGCTTCTTTTACTTTCAAGCATTTACTTTATCGCATTTATATCCATTGCTTGATTGTGCATAGAATTGCTTAGTATAATTTGCTTGATCAACATAACAATTCTAGTTAGAGACATAATTAGTTAGTGCACTAGTGAGCCTAGTTGATTTAGGCTTTAATTGTCAAAACCTTAGTCTTCCGCTTGCGCATAATCTTTGTGTAGGTTTTGACATAGGGTTGATTAGAGGCGATCCTCGATTAGTAGTAGAAGATTTTTTAAATTGCCTATTCACCCCCTCTAGGCGCATCCTCGACCCTACAACAATCGGATAGGATAATTTCCGACCGACCGACCGGATAGTTTCGGATCAGATTCGAATACTTTTTTCGGATAGTCCTCGGATTCGGATTCAGTAGACTACTATCCGTCGGATCGGTATATTCCGATTTTTTTTTTCCAGATATATCCGAACCAACCTATTCGGATATCCAGAAATTCGGCCTATGAGCAACAGAGCAAGCCACTGGGCCAATGGCCCAAATGCTAAGTTGCTAACCCTAAGTCCCTAATAGGCACAACAGCTCCCCTCAGTAGCCCTCACGCCGTCACGCGCCTCCGCCCCTCCTGCTGCCTCTCCCTCCCGCCATCGACCTTGAGTCCCGCCGCCCCTCCCGCCGTTGCCCCAAGCGTCGACCCGAGTCTCGCCACCGCGCCCTCCACTCGTCTCCCTGAGTCCCGGCACCGAGCTCCGCCCCGACCGTCCCAGCGCCGATCTCCTCCCCCGGCCATCTCGGCGCCCTCCTTCCCTGCTTGTCCCGGTCTCCCAGATCTGAGGTAGGATGTTAATGATGGTAGTACTAATCATTAAGAACAGGGCTGTTGCGATCTGTCCCGTCCATGTTTGTTTTTTCTCTGTTGCGATTTCCAGCGGGGGCAGCAAGAACATGGCTGTTGTATACTTGTTGTATGATGTTGATTATGATGTTGCGATCTGTCCCGGATTGATTATGATATTGTATGATGTTGTATGCTGTTCGATTGATTATCTAGTTGTTGACATGTTGTATGATGTTGGATGGATCATCTAGCTGTTGTAATGTATGTTACCGTGCCAGTATATCTTCAAATCATAATATCAGTCAACTTCAGTTCAATGTCTAGTATATCTAGCTGTTGACATGTTGTATGCTGTTGCCTGTTGGATGGATCATCTAGTTGTTGTAATGTATGTTACCGTGCTGTTGTATGCTGTTGGATGGATTTCCTTAATTCAGTGTACACTTTGGATGGATCATCTTACTCATCTAGCTGTTGTAATCTAGCTGTTGGATGGATTTCCTTAATTCAATGTCCAGTGTACACAAGAGACTAGGAACTTACTCACCCCTGAGCTGATAATACTGGTATTGTTTCCTTTAGAACTTATGATCTTGTCTCCAGTGTAGTATCTTGTGTCCAGTGTGCTATATATCATATATGTGCTTTATGTAGTATCTGTTTTCGCGCGTTATCCGAGAAAAATTATCCGGTACCGTATCGATTTCGATTCGAATCCGTGACCGATATTATCCGTGCCATATTCGTATCCGGTACTATCCGAATTCAGTTCCGAATCCGATAAAAATATGGTTTAGGATATAGAAAAAATGATATCCGACCGAATCCGAGCCGATTGCACCCCTAACCCCGGCTGTAGGCCTACGCCGGTGTGTATAGTGCACGTCTCTCTGTACATTAACGGGTTCCCACCATTGCAACGAGATGCAGGGCCGTTCCTGAGCCGGTGCAATAGGTGCTGTCGCCTAGGGCCCACGATGGGGAGGGGCCTCGACCGGCCGGCCCACTCCATGTAAGTATACAACAAATCTGCACATATATGATCATCAGGTCATGAAGTCATCAGATTCAACGAACGCCATTGCTCTCTTCCAGTTCGAGTCGTCACGTGATTGCCGCGAACCAATAATCTATTCCCCAATCCCCGTTTGTCTCAGTCCTTTGACTCCTCGTGACGAAATGTTTGCGTCATCTTTGCAACTGAAGAAATGTTTTGATTATATATTTAACATATGCCTTTGCAATTAATAGATAAAAATAATTTTATTTTGCTGAAATTAAGTGCCCTATTTCTCGACTTGCACTAGGGTCCCCGAAATATGAGGAACGGCCTTGACGAGATGTAAACAGTAAACTGATGTGCGCACGATCGGTTCCACGCTTCGCCCGTATTCAAGCAGCCATAGCATATATATATATATATATATATATATATATATATATATATAGAATACGCCTTATGTTTCAGTTCTCACGTATGCAATACACAAACGTGTGATCCGTGCATGTGTACGTACGTACTTACTAGCTGGTGCTTGCTACCTGTGGAATATTGTCGCGTTAAAATTTTTCTTTCCGTAGTACATGGACGTAGTACGTACATTGTCGTACGTGCATGCATGTTTACGTAGCTGTCGATCCGCCGTACAGATTTAACCAAACAGCAGGTACGATGAATCAAATGAATTGGCCAAACACACACATGAAGCCGTTTTTCTATTTTCAGAAGTAATTAATCTCTATATCGTACCTTACAATGTAGGAATTATCTCGCATAACAGAGAATATGTACGTATAGTATACGAGTACAGGTGGTATGCATATTTTTTTAATATATTTCTTTTTCTGTTCATATATAAAGGTATTTATAAAATATACTGAAAACTATGTACTTCCTTGCAATTTTTTCATGTGTTTCACATTGAAATACCTTATAATTAGCATACGAGTGTACCCAAAATGATAAAGGAGTATTTCAAGTTCGTTTAAGTGATATTTTAGAGATGAGAGTAACCACACCAGAAATAGAATAGAAGGTATATATATATATATATATATATATATATATATATATATATATATATATATATATATTCGTTCGAGCGTGACCGATTAACTTCTGTTTGAAACTGTGGTCCAGTACGGCACGCATGCAAGAAGCGCGCGCGACCGCGACACCGCTACACACAAGATGCACTGCACCTAGCAAGCTTTATTTGTTTTGCCTCTCTCTGCAAACCGTACGTATACTGAATACATGCATATAAATAATTTAATGTGCACCAAAAAAAGCTAATGTACGGTTGCTCCCTGCGTATCCGCATTGTCAATTAATCAATTAATTAGCTTGCAGCTTAGCCCGGCATCTTCACATGCATGCATGGTTAAAATCATCCTAGCCTATATTCCTATGTATGGTTAATTAGAGTGGGCAAAGCAAGGCCGTGAGTGAACTTCTTAGGGTCGAATTCCAGCTCTCTCTCAATTTTGTATCGTGTGGCAAGCTTAATAGTGATTGAATAGATCATGCTATCTTTATATAATAGTTCGATTTGCACGTGCTGATGAAAGTTGTACCGCCTTGCGTTAATTTTGGAACAGACGGTCGAGATGATATAGGACCCGTTATTAGGTCCATGCTTGCTTGCTACGGAGCCCATATCAGATCAAAGCATGCATCATGCATGTACTACACAGTATCATTCGATCGCCTCCTCGATCCTCCCGCTGCTTGTGCATATCGTGGTCGCGGTCTCTGCCTGGTATTCTGCCACGAGAACTTGGGAAAAGCAAGGTATAAGGAGAAAAGAGGGGGCATTCTGCCGTTCTGCGTACGGGGCACAGCAAAACCAAAATCTAAAGAGGAAGGAGGAGGCGTATGCATTTGACTTAAGGTGCACGAATCTCCTGGCACATCCGACGAGTCGACACGTACGTATATCAGCTAACCGGCCGGCCATGCCACGCATGCATGCTCCATACCTTAGCCAAAAAACACACACACCTAGCTGGGACTAGGACGTACGGAATGCCATGTATAACATTATTTGCCCGCCCTAATAGGTAGCCCTCGATTTATGGGCATAGATTTCCAATATCTGATCAAGTGATCAATAACGTATATGCACGCGTGGACAAGTATTGCAGGTAGGCATGCAACCACCAATGCATACATACACGCACACACGCGTAAGTAGGTATGTACGTGCCACTCATCTAGGGGCGGATACAGGCCCCGGGCTGCCCGTGCTGCAGCCCGGGGCCTAGTACCGAAAGCCCATTAATTTTTTTTTAAAAGCTATTGGAAAATGATTAAAAACAGACATTTAATCTAAGATCAGTTAGTCCAGCCCGGGGCTTCGGTCTGGGCTGGCTCTGCCCCTGCACTCGTCCATATGTTGTCTACTATGTACGGAGGCTACGCAAGTGAACATACAGTAGACTGGTAATAGTAGGCTTGATGCATGCGTTGCACACTTGCACCCTACTCCCTTCGTCCGAGACACTGGGTCTTCCAATATTACTTATGTACTCTCTCCGGATATAAATAGTTCGGATATAAATAGTTGTTACTTTGGATATAGATATAATTAAACTTTTAAAACATTACCTGTCCATATCCTTTTAAATATTTAAATTAAATACATAAAGAATTATATGTATAGATTTATCTCAAAAAATACTTTTATAATATTATAATTTTGTTAAATTTTATAAATATATTATAATATAAATTAATGATATATTTTGAAAACCGTATCACTGTCGGAAACATAACTACTTGTGAGTGAAGGAATCGTTGTGCGCAATTATTGCAACAGGGAGAGCACACGTACCTGTTTAGAAGTACCTTCACACTGTAATTGAGGTAACCCAACTTCAACGCTCTGTCTCGTCAAATTATCAAGCCTGTCGTCTCTCTTGTTAGTGTGTCAAATTAAGCCTGTGTGCATCGACAGCGAGTGTGGGGGCTCCATGTCCTCTCGCACGCGCGCATGTCCCGATCCCAGCCACTGCTGCTAATAGGATGCATACGTGCACCATTGACATAGACATCAAGCTAGCTTGCTGATTTATTTTGCAGCAACTGTCGACACATTCAGCACTCAAAGTTAATTAGGGCGCTCCTACTACTCCTATGTTTGTAGTTTTTTAATATATCATATAGGATTGGTACCTAGCTATATGAGAGAAGATTACACAAAAGAGAGATAAAAATCATTTCTTATATGAGAAACAGCTTATGCATACAAACCAAAATAAGATACAATAAAAACATGCATTGAAAAGAGGAGAGTTATATCTATATCTTGCATGATATTCTTTTTGTATTTATACTAAGATACAAAGAGTTAAAAAGATAGTACCTAGTATTACAGTATGGATGTTTTTTATATATCACTAGAGAAACCATTTTTTAGGAGTGCATTAGAGGTGGACAGATGTGCACAAAGGCCGATATTAATTGCAACGACATCTCACTTGTCACACAGGGTCACTGTCCAAATGGCTTGCTCCATTGATCGGTCTTGAGATAATAGATCGGTCTTGCACGCATGCACGCCCATCTTCTGATCTTCACATGTCGGTCGATTGATCACGATGGGATATGGGCATGCAACAGGCTATAGATCTTTCATGTCACCCAGCATGTTCCTAGATGCCTCTACACTGGTCCAAAATGTGTATTCAGAATTAAATGGAGGTATGTCATTCAGGTTCAACTTACCGTTTTGACTCCAAAAATCGATCAAACTCTCCGAAAATCGTTAAAAATCACACGGTTTAGAAATCCAAAATTCTGAGAAAAAATTCAAAAAATAAAAAATAAAAAAAATCCACCGATTTTCTCTTGATTTTTATCGATTATCGTGATATTTTGACCGGTCAATTGAATGTTTCTCAAAGTCGATTTTTTGAACGATTTTCTCTCGATTTTTACCGATTATTGTATAAATTAGCCATGCTCTTTAGCACACCTAGATAGGCACGGCTAGGGGAGTAAATGAGGCTAGGGGAGTAAATGAATATCAATATGCATGCTTCAGCTAGTACTCGTAGAAAACTGTACAAGTAGTACAATAAGATACATGCATGGCCAACAGATTGAACAGAGAAAACAGGGGGCGGGCGAGGGTGAGCAGACAAGCAAATGATAAGGCAAGCAAAGTTCAATGCCAATGTTACAAGTAGTGTTTTTATGCTTTTTTTAAAATAAGTTGTACAAATTTTAAAATAAATAAAGAGGTAAGTAATCACTATCTATCATTCATTTATACTTTAATAGTTATATGATTTTAAAAAAGAAAAACATAGAGGCACGTCTCGACGCGTACGGAAGTACTAAACTTGTCACAAGAACACATTAACTAATTTGATCACAGCTATAATTAAGCAAATACATGCAATTGTTAATCCTTGCGATGCAGGGGGTTATTGCAGCACAAGGCACCTCCCAATAGATCAAACTAGGAATCTATCTAGGAATACATATATTCAGTACAAGAAACAAAATTTAAGGAGGTTGCACCAACATCAGTTTGCAACATTTAGTCGGTGCAGTACACGATCACAGCATCAATATATGCATGTGTACCAAGTCAAGCATGCATGCAACAAACAGTCAAGCATGCACCGCCCTAATTTCCCGGCTCAAACTTGATCAAAAGATTCTGCCTACCAAATCCAATTTAAAACCTCAGTCCGTCGTACTTTCTGCTACTAATTAACGAGTGCTATGCATCTTTGCATGCTTTGCGTAGCCCCATCCGGAATCCAAGAAATTTCAGTGGGCGACATGGACAGTACTTGAGCAAATATTTTTCAAGACAGGTTCAAAGTTCAAACCTATAGCTACCTGCATGCATGTAGTTTAGAATCAAGCCACACTTGTTTTTCGCCGCGAATTCGAAAGATTCTTTGGCGATTATTCTAACTTGTGCATGTAGGAGATTGCAGGAACATAGGGTATCTTGATTGGGATAGTCAAACGGACATGGTAGTCGAATTTTCGGTGCAATCGATCATAGGTTGTAGCAATATGCATGGCAGGGAATCAAATTTGATGCTACTGCATAGCTTTAGCAAACCGAGGCAGGTTCGTTACAAGGAAGAAACTAGTTCACTGCACATGAGACTGGCTGTACATAACTTGCAATAGATTGTTGGTGACAAAGTATAAGAAAATGTCATGGTAGAATAATACACATAAAAACAGGTTGTGACAGGTGGTCTTGTCAATATTAGGAACATCTACCGATGATCTACACTTTGATGGGTCTTATCCATCCTATATATGACCAGTCTAGCTAGACAGTGCAGTAGACATTTTTCACTATGTTTGATTGGTTGGTCTCTTAAACCTTAGTTATGATCTATCAACGTATAATAGCTGAAGTGTTTCGGCATTTTGGTGTGATTTTCAATTAGATGAATGAAATAAACTTGGTTTGTGCAAAACATAGAAGCTTAAATTAATCCAAAGCAAATAGTTTTTTTTCAAATCATTCTCCAGCTGCTGGACCCACCATTCATAGTATCTCATAGGCCAAATTGAGTTTAGTTTAGCCCAAGCTAGGGACCACGTCGCTCCCACCAGAAAAAATAATGGAAGCATTGGTTAGTTAAAGAAATAGCAGCAGTACTGCAATTAACAATACTTTGCAGTTTTCAAAGAAAAAGGTTGAGTGGTTAACAATATACTTTGCAGGAAATTTTTTTGACTAAACAAACTCCCCTTAGGCTTTCCTAGGCCCCCTAGCCAACCAAAAGAAGCAAGGCCAGGGAATTGAAAGAAGAAACAAAGGTAGTGGAGAGAGATGCAGAGATATGACGAGAAGCATGCAATAGACAAATGCCCATATACTCCATGTTACATTGTTCCATACATATCTTATTAGACAGTATTGGGGGAGGAAACAGTATTGTATAGGCAAAAGATGCTCCCCCAAGATCTCTAATGATAGCATCCTAATCATGGCATTGGCTCCCTTTGTTCAGCTCAATTTTCATTAGTGTTTATAGATCCTTCTAGTTCACGGATCCGGATCGGACCCACGGGTCCACGCCCGGTAGTCCTACCTTACCAACTATCCACCTAAGAGTTGATGAACTGGAGGACTTGTTGATTGGTGAAGTTCAGTGCAGTGGCTCCATGACCAAATCATCGGATCAGACTCCGAGAACCGACAACCTGGCTCACCGAGGAGCGAACGAGATCCGGAACCCGGAACCTGACGAGTCTCCCGTGTGGCTACCGGAGGCGGGCCCACCGGGTCGGCCCGCCCGGTCGCGGGTCGGCCCGGCAAAACCCTCATGGCTGCACCCTAACCCCGCAACCACCCCAGCTACCTGCAATGCCTGTGGAGTGTGGACGTACATATGTGGGCGTGTGGCCTGTGGCACGTACGTGTGCACAACACGGCACACGTGTAGCCTCACACGGCCACACGCCCATGGCCGGCCTCCTTAGCCTACAAGTAGGGCGCTCTATAAAACATTTCCATACACACTCCACAACTCACAACTCACCTTGAGCTAGAGAAAACAGCTGCTCATCGTCATCGTCGTTGCAATTAACCACCTCTGGTTGTTATATACTTCGCCGGAGAAATGGAGGCCGCCGCCGCCGCCGCGAGCTATGTGACGGACGTGGAGAATCTGAAGGCGACCGAGCTGAGGCTCGGCCTGCCGGGCACCGAGGAGCCGGCCCAGAAGATGGTGGCGGTGGTGCCGACGCCGCCGTCGACGCCCAGGGGCAACAAGCGCGCCCTCGCCGGCGAAGAGGCCAAGAAGCGCGACGGTGAGACCGCGCCGCCGGCTGTCAAGTAAGTTGCGCGCCATGATCCATGGCTCATTCCTGCCATGCATGCGACTGGATGTGCTATAGAAACCCGTGCATTGTTCTTACGTGCATGGAAACTCGTGCAGAGCGCAGGTGGTGGGGTGGCCGCCGGTGAGGGCTTACAGGAAGAGCTGCTTCCAGGCGAGCAGCAAGAGCAAGGCGGCGCCGGCAGCGGCCGCCGCGGCAGGCAGTGGCCTGTACGTGAAGGTGAGCATGGACGGAGCCCCGTACCTGAGGAAGATAGACCTCAAGATGTACAAGGGGTATCGGGAGCTCAGGGAGGCCCTGGAGGCCATGTTCCTGTGCTTCCCCGGCGGCGCAGACAACAGCGGCGTGAATCCGTCGGACTTCGCCGTGACCTACGAGGATAAGGACGGCGACCTGATGCTTGTCGGAGATGTGCCCTTCGAGTAAGTGCATGAATCTTTGTTCATGTTTTGGTTTGTGAAGAGCTAGCTTGATTGGATGGTGTCTAATGATGTTTGGCTCTCGTCTCCTTTTGCAGAATGTTCATAATTACTTGCAAGAGGTTGAGGATCATGAAGGGATCTGAAGCAAGAGGCCTAGGATCATCAAGGGAGTGATAAGAACAAGATGTCATGTGTGCACGAGCAATTAATTCTTTTATTCTTTTGAATTCTCCAAGTCATGGACATGCCATCATCTCATCTCACTGCACTCTTCAAGACAAAAAGGAAAGACAAAAGATGCAACATTGAGTAGAAAAAATGGCTTGGAGGGGAGAAGCTTGATGTTATGATGTATCAAAGTGCATGCATGCGTGGATGTGTGGCTTTGCTTTTTTTCTTCTTCTTTTACTAGGTGTTAGCAACACAAAAGGAGTGGAGATTCAAGTTGACTCTCTATGTGTGTTTGTACAAAGAAAACATCATTTTAAGCTATATCAATGGTTGATTACTCTTGTAACTGAGGGAAGAACGAATGGGCTGTTTCTCCCTTACATTCAATTTTCCTCCTGGTTATCAAATGCAAGATTGGCAGAGTTGTGCGTTCATTAACTTCATTTGATTAGTTCACCATGTGCTCAATCCACTGATCCTTCAACCTTGCTGTTGAGCTAGAATTGCATGGATATCAATTTTGCATCATAGGCACAAACTTAATTAACTCCTAAGTTCTAACCAATATTGCTAGAAACAAACCAAAATGCAAAACAAACACTTATTTCTGCCCTACCCAACATCAATCGCAAACGAGGTAAAGTTAGGATCCAAATGAATGATGCAGATACTTGATGCATGTGTCCAAATATATATTCTTTTAACAATAAGTTCGTTTGTCTGGTGCAACGTTAGCATGTGCACTGGAGATTAACATGAACAAGAATGGGTCACAAGATCTGATTAATCTTTAGTTAACCATTCCACTTGTCAAATGACAAAACAGATAACTTAGCCAGATGAACCAGAGCTGGTCAAGAGACAACCCTTGGTGAGTGCTGAATCTGGGTACTCATTCAGTGGTAACATGCACTGGTCGAGAGCTGGCCGACAGGGTATATGTGGAGCACATGACAGTGAAGATTGTGGTCAAGACTTCACTTAGAAAGCATCCAAGGCATGAAGGAGTTCTATTCTAGGGCCTTATCTGCTGGGATGCTGTGGTGGTTTGGTTACTGGAGAACATAATGCCTGGAGAAACGGTGGGGTCCATGTGATTGTGAAGCAGCAAGGAAATCAATGGAAAGATGCAGAGTCCTTGTCTGGTGCAGATTTCCTGTATGATTAATTTTGTTGTTAGGTTCAACAAGAGCTGGGTATTAGTGTATTTATTGTGCAGCTTGCTAGCCAGCTGCAGGGTTAGTGCAAGCACAGGCTGGCTGATGCAGAGGCTTTTCATTCTGTCTATTGTGTTATTTTGTTCCTTGTTACAAATATATCTATTGGGCAACTTCAGTTGGTTCTGATGAACTCTCAACTGACCACGCAACTTCTAAAAAAATAAAATAAGATATGCAACCATCTTGCAGTAGTTCAGTTTACCCAACAGTTTTTTGGGTTTGTTCTATATCATTATGTACACCGAGAACTATAATGGAACTTATAAGGTAAGTCTAAACTACACAACAAACAGGCCCTGGTACCATTAATTATAACTGGGTACCACTTGGATAAATTGCCCTTGCCTTGACCCAATTGTCAAGGCTTCAACTCAAACCCCTCCATATAAGCACATAGAAGCACCTCTCATAGATTAAATGTGTGTGTGTGTGCGCGTGCGCGCTTTTTCTGAGGAGAAAACAGTGCATATTATGAGCTAATTGGCGGAAAGCAATTGGCATAATCATGATTATGTTGAACAAAGGCACAATTCTCAGCAAGTAATGTCACGAAAAGACAAATGGACTATGAAGAAGAAATACAACATACATTTTAAGTCCCCAACTCCTTGATCACAGTCCTCATATGCTTTCCTTGGCACTGGAAGCCTCAGGCTCCTCTCTCTGCCTCCTGTCGCTTACTGTTATCAGTGGCTTCAGGTGGAGGCTGGTCACCACCATCCATGGGGCTCTTTTTTCAGTTCAGTATGGAACTTGTTGGCTGCCTGAATGTAAATTTAAGGGAGAGGTTAGAAATCAGAATAACTTGCTCATTATAGATTTAGTAGAGATATCAAGAAGCACTTTTGCATTTATGGGACGCCTTTTTAAGCACAGATGGTTAGACTGCTCTTTCAGTTTATAAAACTGTAAACATATAAACTGGAAAAAGAATACTCCACTTACTTTTATCTGTGCAGAACGGTTGAGTATTATGTAACTCTCGACATCAAGTACAGATGTTGATGCAATAGTATGCTGTCTGAAAGTACAAGTGGCATATCTAGCTTCTGACCACCACTGATTTATTTCAAGTCTGCCAAACACTGCCTCAAACTGACTGCCAGCGCCAGAAAAAACAGATCACTGCAGCTAGATGCTTCACAAAAAAAACCGATATGCTACTATGTTTGGATGGAGCAAAATGTTTGATGCGACCAACATTTCGCTACTTAAGAGTTGTTTGGATCATAGCCAACAGCATGCTACATTGGTGTAACCAAAATGTCGCTTGCAGCATGGATTTGCCCAATTCTAACAAACTGGCTACAAATATGAACAAAGCAGTCTAAAACTGACAAGATTCCGGTGCCATAAAAAAATATACTACCACAGTCCAAATTCTACAGCACAATCAATTTTCGATAGGCCGATTCCACTGTCAAGCACAGACGAAGTTCTATTGGATGATGTAGGCCATAGTTGATCATCCATAATGCTCCAAGATGGTAAACATCAATAAAACGAGTTTTACTCTTAACGGCCCTAACATGCTAATGTGCAGTTCAGGTGCCAAAAATATATTCTTATCCACTGTAATGTCAACAAAGACAACACAATCTCAGAAGCTCCATATTTAGGTATATATCTTTTTTTCTTCTGAGTAATCCTTAGGTATATCCTGTGCAGATCTCTTGTTAGTTGCTGTTCTGCTGATTTTCTGATACGTGTGGCAAACACAAAATCACAACCACATGCTTTAACCTCGCAACGATGACCAAGAGATCTGTTCCACAGCAACAAAAATAAATGAATCTTACCAGCAACAGAACCAAGTCAAGGGACTGGATCCAATAATTCCTAATGTTAAACGCTGTAATTTCTAATAGAACAGCTACAAGAGAATGTAAGCTCATATCACCTTAAGAAACTAGGCTGCATCAGAGAACATCTCCTAAACCAGTAGACCCAACAAATTTACCCCAGCTCATAAGGAAACACCAAAATTTCCATCATTAAAAGGCCTCTTATTAGAGTAATCCGAACCAAATCACCCTGCTCTGCTAGTGCCAATGCAGGATGGTCATTTGAATAAACTCCTAGCAGTGTCCACAGTTCTACTGCCAGAGTGCAACGCGCATGGCTCAATTCTAACTGGCAAGTCAGTAAGAACACAAGCATGGCGTAATGAACCTGGGCAAATTAGCGCTCTAGAAATAAAAAAATTCGGCTACACAGGCTAGCTGTTGAATCTCCGAGTGCATTAAGCACGAACACACAGTCCATCCGAACTAGTATGAATCAAACCTTTTATGACAACGGCAACGGGATTCGCTTCGAGCCGAGCCAGTGCCTGCTGCGGCGGACGATCTCCGGCAGCTTCTGCTTCTAGGGCCCGCCAGCTCGAACACCAGCGCCACTACGCCCACAACCGCCGCCTCCTCCGGCACGCCCAACCCGACCAGGGAATCGCACCCCAGCGATCACCCCACGGACGCACGGCCACAGGGGGCGGCGGTTGCGGAGGCAAGGCCCGCCTGCCAGCCCACCAGGAAATGGAGGCCCGGCCACCCGGGGGGAGAGCGCGGCGGCGGCGGCGAGGCCGAAGAGTTGATCTACCGGAAACAGAGTGGAACAAGCATCCTGCAAACAGTTTTGTGGGCTCAATTCAACTGCAATCGGGTATTGTTCTCGGCCCATTTGGATAATGCTTTAAACTTTGAGGCCCGTTTGGTTTGAAGCCGTTCTCTTCGGCTTGAAGCCGAGTGCCACCAATCTTTGGCTACTAAAAGTTGCGAAACCTAGCCGATATTTAGAATCTCAAAATCACTATAGCAATTTTGAAATTTTCAAAAATTTTATCTCGTCGATATTTAGAATCTCAGCTCCGATCAAAATTTGAGATTTCCGAAATCTCACCGCGATTTTGAATATGATGATAATTTAGTTATCCTAGTCTATGTTTTGAGCTCCCTAGATAAAATAAATATATAAGGTCTTACTCTTTCAACTAATTGAGATTTCTAGACTTAATACCGCATGGACTTTGTTGGGTTTCCCGTATTAAGCCCAAGAGGACTTGGGACTTGCGAGAAGGCACGTCCACTGACCGGGACACCGTCTGGACATACGGACCCGTTGGGGCCGAAGCTCCGAGGCGTGCGTGCGTGCCTCGCCGCCTGTAGGTATGAACTTTTTACCTATGGGTTCGCATATCTGATCCGATATGAATAATTATGGGTAGCACTTCAGTTCTATGGATTTTCGGATTTAGATATACGATAAAGTTATAGGATAAGTATAAGTGCTAATTTATACCTATAGGTATCCAATGGGTATCCTATATCATGCGAACCTACTTTTATTTCCCTCAGCTTAGCCCATTTAGCCGGTCCATTTGGTCGGCCAACCCGGCCCAACCGGCTTCCTCTTTTCCCCTAACCCTAACCCTTTACCATTTACCTATCTAACCCTCACCCCTCCTCTCTTCACTCAGCTGTGGCACCCTCTCTCTGCTTCCTCCCTCTTTCTCACGCGTGCTCCCTGGGTCTCCACGCTGTCACCGTTCTCCTCTCCTTCTGTGGCGCTAGCGCCGCCTTCCCTCACGCCGACGCCGTTTGCTTCAACCTCCCCAGCTCCTCCCCCTTCCTCTCTCTCACGTGTCGCCTCTCTCCCCACCGCCACCTCCCTTAGCGTGCCGCCCCTCTCTCATGGCCTCCACTTCGGCAGATCCGGCGAATCCAGGCCAGATCTCACAATCCCCGTTGGAACCGGAGCTTCTCTCGACTTGGTGGCCCTCCTCCTGCCTGCAACCCTAGGTGGTTGTCACCGGATCCATAGAATTCCGTCATCCCCTTTGGCGCCGACAGCTCCTCGGCCACCCCTAGTTAACTGAACCCATTCCTCTCTCTCTCTCTCTCTCTCTCTCTCTCTCGCCCCCCCTCTTCTCCTTCCCTCATCCCCTTCTCCTTTCCTTGCCCTAGGTCGTCCTCACCCGGCCGGCCCTAGTGACTTTGCCGTCCTCTTGGAGTCAGCACCGACATCGACCTCCATGCTCACCCCCTCCTTTTTCAGCAAGCTAAGTTTTAGTTCACCCCCTCCTCCGTATGTTCTTAATGCAGAGATAACACTTGTTTCATTTGCATTTATCTAATGAATGGCATCCCAAGATTTTCCTTTTCTGTTCATGGATATATCCAAGCTTCTGCATATGCATACGTTCTTTGAGTTAAAATACAAGATTGTTTGTTCAGTTTAAGTTACATGAATCTAGTATTTGCTTGGTAATGTAGTTCCGATAGTCTATTACTAATATGGAATAAAACATCCCGACTATGAATTGAAACTTGTAGTGATGCTTCGGTTAGGATTAGAATCTGTAACATTTGTCCTTCACCTAGTTTATTAAGAGTCGGCATATTTGAGTGGCCATTACTATCTTCTTCTTTTTTACACAGCATGGCGTTGTTTGGATGGACATAGGCTCAACTTTTGCACTCTAATCCAACCTAAGCTTACCCATGGGTACACAGCAGGTTCAGGCGTGGGCATAGATCTGTGCCCGAGAAGTGAAAAGGTTAGAAGATTGCCTAGAGGGGGGGTGAATAGGCTAATTTTAAATTAAAACAATTTAATGCAGCGGAAACAGGTCGGATATTCCGAATTAATATCGGAACTTCCGAAATCTTCGGAACTTCCGTAATTACTTCGGACTATCCGATTTGCTCTTGACACAAGGAGTCAAGTACAAAGAGCTATACGAAGACTAGCTCTAGACTACTAAAAAGGCACTTAAGAAAATCAATAATATGAATCAAGCAATTAGAGACAAGAGAGAGCACAGTAGTTTGATTCCCGGAGTTCGGATCCTTGAGGGGATCGTACGTCTCCGTTGAGGAGGCTCCAAAGAACCCGGGTCTTTTCCAACCCTTTCCTCCCAAACCTCGGTCACACTTGAGGCTTGGTTCCACTATTGATCCTTTCCTTTCGGAGGCGAGCCGGCCTTCACAAACTTCTCACGGCTTCCCACAATCGTTGGGGGCTCGTGAGCGACGCCTAGCCGTCTAGGAGTCCTTCAACCTCCAAGAGAAATAAATGCACTTGAATCTCGATCTTGGAGAGGTTCTCTACTTTCTCAAGATGAATAACCACTTAGCCCTTGACTTTCAATCACACTTGACAAACTCTCACTCACTAAATGATCCCTAAGATCAAGGAGGAGAGAAAGCTCAAAGTATGCTCTAGAGAGTGTTCAAGAAGCTCAAGAGTTCAGCCTCGGCAAAGTGTAACCAGCAAAAGGAGTGGGAGAGGGGTATTTATAGTTTTGAATCAAAACTAGCCGTTACCCTCGCACTCAGCCTCACATCGGAATGTCCGACAAGAACTTCGGAATATCCGATGTGTGCAAACTACCAGAAATTGGAAAGCTTCCAATGGTCGAAAATAACAAGCATCGAAATGTCCGATAACAACTTCGGAACATCCGATGACACCCTGAAGGGAACCAAGCTAAACACTCTAAGTCCTCATCGGAATATCCGAAAATAAACATCGGAACATCCGAACCAAACAGAAGGTTCCCAAACAGGACAACAAACACTTCGGAACTTCCGAAGAGACAACTTCGGACGATCCGAGCGAGAGAGCACCCTTTTTCTCGACAAGACACATCGGACATTCCGATACCAAGGATCGGAGTATCCAAGCAAACAGAGGGTTCTCAAACAGAAGCGATAGGCATCGGAACATCCGAAGCAAACAAGTCGGAATGTCCGACCCTAACCAAACACAACGGACTAAGGCACAACTACACTTCTGAACTTCAAACATCGAATGTCCGATACAACTTCGAACATCCGACCGAAATTTACCACAAACTCATTCCAAGCTAGAGAGAACACTTCTAACCCTTGAGAGACTCAACTAAATTCATCTTGAGTGAGGAGATCATCTCTAAGTCAATTTCAATGCATCCCTCTTAATAGTACGGCATTTCTATGACTCAAAAGATTAAAATTACAAGCTTAAATGCCGTTTTTCTTACTTAACGCTACTCGGGAACACTTCGCGTACAAAGACGATCTCTTCTTGAAGCGTTTGCCTGTTCATAAACTAGTTGAACACATTAGTTTCTTTAATCGTTTGTCATTAATCACCCAAAACAAATTAATTTAGGGGGCCTAGATGCACTTTCAATCTCCCCCTTTTTGGTGATTGATGACAACACGATTAAGGACAAATTTATAAAACATTATGAG
Organism: Rhipidocladum racemiflorum; assembly: GCA_036346355.1. NCBI lineage: Eukaryota > Viridiplantae > Streptophyta > Magnoliopsida > Poales > Poaceae > Rhipidocladum > Rhipidocladum racemiflorum. The sequence continues at coordinate 17,395,260 of CM070574.1, read as the reverse complement.
AGAATAAATATAGACGGAACTCCCCCTCAAAATGTGCATTGAGAATGTATCTTGAGAACAAATGCATTTTTCGAGAGAAATATGAGGGAGCTCCCCCTACATCCTTGCATAGGAGATTTAACACAAGATTGACAAGATAAACAGCATGGATAATTAATAACCATCGAGTCAGCAAGAGATCTCCATGCAAAAACAGTAAAGAGTTTAAAACGATAATAACATTCAACAACGAAGTTTTAAACCAAATAAACTAAGTTCCAAGTTCACGGACTCAACGAATCAACGACTTTGAACCAAGGATAGATAGATAAATTTGTCATCTCTCCCCCTTTGGCATCAAGCACCACAAAGAGTAAAGAGGGAGAGAGACTAATCAGACTCCTCTGAAGCGACTTCATCGATCCGCATTCTTCGTCGTCATCCTCGGACTCGACACATCAGTCTTTGGAGCAAAATGATCCTCGATCTCTTCTTCACTTTCCTCGTCCTCTGAGCACTCCAGATTCAGATGCCTTTGGATATCCTTGAGTCGCTTGGCATTCTTCTTCTGCTTTTCTGAGTTGCTCTTGCAAAGAACAAATATTGACTTCAAAGCTCGCAGAATAGGTGAAGAAGATCCAGGAGTAGAAGGCCGAAGGAGTAGCGGCAGAGGAGGCGATCCTCCCGTGGAAGCTCCGTGGCTCACGAGATGGGGCCTTGATTGGCCTGACTTGAAGTGCCACATGCTTTCCATCATACTCAAACTGCTGCCCAGTCACTTGTTCAATTAAGTGCATGATAAAAGGAGCATATCCACAGCTTCTTCTGGGCTCCTGTCCAATGAGTCTGATCTCATTCCATATGAAGTCAAAGACATCAAAGGGCCTCTGACCATCTTGCATTCTCGCTTCAAGAGGTTTCTGGTGAAAGAAAGGACATGAGAAGCATCACCTTCTTTTGGAGCCAAGGTCTTCCTGAAGAGTCTGTTCAGGATAGCAAAGAAGGGCTTCATTCCCTTGGTGTCACCTGGCTCAAACTCTGCATTCTCCTCATACAAGAAATTCAGATTTGATGCACCAAGTGAGACCTCATTGTGAATCTGATCTCTGTCCCTGGAGTCCGCCTCTGTGAAGTCAAGTAGCCTGGCAAATTGAACATATGTAGCTTCATACCAGGTTCCCTCAGTCATCCAATGGAGAGTAGAGACTCGATCCCTGGAGACATACATTGTGGCATAGAACTGAGCTATGATCTCCACATTCCAATCATGCTGAAAGGCCATGATCCTTTTGGTGCCAGTTCTTTCACAAGCTGCAATAACATCATTGAATATGGCATCATCTGCTGCTGCCATATACTCCCAATCAACACATTGCATTTGGATTACCGGATTCTTTCTAGGATAAATGACTGAAGCATAAAAGTCCTTCTTAATGAATGTCCAGAAACGTGAGTCAGAAGAGAACCGGTCATTCCGCTTTGGATTCTCTTCACGAGCTTTTCTCACTTGTGCTGCTTTTCCTTTGTAGTTTACTGGCTTTCTTTGAAGTCTAGGGTTTCTTTCAGGCGGTCTCAATCTCGGCATATCTCTAGCTTGAGATCCTGAGGCACCTGCAATCCCTTTTCCTTTTCTTGAAGGCAGAGTTGCTCCTCGTGGCACATTTACTGTCTGAGCGGCCTGAGCAGCAGGTTCACTGATTGTAATCCCTGGTTGAGATCCTCGAGCTGAAGCTCGCTTTGTTCTTGCCCCAGTTGGAGTTTTGCGCTTTCGACTGAAAGTGACTTTAGCCGGATCCTGAGGAGGCTGATCACCCTGACTTGGGTCCATTTGAGAAAGCTGACACGGAATAGATTGATAAGGCAAAGGAAACTAGAGAGAATACTGGTTCTAGTGATGTACTGTCAACATCGGACATTCCGATTTCATATCGGACATTCCGACATTACATCGGACATTCCGATAGTGAACATCGGAAGTTCCGATATTTTCGGTGCAACCCTAAAACTAGGATTCCAACCAGATCAACCACAGGAAACAAAAGAAACTTGAGAACTGGGCAAAGGAAGACTACGACAACAAGTCTATCCAAAAGATTTGATCAAGAGATTCACGGAAAACGAAGAGACACGGATTGTTCTAGGGTTTACCTTGAGGATGAAGAACGAGATTTTAGATGGATTGAAGTCTTCTAATCCGTGAGGCACTCCTCCTTGAGGTAGATCGGAGTCTCCGAAGAGTTGAAGACTCCGAAGGCGACAAGAGATGAAAGAGTGCAGTAAAGGGAGGGAGAGGACGTACGGAGGTAAAGTGAGGGAATAAAGAAATGAGGAGGAGGGGCCAACCGAAACGTCCTTATCCTCCGTTTACACGCACTTCGGAAGTTCCGAAATTAGGTTCGGAAGTTCCGAAGAGTTCAAGTTTCCAGCGAACCAGATGTTGAACAGGATTCGGACATTCCGATAAAAATATCGGACATTCCGAAGAGTTTAAAAACACAGAATTCGGATATTCCGATGACTGGATCGGATAGTCCGATACGTGAATTTTTCCAGCTGACAGAAAGGAAGAGATAGGATTTCTGAGAAGGAAGAAATTGAGACTTTGAGTCAGAGAACTCGGCAGTCATCCAACATGTGATCAGAGAACAAAAACGACAGTCGAAGCTATGATCACAGGTGGAATGACTAAAGCTGCACTTGACAACTCAACTTTTTCAAAGGCAGATAACTAATTTTTGCAATCCTTTTATTTTGAAATCATCAAGAATAGTAACTATATATGCGAGCAAGATGTCAAGTCACATTCCGATAGTCTAGGATGTTCAGCTCACTTCTCAATTCGCAAAATCGTTTCTCATCAAGAGGTTTGGTGAAGATATCGGCCAATTGTTTCTCGGTTCTCACATAGGTAATATCTATGTCTCCCTTGAGAGAGTGATCTCTAAGGAAGTGGTGTCGGATGTCTATATGCTTGGTCCGAGAGTGTTGAACAGGATTGTTGGCTATTTTGATTGCACTCTCATTGTCACATAAGAGTGGTACTTTTTCCAAGTTAAATCCAAAATCCTTTAAGGTTTGCCTCATCCATAGCAATTGTGCACAACAACTTCCTGCGGCAATGTATTCGGCTTCCGCGGTGGATAGAGCCACTGAATTTTGTTTCTTTGAGGACCAAGACACTAGTGATCTACCTAGAAATTGACAAGTCCCCGAGGTGCTTTTTCTATCCACTTTGCAACCCGCATAATCGACATCCGAATAACCAATCAAATCGAATTTTGATCCTTTAGGATACCAAAGCCCTAAACTAGGTGTGTGAACTAAATATCTAAGAATTCTTTTCACGGCTACTAGGTGGCACTCTCTCGGAGTGGCTTGAAATCTTGCACACATGCAAACACTAAGCATAATATCAGGCCTAGATGCACAAAGATAGAGCAAAGAACCTATCATGGATCGATATACCTTTTGATCCACAGGGTTACCTTCTTCATTTAGACCAAGATGTCCGTTTGTAGCCATGGGAGTATGAATGGGCTTGGCGTTCTCTATGTCAAACTTCTTGAGCATATCCTTGATGTACTTTGTTTGGCATAAGAATGTACCTTCCTTGAGTTGTTTGATTTGAAATCCAAGGAAGAATTTTAACTCGCCCATCATTGACATTTCGAACCTCTTTGTCATAATCCTACTAAATTCCTCACAAAAGCTTTTATTAGTAGAACCAAATATAATGTCATCAACATATATTTGGCACACAAATAAATCATTATCAACAAATTTTGTGAAGAGGGTAGGATCGACTTTACCAATTTCGAAACCCTTTTTAATAAGAAAATCCTTAAGGCATTCATACCATGCTCTAGGTGCTTGCTTAAGCCCGTAGAGCGCCTTATGGAGTTTGTAGACATGAGTGGGGTTCTTATGATCCTCCATTCCCGGCGGTTGCTCAACGTATACCAATTCGGCGATTGGACCATTTAGGAAGGCACTCTTGACGTCCATTTGATAAAGCTTGAAATCATGGTGAGTGGCAAATGCAACTAATATACGAATTGACTCAAGTCTAGCTACGGGAGCATAAGTCTCACCAAAATCCAAACCTTCAATTTGAGTGAATCCTTGAGCTACCAACCGAGCCTTGTTTCTTGTGACAACTCCGTTCTCGTCTTGTTTGTTGCGGAAGACCCATTTGGTTCCAATCACGTTTTGATTTGGTCTTTCCACCAACGACCACACCTTGTTTCTAACGAAGTTGTTAAGCTCTTCATGCATAGCCATTATCCAATCCGGATCTCTTAGTGCATCTTCAACCTTCAAAGGTTCCAAAGTAGACACAAAAGAATAGAATTCACAAAAATTAGCTACTCTAGAGCGTGTAGTTACCCCCTTTTGGATATCACCGAGAATGTTATCGACGGGGTGGTCTCTTTGGACACTTTGATGCACTCTTGGATACGGCATTTGAGATGTTTGTTGAATTGGCTCATTATCTTCAATTTGATCATCCTCCATTAGTTTGCTTGAACTATCTTGAGGAATGTCTTGATTTTGATTTGAAGTGGGAGGCTCGACTTGAATGGATGAATTGTCTTGGTGTACCTTTTCTTGCGGCCTTACTTCACCTATTGCCATTTTCTTGATTGCAATGCTTGGCAATTCCTCATTATCTAGCACACTTAAATCAACTTGCTCTACTTGAGAGCCGTTAGATTCATCAAATGTCACGTCTCTCGCTATTTCAACACAACCCGAGGTTTTGTTGAAAACACGATAAGCGTAGGCATTTGATCCATATCCTAGCAAGAAACCTTCATCGATCTTTGGAGCAAATTTAGAGTTCTTGGGTTTCTTGTTAAGAATGAAACATTTACTACCTAAAACTCTAAAATATGAGACATTTGCTTTGTTACCTGGTGAGGAGTTCGTATGCCGTCTTCTTCAAGATCTTGTGGAGATACAATCGGTTGATGGCATGGCACGCGGTGTTGATGACTTCCGCCCAAAAATGATCGGAAATCTTATATTCATCAAGCATTGTCCTTGCCATCTCGATCAACGTCCGATTCTTCCTTTCTACCACTCCATTTTGTTGAGGAGAATATGGAGCGGAGAACTCGTGCTTGATCCCTTCTTCATCAAGAAATTCTTCGACTTGAGTATTCTTGAATTCACTTCCATTATCGCTTCGAATCTTCTTGATCTTCAAATCGAACTCGTTTTGGGCTCTTCTTGCAAACTTCCTGATTATCCCTTGTGTCTCACTTTTCTCTTGCAAAAAGAACACCCACGTGAAGCGTGAAAAGTCATCAACAATGACCAAACCATATTTGTTACCTCCGATGCTCATATACGCAATGGGTCCGAAGAGGTCCATGTGTAGAAGCTCCAATGGTCTTGTCGTTGTCATGATGTTCTTTGCGGGATGACGCGCTCCAACTTGCTTTCCGGCTTGACAAGCGCTACAAATCCTGTTTTTCTCAAACTCGACATTCGTTAGTCCAATGATGTGATCACCCTTTAGAAGCTTGTCGAGGTTCCTCATGCCAACATGAGCTAGCCGGCGATGCCACAACCAACCCATGCTAGACTTTGCCATTAAGCATGTTTGAAGTTTAGCGCTATTTGAGTTGAAATCAACCAAATAGAGCTTACCCTTCAAATATCCTTTAAAAGCAATTGAGGAATCGTCTCTTCTAAAGACGGTCACATCCACATTAGTGAAAAGACAATTATAACCCATCTCGCAAAGTTGCGACACGGATAACAAATTGTAATTTAAGGATTTAACTAGGAGAACATTTGATATTGAATGATCATTAGAAATAGCAATTTTACCTAATCCCATTACCTCACCTTTACCATTATCACCAAACACAATATTTTCATATTGTGACCCTTTCTCATCAAAAGATGAAAACATTTTCTTTTCTCCTGTCATGTGGTTTGTGCAACCACTATCAAGCACCCAACTTGATCCCCGGAGGTATAGTCCTACGAAAACACATCAAGTCTTGTTTTTAGGTACCCAAATCCTTTTGGGTCCTTGCATGTTAGTAATCAATACTTTCGGTACCCACACCTTCTTTTTGCTCACATCATTAGAGTGGTGGGCACCGATATAATGAGCAATCACTTTACCACGGTGATTTCTCTTCAACATGTATGATGCATAGTGAATGGGATGAGTTGTATGATGTTGAAGATACTTCTTTGATTCTTGCCCGGTCTTAATGACTTGTGTGGTGGTCAATGGTTGCTTGTCATTTTCTTTGACAAACTTGATGCATTCCTTACCTTTTACCACCACACGGTCATTTTCCTTGCAATCGTACTTATCATATCCTAGCCCTTCTTTATTTTTGTTTCCACGAGTGTTGATTGTTTTGTAGAGGGCATCCTTGGATTGATAAGTCTTGATGAAACCATACTTTACCAAAGCATTTAATCTCTCGTTTTCTCCTTTTAATACTTGCACAAGTTGGGAATTAGTAGAGCAAGTATTAATATCAATATTATAGCAACGAGAGCAACCATTACTAGTGGAAGGAATAGAAGCCATTGAAGAATTAATGATTGGAGAGTTGAGGTCATTAAGAGACTCAATTTGCACTTCAAGAGCTTGAAGATTGTTTTCCAAGCTAATAACATTCTCTTGAAGCGATTCATTTGAACTCTTAAGGATCGTGATTGAATTGTTAGCCAAGTCAAGATCTTTGGTTAGCAATTCAATTTTCTCCTTTTCCATTGCGAGGAGCTTTTCAAAAGCAAGATTTCTCTTCTTTTCACAAATTAGCAATTCTTCTTGCTTTTCAAGAGTTTCCTCTTGGCTATCTATTCTTTTCAATAGTTTATTGATTTTTGCAATGGTAGATTTGTTTAAGTTGCAAAATAAAGCATCATCATCATCATCATCGCTCTCTAATTCACTATCACTACTAGGGGGTTTTGTCTTAGCCATTACCTTGCGCCCTTTGGCCATAAGACAAATAGGCGCATCGTGGTCGGAGTCGTTGTCGCTCAATTCCCCGAAGAGCGACGTTGTTGGTGGAGCGGCTTCAATGGCGAGGGTGGCGACTCCTTCATCATCGGTGTCGTAGTCGTTTGAATCCCATTCTTCTCCAATGTGAGCTCGCCCCGAGTACTTCTTCTTGTATGTCTTGTTCTTCTTGGGCGGCTCATTCTTCTTGTTCTCATTTTGGTTGTTCTTCTTCTTTGGACAATCGGCGATGAAATGTCCAACTTCACCGCACTCATAGCAAGCCCTTTTGGTGTTTCTTCTTCCTCTTGATTTGTCATTGTAGTTCTTCTTGTATTTGCTTGACCCGTCATATTTGAGGAACTTTTTGAATTTCCTCACAAATAGAGCCAAGTCTTCTTCGTCTTCGCTCTCATCTTCTTCTTCATCACTTGATGTTGATTCTTCCTTTTTGCTTGCCTTCAAAGCTATTTGCTTCGGTCTTGAGCTTGAGCTTTGCTTGGCAAGGTTCTTCACTTCTTTTGCTTCTTCCTCCATAAGCTCATGTGATAGAATTCTTCCTAGCACATCATTAGGAGTAAGCCTTTTGAAATCTTTTCGCTCTCGTATAAGTGTTACGAGAGTCGAATTCCTTGGAGCAAAGGCTCTCAACATCCTCTTCACCACAACGTGGTCCGTCATATCCTTGCTTCCGAGTCCTCGGATCTTGTTTACAAGAATCATCAACCGGTCATACATTTGTTGAGGTGTCTCATCATCATTCATGACAAATCTCCCCAACTTGCCTTCTAGCAATTCGATCTTTGATTCCCTTACACTTGATGTACCCTCATGTGCAACTTGGAGTGTGTCCCATATCTCTTTAGCTTCTTCCAAGCCATCCACTTTGTTGAATTCCTCGGGACTCAACGCTCCAAGCAACACGCTTGCGGCTTGAGCATTTCGGTGAATGTTTTGCTCTTGTTCCTGCCGTGAGCTCCATATCGTCTTCCCAAGATATCTAAACCTGTGCAAACAATCTTCCAAACACTAGGAAGGAGTGACATCAAATGCATTTTCATCTTGTGCCTCCAAGCGAAATAGTATGTGCCATCAAAGAAAGGAGCACGCCTGAGGGCACAAAGTTGATATATGAATGCGAAGAGGAAGTATTTAATTTTTCATAATTGAATGGAATTTGAGCTCCCTGAGTAGATGTAGAGGTAGCTTCCTCTTTGCTCTTGTCGGGAGTTCCATCTCCGGCTCTCGGACTATTTTGCTCGTCCGTCACGACAACCTTCAAGCCGGTGTTGGCCATCACGTTCCTTCAAGCGGTTAAGCCTTCGAGAAGGTTTGGCTCTGATACCAATTGAAAAGGTTAGAAGATTGCCTAGAGGGGGGGTGAATAGGCTAATTTTAAATTAAAACAATTTAATGCAGCTGAAACAGGTCTGATATTCCGAATTAATATCGGAACTTCCTAAATCTTCGGAACTTCCGTAATTACTTCGGACTATCCGATTTGCTCTTGACACAAGGAGTCAAGTACAAAGAGCTATCTGAAGACTAGCTCTAGACTACTAAAAGGCACTTAAGAAAATCAATAATATGAATCAAGCAATTAGAGACAAGAGAGAGCACAAATAGTTTGATTCCTGAGTTCGGATCCTTGAGGGGATCGTACGTCTCCGTTGAGGAGGCTCCAAAGAACCCGGGTCTTTTCCAACCCTTTCCTCCCAAACCTCGGTCACACTTGAGGCTTGGTTCCACTATTGGATCCTTTCCTTTCGGAGGCGGAGCCGGCCTTCACAAACTTCTCACGGCTTCCCACAATCGTTGGGGCTCGTGAGCGACGCCTAGCCGTCTAGGAGTCCTTCAACCTCCAAGAGAAATAAATGCACTTGAATCTCGATCTTGGAGAGGTTCTCTACTTTCTCAAGATGAATAACCACTTAGCCCTTGACTTTCAATCACACTTGACAAACTCTCACTCACTAAATGATCCCTAAGATCAAGGAGGAGAGAAAGCTCAAAGTATGCTCTAGAGAGTGTTCAAGAAGCTCAAGAGTTCAGCCTCAAGAAAGTGTAACCAAAGAAAAGGAGTGGGAGAGGGGTATTTATAGTTTTGAATCAAAACTAGCCGTTACCCTCAAGATCGACCTCACATCGGAATGTCCGACAAGAACTTCGGAACATCCGATGTGTGCAAACTACCAGAAATTGGAAAGCTTCCAACGGTCGAAAATAACAAGCATCGAAATGTCCGATAACAACTTCGGAACATCCGATGACACCCTGAAGGGAACCAAGCTAAACACTCTAAGTCCTCATCGGAATATCCGAAAATAAACATCGGAACATCCGAACCAAACAGAAGGTTCCCAAACAGGACAACAAACACTTCGGAACTTCCGAAGAGACAACTTCGGACAGTCCGAACAGAACAGAGAGCACCCTTTTTCTCGACAGCACACATCGGACATTCCGATACCAAGGATCGGAGTATCCGAAGCAAACAGAGGGTTCTCAAACAGAAACGATAGGCATCGGAACATCCGAAGCAAACAAGTCGGAATGTCCGACCCTAACCAAACACAACGGACTAAGGCACAACTACACTTCGGAACTTCTGAAACATCGGAATGTCCGATACAACTTCGGAACATCCGACTGGAAATTTACCACAAACTCATTCCGAAGCTAGAGAGAACACTTCTAACCCTTGAGAGACTCAACTAAATTCATCTTGAGTGAGGAGATCATCTCTAAGTCAATTTCAATGCATCCCTCTTAATAGTACGGCATTTCTATGACTCAAAAGATTAAAATTACAAGCTTAAATGCCGTTTTTCTTACTTAACGCTACTCGGGAACACTTCGCGTACAAAGACGATCTCTTCTTGAAGCGTTTGCCTGTTCATAAACTAGTTGAACACATTAGTTTCTTTAATCGTTTGTCATTAATCACCCAAAACAAATTTAGGGGGCCTAGATGCACTTTCAAGAAGCCTATCGAGTTCAGGCGGGCAGCTCAGGTTCGGGTCGAGTAGCGGGTTTTGGGTAGTTGTACCTGGAGGTACTCGCCCGCATGCCACCCCTAGCCGCTTGGACCCATTCCATGCGCGCGTGTTGGGCTCAGTCCACCACCTAGGCTGGGTTGGCGTCCCACGCCATAGCTTTTATGCACCACATGATGCGGATCTGATGGCGATGGAGCCGGAGGGGGGGATTTCACGGTGTGCAATTCAATGCTCCCCCTAGGGTTGGAAAAAAAATTCATTTGGGCTCGAATTAAAATTTCATCTTCGATGACAATAATCAATAGTTCAAAATTGAAATAAGTCTATATCTAACAAAAAAAATTAATAAGGCTCGTCTCGATAGTGGCTCGTTAGCTCGAATTTGAAATAACCACTTAAATGATAAATAAAATAATTTTATATCGAACTATATCAATTTCAAAAAAACTCGATAATAGTTCGTTAAACTTGATAGCCAGCCCTATCTCCACAAGTGGAGAGCGCGACTTGATCGCCTTTTACTTGCGCGGTGGAGCACACACACGAAGCAAGCATGCGTATTTTATCGGCTAAACGAAGCAACCGCTGCCAAGGATCAAAATTTCGTCCGAATTTCGTTTTTCTCGGACGAGATCTCGTCTTTCGGCTGTAGACGAAATTTGAAATCCCGGCTAAATACAAAAATTTGAAAAAATTTGAAAACTCGTTTTTTTCGGCGAGATTTCGTTAGAAATGGACGAAATCTCGCAAATTTCGCCGAAATTTCAACGTTTTGAACCGGATGTCATAGCAATTGTACCGGATTTGAGTTCTTTTTTTTGTGTAGCATTGTAATACATTAATATGCATAAGACATAAGAAAAATATAGAAAAAATGGAAATATTTTTAGACACATGGGATTCGAACCCGTGACCATTGCTTCTACACGGAGACCAACCAAGCGCCATTAACCAACTCCCCTAACTGCCTTTGCTTGCTCAAAGTGGATTACAAAGTTTTATATACTCTCACTTTGTATTGGACTATACAAGGGTACCTTTCCCCTTTTTGCTCATGGGTTCCCTAACTGCCTTTGCTTCCTCAAGATCTAGACTCTCTCCCCGGCTGTACTCCAGCAAAATCCGGCCAACTCCGGCAGTGCCCGACGCGTTTCAAGGTCAATCTCGCCTCCCAGCAGCGAGATCTCGGCGTCCTCCGGCGAGATCTCGGTGGCTCCAGAGAAAACTCGGTTATTCGGCTGAACTGGGACTCTGGGAATGCATTGTACTGAGGGTTAGCTTTTAACTAGCATATGGTAGTAATGGCGGTGGTTTGCTTTTAACTAGCATTGCTACGTGACCAACAGATGCAACTTGAAGACATGATTTATCCATTTGCCTTTGGCTCTTTCCAAATTGACAGAAACGGATGGTTCAAGGTTGTCTGTACGTTTGATGCTTGGGAATTGGGATAGTCCAATAATATAGACTAATCACAGGATACATTTCTCCCACTGAGCAACTAGAAATCTCGGTTAGTCGGTTAGTCAGTTTGCTTTTAACTATTATATGGTACATGAAGCCTCTGTATTACTAGATGCAGGTGTTATAGCCTTGCTTGCAACACATCCTTGTAGATGATTCGTCAATATTTCTGAGCTACTTATCATCATTAATTTCGAATACACACCTGCATCGGTTACATTCTGTTAGATTTTACATAGGGTTTTTATGATGACTTTACATAGGGTTTTTATGATGACTTTACCACTGTTAGATTTTTAAAAAATTCCTCATGATTGATCATCATCTCAAATTTTTATGGAAACATTACTGATGTGTCAGGACCATCCAAAAAAAATTTCAAATTTTTTTGACGTGTTTTGGACCAATTTTTTGCCAGATTAATTTTGCCGAGATCTCGGTGATCTCGGGCGAGATCTCGGTGATCTCGCCCGAGATCTCGGATTTCTCGGTACAAAAAAAACCGGATTTGAACTTCTGTTTTTGCAATTCGTCCGGATTTTGAACGAGATTTCCGAATTTGAACGAAATTTCGGATTTCGGCCACCTCCGAGATCTGACTCAAAACGAGATTTGAAACCTTGACCGCTGCATCGATTTTGCATTTCACACGAGGAAAAATCACAGAGCCTCCCACAAAATGTTGTAAAAATTGTTGCTTACGTGCGCAAACACCATTGATCCATTTAGGGTCCCTTTGGTTCAAAGGTAAAGATGGATGGAATGATCTAATTTTTTGTTTGATTAGAAGGATAAAGTTGGATAGGATGGGAGTTGGATGGTGGATGCGGTGAGAATTCAAATTTGATTAGTAGGATGAAAGTTGGATGGTGAATAGATGAGAGATGGATGTGATGAGTCATTTTTTTGTTTGATTGGACGGATAACGTTAGATGTGATCGACATCGAGACTATGAATCAAACATACCCTTAGCCACCGTAGATTTAGCTGCAAAATGCTAGAAAACCAAACAATTGCCACCGTACCCCCGATATTCATTTAGCTAACCCTGTGCTTTTGAGTTCGGCGTCCTCATTTCTTTCTGGGGAAGGAAGAAATCATCGTCAAGAAAAGCACGAGCATAAGATTTCCAGGTATCCTTTTTTAGCCGTATCAGGCTATCACGTCAGGCCACGAACTTCACCGACGGTGGACCGAGATCACGGATCCTGGAGCTGAAGCTGTTTCGATCCAGACACTCCAGTCGCCATGTCTCTCTTTGAGATGGACGTATTTTAGATGACTACGTGCCAGTCAATTGTGGCATCACTCCTCGTCGTCATTCTTTAAAACACAGCCATGACGCTACCGGCGTTTTACTTTTTCCGGTTGCCAGGTCAAGACCTCAACGCTGGAGACGAGGAAACATGGACCGTCGGATCGGCAACGTCGGCTCTCACGAACGTTGGACGTCGTCAAGAATCAAATCTTGACCATCGATCTACCTAAGTGCTAGCACCACTAGCTGCACGCACGACACGTCGAAGCTTTCTGAGTAATCAATTTTCTACTTGTTTAACACGCTGTCATTTAGTCAAAATCGCTCTTAGATGATCACTAGCAACTAATAAGGAGTAAGGCTATCTCCAGCAGCTTTCCTTCCCCTCCTAATCCCTTCGCGAACAGATCCCAAATGCTCCAGCGGATTCCCTTCACGATTCCCTTCAGAAGGGATTCAAACAGTAAATCATTTTAGAAAGGGATTATCTCTCCAATCTCTTCACAAATCCCTTCAGGGGATGCTGCTGGAGATGGTAGAAAATAAAGGGAATGAATATGGGGAAGGGAATAGGGAAGAGAATAGAATAGAATGAAGGAAAATTGCTGGAGATAGTCTAAGGAGTAGTAGCTACTAATTGATATGAGCGCTCTCCCGGTATGTCCGAACGCGCGTAGTAATTAAACGAGGTTTGCAGTTGTACTAGTACTACTAGTGATTGATTCAGTCAGACTTCCATGAAATCCAAATTAACCAATGCTCCTTCTAGTATCTGGATTAATGCTGAATCGTTCTAAGCAAGGCGTACGTATCTTTGGTTGCGCCATTTGTCACTTTTATTTGTTCAAAGTTCAAACCGCATAGCAGAATGTCAGATAGACAAATGCGTGCGGCTTGTGTTCCACGCAAGATCTAAAACAAAGAATCACAATATTATTCCCTCCGCTAACAAATAGTTATAATTTTAGACATAATTATAGTAAAATTTTTGAAACTTTGAATGTAAATATTTTTTTAAATATTTAAATTGGATACATAGAAATTATATGTGTAGATTTGTCTCAAAAAATATTTTTATAATATTAAAAATTTATTAGTTTTTATAAATATATTATAACATAAAATAGTGGTGGAAACAATGTTTTGGAGACCATATCAATATCTAAAATAACAACTATTTTGACCGGGGAAATAATTTATAGCATGCACAAGCATCCTTGAAAAAAAATGAAAATTCACACACACACATCATCATCATCGAAGGCGCCAATACGCATCATTCATGCATATATTGTATCATCCGATGAGAGATGGACGATAAACCAACAGCAACTAGGCCTTAGAAGATAAGAATTTCACATAAAATAATTTAATTTCCACATAAATTAGAAAAAAAAAATTCTCCTGTTCTAAATCAAGAAATTTATGCAAACGCAGAGGAAACACAAGAAAGCGCGGTGCCGTTTGAAGCAGGGAAGCCCAGGAGGACAGTGAGGGATACGAATCCGTGTTTGTATCCGTGGAAGTTGACACCGCATCTCCACTGTCTGCTGCAGACGCGACCTCCAGCTGTGAACAACTTGGACTCGACTCCCATGGGGTCCGGACGCGTCCTGTGACGTTGTCCGGTCCGGATTTTAGATTCTAAATCCCAACTAAATAAAAAATTTAAAAATAACCAAAATACTGCAGTAACTTTCAACATTTCGGCGAGATCTTGGTGGTTTTGGCCGAAATTTCAGATATTTTGATCGGATTTCAATTTTTTGTGGATCGGATTTGATTGGATTTTGGGTCAAAGCTATCCACAAAAAATTTTAAAATTTTTTGGTGTATTTTTTACCATTTTTTAAAAGTTCAAAAGTTTATCGAGATTTCGGTAATTTTCGGCCAAAATCTCGAAAATCCCGGTTGAAAAAAATCGTTTTTGAAATTTAATTTTTGGATTTTGTCCATATTTTATTTAAAATTATGTGATCTCGTCAAAATTGCAGATTTCATTCACCTCCGAGATATATACCGAAAACAAAATTTAAAAGCTTGCTCTGAGAATATATTAACAAACCAAATCATGGTGTCTCGTGCCACCAATTTAAGTATGATGACGAACACATTAGAAATTTGTGTTTGTTTAATTTGATCTTTGGAGAAGAAGGCTTTGGAGCTAGAAGTTTCTATTGGCTACTGAATGAAAGAGATTTAATGAAGAGGATGGCAATTTTTTGTAAATAAGATCAAGTTGCAAGGGTACCAGGGAAGTGGGATTTTCAGAAGCTCACTTGGCAGAAGCATCGTTCTCCTTGCTTCTCGTGTAGTGCAAATTGGTGGAGCTTCTCTCTCCAAATAAATTGAAAAATTACTGTTTGTTTTGGCTTGTGACTTATGAAGGCCTAGAAGCCAAATAAATCTAAGCAGAAGCCTAAACAAACACAGCCTAGATTATGTCGCTTAATCCTTCGAATGCAATCAAAATTTGGCACTCCCCTTCCAAGTTTACCGTAGTACTTTCTTTTCGTATAAATTAAGGAGATATTAAAAATGACTCGATTACTCATAATTATTATATCTAAACACTATATTTGATATACGCATGTAGAGAACATAAAAAAGTTGGATATTTATTATGTGCATAAAAGAAATATTACATTAATTTTGTATTAGAATATGAAATACGCCGAAATCCACGGGAACTTTACGAGCTGGCAGCGCCACCAGGTGGCTACGGATAAAATTCCATTCAAACCGTCGCCTTTGTTCGTCTCCTGTTTAGATTTTGCGCCTTTTGAACGCTTGCCGTGCGCTGATCTGATCTGCATTTTTGAGTTGAATGGAATGGAAGTATGGAACCGTGGCTGGCTGGGCCGGAAAAGTCCATGGCAGCTTCTCCTTCCCCCCGTCCCCTTCAGATTTCCGACATGACCGTCCACCCCCACCCGGCCTATATAAACCAAACCCCCAGCAAGAGCTTGCCATGAACTGGACCGATTCTTACTTGTCTCCCTCGACCACAAGACCAGCTAGCCTAATTCGCTCTCTCTCTAGCTACGTTTCTTGAGTTGTTGCTAGTTACATCTTGCCATCTCGCTGCTGCTGCTGCTGCTGCTGCTGCTGCTGCGTAAAGATACACAGATACATACAGGCAGCTACAAAGAAAGGAAGGAAGAGATCGATGGAGTTTCTGAAACAGGAGCAGATCTTGGAGTTCAAGGAGGCGTTCTCGTTCTTCGACAAGGACGGGGACGGATGCGTAACGCCGGAGGAGCTGGAGACGGTGATCCGGTCGCTGGGGCAGAACCCGAGCTCGGAGGAGCTGGGCGAGATGATCCGGGACGTGGACGCCGACGGCAACGGCACCATCGAGTTCACCGAGTTCCTCGACCTCATGGCGCGCAAGATCAAGGACACCGACGCCGACGAGGAGCTCCGGGAGGCCTTCAAGGTCTTCGACAAGGACCAGAACGGCTACATCTCCGCCAGCGAGGTACTCTACCTGGCTAGTTAGTCGGTCACCGACGTGTGGGACCTCGGCGATGTTAATTTCTGGCTAATTTGTGGTAATCATCTGTCTGTTGATGTTCCATTTTGCAGCTGAGGCATGTGATGATCAACCTCGGGGAGAAGCTCACCGACGAGGAGGTGGACCAGATGATCAAGGAGGCCGACCTCGACGGCGACGGCCAGGTCAACTACGACGAGTTCGTCAGCATGATGATGCTCTCCGACCAATGATAGATACCATCGTTCAACCATGGTCCTACTAGCGAGCTTAACCTTTCGTCTATTTTTGATCACCTCCATTCTTTCAATGGAGCGCGTTTCTTCCTCTTTTTTCTTTTGGCGAAGGAATGGAGGAATTAATTGGCCATGCTTTGTGAATCTGTTTGTTGCTTGATCGATATTGATTCGTAAATTGATGGTCATGATACATCGACAAAGACTCTTCACCAGATAGCCAGCACTATTCGTGCTGGAAGCCTGAACTTGTTGTAGGTTCAATAATAATAATAAAAAGGTAATATCACGAGACTATAGGTATCTGGTACTAACAAAACTACATATTTTAGCTTATATTCTATAAAATTACATATTTTAGGATTTGTATTAAAAATATAAAGGTTTTAGAATTTACTGTAACAGATTTAGCAGTGTGTACTAGTATATCAGCCACATGCATGAGTAAAGCGAGAAATGTAGGCATCTGTCGTGTGTGCCCACGCTGTTACAAGAAATAGCCAACTTTAAAATATATATTTTTGCGACCTAAGTTCGTTTAGAACATGTACTTTTATGAAATAGGAACTTAAATATATAATTTTGTAATAATTTGTAGAAAAAAATTAAAATGTGAAAATTACTTTAATGGAAAGCTTGGACCTGTGGATCATGTGGTAGGTACAAACTGGACCGGAGGGTTGCAGGGGAGGAGGAGGAGAGTCAGAGTCTGTTGATAGCTGTACTTTATTTCGTTTGACAGATCTATCGACCGACCTAATTGTAAGATGAAGGACTTGTGGACTTGGGCCCTTTTTTACCTCTGACCTTTTCTTGTTGTTGACAAGAAATAAATCCGATGGTGATCCTTTGTTCCAGACTTTTTACCCATCCCCATTACAAGTTACATACATGGCTCAACCATTTTTATAGCGGTCGAGCCATGTCATTAAGCATTCGACGGTCAATGTCTTCGGTACAGCAATTTTTGTTGCGGTGAACCATGCAACACGGCACGCAGCTATGCACTAGATCGATCAGGGCCCAATTCACCTGTATATGCGGCTAAAACTGGCCGGTTTTAACCCGTAGAGCTTCCGCGGGAGTTAGTAATATCGTATCCCTGTAGAATCTATGTAAAATCTATGTGTTCTAGACTGGGGTTATAAGGTCTGGGAGCATCGAGGCATTTGGCCGGTTCAGCCTGTCACGCGCTGCTACAGCAAATGGCCGGCCGGAGCACTAGCCGTCAAGTCAATCGTCGTCAACACGGCTAGCTCTAGCTGCCTGTATACACTATATTCTCATGGCTGCAAGGACTCTACCAATCTTTCTCTCTCTCTCCGCGTCGTGCCGTTCGATCGATCGGAAACCAATTGAGAATTGTTTACTGTACTACGTCTGTTCACAAAATATTTAATAAAAAAACGCGGTAGATAGGGCTATTTTTGCTATTTCTCACGTACCGAGACTATTTTCGTTAAATATTTTGTCAATAAAACTATTACAATAAATAATTCACCAATTGATTGGGATCTCTACTCTACGTGCTGAAAATTTAAGTTACTCTAAGCATGTGTGCTTAAAAATTTCACGGTATAATGGTTACTACCTTCAAAAACCAACAATGGTGAACACACGTGTATGACCGTATAGCGTTGTGGTATTTTAATCACTAGCCCTTCTTTTTCTTCTTCTTCGTCGTCACTTGTAGTAATAAAATGGCAAGAATTTCAAAGAAAAAGCTAGCAGTTTTGGGTCAAAGAATTGAGATGGACCTCTTGCAAGATCACATTACAAGGAAATTAATCAAAACTTGTCTCTTCTCACCGAGTTGTTGGGTTCTACGTGGGGAATCGGAAGGCCGGCTTCAAGTACTACTACGACCACGAATACCTTTTGTTTCGTCAGACTTGTGTGCCTGACAAGCTCTCTACTTCAGTCCATGAGCTAGCCCAACAAGCAAAGCTACGCCACTCTCCCTCCGCAAAGAAGGCCGGCCCATTAAAGAAAAGAACGGAATCAAAGAAAGATTTTTTTTTTCAATAATAGTTTTTAATTTTTTTAAGAAATAGTATGCCAAAGCAAAAAAAAAATACAAAAATATCCACCTATCGCCATTTGAAGTTGGCGACAGAGTGATAATAATTAGAAATGATATAGTTATTCAGATTTACTCGATATTTTGTACATGTATACGTTAAATATAATGCTTATTAATAATAATCAGATGTGATATAGTTATTTTCAATTTAGAACATGTGGCAAGGGAAAATTCACCTTATATAATTCAACTGAGCGAGTAGAAGGCAGAAGGAACCTAAGTCAAATAGTAGCCACTTATTTCCCGGTGGATTCTGAAGTCGTTGTTCTGATTCACGTTGTTTCCACTGAAACTTTTCGGCCTTAAATTTTCACGATTTCACTCTGACCTCAGTCAATCACGGGACACGTAACAGTTGCATGAAGCATAGTGTATCCACGTTTTAGGTTAACTAAAAGCTGGTAGCTAGCGTGTCATCTTTTCTTTCGGAGCTACGTACAAGGTACTACGTATATATCGACATCTGATCAGTATTCGTACCACGAATTACAGAACTCGTGTACCTCAAGACTGCACACAGGACAGCAGCCGTTGCGTCTTTTTCAGAGACACATTTGTATTTAGTTTTGGTGTACTCGACGAGTACCACAGCTGTCTTGCATTTGTTCTCGGCGAAACTTTCATCGTACTAGCCTATAAGATAATTATTTTTACAAATATAAATTTTGTAGTAACGAAATTATAAAAATAGTCTCACATCGTGTCATCATGCCGCTACAGTGCCCCGAGCCCGTGCCACACCAAAGCAGCGGCCGGGGCACGCTGAACTGGCCAAAGCAGCTCCCTAGTGGCGTTGCACTCACGGTGCATGGTACTGTAGCACCTAGAACGGATTTTTTTCCTGGGCGGCTAGTTCTGAAAAAATACATTATAATTTTATTAGATTTTATAAATACAGTATATTAGGAAAAAAATCGCACGATAGCTAGTTCTTAAACAAAATTAATTGTTTGGAACTACAACAGTTAAGAGATACCCTATATAGAAAGGTATGGAATGACCTCATAAAAGATAAACCAGGAAATTTTCCTATATAAAGAAGAACAGCAAATAATACGCGGCAAAAAATTTTGGTACTAGCACGAGTGTTATTTTTATAATTGATTTTTGTTTTTCACAACCAATCAACCGCATGGAAAATAGTTCGGAGAGAAATGGAATAGCATGTCGCAGGAAGTTTTAAATTTTTTTTTTATTTTGTTTGCTTCACCAGTGTACCAATTAATCAACCATTTTAGAATTAGTTGTGTAAAATTGTATAACTTGAATCGACAATATTTGATTTTTTAATTAGCAAAAAAGTGGAATTTGAGTTGACGGTGTAATAATTTTTCTTTGACTAATGTACTAACAAATTGTGGAGTTTGAATCAATAATTTTTCAATACTTTTTTGGTTGACTAATGTACCGCAAAATCAAGCAATTTAAATCGATATTTTTTTAATCTTTTGGTTTACTAATGCAGTGAAAAATTAAGGAATTTGAATCGGTAATTTTTGGATTTTTTTTGTTCAGTGATGTACTGTAAAATTATAAAATTTTAGTTGATACTCCCTCCATCTGCTTTTTTTGTTTGATCCCATAATATAAAGCAAAACTGTTTTTTTTTTCTAAGTCCCAGAATACAGGGCACGACGCCTCCTTAAGTCATATTCTGGCTTCTCTCACATCTCTCATGGGCATTCATGCATGATGCATGCATTAACCCCCTCGATTCCCGCGCGACGCAACTGCTTCATTGGTAGGAGTTACACCTTATATAATGGGATGGATGGAGTAGTTGTTATCTTTTTTGTTGAGTGTTGTACTCGAAAACTATGGAATTATAATCAAATCGATGTGCACGTGATAAACATGAAGATGCACAAAAGACGTAGTCTTAAGGGAAGGTTTTCACATGGGCCATCGATTCATTGGAAGAAGTAGCATAGACAATCGTCTGTCTACTGTCATGTGTGAATAAAGTTAGAAGTACAAAAAACGCAGTGGAATTAATATAAACGCATTGCGGAATTAATATGATATCCTACTTAGCCATTATCATGATACCGTAGCCACTTGATATGATATTATGTTTTTGGTTTAGCCATTCACTTTATGCCTTGTACAGTTCTTCCTAATTTTTACAAAATTGCGGTATCAAAAATAAATACATTATAATACATTATAAAGTTGTTCTGAAAAGTACTGTCATAATATTATAATTTTATTAGGTTTTATAAATACATTATAATAGAAATTAATGGTCAAAGCTGTTTTCTGGTTCATATTTTATAAGATTATTTCATGCATTTCTATATAGGGTATAACTCTTCACTATTGTAGTCTCAAAAAATTAATTTTTTTTTTTCAGAATTAGCAACTATACGATTTTTTCTGTTATAACGTATTTTTAAAACCTAATAAAATTATAATATATTTTTTCAGAACTAGCCGCTTAACAAGAAAAAATCCCTTCGAGTGCTACAGTACATGCGCGGTACTGCAGCATCGTGAGTGCAACGCCTCCAGTGGTTGCTTCGGCATGGCACGGAGCCGGGGCGCTGTTGCGGCGCGGGGAGCGAAATAAGGTGCTGCAGTGGAGTGGTGGCGTAACCTGATGCTACTTTTGCAATTCCGCTGCTATGGAAATTTTTTTAATAAAAATAACAGAAAAACTAAAAAACGGTATACCGTTGCAACGGTATACCTCTGAAACTCATGAAACTTATGATTTTTTGCACTGAAACTCATGAAACTTAGCACTAAAAACTGATAAAACATGAAACTGATGAAACTAAACACTGAAACTCATGAAACCAACACTGAAACTGATAAGTTTCATAAGTTTCATGGCTATACCGTTGCAACGGTATACCGTTCTCTAGTCACTCTCTAAAAATAATTATGTGAATGACTTGTACAGTACAAATTTCTTCTCCGGTCCCTGGCTACCTTATTTTTGGCCTTGATCCCTACTAGCTAGTACTACTGACACTATACTATTGCATGCCTCGTTGCTGCATCGATCGATCGTCCAATCAGCACCCAATACTACGGCATGCCTCGTTGCTGCATCGATCGATCGTCCAATCAGCACCCACTGCAGCTCAAACTAGATCAGATCTTGATCGCGCCTGAATTTAAAGAGTCCAAGAGCTAGCTAGATACGGAAGTTTCAGAACGACTTTGTTTCCTGTGAGCTAGCTTCACTATGATAGTAGTACCCTTCAGAAGCTGAACCATGCATGCATCAGATGTGAGCTAGCATGGCTGCTTGCTTTTAGATTCGCCGCGAGCGTATGGTATATTGGTATGTACTCGTCAGCTACTTGACCGATGAGCACGCCGGCCGGCGGCGCGTGCGTCTCCTAAAATATCGACCGCGGCGTGCCGTGCGGCACCGGTCACTCGCCAACCGCTGGTCCCGGCGGTGCGCCGAGCCGAGCCGGACGGTGGACAACACACAAAACGTAACGTGGCAGCAACGCCGAGCTACATTGGCAATTTAATGGCTAATTGCTGCTGCTGGTGCAGAGAGGCTAGAGGCACCTAGCGTGCTAGCTTTCAGTTGCAGGCAGGAGCAGTAGTAGCTAGCTAGTACAGTAGCTAGTTAGCTACCAGCTAGCTGGAGCAGGACCACCATTGCAGAGTCCAGAGAGAGAGAGAGAGAGAGATGCATGGCTAGGTAGCTGATGTGCAGGTATGCATGATCGACGGACCACTGATCCATCTGCTTGAGCAGCTAGGCAGCAGGTAGCAGCCAGCAAGCAGTTCTGATCTTGGTTAGCGGTGCAGCAAAGTTATGAGCTTGCTGTTAGAGAGTTATTACTGCAGGCTCCATATTGTGCAACGCAAATGGCCAATGCAGTGCTAGCTTGTCACTGCAATGCTTGCAGTCGGCTAGCTAGGTTAATACTATATGTTGCCATCAATCTCAGACAGACAGTGTGGGTGTGGCAACGCAGCAGCGATGCCTCAACTGCAGCTGTTAATGGATAATGTCAATGTGACGATGGGCAGCAACTATGCATCAGAAAAAAAACTCAGAAACTTCTATTACTTCTCACGTACATCTTACATAGGGCCAGTGCATTGGTGCATGCTTCCATGCATATGCATTTCTGAAAATAATGCTTTTGGTACATGCTGCACTAGTTTCCGGAAATCTTAACTTCTCATTTAGTTTCCGGAAATCTTAACTTCTGATTGCATATAATACATGCTTGGCATGCATCTAGCTATGTATGACTATAGGAGCATCTATCAGCTTCCGTCCTCCCAGATCGGACGGCTCTGACGCAAATTTTACAGTCGCAAGCCACCGTAGCGTACGTACGCCCTTATGGAAAATGTGTACTACAGCCAGTGTACCACATTCATCAGAAGCACGCCCTTATGGAAAATGTGTGCTACAGCCAGTGTACCACATTCATCAGAATATGAATACAGTGTGCAGTGTCTTTTTGGACCGCACGATAACAATCATTTTTTCTATAATTGAGTCTTGCCGAGATAATATCCCTCAAGGTTCTAACATGAAGAACGGTATTCTTACAGAGAAGTCTATGGAGAAAGAGGTGAGAGCAACAATTTTTCATATGGAATGCAATTAGGCACTGGTTACCAGGTGTTTTGGGACGTTATGAAGAATGACTTAATGGCTTTGTTTCATGATTTGCACAAGGATGTCCTTCCTGTCTGAATTTTGGAATTATTATGCTTTTGCCTAAGAACAAAGATGAAAACCAGATACAACAGTATCGACAGATCTGTCTTCTTAATGTTAGCTTTAAAATTTTCACTAAAGTCGGCGTTAATAGGATCACAACTATGGCTCAAAATGTTTTGCGTCCGACGCAGACACCATTTCTGCCAGGGCAGAATGTTTCGGAAGGTGTAATAATTCTACATGAAACAATTCATGAGATGCACAAGAAAAAAATGGATTGGGTTATTTTTAACATGGATTTCGAAGAAACTTATGATAAAATCAAATGGTCTTTTCTTCAAAATAACTTAGGGATGAAAGCGTGGATTGAGAACTTTGTGTCCGTTGGGAGTGTTGGCATCAAGGTCAACGATGATATTGATCCGTACTTTCAGACCCGAAAAGATCTTAGGCAGGGAGATCCTTTGTCCTTTATTTTATTTAACATAGTTGTGGATATACTGCCTGTTTTTTTTAGAATGGGCCAAAGTAGATGGACAAATAAAGGGGGTAATACTGCATTTGGTGGATAATGGGCTATCAATTTTACAGTATGTAGACGATACTATTATCTTTCTGGATCATAATTTTCAGCAAGCCAAAAATATGAAATTTTTGTTATGTACTTTCGAACAACTTTCTGTCTAAAGATAAATTTTCACAAAAGTCAATTTTTTTGTTTTGGTGCTGCGCTAAGGATTTTGAGTTCCAATACTCGCAGTTATTCGGCTGTGAGTTAGTAGCTTCCCGTTCAGATACTTTGGCATACCAATATATTAAAGAAAATTAATAAATAATGAGTGGTAGAGGGTAGAAGAAAGATTTGAAAGGAGGTTATTAAGCAGTTGAAAAGGTAAATATTTGTCAACTTATGGTAGATTAGTCCTTATAAACTCAGTGCTTAGCAGTTTACTTATGTTTATGTTATCCTTTTTTAAGATACCACTGGGGGTTCTTCAACGAGTGGACTATTTCATGTCCACATTTTTTTTTGACAGATTGACAACCAAAAGAGAAAATGTAAACTTGCTAAATGAAGTATTCTATGCCAACCCAAAGAACAAGAGGGTTGGACATTCATGATCTTAATATACAAAACATTTGTTTGATTAGTAAATGGTTATTTAAACTTTTAAGTGAGGAGAGTGTGTGGCAACGTCTCCACATAAGGAAGTATTTGAGAAGACTATTTTTCAAATGGAAGGAAGGCTAGGGGACTCTCACTTTTGGACATGTCTAATTAAGGTCAAACATTACCTTTTTCTGGTTCGGATCCTTTCATATTCATGATGGATCTCAAATACGGCTTTAGAAAGACATTTGGCTCGAAAATAACCCCTTTAGTATATTGTTTGACAAAAATATGCTACATTGCTAAAGTACCGAGTTCTGATTCTTTTAATGTGTATTTTCGTAGAGTCGTTACAGGACCTAATTTACAAATTTTGCAAGAGCTTATTACTAGGGTTGTTGGTATACAATTAACTCCAGATCAAGATAAATTTCTATGAAATCTACATCAAAATACATCAATATTTTCCAGTAACAATGGATATCAGTTGCAGCTTAAGGTACCTTTAAAAATATTTTTTTTTTCTTTGGTACCTCTGTCAAGGGGTGATTTTGACAAACGATAACCTTAGTAAAAGAATTGGATTGGTAGTAAATAATGTTGTTTTTGTAACAATAAGGAAACCATACAATATCATTTGTTT
This sequence comes from Rhipidocladum racemiflorum, assembly GCA_036346355.1. Lineage (NCBI taxonomy): Eukaryota > Viridiplantae > Streptophyta > Magnoliopsida > Poales > Poaceae > Rhipidocladum > Rhipidocladum racemiflorum. The sequence goes on along the minus strand of CM070574.1, from coordinate 17,370,360 downwards.
ACTGCCAGCATGGTTGTTTTGTGTGGTGCATTATACTAGCTGCTTTTAATTTGCCACCTTCTAAGAGTATAAATAATATGTTTGCAAACTGGTTATTGGGATTGGGCAAGGAGTTAAAGACTCAAATTTTGGCTTGGGCTACCGCTTTATGTTAGCCTATTTGGCTATGTCGAAATAATATTTTTTTTCTAAGAAAAGAATGTCTAATCCATTGCAGTGCAGGTTATCTATATGTGTATTAATTAGCTACGATCATGGTCCATGTTGCATCGATAATAGGATCGCGATGTGGTTTTAGTGCATGCAAATTTTTGGAGATGCTGATTAGGGAATTATTCATCGGTCATAGATGGAGATTTAGAAAACCACTGTGTGCGGGTTGGGATTTTTGCATTATCCTTTTCATGAATTGTTGAAACCCTGTTTTCTAGGATGTATCCTTTCATATAGTATTTCGGTTGTAGCTTTGTAATAATTAGTTGGCTATGTGCATCTTTAGATACAGACGCCAAGAGTTAATATATTCTTCCATTATCTTTTAAAAAAAAGTGAACAGTCCTATATGTATTAAGCAGCTTAACTTTAATTGGGCAGTTCGGGATGCTCAATTCGCACAATCGCGTCAACCGTTTCCCTTCAGATCTTTGTACGCATGCTTGTATAAAGTTTATTCTTTGCTTCTTCTTTATACCAGTAGTATATATGATATATTATATATACACACAAGACAGATCGATCTTTAATTTACAGGTTTTAATCTAACACTGCAGCACAGCTAGCTACAAGTAGCTAGAGGTGGTAGTAGTAGTAGTACCAGCAAGCATGAAGCAATGGCTTTTGTTTGCCATGCGGGTAAAGGAGTGCCCTGAACTTGTATTGTATCCATGCACTACACTGATCAGACTAGCTAGATATATATATGTGTGTGTGCCTTTCGCTATAGCTAGGTGCTTCTTTTCGGTAGAAAGGCCAGTTCTAACTGCCATACACTAGCAGGGTGACAACCTTTAGCAATGTGGTGAGTAGTAATGGCGCTATGGCAGCACCAAAGAGAAAAAGAAACCTAGAGAGAGAGAGAGAGAGAGATGGACCACCTTGCACAGGGGTGGAAAAAGAAAGAGAGAGAGAAGGGGGGTCCTGAGCTTGGTGAAGGTGGTTACGTTGCCACAAATATGTACGCTTGTTTTGTATGTACCTGATTGCAAAGCAAGGATGCATGCAGGATTTTGCAGGCTTAGCAGCTAGGGTTTTTCTTTTTGCAAGATAATAGAAGAATATATATAATATAACTGTCGGATCTCTGCATGCATCAGTGAGATGCACAAGGTGTAAAATTTACTATAAGGTTACAGCCAAAAAAACTGTTAAGACGAACAATTCTCACAAAGAAGTTCGTTCGACGAGGCAAATCTTGTGACAATCAATAACAAGAACAAAAAAAGAAAAGAAGAAAACTCAAGCCGCACATAATCTTGTCAGGTATCTCCTCCTGACGCTGCAAGACTTACATATCACCACATGTAGACATCAGCAAGCCATTAAAATCACCTTCTACTCCTCCTCCTGACGCTGCAACACTAACTAAAAGCGCAAGTTGGTTTTTTCTTTTGGCCTTTGGGAAGTGCAGTCCATTTTCAGGAAGAGAATCTTTGCCAGTTATGAACAGGTTGCTCAAATCTTGGCATTGACTGAGACTTCTCATCTGATCTAGTATGTGCGCATCACAACCTGTGAGCTTACAGGTGCCTGCGGCCGGGCTAACTGGGCATTACTCCTGTCCTGGCTAGGCATAGGTAGCAAGGTCTAATTAACTTACATTCAGCCTATGCTTCTGCCGGAGGATCACTTGGAATGTTGATCAGTACAAATCTGCATATTAAATTCGAGCTAATGCTTAACCTGGAAAATCTCTTAAGCCAACACTTCGGTGAAGAAGAACCACATATGTCAACTCGAGGGGTAATTAATTCGGTTCCCATTTCCTAGCGTTTTGGTGATACACATTTATATATGCTTGCAGCAAAACTTGCTGTACACGCTGCTGTGTAAAATTAAAATCGCAAGAGGCTGTTGCGACAGGATGTTTTGGTGGTGGTAGACTCTATTTGGAACACATAAAGTTTGGACGAAAAGACATGTATAGCATTTCTCTAACATTTCCATGTTCTTCCCTACTTGACGCATGCATAAGTTACGCTCAGGCATGACTGAGCACCTACCAGTGGATGTATTACCAATTTTTAACAAAACATTTTCATCGGTAAGTAGCCAAGAAAACTACCTCTCGCCTCTCGGTGAGGCCGGCGGAGCTGTGGGTCTACGAGTCCACACACGAGACTTTTAAATCCTCACGCTCACCTTTTTACACCCTCATTTATCCTAGCCTTTCTTATTTTTCTAGACGTATGTCGAGAGAGGTACTCGCATGCGTATATATATATGCATAGTAATATATGTACGTGTGCTGGTCCTCCTGGTAATAAAAGAAAAATAGTACCCTCTCCGAGCCTGAAGTAACGTGACAGTGAAATTGCTCGGCTCCAGATGCGAGATCATCCATTTTTTTTCTTCAAATTTAACTCCCAGCAAAGGAATTTACCGCAATCTCACGACCTTTCGTACTTGAGGATGGTGCTCAATCTTCAGATCCGTTCAAAAAAAAAAAAAAAAATTGTAAAAAGAAAAAAAATGAGACGAGCTAGAAAAGTGTCGCACTCTCCGGATGCGTCCAGCTCCCAAAACTGCCATGCCCGTTAAAGGCAACCAATCACATCCATCCATCCTAGTAGCTTTGAGCATGCAACCTATACAAAGTAACATAGTTACACACATTTGTCTCATCTTCTTGGTGGCATCTTCCTCGGCTATCTGAATTCTGAAGTGCTCATATAGCTACGCAAAATAAGTCACTGCCAAATGGCTCTGTTCGGCGGCGGGGCCTTTCTACCAAGAACTGTATATGAAAATATTTCGTACAGGAAAGCATCCTTATTGCCAAACAATTAATGTATTCTTTGGTCCACCAATGGCAGCTTTAGATTGCACAGGCATGCTGTTAGCGTTAGACATGCAGTTAACAATACCAACGGAGGAGGAGACAGAATTGAAGGATCAATTCTGTAGACAGACAGGGAGGGAAACAAATTCTATGCAACGGTGCTGCATACCGCGGTCTGTGCAGCACCGTGCAGATTGGCGTCACGCGTCCCGCTGCGTCAATCTCCGTGCAAATCCATAAATCTTCAAGCACTTTAATGCAAATCTATCAATCTCTAAGCACTTTAATGCACTTTGATCCTGTAGACAGCACCGCTATAGTGAATAATTAGTACAGAGTTTTGCTACAATAAAAACATCAGAGATCTCACCGTTGTCGTGGAGATTATTTAAGTTGCAGTTCCATATGCTACGGGACTGCAGATATTCTATATATCCGCATGCAGCAGTATTTTGAGCAGAATTGAATTGAAGGTGGGATCGAAGGAGGTCAGAAGGGTTCAGGAGGAAGGGTCCAAGAGGGGAGCATTGGAAGCATAAGCTAGTAATTGTAGGCCTGCCATTGTTGCTATGCGTGACATGAAAAACCTAGCAAGATGGCCGGCCAGGCAGATCTCATGCACCCTGGTTCAGCCTGTAAAAAGTTTTCTGCGTACTAGCTACTTGCTGTGGGGTTGCAGTAGCAACTGCTTTTGAGTTCTAGGGATCTATATCCCAAGGTTTGAGCTAGCTGGTACGGTGTAGAACAACGAACTAAGAAAATAATAACGAGCAGAATATATTCCTACTATAATACATGTAATTGTGTTTGAACATGTAAAGTTGTATTTGTTAGATAATTCTAAGACGTGTCATTAGAAATACAATTTCATTTCTTATTCAAATATAATATATATATATATATATATATATATATATATATATATATATATATATATAATGTGTGCATATATGTCTATACTCTCTAGTCACAACCAATTATAGTTTTCGACATATGTGCAGTTATGCTTTCGAAATTTTGACTGTTAATATTTTTTAAAAATATTTAAATTGTACAAATGAAAATCTTATATGTATGATTGTCTCGAAAAATAATTTCGTTTGGTTTTATAAATATATTATAATAGAAATTAGAGGTCAAACATATGTTTTAGTGACCATATCAATGTCTGAAGCAACAACAATTTGTGACCGAAAGGAGTATGTATGTATGTGCTTATACTTTTAATATACAAATTAAATGATATTGTTACACCTTTTCATTTTTTTAGCATACTCCAATACTGATTATAACATAATCCAAACTAAGTTTCATGATTGGTGTATATAGTCAATTATATTAAAAAAAGATATACATCAAGAATAAAAACCCCATATGATTTTTTTCAACCACGCCGCATTAGAGTATCATAGAATAAATATTTAAGTATACTGAAATTGATAAAAAGGTATATATATTTGACCTATAGTAAAATATAGTTTTTTGAAGCGTATGTATACTGACCGATGTAAACCACAAACAACTAACAGCGAGAGTAGCAGATGTATTCTAATAGCTACCTAAATGTAAAATGTTACATCGATGATAGTAAATAGACATGTAATTGATAGTTATAATTCTATTTGAGCATTATTCAACAGACGCAATGATTGATGTAGCAGAAGAACGTAGATAGTAAAATGTAGTGTTATTAACCGAAAATTATTGGATATTTCATAAAAAAAATTGTTTGCAGGATCGCAAAACGTAGTTTTCTGAAACATAGTAGAAACCATGAACAGCTGAGAATAATAGTAACAGATGTATTCTGATAGCGATCTAAAAGTAAAATGTTACTATCTCAATCGTACAATAGTATTGTCTCAACAAACTGGTTTTTACTATGCTAGAATAAAAGCAACTTCCCAATCCTTGCATTTTTTTTAATTTTTTTAATTCAACACGATTAACCAACTGTTCGGTTTCAACCAAAAAAAAAAACAATCTACGACATAATGTGCAAAAAATTACTACCAATTGAAGTTTGTTAACTTCTAATTTTCTAATTTACTATTTCTGTTGTACAACAATATTACCATAACAACAACATTTTACTACATCGTATGGACGAAGTGACTGAATCAATAACTTGTTTAAACGATCTTCTATTGAATCCTATGAACACAAGTGGTAAATAATCGCACATACGTCCCACCATTGATTTACCCAATGTGTCTTCGAATTTTCTTGTTACGTCTGATCAAACAAAAACATCGTACTGATCGCTATCAATTCGGTAGTAAATAACGAATACAATTTACTATAAAACAACATACGCAATTACCACCGATCAGTTACTAGTTTATGCGTTGATCAACCTGATTAGTTAATGTGTATTGTAGTTTGTATATAAATCTATTTCTTTTTTTTTAGTTATATCTTTTTATTGATAGCTCGGATTTGCAAATAGTATTCACTTGTAGCTTACTGACGACGAGATAAATAGAATGATATAAATTTTGCTATTAAACAATAATTTTTTTTATTAGTAACAGACATTACTATTTCTACAAAATGAAGTACTATGTCTACAACTAGTAATTATTATCATACAACATAATTGAAAAATTCTTCATAAATCAGTCATTTGGTATTAAAAAACTGTGAAAACTATATGTACAAATTCTGAAAAATTCTAAAAAAATATACCATATGTAGGGTATGTGAGTTTCTATAGCCCTGTAAAGTTTGAATACCAAACTCAGTCGCATTTGAAAAATATAAAAATAATAAATTTACTATTCATCAATGATTAACTCTTATTAATTTCATATCTTTTTAATGAGATTTATTTTGATCTTCAATTTTTACAGATATGTAAATCTCACCTCCCCTACTAATAATTATTTTTTGAGAATTTTTCTAAACTTGTATATATGATTTTTATGATTTTATTGGTTTTTATAAATATATTATAATATAAATTAGCGGTCAAAGTTGTGTTTTGAAGACCGTGTCGATGTCCAAAACGACATATATTACCAGACCGGAGGGAGTATTCTACACGCAAATGCAGAATAGCGTGTGTATATATATATCCAACTTTTTAGAGCAATTTTTTTTGCCTTTTTATTCTAGATATATAAGAGAACACTTCAAAGAATAATTTCACCGTAAACAATTCAATTGATGTAATAATCGAAAAAAGTTTTATGTTTTCCAATCAGAACAAATAGTGAAGTTTGTACTTGACAAGATATATATGCGGAACACAACTTTGACCAGACTATTATATTCCTAAATATAACGAGAGGACAAGTCTGGGAAAACCTTTTTCAAGATAACTCCAGACGCACGCCCCCAAGTACTCGAGAACTATCATTTTTAAATGTCCGATCTAAACAAACTCAAAGCAAAGATATTGTTCCGAAAACATAGTACTCTTCTAGATCGTAGATGGTTATCTTTTGATATAGAACATGTATAGATTTATCTTGAAAGTACTGTTAAAATATTATAATTATATTATATTATATATATTATAATGAAGGTTTTAAATTTTGTTTTGGTAGAAATCTCGGAGGCGACCGAAATCCGAAATCGCGAGATATCGGAAGTTCAAACAGAATCTGGACGAAATCCAAAAATTAAATTTTAAATCCGATTTTTTTTCAACAAAAAATCTGAGATTTTGACTGAAATTTGCGAGATTTCGATCAAATTGTTTTGACAAAAAAAAGACAAAAACACATCATTTTTTTGAAATTTTTATGGATGATCTTAATCCTAAATGCAATCAAATCCGGTAAAAAAACATTAAAATTTCGGCTGAAATCACCGAGATCTCACCGGGATTTAAGTGGGTACGATATTTAGGATCCTCAGTGGTCCGAAATCTCGGACGATATTTCTGAAATCTCGTCGGGACTTAAACACATGATTATAATATAAACTGGTGGCGAAGCTTTGTTCGGAAGACGTACGGTATCAGCGAGGGTGTACTGTATATGCTACGTGTACTTTTGACCCCTGGGGGAATCTTGAGCACCCATCCAGAATCTAACGGTCACAAGAGGAAACCATGGCACGATACGAGTAGTTAAAAGCGGCACATATTCCTACGTGATATGCTTGGCTACTTGCTTCGAGGTTAAGCGTCAAATTTGTTTACGACACGTAAGAGAGATTAAAGCAGATGCATGCCGTTAGCCGATTGGAAGGATGGTAGGAATCATGCGTCCTAAGTGTCTCCACTAAGCTAATCTGACTCGCCTCATTCCGATAAAAGCTATACCAAGAGAAGCGCCTAGGTGTACGTGCCATGTACAGGCATGGCATGCTCCCCTCCATTGCTAGCCACTAGCTCAGGCTCAGCTCAGGCTCAGGCTCAGGCTCAGGCTCAGGGTTGATCCCGTGCCATGCATGCCATCGCCGGCCAGCCTCTGCGTTGTGCCGCGCCCTAGCTAGCTAGCTAGCTACCTACTCCATCCATCCCTCGTCCCTGCATCCCATCTGCGCTGACATGTCAAGCATCATCCCCTCCCCTGGCCTTTTGATTTTACCTCACATCTGCGCCGGTGAAAAACCCTAACCGCCCGGCCTGCTTCCCATCCACACCCTTCACCAATCGATCGCCATGTACACACATACGGAGCACAGTAGTACTAGTATATGCTCACTCTCTCCCTCTATAAATACATTGCCCATCCATCCCCCAACCAACACTTGACACAGAACAAAATGTCTTGGTTCAGCCATGGCCAGCTCTGCTTATAACACTAGCTTCTCCTCTTGTTCCTTCGGTTCCTCGTCCCCTTCTTCTGCCGCTGTTTCTTGGTGAATTCAAGATCACCACACGGGATCAGCTCCTCCTCTTGTTCCTCTCTCCTTTTCTGCACTTGGTTTGGCTAGCTTCTTGAGGCTTTTCGTGAGAGAGACGGATCTTGTATGCGTGGTGATGCACGCGATCGATGCTCATGTGAACGAGTGAAGCTGCCAGCATGATCTAGCTTTGATTTGACAGTATTGCTTGTTGCCATACGGTCGTCGATCGGATCACATGTGTGTTTCTACATGTGAATCATTGTTAGATCATGCATGACAGCCTCATTCCTTCGCCATGTTGGGCATAATATGTACCTGCAGAAGGTTCAAGGCGTTATCAGGGTAACCGAAGCTGATCTGCTCCCGTTTAACCCAGCTTTAATTATGCAGGTCTTGAAGGACTTTAATTGGAGTAAGTATGGCCCTCCAGAGGGTCATCTTTATATTATTATTTTTCCACTACTTTTCTGCTTGCTTCAAGTATTAGTGGGAATCACTTTTAAGAGCCAATGCAGTTGCATATGTACACTGATATGTACTACATTTGATTTAAAGTAAAGAGAGTGGTGAAATGGAGCTTAGTTTAGTGGCCCTACTGGCCTGCTGGCTAGCTGTCTCTTTGACAATAGATCATACTTTTATTTAATATAGAAGTCCAACAGAAGCAACTACCGGTATATACTATATTTAACTAATCAAAACACGATGATGATTTGATGATAGCTGCATGCACCGAGTTCTTCTACTATAAGTGCATATACGGTGAGGCCACATGCACTGTACATACAAATTGTAGCAGCGATCGAGATTTTCATATATATTCGGGGTTTTATGGGTCGTTGAGTAAATTCGGTTGATCGAACTAAAATACCAACTGGGATCCTACATTCACTATTATAGATTAATGAAGCCATTAATGGGATTGTACGCTACTTCTACGGCCAAAGTTTGCATGTCCTAACTCAATGTCATTATACTAGTGCATAATAAGTAGCTCGATTAAATGCAGGATAGCTATCTGGAGTAAGTAAAGATCTAGATCTGCCAATTGGGACTCGAGCATTTCTCCTACTAATCCTTGTCACGTTCTTGCTTCCATTACTGGGTCACTGCGTACACGATTTTCAGAGAGGCTCATGCATGTGCCACAGTGTCGATAACTGTAGCGTGTGTTTAAGTTGTTAACACGCGCCTGAGGCCAGATCTTAGCGTGATACGGGTTGAACGTGTATTTTCCAGCACCATGAGCGTACGTCAGATCCCACTCCCTAAAGTCTCTGGATGGCCAGATGTGTTCATTGGGAGGTCACCTGCTGCTGGTTAATTAGTATGTACTATGTACTGTCGGTACATCGCCTATAGTCAACACATTGATTTCATTCGAACTCCTGGCAGTCTATGTAGTTCCCATTTTCTTTTGTATGGTATTTGATGGATCATTGTTTGCTAGGAACTTATGAAGAGATTACAACTATTAATTAACAGGACTTGGTAAAATTCCGATGTGTCTATATACATCTGTTTTGTACCTCGAAATGTCTTCTTAAAAAAAATGTCTAGGGGCTCGTCGAGCGATTTTTTTTTCCATATTTACGCTGTCTGAATTTTAAAATCGTTTGGTAAATCAGTCAAATTTTTTTTAAAAAAAATTGGACAAAATTACACGACGTAAATAGGTTTGAAACTTGTTTAAAATCATTCGATTTTTAAAGAAAATCAATGAAAATAGCTCAATTGTTTGCTAAAAATGTGAACTAGTTTCTGATTTTTCCACGAAAATTATTGATTATTGATTCTTTTGATATGCACTAGAGATGTGGAGATGTGATATGAGCCAGTTTAGGTCACACTATACATAGATTCATATACAATAGCAAAGTCTGCTACACACTAGTAAATTAAAAGTTAGTTTGTATAATAAATTTTTAAAATTTGTCTCTAGATATTGTACAATAACTATATTTTCTCTTTTATACATATATAATTTACTTATATTTTTGCACAAAGAAGATTACTAAATAAAAGTCATGTATTTTCTATATTCCTTTTTCTAACTCTTATATATATAACGAAACTGGTGTGTAGACTAACAGTAAGATGGACGATTTTATTATCATTACTCTAAGGAAGAAAAATAAGTGTGACGTCGACATGCGTGAAAAGGCCCATCAACGGAATTGTAGTGAAACAGAAGATAGACAAGCCTTCGCACGCACGCTTTTAAATTTGGGACCACGATTGCAGTATTGTTTCTTGAGGTAATTGACGTTGAACTGCACAATAATTAAATGCTGTTGTAGATTAGGTTAGGCTCTATCCTCTCTCAAGTTAGTTTATACACGTATTTTTTTTAAATAATTTTATTTGTAGATATAAAACATGTTTCAATTTAAATTAGTTTGATGTTTGTTTACCTTTAATAAATATATAAATTTACTTCAATATTTTTTGTATGCATCCGTTAAATATATTGTTTAGATGTAATAATTAGAGTTTTTTATCTACATGTCAAAAGAAAATTATACCCTTACCAAACTTGATCGGCACACACGGCTTAACATACGGTTTCGAGTAGTAAGAGTTCAAGCTGCTAACCACCTAGCTCTATATAGGTTAGTTGTTGTAGGTTACTCTCAGTTTGATAATAGATGTCGTTTTGTACATCGACACGGTTTTCAAAACACAACTTTGACTGCTATTTTTTATTATAATATATTTATAAAACCCAATAAAATTATAATATTATGAAAATAGTCAAAGTTTTACAAGTTTGATCATCACTATATTCAAAACGACATCTATTATCAAACTGGAGGGAGTATTAATCTACTCCTTGTTTGAAGAATCTTGGTTAATGAGTGTGGATCTTGTGTCTGCTAGGAAGAACCATGAACCATTACATACTTTGTGTAGCGGTTACCCAAACCCGAGGTTTCCTCAACATAGGTGAATAAATAAAGAGAAATTTTATGGTACTTTTCAAAGTTTCTCTCTCATTTGTCTTTATCAGCGCTATCTCTGCTATATTTATTTCTGAATAAATACCCACTAGTTCAAATTTATGAAGTGTATGTTTTTGCACGTAGAATATGAATATAATAAAAAATAACTAGGTTACTTTTAATTATTATCACTAAACACTATATAAATAAATATATATTTAGTAGAGGTATAGAGGGAACACAATAATTTTATATTGGAATACGAAATATGGCATATATTTATGAAGAAGTGAAGGGTTCAGTTTTCAAATAAAGTCCACTTTAAAATAATTAAAAGTTCTCGCAACTCTTTGATTCGCAACTCTTTGATTCCTACTAGGGAAAATATCCCTAAATGAAATATTAGGCTAATCCATACGTGCGTACTTAAGTTGGTAAGACTCACATGGTTTGAAACCTTCATAAAAGATAGGTTTTCGAACTATTCTTTAACTAGGTATCAGTTAATAACATAACTTTGACGGTTAAAAAATTGTTTGTGATATATGATATAACACAAGATTATTAATAGTCACAAATAGTTCTAGTTAGAAATTATCTTGTGATATGCTTTTCTACTAATGAAACTTTTTTTTAATGGCTAGCCTCAGAAAATAATAACCATGCCCTTTGAAATAAGAAGATTACAGATAATCAAAAGCGTATTAATAGATTACATCTATTTCAGCGATCAACTCATTACATCACAGCATAAGCATATTACATGCAGAATACATCACAACACATTCATTTTAGAAATGAACTTAGATATATTAATTAATTGAACCCAATTTTATTAACCAATTAATAGAATGCACAACTATAATTCACAAATCAAAGTGGCAATTCAATTTTTTTAACCAATTACATTAATCCACAGCATAAGTTTCACATATTTGTAACTCAACACGTTAGGAAGCATGGAACTCGTCTTCTGCCTTTATGACCTCACGCAGCAATAAGGAACAGAGTTATCCTTGAATTCTTTTCAGATCGGTTTGTTCCAATGCAGTTGGAGCGCATTTCAAAACATGTTGATGTGAAGATTAAAGTCGTGCATATATATAAATAGATAAGTATAAAATAATTAATGCACAATTATAAACCTTCATGTTGTTCGTCTTCTTTATATTGATACGAGTTGCATATTGTGTCAAACGTAGAATTCGCATAGTTTCTTTCGCTTTCCATGCTAGGGCATTGTAAAAGCAGAATTGGTTACTTCTACAAGAATTATTTCTATTGGATATTGTGTGATATCGAATACCGAAAATTTAAAATCATGTTGCAGCTTTAACTCGTCCTTGGATGGCGCTTCACGATATGTGTGTACTTTGAATGAACGAGATTCCAAAAAAATAGTCTCAGCCATTCCACGAGCAACGTACACATTGATCGTGGGTTGGGGCTCTATGGCAAAAAATACAGCAAACGGTTTTAGTCTCAAACTGTTTGTGATGTACATTGAAAACATCACACACTATTTTTGCGTTGAAAACATCACAAACGACTTGTGGTTATAACTGTCTGATGTGCATTGATATCACAGGAGGTTTTATTCAAAAATCGTCCGTGATGTTTCAAATGCACATAACACAAATGATTTTCAAAAACCATCTATGATGAGTCTAATATAATCCTTTCTGTAATAGTTAGTAGATCAAGCATTATTAGTATAGGTCATGGCTGAGAATGAACGTAAAGAGTTAATAAAGGCTGACATCTTTTAATGTGTTATACATATTAGTACAAAAATTTATTGCGCAAAATATTTATGGAAATGTTCTCTTTGTATGCTTTCTAGGATTGACACCCATAACTTTTCACTTATTTGCAAAACACATTTGCAGATAGCAATTAAACCATTTTATGCTCGGGCATTTTGTTTTTGCAACAAATGCAAAAGCTAAGCTACAAGCAAATTCCAAATCAACAAGTGAATCAGCTCTTTATTTCTAACAAATACAAATCTTTAGCTTCGTGCAACCAACTAAGGCAAAGTGCATAAGATACCTCATTTTTGTAAAATATGATAATCCATTGCTTTATGCAAGAACCAAATTTGAATTCTTTTTGAATTTTAGTAGCACAAAATTTGTATTGAGCTAGTTTGAAACCTATACTTTAAATTTGAATTCTATTTTAAACCAGAGATCAAACTTGAATTTTTTTGCATGTTATGATACCAAATGATTTAACATTAATTTACAAACTTGTTTCATTTAATTTGAACTTATGATTCAAAAGTCATAACCATTTAAATATGTTCGGTTTAAATAATTGAGAAAAAAAATTGAAAATGCCAAAATCGCTGCCACGGCAACCGTTTTTGCTGCCACGGTAGCCAATCGCGCTGTGGCGCGATAATCGATCAATACGCCACTAGCCGCGATTGGTCGTCGTGGCAAAGAAAACGGCCGCCACTAGCCAGCTACCCGCCATGTCAGCCCCTATCGTGCCATGCTGGCGCGACTGCCACCCTAGCGCGACAGACGTATAGTTTTGCAAAAAAAAAATCCGCGGTATATTTTTAAATTTCACAATTAAAAATAGTTTATTAATAAAAAAAATTCTGCAAATACTTACCTCATGCAAGAACCAAGCACAACTAACACATTTGCAACAAATGCAAATATGAACTTCATTCAGAAACCAATGTATTAGTTTATCCAATTTGCAACACATGCGAATCAAGCATTATGCGAAAATCAATGTATAAGTTTCTCCCATTGCAACACATGCAATTCAAACTATTGTGAAAAAACCAAAATACAAGCTTTACCCATTTCACAACATGTGCTAAATGGTTAGCTCAATATAAAAACCAAGTCAAGAGAGTGAGCTAGAGAGAACGCGGATTGAGTTTCTCAACATATAATGAAGCTCAATGTAAAGAAACTTGACCCCTTTTCATAGTACGACGATCTACCTAAACTAAACACTCTATCTAGTTATATTTTTACCACCGCACGCGATCCCCTTTCAGTTTTTTATGATCTTCAATCAAATCTTCCGGAATCGGCACTCTTTTGATTCATCCACTCTTGATGAACTTTTCACTTCTCTTCAGGATCTCTTATTGACGCCTATCAACACATGATGCCGTCTTTTCCCGTTTCTTCATCTCACCCTTTGGACTTAACCTAAGTCATTCACAACTCATGAAAGTAGTTAGTACAAAATGCATGGTTGTCTCAATCATCTTTGTACTCCATTAACATATAGTGGATGCCTACGAGATCAAGTGAGCACAACCTATATCAAGTTAAATGATTAGATGTGTCTTAATGCAACTTATACTTCATAATGCTTAAGAACTATCGATTATCCTAAATCAATGAAATGAACACGATCAACACATGATGAAATGTTTTTTTATGATAAAAAAACAATCATAATTTAAATTTATATTTAAATTGAGATGAGTATATATTTAACTACACAAGTTTTCATATACTCATTTGGATAGTTTCAAGTATCGATCCAATATGTAGGAGTGGAATGGAAAGGGATCAATACTCTAGACCATCAACTATAGAATAAACTCCACATATATATATGTGCATACATATAGTTGGATTGGAGACATTATGCACATATTCAATTTTGATTGCATTAGAGTTTAACCTATATTATCATGGGTACACTATAACTAGGCGAGAATAATATATATTCAAGGAGGTGTTTGAAAGTATTGATCATTTAGTATGTGACAATAAGACATAGATCAATACAATTGAAACTCCAAGTTAGAGCGTGAACACCCCCTAAATGTGTGCATACATGTATTTATGGATTGGAAAAATGATGCACATTTTGTGGTTAATACAATGGAGGAATCCATACTTTAATTTAACTCCAAAGTATGCAATTATAATATACAAGAATACAAGTACATACTTGGGTTTTCTATTTTCCATCGAAATATGAGACTACTAAAAATATGCTCAACAGACATGCTAGTCTCATTAAAGATTAAATTTATCATTAAATAATAATTAAGCATTAATTTAAAACCAATCACTAAAAGCAATGGAGCTTGAACTTACAAAGGGGGAGAGGGAGACATCGGTGATGGTGTGAACGAGGAAGAGAGGAAGAATGTGGAAGAAGATTAACATTTATTATCTGGGCCAATCGATACAAACTAGGCACTCAGAATGTTGTATCTAATGTTATTTCTAAGTGGCATGGAAGACAATAGATATAGCAAGCTATGTCTGCATAGAGAATATCGTTAGCACTCATATACATTACTCAAGATTAATAACACAAATAACTTTATAGCAAGGCACATGACAACAAGTTAGGTCGACTAATAACAATACATAAATTCTAAAGAACGGTATATTGTAACCTTCTAAATCGACGGTAGAGCGATTGAATGTAGGATCCATCCCATTCATGTGTGCACGAGACCAGACGTCAAGCTCTTTGCCACAATCGCCGATGAGGTCTTCACCCATAGCAGTATAGCACACTCCCCCGCCTCCATCTCCTTTGATCCGAGCCTCGACGATTGGAGGAACACAACGACAGACATGGAGAAGGCAACACGACAGGTCAAGAGGACACAGGCGATGAGATCCATCGGATTCGACCATTTTCCTTATCACCATTGACGGAAATCTTCAGATTTGGTATGGCACAACAATGCGGCGACACAAATAATATTAAGTTGGACGGTGTGGACGACGGTGATGGGTAACCAGCAGTGTGGTGAGGTGAGTGCTCGCTGTTGTCCATACGGGGCGATGGCGATGGGGACGGGGTGACGTAGGAGGCACGCGAAGGTGCGATCGAAGCTAGGGGAGTGTAACATACAAAAAAATTATACCCTTTTATTTAATTTAATTTGGATTTTTCATTTTTTTTATGATTGTATGGATTTTATAATGTCTTTTGCAATTTTTCCAATTTATTAAAAGAATTTCTATGTAAAATTTATAACCTAAAATTTTTCAAAAATAATTTTATTCGGTTTCAAATATTTCATAATATTTTAGAAAATTTTCCAGGACGAATCCGTAAAAAATGATATTCAGACTCATCGTGATCTACTCTATCCATTCATGACCAATTTGCACAAAAATTTTACTCTTAAATATCGGATTTACTTATATTGAAATAGCAAAAATCTCATCGGTTTTCATCCTTTGGGAGCTCCCGCAACTATAAAACCCACCCCCAAAGACCCCTCCTACCTCCACAAATCATTTCCGTGCTCGTAGCCTCCAAATTTCACAAGGTTTGAGCACTCCTTGTTCCTCTCTTTTTTCCCGGCCATCGCTTCCATTTTCTGGCCATTGCCGTTGTTTAGTTGCCCCTCCCCCGCCACCGTAGTCGCCGGCTCCACCGCGTCGCTCCATCGTCAGCCAACCGGTCGGCCCCAGCCCTCCCTTTTCTTCATGCGATCGCCGGCCATGAAGACAGAGAGCTTTTGCTTTCAAATTTTAAAATCTAAATTTTAACTATAAAAATTTGAAAATTTTATTTCAAAAATAAATTTCAAAATTCTAAAAATCCTTTATTTATTATTTTATGCGATTATAATCTTTTGAGAGCTTTTTTCACCCGTTCGAACTCAAATTGGCTCCATTTTTCTTTCTAAATTTATCTAAAAATCTAATTTTAATTTTAGGCTAGTTTGATATTTTATTTGAATTTAGATATTTTTCGCATATAGACTACAGAGAGCTGGAGGAGTTCACAGCCGACGATTCGGAGCAACTACTCTATGACCAAGGCAAGTTGCACACACTTGAGCATGATGATCCTAGCTTTTAAATTTTATCTTGAATTTAAATTATTACATGTGTAATTTCTAGCAACTTAGTTTCAGTCCCAGTTTTAAATAATTAGTTAATCTCCAAATTGATTAAAACCATATTGGGAATTGAAATACCTTATTCTGTTGTAATCTTAAGACATATATATATATATATATATATATATATATATATATAAATGGTTAGAAATATGTTTAGACATGCTTATAACCGAGATTAGGATCTTTTGGGAATTTAAGCTAAACAAAGTTCTATTCAAACGCTTTATCTTTTTATGTGAAATCTATGTTACTTGTGGTATCATGTTAAAAATTAAAAATATGATTTAGACCGGTCGAGAATAGTTGTTAGGTGGGTGTGCGATGTACAGGAGTTGGGTTTGTGGAAAGCTCGCTTAATCAATTAAGGACCGGTCTTTGTTACGCTAAATGTAAAGCATTACCGTACTTCCATAAGTTTGAAATGGGATGTACCTGGCTATCCGTATTAAAATATACCATGAACAGTCATGCCATTAGGTAGAAAATGGGGTGGATGTAAGGCTGCCACTCGTCGCAAGAGAGGCCTTCTTGACTGGGCGGTTTAACCCTAACAATGGTAAAATTTTAGCGGTCATGACTACGTGGATAGAGCTTTATAGGGGCCTTGTCGCGATTTTTTCTACCACACACCTAGGGAAGTATGTATTTTGGCAAATAAGATATGATCATATTTTGTGGGTAAAGTTGTACAACTTCTCTAGAGAATAATACTAATCGATTAACCGCGCTCGCGATCATAGGCATGCCAAGCAAGCCTTTCACGGATTAGATTTTAAGGGTTTTTAAAAATAATTTTAGGAAAATGATTTTTGGATGGAGTGATTCCATTGTTTGGGCAAAGTTGGGTTAACTCCAGGAGGGGTTCTTATGCTAAAATGTGTTTAAAAAGAACATCTTCGTTAAAAATATGCCTTGAAAAAATATTTAAAATATTAGAAAGCTTGCTGCTTTACGCTAAAATCAACCACATAACCTTCCTTTGTATCTGTTACGTTATTATTGCATTTTCTGTAACTTACAGAGTACTTTTTGTACTCACTTTTGCTTACTTTGTTGATTTAGAGGAGTTCTACGATGGTGAAGACCATATGGACCATGCCGCTTCCCAGTCGATTGTCTGTGGCAAATCTATTGGGCTTTCTGCTATTTACTATATTTATGTTTTTTTTATTCGGCCTACGTGCTACTTGTTTTGTAAACTGGAATAATTAATTAATAAAATATATTGAATGTGTTGTGCTAATCTTTCTACTTTATACTAGTTTTTCTGGATTAGTACAGGACACATAAAGGATTTCAGAGATTTAATCTCGAGGTCCAAAAGTGACTCATTAAATTCTGCAACACTCAGTTTGATGGACCATCTATATCCATGGCATGTTAATACAAAACTCATGTGTCCGGCAGCAGTTCATTTACACTGCAGCAGCGATTTTCACAGTGTCCGTAGTATCTCTCTTTCTCTCTCCTCCAACCCCAATGCTTATCCTAGCAACAAACATCGTACGAAAAAAGCAATGGAAATACTGAGAAAGAGAGAGCGCGCTATTCCTAGTTTATCACCGATTGGCCTTCTGTACAGGGGCCTTAAAAAAAACTCGAGATTTGCTATCGGCTTGAGCGCTAAACCAATCGAGTTTTGAGTTTGATCTCGAGCTCGTGAGATTTGCTGAGCTGGTTTCTAATAACTCATGAGGCTAGTAAATTTATGAATTATTTATTAAATATTATTATAGGTTGATTCTTATCGAGTTTATTTGAGTCAAGTTCGAGTTTAAATATTTTTTATTATTAAAAATTAGTACATATTGAATTGATACTTGTTACAAAGCTTATTTGAGTAATTGAGTTGAGCCGAACTTAAATCTAGATCCGGATTTAGGTTCTAATCCAGTCTTATCCGAATTTGGCTCGAGTTTTTAACGACCTCGACCTTAGAGGCCAACTTGGTTTACAGGCCTACTTCTGTATATCCCACGCGCTTGCTGCTCCCTTCTCCAATTATTCCCATCTCTCTCTCCCTCTCTCTCTCTCTCTCTTAGCCGGTGGCTACCTAAGCTTCTTCTTCATCCTCACTGAAGGGCAGTGGTGCACGACAAGTTGGTGAAGCTGCCAGCGTGATCTGATGATCTATCTAGCTCTCTCCTGTGGTATTATCGTATCGATGAATACAGGATGACGGAAAGATAAATCAGTTAATCAGGTCACGCTGGAGTTTCATCTGCTGGTGGGAGCACAACGAAAAACCCTAATTTTCATAAATCCATGGATCCCGTCAGATTCTTGAAGTGAACGCATGGGATCTTTAAGGTGAGATCCAAACGCGTCTCTGCTTGTTGATGATCAGGCCATGCTTATTTCTGTGTAAGTTGATTATACAGAACGAACGAAGTAAGGCTCCTATCCACCACTTCTGCTTCCTTTCTACCTTCACTTTGTTCTCTCTTTCTTTCCTTCATAGAAGGGATTTGGATTTCTTGGGAATTCGTAAGGTAGTTTTCTCTGGATCTTGCGTTTATTTCTTCCTTCTGCTCGCTCTCCTTTCCTCTTATCCCCCCCACCCCCCCCCCCCCCCCAAAAAAAAAAAATCAAGAAATAAGAACAGTACAGCGCCGGTATCATCTTAATCGATCTTTGGGATTGGAATATCGGTTGTGCCTTAATCTGCATATCTGAGATTTGATCTATACTCTTTAGGTAGCCTTTGCCATTTTTCCACCGTGCAGGTACATGCCTGTGTTTACTGTCAAATTCTTTTCTTATGGGTCAAATTGGCATTCATAGTCATCTTAATTGCAGGTTTGTTTCCTGGCAGAAGATCTGCAAGAGGGAAATGGAAACTAATTGTTCAAGTAGTTCTCCTTATAGCCTTGTGTATTTTCTAGTTCTGGATATCATGTAGAGAATATTTAATTCTAGCTATATTTGTAACATGACTAATTTCCATTAACCTTAATTAATATCGTTGTCCCAATGCTTGTTGGGGGCATACTTTCATTTGCTTTCAGTACTTGCACGTGAATGCAACAGAAGAAGCAAATTTCACCAATCAAGAAGCAGATCCAGAGATTTTGCTACATGATTTTTTTATTGGCTTCTCTCGACTCCGGTCTCTCCTTTCACACATCCATATTATTATTGCACCTCTTATTATTTAGTTTTACCTACGAACATGAACATTCTCAATTTATTGGAATATGTGTGTGAATAGTGTTATCTAATGTGGGATACTGGTTCTTCTCTCGAGTGGCTGTGATTCGTTGTGATCTTGTCAACAATAATGGTGATGGAACTATCATAGTAACATCAAAGGGATATGATTAGTCTTGTTCATTAAGGAACAAAAAGGAGTGGAAAGAAATACGAAATGAGGTTTTCATGTCATCATTAATGCTAGCTTGGAAGATATGCCTACAAGGAGATCAGTGCTACTACAACTGAATGATCGCCTCTTGCTTGAAGGGTGAAATTGCTGTCCATCTTTTCATGACCCCTTTGCATGATTGCCCACACCTCTCCTTCTGGGGGCTTTGTACTATGGGATATTAACTCCATCCACATTCCCATACAGCACAAATTAATTTTCTCTTGAGATTGATTTTCTTTGCAAGGACAGGCCTATCAGTCTTGATATTTCACTGGCAAAGGACATCTCTCTCTCTCTCTCTCTCTCTCTCTCTCTCTCTCTCTCTCTCTCTCTCTCTCTCTCTCTCTCTAATTAGTTGCAACTTGCAACTTTTTTGTTGTCATCTCTAGCCACCACCACCCTCATGCCATGGCTATCCAAGTACATTTGTCATCTTGCATGGTCCTTTGGAAGATTCATGTGCCGCACACATGCATGCATAGCTCCGAGCGCTTGCACATATATGATTTTGTAAGCTATGGCCGGTTTGTTACAAGATGCCCACAAGCTTGTCCTTTCAATCAATTATAAATATATATAACAATTCAAATGGAACACATATCTTTGAAAAAATATACTCGAATTCAAAGATTTGAACGAATTTAGATCACATACTTTGCTGATTTATATATATATAATCAGCACATACCTACAATCAAACTATCATTTAAAAAAAAAACTCTAGTTCGAATTTCAAATCAAACTTATTTGAACTAGTTAGTAAACTGGTTAAAATCAGCATCCTAAAAATTTTAAAAATTTATGAATGCAAATAAATAGAGAAAATATCTGTTTTAGATCATGATGCCCAGGAACTATGGTGCCCCAGGTAATTATACTACGGTTCTGTTTGGCAAAGCTTCAGATCCTAGATCCACCTCAGATCTAAGGCCCCGTTTGGCAACTTGGAACCGGGTCATTTCTACTAAAATCTGGGAGAAACCCAACCAAACGGGCTAAATATTGGAATGATTCTCCTCAGAATGTTTCTTCTTTCTCCATGCCGGGGCCGAATCGCTCTTAACCCCGTTCCACCTCGATTCACAGAATCCAGACAGCTAGCCAAACGGTTTCCAGACAGTGATTCTGATTCTACCTGAAACGTTTCTACCAAGAATCTGGAACCGTACCAAACAAGGCCTAAAACTTGTAGGTTAAAATAAAGTGAATTAAGTTTATATTTTTATTCTAAAATGTAAACAAGATGACCCATCTAAACACTCTTAATATTATTTCCAGTTTCACGGATCTGGTGGAGCTGAAGCTCTGCCAAATAGAACCTAATATATATATATTCTATAATATATATATACAGAGAGATGTATCATGTATTCATGTGTCCTCTTCGATCCTTCCTTCCTTCCTTCCTTGTCCATCTCATCATGCAAAGTTTGGAGCCATTTCGCTCATGATGATCCATGCCGATTTCCTCGCCGTCTTGACCTCGTTGCCGTGGAGCGCCGGCCATGCGGCTCCAAAAGGCTGCCGGCCTTGCTGCCCTTTTCTCCATTCCTTGGCTAAGTTAATTGGCTTCATCCCAAACCGTCGTCGTCTTTTCTGTTTCTTCTCATTTATACCCTCTACACACAAGTCAATGAATGGTTGAACTCAAAATAATTTTGGTGTGAGCTGTTCTATTGGAGAATGAAAAGACTCTAGGTCTGTAGTTAGGGCAGGGGCGGACCCAAGGCCCGGCTAGCCCGCAACCCATGTAACAAATATCTAAATCTCATATTCACGCAACCTGGCAAGTACAATCTTCAAATCAGAAATAAAAATATAGAGCCTGAATCTACAAGCTTTACTAGCGTCTTGTAAAAAACATCCTAAATTGTATAAAAAGTTAGCAACTAAAATTTAAATAGCTTTGAACTTGTTGTCCTTCTTTAAGCGTGCCCAGGCTCTAAAAAAATCCTGAGTCCGCCACTGAGTTAGGGCATATATATTACGCATGCCTGCTGCAGCATATATGGTTAACTACACTCGATCGACCGTTCTACCCGAAACGAAGGATTGCTGGCTACCGAGGAGTGCATCAGATTAGTAAGATGCTACCGAGGAGTTCTTGCTTCTTCTGACAGCAGGAGGCAGAACATTTCTGGGCGAACTGCGGCAATTGAGGCCCGATAAGGCCCATTTATGCTCGCATAGTTCTAGGGTGATTAGCCCGTCCGGTCTTTTTTTTTTTTTTTGGGATGATTCTATCCACCGTTTTGAGGAAATATTTTAAAAAAACTGAATAATTATATCCTATCCACCCGCTCATCCAAATAATCGGATATTATGTACAAAGTAGGAATTACATGGTGAATTTCGCCCACGCCATTCTCAAATGGGTATTGCATTAGAGGTAAATTGACCTGGGCCCCCGGTACTTTCTCACTGACTGTGGGCCGGTGAGACCACTAGACTGGCCCAGCACCGAATTGAACTGAGACTGCCCCGGCTTAGCTGGTTGGCCCATGCTCTTCGTAAGGAGGCAAAAAAGAGAAGGGGGGAAGGCCTAACAAGAGGAAGGTCACAATTTTGCATTGACGATAATCTAAAACGATAAGTTGCAATAGAATTAATAATAGTTAAGCGAGGGGTAGTCTAAAAAAGTATCGATCTCTCTATTTCGTAATATTTGTCTGACGCACGTATCCAGGAACTCGTAAAATCCTACCGGTATTAAAGTTCGTAGAAAAGCTTGCTGAGGAGCTCCCTACGTGTCCCATGTGTGTTTTATGAAAACGTCCTCCTATTTCTCAGATTTACGGATAGGATCCTCCGAATTTACAAATAGGTTCTTTGTGTTTTTTTGTTATGGGAAAAAAAATTCGCGAATCGCGTTTAGGTCCCTCGCTCGCTACTTTACAGAAAGAGCCTCACGTTAAATGTAAATCGCGAGCTTTTTTACTTTTTCAGAATAGCAGAAAGGTCCAAAACTATAACAAACAGGTCCCCGGATTTTACATCCAGGTCCTTTCTCCGTTTTCTCCGGAAAAAAAAATATTTTCGCCAACAGAAAGATATGTGCTTTTTCACCGGCTCGGTCTCTAGGGATTCTCGAACCTCAAAAAAATTTGAGGATATGCTTAGGTCTATTTTTTCAACGAAAACCATGTCCTCTCTTTGTTTTCCCCGGAAAAAATATTTTCATCAACAGAAAGATGTGTGTGTTTTTTCGGCTCGGTCTCTGAGGGTTCTCGAGCCTCAAAAAAAAATTAAAAGTGCGTCTAGATCTATTTTTTCTCCGAAAAAAAAATGCAAAATTATTTTTCGTTCACGCGGCGCACGCCGCCGCGCTTTCTCTGTTTTCTAGTTTTTATTTTGGTATAATTCGGTTTTTAGTGTTTGGTTCGGTTTTTGGTTTTCCAAAACCGAAATAACCGAATAGCCTAGGTACAATTCCACTTTTATAATGTTCTTTCTAAATATACCAAACAATTATTATGTTCTAATATCCTTATGCATATGTGTAGTATGTCCATATGTTTTACTATACTTATACTGTAATGACCTATGATATTGTGTGGGTTTATGTCTACTTTATGTTGCGATATGAGAAGGATAAAATCTAATTTACCTAGTGTTTATTCATATTTCGGTTAACTGAAAAACCGAATTAACCGAACCGAAATATTTCGGTTTTTCATTTTAGTCTGAGAAATTCGGTTGCCACTTTTAAAAAAATTGAATTATTTTAAAACCGAAAAAACCGAACCGATTAGACAGAAAAAACCGAATTCCCACCCTTAGCCCCCGTTTGTCGACCACATACTATGGAATTTCTTAAAAAATAATACTATTTTAATAAATATTTATAAAAATAATATGCTATTTAACAAACTACAGAAATATCCTCCTTTATCCATTTAAAAATAGCGCAGACCCTTGTATCCATTTCAACCTCCTATATCCATTTGAAATGGATATAGAGGTCAAAATTTTGTTTTTACAAATGAATACAGGAGCATGTCGCTATTTGGAATGGATACATAGGCATCTCGCTATTTGGAATGAATACAGGGGGTATTTGTGGCCTCAAAATACATCGCAGCAAAGGAGGAATTTTTTTATTCAAACTGCAAAAATGATTTAGATCACCAATTTGTTTTGGCTCCATGCAGAACCACCTCTTTGTACTGGATCATGCTCCAAGTCGGCGTCCTTTGCTGCAACGTATTTTGAGGCCACAAATACCCTCATGTATTCATTTCAAATGGCGAGATGCCCCTGTATCAATTGCAAAATGACGACATGCTCCTGTATGCATTTCAAATAGATCCATTTTACCTACTATATCCATTTCAAATGTATACAGGGGGCATGTCGCCATTTTGAATGGATACAATGGAGTATTTCTGTTATTTTTTAAAACGGTATATTATTTTTGTAAATATTCATTAAAATAATATTATTTTAAAAAAATTCGAGTACTATGCTTCCAATATCCAACCAAAACCAACTTTACCACACGCTGTTTTTTTTTGTTCGAGTAAAAGGAGCTACACAAATGAGCAGTAACTTTTTTTAAGAACTAGAGTGAACAGTACTTTCTCCTCCACTGTTCTACTGTAGGAACCTAGCAAGGTGCCGAAGGCTTTCGCTTTGCAGGAGCAGGACGGAAAAGCAAAAAAGTACAACCGGTTAACCCATATCTACACCATTGAATATGTTTTGAGGTTTATGCTTATGAAGTACTCCTTCGGTTCATAAAAACTTACGGTTTAAAATACGTGCAGTTAAATTTTTGAAATTTTAACTATCGATATCTTTTTAAATAGTTAGACTGGATGCAAAAAATCATGTGTAGATTCGTCTCGAAACATATTTTCCTAGTATCATAATTTTATTGGATTTTTCAAATATATTACAATAGAAATTAGTGGTCAAAGTTGAGTTTTGGACCGCGTTGATGTTCAAAATGACAACTATTTGTGGCCGGAGGGAGTATTTTTTTTCCTCTCAACTCATTTGAAATTTGAAATTTGGATGCACTCATCTTGATGTACATTCAACGACGTAGATATGGGTTATATTCACAATAGACTGTACAAAATGAACTTGAAGTGTTCAATACTTCATTGTTCTACCATTATGATTTCTATACCTATAATTCTATCATCTGAAACATAAAATCCTTTCACTCACCAAGGCATCAGTGCCCAGGGCCTGAAATGCCAATGCAGCTCAGGATTCAAGAATGTGTGCTCCTGTAGACACCTAACTGTCCAACAGGCAACGTATTACATGCAATCAAGTGGTTTCGTGAAATCGTGTCGAAAAATTCCGGAAAAAATTATAGATGCACTTCATGGTTTACTCCACGTATGTCTAAAATTTTCAAGTAAAATTCATTATATGTTAAGAGTAACAAAAAGAGAAAGTATTAACAAATTTGAATTCTAAAGTCTTTAACACTTGTCAGATTTTTCTCTTTCTTGCTACTGTTAACATAGAATGAATTTGAACTTGAAATTTTATACATAGGCAGAGTAAGTTTAGAAGCACATCTAGAATTCCTTTTTTCCGGAATTTTTCGTAAACATTGTTAGTTGAATTGCACTATAATTGCACAAAACAGCTTAATTGCATACGAAATGTTCCGGTTCAACAGCTTTAAGCTGGTCCTGGAATACTTGAATCCTCCTACAGTTGTGGGGAGAACAATCCTCCAGCTACACACACTCCTCACATCATCCTGTACGGCTGTACATACAATGCAATGGAAACCCATACAAACAAAGCAATCATCTGCATCCAGAGCAGAAAAGGGCCCCAGAAATTCAAAGAGGCAACAAACAAGTTTGGCCAGGTCCTGAGGCCTCTTGTTGATCTCTAGTCTAGAATCTAGATAGGTCGGCAAGAGTGGGGTAGATTATGTTAAGATGGCAATGGCAAGCCAGCTTTTGCTTTCAACTCAACAGTCAAAGATTCTGTCCTGCAACATGTCAACAATGCTGTTGTGACTTGTACCTGGTATGGTGACACTGTCATGTGCTTTCTTTTCCAGAGTTATTAGAGCACATCGACATGAAAACAACTAATTAGGAGTAAGTTTACAATTCTAAAAGCAACAGCATATAACAGAAGTATACTAAAAGCAGCACTGCAGAAGAGCATCTCATTCTCACCCCTCTTATTTCCTTGGGCACTGAAATCTGAGCATTCAGTTAGGATAGAACTTGGAACAATCGGAGATGAGATACAACACGAGAGCTAATTGATGTCAGAGCAAAGCACTTATGATTTCCTGCAGCCACCACAAATTACAGATGCAGATGCTTGTTTGTATTGCCATTGCCACACCCCATTAAGTTCAAAAGAGAAAGAAACAAAACTTACAGAAGACAGAACACAGCACAAAGGTCACCTCTACTACCCTAGCCCCATCCTCTCTTCTTACTGCCATGAGGGATGGGATGGAACCCCATGCATTCATTCCCCACATAAACACAGGCACACACACACACACACACACCATCTTTAATTCAGTTTCTGTTCTAACAGCAACAGTGACAGGAGCCCTAGCTACATGACCCTGCTGGCCGATCACTCGCTAAATCACACAGCTTGCGCCGGCGCACCCAATGCCATTGCCAACGCCCATGCTTCCCGGTTGGTTGACCAATGCCATTGCCAGCTACACGAAGCGCTTCCGACTGTCGACGATGCTGAGGAGGCGTGCCACGCCCTTGGTCCACATCTCAAACTCCCTCTGGCTCGCGCATTCGAACTCGATCACCCGGTGCTCCGCCGTGCGGAGGCCAAAGTAACGGCGGTGCTCTCCTCCCTGCAGCAAGTGCCGGCCTGGCCACGCCGCGATGTCCCTGCACACGTCTACTACCGCGCCTGCAGAATGGCATGAACCAACATCAGTTTGTCACCGATAGTTAGGGCACAGAGACGAGGCATAAAGCTAGCTAGCCATGGTTTGTTTGTACTTTGCACACTTACTTTTCTTCTTCTTGGTGATGGTCCCTCCAACATGCCGGCTCTTCATCTTGAGCATCACCTGCAACAATGGCATAAATAACTGAGAATTAGAATTTTTCCCACACCAATTAACAAAATTACGACAACTCAAGAAGAACATAAGCAAATATACCACGCCCATCCGGTTGATGTACACCGAGACAACCTTCCAATGTAAGGCTCCTGCGCGTGAGCAGCATCAGTATTCAGTACACGGCGCAACATTGAGAATCGCCAAATGAAAACCACAAAGATCATTGAGCGGTACCTTTGCGGGTGCGCTTGAGGAGCTCGGTGCCGCGGGCGAGCAATTCTTGGCTGCAGATGCCCAGGAAGTTGTTCTCCTCCTCGAGCACGAGGTCATCACTGAAACTGCTGCTGGTGTTGCTGTCCAGCTCCTTGTGATGCTGCTTCTGGGTGTCGTGATTGTGATTGTGGTTCTGGTGATGACCTCCACCTCCCATGGCGCCTTTCTCCACAGGGATCACTGCGGCAACGTTCCAAACCTCCTTGAACGCCCTCGCCTTCAGCGTCGCCGCACCTCTCAACGCTGCAAATCAAGAAATGAAATGCAAAATTATATGCGTCTCACAGTCACTGATACCATTCTAAACAAACAAACAAAATGTATAGAACTGGCAGAAATGGCAGACCAGTAGCAGCAGCAGCTGTGATGGTAACAATGTCCCCAGGTGTCCCGACATTGACCGCGGAGCCAACGATGGCAGCCAAATGCTCGCGCTCAGCTCCCATGGACTCCGCAGCCTCAACACACTGCGCAGCCACAAGCGTCGCGGCGGACGCAACCGCCATGTCGGTGCGGGCAGCACGGTCATCCTTGCCGGACCCTGAGGTCGCAGCGGTGGCGGCCGCCACAGCAGCGACCGCGGCGGCCACAGCTGCCACCGACACAGCGGCGTGGACCTGCGCATTGTGCGCCCTCGTCTCCTCTTTCTTCTTCTCCTTCCTATCCTTGAGCCACCGGCCCACCGTCTTGCTGCCACCTCGGTACGGCTGCGGCTTCTGCGTGCTCATTGCTCTGCAGAACTGCATTTATTTTTGCTCCAATTAGCATCTAGCCGTGTTCAGTGTTTCAAATACCATTACTAACATTTTCCCAATAATTGACTCTCTTTTCGTCCTATAAATTATAGAAAACAATGCAAACAAAACTTAATCTGGTAGAAACAGCTAAACGAAAATGGCACCTAGCTACAAGTACACATGAATGAAATGAATTATCAGTGAATTTGCTGCGTATTGTTAAGCTACAGAAACTACAGAGCTGGAACTATGCCAAGAACAAATTATGAACTGACAAAATGCACCCAAACGAGGCTGATGGGTCCTAAACACACTGTACCAATGATTCTTGCTAAGTATGGCTACATTTTACAGACCAGTACAAATCATTGTGATTCCATGGCGCTAATCGAGAGTCTAGGTTTAATTGATGGAATGCTGAGGAGGCGTGCCATAGACTAATGCATGCACTGATGCGCACACCACTGACAAGTGTGCAATGAGCAACACACGACACAATCATGGAGGCAGCGTGGGGACAGCCCAAGCGGTAGCTTTCTGGAGAACAAGATTAGTCATGGAGCAGATAAAAGAATGCACCGTTAGATTAGAGAGGAAAGCAGGGGGAATAACACTTGATCATGGGGGCAAAAAAGAAGGCAGCTACAGGTCAAAGCGATGGGGGGCGCAGGAGCCGCAGAGGCCTGCAAGCCTGCTGCTTTTTACCCAGAGAGAGAAGGGAGTGGCAGTGGCAGCTGTGAGACACTGGACATGTTGCAGCGTTTGCTTGTGGAAGCAGGCTACCAGAGGACAGAGCAAGGACTGGAATGGTAGCAAGAATCAAAGCTTCTTACGCACCAAGCAAGCCCAAACGACCATCAAATCGACACCCCTTCCCGGTCAGAGCTACAAGAGTACAGGACAGAGAGGCTCACACCAATTGGCAAGAGGGGGAAAAAAAGGAATGAGAGTATTGTGGATGACTGTACTAAGATCACATGGTGATTTCATCAGTTTGAAATGGCCACAGTGACCCAGACGGAGTTCTTGCCTTTTTTTTTCCCATGCCTAATTTTTTTGCAACTTTGCTCTCCATCATCGAAATTGTAAACCTAATTCCTTTCTCGACGGCGGAAGGATCCAGAGGCAACACGGCAAACTTGCAAAAAAAAAAATTAAGGCCATGTTTGGATGGACTAAAGCTAATTATTAGTTGGCTAATGGCTAGAGCTAATTGTTAGTCAGCTAATAATTAGTCCATCTAAAATTAGCCCAGAGCTGTTTGGATACATGGCTAATGATTGGGCTAATTTCTCAGAAAAGTCATGTTTGCCCATCATAACGGACTGGGGAGCGGACGCACGGGTGAGGAAGTGAGGATAAGGCCAACGCGAGGGTATTTCAGACTTTTTCCAACGTGTTACCTGCTATTAGCCCAAATTAGCTCACTCCCACCAACTAATGGACTAATTGTTAGCTGAGGGGTTGGCTAAAAATTAGCCCACTTATTAGTCCTCCTGTTTGGATAGACTAGGACTAATTTTTAGCCAGTTAACAATTAGTCCAGGGATCCAAACATGGCCTAAGCCTGACGACTAGGGGAAAAAATCGCTTTCCCCGTAGACTCATGTGGCTACCAAACTGCCAATCAAATTTTTGACCATGACTGCATGACCTCTCTAAGGCTCTGTTTATTTCAGTTGGGAATTGTAGAAAACAGCTTTTAAAATCTGGATTGTAAAAGCTGAATTGTTAAATAGTGTATTTGGATTACTATTTCTGTTTGTCAAAAGTCTGTGGTACACTGGAACCCTCGATTATAGGTTGAAAAGTCTGTGTGAACAGTAAATGGTAATGGTGGGTAATTTTCACTGAAGTTGGATAGGTATCGTGGTCTTTTGTAAAAAAAAAAAAAGGTGAGAAAAACTCCTCCAAAGTGGATTGCTTCCAGATTAATACAATCTAGATTAAAAGTTTCAGGTTTGTTGACCTTCCAGCTTTTAAAAGCTGCTTTCTATAATCCCAGGGTCTAAGACTTGTCTCTCCTGAGGCAATGCAAAGAGGAGTTGCAACGTGGGGACACCCTTGGGATTTCTTTCCTATTAAGACCAAAGCTTAGCTGCCTGCATGGTGCAGTGGACAATGAATGCATTCCACATTGCTTTGTGATATCGGTAGAAGAAAGGAAAGGCACGAAAACATTTCCTTAAAATAGAACCTTCCCTAATTTAAAGCATTCATTGGTCAGGTAATACGGCCCAGCCACTAGGCTCTGTTTGTCTGCACAACAAAGTTCCCCTCCAATTCCAAACTTGCTGACTCTTTTTACCACCCTAATGTTTGTTACATGCCTGCTTAGATGGCATGATTCAATTGCTAGAGTAGATAAGCTGTACGCAAACACTAGCACTGTGTAAAAAGGCGTCGCGTGCCTATGAAACTGCAAAAGGAGATGAAAACGAGCAACCATTGCTGTAAGAGCACAAAGGCACGCACTACTCTTAACAACTACTGCAGTGACAGAGAGATAAATGTAACAAAAGGAGAAGAGAAAACCAGGCAGGCATGAGCAAAGAGCAAGGATGGAACAAAAGGGAAATGATTTGGTCACAAGTCACAAGCACAAGTCACAAGCCCGCAAGATCCGCATTTTGGGGTGAGAGATTTCTAAAAACGAGAATAGGCAAAAGACATTTCCATACATGTCTGTAAAATCTGCAATTCATTGTTCAATGATTTTGATATGTAATCTAAAGTATTTAAAATTTACAGAGAAATGTAATTGGGGTAAAGTATTTCATTAGATGGAGAGAGAAGCAAATATTCGAGTTTTTTCTGTATTTCTTCTCTCCCTGTAGAAAATTTTGTGCAAGAAAAGCCTGCAAGGCCGGTGTTTTTGTCCCAGGTTTTGGTAACTTTCACCTGGATATTTTCTTTAGCAACCACCATCCAAATTCCTGTCCATTGGATTTGCTTTGAGATCGATGCATGCCCCCCCTGAATTCAAGGTGGGTTGCTATGTTTTGATCGGACGGATGCGTGTTTTGATCGAACGGTCCAAAATTTGGATATTTTTTTTAGACAAAAACACACAGATGATGCCTATACACTTTTGTCCCAGCCAGTCCCACGACTTCTAGCACTGAGTCCACTATCCTGGAAATGCTAGCCTAAACATACTAACCAACACAAAACTATGCAAATTCTTCTTGCTGTGTCCACACTCCACAACTTTGTTAACAGTCTTTCAAGTGTGCTCCACACAAAAAGAAGGAAACAAACAAGTGCTCCATTTCCAAAGGCAGAAAGAGCATAAAACGGAACAACAACCAAATGACCAGCTCATGCAAATTTCACAGAAATTGGTTAAAAATATTATATTTTCCCCCATGCAAACTCAACAAAATCACAAGATTAAATGCACCACACCTGTTTGATTTTCTTCTCCAAACAAGCAGTGGAGTCGTGTGTCCACCAAGGCAGCAGTTAAGTAGTAAAAGCACACTAGCTACCTTGTGTCTTCTCCCAACAATTTCCCACAATAACCCCTTTCCCTTTGAATGTATAGTCTAAATTGGAATAAACAAATCCCTCTAGAATTAACAAGATTATTTACCTTCAACCAGGTTATTAGCAATCAAGAAGGAAAATATTAAGGTGCTGGACTGGAGAGAAAATACCTTGCTGTCGTCGACCTCGGGCGAGACCGGCGGGCTGTCAGAGAGTGAGCCGCCGCCGTTGAGAGGGCCGCTGCTGTGGGAGAGGCGGCCGGAAGTCAGCGGCGACACTTCTTGCTGCTCAGTGAAACAAGAAATCAGTACCTCTCTGCAAAGTGCTGCTAATTGCAGTAACCAAGTGATGAAAATAAGCATCAAACATGCAAGAGGACTTAGAGGAGTAAAGCGGGAAAGGTTGGTGCGATCATTAGTTGGGATTCAGCTGCACACCCCAAAAAGATTATTTTTTTTCTTTGCTTGAGGGAGAAAAGAAAATCTCGTCTTTGGCCGTTTCTTCTTGTCCTGACGTCTTACTCCAGGAGTGCAGGGAAGACAGGGATCAGATGGCATTAAAGAAAGCAAGTACTAATCGGCAAGAGAAAAATGGGATGGGATGTGAAACTAAACCAGACATTTAGTATGCGATTAGAAAATGAATACATAAGAAATGTCAAATCGCGGGGAGGAAGAGCTAAGTCCGGTTGCAAGAAAAAGCATGCCGCTACGAAGGCGTCAAAAGTTTAACAAGATACTCATAGCTACTAAAGAATATGTAATTAAAAAAAGAATTCTTCAACTTAATAGCATGCTAACAGACAGGTGTTGTAAATGCAGTACAGAACAGAGCGGGAGAAACCCAAGTTTTCATGTAGTAGTAACAGACAATGAACTCAACAACCTCCCACCTAAAAAGAATTAAAAAAAAAGAAAGATTTTTTTACTGCAATTGCTACTACGATGGACTCAGAGACAATCTCAATTAAAAAAGACCGAAATTTTCCTTTTTAGAAAAGGAGCCAAGAAACGCACCGATTGCGACATGATCCGGTCCATGATGAGCTGCGAGGTGGCCGCGGAGGCGAAGGAGAAGGAGCTCCCGCAGGCGGCAAAGCTCCCTCCGTCGTCGAGCTCCCCGGCAACGTCCTCGGCGATGATGGGCCCCGCCCCCGGCGCCGGCGCGACGGGCAGCGCGCGGGAGACGTCGACGGCGGACGCGCTCCACGAGCGAGACAAGAACTCCAGCGGGTCCCGCGGCGGCTCCGGCGGCCGGAGCTGGCTGCCCCCTCTGGCGCCCGCCCTGCTCGAGTCGTTCATCGGGGCGGCGCGCGGCCGGCGGTTGCTGCGTGCGCGGCGTGTGTGTGGGCCGTGGGCGCGTAAAGGTGGTGGGAAGAGGAGGTAATGCTGCTCTGAGTGCTTGGCTTTTGGGAAGTGGGTGGTGGTTTTATAGATGTGTGACTGTGCAGACAGGGAGGAAAGCGGTTAACCGTCAAGGTGTTTGAATTAGAGCTATACTAAATTGAATATAAATTGTTCATTTTTTTCGATCTAATGGATCAGATTAACTAGAGTTTACTTATATTACACCTGGTAATAGAGTAGTAAAAACACTCTTAACAAATCAATGGTTAGATGTGATTTCTACTACACACTTTACACTACAAGTATAATCCACCGTAAAATTTCTCTTGAATTAAGGTATTTCATTGAAATGTTTTGAGATTTAGTTTAAAATTTGAACTAAATCTCAAAACCTCTTAAAAAGCTATCACTCATCTAAATAGGGCCTACGTTATAAAGTCGGTTTGTGATTTTTACTAGCTTTTGAAGCATCTTTGGCTCCCTTAGGATAGATTATAGAAGTGTAAATTTTAGATTCTTCAAGGATAGGGTGGGTTATAAGTTTTGATATTGTGTACAAATTTTATTTCTGATTATGGGTGGAGCTTCTGGTGATAGCTTTTGATTTTGTGTGTCTGTTACTGATTATAGAAGCAGAATTTGTATATAAAATTAGAAATTATCACCCACTCATTTATTGAAGAATGCTGATTATGCGCTCTCTCTCTCTCTCCAAATCTGTTACAAGGGGCTACATTCACTACCATTTTTATTTGCGTTGTTTTGACGTGTTTCTCTCTAAGTATGATTGATTACTCATTTTGTGGATTTTTTTTATATTGATAGTTGCTGCAGACAATGACAGGCAACACCGGCACTGAATCGGATAGCGATGTCCCTTGGAGCAAAGTTGATGCGTGGATACAGTGCACGCTGTGTTTATCGTAACATGTACATGCGTTAATAAAATATTTTTTGAAATTTTTTTATTACTTTAAAAAAATTTGTAGGTTTTGTAAAGAAAGATTGGCGAAAACTAATTTCATTTGTGAAAGTTGCTCTAATTTTGGGGGACTCTGGTAAAAGAAGAATTTTTTGTGGAAAAAAAATTAATATGCAATTTCTAGAAGTCTCGAGTGTTTTTTTGAGGGCTTTCACATAACAGCAAACAATATTAGGAAATTTCACGGCGTTTTTTGAAAAAATAAACTAACACGTAATCTCCAAAAGCTAATCGTACTCAAAGGAGTCGCGCCATTACACGTCAAATGATAAAAATCGCAAGGAGTTTTGGGGCCTCCCACGAAGAAATGGATTAATACATAATTTAAAAAGTTTAGGGTGGCTTTTTGTAGAAAGATACACGCTGAAAACAAATTTGGGAAGCTTGTGGGCCAAAAAAAGGAATTTGGAATCTCTTTATTTTTTTTGGCCTTTGGAATCTTTTTGTTTTTTTGGTCTTATTTTGGGATAAATCGGATTTGGATGCAATATTAGGAATTGGGGATAGCTTCCGGAGAAAGAACATGCGAAATCCGGTTCATAATACCGAAAAGAGATTTCGTAGGGGTGTTTTCGCGAAACAGCCGGTGACGCAGAGAGACATGCGTTCTATAAAAAAAATAGACTAATACGTAATCTCGAAAAGACTTTCATAATTCTCAAAAAGCTGTTCGTAATTTTGAGGAGCATGTTCACAAGAAATGGACAGATACACACACAATTTAAGAAAGCCTTGTAATATTCATGGGCCTCACTGTGAGGGAAAATAAATATCCAGATTTTTTAGGGGTCTCTCCGCAAGGGAAAACAAATTTCGAAAGTTTGGAGGGTCTCCCGCAAAAAACCAAACTAATATGTAATTTCGGGAAAACTCGGGTGCCTTTTCGCAAAAATACGTCACGTGTCGGCGGGGCAAAATCACGCAGCCGACGCGCGAGCATACTGGCGAGGCTCGAAGGTGCTACCGTTAGCTTGAGCGAAGTATGTTACCACCGCATCGCGTGACCGTTGCTGTCAAGCAAGCCTGATAAAATAGATAAACCATATAACCGGTTGAGCAAATCGGACGACGCGGCCGCATGAGAAGCAACCACGTCACTCAAAATCGACTTGGATAGCGTGAGCTCGTTGGAAACCATGGGGCTTAACATACTAGGTCTAAACCATAGTTCAACCGGAGGCTATCAGCTCAATAGTGTGAATTAATTAGTATGGCACGGGTTTTGCTGACTGGGATTATCGACTGTTGGATTAATGATAAGACGACAATGCTATGTTTGTTGGAGACGATGAGAGGCAAATGTAACTGATGCATTCCATTTATGAGGGAGGTATTGGTTGGTGGCGATGAACCGGTAGACAAGGTGGAGCGACAGTGAGGGGCTGGAGGCGTATTAACGTATTTCGTGTTTAGTAGCAAAGATGTAGGTGGCGCCGCTAGGAACTCAAGCAGGTTAGAGGCAATCGAAGAGGCTACACGCCTAGTTCGAAGATAGTCTCAGACGGTACTCAATAAAACCTCACCGATGAGACTCTTAGAACAAGTAGTTTACTATAAATATGCGTATATCAATTTTATCGAAAGAGTGACAAAGGAGGAGAGATAAGAGAATCTGCTCTTATTTAGTGGCCGGCATCGCAAAAGAAATAAAATAGAATAGAATAGTTATATACAATAGAGAAAAGATAGTTATTGCACAGCATTTAGAGACAACCTTTAAAAATAGTTACTTTATTGCTTACTTTAGATGGGACAGGGATCACATGCAGTTACAATAGCAACTGCAACTTAAGCAGTTGCGTGCGAGCCGTTGGATCGAAAAGGGACGTTTCATATCGATCCGAAGTATTGTAGCAAAAATACTATAACGAAAATACTGTAGCAAACAGATTTGGCTGATCCGGGTCGTTCGGTCGCTCGATCGGACGGCTCACACCACACGCAACTGCTTAAATTGCAGTTGCTATTGTAAGCTGCAAATGATTCCTTCCTTTAGATGACATAGATGAGAAATAAAGTAAGAAGCTTAAGCTTTATTATTGTCTTTGCACTTATATTTAGACTAAATACAACTTGTCTGATCTTACTATGTCCGTAGCATTTCAAACCATTGAGCTTCGTGTCACGTCGTAGAAAAAGCTATTTTCCACGACAATTTAGTAGTGAAAGACCGTTGGTTTTTATTGCGAGTAGCATCATGTGTCAACCTAGCAGTTTTTAAAAGCTCATGTTAATTACCCTTCATTACCAAATTACAGGTAAGGGCTCCACATCCCGTGGAATTATTTCTTAAAAGAACAGTACACTCTTATCTTACTCACCAGGTGTGATAATGTCACAGTATGTGTGCCCCATTAATTTGTTGTCTTGTTTGTTTAGATCCCATGCCCTTTATGGATGGGCCTTATCTGCTTTAGTTTTTGTCTTCTCTTTTTCCTAAATGATAAAAAACTAGTTAAGTGACTGTGGCGTGCGTTGTAATGAAAAAATATATATATTTAGAAAATAATAAAATCATGTCACATTTACAAAAAAAAAAAATTTGTGCTCTTGTATTGTCACTGAGATGGAGAAGCGAGTAATGGACTGCCCAGAGATGATTGGGGTGTGAGCGAAAAGAGAAAAATGCAGTTAACTAATTATAGAGGAGGCCAACTCGTATTTATATATTTGATAAAAAAATACAGAAAAATTGCTCCTTTTTTCTTCTTTTACCTCCCATGGTATGGTTGTGTGGACGCAAAGTGTTTAATGTACTAGGTCCCCTTTTCTTTTCTTTTTTACAAAACTAGTTCCACTGCAAAATAGTTTTAAAAATAGTCTCCTGATCAATTCCTACCACGCTTGGCTAAGCGTGCCCCCACGCACCCTTGCCTACTGCCCACGTGTGCTTACCCGCAATCGCTCGCTGCCCTGGGTGCCTGCCCGCGTGCCGTGCTTGCCGTCCGTAGAAGTTTTTACTTTTGCGCTCTCTGGTATGATAGAAGGTGAGCCAGGAGGCTATTTTTGAAACTTATTTCGTAAAGAGCTAATTTGATAAACAAAAAACCGATGAAGCTAGTACATTGAAACGTTCTGTGCGCGCTAGCGGTGAACACTAGCTAGGCTCCACACTTGACATACATCTGCAGTTGGATGTTTGTACAACAACGACGTGTTTGGTCAGATAGATAATACAAACTGATTGTTCAGATATGTGTTTGGTCAGATTGTGAAATCATGTGATGAAAAATTGGTTAAATGATGAATTTGGTATTGCAAAGTGGTTGTTCTCATGGCATGTGTGGTGCATGTGCATGTGCTGTTTCAGATGATTATTTGATATGCTTGTCATAGCATGGTAATTATTTTGCTTGATGCAATGCGCTCGTGTGAGTGGTTGCATGGATTGATCTTGAGTCAAGTCGTGGACTTGTGTTCGTACACGGTTGTGTGTTTGTTCATGTGCAAGTGTTGCTTGAGGTCGAACGTGGTCGGTGACGGGACCGGAACTAGGTTCATGGAGGAACTGAGGTTCGGGACTAGGTTCAGGGAGGAATCGAGGTCTTGGTGGTCGAGGATGTCATGCGGGGCGTTCGGACTAGAGAACGGTGCACGTGGTTGCTAGTGAGTCATGTGAGTACGGCAGGTGGGCCGTACGCGTGCAGTTGTATTCGTTTTGAGGTAGTTTGCATGTATTGGGCCATGTTGGGCCAAGTAGATATGCATGCGAACTCTTCTAGGGTTTTCTTATAAATAGGGGGAGGTGTCCCCTGTTTATTTTGTGCTAAGGAATTTAGGGTTTGTACTCTTTTGTTTGGAGTACTGTAACCATACTAGACAAAAGAAATAAAAAGTATTTTTCTTCAAAGCCGTAGAGGCGGACGGAGAAAAATAGAAGTGCTGGGAGGCAGCGGCGTCGCACCAGAGGGAAAGAGGAAGGTTCAGCAGCGGCGTACTGGAAATTCGACGGCTACCTTGTCTCGGTCTGGTCCGTGGTTAGCAGCGAGGTATTAGCGAATATCTTGCGCGGCGAGGACGGACTGGTCGCTGGGAACCACGTATGTACGCAGGAGAGAGACGTGGCCGTTGTGATGCATTTACTCTTCAATCTGCCGTGACGTTTTCCTTGTTGCCTTGCCCTAACGTGATTGCATAGCAATAGAAAAGTTTTGTTGCTTTGCTCCCGACGGCATAGCAATAGAAAAGCTTTTTCTTGTTGCTTTGCTCCTGACGTGATTGCATAGCAATAGAAAGGCTTTCTGTGCAGGTATGAATTCAAGGTAATTCTTCTCTTACGTAGCTTCAACCAAAACGTACTAATTAATCTCAACACTAGCAAGGTTTTTATAACTAGATTGATTCATTGTTTTGCCATCATAATTTTGATTTGATCTATTCTAAACCTTTCTAGGGCATCAAGTAATTGATCTAAAAAGTTTGATTGGTTAATTCCTCATAGATTTTGTTTAATCACAAAATTAGGGTTTAATCAATTCGCGTCACTTTTGGAACAGTCAACTTGCGAAGCTTATAACTTTTGATCCGTAGATCCGATTGAGTTGATTCTTGTTGGGTTAGTTTCTAAATTGAATCTAGTTTCTTCAGTTAAAATTTCACATCAATCCGACGGCTAGATTTTCGGGAATCCATGTTAGATCTATTTTCGGTATAGTCTATCACAGCAAGATTGCGAAGCTTATAACTTTTGATCCGTAAGTCCGATCAAGCTGATTCTTTTTTTGTTAGATGCGTATTGGAGTCTAGTTTCTTGTGTTAAAATTTCAGATCAATCCGACCGCTGGATCTCCAGGAATTCACGATTTACGGACCGCATATCAATCTGTTTTGTTGATTACGAAGTGATTATTTAATTCCGAATTGGGGTGAATTTTTAGTAGACCAAAAATTTGATTTTAGCTTCCGCGCAATCATTCACCCCCCCTCTGATTGCTATATTAGTATATATCGATCCTACACAGATATATATATATAGTAAAAAAAAACAGGTGAAATGTATATGCTTTGAGCTAGAGCAATTGGTGAACAAATTGATCCAGAACCCAATTCTAAAAGTTTCTGAGTTAATTACACGCTCAAACAAGTTAGAAGGTTTGATGAACCGAGCAAATTAATGCTGTCGCCACTCGAGACAATTGTGGTGTCATGAGTTTGGGTGCCGTACGTGTATTATCACATTTGCGTGTTCGATATTGCTACACCAACTCCAGTTGGCAAAGATTTACAATCACTTCAAGATCACACCAACCAAATTAATTAATTAATTAACCACCCAAACACCAACTGTCGATCGAATGCTAACTGCTAAGACATTAAATTAGGGCACCCGTTTTGATTAGATCAACAGAAGTGGAGCTACTTCAAGACAATTTATTTATTGGTTTCTCTGTTCCTCTACGCGATATGCACGCAGGCAGGATCAACGATTATCCCCCCTAAAAAAATGAAAGAAAAGGAAAAAAGGCTCAAAATTTTGTTCTATATCTTATGAGAATTAAAAATGCTACAAAAAAAAATCTATAAAAATCCTGTGAAATTCCTGCTTACCGGATGGGGAGCTACTATGGTACGGTCTCACACTGAGAACCATTCCCAGGACCAGTTTGTACGTACACCCTACATACTTGGCCTCCCTCTTCTCCAGTGTCTGCCTGCTGCTACTGCAATTTCAGCCTAGCCCGGGTCACTGTCTGTAGGTCCCACCAG
The DNA here is from genome assembly GCA_036346355.1 of Rhipidocladum racemiflorum. NCBI lineage: Eukaryota > Viridiplantae > Streptophyta > Magnoliopsida > Poales > Poaceae > Rhipidocladum > Rhipidocladum racemiflorum. Next base: position 17,330,815 of record CM070574.1, on the reverse strand, counting down.
AAGCACACTGTACTGCACATGGCTCGTTTATTAACCTCCATGTACAAAAATCGCTAACAAAACCGGCCACCCAAAAGGTTCAGCTTGCTTATCGGTTTTTCGAGAAAATTGATCGATTTTCGCTTAATTTTTACTGTATACCGGTACTGCCAGGGCCTTGTTTTTCAATTCGAAAACGGTATAGTTAAACTGTTTGAGAGGTGGCCAATGGCAGCAAGAACAAAAAGAGCGGCAGCAAATCCGCAACCAGAGACAAATTTCGCTTTGTTGCCTTGATGGTCTCCGTCACGTTGAGCAGTACGATTCTTGACTCCTGACAGGCTTCACTAATTCAGAAACGCTGCGGTGCCTGAATTTGTCCAACCCCCCCAAGAGGAACTGTGCTCAAGGCTGGTATCGGCATGTTTAATTAGTGATTTAATTAATTATTCACTAACATACACAATAGAACTAGAAAATCCAAAAGCGGTAGTGCACTGTTCAGTAATTCTCTGCTGTTGACTACCGAGTACTCCATGGCAACTTGGCAAGCACACGAAGAATCAATAAATAAATGAAGAAATACTACGAACGCAGGTAGATACAGGCAGTTGACAATTGGCACGTACGCATTAGTACATGTCCTACCACGGTAGCACTACAACATCAGAGATGGATGAGACAGGCGCAGGCAGTGGTTACTATGCATGCAGTGCAGTGCAGCAGCAACAAAAGGGGGAGGAAAAGAGGCGAGCAGAGGAACCAGCAAGTGCAGTCGCATTCATGTCCTGATACAAAGCTAGCTAGCTAGCTCGGCTATGTCCAGCTCCAGCCCATGCATGGGGCAGACCCCCATGCATCTGCAACGCAGTGCTACGGAACCAGATCGAACCTGGTAGGTTGGTCTACTAACTCTACAGTTCTACCAGGACCTTGCATTGATCAGCATGAACCATGAAGAGGCGAGGTACTGCTGATCCTACAAGCTGCAGTGCTGAACTGCAATAATGCGATGTAAGAATTAAGATGCAGGGCTGAGATGAGCTGGGCTAGTGATCAGTGGTGCCATTGGGGTCTCGATCACCTTGCAGCGCGGCCGCGGGAGGCCATCCGCTCCATGCTTTGGAGGACACCATCATTGATCCTACCTCCAAAATTCCATCCATCCATCTCAATTGTCAATTCCAACCCTTTTTAACCTCTCAAATCCATCTCACATTCCCCTTTCTGCCACTCACGCCCATCCATCGGTATCATGGAGTCCGGTAAAAACCGGGGAATTAACCAACAACCTACTTACACAAAGCTGTATCAACGGTCCAGATTCCAATCATTGCTGCGTCGTCGACACAGATCCTCCAAGTCAGTGTACGTAATACTACGTACTACCATGCATTGCGCCATGGTTTGCTCCATCAATTAGCATCAAGGCATCTTTCGGACACGTACGTTACGTACCTAGTGCTCCGTGTGCAAACTAAACTCTTACAGCGGAAGAGATGCCACGTCACCAGTTTTGCAGAAAGATCTCTCGCGAAATTCGAAATTAGGCCCAGACCCTCCCAACGGAAATTTCACACAAATAGGCCCTTGTGTTTCCACTAATTCGATGCACGTCCGAACCAAAACAAAGGTTGAGGTTTCGAAAAATGCATCCGAGCTACGGTCAGCACCCTTTTGCCAAAAACCCCTGTGATTCTGGAAAATTATGTCTCCTAAAGAAAAAAAAAACTGGTATCTTCTTCTCATTCGCCGAGGCCCATAAATCTCCCGATGCCTTCTTCGCATTCCCCGTTTCTACGAAAAAACCCCACGAATTCTAAAATAATTATTATCTCAATTTCCCTTAGATTTTTCTATGTTTCGCCATACAAAACATGACATCCACCGTCGAGGTTGTTTTTACCATCTAACCACTCTATCGTAATTCATCCGACGCAGCGCAGCGTACGGATCTACTTAGTAAACGTGAGGTGAGCAAACTCGTTGAACCAGTGAACTCATAGTACTCAAGATGATGTTTATCATATGTAGGTCGTTGATTGGTTAACCTAATCCCGACCAGACATACATGCAGCCGACTTCAGCTATTGCATGCACGCCAACGCTAGCATCAAGGCATCTTTTGAAGCTCCCAAAATTCCGAAAATACCCAATGTGCCCTCAAACCCTCCTCCGGCCCTTTTCTGTTTTCATTTCCTTTTCGTTTTTCATTTGCTTACCGTTTTTGGTTTCGTTTTTCGCGCTAAATCCGACGTTCACGCCGTACCCGGAGCATGAGCAGTTTTCAGAACAGGAGCCAGACCAGACAGGAGCAGAGTACGACTACGTTGACTACGACCTAGCCGATCCCGCCTCGCAGCAAGGCAAGCCGCACGTCTTTGATCATGTGGAACCCAATTTGCCATGATATTATAGTATTTAATTTCTACTGCATTACTTTGAACTGCATGTTGTTATACTGAAAATCGTTAGTTTAGAATGACATGCAACTTAGCTATACTCAGTTTCGCGATTAGCCTCAATGAACCCTATTTACCTTGAATAACCCTAGTCAATAATTTCAACAACAACAGAAATCAGATATGAAAAAAAAAATTGAGCCAAGACCTTTAAGCACTCTCAAGCTACTAGTCAACTATCCCCCTTGATAGTATGGCTCCTACACTAATATCCTGATCTTTTTTCTCAAAAACTCCGAGATCGGTAGAAACTATGAAAAATGATCCTTGAATCTTTTTATACCTTTGCCTAGAAAATCTCATCCTTATACGCTCAACTCCATGGACCAACCTAATTTCATCAACTCAACAAAGATCGTTAGTTCACAAAACATGATTGTCATTCATTACTAAAACCCAAAAAGAAATTAGGAGCCTAGATACTTCACTATGTCATTATGTGAATGCCTATTTTTGCACTTGTTAGATTGATATGAGAGTAGTACTGAAATGAAAGATTATTTATTAACATATTAGTGCTAAATGACTACTTTACAACTTGCAATTGTTTAAAATATAGCAAAGGTTATGTTAAAATTTTTGCATATTTAGGAAAGATCATGCTTGCATTTTTTTCGTGTTTTCAATTTTTTTTCACATTTATTAATTTTCCTTTTTTTGGGTCTTTAATGGCTTTTTTTTTTTTACTAATTTTACAATATTTTTTTAGCAATTTCCCCTTTCCTCCTTTCCCCCATTTTTCCAACTGTCCGGAGGTTTTCGGCAAAAAAACGTTTGAATTTCGCTCCAAACCGAGCGGTTTTTGTCCATTTTCCACGAAAATCACTCGCCACCATATTTCAAATTGGTTCGCCTTTTTGAATCGTTTGATTTTTCATGATTTTCAAACGATTTTTTACAATTTTCGATATCACCGGAACCTTGAAACCGTAGTTCAAAACGGTTTTCTGAACCTGGTGTGCAACCAAGGTTTCAAATTTTGTTTTCAGTATATATCTTGGAGATGGCCGAAATCCAAAATTTCAGCGAGATCTCAGAATTTTAGACAAATTTCAAACAAAATTCAAAAACCAAATTTCAAATCCGTTTTTTTTTTCAACCGGGATTTCTAAGAATTCGGCCTAAATCACCAAGATATCGGTCAACTTGAAACGGCCAAAAAAGGTCGAAAACACATCAAAAAATTTTGAAATATTTTATGGATGATTCTAATGTATTACTAATGTTACCAAAAAATTTTGAGAGGTTGATTAAGTCTGAGGAATTTAAAAAAATTATGATAGTGCTAATGTCATGATAAAAGCCTTATGTTTGTTTTTTTTTATTTTTCAAATGTAACAAATGTAGTTTAAGTTATTTGAAAAGTTTTTTATACATGTGAAATTTCTAAGATTCTGTACGTAGGAAATTTTTTTCTAATCCATCTCTCTCATTCTTTTTTTTACAAACAGAGAGTACTTTTTTTAGCATTGACTTGTCAGTAGTCAGCACTCGTCTTGTTTCTAGCGAGAGTTTAGCATGTGAGAACATGCACACCAATAGAATATGTCCTAAATTAGATCATCACATTATCCTTGCACATTATCACCGTGGAAAAAATGGTATAACAAAGACACTCAGATTAAAGTACTGGAACAAACACACTTCTAAACTAGAAAACTAATAGCATCACAAATTGGATCAAGCATATCATGTTTCTGATATATTTAGATATCCTATTCCGCCCTCTGTTGTCCATAATGGCACTGAACTGATTCCCCTCCAATAAGCTTCTCCAAGGCATCTGATGGGAGGCCAATCCTCTTGAGTGTCTTCTCCCAAACTAGCTCGATGTTTCAAGGTTATGCGCTTTTTCAGAGGCATTCATTGGATTACAGGCGTATGAAATGCAAGCATAAACAAGCGAGTCTTCAGACTTCAACACTTCACAGTATACTGGAACTCGGGGGTCAGAAGCTGCAAATAATGTACTTCTTAAACCTGCATTAGATCAGAAATGAAAGATTGTGTATATCAGAAGATGTAGAAATTGTTAACTGATAGAAGGGCAACAGACAAAAGTTTCAGAAGTTCACCTTCTTGAGCATCAAATATGAAGTAGGGAATCAAACGATATGCAGCTATCACAACCTTAGAGAGGTCCCTTGCCTGTGTCATGTGATGCACATTCAATCAACAAACAAAAGAAAATCATAATGAGCTAATAAATTGTATTGCAATGAATCGCGGTTGATCAGGATGATCAATAGATATTCTAACTCATAATAGATGCAAAAACCGATTTTTCACACAACATATGCGCGCACCTCGAATTGAACCGATCGAAAAATGGTCCAAATACGTCAAAAAATTTTAAATTTTTTTCGTAGATGGTTTGACCCCAAATCCAATCAAATCCCGCCAACAAAAATCGAAATCCGGCCGAAATGATCGAGATCTCGCCGAGATTTATACGGTACTGTAACATTTTCTTTTTTTTATTCGAGATTTACAATTTCGAAGGAGTCCGAAATCCGAAATTTCGCCGGAATTTTAAACCTTGTGTGCAACGCGCCAACACCACGGGTTCATGCGACCTCGCCCAATTCCGCCGTGTAATTGCTGCCTCCGCATCGGACGAGCCCAGGGTTTCAATGCGCCTCGGCACGCACTGTTGCTAGCTAGGCTACGGAACTACGGAAGTGTGTAATTAAAGTGCTTCGTTTCTGATCAGATGGCTCGGCGCAAGAGAAGAATGCGCTTGCAAATTGCAACTCCTTGCGTTGTGCATAGGATCCCATGCCCGGATCCTATCATCCTAGCCAGCAGAGCTAGATGCTAGCAATAGCTATAGCTGGGGATCGATAGGCTAAACTAAAGGAAAATAAAACACAAGGAGGATATATAAGCCGGCCGGCTTAATACATGATCTGATGAGCTGAGAGAAGGAAAAGGAAAAAGCGTGCCATGGCATCAGTAGACGCAGACTGATGGATGGAGGTGGATGGCGAGTGGTTGTGGTCGAGAGAGAGGCTAGCACGAGCACGAGAATACAAGACGGATTTGAGAGGAAGGAGATGGATGCATGCGATGGAGTTATGTCCAGTGCACGCGGACTGCAAAGCTAGCCACAGTAGGGAGTGGAGGGGCCTGTACGATGGAGGGCATGGGCCACAGGCTCGTGGCCCGTAAGGAGGCTAGTACGATGCCAGGTCCCGGCCGTCCATGCATGGCGGCGACGCCCGAGAAAGCAGCAGCGAGGAGTGCAGCTAAAGCTAGCCAGCCAGCTCCCTCGATCGGCTGCAGCTCTGCCCTGTCATCTCCTGTAGCCTGTAGGTAGGAAAGGAGATCACCGGAGCATTATATGCTCCAACATCAAAAGAAACTATGGCCCGGCCGATGGGAGTGAGATGCGGCTGGCCCGGAGCGCGCGGCTGTGGCCGTGGCTCAGCTCCCGGGCCATGCAAATTCGTGCAGGCATAGCTTGCCTTTCGACCATGCACGTAATACTACCCAGCTATATTACCGGAAGGATTCCGGCTTCCTCAGCCCCCCACGTCACCCCACCCTCTCTCTCTCCCATTCTTGCAAAAACAACCTCCGGTTCTTTGAAATTACGGATAGGTCCTTTGTAATTTTCTGTGAGTGTAGAATATTTTTCCCCGTTCGCGTTTAGGTCCTCCGTTCGCCGTTTTACACAAAGAACCTCCCATTAATACGAATTGCGAACTAGCCCTTTCCTACTTATTCAAAATCTGGAAGGATTCCTCACCTCCCCCACCCCACCCTCTCTCTCTCCCATTCTTGCAAAAACAACCTCCTGGTTCTTTGAAATTACTGATAGGTCCTTTGTAATTTTCTCAGAGTGTAGAATATTTTTCCCGTTCGCGTTTAGGTCCTCCGTTCGCTTTTACACAAAGAACCTCCCATTAATACAATTGCGAACTAGCCCTTTCCTACTTATTCAAATAGCGAACAAGTCCAAAATTATAACAAATTGGTCCCTAGACTTTTCGCTCGTGTCCTTTCTCCGCTTTCTCCGAAAAAATGTTTTCGTGCTCCGCTTGCTCCTGAGCATAGGAAAAATGTTTTGCGGGTCCGCTTTTTCTCCAAAAAAAAAACAAAAATATTTTCCGTTCACGCTGACGCCGCTTTTCCCGAAAAAATATTTTCGTGCTCCGCTTGCTCTCTCGGAGCATGGGAAAAATGTTTCGTGGTCCTGCTTTTTTCTCCGAAAAAAAACAAAATTTTTTTCCGTTCACGCGGTCGCGTTTTCCCGGAAAAATACTTTCGTGGTCCGTTTGCTCTCCGGAGCATGGGAAAAATGTTTTCGTGATCTATTTTTTCTCCGAAAAAAATATATTTTCCATTCACGCGCGCGGCGAAATATTTTCGTGATCCGTTTGCTCTCCGGAGCATGGGAAAAATGTTTCCGTGGTTTGTTTTTTCTCCGAAAAAAAAACAAAATTTTTTTTCCATTCACGTGCGCGGCGTTTTTCCCGGAAAAAATACTTTCGTGGTCCGTTTGCTCTCCGGAGCATGGGAAAAAATGTTTTCGTGATCTGTTTTTTCTCCGAAAAAAAATATATTTTCCATTCACGCGCGCGGCGTGCGCCGCGCTTGCGTTTCTAGTTTGTAAATGCAAACGCTGTAAACCTTTCGCTCGCCGCTAAACGACGCAAGTACGTACGTACCACGCACCTGGCATACCGCCTACGTAACGGACGTACGTGCGTCCTTCAAGATGGGCTTAAATACGTACGACGCCAAGGCCTTGCAGATAAAAGGCAACGGGCTGTCTTGCGTGCCTTATTGACATTCGATGGCCCAACTAGTGCTTCGTCTCTCTCAACCTCAGCAAGAACTAGGCTAATCTCTTCTCGAAAAAAGAACTAGCTCTAATCTCTTCTCAACCTCATCAATGCATGCATCAACCACAACTACGACCTACATGTCTTGCTTTTGCAACATGGTGTGATCACAGGAAAATTTCCATTCACCTCTAGCCCTTCACAGAAGTAGTCCTTTTCCAAAGGAAATTGAGGAGTGTCTACTCGCTCCAAACGCTCCAGAAGTGATACGAAACTCGGGAGAGACATGTCATACACCACATGAATTAAGTAGCATGAAAAGTTAGAAACTGCAGTATAATTTGAATTCACAGCATCATGCATGTTTCTCATTATTAATTGACAGATCAAGTGCAAAGACACGGCGGAATGAGAGAAGGTAATTAGCAACAAGAAGCTCTCATGTCTTGCTATAAATTTCTCACACAATGGCAGAGTTATGCAGGTTAATGCCATAGAGTGGTGTAATTAGCAGTAGAATGCCATAAGAGTGGAGTATGTAGGTTAAGTGATGCATCCAGCCGATTATCTAGCTACCTACTAGATTACTGTCCTCTTTTAGTGTTCTCTCTCATTCGAGGCCTTTTCCTCCACCTCAGTGCTGTCCACGGCTCTTTAATTTGCTGGTATGATTTTGCACACCACACCGGGCTCTTTTACCGTACACTAGATTCAATATGCATGAACCGGAACAACGAAACACCATTACTTAAATACATCTACATCAAGAGTTGACACACTTCCTTTTGAGTTAGCTGACCTAACAATACCCCTTTCTTGTGTCTCAAACCAATAATAATCGTCATTTCTTACCAAAGATATCCCTTTGTGTAGCTTTCCCCAAGATTTTACCCGAATGAGCCACGCTACATTTATTTATGACCCACCTTAACAGCCGAGACTGTAAAGTCCTACGAGAAACAGCGAAAGTATCTCATGCCATGAGAGATCCAGTATCTCAGCCTAGGTAGCACAGGGGAAGTATTCTCAACCGTGGAGCGTTCGATCGAACGGTCAATGATGGCGCAGCGACTGCTACCTTGCGGATCGTTTTGGCAGGATCCTACCCGAACGTGGGCTCTGGGCGTCACGAGTCTTTTCACGGGCAGAAAACGGTGAAAAGGGGCCAAGAAATTTGGGCCGCGCTGAGCAAGCCTGTGAGAGCGTGAATCTCGGAATCCTTAGCTTTTGTACCCCATCACCAACTTTTTTTTCCTTTCAAATACGGTCCTTTACAGGATAAATATGTAAAATTGATTTCCCAGCAACTACGAAAGACGCGGTCGATGACACATATCACATGTCATGGTCGTAGATTTTGGTACCCTTTTCGAGTAGGTGCCGAGCATAGAGAGCTCGGTGGTAGGAGGCCTTTCGAGCTGAGGGCATGGTTTACAAAACCGAATAGCCAAAATCGGTTCGATTTTCGGGGCACGGTTTTTGCGAAAAACCGTAAAAAATCGAAAAGTTGAAAAATCCAAAAAAATTGAAATTTTTTGAAATCCGTTCGGTTTTTCACGGTAAACCGCTCGGTTTTTATGAAAAACCGCTAGGATTTCACGAAAAACTAACCCAACCTCTTCGAAAAACGGTTTTCAGCGGTTTTACGCGAAAAACCACGGTTTTTCACGAAAAACTGGATATACAAATTTTTTCAATTTTTTTTAAATTAGACCGGTTTACCGAGCGATTTTGCATCTCGAACCGCAGCGGTACGTTCGAAAAACCGCGGTTTTCGGCGGTTTTGTGAACCATGGCTAAGGGAGCGCGGCATCGAGATGGGCCCGTCACTACTACCATGGGCTGGCGGCTTGTCGTGGGTCTGAAAAGCTACCGAGCTCCATGTTGTCACCTACCCTACATTCCACGGCTAAAGAAGAGGCTATTTTTGTAAATTTATTTAAAAGAAGCTAGATTTGCAAAAAAAAATTTATAACGGGCTATAAAAGAATTCAGAATCTCGACCTAGGTTCGTGGCGTCGTCTGAAACTACTAGAAAATTCCCAAACCGACAACACAATGTGACCACGGTAGCAAAAAATGTTCTGAATGCTCAACTGTACATGTTATTATGCGTGTTAATTTATTGTTCCTTAACAACCTTTGTGGAGTGTAGAAATTTGTGAAATATTGTTTTCATGTGTGTCCCACAGGATCTTCACACTCTTTATTTATAGCACCGATCTCAATCGTATTACAATCAAACTCTATCTATAATTTATCTCTAACTCTGAATTCTATCCTAATACGCTTCGAGTCGCACACGACTTGTCTTTATCTCCAACACTTCCCCTCAAGATGGGTATAAGATACAATCATGATAATCTTGTTACATAATACAATACTTCCACTCAAGACAACTATTTTTACCGAACCGCCAACACAATGACGAATACTACTACCATGGCGTCTACATCTGCCCATCAAGAATTGTCAAAGATTTTATAGCAGCATCATAGTCCCAACAATCAAACGAATGACTTAAAAAATTCCAGACCACACTGCATAGCATAATCCATCATAGAGAAATAAGGCATCAGAAGAAAGAAAGTAAGAGGTAGGGTTTAGAAAGATCTAACCGAGTTGGCCAAGCAAAATTAGGAGGGGATCTGGAAGCAACGGCTATGGCTGCGCCCAGTAGGCGGCTAGCTGGCTCGGGGGCGAAACCGGCGAAGCCAAGGGCAAGGCCGATACCTGGCGCAGTCGAGCCAGATCCAAGAACCAACAGGTAGCGCATGGACGCCGGGAGCAAGTCGGGGAAACGACAACCGAGCGGAAGAATAACTTGACCTGGGTCAACCATGGAAGCTGGAAATTGAGGAGTTAACCCTAGAACGCGGCAGCTAGGGCAGAAGCCATTGGCCGGGTGCGGGAGAGATAGGGGGGAAGTAGAGCCCAAGCGGCGGTGGTGAGGTCGGGAATCGGCTGGGGAGGCACCGGCGTAGGGCGACCGATTTAGGGGAGAAGCCAGGAAATCGCCCAGATTGGGGGAGGAGCAGAAGGAACAGGAAGATTTGGGGAAAGTTTTGAGGAAGACGCTAGAAGGGTGAAGTATCTAGTCGGCCGAAGAAATGAGGGAGAGAAAAGAAATAAGGAAAAAAAGATATATATGTATATATATATATATATGTATATATATATATATATATATATATATATATATATGTATATATATAATACATGTCCCTAGAAAAATGAGTATTCCAATTGTGCAAGGATTTTGGTTGAACTAAAACTAATAAATAAATATGCATGCTTACATAATTATAGCCCCTATAAGGGTAAATATACATATAGAACTTGTTTCGAATAATCCATAGATGTAAGACCATTTAATACTAATAGGATGGGTTAAACTCAACTACGTGTTCAGTTAGCTCATGACTAACATATATATGCTTTCATTTGATAAATAAAACATTAACAATAGACCTTAATACCTGTAAGATCATCTTTAGGATACCTTCTAAGACAGTTTACCCTGTTCGATATAAATATTCCTATTATATCCTGCCTTGCATCTGAATCCTATTTAAAACATAACCATGCAAGAGATAAACCCTAAGGATTGTAGTAACGATGCATGTACTTAAGCTTAACCCTGCAATTTATAGCTACTCTCACTCCTGCTGTTTCATGCACTAATCAATATTAAGTACAAACAATTTCACACCCTGAAAATGAATTATAGTATATTAAATCTTACAATCTTAGCTTCCTGAACTCGTAAAATAAAATAAAATAAATCATAAAGAATAGGTATCGTGTGCAATGCGACCCCTAAAACCGTTAATCAATAATAGGAGACTATAGCATGAAAGTAACTCACTTACCTGCTTGTTTTATGTAATGATTTATATTTGATTTTTCCATCTGATTTCCTTTTGCCCTTATTGAAAGTGCTATTTGCTATCTTTTCCATTATACGACGTATAGAATCCGATGTCTCGGACTTCGTCGTCGACAACTTCGGGAATCCAACTTCGACTCCTTCGCTGAAAACAACGGATAGCAAGGCAAGCACTCATGTAGATCCTATTTTTCCTTTAACAAGAAGAATTAAAATAAAATTTGCATGCATATGCTATATTTTGTATACACTGCTATATTATGGGAAGAATGGTAGATATAAGCTTCATTGATGGCTTTCCTTAATCAGTAGTGATAGATGAAACCCCAGATTAATGATGGACACACAAAATGGGTATATTCGATTATTACTTGCATATGTTTAGCCCTGCTTTAGATTGGGAAAACGAACAACGGGTTATACTGTTCGCAATGAAACTAAAATTTTGGACATGTTGAACTTTAATCTTGAACCTGATGGAACATTGTGGATTTTTGATATTATATTCTTTCTAAAAATAAAACTATGATTTCGACGTGGGTGATTATTGGCAATAGCCGGATGTACATGTTTTAACGTGTACGTAGCTAGGGTGGAGTTATTGCCCATGTCACTTTAAGGACCGAACGTAGTGTTGCATGATCCAAGTATAACCGTACATCCACAAGTACTGGACTGGGACAGTATTAACTTATTAAATTATTTGGAAATTAGCTTTGCACATTGGTGGGCAGTTGTAGCACGGGCATTTCGGATATAGGTTTGCTCGAGAGAGGTGTCATCACCGAGGTGTTGGCATCTGCCGTTGTAACGGTGTACGCCTGGCTACGAATTTGGGGCTGTTGTTATTCCTGGTGGGACTTTGACTCCGGAATGATTTTACTTTTTAGCTTCCATCATAGTCAGGAGCAACGTCATTGGGCTAGTGCAAAGTTAAGGTTCAAATAATCGAACGGTTTCGTTATGAACTCTCTGGCGGCACACCAAAGGAAGTGTGCCAAATGCGCTTGCCACAAAGGGAGAACATATCTTGTGGGTAAAGCTGTACAACTCTGCAGAGTCTAAAACTATTCGAATAGCCGTGCCCACGGTCATGGACGACTTGGCGAACTGACACTAGTTGTTTTTATAAAATGTTTTGGTGAGCTTACCTTTACAGATGATTCAATACTTGACATTACGTTGGCAAGGTTGAATTCAGTTGTTGTGCCCTGTGTGGACAAAAGTTTATTCTTCAGAAAATATTTCACATGGTGGGAACGGACGTTTTATCACTCACGAAGGGCTGTGGGTATTTTATTACATTTCACTCACGAAGGGATGTGAGTTATCTATCTTTTCTTACTTATTACTTTTATGTATACATACTTGTTACTTTACTTATTTATTTACTTTTACAATTTTCGCTTTCACTCTATTATTCAGTATTTATATTTCAATTTGGCTCCAAGCAAAGAATAACCGTAGAAGCTTTACTTTAGGTTCAGCCTGCATTTTAAACACACAACTCAAGTCTTGCTGAGTACGAAATGTACTCACCCTTGCTATCATTATTGATTTTAGGTGAAGATGCAGGTATCCCCGATAAACCTTACTTTGACGCAGGATTACGGGATTATTAACGCAGTTCTTTCTAAGGCTTTACCTTGTCAGTTGCCTATGGATTATGTGGCAAACTACAAGACATCTGATTCTCTTGCTATGTTTAGTTGACCTTGTCGGTCATATTGTATCAATACTTCCGCTGTAATAAAATATTAAACTTTTGTATGGTTGTGATTCCAAATTGTGTTTGTGCGTGCTAGCTACTGATCATGGGATTAGCACAGTATGCACATTAGAACCTTGCTTTTATGTTTGCACTGTAGCATAAAAGTGAGGGTCTTACAACTCCCCTGCAACCTGTGGCAAACAACTCGGTACTCGTCTTGGTCAGTCTTCAACCCTAATCCTCTCCGCCACTTCAAAATCCAAATCTCCATCCCATCGGCGCCATCCAAATCTATATTCTCAATGTTAGGAGAAGTGTGGAATTTCATGAATGCAATGATGTTGCCATGCTAGCAGAAAAGATGGTTCAACTTGGAAAGCATAAAACATTTCCATTGGTCTATCGTCTTATTGAACTAACACTGATACTTCCTGTGTCAACTGCTTCTGTTGAAAAGATTTTTTCGGCAATGAAGGTTATCAAAACTGATTTGCGCAACAAAGTCTCCGATGATTGGCTCAATGACTTAATGGTGTGCTACACCGAGAAAACAATATTCAAATCTATTGATGATGAAGCAATTATGGACTACTTTTAAAGGATGAAAAGCCGTAGAATGTGCTTGCCTGTTGCCTCCAAATCCAACTCGTAGCTAGTGTGCCTAGCAACTTCATTTATGTGAGTATCTTATAAACTTCTACTTTGTTTCACTTATTAAATGGTTATTTATGTATGAATTTGACTTTTATTAGTAGTTGAAATGTTTAGCTTAATCCCCCCTCTAATTTAGTCCTGGCTTCGCCACTGGGCGGAAGCAATGGCAATTGGCAGATCCTCTCCCACCTACATCGAGACAGTAGCTGCTGACATGTGACCCGTTTAGCTTGCACCTAAGAAAGGTGCCTTAACTACTGTCATAGTTTTACCATAAGATTGTTCGTACGCATAGCAATGCTCCGGACTAATTCTAGCATAAAACTCGAAGGGTTTGACATGGCATCATCTATACACGATTCTACATGTGTCTAAGTACGTGCCGCTAGCTGCTGCAAATCTGCAGCAGTGTAACAATTATATATGCTGTGCAGGCTCGAGAGGAGGCAGTGTGCGACTGAACTGAGCCATCGATCGATCTGATCATCCATTACTAGTGCAGCGAAAGCTCACGCCGGCCGGCCATTAATAAGATAAGGTGATCAGATGGGTTTCGATCCTCACGGCTCACATGCTTCTTGCTCACTTCGCCAGCGCTAGTCTCGGCGAAACGAACGGGACGGCGACCGAAAGCAGCATCGAGATAATGCACTGCTCACGCATGGCTTGCGTTTTAATCTGTGTACGTATTTATGTACTCTACTTTTGGTATTACTGTGTACAGCATTCTTTTTTGTACCGTATTTGTCCGTATGGAAAGCAGCTGACGGACGCGTGTTGCTGCCAATGCGTGGCTTCTGGAACATGTACAGAAAAAATGTGGTTTCAGCAACAGAGATGACAAAACATTACAAATCACGAAGTATTCATGGTTTTCAGTCGATATAGGCATAGCTTTGTGCACTCTTTATATCACAGCATCGTTCGCCTGAAAAGCAACTGATGGTGATATATCACTTGACATATTTCTAGGGCACCATTATCATCATCCATGTAGATGCCGGGAATCATCAGGACATCGGAAAAAAGGTTCTTCAAAAATTATAATACACAACTAACTGTTCAGGAGAATTTCGGTATGCTTCATCAAAACAATGTGGGATTAGAGATGGCAACAGGGACCCGAAACCCGACGGGTATTTACTCTATTAGGGGTCGGGTATGGATTATTTTTCATACCCGTGGGTCTATTAACGGGCAAAATTTAGTACTCAGCGGGTAGAGCGGGTACGGGTCCGTTCTACTATTACCCGTACCCGTTCACCCGTGGGTCTGATCCACTGATAATTTGGCACCGGATTTCATGTCTTTGGAACCGGATTAGCTTCTTGCTTCGTAGATATGTGGTTGTTAATTTGCTTCCCTTGCATCAATTAGTGTGCACTTTATTTTGCTTTCATCTATCTGAAATGTTCGCTTGCAACCCACAATAGGAGATGGCAATTCTTTGAGGATTTTTAGCAATGTCCAATATGGACATGCAGCAAAGGTTCCGAGAGGCTAGACGTTTTGTAATATGTTTTGTATGTGACCCATGAGGTTTTGCTCTCTAGTCTCTACTGATGTTTATGAAGTTCAGTGGGCTGGTGTCTGCAGACTTCTGCTTGTGATCTTGCTTGCTGTATTCATGTTATAGTACTGCATCTTGCTGAAACCATTGGTCTCTTGAGTCTCCACATTTAGATTGTGGGTGTGGGTTACCCGCGGGTACCCGGTACCCGCACGGGTACGGGTACGGGTAAATTTCGTACCCTCGTGCGGGTATGGGTATTGTAGCGGATGAATTTTACGACCACGGATATGGGTACGGGATGGTGATACCCGCCGGGTATTTACCCGTTGCCATCTCTATGTGGGATCAACCACATATCGCAATAAATCAGAGCAGAAGTTTCTAAAATATGCTGGCTGAATTAGACTGCACTTTCACAACCCCACCAAAACTTGTATACACTAAAAATACATCATAAGGTAAAAACACACACAAACAAAACAGCAAAATTTAAGTGCCTAGGTGCACACAAAACTGATACAGATCGACAGGTTACAAAATCTTGCATCCAGCCATAAACCGAGAGCAATACGGATCATTAACAGCAGTAGAATCAAGGAGCCATCAACTGTCCGTTTGTCACTCAAGCAATTTCTTTGAATATACGAGGAAGGACTTCATGGATGCTAATGTCCAAGGGCTCAGGGCTCCTGCAAAAGTATTAAAGAAGAGACATAGTACACTATCTAAAAGCTGGTGATTATCATAAAGAGCAGGGAAGAGAAGTTGATGGTTATCTAACAGGCTGCAAAAGCTGAATATGGCCTCCTAGCTTTTCGGAAGCTGAATATGGCTTTAAGCCACCCAAACAGGGCCTATGACTAGTTGTCTGTTTGATTGGAATCTTGACATACCAATGTTATTGAAAGAGATGACCAGAACTAATTAGCCTAAACTTTAGAGCAACCTTACACGCTCAATTTTTTTAACATAAGTAACATTTGTAGAAACCTAAAGTGTGAACACTGAGAAGTTGCAATAGACCCATATTTGGAACTTACAATTAAATTTCAACTTGAGAACTTTCAGACTGTCAGGTATTAGGGAAATGTAGAAACATTAATTTTATCTCATGCATAAAGGGAGAATTACCTGCACAATGTTCGCCCCTTTTCTATTGTGCTAGGAACAAACCATATCTTCCGTAGAATTGATGATTCAAATTGTACAAAGAACCCATCACTCTGGTCAAGCTTCCATTTTCTTGATCCTTGTCCTTTCCAGACCTGTGGGTAGGAGATGATGCTCTTAGGTGCCACCATACAAGCAGCATTCGAAAAAGAATCCTCAGAATATTGCCGCAAAAATGTGAAGCAACTGCTGTGAGTGTGGGGTGACTCAAAGGCCTAGGGAAAAAAGAAAACATAAAGGTGTTGATAAGGAGATTTTGTCAGAAACTTGGAATAAGTTATAACAGGACATTCAACAAATACAAATATAAAATTAAACCAGATGATACGCATGATTTGGCTCCGACAGTGATCCTATTACGTCTAAATAAAAAAAATGTTTGTTTATACATTGTATAAGTTTATGTCAAGCAGCAGAATAAAGCGGCCTGTAGAAGCAAAGTACCTTGTCAATGTTAACCACTGGGGCATATTTTTCAGTATCAGTCTTCTCATCATCAAGAAGAAAATTAACCCTTGCATCCACTTTTCCTGTGTCATGCCAAACTTTTATTGCTGATTCGATCACATTAACAACAAACAAGAAGATATTTTGTCCCATTTCTGCATCTCCATACTTTGCAGCCTGAAATGGAACACATAAATGATGAAACATGTTTTGTCTACAATAGTAAGTCCTTTGTCTTCTGTCATTCATGAAAAATGGACTTTAGGCACTTGATATAGTCTACAAGGTGCATCTGTATACACATTTGCATTTTAAGAAGACTATTCCCTTTATTAAACATGTGTATCTTAATTAGCATGCTAAAAAATGCAACATCTGAATTTAAAAAGAAAAAGAAAAGATCGGTCACAGAATACCTTACTGGATACAACTTCTTGGCTTACCAATGCCATTTTGGGGTAGCATTGCCATTTTGGGAAAATGCTATGCAGCTTAAAAATGGAAACAAAATGTGCGCTTGTAGACTTTGAGCTACGAACCCCCCACCCACCCCACTACATAAAACCATAGCCATAAAACTTACCAGCTCAGTTTTCAGTGACTCCAAGTTCTCCCCAATGCCAATATTGGAACACATGTTCTCTACAAGAGCTCGCCTCTTTTCCCTTGATAACTGAATAAGCCTCTTGATTTTTCTCGAGACTTCTGTATTTTGTGGATTGTGCTGCAACGCTATTTGAAAAGCAGATATTGCCTGCACCAGACAATAATATAAGTACATCAGACATAAAATCTTGACACAAACATAAAAGAAATGGTGCATCCCAATATTGTAAATGATTGGAGAGCTCAGTCTGATGAAAGAGAACTTGAGGCGACTTTAAACAATTTGGCCATAAAATACCAGCACTATATGCGGGCAGATGAAAATAGCAGCAAAGAAGGAAGGCCATGGTTCAAGCACAAAATAAAAGCCCCAATTAGACATCAACACAGGTAATCGGGTTCAAGAACAAGGCGGATCTTGTTTTATTGGAAACAACAGCATGTACGATTGTAACATAATAAAATGAAGAAAAAAAATACGGCTTTAAGACTTTGGTTTATCCAATTATTAGTTTCACTACAATGAACATCAACTGAGGAGTCATCTGAGCTACATCTTCAGACCTTTACTTTTGATCATTCCACTAAATCCAAACACGGGAATTTTGTGACCATGATTGTTTCTCAACTTGCTAGAACATAGAAGACTTGGTCAAAGTTTATAAAACAGAAAAGGAAAACATTATAGGATAACATCCCTCTTCCCTGTTGAGCAAAAGTAATAAGGCATTTGCCTTTCAGTCTCACTCACCTCCTCATACTGCTCCATCGCCTCCAAAACACATCCTTTCCTGAAATAACCCTATATTACAAATGAGGAAAGTCTGAAATCTGATACAGAATAAATTACAGCAGATAAATCGGTGTGCAACTTGACATTTATATACCTTCTCCCATTGTGGCTTGAGTTTAATTGTTGTCTCAGCATCAGCAAGTGCCTTACTAAGCTTAACCAAATGCAGAAATGCAGCAGTTCGGTTGCTGGCAGGGATTTAAATAAAAAGCATAATCAGAATCTTTCAACAGCCTGTACAACACAACAAATAAATTGTGACATTATGACATAGATACTAAGTTGTCAGCTTTAAGAAGACATTGCCATGCTTATTTACTGCATTTTTTACTCGCATACAAGTCCTCCTGAACCGTTTGATTATTACATCCTAAAACAACTTGTCTAATAAAAATTCCTACCCACCTCGATCGGCATTTACCCAATAATGGTATTTTTGAACACACCACATGATTGGCTGCTTTCCTAATCTATATTCAACAGTCTACCCTCCTCCTCCCCCTCCCTCTCTGCAGTTTCCTTGCCTACCCCCATGACTGGATGGTTTAAGGTTCTGATTCTCACCTGAGTTGCTACTTGCATACACCTGTTAGTTCGATTGTTTAATTTCACTCCACATATTCATTCCCCTTGTGTTCCTCATTCCGCAATACTATGTCAGAAAATGGGTTCACGACAGAATGAGCAAGATCAACTCAACATCCCCACCATCAACAACAGGTAAGGTTCACCCAATTGGAACCAGGCATATGAAGTAAGGACTCTCTTCGTGCTTATTCGAAATTTTTGAGGCAGTTCATGTCACACATATGATCTCCCAATCGGTAAGGAAAAAAGTAAAAGATGCAGTCTTGGTCATATTTTGTCCTTTTATATTTGGTTGGAGAAGACAGTACTGGACAAGTGGACATAGATGGTTTTTTCTCTTCCACATTTTGGAATATTAATTGCATCAAGAAGTAAATCCTCTTGAGCCAATGATGCATAGATCATGCACAGTGAGTGGATTTTCTCTTTGTTGGCATTGGTAAAGGACATACTGGAAAGTTGCTCATTTTGTCACATGTGTGCTAAACCTGCTGCATGCAGTTACGGAACCAGATATTTTGTTGCAGCAACTCAATCGTTTCAGCCACGTCGATAATACATAACATTGTATTGTCAGTGTGTTACGTCACAAGAATGTGGGCACATATGTAATCTTAGAGCTTTGCAACCATAACCCCAATTTCAAATAACATCTAAAGCACCATAGATATAAACCCTGCTGCTTACTCCCTCCATTCAGAAATATAAGTTATATAGTTTGAACGGTCTTGTTTAGAAATATAAGACTTGCATGTAGAATTAATGAGGCTTTTCCTACTATACCCCTATTTATTTTCTCTCAACCATATGCATTTATTCATTACCACTCGCAGAAAGTATTATCTCTCATCTTTCAAGATAATCAAATGAGGTATCTAAATCATTTTCTCTCATACCTTTCTCAATTTCACCGTAATCCTAATCCTTGTGCAAAATCAAAATACGACATATATTTTTGAACTGAGGGAGTACATAGTTTCGCAACATTCAAACTCTAAAGTTTGGCAACTTACATTACATCCCTCGAAAGCCTAAACAAACCGATAAATCATCACCGCAAACTTGCAATGCTTGCCACACCGCAACAAATAAATCAGACACACGAAATCTGAGGGCATTGCAGTCTATAAGCCCGATTCCACACCGCCATTTTGCACCTAAAACACCACGTAAAAAAGAATGCAAACTTTGAGCATGCTCCAGAAACCGATGATCAAGTACTATTCTAGCGTCACACCTTTAGCTTCCCACGCGAATCAGGGACACCATTTCGCAGCACCCAATCATACAAACGCACACCGGTCTCAACTCAACTCAACTCCACCCGCAGAGATCGATCAGAGCACTAGGTTTTCTCGCACCAAACGAGCGGAAGGAGGAGGCAGTGGAGGAGGGGCGACACCTGTAGAGGGTGGGGTTGTCGGGGTCGAGCTTGATGGCCTGCGTGTAGAGCGCGGCGGCCTTGAGGTAGTTCCCCGACTTGAACTGCTCGTTCCCCTGCTCCTTCAGCATCGTCGCTGCTCCTCCTCCGCCACCGCTGTCCGCCATGGTCACGGCCGCCGCCGAGGGTTCCGGAGCCTATGGTTTTGGGGTCGCGAGCTCCTCTCCTTTCGAACCCTTCTCTCCTTTTTATTTTCTACCTGTTTTTATTTCTCCTTTTTTTGCGGAATATTTGATGATTTCGTCTCGTGAAGTGCTTCTATGCTCTTCCTTTTAAAAATTGTACAGCTATTAAAGCATGGATGAAAGGTAGATGCTGATTACTTACCCCTTCGCTTGCTTCAAGATTTGTGCAACTTGTACTTGAAGGAAAAGCATAGAAGCACTGCTCTTTGGTCTCACTTACATATATCATTATCATTGATTATTTATTCTCTAATATCTTACTAACATGCGAAATTTAGAATCATATATAAGTGAAACACATGGAACAAATAATCAATTACACTATAAAAAAAATAGCAAATGATGAGATCTCCCTTTTCAGCTCGAGCGAGAAGAGAAGAGCACATGTGTAGTGCAGTACTGTACTATTATGACAGCAAGTGTGTGCACTATGTAGGATGTTGCTAATTCGCAAATCCTATCCGCGAATTGTTTTTTGCGAAAACATTTGTTATTGTACTTACACCGTTGGCTAATTCATGCCTAGAGTATATATATCGAGTTTTAAAACGCGGGAATTTGAAAGAAAAAACATGGAAAACATTATAATTCCTAGATGAATATTTAGGTTTTAGGGCTTGGTTTTTTTTTCTGTAAAAGAAGGTATAAAAATGCCCAAATTTACATGCTTTGCGATTGTGGACTACTAACAAGCACAGATGTGCTCCAGAAATGTAACCCACGGACTCGTCAGGAATAACTTGTTTACATAATACCAAATATAACAGAATATTGTACATAGCATGACTACACTAGCTAGTTGATTATACCTTTAGCGTTTATATTTTGATTATCCCGATTGAGATCTTGTACATCTGTTGTATAGTAACCGATCTGATTTCCTGGGATTGTAATCATGTTTCCTTATCATGCAAGACATGACATATATATAAACACATGCAATCGCCCTGATGTGTGGCGTGTTCTCCCATCCAAAACTCTAACCTAAACACTTTACATGGTATTAGATTGGTAATTCTCCTGATCACCTAGCTTCCTCTCACTTGCGCCATGAGCACCGCCGCTTGGTTTCAAAAATCAGAAAAAAGCAAAAAATAAAATAAAATAACGCTTGGCCGGTTCATGGGGAACCGGTCATGACTTGGTCGGTTTCTGGTGTACGGGAGATGCATTTCTGGTACACCAGAAACCGGAGATGACTGATTTTTTTTATAAATACGTGAAACAGTTGTATCATCTTATAAATACGAGTTAAAACTTGTACTAAATACGATTTTTTCCCACTACAAATCGCACCCCCACAAAGTGATTGGACACTTGTATCAGCTCGCGCTGTCAGACACAAATGCGAGTGCGCACAAGTTAGAATTCTCATTATTAAAACAATAGACAATAAAACTACCAATTCTCTCGAAGGCTAGAAATTTTTATATTAATCAAAGAAAAAAGTGAGATCTATCGTATCAATTGTTTAGACACAGATTATAGCGGTTAAGATTAATCTTATATAGATATGAGAGTTGTTACAGTTGTATAAATATTAATTGATATAAACATAAGAGAATGTTATAGTTGATGAGTATTCCACCATAAGCATTATAGTTGCATAACAAATACAAGTCTTTATTATGATATAAGAAAATGCATCGTAGCATCTAACCACGCAATTGCACTGAAAATTTGGCTAGCTATTAAAACGATAGAAAAACAAGCCACCATATTTACTCTCAAGAGTTAGAGATCCCCATATCAATCGGTGAAAAGGAGAAAGATCAATATTACTTATTTTGGTGAATTCAAATTATAACGGTGTAGATTAATCATATATTTATTAAACTATTATAAGTTGTATAAGAAATATAACTCTACTTTGAATCATAAGTATCACAGTTGTATAACAAATAAAAATTTATTTTTAAATAAATGAAAATGTATTATAATGGCTAACTGCGCAATTGTACGGAAAATTTGGCTAGTTAAATTGTTTCATGTGCAATATTGTTGCGTGCTATTCACTCCTACAACGTAAATGGGTGACAATTGAGGATATGGTCGAAACACATTAATTTAAAGGAAAAAAAAATACTTACATACAATATAGTCTCCGTGGGAATTGAACCGATTGCGTTCCCAATAATAATAACCCTCTAATGCGTCGAAGTTTTGCCGGCCTCTCAGGCCGGCCACGTTATGCCCTTGGTGAATTTGCAAAAAAATCCTTTTCATTTTCTTTAAATTATGAATAGGTTCTTGTAAATTATAAAAAGATCCTTTGGGATTATTTGTGAGGGTAAGAAAAACATTCCAAATAACATTTAGGTCCCTCAGTTCGTTGCTTTACAAAAAAAACTCCCGTCAAATACAAATCGCGAACAAGCCATTTTCTAATTTTTCAGAGTAGCGATCAGGTCCAAAAAAAAAACAAATAGGTCCCCGTCCCTTACATACAGACCCTTTCTCTATTTTTTCCGAAAAAAATATTTTCGTCAACAAAAATATGTGTACAGCTCTATCTCTAGATTTTTTCTCCAGCTCGATCTCTAATCTCTAGACTTTTTTTTTCCCAACTCGATCTCTAATATTTTTCGAAACATGTATTATTACTCGGTGAACGCATAGAGTATTAGACTCGACAAAAGAAGGTCGGCATCTCTAACATATTTTGGAACATGTATTATTACCCGGTTAACACATAGAGTGTTAAACTCGGCAAAAGGAGGTTGACCGAGTAATAAATAGATTGTTAACCAAATTCTTCAAAAGAAAGATGTGTGCAACTCTATCTCTCTATTTTTTTGTAACTCGATTTCTAATATTTTTCGGAATATTAGAGCTGTATCTCTATAGTTATTTTTTCAACTCGATCTATAGTATTTTTCGAAACATGTATTATTCACCGGGAAACATATAGAGTACGACAAAAGAAAGTCGGCATCTCTAATATTTTTCAGAACATGTATTATTACCTGGAAACACATAGAGTATTAAACTCGATAAAAGGAGGTTGACCGGGGAGTAACAGATGTTAACCAAATTAGTCAAAAGAAAGATGCGTACAACTCTAGCTCTCTATTTTTTTGTAACTTGATTTTTAATATTTTTTGAAATATTAGAGCTGTATCTCTATAGTTATTTTTTCAACTCGATCTAT
Source organism: Rhipidocladum racemiflorum (assembly GCA_036346355.1). Taxonomy (NCBI): domain Eukaryota; kingdom Viridiplantae; phylum Streptophyta; class Magnoliopsida; order Poales; family Poaceae; genus Rhipidocladum; species Rhipidocladum racemiflorum. The sequence goes on along the minus strand of CM070574.1, from coordinate 17,307,436 downwards.
AATATTTTTCGAAGCATGTATTATTCACCGGTAAACGTATAGAGTGTTAAACTCGGCAAAAGAAGATCATTCCTTCGTTTTTCCCGAGTGATTACGCAAATTCGTAGATGGCTCCTACCCATCCCATTTTTAGAGATCGATCCGGAAAAATAAACCTATGGTTACGCAGATTCGTAGACGGCTCCTACCCATCCAGTTTTTTTGAAATCGCTTCGTAAAAAAAACATGTTGAGGTCCTCCTGCAGCCTTTTCTTTAGAAAATAAAAACAGAGCAAATTTTACACGGTGCGGCGTGCGCCGCACATTCTACCTAGTAAGACTTAAAAGGAGTAAAAAACATGAAACCTTCGCTTATGTGGCCTGTGTCCCCCCTTTCCAAATCTATCCCGTCGCTCTCTTCGTAAATGTATTTGTAAATTTGATCTCCTCATATACTGTAGAAGGCGTACGCCCAAGGATCACGGAGAGTGGCTGGCACCGCAATAGGGCGAAGGACCGCGAGAGCGAACGTTGGAGCGCGGGAGGAGGGTGCACCCAGCGCGGTAGCCAGTTCCTGAGCCTCACCTACGCTCCAACACCCGTTCCCGCAGTCCCTCGCCCGGCTGTGGCCAGGTGCGGCAAGTGAGGGAGAGGGCCAAATTTGCAAATGGAGATTTTGATTATTTGCCACAAAGTTGGTATCCATTCGATGATTTGCTACACTATGTCTCACTGACATATGATCTCAGAGCATAAATATCAGTGAGACATGCATAGCAATTCATCAAATACACATCAACTTTGCAGCAAATAATGAATTATACCATTCAGAAACGTCCAAACCTTGTATGCTTGTTGACGGGTACCCAGGCCATGGGTACCCCCAGCGGCCCAAAAAAGCGCATGGGCCGAACCAGGCCGGTCGGGGCCCAAAGCCACGGCTGGCGAGGAAATGACCAAGTCAGCGAAATCCCTGAAGAAGCGACAGCCTTTATTGCGTATCGATCGCATTAAATGCTGGCCGTAATGATGACGCAGCGGCACAAGTCCCCAACTCTCGCATTTACTACGAGCGACGAAGAACTACGCCCGACTCGGGCAGGCAAGGGAGCCACGGCCGGCCCCCATCACCGCCACTTGCGGGCGACTAAGAGCACGATCTTTTTCTCTTTTTCAAGCAACAGTAACCTCCTCCTCGCCTATATAAAGGGGAGCGAGCATGTAAGACAACGGACAACCAAGGAATCAATACAATCAAACCCACACGAATCGAGTAAGGGACGTTCAGCCCGAACCAGTATACATCTTGTGCTCACCCGAGTAAGCCGTCGAGGAGAGGGAGCGTGCACCCCCCTCTTACCTATACAAATTCATTGGCCGGTGCTCGAAACACCGACAGTTGGCGCGCCAGGTAGGGGGCTGTGCACGACGTTGCCGCCATCTTCCCGCTTAGCTTCCTCGACGGTTTCCCTTTCTTTCTCCGACATCACCATGCCGATAGCGTCGATCCGTTTCGGCTCCCTCGACTTCGTCACCACCACGGCGGGACAGATAGTGATCGTCCCCGCCATACTCCGGCGCCAAGTGTCCACCGAGGACCCTCGACGCCTCACCACGCTTTCAGAGACCTCCGGCCGAGGTCCCCGCTGACCCCGACGCCAAGCACGCCAGAGGCCCCATCACCCCAAGCGATGCGCGGAGGCATCGAGCGATGGCGGTCGCACCCGCCGCGACCTCGCTGCCGTGGCAATGGTCGGCCACGCACCGACGACCACCACTCGGACAACTCCTCCGACCACGGCTCTAAGTGAGGAAGAGACAAGAATGTACCACGCTATCGCGACCCGACACCGCGGCAGCGCCGCTACCTCGCCACGCCAAGACTCTCCGCCAACACACCGAGGAGGATCACCGCTCGCCGCGCCGACCTTCGGGCGGCGACGCGATTTAGCCGAGGCTCAAAAGGCCGAAGCTCGACAAGCTCTAGGCCGACCTGGAGCAGCCTCGCCACTGCTCCACTGCAAGGCTGGCGGCGCAAGGCCACAAGACGCCAGTCCACCACCACCGGTAGCTAAGGGGACTGACGATTCATCGCTTTTTCCCACGCTGGCCAAAACATCGCCAAGAAGAAGAATGCCGCTCCGCGGCATTCCCGAGCCAGACGATCCTGCAGCCAGTGGCTACCCACCGTAACCTCCGGCCTGGTGGAGCGAAGCGGCCGCAAGAAGACGCAGTATGGCCACGGATCGCAGCGTTCGGACGCCTCTTCGGATGGCCCGCGCCGCAACGCCAGCCGAGGCCGTCGGAGCGAAACAAGGGCAGCGTCACCTTCCGGACAACCCCAGGCATCGCGCACCCCGGTGCACCAACGTTTGGGGGACGAACGCGACGCTCGCACCACCCTCCAAACACGAAGAACGAGGAACGACCCGACCCGGTCGCACGCCGCCGACAGCGCTCCGCGGCGTGACCGTAGCCCGAGCCCCGATGGCCCCGGGCCACGGGCGTTCTGTCAGGGAATTCGCAGCGCCGGTTCCTCGCCAGATTCCGGCGCCGGCCAACATAGCTGGCACACAGGGCTACAAACCCCGCAGTGTGGTCGAAGATTACCGGCCGCATGCCGGCGGGGGAGCGACGGACGACCTCTTTGTCATCCAATACCTCCCATCTACTTAGCGGACTCGGCCGGGCATGGCTCGAATATCCGCCCGCCAACATCATCCGGATCGGGCCGACCTCAAGCACCACTTCGTTGGCAACTTCCAGGGCACCTACAAGCGACCAGGAATTCACGGGACTGAAAAGTCGCAGCAGCCAGGGAAACCTCCGGACTACATCCGACGCTTTTCCCAAAGAAGGTAACGAGCTCCTCGACATCCGCGACACCGATGTCGTGGGGGCATTCATCTACGGCACCACTTCCAAGACCCTGGTCCATAAATCTGGTGTCGAAGCCCAGACCACCAAAGAACTCCTGGACATTGCCACCAACCACGCCTCGGGCGAGGAGGCCGTAGATGTCATCTTTCGACAAAGGAAGGTCGGGCGAGGATCGGCGCCGAGCCCAGCCTCCTCCGACCGCCCGACAAGCGAAAGCGCCACGGCAACAAAGTCCGCGAGGACCGCCTGGCGGCGGCCGACCACCGGAAAGCCGCAAGGCCGGCAACCCCGACCACTTCGAAGCCGATGGAGAGTATGTGTCCGAACCACGGATACCCGTCGGTCAGCACAAGTATCGGGGCTGCGAAGTCCTGGCGTTTTCTTTCCGGAACCCCACGGCGCCACGGCAAAGGAAAGAGGCAAGACTTCGGCGCCGATCACCGAGATCGAGAGGCGACGCCGGTTTCCCGAGACCGACGGTTGCCTCATGATCTTCGGCGGACCGGCAAGCTACGCCGACCGGAGGCAGCTCAAGCTCGCTGCCGAGAGGTGTTCGCGGCAAGCCCAAACAGTACCTAAATACCTTCGGTGGTGAGTCCCCGATCACCTTTGACCGGCCGACCACCCCGACCACGCCCCGCAACCAGGAGGTACCCGCCGTCATTGATCCCATCGTGGGAACGGTTACCGACTAAGGTGCTCATGGATCGGCGGCGGCGATCTCAACATCCTTTACGTTGAGACCCTCGACGCCATGGGATCCCCGCTCGAGCCTTCGACCAAGCAAAGCGCCCTTTCACGGCGTCGTTCCTGGCCGCCAGCCCCACCCGCCGGGCAGTCGACCTGCCGTCACGCTCGGGAGCCCGGTTAACTTCCGCACCGAGACCCTCACCTTCGAGGTCGTGGATTTTCCGGCTCCTACCACGCCATCCTGGGAGACCATGCTACGCGAAGTTCATGGCGATCCCCAACTACACCTACCTGGTCAAGATGCCCGGCCGCATGGGGTGATCATCAGAATCGCGTCTTTCCAGCTCGCCACGGCCAAGCGAAAGACAGCTATGAAGTTGGCCTCGGCGATCGCCGCATCCATCGAGCTCGCCGGCCTCGAAAGCCAAGATTTTCCGAGTCCGCTCCCGACTCTAGCAAGTCCGACCGGGCTCCTTCAAGTCCGCCGAGGACACGAAGACGATCGAGGTCGACCCAGAGGACCCGACCAAAACCGCTCGGATCGGGACCACGCTTCTCGCCAAATAGGAAAGCGCTCGCCGACTTCCTCCGCGCCAACCGACGCCGCATGGAAGCCCTCCGACATGCCGGATCCGAGGGAAGTCGCCGAGCACTCCCTGAACATCCGGCACTGGTCTAGACTAGCCGCCCGTCTGCGCCGCTTCGACGAAGGAAAGCGCGTGGCCATAGGGAGGAAATAGCCAAGCTCTTGGCCGCAGTGGTTCATCAAAGAAGTTCGCCACCCCGAGTGGCTAGCAAACCTGTGCTTGTAAAAAAGAAGACTGAAATGGAGAATGTGTGTCGACTACACAAGCCTCAACAAGGCATGTCCGAAGATCCATTCCCTCCGCCCGCATCGACCAAATGGTAGACTCCACCGCAGGTGCGAATCCTCGCCCTTTCTGGATGCCTACTCAGGGTACCACCAGATCGCGATGAAAGAAGACGACCACCGCGACTTCCTTCATCACTCCGACGGTTCGCTCGCTACGTGACAATGCCGCTTGGCCTGAAGAACGCGGGGCTACATACCGTAGATGTATGCAGACCGCCTTCCGACCAGATCGGCCGCAATGTCGGCGCACGCCGACGACATCGTTGTCAAGACCAGAAGACCAGCGACATCATCGCCGACCGAAGAGACTTTCGCGAACCTTCGACGGTTCCGCATCAAGCTCAACCCCGAAATGCGCTGGGTACCCAAGGGGAAGCTACTCGGCTTCATCATCTCCGAGCGGCATCGAAGCCACCGAGACAAGATCTCCGCGATCTTAAGGATGGAGCCGATCAAGAACCTCAAAGGGGCCCAAAGGTCGACGGATGCCTAAGCGGCCCTGAGTCGCTTCACGCCCCGCCGCGAACGCGCTTGCCTCTATACAAACTCCCGAGGAAATCCGACCACTTCACCGACGGCTGAGGCTCAGACGCCTTCGACGCTACCGAAGGTCTTCGACCACCCCTCGATCTTTGGTCGCCCGGCGCCAAGAGCCTCTGCTACATCTACATTGCCGCCACGACCCAGGTCGCCAAGACGGCACTTGTCGCGAGCGAGCGTAAGAAGGGCGGGTCCTTAAGATCCAACGGCGGTCTACTTCATTAGCGGGTACTCTCCGAGTCCAAGGCACGGTACTGCAGATTCGTAAGATGCTCTACGCAGCTCGATCACGAAAAGGAAGCCGGGTACACTACTTCAACCAAAGACCACGCTTCGTGGTAACTTCCCTACCACTCGGCGAGGTCATCCACAACCGCGACGCCCGAAGAATTGCCAAGTGGGCACTCGAGCTCAACGGGCATGACATATCCTATGTCCTCTGACCGCCATAAAATCTCAAGTTCTAGCCGACTTGCCGCCGAGTGGACGAAGCCAGGCCCCACCTCCGCTCGAAGACCCCGAGTCTTGGGCGATGTACTTCGACGGGTCCTTCACCAAAACGGAGCGGGCCGGGTCGCCATTCTTTCACCACTGAACAAGCTTCGATGACGTCATCCGGCTACTTTTCGACGCAACCAACAACGTCGCCGAGTATGAGGCCCTCGTTATCGGTCTCGCGCCGCGCCCGACCTCGGAGCTCTGCGGTTATGCGTGCATGGCGACTCAAAACTGGTCGTCGATCAAGTCATGAAGGCCGCAGAACCTCGCGACGATCGGATGGCGGCCTCATCGCCGAGAGGTACGCAAATTGGAGCAAAGTTCAAAGGATTTGAGCTCCATCATAGCTACAGACGGAACAACGGAGAGGCCGATCACTGGTGGCCTCGCCTCGGCAGAGGGCCGGTCCCGCCAGGAATTTTCGCCCTCGACCTACACCAAGCATCCATCCGACCGATCGCCGGACGATCGCCAAGCGACCGACAAAGGCTGAGCTGGTCGAGCCGGGTTGCAACGCCCCGATGACCAAAGACCGATTGGAGGAATCCCTTCATCGATCGGTCGATCGACGGTTCCCTCCCGACGACCCAACCGAGGCCCGCCGCCGCTCGTCGGCAAAATCCTTCAGATCGATCGGCGACGACCTCTACAGAAGGAGCCCCTCCGGGATCCTCCAGACGTGTATCCCGGCCGACCAAGGAAGAGAGCTACTCCGCGACATCCACGGCGGGGTTTGCGGACACCACGCTGGGTCACGGCCTGGCTGAAAGCCTTCCGACAGGGTTTCTCTTGGCCGACCGCGTGGCCGATTCCGAGCAAATCATCCGGACGTCACGAAGGGTGCCAATTTTTCGCCGACAAACTCACCTCCCGCGCAAGCCCTCCAAACAATCCCTATCACATGGCCCTTCGCCGTTTGGGGACTCGACTGGTCGGGCCCTTCAAGAAAGCGCCCGGGGCTTCACCCACTGTTGGTTGCGATAGACAAGTTCACCAAGTGGATAGAAGCCAAGCCGATCACAACAATCACTTCAACAGCAGCGGACTTCATCCGCAATATCGCTTCACCGGTTTGGAGTCCCGAACTCCATCATCACCGACAACTTAACGCAGCTTCACGGGAAAGGAGTTTCTCGAGCTCGCGACAGCCTTCAAGATCCGCGTGGATTGGGCGCCGCCGCCACCCACGAGCAACGGCCAAGTCGAACGCGCGAACGGCATGATCCTCCAAGGGCTCAAGCGCGAATCTTCGATCGATCAAGAAGTACGCGGACGTTGGGCGCCGAGGTACCTCCCGTACTTTGGAGCTTACGGACCACCCCAACCCGGTCGACCGGGTTCACGCCGTTCTTCCTGGCATTCGGAGCAGAATCCATCTTACCGACCGACTTGGACTACGGCGCCCCAAAGGTTCAGGCCTTCAACGAGACCTGGCTCGAGTCCCAAAGAAGACGCTGCCGACCGGCTCGATGAAGCGCGAGATGTCGCCGCTGCTCGCTCACCCAAATACCCGCAGACATCTGCGACGCTACCACGACCGCAAGGTTAGAGGGCGGCGTTCAACACAGCGACACAGTTCTGCGCCAGGTTCACCCAACAAAGGCAAGCACAAGCTCTCCTCCTTGGGAGGGTCCTTCATCAGAGTAGAGGTCCTTCGACCTGGCACTTACCGGCTCAAGGATCCCGATGGCAACATCTTGTCAAACGCCTGGAACATTGAAAAGCTAAGACGATTCTACCCTTAGCCCTTTTTTCTACCTCGCTCATTACCATGTTCACCTTTCTTACCGGCCTACGCGTAGCATTTTTTCCACTCGGGTTGACACCGCGTTCAACCGCTGTCATCCGCCCGATCAATCGGTTTTCTTTTCTTTCTTCCAACCCGAGTACCACGGCCTCGCCCCAATGCCGCGGCTGGCGGGTGGTGTCTCGCCAAGGAAAAAGAGATGAACAGATGATATTCGCTGTTCGAGGAACTAACGCCGCGCTTAAAACTGCTTTTCCTACTTTTTCTGAAAACGCCGAACATGTCGATCATCGGCCGGTTGGTCCCCTGCACTCCAAGAACCATGACTCGGCATTTCTTACCAAAGAACAAACCGAAAAATAGCGAAAAATACATGTAAAACCCGAACACCTTTATTTTCTTCCAATTCAACGGCATTTACATTCTTTAGAAACAAGAAAATCTAAAACCAAGAAAGCTTTTTCTCGTTTAAAGGGTCTTCCCCGCCGACAGTTGATCTCCGGACTTATCGTCCCTCTCCAAACACAGCTTCAGCTTCCCGCACAATTTTTGCCGCGACGCACAGCAAAAATAGCCGGGTCGCCGAAACCCGCAGCAGGAGAGCCCCGATCCGCCCGGACGCACCTTCAAGAAGCGGCAGCCCCTGCGCCCCCCCTGTGTGACCTCTATGGTTCCCGGGGGAGCTTGGAGTCCGACACAGGGGGGACCGCCGTCGGAGAAGAGTACGGCAAAGACGATCGGGCGATCGGGCAAGACGGTCGTCAGCCAAGCAGCCTAGATGTCGCACCGACTCCAGTGCTCCGGAAGGAGAAGGAGCGCGGGGAGGACGGCGCCCGCTCCCCAATTGCTCAGCGCCCGCGGCGGCGGTTCCCTCACCGACGATCGCGGCTTGTCGCGCCCGCTCTCGCTCCTCCTCCTCCGCCTCCTGCTCCAGCGGCTCCTGGGCCAACCCTGCTGTCCGACGGCCGCCGCTATAAGACGGCCAGCTCGCCGCTCAACTCCTCCTCATCCTCTCGCCTCTCGTTGAAGGAGTCCCATCGATCTCATCGATCGGTGGGCTCTCATCCTTAGAACGGGAATGAGAGAGCGAGGCACCATAAAAGCAAGTCGACGATTCGTCTCAACGTTGCTGAATGAAGTCCAGCGCCCACCTTCCGCCTATTTATAGGCGATCCGGCCAAACGAAGCGACGGCCGATACCCGCCAGATTCATGACGACCGCACCTTTTCAAACCGATGGCGAGAAGCCGGCGCCGAAGCAAGCGACGCGGAACCGGCACCGCCAATTCCCGCGTTGAACAAAAACCTCGCCACCATAAAGAAAGATAAGTGAGTACCTTCTTCTTGCACACTCGTTATTACTCCTTCAAGTGGCGCGGCGGTAACGAACAAACCGCCCGCCCCACTCGGGGCTACAAGAGTCCCGCTGGTCGGGTTGTCACAACCAATCGTCGGGTCCTCCCAAGACGGCCAAACTTTCGACCAAAAGTACTACGCCTCGCCTCCGGCCACAAGCACGAAGTAGTGCTTGGCGAAGAAAGGAAGTGCCCAAGCGGGTCGACCCACGATCGGTCCGGAACAGCCTCCCACGGTTGAGCGTTCTCTCGATTTCCCAACTCTCTAACTTTTGTGATACACACACCGACCAATGCCCGACCCCTGTGGTCCCTAAGGCAAGAGACGGCGACGATATCCACCACAGCAAAAAAAATGGGCAAGACGTGAGGACAAGGCGAGCCTCAATGGCCCCTAGTTGGGTCGGCGGACGACCCAATCGCCTTAACTCACGTCCGGATCACACCTCACGCTCTCTCGCGAACCTGCCGACGGTGGTAGCCAGCTGCGCCTTGGATCAACGAACGATCCAAGGTCCGATACGGGATCGAGTAAGGAAAGATTCTTTATGGATCGCCCCCCAGTGGGGTCGGACGCCCGCGCCGGGATTGTCCGCTAGGGGACCCCCCTCGCGAGGGGGGCCTCTGAGTTCCACCGGATCACTCGCTTGTAGCCCCACGAGGCGGCGCCGAGCCAACGAAGGCAAGCGCGCTTTCACTCCTCCTGGTCCCCACCACGGACGGGCGTAAAAGGGGACGAGACCCAGGCACCACGTGTCCGCCAGGGCGACCAGCCCGCTGCGCGCCCGGCGGCTCGACACGGGCGCCACGTGCTCGCCAGAGCGATCAGCCATCGCGCCCGGCGGCTCGACCGGGCGCCACGTGTTCGCCAGTGGCGACCACCTACGCGCGGCACGACCGGGCGCCACGTGTCCGCCAGGCGACCACAGCGCCGGCGGCTCGACACGCGCGCACGCGCTGCCAGAGCGATCGACCATCATACGCGCCGGCGGCTCGACCGGGCGCCACGTATCCGCCAGGGCGACCACCATCAAGCGCCCGGCGGCTCGACCGGGCGCCACGTGTCCGCCAGCGGCGACCATTCTGCGCTAACCCGGGCGCCACGTGCTCGCCAGTATCGGTTACCATCAAGCGCTTCAACCCGGGCGCCACGTGCTCGCCAGTATGTCACCCATCGCTACCGAAGGCACGACCGGGCGCCACGTACCCGCCAGGCGACCACCACGCCACGTGCTCGCCAGGCGATCGGCCCATCATACCGCTGGCACGACCCGCACAGATATATACCGCGATCGGACCTCCCGATACCGCAAAGCAACGACCAAGCAGCGAAACCCCGACCGCTTCTCCGACCATTTCGGGGCTCGAGACTACACCGGAAGGCCACAAGACCGGCCGAAGACTCTTCCCGACCAAACCCGGCGAAAACCCCCGACCGCTCTCCAACCACCGGGGCTCTGGTTACACTCACCTGGAAGCGCCACAAGACCCTGGCCGGAGACTCGATCAAAGCCAAGCGAATCACGGCATCACTAAGACGGAAACAAGACCCCTGCACCTCTCCGACCGCACGGGGCTCTGGGGCTATCGACGGTACCAGGCCATGGGTACCCCCGCCCAAAAAGCGCATGGGCCGAACCAGGTCGGGGCCCAAAGCCACTACCGGTGGCGAGGAAATGACCAAGTCGGCGAAATCCCTGAAGAAGCGGCGACCTTTATTGCGTGTCGATCGCATTAAATCTTGGCCGTAATGATGACGCAGCCGCACAAGTCCCCAACTCTCGATTTACTACGAGCGACGAAGAAACTCGCCGACCACGAGGGCAAGGGGAGCCGGCCGCCCCATCACCGCCACTTGCGGGCGACTAAGAGCACAGTCTTTTTCTCTTTTTCAAGCAACAGTGTAACCTCCCTCCTCGCCTATATAAAGGGGGGGGAGCGAGCATGTAAGACAACGGACAACCAAGGAATCAATACAATCAAACCCACACGAACTGGAGTAGGGACGTTCAGCCCGAACCAGTATACATCTTGTGCTCACCCGAGTAAGCCGTCGAGGAGAGGGAGCGTGCACCCCCCTCTTACCTATACAAATTCATTGGCCGGTGCTCGAAACACCGACACTTGTGATTACGAAATACTCGCAAGTCACAAGCACAGGTGCATGGGCAACGAAAATTTATCCGATAAACTCATCACAGGTAACTTGTTTACGTGATACGATTCACTGGCATGTCTTCTTGAGTTTGTACCTAAGAAAGAAAGATCAAGATGATTCACATTAGAATAAGCAAAGAAGATGAATCGGAGCTAAAAACACGGTGAGAATTTGTAGGCAGCGGAAAAGTTTACGACAGGAGAAGGTGCGGTTACCGCTGCCACGACGACTACCATTTACATCCCTATTTGAGATAAACAAACTAATTAACATCAGTCCACTTAATTATTTACCTAGAGAAACATAAAACAAGAGCGACGTTACTACATCTTCTCTGATTAACCTCCCCCTTCCTTGCTCCAAAATGAGGAGTTAGTCGTCGATGGCTTTAGCCCTCATGCAGCAGGAAGGCCCGCGCTTCGGCCGCCGGCTGTCCCGCCGCTTCCCGTACAGGTACTCCACCAGCTGCACCCTCGACCGACGCTGCACAGTCTTCATGGCGCGGCGGCTGGCCCTCTCCTCCTCGTGCTTCAGCAGGGCCTGCTGGAACTTCTGCATCTCCAGCTCCAGCCGGCCGACCTTCTCCGACATCTTCCTCACCCGCTCCAGGATCTTGCGCTGGCTCCTGCTCCGGAGGCCGACGTTCTCGCCGTCGAGCCCATCTGCGGATGTGAAGTCGTCGGCCTTCTTCAGGAGCTTGCTGTTGGTGTCGATCAGCTGGGAGATGGCGCCCTCGGCTTCTATCATCTGCACCTTGACGCCCTCAAGCTCGATCTCCGCTGATGCCTCCACGCTTGCTCGCAGTTCTTGGATGATGGACTGAAGGTCCTTGAGCCTCTGCGCGTCGGAGGAGAGCCTCTCGATGACCTTCTTCTTCCACTCTCGGTGCGGCTCCATGGTGACGGACCTTGGTAGCTCTTGCTTGTCGATACTGAGATCCTTCACAACCATTAGCTCAGAGGAAGACCGTTTACCCTTGTCCTTCTCAGAGGATGCCTCGCTCTGTGGCGGTCGTAGATCGTCATCATGCCGGCGGCTGTCACTGTTTTCTCTGACCACGCTCCACAGTGCAAACATCTTATCGTCAGGTTGTGCTGCCGCAGTTTTCTTCTTGTGACGGTGCGAGCTGACTCTACGGCTGGGGGTTTGGACGAGGTCGAGCTGTATGTCCTTCAGCATTCGCTCATAATTCACTTCGCTAGCGTCACTGTCCAGGACGTCCTGGAGCCTGAGCAATTCAATCTGCTTCCTTGCGTCTAGGAGATTGCTGTTGAAATCGAGCCTTTCTTGCTCGAGAACAACTCCGGTATCTGTAACCACCTTCTGGAGTGCTTTGATGGCCCCGTGCAATTTCTGCAGCTCCATGTCTTTCACCACCTTCGTTGCGTTTTGGTCATCACTTGGTTTTACAGAAATCTTTGAGAGCTGAGGTGACAATGCAATTTCCTAGCAAAAGCAGCAAGCAAAATGAGTCCCACGAGTAAGAAATAATTCCACAGTAAGGTGAATGATGCAAATGCATACTAGATACAAATATTAGATGAGATTTCTCGAGTATATATTCAAGATCCTTCAAGAAGGATCTTCATCAAAACATTGGCTTTGTTTCTTCAACTGAAGGACAGGAAAAGCACAATTGTGTTTCACAGCAAGAAAAAACTGTCACGTACTACAACATGAACAGAGATGGGAAATATGTAAGCAGAACATATAACAAATAATGCATACCTCCTTCCAGAGCTTGTTCGATGGTAAGCAATCCTTGGCCAGAGACAAGGTTTGTTTCTCTAGGGCATTGACTTCAGTTTGCAAAGCTCCTAACAGTGTGAAGTCACCATTCAGGTCAACCTTTAGCCTTCTGTTCTCAATCTCCACAGCATTTAGCTTGTCCTTAAGCTCATCCACATAAGAGTTCCTCCGAGTGATCTCCTCCTTCAAAACCTCCTTCTGCACCATTTCACTTATTTCAAAACTCTCACATGTTACGATGAGCTCAAGGACCTTCTCCTTGAAGAGAGCTGCATTGGCAGTGGCCAGTTGCATGTTGGCCAGCAATTTTGTGATCTCTGCATCGCAAGACTTGACATCAATCACTGGCTGTTCTTTGCTCCTAAGCACTTGCACTTCACTCTGCAGCTTGTGGAGCTCCTCCCTTAACATTTTATTAGATTTCTCAAGACCAGCATTGTCAACTTCTTTGCGCTGTTCCATGTTCATCCCACTCTCTTGTTGGCTCTTCCTGCCATATTTCAATAGCTTCGTATCTCTTCGCGTAGTACGCCTTCTCCCAGTGGCAATTTCTCCACTAGAGCCTTCACAGATACTCATAGTTCTACTGAGCTCCTTCTCAAGATAGTTGTTCTCGAGTTGTAGGTCTCCAAGCTTCTTGTTCATCAGCCTGATTTCCTGATAAAGCTCATTGCCTGCCGAATGGAGAGACCCAAAATCTTCATGCAAAGACTGCAATTGTGATGTCCTCTCATCATGAAGGCTTCCGAAAATGACACCAAGGATATCTGTCCTGACTGCTTCACCAAGGAGAGTGCTGAAATCAACTTCAAACGACTTCTCTTTCTCCCTGGAATTGTATAGTTTGCCTGACAGTGCGGAGTTCTCTTCTATCAGCTTGATAATCTCAGCCTGCAACGACTGTCGTGACTCTTGCAGCTCTGAGAGTTGTCGAACCAAGAACTTTGCCTCAGATTTCAACTCGTTCACTTTGCGGTTACGAGCCTCCATCTCCTTCCGTAACTCGCAGCTGATCTTTAAGAGATCATGCCTTTCACTCTGCAGCTGCAGCAGCTCCTCACTCTTTGCTTGCCATTCTTGCCTCAGAACACTCCTTTCCGACCTCAGATCGGCCACCTCTCGTCCAAAGTGCTCCAGAAGCGTAACAACAAGCGACTTCTCGAGGATCTGGTTCTGCTTCACGTCCTGAGCATCAGAAATAGTATTCAGCAGGCACTTGATGTCATGCAAGATGAGCTGCACCACTATGTCAAGCTTCATTAGATCCAATGATCCATATTTCTCATCCAAATGTAGGACTTCCATCACAGAACCAATCCCTTCAGTGAGCTTCTGGTTGTTTTGTGACAAGAAGGCTAATTTCTCCTCCTGAACCTTGCATACCTCTTGTTGCTTCTGCAGTTGTCCTGATACATCAGAATTTGCTTCTGCCATGTCACCTAAGCACCTCTGCAAGACGAAAATATCAACCTGAGCTTGAACAATCTTGTGCTCCTCCTCTTGAAGTTGGTTCTCCCTACGCCGTCCTTCTTCTAGTCGTAGGCCTATCTGCTTCTGCATAGCACTGAACTGAGCCTTGCCTGAGTGAGTGAGTTCTTTGTGCTCCTCTCTCTCAAGCCTTAACAGCTCTTGTAGCTTGATCACTTCATTGAGCGCCTTGTTTTTGTCCTGCTGAAGATCCAAATGTCGTCCTTCCAACTCTGCAAACTGGGTTTCCATATTGAGTAGATCACCATTGATGCTATCCACCTGAGACAACATTAAAGCATATAGGGATCAAGTTACATTTTTTAACCTTCGATGAAAACTAACAGAAAGTAATAAAGCTTTCAGGCACCATGCCTCATGCACAAGTGTTCTCTTTTCAGATCGAAGTACAGAATTCTGATTGCGGAGTGCCTGTGCAGACTCTTCCAAGTCTTTCAGCTTCCTTCTGAGGAACTCAAGCTCAGTATTATTGTCAGATAACAGATTTTCCAAGAGCACGTTCTTCTCCGATAGCTTGTCCATTGTATGAGAAATGCCCTCAATCTGTGCAATGAACATGGCTCGCTCAGACTGGTGGGCACTAATCTTGGAATTGATGTGCTTGCATGATTCTTCCAATGCAGCCTTCTTCTCCCACAATCCTTCAACCTCAGTGGTTGCAGCTGACAAAGATCTCTCCAAATGAGCATTTTTCTCCAACGTCCTCTCCAGCTGCATCAGATTCTCAACATACAGGGCTTTCACACCCTCGTGGTGCTTGATGGTCTCTTTTAGCTCAACATTCCCATCTCTCACCTCTTGTGCAAGTGATTGGAGTGATTCCACATTAAAATTCACCACTTGTATCTGCTCCTTGATCGAAAAATGTTTCCTCTCAGAGTCACCCCTGTCATCTTTGATGTGTGAAAGCTCATGTTGAAGCAACTTCTTTTCCTCCACATGCCGAGACACCTCTTCCTCAAGTCGCCGCTTTGCATTCTTCAAGGAAATTATCTCATCCTGCAGATGAATTATCACCAAGGTGGAGGAGTGGTTTTGATCATCCAATCTCCGGTTCTCTTCTTGATTCTTCTCCAATTCTTTGTGAAGTCCAACTTTGCTGGTTTCAATGTCCTTAAACTTACTTGCCTCACTATGCTTTTGAATAGCCAAAAGTCTTAGCTTCTCCTGTGCTCGTGCCAATTGCTTCTCCAATGCTAGTTGTGCCATTTCCGCTTGCATGCTCTTGAGTTGCTCTTCTTGTATAGATATGCTAAGCTTTTCCAACTCAACGTGTTTTTCATTTAACTCTTCATGCTTCTCTTTTGAGGCATGCTTCAGCTTATCTAGCTCCAAGTGCAAATGCTGGTTAGCTCTCTCAAGCAGAAGGCACCGTTCCTCTGCGGTGCTCAAATTCTGCAGTCCATTTTGCATCTCCTCTTTCAGCCTCTTGAACTCCTCCTGGGTATGCAATATTTCAGACTTGAGGTTCTGTAATCGATCACTGGATTGTTGGCATTGTGAAAACGCATCTTCCTTCTCTGCTTCTTGTTGTGCAAGGGCCTCCTTGAGGTAAAGAACTTCAGATTCAGCCCTGTCGCTCTTTTCTAACACTGACGAAATCTTCTTCCTGAGGTCTTGATTTTCCTGTGACAAGCTTGATATTTCTTTCTGCAGCTTCTCATGGTCCTGGTCATCTGCAACACTAGTACATTAGTTTAATCTGACTTCTATTAGGATTTAGGATCATGTAATTATTGAGGAAGTGAATTTGTACAACATACCTTTAACACGTTTTTTCGGATCACCAACGTTGATGAATGAGAGGAAAAATGGTGTCATATCACGATTGTCAGTGTCAGGTTCTGTAGATGCAGTTTCAGCTGGCAGGTCATCATCCAAGTCTAACTGAAACTCATCAGGAAATGCTTCTGCCATTTTCCGATGGGCCTGTCGGAGTTCCCCAGCAGCGTGATCATATCTTTCAGCTAAAGCTCGGTAAGCACGGTATAACTCCTCAAGCAAAGACATCAGCTCCGGACGCCTTCTGTAGTACATTTCTGCTCTTCTTGCAAATGAGTCAGCATCCACATCGATGATCTTGATCATCTGTTTGATTTTGCTGTCCATATCTGTGAATCAAGCATTAACCAATCCTAATTCAGTTCAGACCTTAGTAAATGTTACAAGAGGAGATATAGAGCAGTAGAGCACCAAATAACTTAAGTACATGATAAAACCAAACATTTGCAGCTACTGACATGTAATTTGCTATTTCTTTGCATTGCTAACATATAGAGTATCAAGTTAGATGTGCACTTACCTTAGCTACATTTACGTCCAAGATTGCCTCTATGTCTAACTTGACACTATATTCTCAAAAAACTTGGAAAAGATGTCAAGCAGATTATGATCTAATATATTTCACATATTAACAGACATTCGTTACTTAATCATGTTCATGCCAAAACCACCATGCCTAATAAGCAATGAAAACTTTCTAGTAAAACAATGAAAACAATCCATCACAATATATTTCACATATTAGAATTTTTTTTGTATTTTTCAGGATTTCATAACAGAAACTCAGAAAGTACATGACTGCCCACAAAAAAGCGCATAAATTGGTCATAATGGGCACAGACATCCCCAGATATAGGTCGTATCAACATGACAACATGGCATGCAACACTGGCATGAAACTTGCAGTACAATGTAATATAATAGTTTCCGAAAATGTTTGAAACCTTAACAACTATATATATGAAAAATGGAAGTTATATTATTTTCAATGTATATCTACAATAATACAACAGTTTATAATGTTTGCTTTTACATGAGTTTTTATCTAGTGTATTTTTACATAAGGTCTACAAACTTAATGGTGCTGGTGTGAACACCAAATTGTTAGTGCCTCAGACATCGTATTAATGCTGTGCCTACATGACATTGATAATGCAACCTGATATAGCTATGTTACATGTGAGAGAAGCATCAAGGTTGGTAGCCAACAGACATATCAATGATAGACCAAAATGAATGTCATGTGATAAAAATAAAATTGATGTGGTAAAATTTGTAATGCTCCCTACTTGATATTCATTTAAACCACAGCTGCTAAACTGATTCAGGTTGATTATACTTTAATGTAACTTTTTTCCAAGGCAAATATAATCCCACAACCATCTACTATGTACTTACTGCTTAAAAATCCTAACCCAACACAGCAATATGTAAATCTCAACAAAAGGACTGTCCATTTGGGTAAATTGCTATCTTATATGCTAGTATTGAACTTGTTCATGTGCTTTTCCTAAATAAATCTGCTGACTTTCCACAGGAGACATGAGGGACGGGTCATTTTCGTAAACATTATGACAGGCAGGGCTTACAACTACATCTGTACTTTATCATTAAAGCCTCACCCTCACATTTACATCTGAAAATACATTACACACTGCCTAGGCAATTGTACAATGCTAAGGCAAGAAACATCTAGGATTCAACACATAGATGACAACCAATGCAATAGACAGTGTGGACACTTTCGTGATTTCACAACACAACTACTCCCAATCAGACTGGTAATAGAAGAATAAAGTTAATATTAAGGATGGTTGCATGATGCTATTTTTTGCCAAAGAATAGGTATGGAAATGTTAACAAATAACCGTAATGTTGGAATAAAGTTCACCTGTGAGATTTTCCTGGAGCCATTTTGAGTTCTTCGGGCTTATATGGCTATCCCACCACCATGAGTACTTGCGCATTGGGTTGTTTGGCGACATCATCGCCATCAAAGCCAACGAGGACACAGAGCACCACTCCTTGGCTTCTTGGGAGAGCTTTCTTAACTTCAAAGCCAATGCAGTCGATCAAAGCAATAGAAATCAGCCTACATGAAAATCTAATACCGGCAAACTACCTGCATAGTGTTAGAAACTTCCAAAATTAGCACCTTATGCAGAAATTTTCTTTGTTGCTGAGCACTATGCGGTAGAACTAAAAATGATACAAAGCAACAAACAAGATGGATCAGAGGATCATGTCAAGTTCTTTTACCCACTCTTTTTTGACATCATCTTTCTAAACCAAGCAAGATTTATAGATGAAGGCTTGAAACAGGTGATACTAATAGCAGTACACAACGGTCAAAGATTAAGATTAGCTAGACGTTAATGCAATAATTAACCCAGTGCCCCAACCTGAATGAAACGGTCTACTTGTTGTCTTTCTGTAATTAAAAGAAAATTTTCTCCTTTTTTTAAAAGATTCTGGCTCTTAAGGTTTGGAAACAATGACGAATCAGAAGCAACAGCAACAACTGGACCACCCCAATCTGCGGAAAATTTCTCGAAGATCAGCACATGTAACAAGATTATGCAACCTCAAAGCACATATGTCAGTGGACTGAACTCGAACGCAAGCATCTCACATATAGTGGCTTGTTGATCGAAGCAATGCCCAAAGAAAAAGAATACGAAAGCAAAAAAAAAAAGAAATAATTAATAATTTGCCACTTCAAACATTGACACTTTGATTATGATGCCACTTGAGCCAATGACATATGGGACCATCTGAGTCAATGAAATGTAGGTCCAGTGGCAAATTTATGAAGCCACATGTTTTGAAGTGGCAAAAAAAAATTATCAGAACACAGCAAAAGAAAAAAAAGAGAGGAAAAAGTGAAACAGAAATGAACAATACTTCAAGAAGAAGAAGATGATGAAGAATCAGAAGCCTAACCACAAGAATGGCTATAATATCATTTTACTACACCAAAAGCAAAGAAAAATCCTTAAAAAATGGAGGCGACTTCCATAACTCAGTAGGGAGCATCAATTGGCTTTGGCAAGCAAGTCAAGGAAAGAAGAGGAAATTCAAAGTTCCCTGAGTTTGATGGTACTAAATTAGATGTCACAAAAAATGGAAGAATGGTAGAGAAAAGGCAGAGGAGAGCGGTGAAAAGAAAACACAACAAACACAACAAAGATAAAGCCTACAAACCCAGGCCCCAAATCACTAAAAGAAAAGAGAGATGCAGCCAGAAATTCACACCTGCAGCAAGACGGAAATCACAACATTTCATGAACTGGATACTGATCTAAAACACGTAGGAGACAGACATCACATAAGCGGCATAAAAAAAGGCAACCTTTAGGACGAATGAACCCGGAATCATACCAAGCAGCAGCGATATTTGCTGCCATTAAGGAGGAGGAGGAGGAGAGTATGATGGTAAGAACTATGAAAGGAAAGAAGAAATCACATAACATTTCCTAAAGTGGGCAAAATGGGATTCAGAAATTACAAAGAAAAGGGAGAAATCTGCACAAAGAGAAGCATTTTTGCCTGAAGCAAGCAGTGACCCAAGCCAAAACCACGGTTTTCTGCAGGAAAAGAAGGGCCATTGCCATATAAATACTACCAAAGAGATTATTTTGGAAAGAAATCATTTAGAAGGCAAATCAAATGACCACGAGAAACATAAGAAGCAAACGACAAGAAACAGAACAGCAGCAGAACCCGGCTAACAATAGCAAAACACGCACACAAACAACGAGAAAAAAAAAAAACACCGTCTTTTTTAGCCTAAGATGGCCGCAATCACATTTCACAAACACCATTGCCGAAATTACACAATGCCCAAAACCCAAATCAAAGAAGTGTTCATACCTTCAAGAGAAGATGAGAAAGGGAGGATCTTGGGGTGGATCTTTCCTCCCTGAAGAGTGCAGCTTTTGCAAACCCAAGAAAGAGATCCAGGTGCTCCCCATCCCACCACCCCCTAGGCCATCATTCTCACCAACGCATTAACACCATCCAAGAGAATTTTTTGCAACACAGCAAGAATGGGTGTGTGTGTGAGTGTAAACTTGGAGAGGCTCCCCTGGGCAGAGCAGTGCAATCATGGAGAGCCGGAGGGAGCAGCAGTGTTCGTTGTGGAGGACCGGAGGAGGAAAGGGGCAGTGATGGGGATATTAATTGTTTATTTATTTTTATTTTAATAAAAAAGGTAAGCACGAGATAGTACATTTACATGTACGAAACCTGTCCTATTTTATCACAATTTTTTTCATCAAAATTAAAACCACATTTTACCTAGTAAAAAGATTTTTTTTTATCATACTTTTTTGAGTTAGTGACATGTGGAGCCTAAATAGCAAGAAAAGAATCTTATCATATGTGTAATTATGAACTAAACATATGTCAACTCAGTCAAACTTACTTAACTTAATATGTAAGCGTGATAAGATTTAGCTATGAACAAAATAAAAAGTGAGGTAGATGAGTTTCATTTTTTGGAAGGAATATTTTGTTTTGCAAGAACAGAAACAGTATGTGTATGTGTGTTTGTGTGGGGCTCTTGGGCTTTTTTACTTTAACCTCTTTACTATCTCTAAGCCCTTGTTTGGTTATCAGAATTCGGTCTACAATTAAAGAATTGGAGTTGGGATTCCTCGATTCAACTGTTTGGCTGCGAAGCTTTAGCTTATCTAGCTTTTTATAGAACTTGTTTTTTTAGAAAATATAGCTCTTTTACTAATATATTTGTAAAAATAGTTCCCTTTCTAACCATGAAAGATGTGACAGACGACATTTGTCTCCTGCCACTCCCGAGAAATACGGAAAGTGACCGGTGCCTCACCATCACAGAAGGACAAGCTGTCGCACATGGGAAACACAGAAGAACGCCTTCCGAGCTACCCAAGCAAGCACTCGCCCGCCTGAGAGCGCCTCACCTGCTCGCGAGCGCGTGTTCGTCCGCTTGAGGGCACCCTGAAAGGATCGGTAAGGCCTAGAGGGGGGTGAATAGGCAATTTTAAACAATTTAAACAAGACAAACTAAACAGTTTAAAGATAAGATCTAAGCAGATAAACAGAATGAGCACCAACAGACTAAGAACAACTTAAGCAATAGTGAGAACAAGAAAAAGACAAACTATCACACAGAGACAAGAGATTTTTCACCGAGGTTCAGAGAGAAATCTCCTACGTCCCCGTTAGAGCACTTCCTCGTATATTGCTCCTCCAAGAACTCACAGAGGCGATCTTGGATTTTTCACTATTGTAACTCTTTTTACCACTTTGGTGAGGTGAGTCAAAACCTCTTCACAATAATAGTGGCCTTCCACAAACACGGTTGGACAGTCGCACTAAAATCACCAAAGAAACCGCCTAGGAACAATTTAGTTCCAAGAGTAATAGACCATCCACAAGCCCTGCCTCTTGGTTCACTAGAAACAATCAAACTAGACTTTACCGAGCCGAAAGAGTGTAGGATTTTTGTTTTTCAGAGTGGAGCTTGATCTCTTTTGGAATTTTGGCTTTCGGATGCTAGATGTCAAAGAGATGTCAAAAAGTTCTGCTTTGGGAGAGCCTCGAACTGCTTAAATAGGCTACAGAAGCAAATAGCCGTTATTGGCAACAGTAGCCGCTTGCCAATGTCGATCAAGTGACAAAACGAAATGATTGTATCGACAAGGGTTGATAAAAATATGCAAGAGGCTCAATGAACTACGGACCCAAACCAAATAAAAGGCATCTACGCCGGACCAAGAAAGTTGGTCCGTCAGACACATGCTTTGAGCAAATGTCGGGTCCGTTGGGAGAGATTTAAGAACAAGTTTACAACGGACCCAAAAACTTGGTCCGTCAAGAAGGAGAGCTTCTTGGTTATACATCAACAAAGGAATTGGATTGAACACCGAAACCAAGAAGTTTTATGTTTACAACGGACCCAAAAGGTGGTCTGTCGTAAATGGAAGCTTTTGGTCCGTTGTAGCTTAAAAGCACTTGAGAGATTTTCAAGGAAAACACAACCGCAATGCACTCCAAAAACTTGGTCCGTCAGAATGGGAAACGCTCGGTTTGAGTTCGTTAGAATTTGATTTGAAAAGGATATGAACTCAAACAAGGTTTATTAAAGGAATCTGAAATGATTTAGCTTAAGCCCCAGGTTGTTTTTAAAGAGAAATCCTAGGAACCAAGAATTGAACTTGTGCATAGTCCCTCTTTATAGTACGGTTGAAACCCGGAAAAACTTATCTAAAAAGACTTGAAAAGACTTATGAGCTAAAGAACTAAGAATAATGAAACCTTAATCTTGATCCTCTTTTCTGATGAAATCTGATAAGACTGATTTAGTTGATCATCAAGCACCAAAACCCAACAAATAATTTAAACAAATTATTAGGGGGCCTAGATGCTTTCACACCCGCGCTCGGCTGCGCTGTCGCAGCGTTCTCCCAATGCGGTAGGAATGGGTGTCACCTGTCGTATCTTCTGTGGTGATAAAGAGTGCTATTTTTATAAATACCTTTAAGAGAACTATATTTGAAAAGAAAACTCTAGGGAGCCAGGTAAGCCAAAGCTTGCTTGGTTGCATCCAGAATTCAATTTCCGAATTGACCCCAAATTCCAAAAGAATTGTCTGTTACTACCAACTGAGCCATCACAATTCACAATCCAGAGGCCAACAGCTCTGAGTTGCTCGGGTTTGGGAATCCAGCTAGTTAGTTCATCACTGCTCACAAACCATCCAAATTCCAGATCCATGAGACCATGACCAAACCTCCAACGCCAGCGAGCTCCCGTCACTGCCAAGCGACTGCCGCCGCCAACCACTATCGCCGACGAGCTTCCGCCGCTGCTGACAGTGACGACCCCCTGCGCGCTCTCGCGACAGCTGCAGATCTAAAGGACGGAGGCCGCGACGCACCGGCCGGAGTTGAGCATGGAGATCGCGACGCCATGGCCAGCAGCGGCGAGCTTTCGCACGGCCAGCGCAGATCCACTCAGATGTCGCAGATCTAGCGCTCTCCTGCCCGGCCCTCCTTCGCCCTCTCTCCATCATCTTCTTCTCGCGCTCCGGTAGCGTCGTCCTCGAGTCCGGCCGGCGTCTCTTCTCCTCCCTCTCTTGCTCCGCTGTGAATCCGACTCGATAACAACGCCGACAAGCTTCTGCTCCCCTATCTCCTTCATCGGCCTCTTCCTTCACGTTGGCCGGCGCCTTCATCCTAGAGTCCGGCCGCTGCCGCCGCCACCTGCCTCGACTCCGTCTAAAGCCTCGATCCTCAACTCTAACCGCCACTAGCACCTCTACTCCGGTTGCAGTCTCCGTGCTCAACTCCGGCCAGAACCACCACCTCAACTCCGACCATCACCAGCAACTCCGCCCGCCATCTCGATCTGGCAATTGCCCGGTTTGGAAATCAAACAGCATTTGCATTTGAAATTGGTTTGATTCCTCTTTCCAGATTCATAAGCCATCCAAACACTTGATTTGGGATCCTCTCAATTTAAATCCATTTCAACACGAAATTGAATTGGGTCGTCAGTTCCATGGACCCAATTCAATTCAGAGAGCCGAACGACCCTAATGGAAAAGGCAAGGACAAAGATTAGTAATGGTGCATCAGCAAAAAATAAAATTTGGAGGAATATTTCAATTTGCAAGAATTAACAGTGCGTGAGCATCTAGTGTAGTTTCTGAACGTTGCCAATTAAACTCTTCCATATTCTCTTCGAGAAGACAAGGAGGAAACAGTAAAGGCAGCTTAATCGCGCACATTATTAGGGGATACACGACCAGATTGTCAGAAGTTTTTTTTTTGGCGCATCTCATTCATTTATTCATGTCTACCATGTTAACTAGTTACTTTCCTATAAAGAAAACTAACTATTTTCTGAGATGTCTCAACTAATTATGAACCTGATGGATCCCAACTCCCTAGAACAGTTTAACAGATTATTTTCTGTGGGAATATGATTCAATGTTTCAGGGTTATATATATATATGTGGCTTAATTTCTCTGAGAAGCCTTGTAAGTTTGGTTTCTCAAATATCATCCAAGAAAGAGGTCCGAGCTATCCCTCAGTAGGAGGGAGCTAGATTGCCCAGTTCCCTCCGGCCTGGATTCAATCCTTGGGATCGAACTCAACGTCTCTCACTTGAATAAATTAAAATGAATATACACACGTGTATATGTTAAATAGGACAACGCGTTTCTGTACTCCGAAGGATGTGAAGCCTCCGATCACTTTTTAGTGTGTGTAAAAGAAGCGTATGCATGTGTGTGCGTCTGATGCTTGAGTGTGGAGTGCGTGGGTTGGTGTGTTCGTCTTGTACCCTCAAAAAAATATCATCCAAGAAATAACTTTTTTCTCGTTGTAATATCGTTTTTTTCTTCTTTTTCTTAATCCATAGATAGACAGCTCTCCTATCTAATCTTAATATATATATATATATATATATATATATATATATATATATATATATATATATATATATATATATATGGTCATTGTAGTTTACATATGGACATTTACATGGATTGCATGATGCCTAGATGTCATGTTCCTGGTAATAAGGATTTATTTACAG
Source organism: Rhipidocladum racemiflorum (assembly GCA_036346355.1). Lineage (NCBI taxonomy): Eukaryota > Viridiplantae > Streptophyta > Magnoliopsida > Poales > Poaceae > Rhipidocladum > Rhipidocladum racemiflorum. The sequence continues at coordinate 17,283,112 of CM070574.1, read as the reverse complement.
CCTGCAGTTAAGAGTGTGTTGGGGAGAGAGATTGTGTACCTAACCACCAATCCTAATCATTCTTAGAGCAGCATTTGTTTAAGCATGATAGTGGAGGCAGGAATGAGAGATAGGAAGGTGGTAGAAAAGCTATCAACACATTGAATAATAATGATGAAGTAAACAAGAACACTAGCTATATATTGCAGATTTCCAGTACATCGGTCTTGCTGTCTTTTGTCTTCTTTTCTGCTCACTTGGCAACACAGCTGATGGTTGCTGTCTACTACCTTTATTTATATTACTTTTCTTTCCTGGCAAAAGGCACCTTTTATAGGGGAACCGGTCCAAGTGGTGTGCATCTTAGATGGAGTTCGAGAGCGAGCTAGCTACTTTTTCCTTTATCTCCTTTATATTTGTTGAGCGTTTTTGTTAAGCATGAGATTAATGTTGCGGTTTGTCTAATTTGCACCGTCTGAATTTCTTGTGAATAGCCTCGATGCTTTTGTCTAATTTGCACCGTCTGATCTGAATGAATGAAAGCAAACTCTCGACTTCCTTAAGAAAAGGCACCTTCTATTCTATCAGACTCACCACATTGCTAAGAGTGTAGTAAAACAGAGCATCAATCTTTATTCTCGTTATGTTAGTAAAACAGGCACCTTCTATTCTATCAGACTCACCAGTGGATAAGTAATCAGCGAGTATTATCAAGTGACACGCTATGTTAGTAGCCTACTGTTTTGGTTTCGTTAATACTCTCGTCCACTCCCTCTATTCCCAAATACATATCATTTCAGTTTTTAAATTTTATTCTAAATTCAAGGCGTCTAGAATCTTATGATGATTTTTACTATCTTTCTTTTATATCTCTCTCCTTTAACTATTTTTAATGTTATTTACTGTCATTAATTAGAATAAAATATATAGTTCAAAAATATAATAAAGATGAATAATACAGTATTGTATAGATATGTCTTGATAAAAATACAAGAACCTAAAATAACATCTGGTCGTAAACGAACGGAGCATCATTATTACAATACGTAGAGTTTAAACAATACTCCCTACAGTCAAAAGAATATAGTTTTGACGTACGTGCCGTCAAACGTTCTGAATTTTGGTTATTGATATCTTTCTCAATATCTAGATTAAACACATGAAAATGCCTCATATAAATTTATCTCGAAAAGAACTTTCATAATAGTATAATTTTATTAATTTTAAAATATATTACAATATAAATTAGTTAACCAAGTTGTGGTTTGGAGGCAGTACCGATTGGAAGGGGGTACTAATACTCCTAGCATCAAAATCAGCTGTATTGACATATGTACTCAACTAGTTGATTACTTGAGGTCATGAGATCGATTCTGACCCAGGGTTAAATATCTGCTGAGTGCAAAATTAGGGCCCTGTATTAGCGTGATATGATGCGGGTTTCTGTTACCAAGCTTAACCCAGTTGCCTCTGGAAAAAGAAAACATCAACATTACCTGATTTGATTCTGTACAGATCCCGAAGAAATGACAGTTTCCTGCAGAGGATAATTTACCCCGGCACGATTGTTTCAGTGCAATTATCATTTACTGCTCCGAGTCCTAGACATGTAGTACTCCTACTAGTAGCTATAGTCAACTATGTACTCCAACTTTATCAGTTTTTACATGAAGTGACTTACGTACAATTGTACAAACTTTATTGTCAAAGACCAACCAGCTTTTAACTTTATTTATTATACTTATTGGCCGCAAGGTTTCAAAATTCATTTTTGGTTCACATCTTATCACCATTCGAAATTTGAAATTTCGATAAAATCTTGGTATTTCAGACGAAATCTAGAAGAAATACAAAAGGAAATTTTCAAATCCATTTTTTTATCGAGATTTTCGAGATCTCGGTGATTATTTAACAAAACGAAAATTGGTCTAAAACGCATAAAAAAAAAATTGGATGGTCCTGACACATCACTAATGTTCTCATAAAAATTTTAGATGATGATCAAGCTTAATGAATTTTAAAAAAAAATTATAGTACTACTGTCCTGATAAAAGGCTTTTACATGCATATATATAATTTGTGTGTGTGTGTGTGTGTTACAAAACTTTTACATGTATTCCTCATAGATGGCATTCTAGTTCTCTCCAAAAAAAATAGCTCCAAATCCGGCACAAAAACATAGCAATCCGGCCAAAAACACAAAATCTTCCCAAGATTAACCGAAATCTTGCCGAGATTTCATGCACTGTAATATTTTTAAAATTTTGATTTTTTTTTTTCATTTATATGGAATTTGAAATTTCGTCTAGGGCCGAGATCCAAGATTTTGTCGAGATCTCGTAAAATTTCACCGAGATTTTATTCCTTGATTGGTAGTATCTTTCGTTGCGACTAGGTAACAATCATTTGCAACTTGCCTTACCGAAATTAAAGATCAAAAGGGTGATACTAATGATTTGGCCGTTGTGGCACTAAACGCTAATGAAATTAGCCATGTTGTCCAGACATACTTCCTCGTATAGATAGTTATAGACACTCACAAATTAAGTCTCCAAGTTACTGTTAGACAACCTCGCTATCGAATAGTCTGGGGTTGTCTAACAGATCTAAAGTGGAGAACAGACAGGGAGAAAGAGAGACACAATATGAAGAGGAACGGGTCTGCTTTATTATTTTGTATGCTTGTGTACAATGGGGTGACCCCCTGCCTCCTATATATAGCGGTTCTGCTTAGAGATAAGGAAGAGTCCATATAGGATACGACAACCGTTTCCTAACACTCCCCATTGGACTCTTCACTGCGAGATGCATATGCCTCATTAAAACTCCATAAAAACTCAGTGGGAAAAATAATTGGAGAAAGAGTACATAGCACACGCTTGCTGTGTTGCACGGATTGCCTCATCAAAAACTTATGTAAGAAAACTTCAATGAAAAACTTACTTAAGGAAAAGAGTACAATCCACCCAAACTTCAATGTTAATCTTCAAGATTCACGTTGGGTACTCAAACTTCATGTTCGAGATTTATGTAGGAGTATGTGAAAAATCTCCCCCTGAAATCTGCACTTCTCTAAGCCTCATCATCCCGATTCCTCTAATACATCTTTTAAAGGAAGATGCCGGGAGTGACTTAGTGAATAAATCTACGAGATTTTCACACGACTTAGTATGCAGTATCTTTATCTCGTTCATCTTATGCATTTCATGGGCATAAAAGAACTTGGGGTTGATATGCTTTGTAAGGTTACTCTTCACATATCCCATTTGCACTTGTGCAACACAAGCTGCATTATCTTCATAGATAATAGTGGGGGGTTGTTCCATGTTCAGGCCACATGACTTCTGGATGTGGTGAACCATTCTTCGAAGCCATGCACATTCCTAAGAGGCTTCATACAATGCAATGATTTCTGAGTGGTTAGTCGACGTCGAGACAAGAGTCTGCTTAGACGACTTCCAAGAAATTGCTGTTCCACCGCAAAGCGAAAACATACCCGCTTGTGACTTGCCAAGATGCGAGTCCGATAGGTACCAAAGATCGGCATAGCCAACTAAATTCAATTCATTGTTTCTTCAAACAAGCCGAGGTCTTTGCTTCCTTGAAGGTAACGGAAGATGTCCTTCACCCTTTCCAATGCCTTTTGGTGGGTTCTCAGACTGCATCGCTAGCAAATTCACGCGAACGCAATGTCCGGCCTAGTGCTATTCGCAAGGTACATGAGCGCTCCAATTGCACTCAAGTATGGGAATTCCGCTCCCGTGACTTCCTCCCCTCTTCTTTAGGCCTCAGACGGTCTAGGTCTGCTTGGAGTGACCTTCCGAGCCATTGGGGTCTTTGCGGGTATGCCTTTTCAAAGCCAAATCTCTCCAACACTTTCTCGTGTAGGATGCTTGGTGTACCAAGATTCCGCCTTGGACATGTTCAAGCCGCAAGCCTAAACAGTAACTTGGTTTTACCCAAGTCTTTCATTTCAAACTCAGATTTCAAGTATGTGCATGCTTCTTCAATTTCCTCATCCGTCCCAATGATGTTCAAGTCATCTACATAGACGGAGATTATACAAAATCCATTCGTGGATCGTTGTATAAATACACATGGACAATCTTCGCTGTTCGTAGCCTTTCTTGCAGAGAAAGTCACTCAAACGATTGTACCACATTCTTCCCGATCGCTTCACCATACAAAGGATTTCTCCAATTTCACATCAGCATAGGTTTCTGCTTGCTCTGTCTTGGTTCGGGATAGGGATACCTTCCAGATTACTTTCATGTATATCTCCGAATCCAAATTTCCATACAAATATCTTTGTGACAACATCCATTAGCTTCATTCTCAACTTCAAGTTGATCGCCATTGAGATAAAGTATCTAAAGGTAATTTCCACCCATGACCGAGAATAGGTTTCTTCATAATCAACCCCAGGACGTTGAGTGAAACCTTGAGCGACAAGCCTTGCCTTGTACCTTACAACTTCATTGTTTTCATTTCTCTTGCGTAACAAAAACCCATTTGTGACCTCACGGGTTTATATGGGGAGGCGTATGGCACACAGGCCCAAACACCTCTCTTTTGTTCAGAGAGACTAACTCTGCGGTGATTGCCTTCTTCCAATCTTCCCAATCGAGCCTTTTCTTGCACTCTGCGAGAGATGCGGGCTCGGGATCATGATTAATGATCGTGGCAATCTTCTTTGCAAAGTATGCATCGACATTGGTCGTTGCTCTATTCATTGATTCTCCGTTATTACAAAGTTTATGGCCATTTCATCATGGGGTGCTTCGTGCACTTCTACTTGCTCTTCATTGCTATTTCCCATTTCAGAGCAAGTTCCTTTAGTTTTTCTCCGCCAATGTGTGCGCACACATTATTTCCGCGCTTCTTCCAATGGAAGGTTCAGATCTGGAATTGCCTTTTCCACAGGCTTCTTTCCGGCTGTGTCTCAACTGCTCCCCTTCTTGCTTTGGGGCACTTTTGTGATTGGTGTGGTAAGTCCTCTCGCCAGCTTTCCCAGACGCCTCCGGTACTTTGGGTTTGAGAAGCCAGATCTCCTGTTCTTTTCTTTGAGGCATCCGAACAGATGAGGATACCTTCGCTTTCTTTGGTATTTCCACCCTCTCTGGTGCATTTCTTGTCGGGTACATGCGACTTAACCACGCTCTTCGTATCACAAAATGATCAGGCGGTTCATTTGCTAAATTCGCAAATCAATTATCTTCCGACTTCTTGATTTGCTTCATTAGTGCGAGGGTCATGCGCGGGATCCCAAAGGAATGCCATACTATTTCCGGCATTTTTCATCCAATGGTTGATTCTCTCCCCTAATGACGGAAACGGTCCTCGTCAAAGATGCAATCGGCCGAATCGGGTGTATGCAAGTCTCCAAATATGGGTTCCAAATACCTGATTATGGATGCACTCTCATAACCAATGTATATCCTGCACTTGCGGAGAGGGCCCATTGCAATCATTGTGGGGTGGTATAGGTACATATACCATATAACCAAATTTTCTAAGATGGGAAATCTTCGATGACCCCTTGCACTAATTGCATTGGTGAATGGATGTTGTAGGCCGATGGTCTATAATTGATGAGTGTTCTTTGCGTGCAGAGGCTGCGTGTCCCCAACAAGTGTTGGGCAAGTTACAACTCTGCAAGAGCGGTCCGGCAATGAACTTAATCCTCTTTATTAGTGCTTTAGCTAGCCCATTTTGCGTATGGACGCGTGCGGTGCAGAGTGCTCAACAGCTTATTCCCGTTCTTTGTACAATAATCATCAAATGCCTTGGAAGTAAATTCACGGCATTGTCCAATCGAATGGACTTCACGCGATGATCGTGAAAAGCATTCTTAATTCGATGATCTGCGAGATCAACTTTGCGAATGCATGATTCCTTGTTGACAAGAAACATGTATGCGACCATTTCGAGGAAGCATCAATGAGCACCATAAAGTATCGAAACGCCACGACAAGGGCTTAATCGGACCGCAAATATCCCCTTGAATGCTCCAGAATGCAGGGATTTCATGTTGCACTTTCATAACAGAGGGTCTAGTTATTAATTTCCATGGCACATGCATGGCACACAAAATCTTCATGATTCGGGAAATTTTTAACATTAATGCCATGACCTTGTGAGTTGTTAACTATATTTCTCATCAATCTAAGACCAGGATGACCTAATCTACAATGCCATAAAGAAAATAATTCAGAGCTTCTAAAGACAGTCTTCAAAGAAGTATACACTGCGTGTGCATTGATTTTCGTGTAGTACAACCTGCATTCATATGAGGGACATTTTTCTAGTACCATCTTTCCATATTCCGCGTGCTTCACAATGCACAAGTGTTCTTTGCCATTTTCTTCATTGGTTTCTACGTAAAACCCATTGGCGCGGATATCTTTGAAACTTAAGAGAGTGCGAGTTGATTCAGGGTACAAGAGGGCTTCTTCAATTACCAAAGTTGTACCCATTGGCAATATAATTATGGCTCTTCCTGAGCCTATTATATGCGTATCGCTTCCTGCGATTGTCGTAATCCTTCCAGCGTTCTTCGTGATCGTCTGGAAGTATTTCGACTCTCTTAAGATGGTATTTGTTGTGCCACTATCAACAATGCATATTTCCTCCATTGGGCGCTACACGATTTCTAGAAGAAAAGAAATATAATTCTAATCAGACAGTGGCAAAGTAATATAAACATTGCTTGCAAATAAAGAATACTGGAATAAACAATAAATTGCAATTCTATTCATGAGAAAATGTATGCTCTTCGAGAGCTTATTATTCATTATGCAATTTGATGTCTACGTGAGATAATTCTGACCATTCAGGTCAGTTCTTCAAAACTCACGTTTGACGATGCCAGACCTTTTCATATTCACAAGGTTCTTCCATTAGATTACTGCGTGCAATCTAATAGGAAGTGGCTGCCAGATGCATAATTAAATTCTCATGAGTTTCCAGTAAACTAAAAGAAAGCAATAATTGTGAAATTCATAAATACAAGATAAATGCAGTATTCATAAGTACAAAATTCATAAATGCGATATTCATAAATGCAGGATTCATAATTGCAAGATTCATAAGTATAAGATTTCATAAAAACAGAATTCATAAATATTCAGAAATACAACTACGTGCATGTAGGTGATCGGCTTCGTGCAAACGATCAGATTCATATGCATGATCGACTTCGTGCGATCTGCTTTAAAAGCTCGATCGGCTTCGTACGATCGATTTAGCGCGGCTTCATACGCGCGGTGCATTCAGTTCCATGCACGTCGGTCTTCTTGGCTCGACGGTGGCCGCTTCGTGCGGCATGCTTTGAATTTCCAATAAACTATATTAAAGCAATAAATACAATGCATGGAACAGAACAATAATTGCACAATTCATAAATTCATAAATACGGAAAATAAATTATCAGGAATTTTCGATATTCTAAACAAGGCAATTATTGCAACAATTCATGCAAATATTCATAAATGCAGAAAATTAGGCTAAGCTAAATAAAAACAGAGCCAATAATTTTTCTGGATTTTTCTAGGTATTTTTCATATTTTTCAAGAATTTTTTTAGGATTTTTTCTGGTATTTTTATTAAATTTTCTGAATTTCTAATTCAGTTTTCGGAAAATAAAATAAAAGAAATGACCTGGGGGTAGGGTTGTAATTTCCCCTCCCCGTGCGTGTCTTCCGGATTCAATCCGGTTTTGGGCATCACGGGCCCGATCGGGTTCTTGTTCCTTGAGGCAGAAGCACGTCAGGACTTCAAGTCCTTGTTCGTTATCCTGATGCCCTTTGCTTGCTTCTCATCCACCGATCGGAGAACAAGGCCGGCCGGGCGCGTATGGCGGCGGCGAGGCGATCGAGTCTTCTTGGCAGCGGCCATGGCCGCGCTGGTCTTGGCCGGCGGCCGGGCGTGAGGCGGCGGCGGCGAGAAGCCGGCAGCGGCCGGAGGAGACCCAAAACCAGCGACTCCACCGTCATCCGTAGCTCACCCCTCGGCTCATGGCGGACATCGTCGCATCCGAAAAAGGCAAAGCCATGCTCGCGGAGGCGGCCGGTGGTCTGTGGCCGGCGCTAGCGAGCCAGGTTGCGCGCCGGCTGGCCGACGGCGGCCAGTGGCTGGTCGACGGCGCTTCAGCGAGTAACTGCGGTGCTATGCAGCGGCGGCGTGTTTCGGCATGGCAGCGACCGTCACGGTCTGGCAGGCAGACTCCGGTCTGTGGCAAACTTGGCCGACAGCGGCTCGAAGACGCGGTAGAGCGGCCGGCCAGGCTTTCGCAAGACGCCCGTGGCGCGGCAGGTTGGCAGCGCCACTTCATGCGGCGAAAGGCGGTGGCGGGTCCGGCGACGCTTCGGCGGCGATCATAAGCGTGATCGCGACCCGGCAGCGGCCGAGGCACTTCGTGGCCGGAGTGGCTTTGGTGGCGGTGGCCTCTGCTTCGAGCCGGTGGGCAGTGCTGAGGTGTCGTCGTTTGGTGGCTTCGTGCCACGAGTATGCATGCGGCGCTTCATGCCGGAGTTGCGGTGGCTGCCTGAAGCGGGTGCGCCAGGTCCGTCAGCACTTCGTGTGCATGCCCGGGCTGAGAACCAATGCGGCGGCGGTGCCGCTTCGTTCGATGGAGGTGTTCGGCACCGCATGGTCCTTTTGCCAGATTGGATAAGGACTTCTTGTCCATGCACAAAAATCACCACCGGGACTTCATGTCCAGCCGAGTTCTTCTTTAGCGCCAAACGGGCGGCCGTTGGCTTCGAGCATGGCTGGGAGCAGCTCGCCTCCGACTCAGCCCCTTCCCCCCGAATCATGGCTGGGAGCAGCTCGACAGAATCATGGCCGAGATGCGGAGCTCCATGCCCGAGAGCGATATGTAGCTTCATGCTACAGTGCCTTGGATAATGATGCTAGATCTGTAGATTAATGGCTTCGTGCCATGATTCTATGACGATGCCGTGTACTGTTTTTGTTTACAGTAGCTTCATGCCACAGACGGTACCTAGATGCGTAAATTAGATGCATGCAAAGATTCAACGAGCGATTAGAACAATCCTCGTTCTCACCTTTCTCACCTTTCAATCTTTCTCCGGTAGAGCTTCGTGCTGATAACGTGTTAGACAACCTCGCTATCGAATAGTCCGGGGTTGTCTAACAGATCTAAAGTGGAGAACAGACAGGGAGAAAGAGATACACAATATGAGGAGGAACGAGTCTGCTTTATTATTTTGTATGCTTGTGTACAATGGAGTGACCCCCTGCCTCCTATATATAGCGGTTCTGCTTAGAGATAAGGAAGAGTCCATATAGGATACGACAACCGTTTCCTAACAGTTACCACACTTTGTCAATTCGTAATAGTTTTATCGTTATGTGTTGTTAGAAAATCCCGAAAATTATATATTATTAAAGCATTTTATCTAGTTTTAGAACCGGTTTTATGTGCGTAATCTAAGAATGGTTTCTAGGAAGGCTTGCATTTGCAATCACAGAGTTAAATTATCTAGTCGCTTACGTACGTGTCGCGCGCCGACAGATGATGAGTGTACAACGCATGACATGATAGACGACACTATTCCCAGATTCTTTTGGTGTGTGATTATTTGTTGGAACGGTACACATTTAGGGTTGGTGAATTATTTAAGAGCAAGATATATTAAATTAATCTTGGCAGGATTTTTAATCTAAAGAAAAGAGGCATATTCCTTGCTGAGAATGGATTGTGTGGATGTGGCCACTTTAATCAGGTCCATGCAAACCCCCAAAGTGTGAAAAAAAAATGAGTAAATTAGTGCAAATTGCACACTTGAGTCAACAAGCGTATCATTGTGTACGAAAGGACGCCATAAGCTACATCTAGTAGAAAAAAATGTTGTTCAGTGTTATTATGGAGTAACAGTGGTTCCATTTCAGCTGACTCAAAATTATGATAAGACACAAAATTAGAAGGTTTTTCACCATGCATATATTTTTTTATCCTAGGAACAAAAGCAACAGGTGAAGATTGCTTGCATTGGGAACTGTCGGCTTGACTTTACTGAGAGCTAGCTAGCTTAGCATTTCTTCGGTGCACTGTCAAGGTCATGGCATTTACCCATCTGGAAAACAACTTAATAGGGTTTTTCCATCAGGCCAATTAGCTCCATTAAATTTATCACTTGATAAACTTTCATATATATATGGTTCTGAAAAAAGTTACCTCACTGACGACCCAGGCTAAGCTATATCATACGTGACCCCTAATTAAATCTTACCACCAAGAACATGGCCTCGTGGTCTCGTGGACGACAATACACTCCTCCCACAAACAGCTCAGCATGCTCGTAAGATGTACTGCTTTCAAACTTATATAGCCTTGAGATCTAAATTAAACGTCATTGTAATTGTCCATCCAAAATTCCAAATATACGAAGAAACAAAACCTAATCGATCAATAGCAACTTCAAGCAGTAATTAAAATGAACTCTCTAAAATGCGAGGTGCAAGTACAAGAAAGAAGATGAGTTGACAGACGTGGCCTCACACTGATATTGATACACCAAAAAGAACTTCCTCTCATCTATAGTGCATGCATTCGGTAGCATTTATGCGTATATAGGTCCTGTTTGGCAGAGCTTTAGCCCCATCAGATTCGTAGATCCGGTGGAGCTGGGTATTCCTAGCTCCACCAGATCCGTGGAGCTGAAGCTATGGGTATATTAAGGGGGTGTTTGGTAGATCTCCAGCTCCACCAAATTCTTGTAGTTGGTGGAGCTAGGTATTCCTAGCTTCACGAAATTCGTGGAGCTGGAGCTGTGGGTATATTAAGAGTGTTTAAGTGGGTCATCTTGTTTAAATTTTAGAATAAAATTATAAACTTAAGTCACTTTATTTCAGTCTATAAATTTCAGCTCTGAGGTGGAGTTGGGATTTGGAGCTCTGCCAAACAGAGCTTAAGGGGGTGTTTGGCAGAGCTCCAGCTCCACCAAATTCTTGGAGTTGGTGGAGCTGGGTATTCCTAGCTTCACCAAATTCGTGGAGCTGGAGCTGTGGGTATATTAAGAGTGTTTAGGTGGGTCATCTTGTTTACATTTTAGAATAAAAATATAAACTTAATTCACTTTATTTTAGCCTATAAGTTTCAAATCTAAGGTGGAACTGCATGAGATCTGGAGCTCTGCCAAACAAAGCCATAGCTGTGGTTGTCCACTGGATGTAACTCTCCCTTATCTCTGTCTGAGCTCACCAAGCTTAATTATATGGGCAACTAACTTTTGCTTCCAATCCTTTATTTGCTTGCCTTCTCACACAAATGATGTGTAGTGATTGATGGGGACTAGCCTAACAACCGAAGCCCTGTTTGGAAGGATCTATGCTTAATGAGTAAAATCCAAGAGCCCCCCAAAAAATTTTTTTAAAAAAAATATCGATAGTGCCAAGCTTTATATTTATATGAAGGGCATTTCAAGTACATGCATTCATTCTGTTAAGTTTCTTTGGAATCTTCCTAACTCCTAAGCATGTCAAAAGTTCTTTATTTTGCTTTAGTGCACTTGTACTCCCTCCGGTCTTCAAAAAGCTGACGTTTTGAACATAGTGATGATCAAACTTTCAAAACTTTGATTATAGATATTTTTTAAAAATATTTAAATTAGATTCATGAAAATTATATGGGTAGACTTGTCTCGAGAAATACTTTCATAATATTATAATTTTATTGAGTTTTATATATATATTATAATAAAATTTATTGATCGAAGTTGTGCTTTGAAGATCGTGTTGATATCTAAAACGTTATTTTTTTAAAGACTGAAGCGGTAAATTCTAAGCAGGGACGAACTTAACGGAGGCAGTCGGGGCTGAAGCATCCCTATGGCGTCGGTCCGATTGCCGGATCCTAGGTACCCTGCAACACCCGTATCCATCGGTCATTGAGAAGTAAGGTCTGGACTCTGAAAGTAGAAGAAGACTAGCTAGCTATGGCCCCATAAGCACCTAGTTCCTTGCTGTTATCACTGATCCTAAACATGGAACGTGCATGTGCATCAAGATGCATGTTAGGCTAGACGGTCATATTAACGTTGAATTAATAAGTTGCAAATCAATTATTCGTTCGTTACTCTCTTCGGTCACAAACAGCGATCGTTTTGGACATCAATACGGTTCCAAAAACTTAATTTTGACTACTAATTTTTATTTAATATATTTTTAAAATCTAATAAAATTATAATGTTATGAAAGTACGTTTTGAGATGAATCTGCATATAATTTTCATTCGCCTAATCTAAATATCTAAAAAGATATCAATAGCTAAATTTTAAAAAATTCAATACACGTTTCAAACCGATTATTATTTATGAGCAGAGGAGTAATTGTCAGACACAGAGTCACAGGCCCGAATATGGCTCCATGCGTGCATGCATGTGGGCGCGTCTGCGTCGACGACGTGCGTCGATCGTTAATACCACTTGCATCGATCGTACGTACATGCCAGCCGGCGTGGCCTGCAGGCCAACGTAGTACTGACGGGTGACAGCCAATCGAGTTGACATTTATCTACCACCAGTGGTAGTACCACTACCACACCACATTCATACCCCGCATACATGTACACACGTGCATGTCGTGTATATGAATTGTCTCAAGATTTTTTTAAAAAAAAACTCAAAAAAGAATTGAACTTGAATTCGGATTTTGGTTGGATTTAGAATTAAGTTTGAGTTTAAGTTGCTTGGATCTTACCTAGGCCTTCTCCCTCTCCCAGCCTGCACTGTCGGCCTGTGCCATCGCGGCTCGCTCCACGGAGACCGGTCCATCGCGCCGGAGCGCCATCCCATCCTCGCCTCGCCAGCAGCTCGCATGCTCGCCTGCGCCCACACCGTCGCACATGCCCTGCGCCCGGCTCTCTCCCCTCCACCGCGCACTACAAATAACCCCCCCCCCAGCCACTCGTCTCCCTCGCCCCTCCCCTCTCCCTCGCCTCGCCGGTGAGCCCTCTCACCGCCGCCTCCCCCTCTTTGTTTTCTCCTCCAGCCGAACCGCGACGCCGCCCCGATTTCCCGCCCTAGCCCTGAGCCCTAACCCTAGCTCCCCCGCGGCGCCTCTTCCTCTCCCCCGCCGAGTCCCTCCCCACCCCCTTCTTCTTCCCCCACTCCGATTCGTCGCCGCCGTCCCTAGCCCCGGCCAGACCCCGCCCCGTCGTCGCCCTCGTCCAACCTAACCCTAACCCTCGTCGAACCCTAAACGCCCCCACGCCCCCTTTTCTCTCTCTGCTGGCTCGGTCCCGCCCGTCAGTTAAGCTGTGCGCCCTGACATGTGGGCCCCACCCGTTAGCCTCGCATCCCCCGACCCCACCTGCCAGCCCCCCTCTCTCTCCGTCGGTCAGGTGGCCTACCGAGCTCGTGGGTTGGCCCAGTGGCCACGCGTGGGGTTCGCACCCGCAGGGCGATCGGCTGGGCTGGGCCGCGCCTGGTGATGGCCCATTAATGTTCACCCGATTTTCAGTTTTCTTTTCTTTTTTGGATTTAAATAATCCAAAAATTCCAGGAAAAAACCAGAAAAATCCAAAAATCCCAGAAAACTCCATAAAAGCCCAAAATATACCATCTTGACCATTTCGAGCCACTGAGTCCAAAAACGGCCTCCGTTTCACCATTTGAAGTTCCCAAAATTTCAAAAATACCCACATTGCCCTCAAACCTCCTCCGGCCCGTTTCTCCGTTTTCGTTTCCGTTTTTGTTTTTTGTTTTCGTTCGTCGTTTTGTTTTTCCATTTACTTACCGTTTTTTGTTTTCATTTTTTCGTGCTAGATTCAACGTTCGCGCAGCACCCGGAGCATGAGTAGCCCCAAGAGCAGGAGTAGAACCCAAGCGAAGACACGCACGACTACGTCGACTACGACCTAGCCGACCCCGCAGCGCAACAAGGCAAGCCGCACACCTTTGAATATATTGAACCCAAATTGCCATAATAATATTGTATTATTTAATTCTTACTGTATTATTTTGAACTATATGTTGAAATACTAAAAATCGATAGTTTAGAATGGCATGCAACTTAGCTATACCCAGTTTCGTTATTAGCCTCCTTGACATTGGTGAACCTTATTAAACCTTGAATAACCCTAGTCAGAGATCATACATACCATAGTTAATTAATTAGTCTCATTAGCTTCACTCAAAATCTTTAAATGAGGAATAAAATATTGGCGAGCAGTTGGCTCGGTGTATTTAAAAATGTGCTACGGCTAGGGGGGGCAGTATTGGACTAACCACGAAGTGGATATGAGTCTGATCCCCGACCGATGACTTAAGCAATGTCTAGTTTGGTGGCCGGTATGAGCAGGTATCGGATTGGTTTGAGGAACGGCTTGGTCTTTGGCACCATAAGGTTAAACTCCCTTGAGCAAAGTAAATAACTTAAGATCCCGCTCAACCACAAGTCGGACCAGCCAGTCGAACCGTCTCTGACATAGCTTAGTACATTGTTCATTTTCTGAAAAATACTTACATGGTAGTACCATTCTCGGGAGGAGAATGGGGAGCAGCATTCCCGGCAGGGGAATGACTGATGGGGTGGAACGGGAATGGGCCTTGTAGCGCCATTCACTGGTTCTCACAACGATAGGTGCTCGCTCAGGGCAGTGGGCTATGAGTGGAGTGGCCTTGGACCTACCGGTTAGGGAATATCTAGGAATGTTCAACAAAAGGCTGTGATGATCTCGGCCCAGCCGCTTGCATTTAAGTTGCTTGTAATTTAGTGCTTGGCATTAACAGCTGTAGATATCTTGTGGGTAAAGCTGAGCAGCTCTACAGAGTCTAATTAAATGGTATTCGAATACGGCGTGCTTCCGGTTAATGAAGCTAAGTTTGAATTGGGGTGACTCCCGTAACCGAGGTCAGGTAGCTTTGGAAAAAATTTTTGGGAATGTGGTTTAATTGTGTTAACTCTGTGGAACCCCCCCTTACTATTATTTATGGTTTATGTTTCAAATGTAAAACGAACTTGGAAATAAAATTGTATCCACAACATGGTTAAACCTGTGACAATCCTTGTTACTACCTTGCATATAGTATTCAGAAGTTTCCATGCGACTTGTTGAGTACGGTTGTGTACGCACCCTTGCTTAAACCCGACTCTTCCAGAGTTCCAAGATGCTGAGGAATTTCAATAAGCAGTAGATGGCGCTTCTATTTGGTTTTAAGGTCTTGGTCTGTGCACAGGTTATGCCTATGCGCGTAATCTTTTGTAATGAAAAATATTCGGGACTCGCTACGCCTCCCTTTTGTAAAAACTCTGGCCATTACACTTTAAGTTATGTAAAAGCAGCGGATTTGCCCTTTTGACTGGCAATGTGTACTTGGTTCCCGGCAGCTAATCTTCCTGGGTAGCTGTCGAGGCATTTAAATGTGCCACCTAAAAAGTCAGACCGTTACATATACATGCTAAGGAATTGTTTAGAGACTCCATAGCCTTTGGAGTGTGGATATGCGCTATCCCATTAAACGCGTATGCGTGTGTATCTATTTTTAACTTGTGAGCACCAGCGTCGAACGGAGGTTTAAACGCGGGCAGATAGCACACACGACAACATGCTTGCCAACTGAGCTATTGCTCAACCCTTGTACGTACGTATTAATTCTGCGTCATGGGATTAGTTACATCACGATATCCATCTCTCTTTTTTTAAATAAAACATGTACTGGTCAGCTGCCAAGGGTTTGATCTTCAATTCAAACATACTAGGATGGATAGCGCGTTACGCTGCGCCGGACGAAATTTTGGTCGAGGGCTCTGATGGCAAGGAGAACATCATAAATTTTCAGAACCCAAATTGTCGGTGCAGGATTTCGTTGTGAATTCCTGAAACTCTGATGTTTTTTTTTTGGAAAATTGCCGACGCAGGATCTCTAAGTAAAATTTTAGAACTCGAGGACCTTTATGTATGACCACCGATGTAGAATCTCTTCGTAAATTCCTAGAAACCCATAAGACCTTCGTGTAAAATTGCCGGAGCAGACCTCATCGTGAATTCTCAAAACCCCAAGAGTTTGTTTTAAAAAAAAGGATTTCACAAAAAAGACGACGTGGAGGGCCCGAGGGATTGGGAACCTTCCCTTTTAAAAAAAGGTAATATTAATCAAGTTGGAGGAGTGTGTATAAAAGGCAAGGGTCTTAAATGTTACATTAAAAAAATATGTGTTGTGTACAGGGAAAACGCTATCGTTTGCAAATTTTATTGGAGGGTAGTGATAGAATTGGTAATGAGCGGTTATCGTATTTTTTTTGGAATTGTTTGATGAAATTTCTAAATTGAAATTGAAAATTTTGTCACACCCAACATTGACCCACAACCTACCGGACCTACCTTTCCCAGAGGTAGAGCCTTCCCATTCCCACCAGGCCATGTGTACAATTATATCATAGATGTGTTGCAAATTTACTTTATCATTGAGGAAAATTAGGTAAATCAAAATCCTTTACCCGTTTTGATTTTTACAGGGCCACACGATAATTGTCAATTTTCGGTGGAATTTTTGTGATAAGATTTTCCATGGTTATGTATGACTTATATACGGCAAAATTAAAGGAAGGGGTTATGTAAGGCCCCCATTTTCAGTACAGAATACCGACGATGAGTTTCATGTGCATACAATACTAGTGTCATGATCAGTGGCTAGTACACACAATTACAAAGTTGAAATCACATCCATACACAATATTTTACATAAGATAGCGGAAGCATTTATACAATATAGTGTTAAAAAGACAAAAAGAATTGCAGCAAGAATTCAAAGTCTTGTAGTGTGCCACATAATCCTCAGACAACTAACAAGGCATAAATCCTAGGAAGATGCACCGTGGCATTTCCCGTAACCTACGGTATCATAGGGTTCGTTGGAGCATTCTGTCTCATCACCTAAATAAACAACAATGATGGCAAGGTTGAGTGCATTGCATACTTAGCAAAATTTGTAGTGTATGCAAATATTTAATAAATGCAGGCTATATCAAATGAAAGGCTGCTAAGTTCATTTTGCGTTGAGCAAGTTTGATTAATAAGTGCTATATAATAGATTGAAAGCGAAAGCTTGTAATAGCGCATGTGATAAGTATATGAAATAAAAATAAGCATCAATATAGCAACTCACAGTCCTCCATGACGTGAGTGACAACTCGATCCATTCCCTGTCAACACTTGACATAAAAACCATATTTGCCAGCACAGTGCACAACAGCTGAAGTCAATTCTTGCCAACACATGGTAAGTATTGAATCATCTAAAAAGGGACAACTTTGTAATAAAATTCCTTACTCTGTTTATGAAAAACATCTAACTAGTGTCAGTGCACCAAGGTTCCTATGACCATGGGTACGGCTTTTCAAAAAGTTTTAACTCTGCAGAGGTGTACAACTTTACCCACAAGGAATGATCATCTCTTTTGCAATTGATAATCAACACAATTCCTTTGGTGTGTTGCAAACAGATCATACATAACTGTTACATTACCTAGCCCTAACTTTGCACCAGCTCGGTGACGTTAAACCCTTATTGATGGTGGCAGAAGATATATGTATAATCACTGTACGACGAATGATTATACACCCCGACGTCCCACTTCTCCCCATAGTAAGGCGTACACCGTTGTATCAGCAAACGTTATTCCCAACACCTCAGTGTGGGCGTCCCTCCGAGCAATCTATAGGATTCAGATGCAAAGCATGTCATGGTAGAATCGTTTATAGAGAATGAGTTTTAATGAGATAATTTTAATAATAGTCCAGGTAAAATTTATTAATGCGACTACTTTGTTTATTTTAGAGTTATTTTCCTAGGATAGGAATTCTCTTTTCTTTTCATTGTTTCCATTCTTTTTCTTTTCTTCTTTTGTCCTATTCTTTTCTCTTCTTTTCTCTTATCTCCCCCTTTTCTTTTTCCTCCTTTCTTTCTTTTCTCCCATCCGGCCGAACACTCCTGGCACTTCTTATCCATTCGCCTTTTTCCCTAAATCTCAACTCTCTCTCTGTTCTTTGTTCTTTAGCCGGCACCCTGCTTCCTCTAACCTGTCGATGCCGCCACCTCTGGCTTGCCGGCGTCGCGCCTCTGGCTTCATCGGCTCCTCCACCGTGCGCACTGCTACGACCTTCCGGACTACCCTGGAGCTCACGCCCTAGGGCCATGCCTCCTCACCGGTCGTCACTGCCGGTCGTTCACGCAAGAGGACTCCCACCGTCGGGCCGTCACCTAGGCTCTCGTGCACACGTGATCCACGCCGCGCCTGGCTCCGTCGTCTGCCGAATCAGGACCTCCTGGATCTAGCGCCTACCGGTTTCACCGGCACCGCCGCGTGAGCAGCCTCCTGGGCCACCTCGCTGCCTCCCGGCCATGGTCGAGTTGACGACGCCCTCCAGATCCACTTCATCACACACCTGCCTCCTCCTCTAGAGCTCCCTACAATCTCCATTTCCCAATCTCCTACTTCTTTGTTATTTTCCCCTTTTTGCTATTTAATCCAAGCACTGAGAATGGTGGTTTGATTCATGAATTAGATTACTTACTAGTGATTGCATTTTATGATATGGGATGAGTTAAACTAGTTGGATGGCAGTTGCGTGTGTCGTGGTGATACATGTGGCTTCTGTCGCACGTTGGTGAGTGTGGCAGTTCCACGAGCAAGTGTGTTACCGCATCTTGCAACCACTAGTCTGGGACTGCTAGGTTCTTTACTGCCTTTAGCTTATAGTTAATTTTTGCTATTGCTATGCATGCCTGTTATTGAGATGTATAGAATGAATATGTGCTGGGTGATCCGTAAGCTGGCTTGTAAGGTTGATACTGGGAATGGGGTTGGGGAGAGGTGGTCTTGCGCCTGGTGTTCTTTGCTTGAGAGCTTGGGAGGAGTTTGCTTTGTGGCTTGTGCTCTTTGGCTTGAGAGGAATTGCTATGTGGCTGCCTTCAGGGAGTTGCTCTTGGCCAAATGCAAGGTTGGAGGTTTGGCTTGGGTTTCTTTGGTTTATATAGACTTGGCCAAGGGGGAGGTCCTACTTAGGGAAGGATTCACCTAGGGAAGGCTTGTCTTGGTGAAGGCTCACTTGGGGAAGGCTTTGGCTGAGGCTTACCCTTGCGTAGTGCTTCACTCTTAGCTCTGACTGTGGAGGGTTATCTCTTCATTGTTTTGGAGGTTATTTTGAGAATGCAAGGTTTAGGAGTAAGGTAAAATACTTTGAACATTATGGATCCAATGCAAATGGCATACTACATATTTGAAAGACTTAATGATGTGCTGTAGGGATTTCTATTGATGGTAGCTTCAAGTCCTTTCTTTTGTGTCTTCTGTAGTTTGCTTCATAGCAACTCGATACCCTATTGCTTGATGCATTGCAGAATTATGGGTGAGGATAAAAAGGGGTGTGGTCTTTAGGAATCTCAATTATCCGCGTACTTTTTACTTACAAATTGTGATTAAATATTCTTTGTGTGTTGTATTAGTACTATTGTACAAAGCTTGTAGTGAATAAGATGTATGAGTACTCTTTGTTGTAATTAATACTTGTATAAATTGAGGTGTATAAATATGATTATTGTGTTGTGATTTACTTTATGTAATTAATACCTTTGATCAATAAAAGAGGTTGGACGTTTTGTTTGTGACTTCTCACTGTTTATTATTATCAAAATTGTGTTAAGCTTATACTCCAGATCAATTATATTGTCAACTGCGTGTTTGTGTACTGAATACTTGTATTAACTTGTATTATAGTTCAAGTAAGCTATTCAGGCCTTACTAAGCTTTTTCTCTTGATTCAAGAACCGGGGTTGGTATAATTAAACTTATTCGCCTTTTTGTCTTTGAACTGAAACTAGACTCCCAAATTAATTCCTAACCAAGTCGGTCCTTGTGTTATTCTCTTTTTGGGACAAAAGATCCAAGAAGAACAGGTCAAAACCAATTAAAGTCAAGAGATTTAGAATTAAACGTACTCAAAATTTAATTTCTCTATTTTTCACATTATTAAAATTTTTGGGGATGTTACAGGTTGTGTCAAGGAAAGCGTGCTAACGCCTTTTGGACCGGAGTCCGAATGGAATCAATAAATTATCGGTATTGCTAGGGATCGGACGGCATATTTCTTCACAACATTTTTTTCCACGCGTGAAACATTTTTTCTACGTAGTGAAACATTTTTCTTCGACAAACAGTAAAAAAAAATGTCTCATACGTTAAAAAAAATGTTTCATACGTTCAACAAAAATGTTTCATACGTTAAAAAAACTGTTGCACGGCGTTCGAGAAAAACAAAAAAAACAGACGTCCGGGTGGAAGTTTCTCCCATAAATTATACATCAATAACTCCAGTTGCGAAAAAAAAATGAAACTCTTCGCGCGCAACCACGATTCGGCTACTGAAAACATACATAAGCATTGTAAAACCTCCTAAACAAACTCCCATGCTTAATGCTTTGTATACCTCGTTCCAGTTCCAACAATACGTTGGACGTATTGATCGTATATAGATCGAGGTACAATGAAGATCTACAATTAGCTTCAGAGGATATATAGCAAATTAAGTGAGGCCGGCCAAGTTGATTATAGGTAGTGTTTGTCTGTTTGAAGGGCTCTACCTTTTAATGTTTTATCCAAGAAGGTTTGAACTTGGACGTACTTCATTGCTAACTAGCTGGCTCCATATGTAATGCTTCTTAATTATCAACACCATGTCTCGCGTGGAGCTATCTTCAAATTAAGGCGTGTTGGGTGGATGATCCATGATTCATGAAGAGGTCAATTGATAACCAACAACGACTCAATGCATCCTCATCATCATCTGCTTGTAACTTACCATCTCCAACCATATTCCCTTCATTTCATTTTCTTCCCTAATCCTTTTTCTCATTCCCATTCGTTTTATTTGCCCTCATCTCCAACAGATTCCATTTAAAGGGAATTGTATAGGGAAAGGAGAGAGAATCCCTTGCTAGAGGGAATGGGAGAGAGAATCCCTTCACAAAAAGAATGCTGAAGGGAATCCATTGGAGCGTTAAAGGGAATGGAAATCCCTTCGCGGAGGGAAAGGGAGAGGGGAAGAGACACGGTTGGAGATGGTCTTACGAGCCATGCATCCATCTAATCCTGACCGAATGTACAGTACGTGTGGTTCATAGAAGCTATATATTCTCTTTTTTTTTTGGTTTGGTTATTGCAGCTGTGTATACGTACGCCGATGGATGGAATTGATTGATTTGATTTGACCTAGACGGCGAAATGTGTGCCTAGTTAATCTGTACGTCCATGCACTACTGTGAGCCATAGCGGAGTCAAACAAATCTAAAGGTAGCTAGCCATGCCTGGATGATTAATTGGATGCATGCACGTGGTTGGGTGAAACTGTGCGTTGTTTGTTCCTCTTGGGTTCTAGCAGCGCAACGTTTTGTTTTGTTTTGTTTTGATTCGACTGCTTCGTAGTCTGGTTTAGGGCTTAGAGCAGTACGGATCGATCGATATTGCTCCAGAGCAGGGGCGGATCCAGCCCGGGACCGGGTACCGAAAGCCCATTAAAATTCTACGAAAAATTATTGAAAAATCATTGAAAACAGATATTTAATCTAAAATCAGCTGGTTCAGCCCGAGGCTTAGGCCTGGGCTAGCTCCGCCCCTGCTCCATAGATTAGTGTAGAAACTAACTAAACTGTGCTGTCAAAACTAATTAATCTCGCGATATTCCCTAGCACAGTGGCCATTGATCTGTGATTGGTGCGAGTCGACAAAGATGTCCTTTTCTTTTAGGACAAAAACAAATTGCAAATTGCATTACATGATGAGAGCCGTTGTAATGCGAGGGGAAGGAGCGGTGGAAGGAAAAGTGCCGATGGAGGGAGGGAGCCGCAATGATGCATGGCGCGCAGCGGAAGCCGGCGGGAAACCGCTAGTTTTTCTCTGCTTTCAATGGCCCACCTACTGACAAGCAGCCTGCTATAGTGGGCCCACGGTCCTCTCCTCGGTCGGATGGGAGGAGCGTCATCTGTAGGCCCTGGGAGTGGGACCCACCGGACGCATTTTCTAACCTCTATGCAAGACGTACGGCCTCTGCTCACTTATGACTGTTGTTTCGGATGTGGATACAGACCGCGGAACTCAGTTTTGATTATTAATTTTAATTGTAATATATTTATAAGATATAATAAAATTGTAATATTATAAAAGTATTTTTTTCAAGACAAATCTAACTATATTATTTTTATGTTTCTAATTTAAATATTTAAAAAGATGTTGACAACCAAAGTTTCAAAAATTTTACTACACCTATATCTAAAACGTTAATTATTTATGATCGAAGGGAGTAACAATGTGGATGCTTGCTTTCTAATCCTCAAAATCAGAAAGTCGGCAAAAAAACACAGAATTTGTGGCTTGATTGGCCCTGTTGCACACTTTTTTTTTTACATATTTGGCCCTGCCTTTTTATCCCCACCCTCACTGCAAAAGCAGCGACAGACGGCACGTGTCACCTTCTATACTCCTGTACTGTAGCACCTCGTCGGCGCCACGACTACACAGTGCATCACGGCAAATAGGGTGGGACCACCGCGGCAGAAAACCTACCTCACTCCGAGACTCACCGGTCGGTCCCACCGAAGGTGCCATGCACCCTGGTTCGGAAGATGCTAAATTTATAAATTTGTTAAATTTGTTGGCAATGCACATGATAAGGCTTGTTAGCTAAGGAAGGACACGAGATACCTGTGATGGCCTGAGAACATTCATTCTTGGACTTTGGCTCATTCATGTCATTCAGATCGACACGGTACATTGGTAATGACCAATCAGCTAGGGTTGATGAGGACGGTCTGGTCCAGCTCCGGCACCCCATCTGGGGCTGCTCAGTGGCGCCCATCGCTCACATGTTCCCAAGTTTGTCTCTTTGGGCAAGGGAGTAAGGACTTGGTTCCAAGCCTGATTGGCTTTGGAATTGTTCTGTGTTGTTCTTGCTTGTCACCTGAGCTGTTGCACACTTGCACGTCACTCTGTGGCACTGCTGCTGTTGTTCAGGGTACATCATCTCTATTGCAGTCAACTTCATGGACGCATCCATGGTGTAGCTTGCAACAAAGATTGCGGTTTAGGGTTCCATGACTTTGACAAGGACTATAAGAATGCCACGAGGCGATCTATTGCTGTACAGTTCGTAGTTCATGGCACAGATGCATGCATTATATGACGGATGCATGAGACTCTTATCTGATCTGATCCTTTATTAAGTGAGGCTAACAAGATGTTTGTGAGTTTCTTGCATTCCAGAAACAGCTGTCCCTTCCAAAAGAAAGAGAGGATGAATAAGAGAGGTACTTCTACGCCTTCTTCTTGAAAATTACACAAATACTAAAACATAAATGAAGAATATATATGGTGATTACTTACCCAGCATAGAAGCATAGAAGCACTACTCGATAAATAAACCTTGGAAGGAAATCAGGCAGCAGCAGTAGCATGAGACTTAATTTATAGCTGAAGATCATGATGAGCTTATTGTTGCTAATAAGCTCGAGTCCAATATAACTTTACCATAAGTTAGTACTAGATACATCAGTTCCGAACTCATCATGAAACTAGAAATATCTACAGTACATCACATACTTATTAAGAGTACTCCGACGAAAATTTCTCTCTCTACACAAGGCTCTTCATCTTACGCCTCAGCCACATGGTCCGAATATCTACACTCAGTGAAAGGAAAATCTCCCGGTTGCTCGGATCCAAGAAGACATCCGGTGCAAGCGACTTCTCGATCGGCGAGAGGTCTACCATGGCATTCATCACCTCGATGCACCGTGGGATGCTGTACCTGTCAACAAGGCTCTCTGGCTGTTTATTATCCCTCTGAAACTTGGGATCGGCATGTCCTTCCATAACATCAGATGTTCCATCCTCGCTGGGCCTCCTCAAGTAGCGCCATGGCTCTCCCCGTGCTTCCTCAGTAGGCCGCCTGGAGAGCTGCCATGACTCTGGCCGCACTTGGGTGATCGGTTTTGGGTATAGGTGTCCATTCATAGTCTGGATTTCAACGCCAACTAGGGTCTCGTGTTGGAATGAAGACTCTCTGGACACTGGGGATGGAGGGATAGGAGAGAGTGGCCGATTCATGTAATAATCATCTTCTTCATCATCGCTTGAGTTGGCTTCTGTTCCATTCCTTCCATTCGGTGCCGGTGCAGCAAGAATACTTTTACCATCCAAAATAACACCAACTGAAGAATATGAACAAAAACATTTTAATTTTAGAAACAGATTGAAACCCATAATAGAAATCAAGACAGCTTCAAAAACAATAAACAAAATTCAAAATATTATGCTGAACACCTTCATCAAAAGCAAAAGCATTACAACATAACACATCAGGTGAGTTTCAAGATATCCAAAAATAATATGCAGCATAAAACAAGCTATTCTGGAGTCCCCTATTTGTTAGAACCATCATTCCAGAGTGCGTACCTGCAAAAGGCTGAGATCATCTACGATAGCAATACATAGATAAATTCAATGGCTAGGCCTTTGTTCAATTATTGAATGTGCATACAATAGCTTCGATTTGTATTTATGGTAGCATATCGTCTCTTAACAATTTTCTACAGAAATATCAAAGGAGCTCGATATTTCACTATCAGATAATTTTTGGTATGCCCCTCACTGATATGCTATTTACCATGGTAGACTAAAATCAGCACTGTTACTTATTTACTGCACTGCATTATTTCGCAGTCTCTAGTTGTTGAATATTTGCTTCGAGATTTCACAACAGAGGCAGTAGGTAAATACATCTAGTATAGTAATTGATTCACACTTTCGTGTTTAATTTATAACATATCCTGACAAGAGCGAAAGTCCAGAACTATGCCTAGGGCTGTGTGGGCTAGGTCCCTCCGTGGCAATAGGTATAGATATGTTAGTTTCTATTATTACATACATGAAGACAATGTGGTCAAGTAGTTTATTTGTTGAGGCAAGAACATGAAAATTGTTTGTTAGAAGACTGGCTTGAATATTTTTATAAGAATATTTCTATTCCATGTGCATTTCGTTTATAACAAATAATTACTGAAA
Organism: Rhipidocladum racemiflorum; assembly: GCA_036346355.1. Classification (NCBI taxonomy): domain Eukaryota; kingdom Viridiplantae; phylum Streptophyta; class Magnoliopsida; order Poales; family Poaceae; genus Rhipidocladum; species Rhipidocladum racemiflorum. The sequence continues at coordinate 17,258,054 of CM070574.1, read as the reverse complement.
GATGAGAAGGTAAAGAACTAGCCCATATATAAAATGAGAAAGTGAAGAACTAGACCATAGCTTGGTGGGCCTGGTTCCTTTGCCAAAATAGCTATTGGGGAGCAATTCTTTCTAAAATGAGTTTTCAGGATTCATGCAATCAAACTTTCTAAAATTTGACCATTAATATGTTTAAAACTATCCGTATTGTCAAGATGAAAACTATATCACTAGATTTGTCATTAAAACTACTTTCATAATATTACAAGTTTACTAATTTAATAACAATACAAAGTTATAAAAAGTAATGTGCAAGTAATATATCAGAAACTAGAGACAGAACTAGGTCAATCTTACAACACACCACAAACATCGCTCTCGCAACTTCCCTACATAGCCAAATCCCCGATCCCTCTTGCGTAGCACAGCCCATACACAGCCTCCATCATACACTGCAAGACGCAATGCTTCATCCACACTGTGTATGTCGCCACCTCATGTTCCCTTGCGTGGTTGCGCCACCTTCATCCCTCCATACCACCTCCATCCATGCATTAAGGATGCTAAGTCGTTGCCTTCATTTGTTCTCCATGCATGCCATATTCCTCATCATATATAGGAAACTTCAATTCGTGGCAGCAAGACATGGCTCTCTCTTCCATCTGATGAAAGCTCAGGGGAAGCCCTTGGCATACGACAACCAAAACTAGCGCCGCAATCACATCTTGCATCTAAGCCATAGCATTCTGCTCAGAGGGCCATGGAAGGATGCACCTCAAGAAACTTTTGCATTGCCGCAACCAACTTGGCAAGGCTGGCAATCACCTTTGTAAGAATGCCTTCAAAGTCGCATTGCCTAAAGGAGGAAATCATGGTGCTCAACTCTTATACCAAGTTGTTATGGGCTTTGGTTCTAGGACGTAGATTGTAATTTTATGGAACAACTAATTAGTCGTTCTTAACCTCCCGAGGAACGCTACTTGTCGTGCTGTAATGATCACAAGATTTTTTTTCGGTGGGCGAGAGGGGGTTAGGTTGAGATTTGGGAGACGTTCTTTTGTGCTTGTCCTAAGTACTCTGATACAATCGTTGTGTAATAGGTTAATAGACAGCTCCTAGTCCTAACATAGATAGAAAGTATAACTTGCAAGACAAGAAAAAGATTGCCTAAGTAAACCTAAAAAACCACACTTTCCTATCTTAACTGTTGCCGCCGATGCCACCAAGCGGGGAGAATAAGAAAATGAAAGCTGAATTTCCAAACTGTAAAACTGTATAGACCAATTTGTGCTAGTTCGAATGGTCAATTCATCCAACAAATTATATTCGGTCTTTTCACTGTTGTAGTTCAAAAGTTCGGAGTTTGGTTGGTGTCTAACATCTTGAGCCCAAACCGACCAAATAAACCGAAATGAATGCGATAACAACTTCCTTCAAGATCCCATTGCGCCTCGCAGGCATAATGTAAAGATCCCTATGGTCTTGCATATCCTATCATCTTCTAACTTTATTCCTCCTCCATACCCCTCTTTATTTCCTCTTTCACAATACTCATGTCACAATGGTGACCTGGAATTGCGACCACATAATCCTGTTCCTGCTCGGCTGCTGCTCATGTCAATCCTGAATTCCTGGCGTCGTGTCGCGATCTCGTAAAAAAGTCCATGGTGTCATGCAGCAATCCCACGTCATAGCAAGGGTGACGAATTCTTCTTTTTTTTAGGACTAGGAATTCGTTTCTTAAATGACTATTTTTGTTGTCATTGATTTGTCTATGCTATTATAATATTAATCACAAAACATTGAACTGGTTGCCAAACAAACAGACCGAGACTTTATTCAATCAATCAGGTTCGATTTGCATTTTGAATTTGGCTAATTTGATTCCATAAATTCTAAAGCCAAAATTAACAATTTCGGCTACAAATTTGCGAAAACTGACCAAACTAGCCAAATAATCATCCCTAAGAACCCTAACGCCATCGCCTCTTGAACTCTAATGGGCCCTAGTGGGTTAGTACCATAATATCGGGTAACCAATCCTATCGGTACATATTTCCCAACATACCGATAAAAAGGTCAAATAAAAATAAGAGTTATGCCATTCAATCACATATTATAAATATATATATATATATATATATATATATATATATATATATATATATATAGTTCCTGGGAGCCCTAGAACAAGCAAATGGTTGAAAGGTCTGTTGTTTGAAAGATCGTAAAACAAGAAAAAAAAAACCAATAGCTAGTGCAAATCACCTACCCAATTGACAGTTATCGAAGAAATTTGCGCAATATTCTACTTTAACTTGCAACTTACTAATTCCAAGGGTTGGCACCTCAATTGTATTACCTTTTTTCCCATAAGGATTTTTACAATCATCACATTTACAGTTGATGGAGCATCCTGCCCTTCCCTTCAAACACAGAAGGAAAAAAGAAGTCCATAGTCATGAGCTGAAACAAGATGAAAAACCAACAGAATAGAGTTGGATATGGAACCTGGTAGCAGTCACAGTATTTCTTAAGGCAGCCTGACTTTTTGCAAGTGCATTTTCTTCTAACAAGGTCTACAGGGGATCTTATAAGTTGTTCCTAGTGACAATAAAATAGCAAGATCACCAATAAAAAAAAGAAAGAGGAAATAATTAGACATTAATAAGGTCATGCTTGAACAACATTTATACCGCTGAATCTTGACCAGCCTCTGTTGTTTGAACAACTTTCGAAGGAAAGACTGGTGTATTCCGTGGAACACCATGAAAAGGCTTGTTGTAACATGGTTCGCATCCACATGATTCAGAACAATGTGATCCAGAAGCAAAACACACACAGTAACTGCCAGAACATAAAGCAAATGATGATTACAAATAAAAATGAACTTGAATTTACCAGTAAAAAAACATATTGCAGGTTGTGTGCACGCACATGTATAGTTAGGTGGGTAGGGTGTGTGTTTGTGTGTGCAGGAGGTGGGATGGAGTGCGCAGCTGCATGCATAAATCAGCCTAGAATGTTCAGTGTTTACTCTTTCCATTCATCACCATCCATGTAAATCTCCTCTCCCCCAAATTCAGTTCCCTCCATGGGAAGAGTGCTGTGAAGCATTACATGGCAGCAATATGCAGGTCATGTACAGAAATCACAATCAGCCAGCACCTGTGAATTGGGCTTCAAGTGTGCAACTTTGCAGTAGAATATAATAGAAAGATAAGTATGGGTAAATCTAAAACAGAAAAAGGGACAAGTTTCCTCTCACAAATACAACAAATCGACATGCTCAAATAAAGTTGCTACACATGCTCAAATAGATTTGACAAATACTTAGGCGTTCTCAAATTGACAATATTCAGTGTTTATATCATACATTTAAAAAATGGGACGACTAAAACTAGGGTTACTTCAAAACAACATCAGATTCGTTAGGGATGGCAGACTAGATTAGCACCAAATCAAAAATGATAATCGCATCCTAGCCAAAGTACAAACAATGAGGAGCTGGACTGAAAAAAACCCACATGGCACTCGCTCGCTCGCTTTCTCCATCTCTTCCCCCTCTAGTAAATCGAGTGCTATGATGATGAAACACACACGAAATTTGGTATTGACGAGACAACGGAAAATCTAGCGAACCAAGAGGAAACTTACAGCTTCAGGCACTTGGACTTCTTGCAGCTGCACGTCCTGCACCATTCCCCTTCCTCTGCTCTCCTCCTAACCAACAAAAAAAAATCAGACCAAAAAATATACAGCACGCAACGAACCAAAAGAGGAAATTGGAGGCGAAACCAAAACTTTGCAGAAAAGGGAAAAGAGACACCGACTTCCTCTTCTTGTCGGAGTTGCCGTTCGCCTCCGCCGGCGGTGACACGGCCGCGGGTACGGTGGCTGCGGTTGCGGAGGCGGGCGCCGCAGCTTCAGCGGCGGGGGCGGCCGGCGCGGGGGCTGGAGCGGCGGGAGGAGGGGGAGGGCCTCGGAGGGGGTCGTGGGGATCCGATCCGGAGGTCTCGAGCAGCGGAGGCTTTGGGGGATCCTCAGGATCCGCGGTGGCCATCGGATACGGCGACGGCGGTGGATTCGCCGTGGTGGCGAGTCGAGGCGAGACCGCGAGAGGTGGAAGCGACGGAGGGTGCACGAGGCGAGGTGCGATTGGAACGAAGGGGGAGAGGGAGGCGGAGGGGGTGGATCGGACGGCGCGGGGAAGGCTTTAAGATACGGGCGTGACGGCTGGAGGGTTCAGATCGGTGGGTCCTTTTTAGATCCGGATTCCTCTGATTTTCTACGGACTGGTGGTAAGTCGCCATTGGTAATGTTAATATTGATAACTATATTAAAAATTGACCCTTTTCCCGTTTTAACATTATCTTTTTCAGAAGTGCTTCTATGTTTTTCCTTCCAATACAAGTTGCACAAATCTTGAAGCAAGCGAAGGAGTAAGTAATTCTCATCCACCCTTCATTCATACTTTAATATTTGTGCAACTTAAAAAAAAAAACATAGAAGCACCTCTTTTTTTTTCTATTTTAATGGTTCTCGCTCAATATCCGAGGAATAAGAAGAGTACATGTATTGTTTACTGTATGCTAGATATGATTTCCAGCAAACCTAAACTGCATGTGCTGAACAATTGCAATATGAAAATATACTCGAGTGTCTGATTCATCTTAATGCAGTGTTTCCGGAAATTTGCACAGTTGTTTTCTTAATATGTGTGTGATATGGTGTTGTCAACACAATGAAACAGTATATATTAATATTGCATGTTAGTCCCATATCGGAAAACATGACATAAGACGGAGGTAGACATCGGGCATCCGCGAGAGTATTGGAGACACGGTCATTTATACAGATTCGAGCGCTAATGAAGGCGCCCTACTCCTATCGGTGTGCCCCTGGACTCGGGCTAGAGAAGGTATATTAGAGTTTTCCCTTTACAGATATAGGTACTCGGCGCAGTACACAAATACTATAGTACACAAATATTATTATACCCCTAAAAGGTGTAATGCCCGTATTTTTTTAAGATAAAAAGAAAATTCCCCTCCCTTGGGCTGGCCGAACTGGCCCACTTCCTTCTCTCCTTGACCCAGCCCGGCCCGCCTGACTCCCCTTCCTCCCTCCCTCTCCCTTTCTCTCTCCTTCCGCCATGGCAGCTGCACCCGAGCTCCTCCTCCCTTTTCCGTTGCGCCAACCTCCCCTTTTTCTCGCGTGAATATACCCCCCCAATCGCTCGTTTCCTTATCCCCTCCCCCGGCTTGCCCTTGTCCCCCCACACCCGTCGCCCCACTCTTCCCGTGTGTGATCGCCACCCGTGCGTCCTCTCCCCCCTATAAACCCCTTGGGTTCCCACTTCCTCCCTGCACTTCTCCTGCCCCTCCTCTCTCTTCTCCACCCGAACGTCACCGCCCCTGTCCCTGCGCTTCTCTCTATCTCGACTTCGGTGATCACCGTTGCCACCCGCCTTCCTCCGTCCGCCTCCAGCCCCGCCGCCACCTCCACTAGGTCCGCCTCTACGTGCCGCCGTCGCCTCCTCTCGCGCGCGACGTGCACCGCGCCGCCCTGCACCAGGTGCACAGTGCACTCGGGTGTGCACTGTGGACCAGGCCCATGGCCGGACCCACATGGCCACATGTCAGTCAAAGGAGCATTTCTTTTTAAAATTTAATTCATAAAATTTAATTATGACATCATCATTGAGTCATAATTTGTTTTTTTTTTAATAATTCCAAAAATTCCAAATTGCCGCTGACATTAATATTGCGGAATAATTCGGATTTTCTTTAGAAAAATAATTCAGAAAAATCCTTTTTTATTCATTTTATGTGTTTTTAAACTTCCGAGAGCCCGTTTTCACCCGTTCGAACTACATTTGGCTTCATTTTTATATTTAAATTCATATAAAATCCTAAATTTATGTTTTTATGCTAATTTGGTATTTCATTTGAATTTATTTTTATTTTATTTTATTTTGGTTGTTTTTACGTATAGATTTCGGAGAGTCCGAGGAGTACGCGTGTGACGACCTTGAGCAACTATCCATCGAACCAAGCAAGTCACATCTCCTTGATCACGTTGATCCTAGTTTTTAATTTTTTATTTTGAATATAAATTATTGCATGCTTAATTTTTTGAACGTAATTTCTGTCCAAGTTTTAAATTCATAGTCATACCTAGAATTGTTAGGCCACCTTTGATATTTGAATTCATGTGCTATTGTGATCTTAAGAAAAATATTAATTATTATATGTTGGTACTTAGAAATTGCTTAGACATGCTTAGAACTAAAGTTAGGAAATTTTGGAGAATTTTATGCCAAATTAAGATTTTGTTTAAATGAAAAGTCATGATTTTGATATCCTGATGCTAATGTTATGATTAAAATGAAATGTGGTTTGGACTGAGTAAGAATGGTTAGATTGGTGGTTCTTGGGTTGTTGAAAGCTCGTCTAGCCAATTAATGATCGGCCTGTGAGTTGCTGAACGTAAAGCGCAACAACGCTACCACAAGTCTGGAATGGGACAGACCTGGCTGTCCGTTTTATGTCATTTCAATGTTAATTATGCCATTGGGTTGAATGTAGGGATGATTAGTCTGTCACACAGCGCAAGAGGGAGCTTCTGGAATCGGATGAGTTTAACCCTACCAACGGTGAAACCTTAGTGGGCATAATTACTTGGAATGAAACCTTATAGGGGTCTTGTCATGATTTTCTATGCCGCACCAAAGGGAGTGTGTAGTTTGGCAAAAATGTGATAATCATGTCTTATGGGTAAAAGATGTACAACATCTGCAGAGTTAAAATTAATCGATTAACCGCTCCCACGGTCATGGGCATGGCGAGCTGGCCTTTCACAAATTTAAAATTTAAAATTTGGTTTATAAAAATGAGATTAGGATGGCATGAGTCCATCATGGAAAAATTTGGATAATTTCAAGGGTGATTCCTGAGTTGAGAATATTTAAAATTAAAATTTTCTTAAAATTATGCAATTTAAAATTACTTAGAATATTTAAAAAAATTGATGCTTTATGCTAAAATCAACCATATAACCTCCCTCTTGTCATCCTTACATTAATACTGCATATTTCCGGTGTGACTTGCAGAGTACATTTGTACTCACCCTTGCTTAATCTGCTGCTTCAGAGGAGGAGTTCTACGATGGTGAGGACCACTAGGATTAGACCGCTTTCCTAGTAGATTACATGTGACAACTCTATTGGGCGTTTCTACTATTCTTTATTTCCGTTGTCTTTATTTGTTTGTTTGTTTGCCTGTGTGCCATTTATTTTGTAATTCTGGATAATAATTATTATTAATAAAGTACGTTTGGATATGCTGTGATTTCACTTTTACTGTGTGTACTAGCTGTTCATAGATTAGTACAAGATACAAAGGATTTCAAAAGTGTTTTTTCGGGCCTAACATAGGGTGATTTAAATGTGGGCATCTTCGTCTTTACTGGGAGGTGATAGTGCATCCCACGTCATCATTCTCTAAGGGTAAGCCTCTAACTTCGGGGACCCAGGGGGGTCCCGAGGCTTGGTCCTTCATTCGGAGGCCAACCTCACAGGAACCACGGGACTCGACGCCCCCCCTCGTCTGTCGTTGCCAAGCGAGGCAAGGGTGTCTCTGTCTCAATGGGTGCTTACAGGGTAACCCTTACAAACCGGGAGTTGAGCCTCATGTCGTATGGAAGGGAACAAGGCAAATCACCCTAAGGGCTTGGGCATCGCTCTGCACACCCTCTGTAAAGAGCCAGCGGGGTATGTGGAATCTTCCACGACACCCCGCGCCACATACCCTCCTTCAAGGGCTAGCGGAGTATGATGAGATCTCACGTGACACCCTATGCCACGTACCCTCCTTCGAGCGCTGGTGGGATGTGGCAATTAAGATCTCTCCAAGCACATCGGTGAAGTATGGGACCTCCCTTCTGGAAGGTGTGGGATCTCCCGCAGCAGCTCGCGTCACGCACACTCATTCGAGGGCTGGTGAGCATGATGGGATCTTCCGAGACACCTCACACCATGCTCCCTCCTTCGAGGGCTGGTGAGATATGATGGGATCTCCTGCGACACCTCGCACTATGTACCCTCCTTCAAGGGCTGACGGGGTATGATAAGATCTCTCCCAGCACATCGGTGGAGTATGAGACCTCTTGGAAAGGAGGTTGTGAGGTCTTCCGCAACCCTTTGCGCCACGCACCCTCCTTTGAGGGTTAGCAGGGTATAGTGGGATCTCCCCAAACAACCTTAGTATTACAACAAATTGATGAAGCACACAACCACATAGGTAACAAGATCTTTTTTCTAACAGGAAAATGCAAACGTCACTTTAGTACCCCCAAGTAAATTATATCTATTAGGATGATACACAGGAGGTTTTCGTGGTTTTGTATAATTCGATTTGAGTGAAGCAGACACAAGATTAACCTGAAAACCTTCCTGCAAGTAGTGTTTGACTCACTGTCTTTGTTTTTATGCTTTCGTAGCCAAGTAAGATGAAAATGCCCTCTCTTTTGTCTAAAAAGGGCTTCTTGCGATGCATATATGTAGTGAAAGTGATTGTTCTTGCTCTTTTGCTTTGTTCATGTGTAAGTTGGATTCTATTGGAAGGCTACCGATGTAACTGTTGTCGAAGAATTGTTTATTTAAATTCTGGTTTTTAAATATCACATTGTTTAAACAAACGTACCGTATGACATTGTTCTTTGTGCTAATCTTATTAGTTTCAGGAAAGGTATTATAGTAATCGCAAATACAAAACAGTTAATGCTGCCACAGATTATGAAGTGCGTTTAAATCATACATCCAGCTTTGATGTCTGCTACCAATTAGCTTGGCATGTGTAGTGTAGGCTCACTCTTACCTTTAGAGAACTTGACTGGTACTTTTCTTGTTTAATTTTTGCTAGCAAAAAGAATATATTTGTTGAATGTGGAGAAGAGCAGAGAAGAATTAAATGATTTTTCAGGTTCTATCTATGCTTGTGTTTCATCCAAGTGACAGAGCAGGTTCTAACTATTACAGCTTAATCCGTAGGTCACGCAGAGTCAATGCCAGCATGCAAGGTTAGATAGTGCAACCCACAGAGCAGGTATCTTCATTCCTAATTCGCTGTAGTATTTGAGGTAGAGAAGCATGCAGCTAACTTTATTTGCACTTATTTGATACTTAATGAGCTGTGATCGAGCTTTCCTTCTTCTTTTTTTGCTTTGGGTCATTTTGTTTCTACATAAGAAAGATTATCTGTATTTGGCTCTTCATGTACATTGCTTATTACAAGCCAAAAAGGAGGGGGAAAGTCAATATAATAATGTCACTGTTGTTGTTTCATACCTGCTAAACACCTGCTAGAAGGCTCAAGCATAATTCCAAAACTTTTGAATAATAGTTGTGCTGCAAGACCATTTGGTAGCTAGGTTATTCTGTTTAAACTATGGTTGCAAGCCCTGGGACTTTGCCAAGGATAAAATGCTATGCCTTATCTATTGGCATGAGCTCATCGTATGCGTAGCAGTTGTAGAAAATATCCGTGCATAGCCATTTTCTTTTGTTAGCCTTGCTATGCATCCTAAAATGTACGGTTATGTAATAATATATCATAACTGGTGCTATGTTCTATATATGCTGCATCCTCGGTTTATGTATCTGCAATAGCATGGCTGTCCACGATATGTTATTTTCGTCTTGGATAATTAAAAAGCAACTGTAATTATTTGATTTTTGTTGCAGGTAGCAACTGTAATTATTTGATTTTTGTTGCACCTGCACAGCGCAGAGCGCATATCATCCTAGTCCACCTATTTACTCCCTCCCTACTGCCAAGTGTAAATCCTAGTCCACCTATTTACTCCCTCCCTACTGCCAAAGTTACACTTGGCGGGTGTTTGAATTAGGGATATTTCATTGGAATGTTTTAGGATCTAGTTTAAATTTGAGCTAAATCTCAAAACCTCCCAAGGAGTTACCAAGCAGGGCCTTACTAGTGCAAACTTTTTCTTTTTGGGAGGGCAGTGCAAACATTACTTGATAGAATATAAGCCAAAATAACAAATACACAACATAAACCAACAAAATCAGTAGCTCAGCACACACCTCGTTTACATGAAAATTTTCAAAATTTACATCCAAAGTTATTTGGGCTGATATTTTTCTCCAGGTTCCCACTGAGATGCCCAATTACCGCCTGTTTTTTTAATCCATGTTCGCCTACACTCGATGTTTTCCCCTTGAAATTCCTACGTTTCAAAAGCATCAAACCGTCAACAAAATGGATGTTGTATGGTTGTCATCTTAACATGTAGAGGCTATTGGCAAACTGCCACAAATCACTTGCAATGTACTGCAAGATCAGGTTTCACACGCAACAAGGCAATCTATAGACAAAACAAACAGGCATACATCATTTGCAGTTCCCAGAACGAAGCAACCGAGTAGTAGCACTTGGCAAACATAGATGAAGCTCCAGTGCATCATTACACAGATTTACCCCAAGTTGTTAGTTTGTCTCGGAGGTATTAATGCCGTATCGTCTACTGCTATTGAAACAAGCGAGAAAAAAGACACATAAACAGAACGCGTACAAGGTAGTACCAACAAAGTTCAACTACAATCATTCGCAATAAATGTCTGAACGTTCGATCTTATGCAACATCTAAGAAGAAAATAGTGGGGATTCTTGGATGATTTGCGGAGATGAGCGAGCCTGCTTTTAGAAGAATGTCCCCTCTGGAGGCTGCACTGATTTCCGGTTGTGTGATGCTGCCATTTCTTTCTTAAGCTGTGTCAAGATAACCTCCATTGTGTACTCACGGCGCCAGTTTGACAACAGGCAAAATTTCCTTTGGTCGACCTGCATTTGCACCAAAAAAGTTGGAAATGCAAGGGACCACAAGGGAAAGAAACTATTCAGAATCATAGTGCCATACCACTCCGGTCTCAGGATTTACGCAAGTCATATTGATTCTTGAGTGAAATCTGACAGTTGGTGGCCTGTCTGGATAGTCCTTGTCGCAGAAAAGCTTTAACTGGTAAATTCGGCCCTCATGGACGGTCTAACAAAACCAAATATAGATCAACAGAAAAGCACAAAAACCAGAACAGCACAGCCCTATTTGAAGAATGCTAACGTGGAAACATCTTACATTGTGGGGACCGATTATTGTGCCTGTCCAAGAGCGCATGTAGATATCATCCGCATCATCCATACCATAGCTAACTGTTCCATCCCCAATGCCCTTCTCTCCTCTCTCAAGCTCTTCCAGCAGTCTGAAGTTCCTGGGCACTGCAACAACATTTTTATACCAGTAGTAATAATAGTTCATGTCCAACAACATTAATAGGTTCATCATGGGTACATCTAATTAAATTCGATGTTCGGAGAGCTTCAGAAAAACTCAACAACAAATTCCACCCAAATACAAAGAACCAGGTGACTGTTCTCAGAATGGGGAACTGTGGCGACCCGCCCAATTAGCCTGGGGTAATTGGCAACAGCTGGCACTACCCCTGGTTAATTAAGCGAATCTCGGCATAGTGGCTAACAAAATATCGGGCACCCCGGTACTTTATTAGCTACTATACCTGCTCTCAGAGTGTTGCAATGTAACAATAATTAGAGACTCGAACTGAAATATATTACATTAAATTAGCCACGCAGGCTTACATGTCCAATACATAATTAGACATAGGATCCAAGTACAAATGTAAAGCATAAGACAAACCACTAGTTACACAAAAGACCGACGGTCATAATATATCTACTCAAGATTCTATTCTTCCCGTAGTCCTCAGAGGTGTGGTTTTTGGGGTGACCTCACTCCAAGTCTCATAGCTCGGACTAATTGGGATCCACGTCCCAACTGTAAGCTTGACCTCGTAACAAATATCTAGCAGGGGAGAGTTAGCAAGAGTGAGCACAGAGTACTCAAGAAGTAATAGTATAGAATGCAATACATGAGTTTTTCCTCCTTTTTTCCAAATCCAAATTTTACCTCCTTCCCAAAAATCTGATTTTTATTGGAAATAGATTTTGATTTTCTTAAGAGTTGCACATTTTAATTCAAGAGACTACTAACACCCGTGATATGAGGCAGCACTTAGCTTCCGTAGCCTCCAATCCAGAGACAGCATGAATTCATGATTTGACCTCAAGCAGTTTGTACCACTTTTACCATAGTGACCCCTAGCACGAGAGGCCCTGCACGTTTATCACTAGTCCAAGATAGATCTCCAACCTGCTACTCCAAGTCGCGATTCCTTCACTAGGCATCCCGCCGCCATGGCTAATAATGTATCGGGATTATCCAGCAACCGTGAGTAGCAATAACCGATACTCAACCCAAGGCTTTATTCATATATAGCCTGAAAGAACCATCTCAGGTCTCCTCACTGGCCTTCCTAAGATACCCAAATGCCACACGCCAGATTTATCTACTCTACCCAATGTGGAGATCATAATACCTTCCTAGGACAACCTTTCTCTGGCCGATCCACACACTATGGTTGATATCAAAATACGCTCATTGCCCGAAAGTGTAGTTGTTTATCCTTACATCATAGCCTATGTGTAGGGTCCCACCTGCCACATTCCAAGTACCTTGGCCCTCTACCCACCATATTAACACCACACCAACATAATAAATAACACAAGCTCACCCATCACCGGACTTGCCAAAGACACTCCACACCTCATCATCATCCATACTTTCATTTTCACCACACCACATTTCCATCCGTATTCAATCTGCACTTTCAAATTATATATAAAGTTGGCAATGCATGAATGATACTTATAATGATATCGAATCAAGTGGAAAACATTTAATGAAATTTGCTCAAAGGAATCTTGCTCAAGTAGGATTTGCAACACGGCCTCGCCGAATACGAGGTGGTTGGTACGATCGTTCGGCTCGACTGACAAATACAACGTATCAACTCTACTGAATTAACCCATAGCAACTTTACTGATTCGACCTACTGACAACGCTTCACTAAACCCACTAACTTAACCCGACTCATAATATTCTAGCAAAGAATGACACATCAATTCATTTAATACAACAATTAACAATTTACACATTTATTAACTACTAACCCAGCCTTTTAGAAATTTAAATACGCTTTTCTTACGATATGAATACTAAGAAGTTAACTCCACGCGATGCGCTTGATGCACTAAGATTTAAATTTCCTATTTTTTCCTATTTTTCTTCTCCTTCTTTTCTTCTCTTCTCTTTTCTTTCTCTTCTTTCCTTTTCCTTTTCTTTTTCATTCTTTTTCTCCTTTTCTTCTTTCTCACTCCTCCTCTTTTCTTCTTCCTCGCCTGGCTCCTTCTCCTCTGCTCCTCTCCCCACAAGCCCTCTCCGCCTGAAGCGCCACTGCCGACGCCCAAGCTGGCACAGGCCCCAAGACTTCTCCCACGCCTGCCTCTCTCTCTCTTTGCCTCCTCCTCCTCCTCATCTCTCCTCTCCTCTCCTTCCTTCTCCTCGGTCTCCTCTCTCCTCTGCTATCTGGCTTTCCCCATGGTCGGCCCTCCCTACCATCTCCTCCCTCTACCCCTCTCTCTCTCTCTCTCTTCTAACTCAGACGCCGAACTCCTCCCTTAATCTCTTCCTCTACTCCCCTTTCTCCTTACTCGCCCTAATGGCCAACTAAAGAACGATGATACACTGGCCTAATCTGGCTGCCTCATTTTACGCTTGCTTTTTACTTTGATTTGGTATTTTGGGTGAATGATAAGAATAATGCCCGATCTAATCGATTTTCGCTTTCTACTTTGATTTCGTTTGGGTCTATGATGCAAGGGTTCTAGAGGGACGGCAAGATACAATCTTGCAACCCTAGAATATCATTGAGACTACAAACTACTCGACTATTCACAATCGAGAAGCTAGCAATCGCTACTACTAGGATTTACCGTGGCACCTGGATCGGAGTGGATTCTACAATGGAAGACTGGCCGGGTGCCGCATGTTCTTGCTCCTCTTCTAGTTTGTCGCTGCCTTGCTCGCCCTCCTGGTCGCGCTCAAGACGCCTTGGGGATCCTTCTGCTCTGCCGGTTCTGGAGTCCTCCTTGCTCCTTGTTCCGTTAAATGGTTCTGAGGTCCTCCTACTTCAAAGGCTTGGGGATTCTCCTGTCTGCTTCTGGGTTCTCCGGCAACACTCTGGGGATCTTCCTAGTGCAAATTGCCTTGTGGGCTGCCTCCTCCTCCCGCCTGGACCTCCTCCCTCCCGCTTCTGCCTTTGCTTTTGCTCTCTTGAATGCCTCTCGGACTCAATGTATTTGCTTGCCTCGTTCTTGGCTTCTACCGGAGCCGAGGGAAAGAAGAATGCTTGCTATAAAGGGGCAAGAAAGGGACGGTGGCGTACCGTGTTTCTCCCTGTCGCCACGAGTGTCGCGGGTCGCTAGTCGGGCATGCATTTGGGCGCTATCGCGGAGTCGTCGCAAGGCATGGAATGGCCGGTACATGGAGTTGTCCAGCTGGTTAAAGCAAGGCTCCGTGGGCTGTGTGGTTACTTGGTCAAGTTAATGAGTTACCTCTTGGCTCCTTTTACTCATTTACAACACGCAATGCACTATTAATCTGATTCTACACTACACGGATACTCCGCAATCCGACAGTAAGTACGGATTGCCGAGTGATGAACCTGCCTAGCGAGAGGTACCGATACTACGGCCCCAACAGGGTCCGGTATCTCTGATCAATACCTCGCCCGCTGTCTGACTAATCCTCTTCTATTTCTATTCGCTCTATTCGCATTTTTAAATTTTACACTAACAAAGAACACTAATTAATAACTCATTAACCACTAATACTATTATTTAACTAGTTAATATAGTGGGTCCTTACATCCTATCCCCTTAAAGGGATTTTGGCCTCAAATCCGCTTCGACTCAGGTAGGCTTTGAGAACAATTAAGATTGCACCACCTCGGATGGTTAAACGGGAGATACACTGCACTGCATTGGTGGTTCCATCCACCGCGCGCCGAGACGAAGTTCAATTGAGAGCGGATCTTTGCCGTTGGTGCTCCCTTGTTAGATCCTTTAGATGACATGGCACTGGGCCTTTGATCGTGTCCAACCGATGGTGCATTTTACTTGGCGGTGTCTCAAGCACTTTGTTGCGATCGACCGATGAGAATTGGGCAATCAGACTCCTATGTCCCTCCCGACCGCAATTGTAACACTTGATGGGTACTTGGGGCAACGACTAGCATAATGCGGACTCCGCAATGGAAACACCTTAAAGATGGATTTGATAGGTTGCTAATGGGATGTTGAGAAGATGCAGTATCTCGTATGGTTGTGGAGAGCTTCGCTTGGTAATGGTGGTTTAGAAGGTGTTGGGTAGCCGAAAGTAAATGTCGGAGTATCAAATCTTGCCTTCTTTCTTCTCTCATTCACTGGGCCGTCAGATGTTTCCACTGATGGCCTTATTGGCTAGGTCTTGAAACATCAGAACGAGCGAGTAGCCAAATGCAACTTCAAATATGAATTCATCCTCTTGGTGAACCTATAGATTTTCTTAGCCTCCGTGGTCTACCTCCTCCTCGGGGCATATCTGATAGCTCATTGAACTTATGCAAATACTCAGAACACTTTTATTTCCTTGTGTCAAATCCCAAAATCCTGCTTTATATCCATTTCTCCTCGAGGAACATGGGTGGCGCGAATTCTTGGTGAACTCGCCCATGATACGTTGATCTCTCAGACGGTGCGTAATAGTTTTTCCACCAGTTGCCGCGGACCCGTTAATCGGTAGGTTGCAAATCGCACTCTCTCCTCCTCCGATGTTCCTTAAAGTAGTCAACTTCTTCTCAATCTCTCAAGCCAATCATCCGCTTCTAATGGTTCTAGAGTTTCAGCAAAGGTAGGTGGGCGGTTTGAAGGAAATCTCCCAAGGTGGTTCTCTGGAACGTGGAGTTGGAGCAGATGAGGTTGGTGACAAGGGCCAGAAACCGATTCTGCTCTCTTGAGCCGTGGGCCATGCACACGGTGACTTCTCTAATGGGTCTCAGGGTTTGCTGGAGCCTAGTTGCATTAGCTAGACCTCCCAAAGGTGATGGCCGCCAGATGGTGCAGAAATGGTTGGTTGAGGTCATGAGTGGTGCTTGTGGAGGCTCTACTCCTTCAGTTGGTTTTGGGTAGCACCTAACCTCAAAATCAAATCTTGTTCTTCTACTTCGCTGGTTCGACATCCTCGCAAAAGACCAGTGAATCCAGGGTGCAACTTAATTAAACGCTTACCCTTAACACAAACCTTGGTTAATAAGAGTCTCCTAATTTGAACTATAGATATAACTAAGGAGAGAGTGATGTCCTTAAGAATGCAGCTTGTTTGCATGGAAAGAAGTCTGATTAATTAATGGCAAGGGTGATCTAAAACTTTTACAAGTAGTTTAATTAAAGGATAAGAAGTATTGTGATAGCTAGCAAGGTGTCTTAGGGCTGTTGTTAAGAAGGATAAGAAACCGAGAACTCGCCTCAATCGCCACTCCCTTTGAAACTATACAATACCATCTACCTAATCGCTGCATAAAACACAAACACCGGATAAAGAAGCAAATAAGGCGAAAGAAAAGGAACCAGAAACAATACAACACAATAACAAAATCCAAGAAGGAAACGATAAAGAAACATGGTGCACATGCACCAAGAACTAATCAAGATCGACGCTACGAGCCCACAACGAACTTAGAGAAGAACTTGACGCAAAATCAAAACAAGACAGAAAATCCAGAAAGAATCCCGATGCCCAAGCACCAAGGATTCCTCGAAAGTTACGTGCTCACACGCTTTGATTCGTGATATCCAAGACGCCACGGATTCAAAGATCCGAGCCTTTCCTATCCTTAGCTCCTAGTTCTATGCGTCGATTCGGGCCTATTTAGATACACAAGCACATCACAATTGCACAATAAGTTCTCTCTACTTGCTCAAAGAATGCAAGACAAAGAAGTTAACATGTTTATGCAAAGGCATCCTATGCATACTAGTAGGAATTAAAGAATTAAAACAAAGAATGCTACAAACCTACTACTCTAGGTATGCATGCAAACAATAAATCAAGATAACATGCAAAATAGTTGCAATTAACTTATCAATCATGATTAGAACCGATGCTACAACAATGCAATTAATCTATCATCCTATATTCGTAAATATTAACCATGATGATATGCGATGCTAAAGATGCAAATGCAATTTGTCGATTACATAAAGAGAGCAATTCTACCACAATAGCATTACAACTACAACACACAAGACCCCATACAACCAGAACTACACTGGCCGCTCTATCCCCTTAAAAGGGGATTTACTTACTATTATGGCCACTCAACAAAATAAGTAATCTAAACAGGCACTTATTAGTTGACAAGGCGAGGATTTCTATATACTTATTGCCATACATAGCGTAGTCTTTTTAGTTTTACTTAGTCTCCTATCGCCTCTAGTTATTTATTTGGCGTGGTTCTCGTGAACTATTGCTCGATACCACCTCATTGCACCGCCCAATTAGCCTGGGTAATTGGCAAATGCCTAGCACTACTCCTCGGTTAATTGTTAATCTCAGATAGTGGCTAACAAAATATCTGCACTCTACATTTTATTAGCTACTATACCTGCGGTTCGTAGTGTTGCAACAGAATAAATAATTAGAGACTCGAATCTAAATATATTACATTCAAATTACGCAGGCTTATATGTCCAATACATAATTAGACATAGGATCCAAGTACAAATAAAAGCATAAGACAAACCACTAGTTACACAAAAGACCGATTTGTCATAATATATCTACTCAAGATTCTATTCTTTCCCCGGTAGTCCTCTTCGTAGGGTGTGGCTTTTATGGGCGACCCTCACTCCAAGTCTCATAGTCTGACCAATTGGGATCCACGTCCCAACTGTAAGCTTGACCTCTGAACAAATATCTAGCAGGGGAGAGTTAGCAAGAGTGAGCACAGAGTACTCAAGAAGTAATAGTATAGAATGCAATACATGAGTTTTTCCTCCTTTTTTCCAAATCCAAATTTACTCTCCTTCCCAAAAAACTGATTTTTATTGGAAATAGATTTTGATTTTCTTTTAAGAGTTGCACATTTTAATTCAAGAGACTACTAACACCAGATATGAGGCATTTAGCTTCGTAGCCCCAATCCAGGAGACAGCATGAATTCATGATTTGACTCCTCGCAGGTTTGTACCACTTTACCCATAGTGACCCCTAGCACGAGAGGCCCTGCACGTTTATCACTAGTCCAAAGATAGATCTCCAACCTCAAGTACTCCAAGTCGCGATTCCTTCACTAGGCTATCCCACGGGCCATGGCTAATACAGCTTGTATCATTATCCAGTACCGTAGTAGCACAATCGATACTCAACCCAAGGCTTTATTCTATAGCCTGAAGAACCATCTCGTGTCCTCACCGGGCCTTCCTAAGATACCCACTTCACACGCGTATTTATCTACTCTACCCAACGTGGAGATCATAATACCTTCCTAGGACAACTCTTTCTCGGGTCGATCCACACACTATGGTTGATACTCGAAAAATACTGGCCATTGCCCGAGTGTAGTTGTTTATCTCACATCATAGCCTATGTAGAGGGTCCCACTCGCCACATTCCAAGTACCTTGGCCCCTACCCACCATATTAACACCACACCAACATAATAAATAATACAAGCCAACCGGCTTCCATCACCGGACTTGCCAAAGACACTCCACACCTCATCATCATCCATACGTTCATTTTCACCACACCACAGTTCCATCCGAATTCAAACGGGTACATTCAAATTATATATAAAGTTGGCAATGCATGAATGATACTTATAATGATATCAAATCAAGTGGAAAACATTTAATGAAATTTGCTCAAAGGAATCTTTGCTCAAGTAGGATTTGCAAATACTACCTCATTAATACGAGGTGGTTGGTAATGATCGTTCTGCTCGACTGATAAATACAACGTATCAACTCTACTGAATTAACCCATAAGCAACTTTACTGTGATCTCGATCTACTTGACAACGCTTTTCACTAAACCCACTAACTTAACCCGACTCATAATATTCTAGCATCAATGACACATCAATTCATTTAATAAAAAAATGAACAATTTACACATTTATTAACTACTAACCCGCATCTTTTAGAAATTTAAATACGCTTTTCTTACGATATGAATACGCAAGTTAACCCACGCGATGCAAGCTGATGCACTAAGACGTAAATTTCTATTTTTTTCCTATTTTTCTTCTCCTTCCTTTCTTTTCTTCTCTCTCTTCTTCTTTCTTCTTTCCTTTTTCCTTTTCTTTCTCATTCTTTTCTCCTTTTCTTCTTTTCTCTCACCCCTCCCCTTTTTTCTTCTTCCTCGCCTGGCTCCTTCCTCCTCTCGGTTCTCCTCCTCAGCCACGCTTCCTCTCCTCCGCCTGAAGGCCACCTGGCCGACGCCAAGCTGGCCACACAAGACTCTCCCACGCTGCCTCCTTCTCTCTCTTTGCCTCCTCCTCTCTCTCATCTCCTCTCCTCTCCTTCCTTCTCCTGTCTCTCCTCTCTCTGCTATCGCCGCTCTCCCATGGTGGGGCCCTCCCTACCATCTCCTCCTCTACCTCTCTCTCTCCCTCTCTCTCTCTTCTAATCTCAGTACGCTAACTCCTCCCCTTAATCTCTCTTCCTCTACTCCCTTTCTCCTTACCTCCGCCTAATGGCCAACTAAAGAACGATGATATACCTGGCCTAACTCTGCCTCATTTTACGCTTGCTTTACTTTGATTTGGTATTTTGGGTGAATGATAAGAACAGTAATGCCCGATTCATCGATTTTCGCCTTTCTACTCTTTGATTTCGCTTCTGGGTCTATGATGCAAGTGGTTCTAGAGTGGACGGCAAGATACAATCTTTGCAAACCCTAGAATATCACCGAGACTACAACCACTCGATCTATTCAGGTAATCGAGTAGCTAGCCATCACATTACTACTAGGATTGGTCGTGCACCTGGGATCTGAGTGGATCTTGCCACGGAAGACTGCCGGTGCCGTATGTTCTTGCCCTCTCTTGTCGGCTCCTTGCTCGCCCTCCCGGTCGCGGCTCAAAGACGCCTTGGGATCCTTCTGCCTCTGCCTCGGCTCTTGGAGTCCTCCTTGCCTTGTTCGTTAAATGGTTCTTGAGGTCCTCCTACTTCAAAGCTTGGGGATTCTCCGTTGCCCAAAGGTTTTGGGTTCTCCTCATGCAGAACACTTGGGGATCTTCCTAGTGCATGGGCTGGCCTTGTGGGTTGCCTCCTCCCGCTGGACCTCCTCCTCCTCCCGCTTGCCCTTGCTTTTTGCTCTCTTGAATGCTCTCTCGGATCGAATGTATTTGCTTGCTCGGGTTCTGGCTTCTACTGGAGCCGAGGAAAGAAGAATGCTTGCCATAAAGGGGCAAGAAAGGGACTGGTGGTACTGCGTTCCTCCCTTGTCGCCACGAGCGTGCTGCCGGGTCGCTAGCTCGTGTGGCATGCATTTGGGCGTGGAGTCGGGCCGCAAGGCATGGAATGGTCAAATGCATGGAGTTGTCCAAAGGGTTAAAGCAAGGCTCCAGGGTTGTGTGGTTACTTGGTCAAGTTAATGAGTTACCTCTTGGCTCCTTTTACTCATTTACAACACGGCAATGCACTATTAATCGATTCTACACGCCACGTGATACCCGCAATCCGGCTGTAAGTACGGATTGCCGAGTGATGAACCGGCCTAGCGAGAGGTACCGATACTTCCAACAGGGTCTCGGTATCTCTGATCAATACCGCCCCAAGTGTCCGATCCAATCCTCTTTTCTATTTCTATTCGTTCTATTCGCATTTTTAAATTTTACACTAACAAAGAACACTAATTAATAACCTCATTAACCACTAATACTATTATTTAACTAGTTAATATAGTGGGTCCTTACAGGAACCTTTCCACAAATCCAATTCTACTTGCAAACTTTCTAGCATAAGTTATTCCAATAACCAATAAGAAGCTAGACAGCCAATAGATAACTCAGGAACGTCTGCACCCTGCTGCATCAAACAGAATATTCAAACTACAACAAATCTCAGATATTTCAGTGTCAATATCTGCTTCTGTGATCTTGAATTCTGATTAATTGTGTGCATCTTCTGGTGTGCTATCTCCCTTGGCTGCCTAGCACATCAGGAGATTACTCACACTGGCACAGCTAAGAACCATC
Organism: Rhipidocladum racemiflorum; assembly: GCA_036346355.1. Lineage (NCBI taxonomy): Eukaryota > Viridiplantae > Streptophyta > Magnoliopsida > Poales > Poaceae > Rhipidocladum > Rhipidocladum racemiflorum. The sequence goes on along the minus strand of CM070574.1, from coordinate 17,236,835 downwards.
ACAGCAAATGCAATTCTCTTCCCTTCAGCTTTACTTCCAAAAACTACATCTTGCTTCACAAGCTCTAGCTGCTCCACCAAATAGTGGAAATGTAGTTGGGAAGCAGTAAAGATTAACATACAGAAAAACGTCTGTGAAGTGTATAGCATGTAATAATAGCTAGAGACCAAATCTCGATAATTCTAAGAATGTAAGTGAACTATATGATAGGAAAAGGATGCTCGGGGCATGATTACATTACAAGGATTTTTCCTAATCTGCATTGAACTTTAAGCCAACAAACCCACTAATTTGGAGCCAAATCATGGGAATTTATGAAATGAAATGGGGTCCCCTAGGATTGGTTGACCCTAAAACTACAAGTGCATTTTATTCCTAAATCATTTTTTGGGGTCAAATATCCACCTAAAAGGGGATTTCTTGCATGTGTGTGTGTGTGTGTGTGTCATCGAGGAACAGAAAACAACCAGCTGCCAACAAACTATTTCATGCTATGACGGCATACGAGTTAAATCTGAATGAAGGCTTACAAGGGAAAACAATTCTAGCACTAATCATGGTTTAAGGAAGAGTTGTAACTTGTAAGTCCTATCTACCACCATTTTGCACAAAGCTAGTCCATCAAATCAAAACCTCGTGTACGAAGAAGCCACTAAACCCGTGCAATGCATTCCAATGAAATAAGAGTACTGGCAAATTCCTTCTATCTTTTGGACAGATTCGACAGTTCCTACCCCATGATAGAGTGTGCCTACAGCTATGAACTTTAGCTTCATGTGTTGTTCATCCAAAGGGGGCACACCTCAGCATCGTCCTAATCGCAATGGCCAGCGGGACAACAGTATGCCTCAGGTGCAGAGCTTCCTGCACCATATCATACGGCAACCCATGAAAAATCTCTTTTTAGAGTTTCTCCAACATCAGCACGTTAGTTGCCTTGATTTTTTAAATATAATCCCACAAGTCACCTCCTGCGCTGGTGGAGCTCAGCAGGTTGCATGCCGCGCCAAGATTCCTGCCAAGCTCTGCTTCCTCAGCAGGCATCAAACCCACTAATTTAATCATGCTTCTTAATTAATCACTCGATTAAATCGCTGATTAATCAAATTTCGCATTTAATCTCTTGATTAACCATTGGTAGCATGTCCTTCCGAGGCAATCTGGCTCAGTAGGCGGGGCAGAGATTCCCGCCGAGCTCCACTTGCTCGGCAGCTCTCCCTTAGCGTGGCGGGTGACTCGTGCCGCCTGCCGCGCATTCGGAGCTCACCGAGGGGGCTAGTTTCACAAATTCGAAGGAAAGGAGGCTAAATTTGTCAAAAAAAACGAATTTTAGGGGGCCAGAAAAGCGACGGCTTCCTATTAGTACCACTACTTAGGCCCTGTTTGCATTAGAGGTATTTCATTGGAATGTTTTGGGATTTAGTTCAAATTTGAACTAAATCCCAAAACCTTCCAAGGAAATACCCCTCATCCAAACACCTCCTTAGGGTTTCAGAGACCCGAATACTGTGCTTGGACGTGGGTGGATCTTGCGCGCGCTGAGGAAGGAGAACCGAATCGAACCACGGATGGATCCACAGCAGTAGCAAACAAATCGGCGACTAACTAGATGGATAGGAGAGAAACTTTTGGGCTTGGTTGCTCACGTCGCAAGAAGAGAAGATGACGGAACAGACTAGAGGGAACAATCCGAGGAAGCTAGGGCTTACCGACAACTCCGGATGGATCTCCACTCGACGCCATTCCAGCGGAGGGGAGGAGGAGGAGGACGCCGACGGCTACGAGAGATGCACTCGAGGAGGCGCGCGTGGGAGGAGGAGGAGGAGGAGGCCTGGGCGCCGCGGGCACGCCCCCTTTGGTGATGGTGTGGTGGCCTGGTGGGGGAGAGAGAAGAGGAGAAGGTTACAATTCTCTTGTGAACAAATGTCGGAGGTCGCCGAAATCTAAAATATCGGTGAGAGTCGAAAATTTTGGGTAAAATTCGGATGAAATGTAAAAAATAAATTTTAAATTCGGTTTTTTTTCAATCGGGAAATCCGAGATCTCGGCCGAAATTACCGAGATCTCAGTCCACATTGAACCGTCCGAAAAATGGTCTAAACATGTCAAAAAAATTTGAAAATTTTTTTAGATGGTTCTCAGACATCACTAATGTTCCCATAAAAATTTGAGATGATGATCAAGCATAAGGAATTTTTAAAAAATCTAACAATGGTAAAGTCATGAAAAAAACGGTATATAAAATCAGTTTTTGATTTTTCAAATGTAACAAATGAACTTCAAGTCATTTGAAAAGTTTTATATATGTTCCTATGTATTAAAAAAGCCAATCCTTAACGATTTAAATTGTACACTCTAGAGCTATCATATATAGCAACCCTATATACAAACTTGACTTATAATACTAAAGCAACACATAAGAACATAAGTGCTACGAGAATCATGGGTAAGTTCTAACAACAAACACCAGGACAGATTGCATTTGATCAAATAAATAGATAGAAAAAACCAAAAGGGATTGGTGCACACACCTCATAGAAGCAGCAAAGCTCTGCTCTGTTGAAGTTAAAAAAAAACAAGGTCTATAGTTATATACTTATGTGAATAATTAACAAACTATGATGATCAAGCTGCAATAGTCATAAGTCGTAACAATAATAAGCAATCATGTTCAACAGAAATTTAATTGCGCAAATTACAGGCTTCATGGGCTTCTACTAGTTCCAAGCTCATTACAGATCCTTGGACTTACTGGTGGCATACTGGCATGCATTGATTTATGTATGGAAGTAACTGGATTTCTATTTTTTTGTTTCATTAACATGCAATCTAAGGACTTCATCAAAATAAAGAAAAAGGTCACCTCCATTATAAGTCATTTCAGACTTCTATTTTGTTTCAGATTATTATTCATAGTTTCATACTACCTCTCCTGACATAAATTTACGACAATCTTTCCATGTAATGCCCTTCATTTAAATGCAACATTGTGCATGTGATTATGTGAATGGACTAGAAAAGTTCCTATGTATTAAAAACTTCAAATCACTTTAGAAAATTTTAAAAAAATTTGTGAATGGTCCTAACACATCCATAATATTCCCATAAAATTTTCAGAAGATGATCAATCTTGAAAAAATTTAAAAAATTCGAAAAGTCATAACCGACAAATTGAACCGACCAAAAAATGGTCAAAAACATGTTAAAAACTTTTGAAATTTTTTGTGGATGATCTTGATCCTAAACCCAATCAAATACTATGCACAAAAATCAAAATCCGACAAGAAACTATCAAATCTCGCCCGAAATCTAAAATTTGATATATATTTTTTAATTTTTTTGAATTTTTCGAGATTTTGAATCTCAGCCAAGATTTCGGATTTCGGTCCAAAATTTGAATCCCTGGAGAGGAGGCTGGAGAGCAGAGGAGAGAGTCCAAGGGGGAGTCGAGCCAGGTTGGGCCGACCCGAGGCCACACCGACCTCAGGCCCAGCCCAGCCTTTCAATTGCCGGACGATTCATGGCCATTGGCATCAGCATGCAGAGATTATCAGATTGCCATCAGCATGCTAACATGCTGTATTCAATCATGCATTTCATGCTTGCGATTTTGGTAATTCCGTACAGCTTCTTCTGAAAGTAGTATAACAAACTTGGTAAGATTGCAAGCAATAGAGGTCAAAATCTCCCGAAACCACTTGCAAGATCTTGCCATAAGATGGAGAACCTCAAAGCCCTAGCTAGTGTTTTTTCTCAAGTCCCAAAGTTCCATATAATTTTTACAGAATCAACATACTGCACAAGCAAGTTGCCAAGCGTTAAGTTCAGCACGTACAGGACGGTCCAAACAGACGTTGTTCTTGCATTAGCCTTAATAATAGTTTGATCCCAAGTACATAATATATGGATCTCTTGCTAGTTTGAATGATCTCAGGTGCATATAAAGCATGAAATGATACAGATGAACAGGGATGGGCAACTCTACAAAACTGGAGATAATTTACTTGCGATCCACTAGGCACAGGAGGCTCTTTGGGGGTGTAATTTGGACAGCTTGGTAGGTATATGTACTGGATTATTGAACATTCCACTCTAGAGAAAGCACGGGATAATTATCAGCCTCTAAAAAGAACTGCCGAGACAAAACTCCCTTCGTTGTTCATCAAACCCTGAAGCGTGATAGAACCAACTCTGATGCAGTCTATGGGACATTGGCGATTTGGGTAACCAACAAGTAAGAAATAACCTGTACAGGAACAGATATTAATTAGCAGTGTAGAGACTACAAACAGAATTAACATCTGAACAAGGGAAAAAAGTTGCACCTCAAGTGCCAAATGATGATGAATTCAAGGAGCTGGCAAGATGGACTTTGGATCCTCGTTATTTACATCACCGCCAAGAGAAGGGAAAGAAGGGATGGACTTCAGAATCAACTTCCTGCCGCTCTTGCAGATTGGAGACAATCCGGTACCGATGCGCGGCGGAGAGATCCTCTTTTTATTAGGTGACACAACCTTGACAGAAGTTTGAGGGGGTGAATTTCCTTTATGGGCATCCGCTGCACCTTCCCCAAGAATCATTTCTGCGTAGCTTTCAAATGGGGAGAGCACAATGTCAGACTTCGGTGGAGCTTGAGACTTATATAGTTGAGAAGAACACCCAATGAGCTTTGTCGAAGATTGTGGCTTCTTGGAGAATGAAGGTGGGAGAGCAGCCGAGGGTCTGGAAATAAGAAGAAAAAAAGGCTCAAATTTTAGTAGTTTACATAAGAGGCGGGATTCACAGTAACATATGTGCATATGTATGATACACAAACCTGCCGCCCACAATTGAAGGTGTTGTCAGCACATTCTCAGCAGGAGCAAGATCAGTAGCTTGGTAAATAGCAAGCTGTTTATCACTTTCATTTTTTTCTTCTTTCACACAAGCATTATTTTCATCATATCCCCGCTTAGCTTCCTCTATGCTGAAAACCGCAACTCCTTCAATGGAAAATAAGACCATCAAAAACTGGTACAATGTCGTTAAATTAAACAAAATTTGAAATAGCTATACAAGAAAGTTAAGTCATGGTCAAATAATAACCAAAAGTTTAGCTCTACTAAGATGATTATTACTTTTCTTTACTCGCTATTATATTTGGTGCTGTTGCAACTTTTTAGAATAACATATGTAGATGTAGTTTTTGAGCTACTGTAACATCTTAACAAATATAACATCATCAAAGCACGAGATAATCTTAGGATGTCTAGTTGGTTTTGTTTAAACAATACAAAAGCACACGAACAAAGATGCACTCGCATGAGTACGACTTTTGCTTAAATTTAAAAATGCAAAAGGTGGTTAGGATAATTTCCAGCATAAAAAATTATATATTAAGCAGACAATGGTCCAGACTTCAAATTGAAGCTGTGTAGCCTGCTCTACTAACTTCATCGCATTCCACAATTATAGAAGTTCCAAGAAAACACGTTTCATACAGAATAATATGCAAATTATTCTGAGAAACTTTAGTACACGCTCGGTATTACATTTTCAAGTTGAAAAATCGAACTTGAGCTCCCTGATAACTTACTGAGTACAATTTTTTTGATGTGACACAATTACTCTTGACCTAAAGCTCCCTCAACCGTTACTATTGGTTGAAACCTCACAGATGCGACTATGGTCAATGGAGCATGCAGGCAGTTTGTGAATTTATAAGACAGAAGCTTATCAAGATGAAATGGACTCACCCTCCCTTCTCCCAAAAGCATTCTTGCAGCCCTCACATCTGCAACTAATGGAGCATCCCACGCCACCCTTGATGAAGAGTAACAGTAAGACAAATGCAAGAGGGCTAAGTAAAGAATATTAAATCATGTAAGAATTAGAACCTGATAGCATTCACAGTATTTTTTTAGACATGATGATTTCTTGCAATTGCAGCCTCTTTTGTGACGAGCCGAAGCAGGAGTTGTGTTAGAGGCATCCTACAATACAAAAAGAATGATATGAGCAATAGTAAAGGAGAAAGAAAGTAAAACATAAAGATTGGCTCTTACCCCTGATTCCTGACCAGGCTCAGATGTGCGAATTACTTTAGGGGCAAATGCTAGTGGATTACGAGATTCGATCTGCTCTCGAGTAGATATAACTGTTTCCATGTTACCAGGCTTATTCAGACAACCTTGACATGAACAAGGTTCTGAACAAAAGACTCCAGCATGAAAACATTCACAGTAACTGCATGAGAATTAACCAAAAATGCCATTATATTAGAGATGGTAGAACATATCACCACATGAAGACAGGATTTGCAGAAATATCTAGTACAGAACAAAAGACTCTTCAAAAGGGACAATAGTAAAAGGATTGTGATTTGTGAGCTGAAGGAATACAAACTCTACAAAAAGAAGCAATAGAAAAAATGATTCAATTCTAATTTTTGAGGGAATATCATGGATAATATCTTATTTTCTGATGCTAACTTGCTAAAATATTGTGTGCTAGAGAACCAAAGGTAACCTGGGTATGCTGCAAGGTCTGCTGGTCCGTATCAACAGGTTAGCACTTAGCGGTGTCTTTTTTTCTTAAGAAACAATTACCCAGAAGATCAAGTTTCACTTATTCATATCGAGCCTAATTTCAAAAGACTGGTCCAATGCAACTCATGGAAAGATTGTTTCGCCATGTCATGGAAAACAAGAAAAATGGTTTGAGTTATTACTGGCAGATTACGGATTTTGTTTATTATCATTGAAACCCAAATGCAGCTAAAATGGAATAATAAGACCTAGAAACATAATTTCGTATTTACAGCATAATTAATAATCAATCATTCAGCATTTCAATAGTCTTCAAGAATACAGCCATTTAAGATAGAAGCTCCCAAATTTAGTGTATTTCAGATATTCACTTTCATTATGTCCTTGTTAATCATTTGGTTCAAACATATAAATTCTCCGGGGGGGAAAAAGACTCTGAACAGATGTCACATTAACTACAATACACACTTGTCAAACCCTGTTCTCACGTGAGATAAACATTGGGGAAAGCGGAAAAAACAGAAATACCAGTCAGAAAATTGAAAAGAAGCTCAACCCTCCATATTGTATCTATAGATTTACATTCCTCTAAATGCTAAGTCGGTTGCATTTTGCACTTATAAAGTCTTATACAGTGCACACACCACAGCTTTCTGTTTTATGTCCTCGCGGGGATGGAAAGAATGCCCTATGTCTCTGGCATCATCACTCAACATCATGTCACCATCAGTAGTTGTGTTGCACAGGTATGAGAAGCGGTATTATAACCATTGAGAGAAACCAAGAAAGAGTCTAGAGAGTTGTCATTTTCTTTTGCTGTAAATGCCACGCTAGTACAGTATTAATCGTGGATGCTCCCAGATGGGACTTCTACCAGCTTGGTTTTCTAGCAAAAACTTTTCTACCATTCCTTAGGAATTGGCAGGGCTCCTGCCCACATTTTGAGAGAGAGAGAGAGGATCTAGAAACAATAAGATGGATAAGGAGCATGGTTGTCAAGGCGACAAAGCAAGGTGAGGCGCCAGCCGACCGCCTGGACGCCTAGGTAAGGATTAGGTGACCAAAAATAGTCCAGCGATATCAGCATTAGTGTATTACCTTTAGGCACAAAACAGAGCAAACATCCATCCATACAAGATCTTAACCCAATAACAACTGACCCAAGCAGCATGTCCCTAACGCTAATCTTCAGAACCCAAGACCATCTCAGTCTCAGCTCTTCGACTTCTGCCTGCCGCTCTTCCCGCACCACTCCCCCCGAGCCGCGCCGCTGCCTACCACTCCTCCTCCTGCGCCGCGACACCACCCAGTTCTCCCCAACTGCTCGCCTGCCGCTCCTCCCGCGCCGTGCCGCCGCCTGCCACTCCTCTTCTCTCGCCACGCCGCCGTCCGATTCTCCCCCTCCCACGTTGCGCGCGTTGCTCTGCTCCTCGCCAGTGCAGTCAATGCGACGACGACGATGGCGCAATGCAGAGCAGCGGCGACTGGCGCAGAGGACGGCGGTGGAGGCAACACAGAGGCGCAGAGTGGAGCTCGTGACAAAGGTGGTGGCAGCGCCGCAACGAAGCCCCCTTGTCCCTCTCCATGCGCTAGGTCAACAAACACAGCCCGACTTGAGTCGCCAACTCCCCATCGACCCCTTATCCCCTTAAACCCAGCACCAAGTTGCCTTTCCCCGACTAGGTGAGGCGAGTTGCCATGGCGTGCGGTAGGGTTCAACTTTTCGAACGAATTTCGCGAATTTCGTTCGTACCGCTCGCAAGCGAAAAATAAAACCGTTTTGAATTTCGCTCAAATTCAAATTTAAATTCAAAAAAATTGAAAAAATTGAAAAAATTTATCCAAAATTTCTCCATAATTAGTATTAATAGCCTTATGACCTCTGATGTGAATATTATTTAAAAAAACGAAGTTTGAAGATGTTTTTTAGCCAATCAATTTATTTAGTAGCAATATTTGTTGAATTATATATATTTAGTAGCAATATTTGTTGAAGTATATTTAGTACCAATATTTCCTTGTAAAAACCAGCAGCATGAAGCAAGAAGGGTACTATCCATAAAATCATGACCTGTATTCAGAAAGTACATCTGATTTTTTCTTAAAATCACATGTAAATTGCTAAGAGATCATTAGACTAAATCAAAATCCTCGGTTTAAATTGTTTAAATTGTCAACAATCAATATAGAATTATATGAAACCTCTAGTGATAAACCGTCTATCATTTTTTTCTATTATTTTGAGAGAGCCATATCATAACTAAATATTCAACACGAATGCAAGTATTAAACAATCAACTGTAGTGCATAATAAATAAATAAAAATACATTGTTACAGGATCCGCTACAGCCTACAAAAATCATAGTTGATCAAATAAATGCAACATTTGAATTAGAATTTTAGACTATACCTGCACAACACACTGCATGTTTCAATATTTATTCAATTTATATTTAGTAGCAATATTTGTTGAAGTAATTCTTCAAATATCATTTTTTGCCGTTAATGGCTTTTTCCAAAAATTTTACAATTTTCCTCTAATTTTTCTACATTTCCCCTCATTTTTTCAACCACCAGCGGTTTTTCGAGCGAATTTCGAGTTTTTTTGACTCGATTTCAAATTCATTTGACTTTCGAACCGAGCGCATTTCGAGCGAAATTTCGCGAATTTCGATACCGCTGGGATGTCGAAATTTGAGTTCGAAACGAAAAATGAAACCCTGGCGTGCGGCCTCCAGCGCTTGGACGCCCAGGCGACGTCTCAACAACCATGATAAGGAGAGAGATTAGTGATAGGTTAGAAATTGGTAAAAAATTATAAATTAAAAATTAATCTCCGACAACAAGGGTACAATTTACAATCACAAGGCATTTGTGTAGATATCCAAAATATAAAGGATTAAGGGTATTTTCGTTGATCAAATAGCACAAAGGTGGAAAATGTGTTCAATTGCAACCAAAAAAAAACATGTGTCATTATGACGATAAATCAGTCAAAACAAGCATTGATGATGTGGCCAAACTGTTGCATAGCAAAACTGAAAAATCGAGGAGCTGGAGGACCATTATAACCATTCAGCTATCTACCCAAAAGAAAAAGAAAAAACTCACGTGACCAGCTACTGTGGCTCTGTATAGTATTACGATGACTTTTCATTTTTCAAAAGCACTTACATTGTTGCTATTTTTCGATATAACAACTACTTGAAAGCATCTTTTTTGGAGGCAGATCTTACTAGAATCTCTAAAAATTGCCATAACTAACTAGATTCCACGGCCCAACAGAGTAACCTCTAACCATAAATAGGCCCTAAAGCAAAAAAGGTTGAGAAATCAACCAGCTCAGGAATGCAGGGATGAAAGAGGAAATCATACTAGAGAGGTGACTGCAAAAGGAAGCTTGAACACCATGTGTCAACTTGTCATGAATCATAAATAGTTAGAACAACCATTTTATCTTAGCATTCTACCCAAAACTTGGAGCACCTGATAAGGCATGATAACTCACTCGCTAGATCTACATCTTAAGCATGGGAAAAACATGGATACGTGATCCTAAACTAAACCCCAATACTAATAAACAGCACTAATACCTAAGAACAACCGATATTTCAAACTTGCTTTCACTTGTGTATTAATCGTTTTTGCACAGCAGTAGATTAAAAAAAGGGCGCAAGAGACTTACAGTTTCAAGCATTTTGACTTCTTACAGCTACAACGCTTGCATGAAGTGCCATCACCATTATCAAACTTGAATCTGCATAGTACAAATGCATTTCATAATTTGTCCAACGAAATGGTGCTGATGACATAAATAATGGGAATAGACATAGTACCTTTTCTTCTCGAGACTACCCTGACCAGACTCATCATCAGCATTTATAACCATGGTTATCTGAGAGGAATAGTCGTTTATAATATTTGGTTCATATGTTGGTGGACAAGAACCAATAACACACGGGAGGTTGCTGACTTGATTTATAGAAGTTTGAGCATCATGAGGAACTATTTTATCTTTTGGTATTGTGGCAAGGGCATTCAAATGCAAGCCAATACCAGGCAATGCACATGGAGGGGTTCTCGGAGGCTTTGAGCTATTATCACCAGAAATAGTTTTGCGTTTGGGGGTAGATGAATTTGCAGAATGACGATCTGAGGTGTTCTTAACACTTTTATTAGTAGCCCCAGCCTTTTCATTGAAAAGGCAACGCCTACGCATGCCACGTAAATGCTGTGATAAGGCCTGCCAGAACAAGAAAACGAGTTATTTTGTATCCGTAAGAATAAACATTGATACTTCAGTTAGATTAGCAATAGATAGTAAAATCAGGCACCATTATGCAATAGATTGTAGATGCAAGACTGGATTCATTTTTTAGACAGAGAGTTGAATGTTAATGACAAAATTGTTAAAATGTGAACACCATATTGCAAAGTGAGTACATTAAGATGAAAAAGGGTACGAAAGACATCAAATCAACATTGGTTTGCTAAACTGGCTCTGTTACATTTAATTTTCAAGCTCGTAACATTTTATATATACAAGCATTGTTACATTTATTTAAACAAATAGGCACTTAGCTAATATTCATTGGTAAAGCCAATATGTGAATATTTCAAAAAATTTAGATAGTAGCAAGAAGTATACATACATTTTTGTCCATTGACATGTAATCACTGGACTCATTGAGTTTGGTACAGATTTTATCATTTGGCACCAACTGGCTTTGACAAGCATCAGGGAGCGTTTGTGGGGTATAATCTGTTGCAGACCCTTCGACTGCCCCAGACCGGTGAAGATGAGAATCATGTGCAGAATTATGGATGTAAGAGCCACTTGGCCCACCAGTAAACAAGGATTTACAAGAGTATGCATTATCTGTTTTTAATGTCTCATTCACTAACTGTTTTTCTGCCTCAAATGGTGGAGCTAATCTCAGCATATCACTGCATACTTGGTGTGTAATCAAGTAATCCCCATCATATGCCAGAAGTTCATCCTTATGTTGTTCATGTAGTTGGTTTTCATGAGCATTTCTTCCAGAATGTGATGAGTCCATTTTGTCTGGGCCACTATGATCAAGGAGGACGCCTTCTTGTTCTGTACACTGCTGGTCTGTAGAAAGATCTGTTTTGCCATCAGCGTTTTGATTCTGATCACTTTCCGTACTGCCACCTCCAAGCTGGATGGATTGAGGCAAATTACTTGTAGAATTTGATGTAGTGTCAGAAGAATTGATAGAAGCATCATTTAAGTAACAAGTAACACTGCACTTTTCTGAAACAATGTTTTTGCATTTGATCAATCTTATAGAGCTTGTAGTCCCTATTCGAGTTCTGACACTGTTAGGAGAGTTTGATTCTTGAGAAAGTTGAACAGAATCATCCCTGGTTAATATGAAAAGACATATAGTAAGGCTAAAGCCTATAAATTTACCTGATCAGAAGTTCAGATCGTACACAAGCTAGAAAGTAAAAATTTACCCGATCAGAAGTTTAGATTCCTTTGCTGGGTTGACATGTGGTGAGGCAAAGATTGAAGAAACAGGAGCCAAGTCCAATGGCCTGAATAGCTGCACATTGTGTGCTGAGTCCAGAGGTTTAGGTGGCGGTATAGGAGATAGATTATTGAGGAAATTAAAGACAGGAGAGTCCTGCAGGTAGAGAATCCAATTAGAAAGGAAACCGCGTATCTTCATTTCATCACAACTAAACAAGTATAAAAGTGAACTTAGCTGCAAATAATTTTGCATGCTATCAAATCTAAACACAAGACGGTTGCAAAATCAACAGAAGAACGAACAGTATGGGAATACCTAAATGTCAATGTGTTATGAATCAACCCAATCCAAACCATAACATCCACCAGCAAATTCACAATCTTCCCTATGAAGAAAAGCTAGCATCTAAGGCCCTGTTTGGGGGGCTGCGACTGGACTGAAAAGCTGTTGTTGGTTTGCTAGGATGTAAAGCGGTTGTAGCTTTTGTTGAGATGTCGTTTGGCAAATTGGCTTTTTGGAGAGCTTTTTTTAGGGAGGAGACCGACTAGGCGACCGAACAGAGGAGGTTGAGTAGTGTCGAAGGAGGCCAAGCGAGCGGTGTCGGAGGCCAAGCCGGGCAGCAGGGGAGGCTGAGAGGGCAGAGGAGGAGCGAGCGGCGGAGGAGGCCGACCGGCGGAGGAGGATCCGAGCGAGCGGCGGAGGAGGCCAACCGACGGTGGAGGTGAGCGGGCGGCGGAGGAGGCCGAGCGGCAAGCGGGGGAGGCCGAGCGGGCGGCGAAGTACGCCGAGCAACGGCGGCGGAGGCCGAGTGGATGAAGGCGGAGGGCGGAGCGGCGGAGGCCAAGCGAAGCTCATAACCGAAGCATGCGAAGCTGCGCTCGAGGTGCTGCGGCTTTGAGGGCGCTTCTGCTGCGGCTTGGAGGCAAAGCGCTGGGAAGCCGGCCTGTTTGGGGGGGGGGGGGCTGTGCATCCAAAGCCGAAGCACAGCCGAAGTTGATCCCCCCAAACAGGGCCTAAATAGGCATTATAGGCATCGAAAACATCTTGTTTCTAAAGGGCATAAACCCAGTAATTGACACCAACTTTGCCCCAACCCACCCTACCCAGAAAACAAGTCCAGATGAGAACATTCTCAACGGAGGGAATGCCTCAGCACTTATATACTCCAATCGCATCAAAAGTGACAAAATGGCTTCATACTCAACGCAAGCAACTCTATGTGTAACTTTCTTTCTGAAAACCCTAACTCAGTTATGTCTTCTATTAACGAAGACACCGATCTTGCAGATCATCCCTAAAGGACTTTCAACAGCCTAAATCGATAGTTAATCGATTTAGCAGGTCAACTCATACAAGCATTGCAAAAAAAAAAGGAAGTGCGGGACTTACACAACCAGATCCTAAATAGAACACAGATTTCACCACGACCAAGTAATATGCCTAGTCTAAAGGCAGCACTAATCTCGGCCAGAACATCTAACATCCATATAACTCGCATTTCCCGTGGATATGCGCAGAAACAACCGAACCAAACTGACCAGATCGGAGTGCATTGCTGCGAGCCTCGGATCCACTAGTATACCAACTAAAATCACCACTTCTAAACAACGCCTACATCAAAGCTTTGAGAAAACGAAGTGGGTAATCGAAACAAACGGCCGACCTCCCAGAGCTCGCCAACCCAACAACCGAATCGATTCATCTAATATGAACTGCCCAAATCCCTAATGAAGATGCGCAAAACATGATGGGAGATTATGCGATTAGAGACGGAATCAAACCCCAGCCTCCCCTCAGACAAAAAACCCCGTGAATCCCTCGAATCCAGCATCTCAGAAAGCTCGGGAAAATAGACGCGTCAAAAACCCTACTCGCCCATCAAAAGCGTCCCCTTAAGCCCCAACCAATCGAACGAATCCATCCCGCAAAACCTCCCGAAAAATCAGAACAAAAAAAAGAGAAACGCGGGGTACCAAATACGCAGCGTCGCAACCTCTAACCCAAGGAGCAAACCAGCCGCCGACCCCTAAGGCCCTAACCAACGAATCGCCCCCAAAAAACTCCCCTAAAACCCCGAAAAAAATCAGGGAAGCGCGAGGCAAGCCGCCCGTGCGAGAGCACGACCTCGAACCCGGCGCCGGCGCCAGCACTGGGCCTATCCGGCGTGTCCATCTCCTCCAGCGACCCCGCGGGGGATCTCCCGCATCTGCCTCCCTCTCCCTCTCCCTCAACGCCGCCGCTCTCCTTTCCTATCGCCTCCTGGGCTCCTCCCGCTACTACTGACGAGTGATGACTGATGAGTACTACCGCCACCAACTACTATTTTTACTGGGCCTGCCCGAGGGCTTCCTCCGCTTTCTACAACGCTACGAGTGTTTCCGCCACTGGTCCGTGCGGCGTGGTCGGAGGCATTTCAAGGACGCGGCCATGGGCGGGAAGCCCATTTTTCGCAGGTGGGGCCGGCGGGTCATGCGGACGAGGCCGCGGTCCTATTGGCTGACAGGTGGGGGCTGGTGTTAATACCCCCCTTGGCTGACAGGTGGGACTTGGGTGATGTGGTTAAGTTCATTTCCATGGCTCTTCAACGGGGAATAGACTTGGGAGTTGGGCCGGCCCGAGCACGACAGCCGGCCCGGTTTTGCACGGAAAGACGAACGGGTTCGGAGATGTTTTACAGAGCCGCGCCCAGCCCGAAAGCACGACGGGCCGGAGTCGGCCCGGGCCCGGCCCTGAACCAACTATAAGCGCTCGGAATCATTTTTGTGCTATCTTTTGTACTCGTGCTTCTTTTTTTTGTTTCTTTTAATGTTTGGAATGACAAGATATTTGATATAGTGATATTAAGTAACTATTTCTGTCATTTGCATGTGTGCTCACATAAAATGGTCGACTCTGTCATGACCACGGGCCTTTGGGCGCCACGAACGCTCAGTAGAACCGCCATGTAGTCGGTCAGTAGAAGTGCCGACGCCTCATTTCTAGGCCAGTAGGTCGGCGTTAGTAGGCGGCCGAACCATTAGTAGTGCTCGACTTGTCTTGGGCCGTAGACCTTGGCGCTGGGAAAAGCCCGTCCCATGTCCCAACTCTACTTCAACCTGTGCGGGTTTGCAGCGATTGGGTCCATTTCGAGTGTTCAACTTGTGTGGTTAAGGTATGCAAGTCTGGCTGTTTTGCTTTTGATTTTGAATTGTAGTTTCAAAAATTGAATAAAACGATAAATATTCTAATTTTAAGAATCAATTCTCACAATCTAGCTCACTCATACACACGAGAATCCACAATTCACTTCATATGTACTTTTGGATTCCAGTTTCTGAAGAATCCGCTTCTCTACAACCACAATCTAAAATCAACTTTTAGAGAATCCAAATGAAAAACAAACAGGCCCTAAGACTATCCCAGCCAATTTTTGTTATGTACACATCAGTTTTGATATATATGAAAAAGTGAGAAGAGAGAATAGAGTTGGCTCTTAAATAAAAGCCAGCTTTGCACGGGAGCACAGCTAGATTATTTATGTACAAGAGAGAAGAGATAATTATTGCACAGCATCTAGGGACAATCTTTAGAGGCAGTTATTGTACAAGTTTGCTTACTCTATATGACATGGATGAGAGATGGAGTACGTAGTGGGTTTTACTATTGTTGCACTTGCTCTAATAGCTAACCGGTAAAGTTAAGATTTAGCTAAGATCTATCAGACTAGTAAATTTATTTATGAGCAATTTTATTGGTTGCTAATGTAGCAAGAGGAAAAACATGTATTGTCCACGAATGTAAAAACCCACCCAATTGTTCTTATAATAACTCGGGACGTTAATGTCATCTATCTATTTTTTTCGTTAAAGAACCAATAGGGCCAACTCGGACTTTTGGTTTGACCGTGTTTTTTGTCTACATGATTTTCTAAACGATACTTAGAACACTTAGATTTAGACTCGTAGACTCCAGATGAATACTCTAAGGTATAGAATCACACTCGTAGCATTAAAATACTTAAAAGACTAATGAGCATGCGTTGTATAAAAACTTGCCCAAAATCTAAGACCACCAGCAACCTACTATTAATAAATCATCTTACTTCCCTTAATACACTAAGGCCTAATTTAAAACTTAACCATATTGCACAATGCATTTCATTCAAGAGACTGTATGCATATATAAGATATATATGTAAATTTAGAAATCTACACATATACACCCAATCTCATCAATATGTATATCTATATATACATAAACTTAAATCTCGGCAGTATACACACACATAATCACAATCTCAAAACAACCAAAATACAAAATCACATCCACATAATTAAAACATTCAGTTTATGTGTCAACTTGTGCATCATTATTTAAGGAGCAACACAATCAGTCCAATACATCCAAATCATCCAACACAGACAAAGCAAAGAAACTTTAGTACAAATAACGTATGTCATATTTTACATGAGACGTTTTGCTTCAAACAGTTCATACAAACTATAGTCCAGACTTCACACAACAAAAATGTACAGCTTAGTCCTCAAAAGTTTATAAAGAAATACATTTCTATTTACAATTCAAGTCCAAACTAAACAAAAAATTGCCCCTACCTATTCCCTACCATGACCAGCTAGCTGTCGATAGCCTTCCCAACTTTCTGCCAGCTATCCAGACAGCTAGAGGGGGAGAGGCATGCATGCCCTCCACTTATACCTCCAGCCCGTGGTTTTCCATCACCTGCCTCTTGTAGGATCGAGGATGTGCCTAGAGGGGGGTGAATAGGCTTTTTCAAAAATTATAATACTAAAAGGGCTCTAAACAACCTTAACAACAGAGATCACAAAGAAAGCGAAAGAGTAAACTTTGTTTTTGACAATGAAAGCCTAAAATATCTAATCTCTACTAGTGCAAAGAAAAGTGCAGAACAAAACAGGAATTGACAAGAAAGTGAAGTAAAACGGCAAAGTAAACACAGAGAGAAAATTGCAGGAGACACAATAATTATTCACCGAGGTTCAGAGAAGATCTCCTACGTCCCTGTTAGAGCACTTCACCAGAAGTATTGCTCAACCAATAGCATTCTCGATAGCTTTGGTATCTACTGGGGTGACTTTTTCACCACACCGGTGAGGTGAGTCCTAAACCTCTCACAATTTGTGGTGGCCTTCCAAAGACACTTGGACAGGTCGCACAAAATTACTCCCAAACCGTCTAGGAACACAAAGTCCCAAGAGTAATAGAGTAAGCACAAATCCTAACCCTTGGTTCACTAGCTCACAGCTGTCTTAGACTAAGCTTGGAGTGAAATCACTTCTGAATTCTGATTGAACACTAAAAATTTAGTCTCTTTGAAAGTTTTTGAGCTCAAGAGTGCTAAATGTCAAAGAGATGCAAAAGTTCTTCTAAAAAAAAGTCCTGGCACAGCTTATATAGCCTTCCAACAGGAAATAACCGTTACAGGCATTTACTAGCCGTTGGACTTTGTCAGAATAACAAAATAAAATAATCTAATGTGCCACGGACTTAGTATTTACAAAGATTTGCAATATGATCAATGAACGACGGACCAAAATCTGAAAACTCCCATTTACGCCGGACCGGAAAACTCGGTCCGTCATAAAATAGCGTTTGCGCCAGACCAAAAAAGTTGGTCCAGCATACACATGCTTTATGCAAAAGTTAGTCCGTCGCGAGACAACCAAAGTGAGCGGACCGGAGATGTCGCCTAGAGGGGGGATGAATAGGCGTTTTAAAAATTCGCAGCGGAATTAAATCTACCCGAGCAGGTCAACCCGGAGACTCCGGATGATTTGTCCGGATAGTTCGGATTATCCGGGGTATTTATCTGGATACTCCGAATATACCAGCTCGAGCAGAGCAATAAAATAAATCTACTCCGATTAACAACTAGCTACTTGAATGAAAATGTTCTAAAAGCAATCAAGTACCTTAAGCAATCACAGATCTGGAGCCAAACGACACAAGTAGATCGGGGCTCCGCAAGATCAAGACAACACAAACTTAGCTAGAAAATAAAGAAAGAGCGAAGACCACAAATTTTTTACCGAAGTTCGGATTCTTGAAGGGAATCCTACGTCTTCGTTGAGGTGGCTCGGTCACACTTGAGCGGTGGTCTTTTTCAACCCACTTTCCTCCCGGTGTTGCACAAATGCACTCGCCGGCTTCACTTAGCGTCTCTTCCCTTCCGGAGGCAAGACTTGCCTTCACAAACGACCGGGGCACACCACAAGTCTTGGTTGCTCCCGGTGACTCCTAGTCGTCTAGGAGACCTTCAACCTCCAAGAGTAATAATACCCCAAGAAATCGCTTGAAGGATGAACTAGTGCTCAAAAGAGGGAATGAATGCACCTAGCACTTGAATCTACTTTCTTTTCCTCACAAAGATTTGAATCCACGCACAAATTAATGGAGGAGGAAGCTTGAGCTCTAAAAGGTGTATTGAATGAGTGAGAGAGGGCTAGAACTTTGCAATGAATGAGCTCTAAATTAATTCATAGCCGTTGGGAGAGGGAGGAGGCTTATATATGTCTTTTGGAAAACTAGCCGTTGCCCTCTATTTCTAAAAGTCCGGACTATCCGGATACTCTGGATAGACTGTAGAGCACTTTTGGCGAAGGGTGTAACCCGGACACTCCGAGACTTTTGTCCGGAGACTCCGGACTTAATCCGGATACTCCGGATAAAATATCCGGACACTCCGGGTTAAACAGCTCGGTTTGAAAAACAGTATTTGGGAGAATGCAAGTATTTAGGTGCTAATTCCAATGCAAGATTGATCTTTGAGCACATGATCATCCTAAGATTGATTTCCCAGCATACCCCCTTAATAGTACGACTGTCCTTAAGACTCAAATAAATATGAAAATTACAATTCTTGTCTTGATGCCATCTTTTCAAATTTGAACATTTATAGGGGCGTCCAATCGCATTCCGGAAGCAATATGTTCTCGATATCTGCATCAATTCTAGTTAAAATATTAGATCTCTTTAATTGTGTTATCATTAATCACCAAAACATTTTAAGGGGTCTAGATGCACTTTCACAAAGTATCAATTGCGCAGGACCGAAAAACATGGTACGACGTACATGTCAAACTTACTGGAAGTTTATCAACTGAATATCAAAAGACTTCCAGGGAGTATTGTGTTTGCGTCGAACCGAAAAACTTGATCCGGCGTGAATGGCACATGCTCAGTTTATTTTCAACATACTTAGTTCTCTGTGTCGGACCGAAAAACTTTGTCCGGCATAACAGTATACGCTCGGTACAAGACATTTAGGAAGAGTTTCAGTGCCGAACTGAAAAAAGTCAGTCCGCGTGAATGGAATTTAGTCTTTCTAAATGAAGGACTTTTGATTTTGAGGAAAAGAATGAAGTGACCTTTACTCCAAGTAATTTTGATAAGATTGACCTAGGAACCAAGGTACTTACTTGTGCATAATCCCTCTTAATAGTACAGCTAAAACAAAATAATCCTAGCTATATGACTTGAAACAACTCCCAAGTCAAAACTAGAAATAAAGATCCTTAGCCTTTGTCTTTATTCTGACAAGCCTTCACTTCACAAAGAGAATTTGTCTTAATCATCAACACCAAAACCAATATAAAGCATAATTAAAGAATTGAGGGCCCTAGATGCTTTCACCTCTGCCAGCCCACAGCTTTAAACCTCCTAGCCCACAGTTTCATCCAACAACCGTCATATCCACCTACTATAAAATCATGTCATGGATTTCTTCAACCGGAGCTCTACCTTTTTAATGCCAACTCACGAAATCCACTCAATTGAGGACCAAAAGCAAACCAGCCAAGAAAAAGGAATTAAGGGGACATCAGTTTTGCCCCCTTTCTTCTTCTCTTGGTGCGTGCAACAAAAAGGTGCAAACTTAAATCTCATTAACATTCATAGACAATAAGGGTAGCTGCATATAACAATCTATGCATTAGATTGCTATACTAATCACATTACACAAGGATCAAAATTCTGACTCATTCATACCCTAATAATACCAATAGGACACAGATGCCTACCAATTGCCCCTGCCTGTTCCCCGTAACCGTGAGGATGATCCTAATAACAAACCTCCTCCTCACATATCGAGTGTGCTCCCTTGGCAACCGTGAGGCTTGAGCTGTATCCAGGATACATATGCTCTGATACCAATTATTGCGTAGCACCTTCGGATTGCTATACCCACGCTTAAACTAGGCATCACAACCCCAAGTTATTAGGCTGTTGTACCTACAATCCCAACCATAAAGCAACAACCAAGTAGTCTTGTGCCATCTACTTCCAAAAGACTAGTACGATATGTAGGTACTCTATCACTCTTATAAAATCGTGCTCCACCTCCTCCCACAATCGATGTGGGACAATCTCAACAAATCTCCTCCTCACACATCGGGTGTGCTCCCCCGGCAACCATGAGGATGATCCCAACAAATCTCATCCTCACATATCTGGTGTCCTTGTCTGCAATCGTGAGGACGGTCCTAACAAATATCTTTCCCACACATATTGGGTGTGCTCCTCGACAACCATGAGGAAGATCCCAACATATCTCCTCCTGACACACATCAGGTGTGCTTCTTGGCAACCATGACACATGAGATGTATCCAGAATGCCTATGCTCTGATACCAATTGTGGCGCAACGCCTTTGAACCGCATACTCGTGTCCAAACTTGGGCTCGCTAAACCAATGCCCCGCCCCCAAATTGTTGGACCGTTATACCTGCAAGCCCAACTACAGAACAATAACCAAGGGGTATTGGGCCATTTTCCATCAAAAGACTAGCCTAACAGGCGGGGTACACCCTCACCTTTATCTGCCTCCTCCCACAACCGACGTGGACTATCCTAACCTAGGCCTCCCTCTCTCTACCATTATCCTATTGTATTGCATCCTCAGGGGCGAATCTATAAAAAATTGCCATAGGGATCGCCGAGGTCATTATGAATTCATAACGCTAACTTATAACTTATAATAGGAGGATTATATGTTTATATATTAAAGAAACCTTGTGCGTTGTACTGGAGGGTGTTGGTGTCGATTGACCCCGATGATTACACTGTAGATCAGCACGTGCATCCTCCTATTGATGAGTACTACCACCATTAATTTTTCATGGGCCTACCTTAAGGGCTTTCGCATTTTTAGATGTAGGTCCTGCTTGTTTAGAGGCTTATATTTTTTTGCTTATAGTTAATTATAGTTTTTTTGGTTTAAGCTGTTAAAAAGCAGTTCGCTTTTACATGTGCTAAAGATGGGCAGTTTACCATAACTTCAATGATATTAGTATAAAACCAACCATTAATAAGCCAAAAGAAGAAGAAGCATATTTCAGGTGGCTTCTGGCTTTTAATTATATGGAGGCTTATTGCTTTTGAAAAAATCAGTTAAAAAGCCATCCTTTATTTAGGTTTTTATATTTTTAACTTTTAAATCAGAGAAAAAGCTCAAACATATACTGCCTAGTTATACTACTACTATTTTTCTGCAACCGGTTCGATGCGCGGGCGAGAGCCTAGCGTACGTGTTTTAGTTGCAATGGACTGTTCATCCAATTAACGTTTGAGTTAAGAGTAACTTTTGTAGTATTTGTGATTAATGGCCAATTAGCAACGCTAAAAATTTGGCTAAAATTTTCCATACCAATGAAATTGCGTGTTTCTCGAGTACGCGTGGTTAGTGGTCAACTAGCGAGACAAAAACTTGGACTTGTATATACCAGACGTCCACACTAATAAGACTAATCATACGCAATTTTGTTTGATTATTAAATGTGTGGTAGGGTTGCAAAAGTAGAGATCAGCAATGTTGTTCCGGCATTCAGCCTCTAGGGATTCAAAGCAAAAAAAAAAGCGTTAGGAGTCATGATTACATATGTGATATCAATTAAAATTGGAACGGCTAGTGAATTCTATTTCTTATCAATTTTTAGCTAGATTGCTGAATACTCAATAAAAGATGATTACACAATACAGCATGAAAAATGAAATTTGACAACTAAAAGATGGACATTGAAAGCTAGTGGTAGAGAATTTGGTTTAGTTTCAAGTATCTTACCATCGACTAGAAATAACAACAAATCACGCAATTTTTTTTAAAGTATAAGACAGATACACACACTTAAAACATACCACACTCAGTATCAACGCACACACGTGTATATGTATTCCATACACACGCTAGAAATTTATTAGAGGCACTCGTGATCTTGCAGAGAGTAGGCATAGGATTTTCTCCTTGAATGTGCATATCCATGTAATCTAAAATCGATGGGCACCTATATAGCTATCTGATCATATGTCGGTTTTATTGGTCACACAAATTTTAGGTACAAAAAATTAACCGTAAATGTGTTAAACCAGTGGTTACTAAAACCGTTGTCGAATTTCACTGTGTTACATTACAAGCGAACAAAACTCACGCTATCATACAAGGAAAAAAATTGATTAGCATCACTGGGAGAGTAACATATGTGTCACATGGATTAGACTTGCGTTGAGAGCTGACACGGTACCTGCATAGTTGCAAGTGTCTAGGAAGAAGGGTAACAAGTAACGTGTAGAGTCGTCATAAAAAAATTGACGTGTAGAGTCACTGACAAGTGGGGTCAGTCCGAGTCAGCCAACGCTCATCCGCCTCCGGCATCGCTGGAAGAAGAGCCGTCGGAGACTCGCTCGTCTCTGACAAGTGACGATCCTTATCCAGCAACGCCGAAGAGCCCCACCGACTCCGCGAAACAATTTCCCCGACCCAACCCGTCGCCGCGCCACTCCGCCCTGCTCCCTGCTCCAACCCACCCACCACTCCGCGCCGCCGATGGCCTCCCGCCTCCTCCGCTTCCATCTCCGCCGCCGGGGCCACGGTCCTAGCCCGAGCCACAGCTTCCTCCTAGCGCGGCTCCTCTCTTCGCCTCCGCCGGGGGCGGAGCCGCCGCCCACGATGGACAAGGTGCTGGTGGCGAACCGCGGGGAGATCGCGTGCCGGGTGATGCGGACGGCGCGGCGGCTTGGGATCGCGACGGTGGCGGTGTACAGCGACGCCGACCGCGGCTCGCTGCACGTGCGCGCCGCCGACGAGGCCGTCAGGCTCGGCCCGCCGCCCGCGCGGGAGAGCTATCTCAACGCGGCCGCCATCGTCGACGCTGCCCTCCGCACCGGCGCCAAGGTCGCCCATCCACCCACCCCACCTCTCGTACTTTACTTGCGTATACCGTTGGTACTCTGATAGTTCGCTCAGTTTGCGCCTGGAACGGCTCGTTGTTCTGTGTACTGTAGTAGTCCGTTACTTTTTTTAAGATAATGGATGATTATATGTCCCGGCCTCTGCAATATAAGATGTACACGAATAGGGATTCGGTGCAGTCCTATGGACGGTTTGAATCAGTTAAAAGTAATGTACAGATTGTTTTACTGTGCAGAAACACTGCTTATGACACAGTAGTAAAACACTGATCATCTGATTTTTAGCCGATCCGGACGTCCGATGCCTACAGGGACTGCACAGGATCCTGTCCTACACGAAATGAGGTTCCACACTTGGGCACTACGTGGCAGACTGGCAGTAGCTAGTATGTGAAGCTATGTAATTCCGTTGCTTGATTTGCTTGTTTAGTCTCGCTGAAGGAGTAGTTAATTCTAGGATCAAGTTACAGTGCCATGTGAATTGTTCAGTGCTTGTTAGGATTAACATCACAGCTGAAAGTAGTTACTGGAGTATTGTATTCTTGGTTTTGGTGTACAATTTCCAACTTGCGTTTTTTAACAATACCAAGCTTGAAGTGCGTCATGATGGGTATGTGAATATTTCGGAATTCTGACAAATATATGTTTACATATATTTCTCGTAGGCTATCCACCCAGGATATGGTTTTCTTTCAGAGAGTGCCGATTTTGCGCAGCTTTGTGAGGCTGAGGGGCTTACATTCATTGGGCCACCGCCATCTGCAATCCGTGATATGGGTGATAAGAGGTAAATTTCTTGTTGATGCCTGGTTTTCTTGAAGATTATGTTTCCTTTTGTATGAAACAATGCATTCTAAGGACATTATGTACCTTTAAAATAGTGCATCTAAGAGGATCATGGGTGCTGCTGGCGTACCGCTCGTTCCAGGTTACCATGGGGCTGAACAAGACATTGAGTTGTTAAAACTTGAAGCTGATAGGATTGGGTATCCAGTTTTGATCAAGCCCACCCATGGTGGAGGGGGCAAGGTATGCTGAAATGTCTCACACACGAGGGAAATGCTTGTTGTAATTAGCAATGGCATATAACATTGGAGTTCTTCATTGTTTGTTTTCATTTTCCATTTTATCAAGAGAAGTTTGCACTGTAGTTGATTGAGTATACTCCATTATGGCCATATGGAACACACTTTTTTATGTAATTGTAGTTTCTTTTTGTCTTTTGCGCCCGGGCTGCGTTTTCTTTTTTGTGTGTGGATCGCATGACTGGTTTTATGAGTGCATTTATAATGTCACTCGTACCTACTAGTCTTTCCTTCTTCATCCTGTTCTTTGCATCTTTTTTTAAGGGGATGAGAATAGTAGAAGGGCCTGATGACTTTGTGGACTCTGCACTGAGTGCTCAACGGGAAGCTGCAGCATCATTTGGCATAAACACACTATTGATTGAGAAGTATATTACTCAACCCAGACATATAGAAGTCCAGGTGATATTCAAGGATTTCAGTCCTGCCAAAGTCATTGTTTCAATCATAGATCTGCAGTAGTCCTATGTCAGTCTATTGTTTTATGTGGCGCTATTTCTATATGTGAAGGTATTTGGAGACCAACATGGAAATGTAATTCACTTGTACGAGAGAGACTGCAGTCTACAAAGAAGGCATCAGAAAATTATCGAGGAAGCTCCAGCTGTAAGTCTTTACTACCTGTTAATGCCCTGGAATTTGTTTTTAATAAAAATAACAAATTCACTTTTCTGTTTATATTTTCTCTGCAGCCAAATGTGACCACTAAGTTTCGGTCTCATATCGGTGAAGCTGCTGTTTCTGCCGCAAAGGTGACATCCTTGGTACTTTTACTGAATATTGCATGCTGTGATTTAAGAGATAATTTGATGGTTTCAGATTTCAGCTCATTATTGTTGGTTGAATTATTTGTTTGTTCCCTACACATCAGCGGTCCAGTAACCAAATCATATATAGTCTTTTTTTTATATCAATATACAGGATGACAAATATGCAAGCAACTCGCTTCATATCTGAAGTTCAATTCAAACTTTCGATCTACTATTTGGACACTTGTGTCCATTCACATTTTGTAGAATAATATTCAGTTTATTTGCATGCCACCTACTCTTTTCCATGCATTTTGTTATAAAACAAGTGGTTCTTCCTTGCTTGCCCCCTCCGATTTCGTCATCAGTAGTTATTCTGTTTAATGTTTATATTTTATAGTTTATACAGAGGGTCACTTATTGGCTTCTTTGTGTTGAAGGCAGTTGGTTACTGCAATGCTGGAACAGTGGAGTTTATTGTGGATACTCTTTCAGGAGAATTCTATTTCATGGAGATGAACACTCGACTCCAGGTACTATATTCATGATCATCATTTAAAATGCTCATTTACCTTGCATATTTTTTATTGTATGATATGCTATCACTTGTTAGGATCCCTTTCTCAAAAACTAGGTTTGTAAGGTCCACTTGAGATGATGTGTTGAATATTTTTCAATGTACGCATGGATTCAGCCAAACAATTAGAGGATTATCATCATGAAGCAAATTGCCTACCTTGTGAAACAAAAAACACTCCAAAGCTACAAGGACCATTAAAAATGAAATGCTCTTCCCAGTCACAAATAGTTGTCGTTTTGGACATAGATGCAGTCAAACTTTCAAAACTTTAACGGTCAATATCTTTTTAAATATTTAAATTGGATACATAAAAATCATATGTTTAGATTTGTCTCGAAAACTGCTATCATAATATTATAATTTTATTGGGTTTTATAAATATATTATAATAGAAATTAGTGATCAAAGCTATGTTTTGGAGACCGTGTCAATGTCCAAAATGATAACTACTTGTGACCGGAGGGAGTAATATATTTCAAAACTAGCAGATGAGCATGTGCAATCATATACATCACACACACACACACACACACACACATATAAATATTATTTGAAGCTTTTTACTCCATCTGTATATACAGCCTGTTAACCACGTTTAGCTTCAATACAAACTGGGTGTAGTAGCTCTCATATACTAAAGAAAATCACTGATGAATCAATCTTTGAAGGTTGAGCACCCAGTAACGGAGATGATAGTTGGTCAAGATCTTGTGGAGTGGCAAATACGTGTTGCAAATGGTGAATGTCTACCATTATCTCAGGAGCAGGTTCCGTTAAACGGTAAACCTTGTCAGGGCATTCATGTTCTCATCCAAAACTCTTACAGATGATACCTTAATGTCTTGACTCTTGATCTATCTCTTAGCCTAGCCAATTGCATTCCTTATCTTCTAGTTTTAATTGGGTTATAGTTTGAAGATCCAACCTTCAATTGTCAACTTATTAACATTGCACTTGTTCTGTACATTCTGTCGGAGCACATCATGTCGTGGTTGCAATCATTTTTTCATGAATTATTACTGATTATACCCATTAAGCAGGTGTACTATTGAGTATGCTAAATGCAGTCACTTATTGCTGTTGACTTCGCTAGCTAATCTAAGATATTTATCACCCAAAAGAGAAAAAAAAAATCAGACCATTCTCTGGAAGTGGATTGGAATATTTTTGCTTGCCTTTAAAACAAAAATATGAGTAATCTAAAAGTCCTCTCTTGATATGTAAGGTAGATTTTTTTTGCTTTAAATTAATGTAAAATGAACTATAGTTAGTTCTTTTAATGTTCAATTATATGGGTAATCCCAAGTTTTATGGATATGTTGATATATTGACAGTTCAATTTTTAGTGCCACACGGTCAGAACTAACTACCAGTGTACCTTGATCCAGGACATGCATTTGAAGCCCGAATATACGCTGAAAATGTTCCAAGGGGATTTCTTCCTGCAACAGGAACCTTACATCACTACCGACCAGTCGCTTCTACCAGAACAGGTAAATTGTGGAGATATTCTGGAACCGAATCTATTACCAGTTATATTTCAGTATGGTGTCAGTGACATATTCTTGATCAGTAAGAGTTGAAACTGGAGTTGAAGAAGGAGATACTGTCAGCATGCATTATGATCCCATGATAGCCAAACTTGTAGTTTGGGGTGAAAGTCGCAATGCTGCACTAGTCAAGCTAAACAACTGCTTGTCAAACTTTCAGGTATATAGACCCATCACCTCAATTAACACATTTCTTTAGATATCTTATTTCTTTGGAATTTTTTATGCCCTAATGTGTCCACTCTCCACTGATGTTATGCACATTGATGCAATTTTAGCTGTCGCAAAGAGCAGGCCTTACAGATGCATATATGATAATTGAGATATTTCAGGAACTGGGTGTGATTTTGTAGGATTGGCCTATGCTAATTTACTTCAAATTTAGTTGTTGCCTTTTTTTTACTTATACGATGCAAAGGTCAGCAGCATATTTTAAATTGGATACCCTTTCTTTACGGTGGTTACTTGTTAAAACTTTGCCATGAGTCCTTAATGATAGTCCGTTGGAAATTTACTACTACTAATCATTTGCAAAGAAATGGTTTAAACTTCGGAAGTGAAGGATTTTTTTTATAGTTCCTGCCTGTCATACTGTTGTTAATGAATAGACAGATTGCAGGTTTGCCGACCAATGTTGGTTTCCTCCAAGAACTCGCAGGCCATAGTGCCTTTGAAAAAGGCCTAGTTGAGACACACTTCATTGAGCACTATAAAAATGATCTTCTGAGTACTTCTGCTAAGGCCTCGGGTGAATCACATGATGCAGCTGAGCTTGGTGCAATTTTGGCTGCTGCCTGCATTTGCAAAAAGGATCATATTACCTCTCAAGAATCTCTCCGTATGTTATATGCCTGTCCTTTTGTTTTGTCACTCTACAGCATTGCTAATAGGGCCCGATATTGACATATGCTTGTTGTTAGGTGACAAAACATTTTCTGCATGGTACACCCATTCACCTTTCAGGATGCATCACTTCGCCAAGCGTCTGATGGAATTTGAGTTAGATAAAGAACTCGATGGATCGAGTGATGAACTTCTTAAACTGTTGATTACATATAGATCTGATGGAAGCTACTTCATCGTGGTGATTACTACACACACTGACAGAATATTTTTCAAATGCTTTATGCTATTTGAACTGCAAGGGCCTATGGAGGCTTTTTTACTGAGGTGCCTTCTAATACAAGTGTACAACGTTAAATGGGCAGTAGTGAAAACACTATATATTTCACATTTTTTGTGGAAGTTGTATCTCCACATATTTGAAATTAGTCATTTTGAACGAAATATTTCTGATAATCATTATATAATTACAGCAAAATCCACTTGAAGTCAGTCTTTATCGTGGAAGTTTCTATTCTGTATGCTCCATTTTGTTTCC
Organism: Rhipidocladum racemiflorum; assembly: GCA_036346355.1. Classification (NCBI taxonomy): domain Eukaryota; kingdom Viridiplantae; phylum Streptophyta; class Magnoliopsida; order Poales; family Poaceae; genus Rhipidocladum; species Rhipidocladum racemiflorum. The sequence goes on along the minus strand of CM070574.1, from coordinate 17,208,260 downwards.
TGATATGCCTTTCTACAGTTGAGATAGAACAAAGACTTAAAGAGTGCAAACAATAGACATAAACTTCCTCCAGCAGATTAGAAAGTGAATTTTGTATACATTGTATCTGTATCAGAATTTCTACACCAGAGCAATAAGCAACCCTTTACTTGGCATTTAACACTGCACTCTCCTTGACCTGGCGATCAATTTCTTCATTAATTGTGTCCCGGTTGTGACCAGACTGAAGATGGTTCTTCTCCTGGTTTGGATGTCAAAGTAGATGATAGGGGCGACCATGATTTCCGGGTTGATGTTGGTGGTCTGCAAACAGATGTAACTCTAGCATTTTATTTGAAGGTTAGCCTGCTACTTTATGGCGGTTGTGACCTTATCTTCTGACTGTAATATCCTCCCTAAAATTCCTTCCTCTTCTGCTTTCAGGATAATAGCAAACATATACACATCTGGCATGGGAAGCATCATCATCATTATAGGCAGACCATCAGAACTGAGCAGTTACTTGACGATAGTTCTCAACCTAGCCGTGCTTCCGAGGGAAGGTCACATCCAAAAGGGAGTGTTTTGGCACCAATGGCTGGTTTGGTTGTAAAGGTTTTGCTTAAGGATGGGGCACAGGTGGAGGAAGGTCAGCCTATCATGGTTATAGAAGCAATGAAGATGGAGGTCTGAATGAACTTGCTTCTGGTGGCTTTCCAAATTTTGGTCAAATTAATCAAAGCTCACATAACTTCTACTCTTTTTCTCAGCATGTTGTGAAGGCGCCTCGCGCTGGATATGTAGAAGGGCTGAAGGTTACGGCCGGACAACAAGTTTTTGACTCCAGTGTCCTTTTCACTGTCAAGGTATCGATCATATCCTGGAAAGTTTGCAGTTTGCTTTCCTTTTTGTCACAACAAAGTTTATGCTGTCTAAGTTTTACCATAATTAGGTTTTTACAAATACCAATCAAACTCCTTAAAATGTACTCACACTTAGAAGATGAATCAAAATAAAGGAAACAATAGAAAAGCCTGGAAACAATAGAAAAGCCTGCAAAAGATCAGATTGAGAAGTTGTGGGTGGTGCATCGGCAGCAGGGGCACACATCTGCGATCATGTGGTTGCACCGTCAGGCCATGGCTAGTGCTAGCAGCTGCAAGCACCAGTTGCAGCAACTTTGGTCTTTTGTTTTTTTAAGTTCTCTCATCTATAATTGAGTTTGACTAACAACAGGGTTCAAAGATATGCATATCTTGAGTTAAAAGAAGCAGCAGCGGTAGTAGTAGTAGCGGTGACCGAGAGCGTTATAATGGTTTTTTGCCTAGACCTGGGTTTCCCCGTTAATTAAAATATCCAAACTTTTCAAGAGTAAATAACGTTCTCCTTTTGTAAGCTTACGAAAATTGGTATCCATCAATTCGTATGATGCAATGTATGGATGTTTCTCGGTTTATTACTCATCTGAACTCGAAATTTCCCCTTTTCCAGGAGAACAGTGCAAATTGAGGTACCCAGAAATTGGATAGTAACCTGTGCCAATAGGTTCACAATTGCTTCAAAAGTTGACATATGAGGCTGCCTTCCAGAAGGAAAAACAAACAAACAAATAAGCAACATGAGTTCATCTGTGGGTAAACATCTCATGAGCTCCCAACCCATCCCCTGTTGCATCCCTTTCCTGTATAGTTGTACAATGAAATAAACAATGTAACCCTATTGTTCTGCCATTTGACAATTTCCCAATAAGGCGGCAAGAAATGTGGGATGCCAGTGGCAGATTGACAGGTTCCATCTCATCAGCCGAGTTCAACTTAGCAGCAGTAATAAACAAAGCTGACAGTGAGAGATGTGACATGAATAATCAATCGATAATCGCGGTTGCGATGATGATGTCGACAGCGATCGATGGACTCGGTGAAAACACCAATGAGATGAAAACCACATTGGATATTCGAAGAAGATAAGGCCCTTGTTGTTACATCAGGATTTGTTTCGTTCGTCTGCAAAGACTTCGGCCGCTACCTGCTTGCCATATCGAATTTGATTTCCTGGGATGGCGACAACCTCTGCGCACAGCTGTCAAGCTGTTCTTTGTGTGAAGAGCGATCGGAGAGAAATTTTCTTAAGATGGATTTGGCATCGAAGTTCAGATGGACCCAGTTCGAAAGGGACTGAACATTCGGGTATATTGCCTGCATCGAAGTGCTCAGAGATGATTCCTACGTCATGACAAGGAAACACAGAAAGGCCTAAGATAAACGTGTGTGCGTGTACCATGTTTCGCTACATCTACAGTACGTGACCGGCTGCCGCGTAAACGGGAGCTTGCTCAAGTACGCTGCGTGTTTGCTTTTGCGTGGGCGAAATATATTATTAGTAGGTCACCATGCTTGTCAAACAAAACCACGTCACGGCTAAACCAGCCAATTAAAGCTGGAAGGGAGAAGAAGAATGGCACGGCTAAACTAGCCAATAAAAGCTGGACGTGAGATGTAGGGATGTAAATGGGCCGACCCTAGGGTCTTCTTTGGCCCACTTTAGTTCATTTGTTTGCACTAAAAACTTAATTTTTACTCCACCTTTTAAGTTTTAGTGCAAACAAATGAACTAGAGTGGGTCAAAGATGACCTTAGGACCGGCCCATTTGCATCCCTAGTGAGATGAAGAAATTGCTCACAAGCGAGTCATTGTGGAGTAGGGGAGAAGTCATTGTCGCCCGTTTGCCTTTTCGGCTCAAATGTTTCGTCCTGTTTTGAGTTTTGTATAATAACCGATTCACTCAAATGTTTAAGCTGTTAGGAGAGAGTGAACCATGTGCTCATACTTCACTAGTGGATTGGCTAGCGCTCAAGCAGACTGCACGAAACCTAGTCAAACTCACCATGCCAAGGAAAGGCCGGCGGTGCATGTGCCAGCCAATCATGCATGATATCACATAAAATCAATATCTTCGACTTGTTATTGCGCTGCCATCAACAATACAGTATTTTAATTCGTATATTGAATTAAGCAAGTACAAAACATCTATTCTATTATATATTAAAAGCTCATGAGAGTTATTAAAAAAGAGAGAAATAGACTAGAAATTCTCACAAAAAAACAAAATATTTGGCCTTTAATCTGGTGGATCCTAATTACAACCACCATCGGATGTTATTATTTAAAAGAAAATATCTAACCGTCTATCTAGCGGATCTGGGTTATAACGGCCTAGATTAAAAGAAAGAGTCCACTTAATCTGGTGGACCCTAATTACAACCACCATCGGATGTTATTATTTTTTAAAAATATCTAACCGTCTATCTAGCGGATCTGGGTTATAACGGCCTAGATTAAAAGAAAGAGTCCACTTAAGCTGGTGGACCCTAATTACAACCACCATCGGATGTTCCTGGGTTATAACGGCTTAGATTGAAAGAAAGAGTCCAAAAATCTCCGTCACTTATTTTGATGGGATCAAATTATAACGGTGCATATTAATCATATATAGATATTAGAGTTATATAAAAATACACAATTATAAAAAATATAGTGATATCAAAGATAATCGTATCATAATATCTAACCGTACAGTTGCGCGGGTAAATTTGCTAGTTAACCTAACGATTACTTGTTGGCTGTAATTTTGTAACTGCACATGCCTGTGCAAAGATTACCCGAGCACAGAGATCATCTGATACTCTTAGTTAAAGCTTCGACACTACTGTCCTTGTTAAGGTGTACATCAACTTAATTATATATCCTGTCATTAGGTAGACAAATTTCGCACTACTACAACGTGCGATCATTTGCCATTCAAATACCAATCTTAAGAAAATAATATGTGTAGTACTACCTTGATGTGATGCCATGTTCTTGTGTGTGTGAACATGTCGATATGAAGAGAATAATATGTGTAGTACTACCTTTTTTTTAAGGTTGTGTACAGTAGTAGCTTGGTTAGATTGATGATTGATCCTTCAGACGTACAGGCAAATGTTTTTCCATAGAGGATGTCGTAAGACTATTAATTGGCTGTGTGGACATTAGAGTTGAAGTCTTTAATTGTTGTTCTGTGCTGTTTTTCCACCACGATCAGTTTGATTGAATTGACCATCGCCCGTTGATTTTGCAATGATTAGTCATTTCATATATATAATTTCATGTATTTTATTCAGTTTTGAACTTCGTAATCAATCGCCAGCCCATACTTCTTCAAAGAAAAAAAAAATGCTATTTTCCCACCATCCTAGTAAAAGATAGTACTAAAACATTGACTTTATAGAGCTAGCTGAAAATGAGATACACACGCAACTTTCTAGTGCAATCTATTTCTTTGAGAGAGAACTTGGTGTAATTTAATACTCCCTCCGTTTCTTTTTATAAGGCGTATTTGGTTTCGTTAGGACAAGACTTTGACCAACGATTACTTCATTAATATATCATTTATGTAATACAAAATCATAATTATATATAAGTATTTTTGAATACAAATCTGCTAATATCAATTTTGTGTCATAAAAATTATATGCTAATAGAGTAATTGTTGGTCAAAGCCTTGTCCTAACGAAACTAAATACGCCTTATAAAAAGAAACGGAGGGAGTACAAGTGAATTTGAAGATAGATATTGCAAACTAGTAATCAAGTTAGAATTTAGTAAGTGAATTATTCATCCTTATCATTATAATCCGGTTGAATGTCCATACTCCCACAGGAAGAGTCGTACTCGTACACATCTGCTCGCGTTTGACGTCAAGAAAAAGGCTCTGATCAGACGTTGACATCTACTACATGAGATCGAGATAGAAACCCAGGCTTCTTATTAAAATCAGGCACTATATGGGGCTCCATTTCGTGTTAAGATTCTTAAAAAAAACCTCGACACTTCGAGTTAGACTACAGCTCCGCTCCTACCGGAATTGCCAGGTGGACTTTGCCAGCCCGCCACCAACCTCCTCTTTCTCCTCCCTCCCTCGGCCGCGGCCGCCCGCGATTCCCCTCTATCCCCGCGCTGCTCGTGCCGGATTGGAGGCTCCCCGCCTGCACATTGCCTAGGTCGCGGCGTCTCTCCGGAGAATTCCGCGCTGTTCGAGCCGGTTCTCGCCCGATTTGGCGCCGGCTCGAAGGTTCTTGGGCCAAATCGAGGCTTCTTTGGAGAGAGAGCTCCGAGCTCGAGCCAATCTTCCGTGCGGGGCCTGTTGGATTGGAGGTGCTCTCGTGCGGATTCTTCGGGTCGGTTCGAGCTCGGATTCCGCCCGCGTCGCGTGGTGTGGTGGTTCGCGGTGTCCGGTTCGGTAAAGGCGCGCGCTTTCCCCAATTCGGACCGGACTCGCCTCTGTCACGAGGAGCTCAGCTTTCTCCGCCCTGGTCTGACTCGGTGAAAGGCGCCGCCTTCCGTTTCCCCTGCGGGTTCTTGGATTCGTGTCCAGTTCCGGTCAAATCCTATCTGTATTTGGAAACCTGCTCGGCCGTGGCCTCGTGGGTCGATCTCCAGGCGAAGCTTTTGCTGAGATTTCTTTGCGGCAAACCGGCAAGGGACAAATTATTGCTTGATACCGAGCGCTCTGGTTTGCGGCAAGGTAGTCTTCGATCCTGCGACTTGAGGTCGAGTTCTTGGAAGTTGGTTTCGGGTGATGTCGTCGAGCACCGGTGCGTCGTCGGAGAAGATGAAGGCCTCGGGGGTCCTCGGCGGCGACGAGGCCGAAGCGTACGTGCGCGCCGACAAGATCGTCCTCGAGGAGCTGGACATCCAGCTGGACAAGCTGCTGGCCAAGAGGTTGGAGAAGAACAAGGGCAAGTCCCAGGGGCCCAAGGAGGACTGGGAGATCGACCTCTCCAAGCTGGAGATCCGGCGCGTCATCGCGCAGGGGACGTACGGCACGGTGTATCGCGGCACGTATGATGGCCAGGATGTTGCAGGTAGTACACCACCTTCTTTTATACAGCTTTCTTTTGTTCCTCATCTCTGTTGCGTGTGTATGAAACAGCTCTGGTTTAGGAGTTGATGGTTTTGCAAATCCTTCCTAACACAATGACACGCAAGTCTTTTGTTCTTCATCTCTGTTGCGTGTGTATGAAACAGCTCTGGTGTTTAGGGAATATTTGATCATTTGCCCCGAAGTTGATGTGTCAATTGATCATTTGCTCCGTGACATGTTGCATACATGTTACATGATGCCGAGTAGTTAGGAGCTCATCGGTATTAACAGTATCCATTGTTCTGGTTCTTATTCTCCCAGTGGACAAATGTTCTAGCACATAGCTGGTTTTTGCGGCATGCCATTTAGCATGTGAATTAAGAAAAAAAAAAATACTTGTTCATGCAAAATACAACCCTCATGCCTACATCAATGTCTTGTATACTACAAATTGCTCGTGCAAAATAAATGGTGTAGCACAAGTGATATGCATTGCATTATGTGGTGCAGAGTTTCTGTAGTTTTTGCGTGTGTTAAGTATTGCGTCTTTGCGTGTTCCAATATTTTTTTGTTAAAATATTGCCTACATAACGCATCTAGGGATAGGTGCATCTAGGATTTCTACTAGTCCTCTAAGTGGTCACACTTGGCCCCTTTGTTTTCAAAGTTGAGTACATTAGACGACAGAAACTCTGTACATCTGTCTGAGACAACTTTAAAGTCTAATCTTGCAGGAGGACTTCTGTTGCTTGATCACGAAATCAAATAGTTATGAATATGCTTAGCATGCTTAGTTGGACTACTATCATCTGCATGTGCATATTTCCGGTCTATGAATAGTTTAGATCCCTTTTTCTTGTATCTCCCTTCATCAGAATCTTGCTTCCTTTGTCTTCATTTCTTAATTATTGCTTAGCTTTGAATATATGTTGATCTTTCTCTAGCGAATGCTTACCAAAGTTGGATATGTGTTTATATGCATCTTGCTCCAACAATAGGCATAAGATTAGAATGGAAATTTCTTTTACTCGCTTCTGTTTCTTAGTCAGAGGGTCAGATTGTGCAATCCTAAGCCTAAGTTTATGATAATCTTCGTTGTAAGCTAGGTGCCTATTTTGGGTGCTTATGTGCTGTATTAAGCTGATACACGTGTCCTGTTTCTATATTCTAACCTATTTCATAGGATTGAGATGTATGCTATCTTTGAAGACTTGTGGATAAATAAATGACTGTCCTGATTCCTGAATAGCATCTTATCAAATGGATAAAAGTTCTCTGATGAACATCCTGAAATTCATTTGTATACTTTCAAGTATTGTTGAGATACGTTACCAAACTACCAACACCACATACATTACAATGCCCTGATCTTCCCATGCATTATAGCTAATACTGTTTTCTCATGGTTTGTAATAGTTAAACTGTTGGATTGGGGAGAAGATGGCTTCGCAACAGAGTCTGAAACTTCTGCTCTGCGAGCATCATTTAAGCAGGAGGTTGCTGTTTGGCATGAGCTCAGCCATCCAAATGTTACAAAGGTGAACATTTGTGCTCCCAGTGATTCTTACTGTGAATCCAATAATCCATTTGCATTAGCATAGTCTGCTGTAGGCCCGTAAACGAGCCGAGCTCGAACGAGCCTGGCTTCCCAGGCTTGAGCTCGGCTTGGTCCAAGCTCGAGTAGACTCGAATAAGGTCGGTAACAATAAACAATTCAATATGTGTTATTTTTCAACAATAAAAAAATGCTGAAGCTCGAGCTTGACTCGAGTAAACTTGGTAAGGGTTAACATATAGTAATATTTAACAAGTAATTCGTAAATTTACTAGGCTCGCGAGCCATTCGAGTCCATCTTGATGAAGCTCGCGAGCTCGAGATCAAGCTCGAGTTCGGCTCATTTGGAGCTCGAATAGCTCGGGATCAAGCCCTAGTCTGCTGTACAGCAGTATGCTACTCATTCATGTAGCTTCTTTAGCGATGTTAGTTCAGGACTGACAATTTTTGGTACTGTCTTCTGTAGAGGCTTTCTTCTTGTGGTCCATTTCTCAAGTTATTGAAGTGTTTTAATTTTTTTCTTGTAGTTTGTTGGTGCATCAATGGGTACCACAGACCTTAAGATTCCTGCGGGCAGTTCTGAGAGCGGTGCACGCACCGATCTGCCGCAGAGAGCATGTTGTGTTGTGGTCGAATATCTTGCTGGAGGAACACTGAAACAATATCTAATAAAGAACTCTCGAAGGAAACTTGCATACAAAGTTGTGGTTCAGATTGCATTGGATCTGGCCAGAGGGTAAGCAAGTTGGCTAAAATCACTGTCGCACATTTTTCTATCTGAATCCAATTATAACCACCCCTATAATTCTCTTTGCAGATTGAGCTATCTACACTCGAGAAAGATTGTGCATCGGGATGTCAAAACCGAAAACATGCTACTTACTACTCAACGAAACCTTAAGATTGCTGATTTTGGTGTTGCTCGTGTTGAGGCTCAGAATCCAAAGGAAATGACAGGTGCGACGGGCACACTTGGTTACATGGCCCCAGAGGTACAGTGCCACCACTCTTTAAGATTTTATTAAAAAAAAAAGAACGCTCTCTCCTTGTATTTTTTAAAATAGTGCTTTTATTTTTACCTGCCTCATGTTTAGACGATGATTCCATTTTTTAAACAGCTCTGTTTTTTTTTGAAACCCCGTTTTAAATAATTGTTTGTTCTTCTTTTGTTTTTTTGTTTTTTATCTGCAGGTCCTTGAAGGCAAGCCATACAACAGAAAGTGTGATGTTTACAGCTTTGGCATATGCTTATGGGAAATATACTGTGGTGACATGCCGTATCCAAACCTCAGCTTTGCAGATGTCTCATCAGCTGTTGTTCATCAGGTTTGTTTTCAGCTGTTGGATCCACTGTTGCCGTTATTGTTATTATACAACAAAATAAGGATGTCAACAGCAACATTGAGGATTTTTCATGCGTGCGTGCGTGCGCAGCAATTGCGGCCGGAGATCCCACGCTGCTGCCCAAGCACAATGGCGAACGTCATGCGGAGGTGCTGGGACGCCAACCCGGAGAAGCGGCCCGACATGGACGAGGTGGTGCGGCTCTTGGAAGCTCTCGACACGAGCAAGGGTGGCGGCATGATTCCCAAGGGCCAGACGGGAGGATGCTTGTGCTTCTTCAGAGCCCGTGGTCCATAGATTGTGTTTCCAGCCTTCTCCCCCGGATACCTCCCGAAAGCGGCCTTGTGTTGTGCCGATTGCAGCTGCGACACGGTGATGATCTTGTTAACTCTTTTTTACAGCCATGTTATGGTGTAATTATTACAACTGTGAAAAGTGTACACAGTATACACAGTTTGGTACTGAAATACAGTACTGCTTGCATTCTCGTTGTCTCTCTTGCTCCTAGTCCTCTTACCGGTAATCTGCCCGCGCCGCACATATATATATAGAGAGAGAGAGAGCGCGCGCGCGCGGTGGGATTCATGACACTGACTGAAGGCAAAATCAGGATTTTTTTTAAAATAATATATTTCTAAATAATTTTAAAAAATAATATACCAAAAGAAAATTTTACAAAAATACACCTCTATCGTCATTTGAATTGGTAACAGGTTTTGTCTCCAATACATGATAAAATAATCCGTTGGCTAAATTCAATCCGTAACAAAACGGACACAGGGCTCTGTCGCCGGTATTTTTGTATTTTTTTATTTTGGTCTATTATTTTTGCAAAAATTATTTAAAATATATTATATTTAAACAAACTCGCAACATCAGCTTGGCCCTGTCGTTTTTTACCTCCCCTTGTTGGTTTGTGTGATAGATGCCATGAATACAGTTACAGCAAATAGCACAAGAAAAAAAAAATGATTGATTTTGCTTACTGTTTGCCGTTTGCACCTGCTCAATTCGATCGGAATACTTGTTCCGTTTTTTTTTTTTTTTTATCTGAATGATTCAGCACAGCTAGGTGTTATTTTACCATGTTCCCCAGGGAAACAGTGTAATGAATTGACCTTTTTCTTTGCAGATGGGATCTGTTTTTTTAGCGAGAATGAATTCATCTATTTCCCCCCCTGTGAGGAATGATTTTTTTAAAAAAGGAGGAATGATTTGTTTCGGTGTGTTTGGTTGCCTGTATCAAGTGGTACATGTATGAGATGGTACAAGAAAAAAGTAATACACGTGTTTGGTTGCTTGAATGGAATCATCCCATCCTAGATCAAGTGATACAATTTTTAGGAATATTCCCTCTAGATGCTGAACCATCCCATTCACCTAAAATAATGGAACCAAATGATACAGAATCATCTCATCCCATTCAACCTCATCCCATCAATCAAACACATCCGAAGACTGTGAAGAATGAATTTATTAGCTATGCAATCTGGATCCCAGCCCAAAGACTGGGCCACAAGCCAGGCCGTATGTCAAGCCCATACACGGACGCCAGCCATGAGCGAATCTCCGCCCCCACGCTCCTCTCGGCAGCTCTGCCTCCTCCTGTCGTCTCCTTCCGCGCGCACCTCCTCCCGACCGTCACGCTCCTCCTGACCACTCTGCCTTTTCCCCACCGTGGTGCTCCGCCCGGTCTCTCCACCTCTTGGCTTGTAAGTTCAAACTCTATTAGTTTTAATGATTGGTTTAAGATTAATGTTTAATCATTGTTTAATGGTAAATTTATTCTTAACGAGACTAACATGTTTATTGAGTTTGTTGTTAGTAGTATGATGAAAAATAAAAAATCAATGTATACACTTATAGTAATATTTTTTATCTTAATGCATACTTAGATTTCAAGTTAGAGTATGAATTTTTCCATTATATTAACCTCAAAATGTTCATTATGTTTCCAATTCATGTATTACATAGATGGACATATATAGGAGGAGTTCGTTATTTAACTTGATGTTTCATTGTATTTATCTATTTCTTCACTCCATATATAAATGATCAATACTTTGGAACTAATCCTTGAGTACATAATTAACTTGCATAGTTATAGTATACTCATGATATTGTAGGATAAACTCTAATGCTTTCTCAAATTGAATATGTGTATATTTATTCAAGTTAGTTGTGTGTATACACATATCTTTGTAGAGTTTATTCTGTAGTTCATGGATTGTTGTGTTTACCATTTCTAGATATTCTACATATTATGGATCAATACATACCATTAACATGAGTATATAAAAACTTGTGTAGCTAGTATATACTCATCAATTTAAATGAAAATTTAAATTGAGATCGATTGTCTTTTAATCATCAAAGAACATTTCATTATGTGTTAGTGGTGTTCCTTTGATCGATTAAGAAAAATCGATAATTCTTAAGTATAATGAAGTACAAGTTTCATCAATGTACCAAAAACACAATTAATTCATTCAAATTGATTAAACCTGTGATCAATCGATCTTAGAGGCGTCCATTATGTGTTAGTGGAATGCAATAGATTGAGACATCTATGTATTTTGAACTAATATTTTCAATAGGTTTGAAATAGATTTAGTCTAAATGGTTGGGATGATGAATCAGGGACAAGAATGCATCATGAGTTGATGGGTGTCAAGAGGAAATTCCGAAAAAAAGAAGAGAAAAAGTTTTATCGTGAATGGATGAACGAGAAGAAGAGTTGCGATCCCGGGAGAAAAGATGATTAAAGATCTTAAAGATCCAAAGGGGATCGCCTGCGTGCGGCGCCAAGATATAACTAGATAGACTAATGATGTTTCCAAGTCTTTAAGTCTAGTTTTAGCACCGTAGTATTAAGAGGGATTGATTACTTTGCTTGAGCTTTATCATATGTTGATAAATTTAACTTGTTCACTCGAACTCAATCTTCTTATTTGAATTTTGCATCGAGCTAACCATTTAGCACGTGTTGCGAATGGATAAAGCTCGTGTATTGATTTTTGAGCTGTGCTTTTATACTTTTCCTCCTAATATAAGTTGTACAAATCTTGAAGTGCACGAATGGGTAAGTAATCCTCATTTACCCTTCATTCATGCTATAATATTTGTGTAACTTTAAAAAAGAAAAACATTGAAACACCTCTCTTGATTTTTACGATTTTTACATAATGCTTTGATTTGTATGTATTGTAAATAGAAGATAAAACTATCAATTATACCCGCTCTTAAATATTCGAACCTATAGATAAAACTGCCCTCCTACACTCGGTAGCATGATAGCGTCAAAACAGACCTAAGTTCTGGAGAGGAGGGCAGGGCAGGGCCGCCAACCTCTTCTGCTCTTCATCTCTTTCTTCCGTCCCAAAACACTCCCCGGTTCCCCTAAAAAAAAACCTCCTCGGTTTCCCTCTCGCAATCCCAAAACCAAAACCCCAATCTCTCTCTCTCCCCGATCGCTGGCTGGCGCCAGCCGATCGCGGCGGCCGGCGATGGCGCATATCCACATCGATTGGGAAGACGTGATGCGCTCCTCCTCCCTCGACCGCCGCGACGTTTGCTTCGCTGCCTCCCCCTCGGCAGCCTCCGCGCGGGCGGCGACCAAGGGAAAGGAGGAGGGAGAATTCGCGGGGGTGTCCAACGACGAGCTGCGGCGGGAGATCGCGCTCAGCAGTAGCGTGCGCCCTGAATTCCAAGGGTTTCTCCGCGACGGCGGGAAGGGTAACCGCCGCCGCCGCGCGGCGCTCGAGGCCGAAGCTCGCCGCCGGGGGCTCGACACCGCCGCGAAGGTTCGCTCGTGCGGTCGTATTTGATTGGACCCTCTCCATTACCACTTGTTGCTTGGGCTAGCAGACTGCTTGTTTCTGCTCGTCAGCAAGTAATTAGAGGCAGCGCTGTACAACATTGGTGCGCAGTCAGTTCCGTGCGTCTCAGATGTGTCAGTTATTCTTAGAATCTTCTGTTCGTTTTGTTTGTAGACTGGTGATGACTGCAAACGAGATGCCCGCCCCGCTGAGAAGAATGAATACACTTTTGGTACGATTTTTACACTTACCGTCGTTACAATTTTTGTGCTTGTACCTCCAGCAGTGGCAAGGGAAGGATCAGAAAACGCTCGGTTCATGGGATTTGTTGCTGAAGTTCTTGTGGGAAATGCATGCGGGTCTTGTAGGGGGATCTAATCAGAGTAACATGACTGTTGAATCTGCTCCAGTTTATTCATTATTACTTTTTTTTGAGGGAGTTTATTCATTACTACTAAATGTATTTCTTCAGGGTTTGTGCAATTTAGTTTTTGGGGGAGTGTAGGGGCACTGCCCAAAATACTGTCCTGGTTCGGTGTGGCATACACAGAAAAATGTGCACTATGCTTTTTTTTTTAATTGAAGGGTGCATGCAAGTACAAGGAGACGGAATTTAGCCCCCCTCACAATACTTGTTTAAGCCTATCTGATAATGAACACAATAATGGGGATCATTTGCTGCTGCTTTTTATCTTCGCTTTTCTCAAGATAAAAGTTGAATTCTCGTCCGCTGTCACCAGTATGTCGCGCCCCCCTTTGTTTGCAGAAATTGAAGATGAGCAGGGGGAATATGCAGCTCGCAAATACCGTTTGAAGTCATCTCTTGTTTGTTCTACAAATAAGAACTATGGCCAGGTATACAGCAATGCCATGGAGTATTTTTTTGTCTTAATCTATAGATATCTCTTGGAAATTAGGATGAGATCATTGTGAATGCAGCTAGGTATAACTACACGGAGAAGTCTAAGGCAAGTTGGACAAAGGAAACCTATATCAGTGGATAAGATGTACTCAAGCAAGCCATGTTCTACAACTTTATCTGGCCACCAACATAGAATTCATGCCATTGATCCAGAGGAAACTGGCAATGAAAAATGCCAGCAGAATGAAAACAATAATTCCAGCTATTCTACTAAGAGGTATGCATCCATTTTTGCTAATCTGTTTACAGTCCCTGTTCTTTGTATTCTTTGCCCAACCTGTGCTGGCATCTCCTTGTTACGAAATCACAATAATTCTGACTGCGTGTTATGTACAACCACAAAGTTTTCAGTTGGCCTGCTATATTTTCTCCCTGTGTTTCACAGTTACAAGGCACTACTATTTACACCCACTATTTACAGCAATACTTGTGTCTAATTGTAAATATCAATGTTTCGTAGCTGCAAGTTTTAATAAACCACTGTTAGTTATGAAATAGTTTTGGCAGAATTATGTATTTCATATGTTGGTTTCGTTGTGTTTTGGAATATCGCAGACCTTGTTAATGGAAATGAAATTCTGAAGATAGGAATCTTAATATTGTGTTCAATCAAAATGATAATAATACAAGTTGTATCACTTTAGTTGATACAACTTCTATATTTTGCAATTATGTTGCAATAAACATTCACATATGGTCATATCTCTCGATATGTATCTGTATTGCATCTCATTGTGTATTATTTTGTTCAACCAACGTATTAATCTGAAGTTCCTTTTCAATTCTTCTACACAGGAGGAAGGCAGAGCATCAGGATTCATCTCTTTTATATTTTCAAAAGGTGGGTGTGCTGACAATCATCTATAACAAGAAAAGTTCTATGCTGAAGCCTAAAATTCCTTTAGGATTTTGTTTTATACTAATTATCCATTTTTTCCCTATTGATTGAATGTTCAAACTACAAACTGTTCATTAAGGATCAAGAACTGATGTGAAAAATAATTAATATTGCATGCAAACATAGTCCTATTGCATGCAGTGTGTAATTGAGCATATTTGCTTGACTTCAGTCATTGTAATTGTACAGAATGGAGTGGAGTTGTTTAGTACTTTACTGTCGACAACATATCTAATCTCTTTGCATTTGTTACTTGATTTTGTCTTCTGAAGAAAGCTGAGGTTCTTTTCCCTTCAATGGACACTGCGCTATACTTTCCGTTAGTAGCTGGGCCATACTAATTAAAGCTTTGCTCAGAAGTTACGCCATCATATGTCACCTGAACCAAAACCAAGCTATTTCTTAGACACTATATTATACTTTCCTTTAGTAGATGGATCCTAATACCACTTTTACATGCAAATTTGACCTTACATGTGTTAAATCGAGTTGGCTATTAGGTTCAAGATGTGGTTCTCTTGGATGATGAAGATGTGCAACCTGAAGAACCACTATACTGTGGGGTGCCCGACAAATGGTAAGCTTCTGTTTAAACTTGTGTTGATTGTGGTATACTGTGAGATAGGTTTTTTGATTTGTCTTTCTAATGAAACAATTGTATTTTCAGGACTGAGTCAAAGATCTACTACCCATCAAGGTAAACATTGTGCATTCTTTCCGAAGATCATCAATTCATGATAGTGAAGAGTTCTTTAGTTCCGTTGACGTTGCCCATGTGAACAGAGATGATCCGGAAGCTGTAGAGCTCACTAGCTCTGATATTAAATGTCTTGATCCTGGAGTATATTTGTCATCGCCTGTGATAAACTACTACATTCAGTAAGAATATATCTCCCAAATTTTAAATTTGTTATCATTCTATCATCTTTGTTTTTTATGACTGGTTGAGCATGTCTCCTATCTTAAAAAAAAAAGAGGCAATCAATGTAGGATTTGAAATATTTAGGTGTTAATGTTAGTTGCACTTCCTCTTGACGTTGAAATGCTGGAACATCACCAAGCTAACTATTTTGAGCTACTGAGCTTGATAAATTGGTAAAAATAAAATTAGGTTAATTTTTAATCAATCTAGAAGATATTAAAGCTGTATAAACTTAGTACTTCTGAATTCTGATTATGTTGAACTTTGTATAAATGCTTGCTTTATAAATGGATGTTGCTATTTTACTCTTTCTATGATACTGTTCTGGCAGATACATCAAAAGGACCAAATTGTGCAATGAAGATTGCAGAGACAAATTCCACATATTTAACACGTATTTTTACAGCAAGCTTCGAGAAGCATTGTTGGGGAAGGTACGATTTTTCGTGTCGTGAACTCATATTTTTCTCTCTCTATCAAATGACTTGTATTATGCCATTATTAATAAACAGATTTAATTCTATTATTGTGGATACATGTGCTTTGGAGTAGAAGCTTTTGTTGCCTTGTAGTAATCTCCATTTTTTTGTGAGGAATTAAAATTTTGTCTTGTAGTAATGCTATTAGTAGTCTGGTACTATCACTGTTTTGTAGATGCGTTGTCTCAATACTTGTAGCGTGTTTGCTTTGAGGAACCAGACGGTGAATGGAATTGGTTGGTCCATCACCACCTCATCCCTCATAAGCACATGGCTAGTACAAAATGAGGGATGGGTTCATCCCACCCAAATTATGGGATGATCCCATGATGGACCAAACCATCCGAGGCTGAGGTGGTCTCTAAGACCAAACATATACTGACTGTTACCTTGTTATATACCTTTTAGGATAATTTATCATGTTTGTTCCTCAAGTCTTTGTATTATCTTCACATGGTAATGTTAGATTGTAATATTTATGTTTTCGTTGGATTTTTGTTCTAGGGTGAGTTCGCAAAGTTCAGAAGATGGTGGAAAGGTGTCAATATATTTCACAGAGGATACATCATCTTGCCAATCCATGGAACGTAAGTTGTTGCTTATTGGAATAAGAATTCTAACACATTTTCTTAAAATGTTCACATTTCCATCATGAAAGCAAATTTGATATTCATATGCTTGCAATATGATCTTTTTGGACAGTCCATTTTACGATTTATAAACTTTTCTTATTGATTAATTTATTCTCAAAGACACGCTTGGATAAGTTTATGATAGTTTCACCCAGCTTCATGCTTTATCCGGATCTGCAACTTGAAATGCCTATGACTCATCAATTCATAGTGACACACTGACATCGATTGATTTTACAAGCTTTGGGATGTGGCTTCTGAGATTCATAATATTCTTCTCTTTATTGTTGCTAACACTTTTTGATTGCATTTGGAGTTGCCTATTAGCTTATGCTGAATATGGTTGAAACTTGATGTCTTTTTTTTTAGATTACCTGCCAGCATATCTTTTGCGCTGCACCTTGTGTACGATAAATTTAATTTGAGATGACTCTTTGCCTCTCTGCATTTGTAAATCAGGGCGCACTGGAGCTTGATAATTATTTGCATTCCTGCGAAAGAGAGTAATTCAGGACCAATCATACTTCATTTGGATTCCCTAGGGATGCATCCTAGCACCGAGATTTTTGACACAGTTGGGAAGTGAGTTACCAATCTCAACTATTATGTAATTATATTTTGTGGTTTCCATTATTCAGAACTGAGATATTCTTGAATGTGAGCGGGAAAATTTCTTTAACTGTTGTGCATCAATACTGTGTGGCTGACTCGCTTGCTGATGAATTCTAGCGCAAGTGCCCTCTGTCATAACTCTGATGGTGTCAATTATACACTTTGTAGATTTCTTGAAGCAGAATGGTGCCATTTAAGGAAGAATGCTCCTCCTGACATTTCGATTTCAGAGACAATATGGGAGGATCTTCCGAGGAATATGCATGAGGAAAAAGTTCAGGTAAGCTACCTTGTTAGGCATAAAGCTTAATGTTTTTGCCAAGTAACATTGTATAAAAATGTTATGATGCAGTTGTGTGGTGCTCTTCCAACATTTTTTTTGCATATTGACTCCCAGATATTTGCATCAAATAACTGTTCAGCTTGCAGTTATGCTGCAATTAAAATACTTACATTTTAACTCTTGATTCAATATGACATAATTATTACGATGACTAGGTTCCACAGCAGAACAATGAGTATGACTGTGGCATCTTCATGCTTTATTATATTGAACGGTTTATAAGAGAGGCACCAGAAAGGTTCACAAGAGACAAACTTGACATGGTTAGTGGCACCATCTCTTTTCTGTACTTGTTCAGTTCTTCTTGCAATGCTTATCTGTTTAACTTTTGAGTGTTTTGGAGATCTAAACACTGAATATGTATTGGTTATATAGTTCAGTCGCAGTTGGTTCAAATCTGAAGATGCTTCTGGGCTAAGACAGAGAATACGAGAACTGCTGCTGGAAGAATTTGAAAGTGCCAGACTGGATGATGCTATGTCAGAGGCAGACACATCTGACAGATATGATGATGAAGATGGCATAAAGCAGGGAGAATCAGAAGCAGCAACAGCTTCTTACAGTACAGAAATGATTGTAGAGGGTGGAGAAACCGGCATAAGTAATAAAGCCACCGCGGAAGTTGCAGCATCAGAAGAAGCACCTTCTAGTATCTGCAGAAGTGATGACAGGATCACAGACTGTGTTCTTTCAGAAGCAGCTACATTTTCTGATAGTGTAAAGGACGAAGAAGATAGTATGAAAGCAGATTGTGACGGCTCAAAAACTGAACAAGAGTTTGCAGTTTTATCTTCTGACAAATCGGAAAACAATGAAGGGATCATACATAGAGCACCAAATCCAGATATAGTTTGTGACAGCTCCGACAGTGACATGGACGATGTGAAGATCATAGAAGTTCGGAACAAAAGAACTAAATGGCGAAATTGCTGCATTAGTTGACATGAAGGGCTCCTGTCCCAGTACATCTGTTGCATTTCCATGATGATGGCAAATAATGATAGATGCTTGTGCATACACGATTTTGAGGTGTCTGTTACCGTGTGCCAACAGGATGGCAAGAAGGCGATTTCAGGTACTTGTTACAATATGCCAACTCGATAACAGTATGTGAATCGAAGGCTTAAAATGCACTGCAGGGGAAATGCATAATCTGCCCTCCTCTTCGCCCTTGGTAGTAAATTTTTGGTAGAAAGGCCTTGGCTTGGGCTTGGAGGAAATGTGTAGTGTACAGGTTAATCATATAGAGCGCTAGACCTTTAGACTCCTACAAGTGGTGCATATTCCTTTTATACAGATAAGCTAATTAAATACTAACAAGACGTCCTCGGGTTCTATTTGTTATATATACCACATTTGCTTTCTTGTGGGCTAACCATACGCTCCAAATATGCTTCTTACTTTATACTCCAATTTGCTACCATTTTTTGGCCTTAAAACAGATGAGAAATAGTAGCGTTCCTGTGAAGCTGTTACAATTGCATCTTAGATGCCTGGATGCTCATGGAAGGCTTCATGAAAAGGTGCACCGAGCAACTCTTAGCGTCGTTACCTGCCACCACACCCTTTCATCGTGACCCTGCAACATGTCAGCTCTATGTTGTTATATAGTCGTAAACGTGTAATCCTTTACCTAAATGTATGATGATTTCAGCGCCAATCTTGTTTGGAGTTCCAAGAATTATTTTTTGAACCACGATGTTAGCTGAAGAAGGCATGGAAATTGCAACCGAGAAGAAAGCCATTGGATGGATGCTTCACGCCATTGTGTCCGTGATCCCGTCTCAACTGATTGTTCCTGCTGATCTGTCTGCCAGTCATTAGCGGCATCAATATTGGGTCGCCGCGGCAGCACTTAGTGGATGATCACATAAAAAAAATCGAGATCATTTGAACCGTAAGTTATGGAATAATAGCATTATAACAATGATAAGAATGATCGGGATTATATATTGTTAGACAGCGCCAGATGCTGCCTAGGATATGATAGTTTTAGACCTAGGTAAGCTCTATCACTTTGTTTTAAACCAAATCATAAACGCCTAAACTTTGTTTGCCAATGCACACGAATTAACAGACCTCCTGTCCCAATTTAACAAAGCATTTTTGAAAACCGAAAAGGAAAAAAAAATGCGTCAGCTTTGGGCGCCAGTGCTCGGTCACGAGAAGAAATTAAGACGAAGCACGGGTGCAGGCATGCATGAACAACTAGCTGTTCATCGACGACGTTTTATGAGGCAAACAGCTTTTAACTGATACGTGTGCCTAGAGGTGGGCGTCGTGCCGTGCCGTGCCGGCCCGGCCCGGGCCCATCGTGCTTCGGGCCGAAACCGTGCCGTGCCACGACGGCCCATCGCGTCTCATCGCGGCCGTGCCGCCGCCCAACTCACTTTGGCGAGCCCAAGCCCTACCATTTGGCGCTTCGTGTCGCTTGCCGTGCGCCAAGCCCGACCCATTTTACTATTGTGACGAACAAAGAAATAAAACAAATCACTACTACTAAACTACCTATTTTAATTACATAAGAGACTAATCACATCAACAAAATGTCAAACATAAATGCAATGCTTGAAGATGCCTGAATCAACAATATCTCGCCAACTTTTAAGCCTTAATCCGTGATTTCGCGTTCGTTGCAGCTGCACAAGACGCCCTACTTAAATCGTCGTGCCGCGTCGCCGCGTCGCGTCGTTCTGGTTCTCGGCACCAGACGCCTGCCTTACGTCTTGGCACCGCCGGCCCGAACTGCCGTGCCGTGCTTTGCACCGTGCCATACCATCGTGCTTCGGGCCGGCCCAAAAAAGCCCGGCCCAATGCCCACCTCTACGTGTGCCAAGCTGACTTGCAGATTTGTACATGGATGCTTTTGGAGGCGGATCTAAAAAAATAGATTATTAGAGTCGTCAAAATCATTACAATAACTTATAGTCTAGATCCGCCCCTGAACCATGGGTGCTTTAATTGCTCTCTCTCCCTCTCCGCGCGAATAAGAATTGCTCTAAACTTTATTACTCTTGAGCAGGATTACACATCTAACATGTTGTGTTGTACACAGGAAAGGAGGAAAGATGGCACGTGGTTAAGCCATGTGCACCATTAAGTATCAATCATTCGACCCTATTCGCACAGAGAGACAGCCGTGTTGTACCCAGGAACACGTCTCCACGCAGTTTTCACGGTCAAGCTGGACTAATGCTGCTAGCTAGCTAGTACACAAGATAAGGCTTGATCCGAAGCTTAGCGAATACTAGCTCAGAGACGTGCCAATCCGACGCTGACCAAGCTAGTAATCAAAGGCTACACCAAGGAGGGCTGGAAAAAAAAAACAAAATTGTTAGGACTCAAATCAAAATTACTTTGATTACAGTAGTTAATAGGTTAAAATGGGTTTATTTCAAGCAAAAAAAAAGTCACATAGGCTTGTTAGTTTTAATTTGAAATAACCACTTGAATGATAAGTAAATGATTTTATGTTGAACTATATCAAACTTAAAATAAACTCGATAATAATATGTTAAGCTCATCAGCGAATCCTACACAGGAGAGACTGGTGTTCTCATAGAAAAGGTACGTCGACTATTTCCATTTGCAACCATGCGCTGATCAAAAAAATTCTAGCACAATTTATCAACCAAAGTCGCATAATAATAATAATTAAGGTTACAAAGTTCACGAGACATATAATGACTACACAACGAGTTATGCTGATGGGAGCAGGGGTGTAAACAGAACGGATAGTTCCTAATTGTTTGTCTGACATAAAATATTCGAATCAAATTCAGATGAAAGAATGGATATCTTGCTAGTTTTTTGGATTTGGAACCGAATAATCTTTTCTGAATATAAGATCGTATTTTAAGCTATCTGTAAATTTAATCGAATAGTATACGGTATATTTATCTCGGATATCCGATAAACTCTAGACTCATGAATTATGCCTTAGCTGATGAGCCTAATAGACAAGCCCATGAACCTATAAGCATATGCCTCTCACTTGCCCAGAGTGGGTTAGAGATAGAAATCAGCCCACGAATGAAATCAAATTTGCTTGTTGAACTTCTAATGTAGTTACATCTAGGATATGTAGGCATATGAGTTCTATTTCTACGCTATATTCGACTAAATATCCGTGATCAAGA
Organism: Rhipidocladum racemiflorum; assembly: GCA_036346355.1. Lineage (NCBI taxonomy): Eukaryota > Viridiplantae > Streptophyta > Magnoliopsida > Poales > Poaceae > Rhipidocladum > Rhipidocladum racemiflorum. The sequence goes on along the minus strand of CM070574.1, from coordinate 17,186,715 downwards.
CTATTCGTATTTGATGTAATATATATTCACGCAATATTCATGATTGAGACAATCTATATTCGTATTTGTATGCGACATTATGTTTATCCGACCTTAATTTTGTAGAAAAATGCGGAATAGGATATAGTACGAATTACATCCGTGATCCATCCGTGATCCGTGTCCGCTCACCCTGGCTTGGAGTAGAGAGCGGAGAAGCAGATAGAGAGATAGACACAAAGCCTATCGTGTCAGCAGCCGAAGCCAACATGACACAGTTTTTTTTTTTCCTCGTTCAAGACCGACGTGAGGTTGTCTTCTCCCTCCGCTATACTCCAACCCTTTGGCGCCGCTCTCCTATAAATCCTCTACCGCACGCAAATCCAAATCCAAATCCAAGCCCAGTACACTCCACGAGCGCAGGTAGCAGCAGCAGGAGTAGGGCGAGATGGTGGGCAAGAGTGGTGGCGCGGAGGAGGGCGGTGCTGCGGCGGCGGTGCGGCGGTGGGTGGAGGCCGGCGGCGGGAGGCTGGTGATGGACGGCGGGCTGGCGACGGAGCTGGAGGCCAACGGCGCCGACCTCAACGACCCGCTCTGGAGCGCCAAGTGCCTCCTCTCCTCCCCGCACCTGATCCGCAAGGCAAGCCAAAACCCTACCTCAGCGGACAACACACCTTGCCAATTCGGCGGTTCTTTATTTGCCATTTAGCTCTTAGGATTCATCTGTTCTTTCTAGCATTCGATCTTTGTCTAGTGGTCTTTAGAGAATTTACACCATTGGAGTAGAAACTACGATGTGTTCGAGGAAAACTGAAGGCGCTGGTGGTGTCCACCTCGATTCTTGATGCGGCCGAGTTCCATAATCTAGTATTCTTTTTAGATGAGAAACAAATAACAACCAAATCAGCCGAACAAGCCACGATCATGAAATCGTTAGGTCACTCGTTTACAAGTACGTAGTAGGAAACGTTTCTTTTCTTTCTCCGAGAACACTGGAATTGTCCAAATTTGCTCAGACCATTTGGGAATCAGGAACAAAGTTTATGCCCCTTGCCGAACTTATTCTGAGTATTCAAAAGTGCAATTGAAGTCCTTATCGTCTGGCCTGAGCCTGGTTTTTTTGAACCTGGCCTTTTTGCCCAGCCTGAGCCCGGTCTGACTGCCCTGAATGCAACTGTGCTTTTGCTAGCTTGGTCTGGCCCGGCAAATGCCCGGTCTGCTCTATACAGATGTTTTAACTTTCGCATTGAACAAGGTTCGAGATCAAGTCATGGACTTTGAGATTCAGGGCCCATGTTTGACATGACATGTGGAGGCTGGGTATGAGCGTCCAGGTGATTTCAGATGATAACTATAGCCTGGCATGTGTAAATCTATCGGTGAACTATGCAGTTAGTGTTAGGTGCTACCTGCAAGCTGCAAATCAAAATCAAAACGGGCCTTTATTCATTTTAGCAGTTTACTTTCCTCAGTTGCTTGCTTGCGATATTGAGTTGTTCGCATCCCCTTTTCCTGTATTTATCTAAGAACCACAGCTTATTATTTTTATACTTCCTTTGCATGTTAATAGCCATCTTCAGATGACCATAGCATGTTAATTTTCCTATGCATTTGGTGAAACAGGTCCATTTAGACTACCTAGAAGCAGGCGCAAACATTATAATCACAGCATCCTACCAGGTTTCAAGATATGCTTTCACTCATTTTTCTATTTCTGTGACATATGTGAACAGTACTAACAGTCATACTTGATGTGGCAGGCTACCATTCAAGGGTTCGAGTCTAAGGGGTTTTCAAAAGAACAAAGTGAAAACTTACTAACAAAGAGTGTTGAGATTGCACGTGAAGCGCGTGAAATGTTTCTGAAGGAACATTCAGATCAATCCACTCCCATGCAAAATCCTATTCTGGTTGCAGCTTCCATAGGAAGTTATGGGGCTTATCTTGCTGATGGTTCTGAGTACAGGTATTTGACTACTTAGCATAGCACATATTCTCCCATATTGCTTCTGAGGAATCACCTTTTCTTTTCCGGCTGTAACCAGTGGGGATTATGGTGAAGCTGGAACGCTAGAATTCCTGAAAGATTTTCACCGGCGAAGGCTTCAGGTTCTTGCAGAAGCAGGTCCTGATTTGGTTGCTTTGGAAACAATCCCCAACAAATTGGAAGCTCAGGTATGCTAAAGTTTACCACTTGCATAGAGGATATGCTGCCTCACATTTTACCATACATTCTTGTGAAATAATCTGTTGGTTGACTTGTGGATTTTTAGGCATATGCTGAACTTCTCGAGGAATGTAACATAACTATACCTGCATGGTTTTCCTTCAACTCTAAAGATGGAATTAATGTTGTGAGTGGAGACTCATTAATTGAATGTGCTACTATTGCCAATGCATGTGCAAAGGTTGGTGCGATTGGAATAAATTGCACACCTCCAAGATTTATTCATGGCCTGATACTCTCCATTCGGAAGGTATGTGGCATCTCACATTCCATCCTTTGCCCGTGGACCCATGGTGCACTAAATGTGCATCCCATGTTTTCAGTGCTTATTTGCTATTGCACAAATCATATCGATCATGTTAACCACTGAGCAAGCTGCAGTTCTTTGTTTGACTAGCTGTGCTGCATTAACACAGGTCACAGATAAGCCAATTCTGATTTATCCCAATAGTGGAGAAAGATATGATGCTGAGAAAAAGGAGTGGGTGGTAAGTTCATCTCAAGGCACTTAAAGCTGATTTTAGTAGAATATGTCTTCTTCTGAACAAGAAAGACACGGTTATCAAATACTTATGTCTAGCTTATTTTATTTTTTCTTTTCATTTATCTTTTCTTCATTCCATGTTTGGTAGAAAGGTAAATGTAAGTAGGATATGGATGAACATCCTCAATGATTGAAAATGTGCTTCCCAAAGTGCAAGAAAAACTGCAGTACCACTCTAGTTAAAGACAAATGCCTTATTCTTTGTTCTGTAAATGCACTTCCATAACAGTTCAAGGGTATACTTCTTATCCTCTTGGTTAGCACGTCCTCCTAATACACAGAATCCATCCTACAGTATGTCCAACAAATACAGCATGTCACAGTAAACCTGAGGTTTGTCTAAAGCTCTAAAATGCTAAAGGTATTCTTCATTTGCTGTGCAGGAATCCACTGGTGTGTCAGATGGTGATTTTGTTTCTTATGTAAGCGAATGGTGCAAAGGTGGGGCTGCCCTTATTGGGGGCTGCTGCAGGACAACTCCAAACACCATCAGGGCCATAAGTAGATCTCTTAAGCAAGGCTACTCTGCACCGCAGTTATCTGCAGCATAGAGTTGCACCCTCCTTCGGATGTGTTACTCCTGGTCGTACCTTATGAACACATTCCAGATATTCGGTACAAGTGGCATGATATACTCTTCCACGATGTTCTCCTGCAAATGAGATAGTTATTCACTTGCATTTGTGAATAAAGATCTATTTTCTTTTAAGTTCTTATGTTGCCCTACTTGAAGGTACAATCAGTCAAGGATTAGAAAGCAGCGATAGTGAGTTCTACCAAGGAGTGAGCGAAACAATATGCGGCGAAGTTCATGAAGCTTAACAGCTATTAACAGTTCAAGACTTTTATATGTATGCTATACAGACTGTGAGTTGTTGGGGAGATGTTAACCTGCAATAAGCGCTATGTTGTGTACTACCACTGCCTGTGAACTTGAATTCTGTTTTTTTACTCCATAAGCTTTGTCAGAAAACCACGTATCTCTCAATATGAAGAATTTAGTACTCTCTTACCAGCAGTAGACTTTTGTGAGGGTACTGGTACTACCAGCCTGCCATTACTCTTTACAAGATTAGCACTGATATTCCTTATATTTTACACAAGAAGGATGCATCTTACAATGCCACAGAATAATCATTTGTTCTTCTATCCTTGGACGGATTTTGACACCTGTGGGTTTCTTCTGCAAAAGTCTATATGTTACATTAACATAAGTTACATAACCCAAATGGATCGAACTTCAGGACACCAAACTGCGTATTCCTTATGTCTCTTGATGACCTGAAGCTTGACTCCATGCGTGACTCCATGGTAGGAGAGTGACGGAACACGTGGTGCCGGTAGAGACGGATATTCGCGAGCTTAATCTCCTGGATGGAGAACTTCAGGCCGATGCAGGCCCTGGGACCGATGCCGAACGGGATGAACGCATACGGGTGCCGCCGCTTGTCCTCGTCGCCGGCGGGGTCGAACCGCTCCGGCTCCGGGAAGTTGCTGGGGTCCTTGGCCAGCACCAGCCACACCCCTGTACCCTGCATTGCAACAAGGTTAAAGCGCTAGTTCTACCATTACTAAATGCACATTAGTGTAAATTTCGTGAAAATTATATGTACAAGTTTCAAAAAATTTATAAACAATTACCATATGTAGTGGAGGTGAGCTTCTACGACTCTATAAAATTTGAAGAACAAACTTGATTATACTTGAAAGATATGAAATTAACAAGCAGTGAGGTGAATATTGATGAACAGTGAAAAATAACTTTTCAGGCTGAATTTGTATTTTTCATATATTTCCAATACGTTTGAATTTGATCTTCAAATTTTATAGGGTTGCAGAAGCTCATCTCCCCTATGAATGGTAATTTTTTGAGCATTTTTGAAAATTTGTACATATAGTTTGCCTTTTAGTATCTAGAAAATAACATATTACTCGCTATTACAAAAGATGTTACTATATCTTATGTAAACCACAATTATCGTATAAAATACATGAAATCTACATGTACAGGTTTTCAAAAATTTCTCAAAACTTACTATACGTAGGGGAGATGAGCTTCTATAGCCCTACAAAATATTTGAAGACCGAACTCAATCGCATTTAAAAGTTATGAAATTGACAAAACGCTAAATAGTGAAAAATCACTATTGAGTCAAAAAAAAAATCATATCTCTTAGCTGAGAATGATTTTGGTCTTCAAATTTTACAGGGTTGTAGAATCTCACCTCCCCTATGTATGGTAATTTTTTGAGAATTTTTAAAATATTTTACAAAAGGGCTGGCAAACAGAACTATATTCTTCTTCATGAAAATTACATGTACAATTTTTCAAAACTTCTCAAAAAAATTATCATAAGTAAGAAAGATGATATTCTACAATCATATATAATTTGAAGACAAAATCATTCTCAACTGAAAGATATAAAAAAAATGCATATTTGGCTACATAGTGATTTTTCACTATTTAGCGCTATATCAATTTCATATCTTTAAAATACAATTGAGTTTGGTCTTCAAATTTTATAGGGTTGTAGAAGCTCACCTTTCTTATGTATGGTAATTTTTTTAAAATTTTTTAAATACTTGTACATATAGTTTTCGTGTATTTTACATGATAAAAGTGATTTACATAGGAGATAGAAACATCTTGTGTAATAGAGAGTACTATGTTTTTTTCTGGATATTAAAAAGCAACATATACTATATAAACCATTTCTGTCATGTAAAATTTATAAAAAATCACATGTACAAATTTTAAAAAATTCCCAACAAATTACCATACATAGGGAAGGTAATGTAACATCCCTATTTTCGGTTTTCAAAAAAAAAATTAAAATTAATTAATTTAAAGTTTTGGATTTTATTTGGAGTTCTAATTAACCTGGCATCCTTATCCTTCCGAAATTGGAGCTTAATTTCGAATCGTCCGAAAAGTCGAATTTTTAAATTCCTGTCATTGCTCGAAATTTCACCCGAGTCCCAAAATGCTCCAAAAATTCCAAAACCTATTGCATTAGGTTCCAAATATTACAAAATGATTTTGGGAATTTTTCCCAAGATTTTTAGAAACCCTCTGGTATTTTATCGCTTGCGGCCTTCTGTTAAAAGCCCTTTATTCATCCTGGAATTTTCTAAATCCCAAATTTTATCCAAATTCAATGAAACCAATTTTGTTGGGTTCCAAATATTCCCTAGTATTTTTAGGAATTTTTCTGGGATTTTTAGATCCTTTTTGCTATTTTATTTCTCGCGCCATATTTTCTTCACTATTCATGGGGTCCACATGTCAGCTTGGCACTGTAGAGCATCTCCAACCTCTAGCCAAGCATCAGGGAAGGCTCACTCTCTCTCTCTCCTCCATTGATGCTCACGTAGAAGCTTCATTTCCCTTCCGATTAATGCACCAAAAATTCCGGAAAAATGATATTTGAGATCCTCGTTGCATTTGTAACGTTCCAAAGTTAATCCCTTAATTAAATCTTTCATGAATTGCAACTTACTCCCGTGAGAACGTGTTTCCGTTTCTCCCATGAATACACCCACTACGGACCTCCTCTTGCCCTATAAAAAGGGGGCTCCGGTGCCTCTCTTCGTCGCCAACCCGTCCCTCCACTTCCTTTGTGCTACTTCGCCTTCGATTCGACGAATTTCATAGTTGTTCATCATCAACCGACGAGGCTTGCGACTTAGATTGCTCTCAATCCGGTCATCCTCTCCGAAATCCGACACCACCGTTGGATTCGCACCGCCGAGACCTTTCCGGTGCACACCTTCTCTAATCCCGCAAACCCTTCCATTGCAACATCATTTTTTTTTCCAAACCCTAGTTTATACTGCTCTGTTCTGGACACAAAATTCGCGAAAGTTACTGTAGCTACAGTAACTTTTCTCTTTCTTGATTTTCCATCTTTTTCCAACTTCTAACGCTTATATCTTTTGCGTCCGAACTCCGATTCACTCCGTTCAAATTCCTAAATTCATCTAAATTCAAGATCTACCTACCAGTATAATTTTTATAATTTTTAGATTTTATTTTATTTTTGGTTATTTATTGGTGTCTCGTTTTGCGCGTAGCCAAAGAATCCATCGAAGCCGCCGACGCCGTCGCTGAGCATCAAGTCTTCGATATCTTAGCTGCTGGTGAAGGCAAGTCGTAGTCCTTGACCATGCTGAACCTAGGTTTCCAAAAGTATTTTTGTTTCATACAAATGCATGCTATTTGTTTACAAGAATTATTTACGGGAATAGTTAAATACCTGATTACCATAATGACACCTTGAATCATTGAAATGCCATGTATCCATTGTCACCCTAGGTTGGGTCATTTACTAGTTGGATATGATTGTAGTACCAACATTGGGTTATCGTAACTATGCTTAGACATGCTTAGTTGTACGATGGGTTCATGTCACATGATGAATTAATAATATTGACTTAATGAGATATGAAATCGTGGCGGGTAGCCACTGTTGTAAAAATTGTTGTACCCTGGCAGGTTGTGTCATTGGTCTTAGTTATACAAAATTGTTTTCACTCGGGCAAGTGATCGTGCAGTAAAGGGGGTGCTTTTAGCACATTTGGGATGTGGTTATCTTGCCTGAGTATACTTAAGGACTTAATCTTGTGCGCCATTGTACCCACGGCTTTATGCCTTTGTTGATCAGTTGCTGAGGGAGAACAGGGAAATACTGAATTCTACGAGGAGGAGTATTATGAAGACTACGTGAACTAGGATGGCGTTTCCCCAGACGATTGCCTGTGGCATGTCGTATGGTCCCAGTTATTTTATTTTCCGCTGCAAGAGTTTTATTTGTTTCTTAAGCCTTTAAGGCACAGTTATGTAAACTTGACCATAAGGTCCGTTGTTACTATTTGCTACTTTCATAGTTAATTCGATAATGGATTGATATGTCAATTTTGTTGCCACTGTGTGCACTAGCGTGATCCTGAACTAGTGCAGTAAACACAGAGGGTTTCGGATTTGCAAATCCGGGTCCCGACAGGTAACATTCTACAACCTTATAAAATTTGAAGACTAAAATCAATCTCAGCTGAAAGATATGAAAAAGACAAATATGATAGAATAGTGATTTTTTACTATTTAGCGCTTTGTTAATTTCATATCTTTCAAATGCGATTGATTGTGGTCTTGAAATTTTACAAAATTGTAGTATCTCAACTCCTATATATATGGTAACTTTTTGAGAATTTTTCAAATATTTTACCAAAAGGCTGACAAATAGAACTAAATTCTTCTTCAATAAAACCACATGTATAAGTTTTCAAAAATTCTCAAAACATTACCATATGTAAGGGAGGTGATATTATACAATCTTGTAAAATTTGAAGATCAAAATCAATTTCAACTAAAATATATGAAAAAACAAATTTGACTAAATAGTGATGTTTCACTGTTTAATCCTTTGTCAATTTCATATCTTTCAAATGTAATTGAATTTGATCTTCAAATTTTACAAGGTTATAGAAGCTTACCTCCCCTACATATGGTAATTTTTGAAATTTTTAAAAAACTTGCACATACAATTTTCATGTATTTTACATGATAAGGATGATTTACACATGACATATTAACATCTTGTGTAATAGCGAGTAATATGTTACTTTTTGTATAGTAAAAGCAACATATCCCGTGTAAACTATAAAATCTATGAAAATTAGATGTACATATTTTCAAAAATTCTCAAAAAAAAATCATACGTAGAGGAAGTGACATTCTACGATCAAGCAAAATTTAAAGTCAAAAATCATCATTATTTGAAAGTTATGACTAAATAAAAAATATTCATGTACAAACTAGGAAACATATTTACTAGTAGTTTAGATGATGTGACGCATTAATTAATTCTTTGTGCTATCGTGTACACATTTTACTACAAATATGCATTCATAATATGCTTTTGATCATAAATAGTTTAGATGATGTCACGCATTAATTACATTTTTGGACTGGCCATACGTGTTTTTAAACTGTACACTGACGGCTAGGTATACAAAACGGTTCTGGGTTAGAACACGACCATTTCGCACTTATTTTGGTGCAATCACTTTGAGGGAAACGGTTTAAATTTCTAACGGAATATGAGAAACGAGTCTTAAATGATTGCATCCAAACAAATCCTTAGTTGTGAAATAGTTGCGTTCTAAACAAGCCCTTAGTCTGGAACAGTACTAGCAATCATTGAGCAAGCACGTCGTGTTATTTGCACCTTTGGAAGGACGTAGCCACCAATCTCCACCCACTCGAAGGTCTCTCGCGACACCAATGGCGACACCATGTAGAACCTCATCGACTCCTCCACCACTTGATCGAGGTAGGGGAATTGGTCTACAGTTCGTCCGCCGTGGGCACGCGGTCGCGAGGACTGAACGCGTTGACACAGCTTTGCCTCCACCTCCTAGTGCTTGGCGACGAGGTAGACAACCGCGGACAGTGTGAATGTCGTTGTCGCTGACCTGGCGAAGAGGTGCTCTTAGGTTAGCGCGCTCACGTAGTCTAGTGTGACCAGCTCTCGCACTGCCGCACTCCCTCGCTGCGAGCACCACGGACAGAAAGTCCTTGTGCTACAGCTGCAATGACGTTTGTGATGATTCGCATAATTAATCCTAAATAATGACTGTATCGTTGTCATTAATCCCGAGTTAATTACATTAATATGGGTATATTTAATTAACAAACTATCGATTAAGCCCGATATTTTATTAATTAATACGTCATTTCATAGCATTACAACATAACACTAATTAGAGACTTCAAAGAAAATTTATTACATTCCATATATGCAGTACCATCTTACAGTTTTTCATCTGTCTTATTACATAATTTACACCAAAAATTTAATATTACATTTATTATACTAATTACCCTAGAGAATGAGGACCTTTGTTGTAGGGGCCACTACTTCACCCAGTTCTCTAGGTCGTCCTTCTCCTTATCAACCCAGTCCTGCAGGTGATCATTCATCCACTCCTCATTGGAGCCTCCATAGCAATCAGAATATAAGCAAAGAAGGAATTATAGAAAAGTGACTACAAGATGAACTCAGCAAGCATTAATATCAAATATGTATTCATGAAATTTATTATTTGGAACCCTCATCGGTTCCATTCCTCAATACATATCTCAAAACCATTTATCGAAAATAGGTTTTATTAGGAAAATCTTGAGTTTCAAATTTTTATTTGTAAGATTTCTACTAGCACTCGTATATGAGCCAAATTTAACTTCCATAGCCTCCAATTCAAGAGACAGGCATCCGCCACCATGATCAATGGTTTCCTTCCCATGTGAAATCTTAAGTCAAATCAAATCAAACCCACTTAATAAGACCTCATAACTGATAGTTGACATTAAGGGATCGACGTGCCGCCGCCGCAAGGATGCCGGTGGCAACATTCATGCCACCGGTTGATACTCAGATGTACGTCACAAGGGTCAGCGGCAGCACTATCCGTGCTCAACCCAACCCAGCTCGACTGAGACATGTTCCTTCCTGAAATGACGACAGGTCGATGCTTCTGCATAAGATTACTTGTAGTGTCAAATTGATTGACCATCTGTAGACGTGTATCATGTTCACGAACGCAGCATCCAATTGGTTTTTGACTGATGTCGTCGACAAAAGTTACAAACGTAACTGTAGAAACAAAAATACGGCTATTAACACCGGCAAAGATTTATTTATTATTATTGTCCCACCAGAGAAACGGGGCCTCGGAAAAGTCGATTATCAACTCTTAATTCAGAGTATATGTGCCATTTTCTCAGTGTCAATCATTTACAGCGACGCTTCCCCCACCTTACACCCACCCAACCTCTTCAGTTTCCTTTGCCTTCTTCCATAGGATCGGAATATAGGGAAAGTACAATCACGGGTCCTCCATATACTGCATTTGGTACTAAACAGCGGTAGCAACTGGAGTGTTAGGGTGCGCACCCCATTCGGACCATGATCCATCATATACTGCAACGTCGGTTTTGCCAAGGCGATGGAGGCCCTAAATTGAGAACATAGGTTTTAGCAACACAATTTACCAACAGCAAAGGAAATCTTGTGAGCTATAAAGTCCAAGGTAGTCTTACCAAAGCTAATACACATGCTGTCACACCAGTGCCGCAAGAGGTCACAAGGGGTTGATCAAGCGATATACCTGATGGCAAACCAAAACACAGTAATTACAAAGATTGTCATAGTTATGGCTATAATTCTATTTTTAACACTCGGCTATTGCAGTTCCACATTAAATACCATGGAAAATTAAACAAGGGTGCCAGCAACAACCAATACAAATATATAACAAAGCGTCACACAAGAACCAGTCATATTAATGGATGGTGCCCTTTCAACAAATCCAGAGTTAGAGCACTTCATAATTCTAGAAACCATACTGAGCTTGAGTGCAAACCAAGCCTGAGCATGAGAGAAACTTGTTATTGTACTCATAAGCAGGCAGCCAAGACTGGCATGGCTTGCCAAGCTCTGCTGGCTGGATCTTGAACCCAGTCATCAAGCCAAACAAGAACATAAATAAGAGGCTACACTGAAATGACCCAGAAGATTAAGCTTGCAGTTAAGATGTCTACATACTTTCAGAATGGGTAAGAAGCTTGCAGTTAGGGCATACACAACTTGGCTACTGGAGGGCATCTTCGGCAGGGAGAAAGTATTTCGAAATTTACATGGATGGAATATATTACCTTCTTGCTCAAATCGTTTATGGAGCTCATCTGGAGGCAATAGCTTTTGTGAACTATCAAGAACCTGCAGAATGCCAATGAAGACTTAGCAACATCTTTGGCAGTACTTGCAGAGATACAGAAAAATAAAGAATTAATAACACATGGATTTTTTTTATAAAAATTTTTACTTGATGCCTTCTAGTTCGCACACCAATCAAGTTCAAGTGCTACAATGTATACCCAAGCTAAAAAGAAAAGGGCAACGACGTGCCATGTAGTTCTCCATCCTAGCATGGATAACGAAGTATCCCAGCAACAAAATCTAATATACCAAAGAGAGGCATATAACTGGAGTCAAACATTAATTTATCTAGTAAAAGAGTAAACACACACATGTATTGCTCTGCCCTGATCATAATAAAAGAAAGAATGAGGAAAACTACAGTTGATCAAATGGTGTTAAAAATGATCAAGTGTATTATGATAGGTTGAAAATTGACATCCAACTGTGAAATTTATCCAAGAAATATCCACTACCGTCCATGTAATTGAAGTAAAGGCAACAAAGATCAACAGCACAAAATGAAATAATCAAAGTATCATGTGCAAAAGAAGAGTATAAACTGAACGGATAATTGCGGATTTACCTGGGGAAAAGGGATGCATTTGCTCCCAGGCACATGCCCACTTCTTATTCCCTTGCGCGGCTCTGGAACTGCACCATCAAATCTGAAGTGCAAGTTTCATGTCAGCGTACAAAACCACTCATAGGCATCACATACACAACTTAATGAAGCATTAACCTTTTTTTGTCAGGAGCTAATATAGCAAAACTAACGCAATTATTGAACCAGAAGCACAAGTTTAAAAGGCACAAATTTAAACACCGTAACACTGTCTGCAATGTTACTATGTTAGCGTTATGTACTTATGTTTAGTATCATGGTTGGAAAACAAAAAAATTAAATGAACTCAAAATGCAAAAGCTGAACTGACTTATTGGCAAATGAATATTCTTGTCAGATACTATGACGAGTCTATGACAGGAGATTATCCAAATAATTATAATGAACAACCACTTAGGGACACTTTGCCATTGCTGTGCAGTGCAGTGCTGCAATATGAAATTTAGTTACTGGAATGTTAACCAAATCCAAAGATTGTGTTGATGTAACTCTAAAAAATATGCTCTAAGGTAGTTACAATCTCCAAAGTAGCAAAATAAAAGTGCCTTTTAAAAGCCACCCCAATACAAACAGAGCCTTAAGAACCAAGGCAAATGCTTTATATACAGCATACATGTATGGTATACTATTCTAACTTTTCAGGAATTAAAAGATTAGCAGTACCTAGGCTTTGATCGAGCATCTATAAGCTGATGTGTCTGGGCATCGATGTTCTCTTTCACCTGAGCAAATTGTTTATATTAGTTATATCAAACGTGCAGAATGAATTTAGTGAATGGTGAGGAAAGATAATAGACAAGTTTTCGGGACCCTGAGCACCTCTAACCTGATCAAGATTCCAAAGAAGATGAGGCTGCAACTTTGCTTCGAATGTGGTGGGACCAACCTACAAAGATAAATTGAAGTTATTTATAGCTAAAAATTGAAGCGAAGCACCCATTACAGCAGCTACTAAGTATTTAAGTATTGCAACTACAGGGTTGATAACTCCATAGCATTGGTAGGGCCCAAAAGTTTTCCTCTGAGGTTCCTAATGCAGCATTGCTAGAACAAACAAAAATAAGAGGTTTAAAACTTACCGACTGTCCCTGATAAACTTTCTCGATTGCCTCACGAGCAGCACTGGCTTTTAAGATGGCATCACTAGAGGCACTTGATTCAACATCATACCCAGAAGCACGCCATTGGGGCAAACCTCCATCCAACACCCAAACTTTATCATGTCCAAAAACACGAAACATCCTGTCATCAAGGAAACAGGCATCACACACATGCAATTAATACCAAAATTAATACGATTATACAAATGAAGCAAGAAGCATAATGTAAATACACTGTTTAAGGATAACTTATAATCATCAAAGAACAATGAGCAAATTTACTTAGTTCTGTGAGGAAAAGAAACTTACCACCAAACACGAGCAGCGCTAAATAGCCCCTTTCCATCGTAAACTACTATCCCATCTTTGTTGTAGATCCCAAGGGCAGATACAGCAGCAGAAAATGCTTTCTCAGATGGCAGCATGTGTGGCAACTGACTCAAAGAAGAATACATTACAAGAAGAAGTAATTAATCAGATTAACAATCAATATGAAGAAACAAGCAGGCATGCCATGGCAACTTATACTAAATAGTGATACCTACACAAATTTGATCGCCCTAACCAAAACAGGTCATGTCTACTTGAATGCAATATAAGCTGAAAATTCTAAGGATAAGAAAAAAAATGTGGATTTCATGTGTTACTTTCAGTTCTTGTGAAGGTTGACAATAGCAAGTGAACATATAGACAACAAGGAAAAGAACACTTCAGTGCCACCACACCAAATAGTGCAACCTTAAACTTGACCGTGTAGCTAGAAGAAACCAAACTTCACCAACTTTGTGACACTTCGAATCATCCATTCAGGATTTACCAAAACAAGGACCGCCAAATCATAACATACACAAAGGAAAGCTATATGTGAGTGCTACTGTGTTGTGCGGTCCCTGTTTTAGTTTGCTTTTTTTGAATTTTTACTGGTGTTGCTGCTGATCTGAAAGAGAGTGGCACTTAAGGTGCCTACAAGTGTTATCTATGCGCATGGATCGATGTACTAAGACTAAATGTTTTGGTTTCATCTATTAATGGAACTGGGGCCGCCACCCTGTCCTCCTAAAAATCCATCCAGTGGACTCCTCTATTTCTCTAGCTAGTCTACTTTTTCAGAAACAGCTCAAGGCGTAGTTACACACCAATACTGTGACGATTTACAGTAAGAAATATATACAAAGAACTAAAAGAGAAAAACAAGGATATCAGCAGTAAAACATGTAAGATGATGTCGTGCACAAACAAATTTCATGCGAATGATTAGTAATTAACCAAAAAAAGCAAAAGCTAGTAAGCTGAACTTACACTAGATGTTCTATCAGATATTCCGTCAACATCAAAGAATAAGGCACCAGGAATATGAGCCACCTGGGAACAAGATTGAAGCAAATATTAAAGATTCAGAACATTGACTACTATATATTCAAATGAACTGAAATCACAGAGAAATTGAGGTGTCATAGACAACAAATAAAAAAGCGTCTAAAACCATCAGAGAAGTGCAATGACATAACAGCAAGTGGTAAGAGTTTCCAAATTCCAAAATCTCAACAACACAACAATAAAAGTAATAAGAACCTGGTACTCCTGAAGTGGATTCCTTTGTTCCGCAGGCATATACCAAGAGGCATCAAGTACCTTGACAAAAAATATGAGCATAAGATGTAATGTAGAAATGGAAGAAAGACATATGTAACAGCAAGAAAACAATCCAGCGAATACCATAGTTATACATGAATACTCCTTGTAGCGAATATCTGTTTTATTATTAATCCTGCCGAGACTTCAGCATAATGTCGATGACAAAGAAGAAGCCTCTAAAATTTGTTTCGGAATAACATTTACACTGTAATGTGAATACAGAGCAAAGGCTCCTGATTTCCTGCATGAATTATGATACCGGCACCTCAACTATTTCCCCAAGAATCGAGGCCCCATATGATGAAACAACTCCCACAGATTCTCACTCGCCTCAATTCACATAGGTAACATCACTAACTTAGCAACTAATAAGTACTAAGATAATATATTCCTATTAGCAACACCGACCAAATTGCCACAACGGCACAGCCCCAACACAATGAACGCTCCGCATCAACAGGACAAGTGCAGATTACTACAGTTCAGTGCTATGCATGCTATACCTTCACATCGGGGTCCCTGAGGTTGGCGTGCAGCCACTCGGCCGACACCACGGGATCGGTCCTTGGCAGCGCGTGGACGCCCGCGGCGTCCGACACCGCCGACGACGATGACGTGGCGTTGCAGCGCGCCGCGATCCCGAACGGCCCGGCGCCCATCAGCGGCGGCGGCAGCGAAGCCCTGCACCCGAACCCCGCGTTCTCCGCGGCGCGCGCCCATCCGATTCTACCCTGCACGCGCAAACCAAACGACATCAGATTGGGGGGGTCGAGGAGGGGGCAAAGCGGCAGGGTTTACGACCGCGAGGAGCGTGGCGGTGATGATGAGGAGAGAAAGGAGGGTTTCCTTAGTGAGGGAGGACAGGAGGTGGTAGGGGCGGGCGCCGCGGAGGGCGGCGGCGCCGGCGCGGGAGATGAGGGTGGCCGCCATGGGTAGGGTTTTGGGGTTCTAGAAGGTTCCGGAAGGGTGGAGCCGTGGAGGGGAGAGAGGAGATGAGTTGGTGCTCGTCGAGTGGATTTGACGTCGACGTGGTCGTAATGATATCCTCGTAAATCCGGGCGGAAAGGAAACCCCCTGTTTCGCCGGCTCTCCGGTGGGCAGCCTCCGCCTTGGCTGTTCTGGTTTTTCAAACATGGACTCTTCGGCTCTCCTCTCCAGCGCTCACAAAATGGGTTTGGCGATTTTCCACCGAAAATCTCGAGTGACATCTAAAATTAAGTACCATCAAACTCAGGGAACTTTGAATATTTTCGCCAAAAATCATTCAAAAACCATTAGAAACCGAAAAAATTCGAAAGTTGTATTTTTTGAAATCGGTGGTCAAACTTCGTCGAAAAAATTCAAAAACCGATCAATTTCACCGATTTTAAAGCGATTTTCACCGATTTTTGACTTTCGTGCAGTTTTCGAGCTATTTTTTTTATCGATTGTCAGCACACTCAAGAAAAATTAAGAAAAATGAAAAACAAATTGGAAAAAATCTAAATAAATCCAAAATAATCTATAAAACATCTAAGACAAATTTGAATAATTTTGGAATTCATTTAGTGTTTCTGAAAAATAAAAAACAACAATTAATAAAAAGGAACAGAGAAACTATCAGATTTTTTTTAAAAAAAAATTAAAAGCACTATCAAGCTCTAAAATTTAAAAGTATGATTTATAAAAGTGTTTATATAAAGTTTAATAAGTATACCACCCACAATACGTATAAGGTACAATTGGGTCTTTACGAGACACATGAAATAATAGCAACATGCACGATATTTAGCTTCGTGTGTACGTCTATTTTGACTTGCACAATATTTAGATTTGTATGATAAGCTATAAGGGTGGAGCTGGGCCCAACTAGCAGTAGAGCATGTAGCCTGAGGGGATCACTTGAGACTTATAGCCTGTTTGGTTGGCTGCATCTGGAGAGAATTGGCTCTGGACATGCAATGAGATACTGTTTGGTTGGATTCTCCCTCCACTGGGCCAGGCTCCCACGATGCAACAGGACCCTGGAGCCAGGCTCTGCAGATACGAGAAAATCGGCCGTTTCTTCTGGGCCTGGCTCCGCTCGTGCAAGTTTCCCACTAGCCCGCTGCCAGACGCAAGGGTTTTTCTCCAATCCAGCCGCCTCCGCCCGCACGACTCCTCCTCCATCCGCCTTCGCCGCACGACTCCTCCTCCATCCGCCTCCGCCGCACGACTCCTCCTCCATCCGCCTCCGCCGACGCGCCTCCATCCTCCCGTCTTCGACCCCCCGCGCGTCTCCAGCCGGCCGTGTCCGACCCCCGCGATCCTCCACCGCCAGGCCCGGAACCTTCGACAACACCACCGTCGCCGGCATCCTCGAGTACCACAACCCCAACTCGCCCTCCGCGCCAAGCTTCGACAAGGGCTTGCCGACGTGGAGCCGATCTGCCGCAGCCTCGCCCCGACCCAAGGCTCAATCCGGGAGTCTACGACCCCAGCGCGCACCTCCAGCCAGCCATCTCCGACCTCCGCGCGCCTCCAGCCGCCCTTCTCCGACCCCGCACGCGACTCCAGTCGACCTTCTCCGACCCCCGCGCGCACCAGTCTCTAAGCAATAGAAGAATTAGTGGTACGTGTTCAAGAAAATTGGGATATCCACTTCCTTTTTGCTTCTATTGCAGCATATTGTTCGATCTCAGTATGAAATATGTGGTTGAGTTCTAGTGCTTATTGGTGGTTCAGTATGAAATATGTGGTTCAGTATGAATTTTCTGCTTATCTGAGCAATAGAATCATTGGTTCAGTATGAAAATAGTGCTTATATTGGTTCAGATCACTAATTTCCAATTGTTCTGTTTTCTACGGCCATATTCAATGTAAGATCAGTAGTTAGTTCTAAGTTTTCAGGTGATATCAGTAGTTAGTTAGTTCTAGTTGATTGATTACATACTTTACATACATATATAGGTGTATAAAATACATATTGATGCACCATGGTTGTTCTTCTGCCACCTTATGCTATTATGGAACATATACAAATGTAAGTTGTGGTGCAGTATATTCTGAGTATGATTGGTGCTAGAGTCAAAAAATAAAGCTGCCGAGAGATGCTGTTATACTTGTGTATGCAATATGGACTTGTGTATGCAATATTCTGGACGGACTTGTCACTTGTGTATGCAATATGCAGTATGCAAAGTAATTATCAACTTTGTTCTAGAAGTCCAACTTTATTCTCTTCGCTATTACTTCTACTTGGTGTTATTTCTTCTACCGTCGCTATTACTTCTAAATAATCATATTTCTTCTAATACTGCTATTACTTCTATATACCCAATGATCTAATCCAATAGTTTGTGTGTTATACATCTTTGGTGTATTATACATGTATTCCCTCTGCTCTGAATCCAACAGCTTGTGTGTTATACATCTTTGGTGTATTATACAACCAAGTTCTCTTATTGCCAGAAGTGCATTTTTCTGAATTTCAACTGCTTTTCTTAATCGTGATTATTCGTGACAATTATATTTAATTACATTTTGCTAAACTATGGATGTTGGAAAGCTTCCTTGTATTATTAACATATAGTCATCTATTGTTTGTTAGATGGATATGCAAAGTCGACGAAGGAAGCTTATTATTCAAGCAGTTGCACTTGTTACGGTCATGCATGCATTTTGTGTTAATAGACTTAGATTGGCTAGATTAAATAGACCTGCAGTTACCTATGGTCCTATGTGCAATAGAGACATTGAACGCCAAGCCAATCTAAATCTAATTTTTAACTCTAGTGATATCGAGTGTGTCAACATGTTGCGCATGAGAAGAGCCCCCTTTTTTCGCCTATGCAATCTGTTTAGGGATAGGAATTTCCTACATGATAGCATACACACATGTATAGAGGAGCAAGTTGCAATGTTCCTCCATGTAGTTGGGCATAACCAAAGATTCAGAGTTATCCACCACACATTTAGGCGATCCATAGAAACAGTGAGTCGGTACTTCAAGGAAGTGTTATATGCTATTGGAGAGCTGCGAGATGAGATGATTAGGCCACCCTCCATTGAGACATCCGTAAAGATCAGCTCGAGTTCAAGGTGGTATCCCTATTTTAAGGTAATACATGCGACATTTTGTTAGGTTTAGTTTGTGTTGTTTGCTTATATGGTTTGTAATAATCGCTTTGATTGATATAGGATTGTGTGGGTGCTATTGACGGTACTCATGTGCGTGCAAGAGTTCCAAAGGCAAATGTTGCTGCTTTTAGGGGTAGAAAACCATATCCCACCCAAAATGTGCTAGCCGCTGTCGATTTTGATCTAAGGTTCACCTATGTACTAGCTGGTTGGGAGGGATCGGCACACGATGCGACAATCCTTGCCGATGCATTAGAACGAAATGATGGGTTACGGGTTGCACCAGGTAATATTTAACATAACTAGTAGGTGCATTTGTTATTAAGACCTATTCGATAACAAATCTATAAAACATCTAAGACAAATTTGAATAATTTTGGAATTCATTTAGTGTTTCTGAAAAATAAAAAACAACAATTAATAAAAAGGAACAGAGAAACTATCAGATTTTTTTTAAAAAAAATTAAAAGCACTATCAAGCTCTAAAATTTAAAAGTATGATTTATAAAAGTGTTTATATAAAGTTTAATAAGTATACCACCCACAATACGTATAAGGTACAATTGGGTCTTTACGAGACACATGAAATAATAGCAACATGCACGATATTTAGCTTCGTGTGTACGTCTATTTTGACTTGCACAATATTTAGATTTGTATGATAAGCTATAAGGGTGGAGCTGGGCCCAACTAGCAGTAGAGCATGTAGCCTGAGGGGATCACTTGAGACTTAGTGGCCCAACCGGAGGCTAACAAAAGCAACATTTCATACCTAGGCCCTAGGGTGTGTTTGGTTAATGGAATGAGATTGAATGGGATGGGATGGTCTTGTACCATTTGGTTCCATTATTTTAGGTGAATGGAATGATTCAACATCTAGAGAGAATATTCCTCAAATTTATAGCGCTTGGTCCAGGATGGGATGGTTCCATTCAAGTAACCAAACACATGGATGACTTTTTTCTTGAATCATCCCATACATATACCACTTGGTATAGGCAACCAAACACACCCCTAATTCCTCGTTGTACGCAGTCACGCGACTCACACCCTACTTGCACGCCTGGGCCGGTCTGCGCCTTTGTGGCCCTGCACCTCGAAGCTGGTCCGCCTTGCACCGTCACAGCGTCGTCGCCTCCAACTCCAAGCTGAGCACGTGGGCGGTCTGCGCCTTTGCGGCCCTGCACCTCGAAGCTGGGCCGCCTTGCACCGTCACAACGTCGCCGATGTGGCCATGCTCCTCCTCGTTCCCACCACGTCGCTCAATTTAGATCAAGGGGCATCGCTATCTCTTTCGTCCGTTGCTCGAGCGTGCGTGAGCTGGAGAGATCTACGAGCCCTCATTCGGGTGCAGGGTGCCAACGCTGAGGGAGGCGAAGTGGTTGGTGTTGGTGCGGCACGGACAAAGCACATGAAACGAGGAGCGACGCATCCAAGGAAGCTCCGACATCTCCGTGCTCACGCCCCAAGAGCGAATCCCAGGCTGAGACCTCCCTCCTTATACTCATCTCCAACTCCTTTGACGTCTGCTTCACCAGCTCGCTTGCCCACTCCTACTGCACCACCAAGATCATCTGGGCCAGCGCGTGACGAGGACCTCATCTTGGACTCCAACCTCTATGGGATCGATCTTTACTCTTTCCAGGTCGGATGCTCGGTGCTCCTCTGTTTGTTGGGTTCTTTGCGGGGTGCTCGTAAGGTGTTTGTTGAAATTCCTGAGTAGATGTTGCGATTTGCAAGGGCTGTTGACGCATGAAGGAAGGAGATGTATTTTATTTATTTTGTTGAAATGTTCGGCATATAGTTCAAATTAATTATTTATAATTATGTATTTGTGATGTACTTTTTTATACCTCAATATCCATAGTCATTGATATTAATAAATAATAATAGCTTCTTAGTTTTTTGTCCGATGTTTACCGAAATTCAGGCTCGCCACTGGCAAGCTACAACCGCACAAGTAGTTGTACAGTGGTGTCTGCTAGGTTCCGCATTTGTGTACCTGCACCAAGAAGTAGACGCACTGGGGCGATGGCATACGGCGCTAGAACGAGTGAGTGTTTTTTTAGCGGGGGAGACTTTTGGTTCAATAGTGTGCCACTCCGCGATACTAGGATAGACAGTACAAGGTTGCAATGTGTTCAGAGGATTCACCGGAGGAGAAAACAATATGCTGGATGCAGATGCAACCCTTTTCAAAGGTAAAACAATTTTACAAGCAGGTCTTGCTTTTCTCTCTGATATCATGCAACCAAATCAGCTTGTGCTCTTTCAGGCTCTACCTGTTCTTTGCTTCAGACTATAGTGATATATGTTTGTAAACATTTGTACCTGCTTGAGAATGGTGCTCGTCCTGATTCAACCAACAAAAACTTCTGGATTGTCCTTTGCTCCAAGTAGTCAAGGATGAATAGGCCAATAAACGCGGCGCACGTCATACGCGCGAACGAAAAATGATTTTATGTTTTTTTTCAGAGAAAAAATAGACATAGATGTATCTTCAAAATTTTTGGAGGCTCGAGAAATATTAGAGGTCGCGTTGAAAAAAGTACACATATTTCTGTTGACGAAAATATTTTTTCTGGGGAAAACGGAGAAATGACCTGGATGTAAAAACCAGGAACCTGATTGTTATATTTTTGGTCATCACCGCTATCCCAAAAAAGTAGAAAAAGGCTCGCTTGCGATTTGTATTTAACGGGGGGCTTTTTTCGTAAAGTAGCGAGTGAGGGACCCAAACACGAACCGAGAAAACCTTTCTTTCCTTCACAAAAAATCGCGAAAGACCTCTTCGTAAATTCGCATAGATCTATCCGTAATTCGAAAAAATAGAGGATCTTTTCGCAAAACGCCGCAACGACACGTGGCTAAGCCCTTCTTCTGGATGACCTTCCATCTTTAATAAAGAATAATATAGGTAGATTCGATTTACCACGTGAATAGCTTCCTCTCACCACATTGATTAGTTGCTTTATTAGGTGTTGGCAGCACTTGGCAGTGACAAGACAGGACTAAGCAGCTTCACTATAGGCTGGTGAAAAATGAAGATCAATTTAACTCTGGTTAGTTTCCTCCCAACAAATTACAGGGCAACTACAAAAGCCGAATCCCGGCATGCAGCCACAAATTACATATAGTTCAGTTCCTTCTAATAGGCTTCAACTATTCTAATGAAAAGGGGAGACAAGATCTATTTGAAGAAACATCTCGCCAGCCACTCTGATGAGATGAAGATCTATCCTAGCGTGTCTAAAGTGGTTAGACAGGCCATGCTCGCGGACCTCCGCAGAGGTCGGGAAAGGAAAAAGGAGAAAGAGGCAGAGCGCCTGTGTAAAGAGGAGACTTACAACGACTGGATGTCGTTGGCGACCGACTACCATATGGAGCAGGAGCATCTAAAGATGGCCATAAGGGCCTCCAAAAAAGAAGCTTACCTTAGGAGCCAAGGTTTGACTCCAGGATCGAGGTCTGGAAGTGGTGCAGCGAGACCCTAAGTCCAATCCACTATCAGCAAAATGTTTGCCAGGTCCAAATCAACACAATTAAGCCAGGCCTCCATCAATGTTGACCTTGCATGGAGTGGTGCCTGGCAGCAACCCCGGATTGACATTGCATTTAGGCAGGGGAAAGGCAAAAGCTTGGGAGGGCATGGTCTAAATGATTCCATGCAAATACAATTTTAGGAAGGAAAGCTGAGTGTTCGTACTTCACAGCCAGCAAGAAGAACGCAAAACTCTTTAGAGGTGCGTTCACCGTCCTGTGTCAAATGAAAGTTAGGTAAGTCGTAATTAAGACCGACTACCTCAACAAGTTAGAGTTGTGTTAGAAATTAGTTGCTACAAGATTAGGGGTGAATGTTAGAGTTAGTCTTGTAAATAGAGTAGAGTCCGAGTATTGGAAGTTTTGATTGAGTCGATTAGGATGAGGAGTCCGATTAGAAAAGGAAGTATAATCCTATACCGTTTTTTAGGGCTGTAGTTTAGGTATAAATTCAGAAGTAGTCATGAGTTTTATAAGCAAGAAAGAAACAAATAACACCAGAAAAAATTATCCTAAAGTTTTTGTGTTATGCGTGTTCGTTTGCGGTTTCATCAGACAGACATTTCGGAACCCAGAGAATCAGCGGGCGGCCCGTATGTAGGGACTGGCATCTTCGCCGGGAGGCTAGGCAACGGCGTCTCGAACCGTAGCACGTTCATGGCTTGCCTGATGGTCGGTCGCAGGCTGCGGTCTGGGTGCGCGCACCAGAGCCCGACGACCACCACGTGCTCCATCTCTCCCTCGTCGAATTCTCCGTTCAGCCGCGCATCAACTGCGTCAAGAAATCTGCCCCTGCCGTACGAGTCCCAGACCCATTGCACCAGGTGGATGACGTCGACTCCATCTTGCACATCCACCGCCGGCCGCCGGCCGCAAGCGACCTCGAGGAGCACAACGCCGAAGCTGTAGACGTCCGATTCGACGCTCGCCCTCCCGGCGAGCATGCACTCCGGATCGATGTAGCCCATGGTGCCGGCTATGCCAGTCGTGTGCGATCTCCGACCGTCGTCAATGAGCCTCGCGAGCCCGAAGTCGCCGAGCTTGGCGTTGAACGACGCGTCTAGCATGATGTTGCTTGGTTTGATGTCCCTGTGCACGACACGCTGCTTCGTATCCTGATGCAGGTACATAAACCACGAACAGTATGCTTTGATATACCACGAACGCCAGGGAACCAGCAGATAGGAAGGTCACCAACAGTAGGTTGCCGCGCGCGCCTCGACCTGGCTGCCCTGAAACACACGAGGGAGTGTATAAGGTATCTTCCGGATGTTTTTGTCTTAAATAATATACAAATTTTAGATCGTAAGATTAAAAATTCAACTGTTAGATTAAATCATAGGATCGGATGTAATCGATACTTCCGAATCTCAACAATGATCTAATACTCTTAGATTTGCGTGATTTCAGCAAGCAAAAACATCTGGATGATGTTTATCCTGCATGCAGTTTCAACCCTGACGGCTGGGTTTCTTTTTCCTGACTCGTGAACTTGAACTGATATTGTTCTGTACTAGATTATGCTTTACGGGCCATAAGATTTAGGAGAGAATTTCTAGAATTAATTATCATTTTTTAGGTCATTGTAGAAGTTTCTAGACCTCAAAATAGATGAGATGTATCATGTATCCTTATTAATCGTACCATTTATTTCTATATATAAAGATATTATTTTTTAGAGAGTAATGATAAGATTACAATTGGAAGCTGACATGATGGCTAGATGTGCGGTTGTGCATCCAGCTCACCAAGTTCAAGTCCTAACCTTTGTGCTAGTGTCCATCGATTTTAGGAGTAAACACTTACATATTCAGTGAGAAAACATGTGCGCATGCTGTGAGGCATTTGGTACCTTTGATAAAGAGTTTTGATAAGTTTTATTCGGATGTTTTCTTTAGTAATCATCATCTAAATTCCTGGCCATTGGATTTGCTTTCAGATCAATGCACGCCCCCCTTAATTCGAGGTGGGTTGATCTTAAAGATGTGTGTTTTGATCGTACGGTCCAAAGTTTAGATGTTTTTAGGAACAAAAACATCCGAATGATGGCTATACACTCCCTTAATAAATTTGTCGACGATTGGAGAACGGGCTCCCGTCGAGCTTACTTGTTGAATGGGGGATCAACAGAGCCCCGTCGTACGGATCGAAGAGGGCGTTCGAGCGATGCGAGGTCGGGCGAAGAAGAAGAAGGGGGACACGGTGTTTTATCCTGGTTCGGGCCTCTCACCGTCGAGATAATAGCCCTACTCCAGTGTATTGTGTTCTATCTTGGTGTCCCTCCTATTCTGAGATCTTCGTGGGGTTTAAATACTACGACTAGAGGTACATAGAAGGTAACTACCTCCTGGGATTGCGCCGCAATCGTACTTACGATCTAACGCCCTTGATCCGAGCGTTATTTGAATTTCTGTATGATTTCCCTTGATCTCCTGGCTGATTGGTTGCCACCTTCCTTCCTCGTGGCATTGATCGGCACTCCGACCAAAACACCCGAAAGGTGTCGCGCCTCTACGAGCATGCTTGCTCGTGGGGTGTGTTTGGTGCTTCATGAGCGAAGGTGCGAATACATGCTCGGAGGAGAAGGAGGGATGCTCGTTTCGTTCTCCCGAGCACCTTCTTTTAGTGTTGCTTGGTCGGCGGGTTTAGCTTTTCACGGGGGTACCGTGGTCTTTTGCCAGATAGCCAATCCCCGACAGCTAGCCCCCGAGGTTCAAGTGGGGAACCCTCGGGCTTCCCCTTGAGCCTAAGAAGACCTGAGGGGGGATTGAATTTCCTTTGGTCGAGGCTCACGACCATTTTTCGTCGGGAGACGAACTTCTTTACCCGCCGCGTGCTTGCTCCGCGTGGGCGCGTTGTTTGGTTGTTCTGCGGTTCCTTCTCTGAGAAGCCTCCTTGTAAGCAGTGCGGCTTTCTGGAAGCGCGCTTTCTCCAGCCAGGTGTCGCTACGTGATAGGCGGCGATTTTAACCTGCCCCTTCGCTGTCTTTTTAACCCTTTCTACCGAGAGAGGTCGGAGTTACATTGTCTCTTTGCTCGTCTTCGGCCAAAAATCTTCCAAGAGCCCTAGCGCCCAAGAACCCTTTTCGTTCCCCTTCCTTCTTCGGCCATGGCGCTGCTTCAAGGTTAGCCGATGACCCAAGGAGGCTCCAGTGCTCATGGACAAGGGGTACGCTGACCCAAGCTCGGGTCGAGTGCCCGGGATGATGCGGCGCCGCACCGCGGAGACGGAGATCGTCTCCTGCGAGTTGTACGCCATCAACGGGCTTCGCCGCCTCGAGAGCGACTTCCTCGCCTCCGTGCTCGCCTGCGGGTGCGAGATCTCTCATCTCCACCCCAACTCTATCCTTTCTCGCAATCTTCTCCCATCTTTGCGAGGCTTACGTGGGTGTAATGCCCACGGCTAGCCTCTTCTTTCACTTCTATTCCCCCTTCCGCACCGGCCGATGGCTCCGCCGGCTATGCTTATCTTCGCCTCCGCCCAACCGACCATACGAGTACCCCTTCGTTGCTCAAGGACTCGGTGTCGGGTTGGGCCGACCTCTGATTCTACCGTAGAAGAAGGCGGAGGGTCCCGATTGGTCTATCGGGAGGGCGCTCCGCCCTCGAGAGGCAGCGCGCCGCTTGGTGCAACTGAGGAATAGCGGGTACTCAGGACAATCGGTGAGCTTGCCCAGATGGGGCTCACTGGTCGGGATATCGCCCGGGACTTCACCTTCAACCGGGTGTCCCCCCTGAGGCGCCGCGAGCATCCCTTCTTCGAGGTGACCGGGTGGCATGACTTCACCCGCGAGGACAACGCAGGTATGTTCCTGGACCTCTTTCCCGAGCATCGCTGCTTTCTGGTGATCGGTGCTATGCATATATATATATATTTTTTGTCTTAGTCTTTGGTTGCGACGCAGCTCCGAGGACGGACTGGGTTGACGAGAGGGTTGCCGAGATGTTCGGCGCCCCGAAGGAGAAGGAGCTGACGCCCAATCGTCAGGTCCCCAAGAACGTTTTTGACCGTGGCGACGCGGTAAGTACATCTTTCTGCTTCCGCTCGGGGGCATGTTTTCCGAGCTCATTCCTCCCGATTTCTGTTTGCAGGAGAAGGTCGCCCTTGAGCTTGCGGTGTCAAGCGCTGCAGCGCTGCCGCAAGCCAGCACCCCGGCCAGGGGTTCCCGCAAGAGGGCGGCGGGTCGAGGCCGCCAAGTATCCGCCTCGCCTCCCCGCGCCAAGCGGTCGAGGCGCCGAGCTTCGACCAGGACCCCCACGCCGCACCTTGAGTACGCCGACCGCCAGGAGGTGTTTAACTCGAATCTGGTTCGATGACTTCAAACGGAGGAGGCCGGAGCTGATGAGCCGATCGGAACAGCTCGCCGAGCAAAGTAGGAAGGCCGAGGAGGAGGCCAGGTCCCTCCCGACCAAGGAGCGGCCGGAGAGGCGGATCAAGGCCCTCCAGACCGGCTTACTCGGGTGGTCGGCGACCCCGAGGAGGAGGAAGAAGAGGAGGCCACCTATGCTCGTCGAAGGAGCAGGAGGTCGACCTCTCAAACAGCCTCGACGCCGGAAGAGGTCGACATGGACGACGTCGACCGGCGATGGCACGTGCCCGCTGACGCCGCGGAGGAGCGCTCGTGGTCGTGGGCCGAGGCTCACGAGGCCGCCGCGCAGGTCGCCCGTGGCTCGGCGAGGAGGCCGAGGAGGATGGCGCCGCCACGGGCGTAAGGTAAGTTCTTACTTCATTCTCTTATTCTCGTTCTTGTCTTGCGATTTTCTTCGCTAACCCCACCCCGTTTGGCGTGGGCGTGATAGCTCGGATGTCGTTTTGGACTTCCGCCGATGGTCGAGGAGATTATCGACTGCAGCGGGACGCCGAGCTCGACCGCGTCGTCGACCAAGTGATGGCCGAGATGGGGAGGAGCGGCGCCGGCCACGGACCCAGTGGAGCCCGAGCTTCCTCGGCGGGACCGTGTTTTTCAGCGGACGCGGAACCTATTCCAGCCGCGGAGGAGCAGGAGCCGCAGGGGACTGAGGACCAAGACGCCTTGGCCTTGGTTCCTTGCGAAGAGACGTCTGCGGGCGAGGCTCAGGCGCCGAGCCCCGAGGAAGGGAGCTTGGTCGCTGCCGACCAACAGCCCTTGGCCGTGAGCCAAGGAGAGGAGGAGGTCGTCCCCGACCTAACTCCTTCGGCCTTGGGGCACCAGGCGTCCCCGGCCACGGAGGTGCAAGGGGCGGAGGTGATCGTCCTTGATCAAACGCCCGGCCAGCGAGCATCGGTCGCCTCCGACTATGGAGGGACAAGAGGCGGAGGTGATCGCCCTTGATCCAATGCCTCCGGTCGCAGAGCATTGGTCGCCTCCGGCTGCAGAGGGACAAGAGGCGGAGGTGGTCGTTGACGACCAACTGCCTCCAGCCGCGGAGCAAGGAGTGGCAGCGCTCGTGGTTGGCGTACAGCCCCCGAGCGCGGTGCCCGACCAGGGGGAAGGCGGCCACGAGCCGCTTGCTGTGGAAGAGGATCAGCCTCGGGGCGACCCGGGGTTGGTCGAAGGTGGTGACGCCGTTGCTCTCCTGAGCACCGGTGCTCAGGAGGAGCAAGACCGACGCCGCCCGAGATGACTTGGTCAATCCCTTCTTTCGGCCGGGCGCGACCGACCGCCAATGCTTCAGACAAGCCGGTCACCGGCTCTTCTGGTAAGTTTCATGTTCCTTCTTTTTTCCTGTGATCGATCTTCTGGGAGTCTGCTCAGCTTTTTCCCTTCTCTTTTCTCTTTCTGCCCGAAGTTTGCCGCGAAGGCTATGGAGGATATCGACGCTACCTCGGTCTCCGCAGAAGAGTATCTTCGTACCATCATGAGCAAGACGCCAAGATCGCCGATCTTGAGCGTCGGGTCTCCGAGGTGCGCGAGGCCGACTGGCACTGGAATCGGCGAGGAGCCTCATCGCCGACTCGGGACCAGCTCTTCCAGAGCGAGATCGGCGAAGAGCACTTCAGAGCGTATGCGCCGAGCTTGACGAGGAGCCGGGGAAGTTGCTTGTTTGGAGGTCTCGACCTGCGCGCCCGAACTCCAACGAGCTCGGGGCGAAGAGGCCCAGCTCAAGGAGGTGCGGCGCCGGGACAGCCTTGGTGAAGGTCGTGCCGCTCGGCGGAAAGTTTTGGACTTGGAGGCGGAGGTCGACTCTTAAGGAGGAACTTGTCGCTCTTCAGTCGAGCGTAGGACTTAGCTCCTTTTTTATTTTTAGCTTGTGTAACCTCGTAAAAACAACGCCGGGTTAAATGAGCAAACTCGCAGTGTTTGGTCCTTGCCTGCTTTTCTTGAGTTTGCCTTCAACATATGCCCATATGATCCGGTTACTGAGAAAAGGAAACAAGTTCCTGCATAGAGCATATATCATAGATACGAGCAAAGAAAACAAGTTCCTGCATAGATCATATATCATGGATACGAGCAAAGGATCCTTGGTAAGAAGGGACGGAACGTTCCTATCATACGGAGCCCCTGCCATGGACAAAGGTCGTGCCCTTACTGTTGCGAGCACGAGTTTGTTCATGGGAAAATTTAAGGGTCGCTTTGGTCGTGACGATTTTATGAATGATATAAGTAGGTCGGTTGCGTCGAGAAGAAATGTGAGCACAGAGTAGACGAACTTTAAACCAACATTACGTAGAGCCACCATACCCGAATGGTCACTGAACCGGGCTTAGAGTGGATGCTCGCGCTCACCACGCATACAAAGGAAAAGCTCTTGTGGAAAGTGAGCGATTGGCGAGCATCCGTAGGGGCCAAGGGAAATGGTGCGCACATACCTGTCGGATAAGTTCGTCTGCAATGCTGCTAGACGACGATGCTCGTTCGACAAAGCGAGGACGAAACACGAGAAAGAGGGAAACGTTTTATTGGA
Organism: Rhipidocladum racemiflorum; assembly: GCA_036346355.1. Classification (NCBI taxonomy): domain Eukaryota; kingdom Viridiplantae; phylum Streptophyta; class Magnoliopsida; order Poales; family Poaceae; genus Rhipidocladum; species Rhipidocladum racemiflorum. The sequence goes on along the minus strand of CM070574.1, from coordinate 17,157,321 downwards.
AAGAACGCAAGGGGCGCGAGATAGGAGTACTCGTCTAAACGTGGAATTTACGCAATTGATCGATGTTCCAGGTGCTGGTGAGCTCCCGACCATCTGGCATCGCGAGGCGAACAGCCCCCGGGCGTCTTTGTAGACACGGCAGTGTAGGGTCCTTCCCACCTTGGGGTTAGCTTGTTGGCCTTCGACAGGTCTTGAACTCTTCGTAAGACCATGTCGCCGACTTGCAGACCCTAGGTCGGACTGTCTTGGCCGCGTGCCTCACGAAGAGCTCAGAGGTAAACCGCAGACGAGCAACGCCCGCTCGCGTGTCGCTCGACGAGGTCCAGTCGACGAGGCGCTCAACTTCTTGATCGACGGAATCGATCGATTGCACCCTTGGGGAACCCAAAGACGATTTCGGCAGTGAATGGCCTCCGCACCGTAGACGAAGTCGGAAAGGCGTTTACTGCGTGGCTCGACCGGGTCGTGGCGCGACAGACCAAAGAACGGCGGGAAGCTCATCCACCCATCGCCGCTTGTCTTTGGTTGAGGGTCTTAAAGACCCTCTTTTATGCCCTGGACTAGCTGCCCATTTGCTCGCTTCTGGCCGCTCCGTTACTCTGTGGATGTGCCACGCAGGCGAAAGCAGACCTTGGTCCCGACCTCCTCGCAGAACTTTGGAACAGTTGGTGAATCGGGTCCCGTTGTCAGGATAAGACGGTTGGGTATCCCGAACCGAGTTACCACATTACTGCGGAGGAATCTCTTGGCCGCCTGGGCCGAGATGGTCGAGACGGGCTCGGCCTCTATCCACTTAGTGAAAGTGTCGATGGCCACGAGCAAATACTTGCAGCCTTTCTGACCTTGGGGGAAGGGTCCAAGGACATCGAGCCCCCAGGTTGAGAACGGCCACGAGAGTGGTATGGTTTGCAGGGCATATGCCGGTTGACGGACTTTTCGAGCATGAAACTGGCATGCCCGGCAGGTCGTTACGATTGACCGTGCGTCCGTCAAGGCCGTGGGCCAGTAGTACCCTAGTCGGAAGGCCTTGCTCACAAGCGTCCTGAAAGATGAGTGAGCTCCGCACATTCCTTCATGGATATCACGAAGAAGGTACTGGCCTTCCTCCTGAGAGACGCATCTGGAAAGGATCCCTAATGCGCCTTTCCGGTATAGGTCGTCTTTGATCACCAGATCTTGAGAAGATCGCCTTATTAGCCGAACGCCGGCTTCTTCCTCGGGCAATGTCCCATGCGCAAGATATTGGATGAATGGCGTCATCCAATTTGCACTTTGCTCGAGGAAGGAGACCCTACCGCCGGTCTCTGGTGCCTCCTCTTCAGAGGGAATGGAGGGCTTATGTAGGTGCTCGACAAGCACCCCCACCGGAGCGGTGGTTTGAGAGGAACCGACCTTAGACATTTGGTCGGCCAGGAATTATCCTTCACTGGGATGTAGATTACTTCAAATTCTTGAAGTATTTCTCCATCTTCCTTACTTCACCAGTCTGGCGCCATTGAGGTATCGGAACACCGATACTCCTTGTTGACCTGGTTTACGACCAACCGTGAATCGCCCTTCACAATGAGCCGTTGGACTCCTAGCGATTTACATGCTCAAGTCCGCCAAAAGGCCTTCGTACTCGCCGCGTTGTTAGTCGCAATAAATGTAGTTGGATGGCGATCTAGTCGTTTCTCCATCCGGAGACCAAGATGACGCCAGCCGAGCGCCAGTATGCTCGGGATCCATCGAAATACTGAGTCCGTGAGTTTTCCCTTGAATCATTGGTTCCGCCTGGCCGGTGGAGCCGAGCCGACCATTCTCGCCACTAAATCAGCCAAGACTTGTGATTTTATCGCGTGCGGGCTGAGAACACCAAATCGAACTCGGCGAGCTCCATTGCCCACTTGGCTATGCGACCACCGGGCGCCCTGATTTTTCAGATCTCCTGAGTGGGAAGCCAGGTCGGCACCACGATCTTGTGTGCTTGAAAGTAGTGACGCAACTTCCGGAGGCCATCGCATGAGTACGAGTTTCGGACCTCGGTAACGCTCCTTTTGTCCATGAAGTACTTGACGTAATAGATAGGTCGCGGGTACCATCTCTCTCATCGCCAACACCGAGCTTACCGCTTGGGTTGCCGCCAGTATAATAGCAATTCTTCCCCTGCCGTGGGTGTGACGAGGACGGGCGGTTGGGAGAGGTACTGCTTAGCTCTTTGAACGCAGCGATCGGCTTCCTCCGTCCACGTGAAGCCATCATGCTTGCGGAGGGCTTTAAAGAAAGGTAGTCCTCGCTCCCTCAAATGAGACGAACCGGCTTAAGGCGGCCATTCTTCCTGGTCGAGCTTGTACTTCCTTTACGCATGTGGGCGACCTCATGTTCTCAATGGCTTCGATCTTCTCCTGTTAGCCCCAACGCCATTTGGCCCGACCATGTAGCCGAGCACCTTGCCGGCCTTTTACGCCGAATACGCATTTCCTGGATTTAGCTTTATTCGATGCTTATTGAGGTTACGTAAAGTTTCTTCCAAGTCGACAACGTGACCCAAGTACTTTTGCTTTTGACAACTATGTCGCCGACATAGACCTCCAAATTTCGACCTATTTGGTCTGTGAAAGTCTTCTGCATGAGGCGTTGAAAGGTTGCTCCCGCATTTCTCGATCAAGGACATGGTCGTATAGCGTATGAAGGTACCGAGCGGGGTGATGAAGGAAGTCTTCTCCTCGTCTTCGCGACAGTCGATCTCGATGATAGCCTGAATAGGCGTCTAGGAAGCTCATGGTGCGTGACCTGGCCGCTGGCGTCCACCAATTGGTCTATGCGAGGCAACGGTAGTTGTCTTTTGGGCACGCCGCGTTCAAACTCCGTGTGGTCGACGCATTACGCGCCACTTGCCTCCTTTCTTCCTCGACTAATCGATTGGCCAGCCACTCGGAGTGCTCGATCTCTCTCGATGAAGCCGACTTTTAGGAGTTTATCAAGTTCCTCCTGATGATTGCCTGCTTTTCCGGGAAAAGCGTCTAAGCTTCGTCTCACCGTTTTTTGTCGTCGAATCATAGCTTTGTGCTCGACCACCTCCCTTGGGACCCGGGCATGTCGGATGGTTCCCGTGCGAACACATCCGACCTTGCCCTGAGGAAGGTGACGAGCTCGAGTTCCTATTTGGGATCTAAGGAAGATCCCAAATGAATGACTTGGCCGGTTCCGACTCGTTGAGCGGAACAGCCTTGGTCTCTCCTCCAGCCGAGGGCAAGTTTAGGCCGGAATGCTTCGGCTCTTGGTCGGGACCGCGAGTGGGTAATCGACCGACCATATCTAAGGCTCTTTCGCCGCAATTGAGTGCGGACTTGTGGTTCCCTTTGATGGTTATAACTCCGTTCGGTCCGGAATCTTCAGCACCGATACGCGTGGTGAGAGGCGGCCATGAACTTGGCCAAGGCCGGCCTGCCGAGGATGGCGTTGTAGGCCGACTCAAAGTCCACCACCTCGAAGGTGATTAGCTCCGCTCAAGTTACTTGGGCCGCCAAAACTTACGAGCGGGACGACCTGCCCAGAGGTTTGATCGAGGTGCCCGGACTATCCCGAAGAAGGGCACGGCCACACTCTTGATTTTGGAACGAGGAATCGCATCTCGTCCAAAACCTTGGCTGAAATAAGGTCCAAAGAGCTCCTGAGTCTATGAGGACCCGACCGACGACAGTATTGCCGATGGTGGGGTTCACGACCATCGGAAGCCTCTGGGTTTGGTCATCCCAAGGGGACAATCGTCCTTGGAGAAGGTCGAGGATACCTCAGACCATTTCAAATTTCTTCGGCCTGACCGGAGGCTTACCCTGGGTAACATGGTGCACTTCCCTTGCGGCCTCCTTTAAGTCCCGCGGGACTTGTAGGCGGAGGAGCCCCGAAGATGACCGCTATGTGATTCCTTGGTTCTTGGTATTCCATGTCATCCTTACTTTCCTCGGCGGGCTGTTTTCCTTTGTCATTTTCACCCTGCTCGAAGCGTTGGCATGGGACCCCCGCCAGAAATCGCTTCCAGCGGTAGGTCCACGCTCGCAATTCCGTAGGTCGTGCCGTCGCGCTGGTGAAGCGGACAAGAGAGGTCGCCCGTCGGTCCGCTTGGTCGCCTCGTCGGTCCGCTTGGTCGCCTCGCCCTCGAGGCCTGTGTGGTTGTCCTCTTCCTCGAAGCGTTAAGCCCCGTGACGGCCGGGGTTTGCTCGGGTTGTTGTTGTTCCACCGCGGCTACCATGGTCAAGTAGGGTCGCTTTTCTTCTTCTTCTTGATCTTCTTGTCTCTGCACTGAGCCCTTTTTGCTAGCTGAAGTCTCTAGACCAGGTTGAGGCGGCAGCTTCCCTTCGTCCAGCATCTTCTTCCATTGGACGGCTTCATCTGCGTTGGTGTATCGATCGGCCATTCGGAAGAGCTCGTTCGCCGTTAGATCCGGGTGGATCTCCAGGTCCTGTGTGAAGCGCACGTCTCGTACCCCGAACTTGAAAGCTCGGACGACCGCCTCGTCCGATATGTTCGGGATCGAGTTCCGACCTGATAAACCTCTCGACGAATTGTCGCAGGTTTCCTCGTCTGTCAGACAAGCGCCTCAGTCGCGCTACTTTCCCGGCGGATGTAATAGCCTCCGAAATTTGCTCGGGCGCTGGCGCCGAGCTGCCCCAGGACCGTATGGAGCCTTCCTTCCGATTAAAAAGCCACGCATCTGGCGGCTCCGGCCCGTAACCGTCGGCAGGTAATTTGCCATCACCCCTCACGCCTCCGGCGCAAGGATGGCGGTGGTATATATTGAGAGAAATTCGTCCGGTTCGGGTCCCGTTGAACCTTTCGATATGGCCGGGCTTGAATCTGCTCGGCCATGTGACGCTCCGAGGGAGCTCGTGAAGGCCTGGCAATCAAGCTCGGGATTTCGCGATGAAATCCTCGGTCATAGCGGCCTCCACGCTGGTCTTCCACCCAACGCCCGTCGCGGGCCGAAGTCGGAGAAAACCTCATGCGGCAGTCGTCTTGGCGACCGCTTGGTCGTGGAAGCGTTCAGAGTGCTCGTAATCTGGCGATTATCACGGATATCGCTCCGAGGTCGCTCTGTGGATCGCTCCGGCCTTTCCGGATCAGGTTAGCGATTCGGGCGATCTCCGAGCATGGCCCGAGATTCACCTCTGTGCGAGCGCACGGGGGAGCGTTTGTGATGGTCCCAGGAAACACTCCGGGCATCCCGGTCACGAGGAGGATCCGAGACTTTTAGCTCGGCGGCAAGCCTTTCCAAATCTTCGGCTACGACCACGCCCACGGCCTCCAAGTCTGCTTGTTTCGAAACTACGCAGTCACGCACGCATCGCCGCTTAAGGCCTCAGAATCGCTCCGCTTCCGTGAATCGGCGGTGGCGAGCTTTGGCGACGCTCCGGAGCGCGATAGTGACTTACGTACCCACGAAAGTTCCTTTCAGTGGAAGCGCGCCCCCCCTTTGCAAGGCGCCGAATGCTCCCGAGTCTCATACCCAAGGAAGCCACCAGTTGGAGTCTGCCCGCCTCGTAGGGGTCGTGCTTGGCAGCGTCAGAGGATCCTTCTCCGGCCCGCACGGCTTCCGGCCACGTTGACCAGACGTGTGCGGGATGAGAGGGATTGGGACTTCTTTGTATACCGTTGAGATGCGCCTCTCGGCCGAGCTCTAGGTCGTCCGGTATGTCCAGCCGTCGTAGAGCTCATCGCAGCCATCCTCGGGTCCCCGAGGGTAATGTCTGGGGATGGAGGCCCCGCCCTCGCATTCCGTGTCCGGGAAGGGCTCCCAGACTCGGTGTGACCGATAGGATCGGTCACCCTGGCCGCTGCTGTCGGCGGCGTAGTATACGTCGTCATCTTCAACGTGGTCGAAAACACAAAGGTCCCGAGTGTCTCCCGAGTTCGGCATCCTCGAGGATCTTGATCTGCACGGGAATCAAGCTGTCGGTCCCCACGGACGGCGCCAGCTGTCGACGATTGGAGAACGGGCTCCCGTCGAGCTTACTTGTTGAATGGGGGATCAACAGAGCCCCGTCGTACGGATCGAAGAGGGCGTTCGAGCGATGCGAGGTCGGGCGAAGAAGAAGAAGGGGGACACGGTGTTTTATCCTGGTTCGGGCCTCTCACCGTCGAGATAATAGCCCTACTCCAGTGTATTGTGTTCTATCTTGGTGTCCCTCCCCTGTTACAGATCTTCAGGGGGGTTTAAATACTACGACTAGAGGTACATAGAAGGTAACTACCTCCTGGGATTGCGCCGCGCAATCGTACTTACGATCTACTGCCCTTGATCCGGGCGTTATTTGAATTTCGGGTTTGATTTCCTTTGATCTCCGGCTGATTGGTTGCCACCTTCCTTCCTCGTGGCATTGACCGGGCACTCCGACCAAAACACCCGAGCAGGTCGCGGCCTCTACGAGCATGCTTGCTCGTGGGGGGGGGTGTGTTTGGTGCTTCTGCGAGCGAAGGTGCGAATGCGCATGCTCGGAGGAGAAGGAGGGATGCTCGTTTCGTTCTCCCGAGCACCTTCTTTTAGTGTTGCTTGGTCGGCGGGTTTAGCTTTTCACGGGGGTACCGTGGTCTTTTGCCAGATAGCCAATCCCCGACAAAATTCCTACTGTGTTAGAGCATCTCCAAGAGGTGCCTTAAATATGGTCCTAATTTGAATTATATGGCTTTTGGAGAAAAGATTAACTCCAGTAAGAACCCTAAATTGTTAAAATTTAGCAAATTGTTTTAGGGCCTCTAGGAGAGTAGCTATATTTAGCAACTCTGTGATTGAGCCCTATTTTCGTTGGGTTTTATGGCCTAATTGCTAGAGTGAATATTTCGTTGAAGCCCTAAATCTAATTAACTGAAATCCTAAATTAAAATTTATAGCTCATTTTTAGAGCGCTCTATTGGAGATGCTCTTAAGTAACATGTGTGAGTGTGCATGAGTGGTGTCAGAGCTTAGGTAACATGTGTGAGTGTGCATGAGATGTGTGAGAGATGTATTTGATTTTGTGCATACTAGACTTACTAGTACAGAACAGAACTAATCAGAAGCACTCACCGCCTCGGCCTGGGGAGCATCCGTCGCCGGCGACGAACCCGTCGCCGTCCATCCCCGCCTCGCACTCGCATCGGTGACCCCACGACCCGCTCGGCGTCTGTACGTTGTGGCACGTCGCGTTCTCCACGCACTGCTTGGACTCCGCGCCTCCGGTGCACGTCCCGTCGAGCCACCAAACCAGCTCCGCCACCCCGAACTCAACGGACACCGTCGCCTCCTGCGTCTCCCCGTACACCGCCGCCGTCAGCACGTCGCCGCAGCTAGCACTCTCCACCTTCTTCCACTGCAGAAACAGGTCCTCCCCTTTCGCCAGCGCAGTGGAGTTCGGCTGCGTCGACGGGATGCACTTCACCGTGTTGTTGACGCACTGCGCCGTAAGGAAAATCCTGGACAAAACTTCCCATGGGACGCTGCAGGAGGAGATTGCCTTTCTGCAATTGCCAGGGACGAAGAGGCCGGTGCGGGAGGAGACGGCGTAGTTGGCGCCGGAGAGCAACTTCTCTGCATAAGAGAAGCTGCGGCTGCACGAGGGCGGGAGAGGGACACGGAAGGTGGAGGAGGTGGAGTTGAAGGAGAGGATGGGTACCGTACGTGGCCCCCGTGGTATTTTTGAGGAAAGAGGTAGAGTTGTCGCAGGATAGTTGGATGAGGCAGCCGGCGGAGAAGCCGAAGGGGAAGGGCACGGCGTCGCTGCCGCACCGCCGGTTGCACCCACCCGTGGCGGTGGTGGAGAAGGCTTCATGGGGGAGCAAGAGAAGGATCAGGAAGGAGAGGAGGTGCATCTCTAGTTGGTGCAGCAGCAATACGAGGAAGGCAATTGCTAAAGAAAGGGTGTACATGTCGGACGTATCCGACACTTCATGCAAGTTTAAGTTAACGTGGATTTTACTTAGCTAGGAGTCGAACGTGATTAAGCCACATCTTCAAAACTTTACTGAGTCAAAAGTCACTCTACCTATGTCCTTTATCAGGAGAAGGCGTGTAGACTGTAGTGATTCAGACTTTACAGAGTTTTGCACGCGGCAAACTGATTTTTTTCCACGATGGGTAGTAGCAGTTTGACAGTTTCCACGAGGCGAGATGCTCGCACGTATTCAAGCATTTTTTTAAGACTACATGAAAAAAAATGCATATGCACACTTATCACACACATATCACACGCATATATAGAATGTGCTCCCTTAGCATATATCCTTCTAGTAAAGATAGAGTGCGAACAAATCTATAATCTTACAAAATTTCTACTAAAAAGATAGTACGTGTGCATAAAAGTAGGTAGAGGCGGAGCCAGCTCAGCCCAAAGCCTCGGGCCAAGGCTATGAAAATAGCAATCGAATAATAAATCAATTAACAGAGTGATCAAAGATAATAATAACAAATTAGGCATCTGATTAAATCAAATCAATCACCAAAGAGTGAATAATACAGATTAATTAGTACAGACCAAGTATGGAATTAGTTACAACATCAACAGAAATCAATTACAACTCTTGAACTAAAACTTTATAAACAAGCAGTACATTTTCCAGGTACAATAGAAGATTACAAGGATAATAATCAGGACTTCACTTCCTTTCGCTTTTTCTTGCCCAAACCTGCGAGAAGAAAATTCAAACCAAGTTAGAGTGAAGCTGAAGAAAACAAATGAATGAATTAAAATAAGTTAGACTTACCGTCAGCCAAATATAGTAAGTTATCGCTCAATGAGGTACCCAAAATTGTCCGGGGGCCAATTTGGCTCCTCTAGCGAATAAGAAATTGCATCGTTCGGCAAATAGCAAACCTGTTTAAGCCGTAGACGCGTGTATTGGGAAATATCACGCGATAGAAGTAGTGGTGTAGCCAGGAGGTTGGTCCAATATTTTTTTAAAAATCATCTAACAAAACAACATATAAATACATAATGTATCAAAAGCACAATACAAATATAGTAATAAGGTTTTGCAACAGTTCAGAGAATATTACCATACTACTTTTTCTTCTTGTCGGGCTTACGCCTTCTAATAGCCATGAAAGTCTCAACTATATCATCTTCATCCACTTTGGAGAACATATCTCGCTCAATGAAGGTGACTAGACAATCATCCAAAAGACTATCACCCATCCTATTTCTCAACTTATTCTTCACAAACTTCATTGCAGAAAATGCCCTTTTAACATTTGCCGTCGCCACTGGTAAAAGCAATACCAATTTGATAAGCAAGTACACCAAATCATGAACATTATGCCTCTTTGTTTCAACAAGCTTAAGTGAAAGTTCAACTAAACTTTTTAAGTCTTTGAAGGCGTCCTCTTTTCTCATGTCATCAATATAGTTGTCAAGTTGCATTTCAAGTCGTAACAAGTCGATGCTTGAAATATCATTGGGGTAAAACTCAGCAAGTCTATGTACCTTATGTGCATCAAAAGAAGCAAATGAATCGGCGGGATTCAAAGCCGACATACAAGAAAGCAACTCCATATTAACCTCATCAAACCTATTATCAAGCTCTTGGCTAATTTTGTCAATTACCCCAATATACACTTCTCTTCTAAAGTGATCATCATTTGTTTGGTTTCGAGCAAACCGTGTTGATCTTCTATAAGGCACATAATTACCCTCCATTGCAGGAACTTTAACACCATATTTATTGCAAAACAAATTGACCATTTGAAGGAATTCAACCTATCCATCAGACCTCAATTGTTGCATTCTACTCTTTGCTAAACCAACAAGTGATATTGCATTAAGAATATCTTGTTCCCTTCTTTGTAAACACTCAGATAGATCATTTGTGTATCCAAGAATAATAAGCACCAAGTGTGCACTAAAAATAAAGTCAAATGACTCAATGTCCCAACCATGGTATGAATTTTCGGCCAATCACCCCTTTGTGTAGTATCTTCGCCAAGACTTATGAGTACTTCACGGATCATGAGATACATAGTAATAAGGTTGACAATAGTTTTGTAATAAGAACCCCAACGAGTATCACAGGGCCTAGCTAACCCCATTTCTTCATTTAATCCACTTCCAGATTCTAGCTCACCACATTTAATTGCTTCCAAGACATGTTGAAGTCTAACATTTCGAAGCATGTCATGACGTTTACAAGAAACTCCAACAATACTCAGCAAGAGAGATACTTGATCAAAAAACCACACACGATCAAAAAACCACACACAGTCATCATTTCCCTTGGCAACAGCAACAAGAACTAGTTGTAGCTGATGTGCGAAACAATGAATATAATAAGCAGAAGGTGACTCTTTCATGATCAATGTTTTTAACCCTTTAATTTCTCCTTTCATGTTACTAGCTCCATCATAACCTTGACAACGAATTTGAGTTATAGTCAAATGGTGACCAGCAAGTAAAGCTCCAATTGCTTAAGTGATAAAGAGGTAGTATCATCTACATCCAAGAAAGTGTTCACATGGCCTTCCCAGTTTATCAACATAATGCAAACAAAGAGCTAGTTGTTCTTTATGTGATATGTCACTAGACTCATCAGCTAGAATTGCATAGTTCTCATCACCAAGTTCTTAAATAATTTGCTTTCTAGTTTCTATGGCACAACATTGAATAATTTGCTTTTGTATCTCTAGAGAAGTTAAGGTGCAATTACCTGGAACATTCTTCAAAACAAACTTATTCACCTCTTCACTATTTCCTGCAAGCCATTTTAAAAGTTCAAGAAAGTTCCCTCTGTTACTAGATTCTTCACCTTCATTATGACCACGAAATGCCAATTCTTGATGTAAAAGAAATTTCAAACATCTAATTGAATAAGTCATCCTAATCTTGTAAAGACGTAGATCCTCACTGCTCACCATCTCAATTTGATTGTCAATTGCTGCCTTGGGATTCAAATATAAGTTGTATCTCTCTTGAGCTGCATTGTGAGCACCTGTTACACCACCCACATGTTTGATAAGTGCTTTCTCTCCATGATGCCAATTTCTCCAACCACCAATAGTAAATGTATCAGACCCTTCACTATTTCCCTTTTTGAACAAGTAGCATACAAAGCAAAATGCAGATTCCTTCTTGATACTATATTCAATCCATTGATATTTATAAAACCATAAAGGAGTGAATTGACACTCCCTATTTCCAATTTTCCTTCTCTCAAAATCATGTGCATAAGGTTGTAATGGACCTTTAAGAATATATGCTCTTTGAATTGCATCTTGATCATTGGTAGGATAACTTGTAATTGGCAGCCTTTCCCCTGGATCGTGTGGAAGGTGATTGATATCATAAACCGGGGTGGCGGGTTTGGCGGCGATGGTGAGACATCTTCAAATGTAGGTGGAACTGAAGGCGGAGAAGATGGCATTGAATTATCATTCTCTTCAATTATTCTCTCTTGTTGTAATGTGACTTCTTGCTCTTCATTTTGCTCTTCTGCCACAGCCACAACCGAGGGAGGAGATGAAGAAACAATAGCCTTCTTTGTCGCATGCTTTCGGAAAAGAGATGCAATATCACCATTCCTCTTCATGTTTCAATAATTCCTTTCGAGTTAGTCTACAACCAGAAAAAATAACATAAAATCTTTAGTCTGAAAACTCGAAGCTAATAATGGGAAACATGGTTTAGCAAAAGATTCATACTTTGAAATTGGTTGTAGTTTCTGAGTACCCAATTGATTGTATTAGTTCCCAATTAGATTCCCTTGACACCTAGTAATAGCTAATTACATATCGGCATTATGTGGAACAATTAAGAAGGTTCTTATGTTGCAAGAGAAGTATTCTGAATCAACCATCAGATGGAGGTACGCCCCTCAATTACATGGTATAGCAATCCGATAGATGCAAAACTAAAAAATTATAACAATACGAGTATTTTGTTGCATACTGTTTATAGTGTCTCTTCGAGTCTCCGCGTCCTGGTGTTCGCCGTCCGCGTCTTGCCGTCCTGGCGATCGCCGTCCGCGTCTCTTCGAGACTTCGAGTCCTCATGGCGTCTGCGTCTGGACTCCTGGCAGCAGGAAGGTCTCGTGGCGATTGCGTCTGGATTCCTGGCGGCAGGCTGCAAGCAGGTCTCTTCTAGTAATCGCAGGGCGCATGCAGATCTCCGATCTCGTCGAGACTTCTAGTAGCCGATCATGTCACGGAGTGGATCAGGCATCCCAGCTTGTTCGATGTCTGTGTACTAGAACCTGCCGATCTGTCAAGCGTGTCCGGGTCGATCACGAATTCACAATGGAGCCCTTGACGCCTTGACGGTTCATGTGGGCATCTAATGCATTTCTCCAACCCTTGATGAGTTGATGGATCGAGTCAAGCGTGTCCGACCATTGGTTGGGCCACGGCCCAACCGTGACAACGTCTGCCTCCGCCAATGGATAGAAGTTACAGTAAATCAGTAAAGAACCATAGTAACTGAGATAAGGTCAAATTACTGTGCCTGGAGGACAGCTCACCCTTCTAGAACCAAACCAGCCTAACATAAAACACCAGCGCCCCAAGGCAAAGAGAGCTCCAAATATCCATTAGCAAACAACAATAACACACCACCAGAACCAAACAAAGCAACCAATGAAGCCAAGTTCCAGAAGCCGACGCAAGGAGTAGCCAGCAGGGAGCTAGGAGGATCGGACTTAGGAGCAAGAAGAAGGCCGGAACAAGCACAACCAGTCTCACAGCCATCACTTCCTTCACCTTCCCAGCATTTTGTTTCGATCATCACATTCAAGTAAGTCCTCCAAACCCAGTCCAGTAGAACAACCATGAAATAAGAATAATGCAAACTAGACAAAATGTCAACTCGCATGCTACTCCCCCGGCGTATTGCAAGTTAAGGTTGTCGACATAATGTCATCCAACCGGTGGAATCGCTAATTAGCGAATCATCACAGTCCAAAGAGAAAGAGTTCACCCACAGGACATGGTATCAGTTCATCATCTACCATGTAAATCAATCAACACCAAGCCACTATTAATATGCTATAATTAAGCCGTCAAGATCATCAAAGCACTGCCTAGTATCAATTCATCACTTACTAAGCCCATTCAACAGCAACAACATAGCCGTAATCATTTCCCATTAAATAATTCCAACATATCTCAGATCATAGCAGTGTGAACTCAATGTAAGCTCTGAGCACAAATCTCACCAATATCATATCACAAGCATCACATTACAACCACTAATCACATATAAGAGGATTCGACATCCAGTAGGAAAAAGGGGGAAGGAATAGTGAGCTAGGGATTACCAAGCCCTAGCCAAAATCTAACACAAACCGAGTCAGCGCAAGGAGGCAAGCCGGAGGAGATGGAGTAGAGTCGAGTGTAGTGCATGTCAATTTATATGGATATATGCAGTATGCATTTAGCCAAAATCAAAATAAAAGCTAAACTAAGTAGAAGACCATTGGAAATCTAAACGTTATTATTAGCTATTTAATGAATAAAGTGGGTAATCGTAGCTAGGTCGATGCATCAAACTAAAATACACTAAATTGCAATACGTTAAAATAGAATACATCAACCTAAAAGTATTGCAAATTGTAATGTTAAGAATTAAAACGCATACAGTCAAAAGGTGGCAAATTAATATATATATTCCAAACCTAAATGAACAACATATATGCATCAAATTAAATCGAGTTAAAGAAAAGATATGAACCGACTAGTGAAGGAAAAGAACGACAAGAAAGCAATAAAATAATAGTAATAACAAGCGTAAGAAATAGTACTAATAGCAAGGATGTTACCATCGCGGTTAATGATTTAATAAGCTGAATTACATCAAGACCTTTATGTCATAATCATATTATGATAGTTAAAAGTTGCATAAGAACAAATAAATGTACGCGCACCAGAAGGAAATAATACAAACAACCCCCTTTCAGTTAAATAGACAGATAGCCCTAGGAGCAAATCTTAAAAACCAAGAAAGTAACGTTAAGTCGACGAGTACAACCTACTATAGCTCAGAAAAGAGTCTGATTTCGAGAATTACTTAATCAATCCACCATAAAGCAAATTAGCCGTGTTCTATATATTTAAGGAAACAAAGTAAACTAGTTAGGAGGATAATGAATTTAATCCGATGAAGGAATTAAGGGCTAACTCATGATAACAAACGACATATTAATTGAAACAATCAAGCTCTACCTAGGCTAAGGTACGATTCAAATGAAAATGACATTAATTTAAAATAAAATGAATCAAATCATTCCAGAATAAAATATGTACAGCTACACACGTCAATTCAAAGTACTCAAAAATGAAATACGCAATAAACATACAATAATTTAATAAAAGTTAAAGAAAAGATTGGACACCCAAACATGTAAAAACCTATCAATTATCTAAATTATAATATTTTATAATTTTAGGGAATCAGTTTAAATCTGGTAAAAGATCCTCTTCTGCAACCGTGTGTGGACACATATTCCCACCAGAGTCCAGGCAAGCTTCCTTTTCCATGTTTATGAAATGGGTTTATAAAGAATTTATGAAAATTCACTGATGCATAGTAAAATCTATTTAATTAAAAATTGAAATTGATTGTGGAATCGACTGCGAGTGCAGTCTGATTGATATTCTGAGTCAACCGACGGGAAGTCGGGGTGAGTTGTTAAATGGTGGGTAGAGGATGCCATGTTTGAGATTGCCGGTGGGGCCCTCTACATATGGATATAATATAAGGTTAAAACCACTACACTCGGGCAATGAGCCGTACTATTTCGTGTCAACCATAGTGTGTGGAAACAACTAGAAAAGGTTGTCCTATAATGGTGTATAAATCTCCACATTGGGTAAGATTAGTTAAATAGGGTTGTGAAGCTGGGATTACCGGATGCCTGGTGAGGGACAAGATGATAATCAGTATTCGTTATCTGGCACTATATTTTAAAGCCATCGGATGATTATCTCCGAATTGGAGATCAACTGGCCATTCCAGGGTATATGGTAACTCTACTCGAGATGGTATATTGTTATCCAGCGTATGGTAACAAAATGTCGACCAGCGCACGTTGTCTGACTCTAGTCTTGAATTAGAGCACAACTAGAAATGGGACCAGTGTTGGAGATTTAACTCCAAAGTAGTGATAAACGTTCTGGATTCTCGACTTCGGTCAAGTTCGATATGGGGAAAGTGATATAAAACCTGCGTAGGGTATAAAATCATGAATTCATGCCTGTCTTTTGGACTGGAGGCTACGGAGCCTTGGATACGAGTGCTAGTAGAAGTTTTGCAAATAACAATACCAAAGATTTTCTTAATAAAACCTATTTTGGATAAATGGATTTGAGATGTGGTTTGAGGAATGGAACTAGAGAGTTCTGGTTGATCAAATGCATTTTGTTTGGAACTAAAGAGTTCCTACGATAAAATCTATTTTGAATAGAACTGGAGAGTTCCGGTTTATAAAACCCATTTTGATTGGAGCTGGTAAGAGCTCAGGTTGATAAAATTCATTTAAGATGGAACCGGTGAAGGTTCCGATTGATAATAGTTATGTTGCTATTAAAGCTTGCTAAGTACATCTTTGTACTCACTGTTTATAACTCTCCTTTTGCTAGATATTGGATCTGGTGGACAAGCAACTAATCAGGATATGGATTCCAGAAGGGTGCATTAGTTATTAGCAGCTTCTGAGTAATTAGTATTCATGTATTATATTTTATTGTACATGGATCGTATGTATATTTGAAGTAATGAACATATAATCTGTGTGGCAATGGAAGGTAATGAAGTTTCCATTTCAGTCTCTAATTATTGTTTCTGTTGCAACACTCTGAATTGACGTATTACTAATAAAGTGTCGGGTGGGTTTGACGTTTTATTAGTTAATATGTCTAGATTCGTGTAATTATCCCAGAGTAAGAACACTATGACCACCATTACCTCGGGCTAATTATGCGGGTCGCCACGTGATCTTTACCTCGGTGACCAACTCCTTCCAGAGGAGCCGGTCGAGGTTCTTGTGGTACTGGCTGCCGTCGGTGCAGTTGCCGGCAGTTGAGCACGGGAGCGCGGATCGTCTCATCAGGGCCTTGCCGTCGACGACGACGTCACCAACTGCGACGACGGCCAGGAGCAGCAGAAGGTGAATGCGTGGAGCCATGGCCGATCGATGGTGAGCTAGCGACACCGTTAATCGGCGAAGTCTTTAGGACAAGGACGTATATACGCAGCATCGTCTCTCCGACACACTAGACGCACAGCTTGCGCCGGGTCTCAGTCGTTGTGATACTGTCACTGTCTACTGAAGCTTCCGTGCACTTGCCATTTGCGGACTTCTTTCTGCTATACCCTTGCCGGCCGGCCCGTACGTAATCCGGCATCTGACACTCGATTGACTTCCAAGTTCCAAGTCTTGTCCAGCTCGACCTGATTGGTCCGAGCGTTGATTTGATCTTGAGTAGAAGACTAGCTAGGATCGAGTCGTATATTGTCGTAGAGAACTGCTGCTAGTTTATGTCGTCTTCTACGTATTGATGAATCTGGTCAACTTGGGGAAACTCACATTACATACAAGTCAATGGTCGTCACATATATGTGCGTATCCTTGGAACTAATTGCTGCTTGTTTCAGTATAATGCAGATCGATGGAACCTGAAGAAGGAAAGCCCCAAGAAGCAAGGACTCGATCAATAGCTTGTTTCATGTTGTACAAAGGACATGTGTCATCAATGGCAAACATTCAGTAATTTCCATGTAGTTAGAGATGAACTGGAAAAACCAGGATTTAATCTGCGAGTTTTTCATATCCGAATCCGATCATCCTTGAGATTGAATCAGTCATACGCTGGGAAAAAGAATAATAAAAAAAAGGTTCGGTTGGGTGCAAATTACGGACACTGCTGTGCTGCTGACTTCTCTTGAAACGTAGCTGTGCAGCAGTGCAGCTGACTGAAATCAGTGATCGATCACCATGGAATTTCTTGGCCATCCCAGGCGAAGAACTTCCCGTTGTCGCTTTTCTTGACGTTGTCGATGATGGACAGGAGCTTCTGTACAGAGAACTCTCTTGTGAAGAGCTTATCCTTGGGCACATTTCTTTGGAACGGCCGTGAGAGGTCAGTATCCACAGTCCCTGGATGCAGCAAAATGCAGGCAATGTTGTCCTTGCCAAGCTGGACTGATACTGTCTTTGTCACTGCACAATATGAGCAAAGGATTTCGGAAACATAAGAGAACAAAAGGTGGACAATTACATAATGACTAGATTCAAGATGCAAAACGCTTGATGAGAGAATAATCATAATCACAATATGCTACTGAAAACAGAATGGAGCTTCTGAGTATTCACATACACTGATTCAAAGCTGTTTTAGAAGCTCTATATGAATGCCAGCCTCCCAAACCATTATCTCCTATCGAACCAACTCTAGCGCTCATATTCGCAATCAATGAAAAGCCTCTCCCAGTTTCAGAGCGACCTCCAATCTTTAGGAATGGCCACATATGCTGACAAAATATATTAATTTAGAGTGGGCATGTCGCAAAACCAGCGAAATGCTGGCAATATCTATTTTTTTTAAAAAAATGCTGACAACGTCACAACAAGAAACAGAAAATTAAAGCGAAGCAGTGGGTTATACCTTGATGACTAATATAGGGCCAACAGCATTCACTTCATATGCCAGTAGCAGGGATGACTTCTGAACTTTGCTCAATGTAGTCTCTGTAACATAAGAAGAAAGCAACCTGATTTCAGGTAAGTCGTAACCAATTAACCAAATCAATGCAAGCTGAAACGTTGTGCTCGAGTGTGAAGTAAAGACCTGGCTGTATCACATTTGGAATAGAAAGGATGCCAGCGGCATTGATCAGTAGGTTGAGAGAGCCGTGGGTCTCTCCTATTGTGGCCGCAGCAGCCTGCCATGAAACAAGAAAGATGTACATACTACATACCATGAAAAGAGCTATCCGGTTAGCCGGTCTTCACTAGCCAGCAACACATCTTCAATTACTATTGTACTGACTACTAACAATGTGCAAACTAGCATAATTAAAATCGGGACATTCTCGAGGTTCTTGATACAGCTATCGCACAGATTATTCGGAGTCCTATATACCGTTCGGTTCATTTAAGAGCGTTTCTTGTCATCATTCTGAATACTAAAAAACTCTCTGCTCATTGTGATGCCGATCAACACCAGGCAAGAACTAGTACAATCCAGGTACAGTTAGCAATCCATGTAACAAGAGGCTATGTATGGTTGGTATCTGCACAGTATACCTCTATGGTGGTCTCGTCGGTGACGTCCAGCGGCAGCACGGTGAGGCGCTGCGTGTGCTGCTGCCTCAGCTTCTGAAGCTCCGTAGCGGCATCCGGAGCGCGGCATGTCGCGATGACACGGCTCTGATCGCTCCTCTTCAGCAGCTGCCTCACCTGCAGTATTAGATTCACAGCACGCGGGAATCAAGAGGGGCCCGAGTGCGAAAATGTTACAGCGGATGCAAATACGGAGAAGCACAGGGGCCGATGTGCAAAGAGTGAAACGAGATCGGAGGAGAGGAATGGGGGTACTCACGAACTCGAGCCCGATCCCCCGCGACGCGCCCTGCACCATGGACACGCCGCCGGCGCCAGGGGGTCCGGAGGCGACCGCCGCGGACGAGAACGCTCTGGCCGCCGCCGCCGACATCCTCGCCATCGCCATTGCTCCTCTTGGCGGATTCGGGTGCGTCGCTCCGCCTCTCTTCGTGGCGTCTTGCCCCCCCTCTCTTCCCTGGCATGTTTGCAGCCAGTAAAGGAAGGCAATTTGCGTGGCTGGGCGAAAGCACACGTACGTCGCATGCTCCCCCTGTTTTCTCTTCTCTTTTCCCTTTATACTCCTTTCGGCTACAATTACAAATACTCGTTTTTTTATATCGATATAGTTCCTAAAACATAACTATAATTTTGACAACTAATTTTTATTATAATATATTTATAAAATTATAGTATTATAAAAAGTACTTTTTGAGAAAAAAAAATCAAAATTTACATGTATAACTTTTATATATTCAATTTAAGTATTTAAAAAATATTAATAGTTAAAGTTTTAAAAGTTAGGCTGCACCGCTACAGGTTGTCATCCCATTATTAACTACTCTGTAAATACACATGGGAGGGAATGTTGGAAATGCATTATCCCTCTATTACAACCGGGAGGTTCCCAGTCTCCTCAGGGCATCCAGTGGCTCTCTGTTCTTTTTCGAAGAAAAAAAACCCATCCATTTCTTTAAATTATCGATAGATCCTTACGAGTTTACAAAAATTTAATTTAAGAAAGGAGGATTAGAACCTGGCTACACGGCTAGTATATTAATTTCTTCTTCTCTCTCTTTTGAGAAAAGCAAATGGTTTTGCTCTGCTAATTAACCGGTGGGCTTAAAGGGTGCAGCTAGGTAGGTGCATGGCTAAAAGCCTAAAATACTTTGATCCGGTTATGTCGGCTTAATAAATACTGCATGGATTGATTAGAGGTCATTAGGTGTACGTGGCTAGCTTATTGCATTATTTTGGAGGGTTAATTTCATCCTTGATCGATCGTGTTAAATTAACCAATTCTAACACACCAATGTTTAGTTTAGTTAAGCAATAACTTACGTCGTAATTCTAACACACCAGTTCATACAAGATGCAGCCAAAATACTCTTCTTTTCTTTTGATGTACAGGATAAAAATATCAAATGGGCTGTGAAGGCTTAGGCCGGTCCAAACCAAGTTCCAAATTTTGTTTTTGATTCACACCTCGTCACTCTCCGAAATTCAAAATTTCGACAAAATTTTATAATTTCAGACAAAATCCTGGCACGTTTAAACCATTTTATATTTCGGTTTCTTTCTATTATTAGTGAATTAATACGGTCATTCACTGAGAATTGAAACAGCCATGATAATGGCGTCAGTTTCCAATAGAAACAGTAATTTGATGACAGCAGTTACTAGCGTATAATGGTGCTGTAACGGTCAATTTATTGACCGTTACTGATGCGAGGCTATAAAATCTGGAGACGTCCAGATTGAATGGTACTTTTTGCTCTGGCACTCGCGTTTATCCACTGTGACCTGTGTTGTGTCTTCGTGCTGCTTGTTCTTCGCCGACCTTCCTCTCGGCGTACACCGCGAGGCAAGGAGAGCGGGATCTCCGAACCGTTGCCGCAGCGAGAACCTGCACGGGAGCGGCAATAAGATTTCTGGGCAGCGCAACTACGCGACCGCTCGAGATTCCTCTGCGTCGACTACTTCCTCTATGGCCGGTCACTACTGCGCTGCTTTCTTTCCGTCATCAAGCCTGTCGTAAGAATTCTTCCCTCTGTTCAACTCATTCACATCTTTTCTAGATCTACTTTTCAAAAATATGTGGTATCTTCTATCTAGCTTGATGTGTTTGATTATTTTGAAATTATGTTTCATATTCAAATCTGAAATCAAAATAATACCTACATGTTTAACATCTTCATCGCGCCGAAGAATCTTAGGTCCCTCCCGAGAACAAAAGAAACTTAAGAAGAAAATCAGTCGAACTCAAAGCAGGTTAATCAAAAGAATTAGTAACACACACGCATGTACCCATATTGATCGTATTAATTAGCTGTCGATCAAACTAGCATGCGTAGAGCTGGGCCAGCTCCCTCATGGCGCCGTCGGCGCTGGCGCGGAGGTCGACGGATATTTTATCATGCAGAAAAGAAACGGGATAAACTTTAAAGTACGAGTTTAAAGTAAATTGGCATAACAAATGTTTGCTACATCAATGAAAATAATTTAACTATGCAGAAGACAAAGTAGCATTTCTTTTACAGAGTATCCCCGATGGTACAACTTGCTTGTTTCTCGTAACTTCTTTGCATTGGGGCCAATCTTGTAGCAAGAATGAATGCGGAAATGCAGATTTCTGCGCGAAAAAACCTGGCAGCGTACCCACGACGTGTTCCAACGAAAGAATGAATCTCAGCCCTGCACAGAATCCAGGAATTTACAGGAGAGCAAAGGAGTACCCCTCTCTATGTCAATCGATCCGCCCGGGCTGATTGTCGGGAAACGAATGGAAAAAGGAGGTAACAATGTACAGGATGCGTGCTCCGATATAAGAAATGGCTATTAGAGCACCACCTCAAACAGCTATTCAAAAGCAAATTTTGTGGAGCTTTTAGATACTTTAAAATTTACCCCGCGAAAGAGCCACTTGATTCTGTAGATTGCCATCCACCCGTGTGTGAAAGACCCCAAATTCTGTTCTCTTTTTTTTTCGCTTCAGTTTACAGCTGACAGATGCCAGAAAACATACACCTGCTATCTATGTCGCGCTTGGGAATCTTCGGAGGAGATGCTGGAGTGAGGCGAGGGCTCGAGGCTCTCAGGCAACTCCAATTGAGGCGGCAATAGGTTCAAGAAACTGCTATGAGGGTCTTCGTCATCATTAGTCTCTGCACAGATGTCAGTGAATGCAATGTAAATATTATGAAAATGTTGGCCCCAAGATCTGACTCCAGAGTGTTAAAAGAGTTTGTTACCAAACAAAGATTTGATGGTTGGCCGCTTTGGCTTGTTATTCTTTTTCTTTAATTCAGCTGCAGAGCCAAAATGAAAAAAGTAAAGCGCAAAATCATGTCCAAGCCACTTTTTTGCAAAGAATGCAACAAGGAACAAATAGGGGTAGACTAGGAAAAATATCCGACCTATTCCTGGAAGTTCAGGATCGTTTACTATTTCAAAGTTCTTGTAGGTATAACCGACAAAATTCATGTCCTTAGAGGAAAGCATCTGCACAAAAGAACATTTAATCAGAACCTAGAACCAGAAGTAAAAGGATTGCAACCAAAATGCAAACTTGATCCTCCTGGCAGAATAAAAGAAAGAAATTGTAGCTAGTCTGAAACAACTCTATAAAACTTTGAGACAAAAAAGTAATCTCTTCAATAGGTTTGACAATATAAAACACTAAAAGAAAATGCATTCGATTGAGCTCTGTAACAATTACCTTTCTCCAAGGACCTGCCTTTGATGAAGTTTGCAT
Organism: Rhipidocladum racemiflorum; assembly: GCA_036346355.1. Classification (NCBI taxonomy): domain Eukaryota; kingdom Viridiplantae; phylum Streptophyta; class Magnoliopsida; order Poales; family Poaceae; genus Rhipidocladum; species Rhipidocladum racemiflorum. The sequence continues at coordinate 17,135,315 of CM070574.1, read as the reverse complement.
GGGAGGAGCAGTCTGGAAGAACACCCAAGTGCGTAAAGGTTAGTACTCGTTGAATAGGCCACTCAACTAGAACTAAAATATCTTGCACCACTCAGGTCAAGGAGGAAACAATTTGAGGTTCTGCTATCGATTCCTTAAAAATAGAATCTTTTTCTGTAATATTGTGCACTAATCTGTAGAGGAACAGTTGGAACTGTGATGTAACCTAAGTAGCCTGAGAATAACACCTTACCTCCTCAAATTTCTCAAAGTTTTGTGTGTCCAACTCATCATTAACCTCGGGTATGAAAGCGGCTTCCATCTGATATAGCTTTTCCCACTCAACACCTCTAAACCATGGATGTGCCTGTAGGAACACATGATGCCATGAACAGCAATTTTTCAAAATTGAAGATATAGCAAATCATCTTAATGATTCTCACCTTTATCTCATGTGCTCCTTTCGTTCCAAGCCTCTGATCCACATTACATAATAGCTTGCTAATGAGATCTTCACCTTCTGGTGAAAGTTTGGCCTCTTCAGGGAATTTTAGATGACTTCTCCAATTCACTATCTGCATAATTGCGCTCACAAATTTACTAAGAGGAATTCACATACAAAAGCACAGTTCCCACAAGGACATGGCTTAGCTATATGCAGCACTTGCGCAACTGATGCAAGAACAGCATTTGAAGCTACCTTCCTACATGTCGACAATGGATCTTCAGAATAAAATGGTGGATAACCCACAAGCATCTCATACATAATGGCCCCAAGTGACCACCTATAAAATGAAAATATGAGAAAAATCTAATTATTTGGAATTTTGGTCATGCACTCCACAAGTTCGGGAAACAAAACTAACCAGTCACATTCCATTCCATATCCTTTCTTCAATAGTACCTCCGGAGCAATGTAATCAGGTGTACCAACAGTTGAATAAGCCTGCAATTTTCATGAAAATAACACATATAAAAGGTAGAGCCAAGGTCATGATGCAAACATAGTACAGCTGCACTTGTGTGTCAAACAAATACTGCATTGCTATTTGCTTTGAAACTTTCTGCCAACATTCTGTCATTTCTGTGGATTCCATGTGTAATATATTGGAGGAATTCATTTCATCATATGCAGTGCATCATTTTCACCAGGTGCCAAAGTAAGTTGTTCGAGCGTATCAACACCTTGAATATTTTTTTTCATCTCCCTTGTGCAATAATGTTTCACATATAATAATTGCAAATGCCTGGGTGTTCTTGACTTTGTGTAGCCACCTGTGGGATGCTTTCAGCTCAAGCATTCCTCTTTATGACTGTATTGTGTAAGAAATCTCCATGTACAAAGTGTTGAGCCTAGGACTTCTCTACTAGGGAATGCATAGAAGAATTAATCTAAACAAGTACCAGAAAGAGGGGAGGAGCCAATGTATAAGGTAGTAGAGTCCTAGTAAAGGTTTTGAGTTGCATATCCTCCACGAAACGATAGAAGTGGAATGTTTCAACAGTTAAGCAAGCATGTAACTTACCAACATCCGCCGATTTTTCTGCCAATGCAGTAGTTGTTCCTGTTGTGTCCGTCTGGGAGCAGCAGAGTTGCTTAATTGCTTATCACCATCTGTTGACAAATTGGTGCTCCTTCCTGCTGCGTAGTCAAGCTCACTCAGATTTGGAAAGCTACTGCTATCTAGAGGTTTGCATAAGCCAAAATCTGAAAGCTTCAGGTGGCCACTTCGGTCTAATAACAAATTGTCGGGCTTGATATCCCTGAAAAGGTATAACAAAGGTTGAGTAGCAAGTTGCGATTGTTATGAAGTGTGTCACGTTAATACATTACCTATGAATATAATTGTGCTTGTGAATGGATTCAATTGCCAGTATTGTCTCTGCAACATAAAATCTAGATTCATCCTCTGTCAGTGTATCCTTGCGCATGAGTAAAGTCATCATGTCACCACCAGGAAGGTACTCCATAATGAGGTACAGGAACTCATCATCTTGAAATGAGCAGTAGAGCTTAACTATATAACCACTGTCAACTTCTGCAAGGAGGTTCCTTTCAGCTCTCACATGCTCAACCTAAAAAGAACACATTAGAAAAAGATAAGCTTAATGCGCGACATGATTTAGTGACTAGAGTTAGAAAAAATGAAATACCTGGCCTCTTCGTAACATTTCAGACTTTTTGAGCTTTTTCATTGCATATACATTGGATGTAGCTTTTTCTCTACAAAGTCTCACCTGCGATATCAGTATAAGCTGGAGTTAAACAGCAGGTAAACACAAAGAACATAGATTGCTTTTAAGAGAAATAGAGAATTTTTCTGAATGTACAACAAGAAGCCTCAGCTCAAAGAGGGGGAGTAAAAAAGAGTCTTTATTACCTCTCCAAATGCACCTCTCCCAATAATGGTCAGCAATTCAAAATCATCAACACCCATTTTATGTCTCCTTAGGCGCATGTATTCTGTCTCCTTTTTTTCTAAATCCTTCAGGATATTGTTTTGCTCCTCTTCAGATACATCAGCATCTGCAAGCTTCCTCTCCAACATCCAACGCCTATAATATAACATGGTATTAAGATGTATACCACCAAACAAAAACGTATAGTCTATGATACCTAAACCATGCAGCCAAAACCGATATATAGCAGTTTAGAACGACCTACAGCAAGCCACAAAAAGATGAGAGCAGTAAAGCACAAAATATGGCAATGAGAGAACTGTGGACAGCCGTCGTGACGCTGCTATGCGCTAGTTAGATGCTTTACGCTAGACGCTTTGTTCCCGCATACCGTCTTCCTCGACCAACTTAGAACACACTACCCAAAAACAGCAGCATCATAATACCAGCGCATCCATGAAGTTCAATAGCTCATATAGGCATTGTGTGAAATAACAATCTGAGGTAGAGAGCAACAATTATAATGAATGTTTCCTGGTCCCGTCTATGTCAGTCAAACCATGGTAAGAGGCAAAATTCATGCAAATGTCCTACATACGCCCATCTTTCCCAAAAAGGACAAAAAAAATCTAACAATAATAAATGCACAGTTGGCAATTAAGTATAGTTTATTAACAGAAGGCACAGGCAAAGCTCAAATTGCACCACATCACAACTAGATTGATTTACCAGCAATTATGGTATATCATTATGACAAAGCACTTGTTGGAACAGCTGCTGTGGATTTGTTAGGTCAATCGGCGGATCTCTACGTTACATGGCAATATATTCAGGGGATAAAAGTACAAACTGGGGATGATGCACCCTTTACCACCTTCCACCCTATTTTAGTCACCTATTTACCTCACTCCACCCCATTTTTACTCCACAACACTGCAGCCATGCACACCAACTTCTTCAACGCTATGCAGTGCAGCCTTATGTTTTATCATGTGCCAGAGTTAGAATCATTTCACCCTGCATAACCCTAGAGATGTTATGCTACTATCAACAACATATACACTAAATTGATATCATTAACATTGTAACTAAATGCACCGCCATAGAATTGCAAGCATTCACCTCTCTGTCCGAAATTAGGCATGCCAGTCCAACAGATCCAAAATTAGACAATTGCTCCTAAGCACCATGCTCATAGACGACTTCAATAGTAGTAATATCGGTACAATTCCACCGTAATGCGGCCAGCTTAGAAGCGACTAGGACACAGACCACAGCAAACAAGTGAAAGGGGGGGGGGGGGGGTCCAATTTGAGGACACTAATCTGAGACCTCCGCACCCGGACTCCCACAGATCCCAACCCAGGCACACGCATTGCCATTTTCACACCAAAATCCGAGCCCGATTTGGAGGGCGGTCTCCTAAACCGCGGAATCCGCGGGCATGGGGGCACCGAGCCACTGACCTCTCCTTGCGCTCCTGGAGCGACCTCATCTGCGTCTTGTAGTGGTTCTCGATGTACTGCTTGGCCGCCGCCACCTTCTGCTTGGTGGCGCTGGACAGCGCCTGCTCCCCCGCCGCCGCGGCCATCGTCCCCTCCGGCGGCCGCCCGCCCTCCTTCGTTGCGGCGCCGGTGGGCGACACAGGCTTAGCCTTGTCCTTGTCCTTGTCCCGCGGCTGCAGCTTCTGGAACCAGCTCCGGGTGGAATCCATCGGTGGGTGGATCGGATCAGGGGCGGGGGGGAGCCATGGGGTGGCGGGGGGGATCGCCTTGGCCCTCCGCGCGGGATCTCCGGATCTGGTGGGCGGAGGTAGCGGGCTAGGGTTTGGAATGCGCGCCGCGATCTCGAGCAGCACGAGCTCCGCGCGATTCGAACGGATAATTTTTTTGCCAAGTCGGGGCGCGCGCGGTGGTGTCTTCTATTCCGATTCGATTCGATTCGATTGGGCGGGGGCCAGGGAGTGGAGTCGAAGTCGAAGCAGGGTGGAAGCGAGGCTTTTTCCAGAAAAGACCCTGCGCTATTTAGCTATTCAATCGAGCTCTACATTTGCGCATCTCCTTTTCCTGTATGGCTGTACTAGTGAGAGTTGCGCGCTCCGCCGCGCCGTGCGAAATTTGATCCAAGTTTTTATCTCTAAAAAAAGGTAGGAATATCCGAGTTTTTTTTGTTTGCTTGGGTATTTCTTGGAAAAAATACGCTAGGTAAGAACCGTCGACGAACCAGCGAAACAACGGCTCTATTTGGGGGAAAAAAGAATAATACATGTTCTGAGAAATATTAGATCCCAAACTGCAAAAAAAAAAAGCTATAGACGCCGAGTTTAACACCCTATGCGGTCAACAGGCAATAATACATGTCTTAAAAAATATTAGAGATCAAGCCGCGAAACAAATTTTAGATGCCGAGTTTAACACCCTATGCGCTTATTTTCCCGTGAAAAATGAGAAAAAACGGGGAAAAATGGAGAAACGACGGACGAAAAACGAATTTTCATTTTTTTTTTTGGAAACGACTAACGAAAACATTTTCCTCATGCTCCGGAGAAAAAACGGATCACGAAAATATTTTTTTCGGGCAAAACGGAGAAAAAAAACGGTCTCACATTTTTTTTGTTAGGGAAATAGCCACCGAAAACATTTTCCTCATGCTCCGAGGAAAAACGGATCACGAAAACATTTTTTCCGGGCAAAACAGAGAAAGGGAACGGTTTTCCATTTTTTTTTTTGGAAAAACGGACAACGAAAACATTTTTCCCATGCTCCGGAGAAAAAGCGAATCACGAAAATATTTTTTTTCGGACAAAACGGAGAAAGGAAACGGTCTCCCATTTTTTTGGAGGGAAGTTGCCACCGAAAACATTTCTGGAAAAACGGACAACGAAAACATTTTTCCCATGCTTCGGAGAAAAAACGAATCACGAAAATATTTTTTTTCGGGCAAAACGGAGAAAGGAAACGGTCTCCCATTTTTTGGGGGGGAAATAGCCACCGAAAACATTTCCCCCATGCTCCGGAGGGAAAACGGATCACGAAAACATTTTTTCCGGGCAAAACGGAGAAAGGAAACGGTTTTCCATTATTATTTTTTTGGAAAAACGGCTACCGAAAATATTTTTCGCATGCTCTGGAGAAAAAACGGATCACGAAAATATTTTTTTCGGACAAAACGGAGAAAGGACCCGAACGTAAAGCGCGAGGACCTATTTGTTATAATTTTGGACCTGTTTGCTATTCTGAAAAATTAGGAAAGGGCTCGCTCGCGATTCGTACTTAACGGGAGGTCCTCCATGTAAAATGACAAACCAGGGACCTAAACGCGAACCGGGAAAAATATTTTGCTCTCACGTAAAATCGCGCAAAGACCTAGCCGTAATTTCGAAAAAACTCAGAGGGCTTTTCGCAAAAATCCAGGTGACACGTGGGGGGCTGGCCAGGCTCGATTTTCTTCGTGAGTAAGGGTGCTGTCGTAGGTTCGGAAACAGGACACGGAAATGAGAGCGGACGCCGGCCGTTTCACGGGCCGTCGTCCACGAGAGTAAATGTGACACGAGGATTTATACAGGTTCGGGCGCTTAAGAAAGACACCCTACTCCTGTCGGTGTGTTCCCCAGGGGGTAGAGGGATGTGCCCTTGTCCAGACTCCCAAAGGGACACTCCAGTTGTTTGGTTTTGCATTCCATGAGAGCTCTCCCTACATAAGGGGGTTACATTGAGTATTTATAGGCACTCAGCCTGTTACATAAAAGTACCATTATACCCCTACTAGACTAGCCTAAGCGAGAGCATCTTAGTCATTCTAACGGGGAGGTAGTGGGTCCCACGGGATCGTCTCGAGGGAGTGGACCCCTGACATCCGGGCCCCACAGGGGATTTTGTGACATCACTCAAGTCTCCCGTAAGGAGACTTTCCGCGGGGTATGTCCCCAGGGAGATGTAGACCCGCAGGGTATGCCCCCGGGGAGACGTAGACCTCTCCGCGGGACATGAGGAGAACTCCCCACGGGGTATGCCACGGGGTAACCTCCCGGGGAGGTTGTAGGTCTTCCGGAGGGCATGAGACCTCCCGAAGTGCCACGAGGCGGCGGGACATAGGGAGGACTCCCGCGGGGTATGCCCGCTAGGTAAGCCCCCGGGGAGGCGTAGACCTTCCGGAGGGCATGAGACCTCCCGAAGTGCCACGAGGTATGCCCCCGGGGAGGATGTAGACCTCCCGCGGGACATAGGGAGAACTCCCGCGGGGTATGCCCGCGAGGTAGGCCCCTGGGGGCGTAGACCTTCCGCGGGACGTGAGAAACCCTCACGGGGTATGGGATCTCTCGCAGCAGTCTCATGGGGCATGAGAGGATCGCCTGTAGTATTCCGGTGATGAATCCCGGTGGGCGAGGACCACCCGCCCTGGAGCATGAAGCCTCCCCCTGGGGGGCGGTCAGTTTTCCTCCTGGCGTGGATTTCACGCGGTGTACGAAACCTTGCCTCCGGGAACCGGTGAGTTTATCTCCAACAGGTGCTAATATGCATGTAGACATAGTGTTCCGTGTGCGTGCATTTACCACAACATCCCGTATTTATTTTTTTTGTTGCACTTTTACATACTGATATGAAATGCCTGGTCATTATTGTTTGCAATGGCGGAGCTCTTAGGGCTAAGGAAGTTTATGGCCTCCACTTTCCATTTCTTTTTTTTCTTTTTTTTTTGCAGGATTTAGTTGATAATTTGTTATATTGTCTTGAAAAATCTATCAATCGACCTTGCCTTTAGATGGTTCTCTCTATCAATCGACCTACGCCACTAGAATTATGCTATGCTAAATGAGCAAACATGTTGATCCATTATTCACTAAACTAGTTCTTTTACGCTCCCTTCCAATATTTCTTCTTCTTTTTTACTTCTAATATTGCTTCCTTTTGATGTTTTTTGTTGGGAGTGTATAGGCATCATCCGGATGTTTTTGTCTTAAAAATCATCCAAACTTTATACCGTACGATCAAAACACACATCCGTAGGATCAACCCACCTCGAATTCAGGGGGTGTGTGCATCGATTTGAAAGCACATCCTATGGCCCAGAATTTGGATGATAGTTGCTAAAGAAAACATCCAGATAAAACTTATCAAAACCTTTTTGTTTAGCTACGTGCGTCATTGTCATCCCTAAAGGACACCCTCTTATTAAATAAAAAAAAGTCCCCCCACCAAAAGCTGTCCACATAAAGCCCCAAATCCGTAGAGCAAAACGCAAACTTTTCTTCTCAGTCAACTCCTCTTGCGTGGCTACATGTAGCCGTTGAAGATATGCTAATGGGAGCAGACGCGTAACCAACTCACGCAGTTCGTACTAAGGTTTCAAATTTATTTTTGTTCACATCTTATCATCTATTAAAATCTAAAAGTTCGATGAAATCTCGTTATTTCGAACGAAATTTAAATTCAGAATTTTTCTATGGATATTTCTAAAATTTTGACGAAATTTCTGAAATTTCGGGCTTCTTTCAACATTGTACTTCAGCAGCTATTAGTCTCTTTTTCTGGGTCATATTGTAGCTTTAATTCGGCTTTTTCAATGGTCTTTCGGAGACTAGAAAACATTCCGTTCCATTTCGTAGCATCACCTTAAGGTTCCCGAGTTGGCCAATAGCATCATGTGCTTCCTTCGGGTTCAAGTCTAGAGGCTCAACAATTAATTATTTTTAGATTTTTTGATGCCAAGGGAGCGTGGTCCAAAAAATGTGCGTTGTGGAGGGGTCAAACCCTTGACCTCCTGAATCGTAAGCAAGTGCTATATCATTATGCTACAACTTTCTTGGTGAGTAATATGCATAACGATGTTATAAAGACATAACTACTATATAAAAAATTTTCGGTTGGCAGCACTCGTACCCGTGTCTCTCGGGTGAAGGCTAATTCTTCTAAGGTTAGCATGCACTCCGGTGCTAAAATACCAAATCCGGTTGACTTTTATGTTAATTTCGATATAAAATCCCGAAATTTTGGCCAAATCAAGCGAAATTCTGCCGAGATTTTTTCCCTGGGAAACACTATAGCATTTTGAAACTTTTTTCATTTCGTAAGGATTTTCAATCTTGTCCACAGCTGAAATATGAGATTTCATGAAAATCCGCGCGAGATTTTATTCCATGATTCGCACACCTCTCCTCTCTTATCCAAAGTCATCCTTTTTAATTGACTGTGTTGCATATTTTTTTTACAAATCTAGTTTCTTACCAATAAAATTTTTAAAAAGTTTGTCCCCTGGCCGCAGAAGCTCCGGTGTCACCTGCCGAGCACATACATCATGGCAGACGACCAGCATCACGGCATCCCGACCGATAGGGGCAGCAGGTGGTGGGCTCACCACGGTAGATTTGCTACCGCGTACCCCCGACTTAGCAACAAGGTACCGAGCTCCACAGATGTGACAATAGACGATAGTACACCAGAGGGCTCAGCAGCAGGAGACAGAGGGGCATGCAACAATATCTACTGCAGTGCCCTAGTGTGTATACGCAGGCCTGCCCACTTGCCACTATACACAGTTGTCATCTGCTACGTATTATGTGGTCGAAGAGAAAACCATTTTTGCAACTTTTTCAGATACAAACCAGATTTGAAAAAAAAAATAGCCAAAGGATAAAAAAAATGCTTCCTCTGCTGCTAGGAAATAGTAGCAGCGGCAAGTGGCAACTCGCAAATAATGGGGATGTTCTGTTTCAGGGACCCACTTGTAAGCCACAGGGCCCATAGGAGGTCGTCCTCTTGCCTCTCTCTCTTATGAGTTATTATTCTTTATATGCTAGTATTAAAATTTGGAGAAATATCTGAATATATTATTGGCATGTGGGATCTCAGTGAGACAATAAAGTGATATATGAAAGATAAAATAAATTTTCAACAATATATTATTGGCATGTGGGATCTCAGTGAGACAATAAAGTGATATATATTATTGGCATGTGGGATCTCAGTGAGACAATAAAGTGATATATAAAAGATAAAATAAATTTTCAATAATATATAAGGAATAGCAACGTGCAACTAGCTAATTCAATGTTCCCTCGTGATGCCCAAGCGTAGCTCAGTTTAACGTATGACACACTGTCTCCCTGACTGATGGCGAGAGATTTCCTGAATATGTGAACAGTGAGTTGTGAGGTTTGATAGGACCGCAACCAATTGTTCTTACCTTCTGACAAAAAAAAAAGTCCATTCGAAAGCGTATTTACGAAATTCTGTTGCTTATTTCAATTGCTCCTCCTCAAATGCAAAATTAGGAATGAGTAAATAAGCTTGTTACTCCCTCCGTCCAGAAATGATCTACGTTTAAGCTATAGACACAAAGACCAACGTAATCCATTTACTCCACATCGTGTGAGTTGTGCATCGTTTTGTGATCTCCGCATACATGCAAGCCACCAATAGCGGCCGAGCATTACTTTCCTAATTGCATACGGACGCATGATGATTCGTAGTTGTATGCTGACACATTAAATGTGCATGATTTATGAAGAGGCCACTTGTTAATACGAATATCATTTCTTGATTTCTTTATTTTGCTAATACGAAGATCATTTCTGGAGTATTTTTTACCAGTCCGGGGCTCTGATCATTTAACTTGGGCCGTAAAATCGATTTGTAATTTGGTCAGCTCAATGCAGTAACCCTAGCTGTGCCGCTATTAAGTGGGCTGTAAAATCTAACCTGAGTTCTCTAAATTCAGTTGGGCCGCAAGAACAGTGTGAAGTCGCACACCCTCGCTCGCCGACGACCAGCCGGACGAGCTCCAGCGCCGCCACCTCATGGCCGCGGCCAAGGTCACCGCTGCGGCGGGGGCCACCGCGGTGTTCCGGAGCAACCAGGAGCTCACCCGCCTTGCGCTTCGGGCGGTGGCGCGGCGCGCCGCTTGTTCGACGAGATGCCCCGCCGCAACACCGTCTCCTACAACGCCATGCTCTCCGCGCTGGCCCGCCACGGCCTCCTCGCCGACGCGAGACGCCTGTTCGACGAGATGCCCCGTCGCAACCTCGTCTCCTGGAACGCCATGATCGCGGCCTGCTCCGACCACGGCCGCGTCGCCGACGCCCGGGAGCTGTTCGACGCAATGCCCGCCCAGGACGACTTCTCCTGGACGCTCATGGTCTCCTGTTACGCCCGCGCGGGCGAGCTCGAGCTCGCAAGGGACGTGCTCGACCGAATGCCTGGGGAGAAGTGCAGCGTCTTTGCAACGCCATGATCTCGGCACGCCAAGAACGGCCAGGTTCGATAACGCGGTGAGGTTCTTTGCGGGAAATCTTGGCTCGGACATGGTTTCTTGGAACTCATTGCTGGCGGGGCTCACCCGGAACGAGGAAACGATTCGGGCGGTGCAGTTCTTCGACGAGATGCCCAAGAAGGACATGGTGTCCTGGAACTTGATCTTTGGATGGGTTTGTGCGTCTTGAGGATTTGGATTCGCCGCTAGCTTCTTTGCGAGGGTTCCCTCTCCTAATGTTGTTTCTTGGGTGACCTTACTCAATGGGTATTGTCGGGCGGGGAGGATAGGCGAGGCGAGAGAATTGTTCGACAGAATGCCCGATCGGAATGTTGTGTCTTGGAATGTGATGCTTGCGGGGTATGTGCAGCTCTTGCACATGGAGGAGGCCTCTAAGTTGTTCTGAGAGATGCCAAATAAGAACTCGATCTCATGGACAACGATGGTAAGTGGATTAGTGAGTCTTTGAGAAGCTCCAAGAAGCAAAGGAACCGCTTGACAAGATGCCTTTGGGCGATGTCGCGCGACAAAGCTACGATGCATGGCTATTTGCAGAGCAAGATGATTGATGATGCCCGTCGGATTTTTGATGGAATTGAGGTGCAAGATGCGGTGTCTTTGGAATACAATGATATCTGGATATGTCCAATGTGGAATGCTTGACGAGGCCATGGCGTTGTTCCGACAAATGCCGAACAAGGACATGGTTTCTTGGAACACCATGATTCTTGGCTATGCTCGGGATGGTCAAATGCGCAAGGCGTCGGTATTTTCGTGAAGATGAATCGGAGAAATACAAGATGTCGTGGAATTCAATTATCTCTGGCTTTGTTCAGAATAGACTCTTTGTTGAAGCACTCTGGCATTTTGTGCTCATGAGAAGGGATGCAAAGAGGGCTGACTGCTCTACATATGCGTGCTGTCTCAGCGCATGTGCAAACTTGGCTGCTTTGCAAGTTGGGAGGCAATTCCACAGTCTTCTTGTTAGGAGTGGGCACATAAGTAATTCCTTTGTTGGAAATGCCTTGATTTCTGCATATGCAAAGTGCGGAAGGATCTTGGAAGCAAGACAAGTCTTTGATGAGATGGCAGGTTGGGACATTGTTTCATGGAATGCGCTCATTGATGGCTATGCTTCTAATGGTCATGGGATTGAGGCGATATCAGTATTCCGAGAAATGGAAGCCAATGATGTCAGGCCTGATGAGGTCACATTTGTGGGTGTCTTATCAGTTTGCAGTCATGCAGGATTAATTGATGAAGGATTAAATTTCTTCAACTCGATGAGAAAAGACTACTCGTTAAAGCCTGTGGCTGAGCACTATGCTTGCATGGTGGATCTACTTGGAAGAGCTGGGAGACTGAATGAAGCTTTTGAACTTGTTCAGGGAATGCAGATCCAACCAAATGCTGGTGTGTGGGGTGCATTACTTGGAGCATGCCGTGTGCACAAGAACCACGAGCTCGCCTGGTTCTTGGTGAGAAGTTATTTGAATTGGAACCTCGCAAGACCTCAAATTATGTCTTTGTTGTCAAACATCGGTCTGAGGCGAGTAAATGGGATGAAGCTGAAAAGATGAGGGTTTTGATAAAAGAAAGGGGAGTACGCAAGCCACCTGGCTTAGCTGGATCAATGTAGACAATAAGGTTTGCACCTTATCTTCCAGTGATTTGAGGCAATATTTCATTAGTGGATGTTTCGCAGAACTTGAGTGCACGGATGAGAAATTTAGGGCTATTGTCTGAATCAGACTCTTGCTTGCTACCCTGGTTGAACGTGTGGAATCTACACACACACATTCCCGGTGCGTCTCCGCAGGAGGTTTCTACAGTGGCCAGCTATCTAGGCTCATATATTTATTAACCATTACACGTCACAACCAGCACTTAGCTCCGATGGCCAAAGACATCAGGTGCCTACACGAGGTCTCGGGTTCAAATCCTCTCAAAACCGATTTTCTTCTCATTTTTTTCATCAACTTCATTTATTTAATTGAACTATTAGATCATGTTGTAATTTTTTGAAACTTTTTGAGAAGGATCCTCATAGCATGCCTAACCTATCATAAAAAATTCAGATTGTAATCAAACTTGTGCAATTTTTAAAAATTCTAACAATGCTGCTAATGCATTTAAAGCAACTTTACTGATTTAATTGAGCTACTAAATTTGCAATTTATTGAAAAAATTTTAGAAGGGTCCTGAGAGCATGCCTACCCTACCGTAAAATTTTCAAATCATGATCAAACTTTTGCGATTTTTAAAAATTCTAACAATGCTACTAATGTATTTAGAGCAACTTCACTTATTTAATTGAGCTACTAAATTTGTAAATTTTTAAAAATTTGTGAGAAGGGTCCCGAGAGCATGCCTAAGCTATCATAGCAAATTTGGATTATGATCAAACTTTTGCGATTTTGAAAAATTCTGACAATGATTGTAATGCATTTAAAGCAACTTCACTAATTTAATTCAGCTACCAAATCGTGTTGGAATTTTTTAATACTTTTGGAAAACAATATTTTATAAAAAATCAATTTCTCTAAGACTTTTTTAAATGAATATTTCTCTAAGACTTTTCTAAACAAATATTTTTTAAAAAAAATATATATTAAAATATTTTTTTATTTCTTAAAAAAGATTTTATCTCCATATTAAAATTAACATAGGTTTTCATGGAATCATGGCAACGTTGCTGTTCCGCATGAGATTGAGGTAATCATATAGCACGTGTGAGTAGTGAAGACTGCAGGGTTTTGTGGAACTTAACTGAGAAATTCGGTAAATTTCTTTGGTATTTGAGCCTGATTTTTCTCTGTTGAATTTCACTTGAAGCTCCAAGCTATGACTTGACGGAGTTCTCAGAAAAAGCTATGACTTGACTGCTGTGTGTACAATCCTTTCGCTGTGGTGGGGTGGTGCATGTCTGGCCATGCAAGAAAACCTAGGGAAATAAAAAATAAATGTAAATGTTGTTTGAGTGAGTACCAGATGGTTCTTGTCACAACAGTACAAACATATGGAGGCAGTTGTTTTAGATGGTTGGGTTACCAATGCCTGTTTGTGCAGTGATATTTAGTTATTGAGGATGTCGATTCATAAAGCCAGTCTGGTACAGCTTCCTACTAAGAACTTGTTAAGTGATGTGGCTAGTGCTGATTGAGTAAAATATTTGTAAATTGGGCTGAGATGCGGATTCATAAAGCGAGGGCAGATAGCAATTTTCATTTAGGACTGGTTAAGTTACTCATGCCTGTGCTTCAAGATTCAATTTCTTTTGGTTTGTTCTGTTTCATCTGTTTGTGGCTGTTTGTGTGAGTTACAGCTGATCTCGTTGGTGTTTCAGGTGTCATGTACAAATAACCAAGTCCATCTTCTAAAAATGCCTAATATGGAGGTCATTAAATCCATTGCTGGAATTAAGTTTTGTAACATCAAAATCTGCAGTTCTGCCTTTTGAGGGTTTATGCGAGCAAACAGCATTGCTGATTTCCAGTTTTTCCCTCTTTCTGATGATTATATATTATATGCTTATCTTTTCTGTGTTTATCTCTTCAGCTACCTATCGCTTCCCCAGTCCTGGGTGGTGGTTACCGAGATGTGTATGGATTTGATTACACTAACAGACTTGTTGCTATACCAACGGAAGATTATTGCATACAGTTCTACAGTTTGTTTGAGAACACTGAGGTTTCAGAGGTAAGACAACCAACTTACGTGAGGTCGTGAGGAATTTGTCATGTTTTATTCAGTTCTGTGATCCACCGTATATTAAATCGATAGTTGTCTTGTTATACTGAACATTTCACTAAGATTTATTGAATATTGTTAACCTCTTCAGGTGCAAGTGTGTGAGAGGAACTTTGAGCCTGTTGATGATATCATGGTGAGATACCATGTCCCATTCTGCTTGTATGCTATATATAGTTGACATACTTGGTATGTTATGTTTACCATCCTGGATTTCTTTTGACTGGGCTCTGCGGCATAAAGTATTTTCTCTGTGTTTCCATTGATTCTTGAATAATTTGTCACTCATAGTTTGATATTCAGAATTTGTCTTTAGACATTTAACACGTTTCTTTTTTTCTTACCATAGATGTACATTTCTTTAGTTTCATTATCCATCGATGGCAATTTTATGTGCACTGTGGTTGCCAATGCCAAGCTCCCTGAAGAAGAATTAGGTGGCCTTGTTACAATGAAATTTTGGAACCATGGGTCTCGCACAGGACAATATTTTTTGTCCACTGTCATTTATGAGCCTCAAAGGTTGGTACATGTTTGTGGTCAGTGATAAATACTTGCTGAAATTATCTGCTCTGACTCATATATTTAATCTTTTGTACAGTTATTCTGGGATTTCTACTGTTGCTTTCTGCCCAGGCAAAAACACGCCTGTGAGCTCTTCTTTTGGTGGCAACTTCAAGGTTTGCATGTCTGTTAGCTTTTGAGATGATGCCTTGTTTTCTTATTTCCTAAGTGTAACTGTTTTGATCTGTAGGTCTGGGTCCAAAGTTTGTCTTCACAACCAAGTGATGAAAAATGTCAGTCTGGTTGGAAATGCCAATCAGAGTTGGCTCATACAAGTGAGTTAACTTTGATTTACCTCTAAACAATACCTGCTAATATTTGATGGTGAAAAAAGTAGTCATAACGTATTTATGGTACTGTTTACTGTTTAGTGCCTTGTATAACCCACACATGTAGGCTGCCATCATTTCATTTGTTAATTAATTTACTTGTAAATTGTGCAGATGACATTCTGAATAATTGAAATTTTGCAGGGGAAAACCAATGACAGCTGCAGCCTTCTCAGCTGATGGATCTGTTCTTGCAGTCGCGGCTGAGTGTGTCATCACATTGTGGGATCCTGATAATAACGCTCTTGTTGGCGTGATTGCAGAAGCGCTATCGGTATTTATTATTTCTCAACTTGTACTTTTGCTGTTGTGCTTAGAGTAGCAGTTTGATATATATCACCTTTTGAATTTGCAGCCAATTACAAATCTTTGTTTCGTTGAAACATCAGCGTTTTTTATGTCTATATCTCAGAGTTCAAGGCCACAGGTTGCTGTATGGAATGTTTCAAATCTTTCCATGCAGTGGTTTTACAGCCTTTTTGCGGAAGGTACAAAACTATGGTACCAAAATTCCATAGAGTCGAAATACCATCTAGCATGCGTGCTTTGCTTTTTTCTGACTATGCATTTTGCTTCTTGTATTGGGCAACACAAATACGTAATTCTGAATTTCTGATGCTTGAAAAAGCATCAAGCTGCTAAGTCATGCCAGTAGAGGCGCACTAAAATGAACCTGGCAACCATGTTACATTAGTTTTTGCAGCTTGCATGACTACAACTGTTCTAATAATTTGGTTCCAGTATTACCGATAAGGTGAATCTGGTCAGCTTTAAGGGCTGGCAAATGATAGCTCTAGTGATTCAGTTCCAATGTGAATTGATACTGTGACCACTGACCAGGTATGAGTGTTGTTCTCTTGATCCAATTGCGTTGCCCCTTGCATCATATGGAGTAAAGCAAGCAAATTATAGCTAGTAGTCTAGTACAATAGTTCTTATCTCTAGCCTGGTCCCTTGTGCCAACGTTTCAAAATGTTTACAGGCAGTTGGGGTTGTGAAAACACATTGCTGGTCCATGTCCTTAAATAAGCAGGCGCATTTGATCTAATTCTCATGTTACTGTGTACTTTTGACAGCTGCATGTTGTTCGTCAAGTAGGAGTGAATTTGCAGTTGCTCTTCTAAGCTGTCCTGATGGAGGAAAGCTGGCAGAGCAAGATGGGGTAATTCTACTTTTCGATGGAGAAAATCCAAACCCTGTTTCTTCCTGGTCAGTAAAGACGGTAGGATTGGCTGAGTTATATCTTTATGTTCAACTGGTTTTGGAGTGCAATATATACTTTAGAGAGTGACTTTTGTTGTTGGTCATTTAAAGAATTTCCATGTTTCTACTGGTATAGGTAGCACAACATGTGTTTAGTTGCTTATTGCTTCGTTTCTGATTGAAAATTTCTGTTTGGCTTCTTTTCTGCTGCATTCATCTATCTGTTTTGAGGGGAATGGATTGGGGATTGTATTAGCATATAACTTTAATTAATTTAATATCTTTTCAGGCAAGGTGGGGTAGCATTGCTTTTATGAAGGGTGATCCCTCTTTTGATGCAAACACCAATGACACAAGAGATGGAATGTCCTCATTGCTGGTTTATGTAAATGGTTCACATGAATATGTTATCTTTGATCCCCGAAAGAATGAGTCGCATATCAGCAAAAGTGCACGAAAACAGATTCAAGCTGAGGAACATGGTGAGTTTATTGTATTGTTATGTTGTTCATTGTGTTCATCTGCTCTTATTAACCATCCGTATTTGCTAGTGGAAAGATTTATATGGTACTTGAACATAATTTGCGAACATGTCTTGTCAAATATCATACCTTTCAGAAACTGTTTTTGAACATCATTGCTTTTTACCTAGTGATAACAATTTTTTATTTGCTCCTTTTTCCCCTTTCTACTCTATAACTTGGGGGAAAGTACTCAAGCTCTTTTCTGTCTTTGCAGCACCAATTGGTTACGCTTCTATTGATGGAGAACTTCCGAAATTGGAATCGAAGAAAGAGGTTTCAGATATTCCATTTATCCCATCAGAGAGACCTTGGGAAACTATATTCAGTGGATCATCTCATGTTCTTCCGCCTCTCACAAAATTATGTTCCGCTTTGTTAGCATCATTGCTGGAGAAGAGATCGATTGCACACGACTGAGAAGCACCAAAGTTGTCCCGTCATATAACGGTGTACTTGCTAGATGCAAATGGCAATGCACAAGCAAATCCACATCAACCCATGCACTACAGGAAAAACCATTAACCTCGATAGCCAAAACCGTCCACCCTAGACATAAAACCGTCCACCATATGTAGGGTCGACAGCTGGCCGTCCACCCTAAGCCGCCGAAAGTAAGTGGTCGACCATAAGATTAAAGTCGACGGCATACCTGTCCACCCTATTAGGGTCGACGGCCACGTATAGACCGTCCACCATAATTACGTTAGGGTGGACGGCCAGTAGCAGCTGTCCACTCTATGTCAGGGTGGACGGGCTTTTATGCCGTCGACCATAATAACCTTAAGGTGGACGGCCTTTTCCACGTGGCCGTCCACCCTAAGCCTGACCGGCCGACCGCGCACATCTTAGGGTGGACGGCCTTTTCCACGTGGCCGTCCAGGGTGGACGGCCACGTGGAAAAGGCCGTCCACCCTAATTAATCTGGGGGTAAAAAAAATAATTCAATAGCATCCACATTCAGAATCACAACTTACAAGCTCATCAATAATACTCACAATTCGACAGCATATATTCATATCCATATTCACATCATCCATATATATACTCACAATTCATATCCATACATTCACAAATTACAAAGTCATCACAATTCATATCCATATACATTCACAATTTACAAACTCATCACAATTCATATCCATACGAAGCATCACATGTTCAAAATTCAAAATTCATACCAAGCATCGCATATCCATACTGCACAGGGCCTCCAACCTTTGCTTCATAAGGTAGATGTACCAAAAGATATTGCATCGCGTTAAAGAACCCAAGAACATATATTTTCTCAAGCTTAGTAATTAGCAACACTATTTCCTTCTCCAACTCTGCCATTCTAGACTCGCTGATCTCTTTAGCACAAAGTTGTCTATAGAAGAAGCTAAGCTCAGCCAATGCTCTCCATATGTCCTCATCTACATATCCACGATAAGCCACAGGAACTAACCGCTCAATAAATATGTGGTAGTCATGACTTTTCATTCCATTTATCTTCCCTTGAGCAAGACTCACACCACGCCTAATGTTGGCAGCATAACCATCAGGAAACTTCACCTCTTTTTGGATCCAACGAAGAACCTCCTTTCTTTGTGAGGGTGTTAAACAATATTTAGCTTTAGGTTTTTTTGTGGATGTATCGCTCATATTCAAGGCAGCTCTGTCGCATATCAAGGCACAATCTAACAGGGCTTTGACATTATCTTTGGTTCTATCAGGTATGTCGAAGTTCGTGCTGAAGATGGACTCACTCATATTTCTCTCCTGATGCATCAGATCAAGGTTATGAGGCAGTTTCAAGTCCTTTGCGTAAGGGAGACTATAAATACTGCACTTGTGAGTCCAATGGTGTTGCTCACCGTAACCTTCATATCCGTTAGGAGTGTCTATGAGATTATTCTGCCTAGCAATGATGTCAATGACCCGCAGACGTTTCGGTGGACCTTCTTTTATCACCTTTCCTTTACGGAATGCATTTGTTTGTCTCCTGGATGGGTGGCTTGAAGATAAGAACCGTCGGTGACAATCGAAGAAACATGTTTTGCCACCATTCTGCAATTGAAAAGCACCTGTGTCATCCATGCATATGGGGCAAGACAATCTCCCATGAGTGCTCCAACCTGAGAACATACCATATGCCGGGAAATCATGAATAGACCACATGTAAGCAGCACGCATCCTGAAATTCTGCTTTGTTGAGCTATCATATGTCAAGACACCGTTTGTCCACAACTCTCTTAGCTCAGCTATGAGTGGTTGCATCAACAAATCCAAGTGCTTCCCAGGATGGCTAGGCCCTGGTATGATCAGAGAAAGGAACATATATTCCTCTTTCATGCAACGTTCCGGAGGGAGGTTATACGGAATGGTGAATACAGGCCAACATGAATATGATTGTGCGCTCATGCTGAAGGGTGTGAACCCATCTGTTGCGAGACCAATACGCACATTTCTTGGATCTCTTGCAAAATCATGATTCATTTCATCAAAGTACTTCCAAGCTTCACCATCGGATGGATGAACCATGACACCTTCTTTCACACGTTTTCCTTCTTTGTGCCACCTCATATGCTTCGCTGTCTCTTCCGACATAAACAACCGCTGCAAACGTTGAGTCATTGGAAAGTAATGCAACGTTTTCTTGGCCACCTTCGTCTGTTTGGTGTTACCATCTTTGTCGGTAACTTCAACATACCTAGACTCTCCACAGCGATCGCAGTGGGTCTTTTTTGCGTGCTCCTTCCAGAAGATTATGCAATATTGAGGACAATAATTTATTTTCTCGTGCGGCATTCCTAGACCACTTAGAATTTTCTTCGAATCATACAAGTTTCGTGGCATTTTGTGGTCTTCGGGGAGAAGGCTACAAATAAGCTTCACCAAGTCATTGTAGCATTTGGTCGAGAAATTATGCTTTGACTTAATTGCGATAAGACGTGCTACAGCCGCAAGGAGCGTCACGTTTGTTTTCTCATGCAACGGCTCTGAAGCAGCCTTCAAAAGCTTTATGAAATCTGTTGCAAGTGGGGTAGGCACTTCCTCTTGTGGGAGATCTAACCCCTGACCAATGTTCTCCACCATCTCTTCCATTCTGTCAATTTCATCGTAACCTTCGACAATATTGGAGGGTTGTACTCTAACAGAACTAGATGGTCCACCTCGCACACTTTCGCCATGATCAACCCATCTATAATAATTTGCTTTGAAGCCATTCTTACACAGATGCATCTCCATTTCTGCTCGACATCTCTTCAGGCTATTACCACAGAAAGCGCACGGACATCTCACTTCTACCATGTCTGACACAGGCGTCGACCCAAAAGCCTGACGGATAAAATCTTTCTTGCCCTCCTTCCACTCGACGGAGTGCCGTCCATTCTTATTCCAACCATCATACATCCATCTCCGTGAATTTTCCATAATGGGCTGAAAGAATGTAACATGAACCATGAATGCATGCAAAGGGTTTATGAATGTAACATGAACCATCAATTCAGATTTGTTTGGATGATGCACTATTCATGTTTGGATTTCGATTGGAAGATGTGAGAAAAAGGACTAAACTTGCACAAGCATGCACAACTAGGATGTTACCAAACTTATTAAAAATTTCGGCAGCACCTCCCCTAAAACTAGGACATCCACTCAACAGATAGAAGACAATTAACAGTGTAATATCAACAACATATATATAGAAAATTGTTGGAATATATCCACTAGCACATATACATACACATATATATCCATTAACACATCATACACACATATATGTCCATTAACACAGCATATACATATGCTTTAATATGTCCACTAGCACATGTCTTTTCAGTTTGTTAAGACCAAGTCTTAGTTATCTAAAGTAAGTCATATACCATGTGGGTTGAGACAACCATCTATTGACTTACTGTAGATAAATAAGACTTGATATTAATCAAGTTGATATTAATCAGTTTGTTAAGACCTACTCTTATTTAATTGAAGAACTAATAGATGATTAATAATCTGACCATAGAATTAGAGAACTTCATGACCAAATGTAGAGATTAAAGTTATCCAGTATCCACATATTTCTCTAATGTACCATGACCAATGGTTATTCCTGTTGGATAGTTAGTGCAACTATTTCTCCATGCAAATGAACCCTAATACTCATCCTTTTACCTTAGTAGTTTTGTTTAGTACACATCTCCTTAACAGACAAACCCTAAGACTTGTAATACATACCATTAATTAATTTTCAATAAAGCAATTAGCAATGTTTTTTTGGCTGTTCTTCGACGGTTTCTAAAGCCGTCGACACTAGTTGCAGCTGTAAAGAAAGTATGAAAGTACTACATATCAATGTTTTTTTGGTACCTTTAGGTTTGTAAAACCGTCGACCCTAGCTGGATTGGGACCTCAGCAAGACCACAGAGGAGCGGACGGGGTCGGTCGAGTCACCAGCGGGCGGAGGAGCAACCGGCAGCCGGCGGCCGGGCCACTGGCGGGCGGCGGGGGCGGCTGGTAACCGGGGCTGGTGCCCTCTGGGAGGAAGGGCGGCGGCGGTCCTCGCGGCGGCGGCGGTCCTCGCGGCGGCGGCAAACCTCGGGGAGGCGACGGCGGCAGTCGGGGCGGTGGCGACGGCCCTAGGGACGGCGGCGAGCCTCGAGGGAGCAGGCGAGGCGGCGGCGGGGGAGGCGACGGCTGGGGAGGTGGCGAGCCTCGGCCGGGGAAGCAGGGGAGGCGGCGACTGGGGAGGTGGCGAGCCTCGGCCGGGGAAGCAGGGGAGGCGGCGGCTGGGGAGGTGGCGAGCCTCGGAGAAGCAGGGGAGGCGGCGGATGGGGAGGCGGCAGCTGGGACGGCTGGGGAGGGAGCGGCTGGGGAGGTGGCGGCCGGCCACCGGCGGGCGAAGGGGGCGGCTGGAGCGCAGTGGATAGCAATGGGGATGATGGATTGACCAGGTTGGGCTCGGGAGTATTGGCAAAAGCCCTTATGGTCGACGGCCACGTAGGCTGTCCACCCTAGTGCTTAAGGTCGACAGGCGCACGAATGCCGTCCACCCTAATATCCTTTATGGTCGACGGCCGCACGAATGCCGTCCATTCTAGTGCTCTATTATGATCGACGGTCATGTGGGCCGTCCACCCTAAATTATGGTGGACGACATAAATGTGGGCTGTCAACCCTAATGCAAAACACAGGTTTCCCACACTTTTTTTCGGTCAGGGTAGAGGGCCATTCTTTAGGCCGTCGAGCTTAAGTTAATTAGGGTCGACGGGTTACTTTGGCTGTCTACCATAAATTTGGCCGTGGACAATAGGTGCTTTTCCTGTAGTGACGCTTCTATGGCAATCAATTTATGTCCAGAAGTTGGCCATGAACTCCTGGATTGGCATTGAGGACATTGACGCTTGTCGGTTTACAACAGAATGTTATTAAGTCGTTGATTAGTCGTCGACTAATCCAGGATTAGTCATCGACTAGTTCGCTGCTCTATTCTAGTACTAGTACCTGCCTTCGCTGCTCTGCTGACTTACATTTCTCTATTCTAGTAACGATTCTTCGCTGCTCTGTCAAAGGAAAATGCAAGAAAAGAGATTATCCTATTCTTGGAAGCCGTATAACTCGCATAACCATGATTGTTAGCATTAATCGACATACCTAGCATTCATAAGTTATCATTTGCAAAAAGAAGATAATATTGCTAACATGTGTTAATGGTAAAGTCTATTGTAGTTGTAGATACATAGGTTATTGAGTTTTAGCTGCCATACTGTTTGTTAAAGCAAAACCTTGTGGTACGTTTAGGGTGTTGCTTCTCAATTTCAAAGAAAGGCATTCATCAAGAAAGACATGTTAGATAAAAATAAGCCATCAACTCATCATCATATCTATGTTGTTCTACTCTTTATTTCATGCTTTACAACATGTATATGCGCTTAATTTTTGCTACAAAACTTAGTATGTGAAATGTCCTACTAACCAATGTTTCAAATTTCATTTTCGGTATATATCTCGGAGGTGTCTGAAATCCTAAATGTTGGTGAGATCTCGGAATTTCAAATAAAATTCAGGTGGAATCCAAAAACCAAATTTCAAATCTAGCTTTTTTCAATTGGGATTTTTGAGATTTCAGCCGAAATCACTGAGATATCTGTCAATTTTTGAACTTTTAAAAAATGGTAAAAAAATACGTTAAATTTTATTTGAAATTTGTTATGGATAGTCTTGACCACAAATCCAATCAAATCCGGCCCACAAAAATTGAAATCTGGTCAAAATGTCTGATATTTCGATTGAAATTATTGAGATCTAGGCCAAAATTACCGAGATCTCACTGAGATTTTTGAAAGTTATTGTAGTATTTTGAATTTTTAAATTTAAATCTCGGCCTTAATTTATGAATAAAATTTTGACCGAGATGGCCGAAATCTCGACGAGATATTGAACCATGCTACTAACATACTTCTTAGTCTAGGGATTATTCAAGACTAATCGATGATCAAGTCGTCAAGTCGCCCTTCTGGTCCACCTAGCCTCCTTTCCCTTTCCCCTCCAGCTTGGCCTGCCCCGCTCCCTCTCTCTTTGCGTGTGAGGTCCGCCTGTCATCCCCTCCACCCTCCTCCTTCCTCGTGCCGCTTGAGCTGTTGCTACCATTGCCAAATCACCGCAGCTTCCAAACGACATCGTTTCTTCTTCCGTGAGTGAGCATTCATGGCCAATGATGACCACCATTTCCACCGCCTTTATCCCGGCCTTTACCCCTTTTTAACTCGCATTTATCCCGCTTAAAACTGTTCAGCCATTGCCTTAGCCACCGCCTTTTGCACCGCCTCCAAGCCCTTCCCGAGCCCCTATTAAAGGAGCACCGAGCTCCTCTCCCATTACTCGCTCCATTTTGTCCGTTGCCAATCCTCCTCTGATCCTCTCCCTCTCCTTCACCCGGAACGCCACCGAGCCCATTTCTTCTTGAGTTCGGTCTGTTGCTCTCCTTTCACCCTCGTCGCTGCCCTAATGAGTAATACTCCCTACTTGTCGTGTCAAAATGTGTTCCTAAACATAGAAACTCTTTCCCCTAAGTCAATTTGGAGTCCCCCTTCTCCCTCACCGAATTGACCCGTTCTCTTTTTCGTCTGCTGAATTTAGAAAAATTTAGAAACTAATTTCACTCAATTTAAAGTTTATTAGCGAAAGTTACGAGCATTTGAATTTAAATTGGCTGAAAAGTCCCAAAATGAAAAGGAGGGGTGATGTCAAAAATGTACTTTTAGATATTACACCTTCTAACACCGAAGACGTATTCCTTACTAAATTGAATGTGTAGTTCATATTTTTAGGCTTTTCGCTCAACTTCTCAAAGATTGACAAGTGGGGTCCATTTATTAGTGACTCATAGCTAATTACTAGTTTTATTTACAAAATATGTTATTGTTTCCACGTGGATCCACGTGTCAATGATAGAGTTTAATAATTTGGTTTTTAAAAGAAAAACTGATATGTGGAGCTAGCTTGTTATATATATATATATATATATAGAGAGAGAGAGAGGAATAGAGCATTGGCTTGGGCGAGGCCGCGGATGTTGAACGACGGCGATACTTGCGAGGCCGATGCTCGGGATAGCAAGAGGGGACAGAGGGAAGGCTAGGAGCGTGATTGTTCGTGGTCAAAGGTGGCTGGAGTGGGCTGGCGGCAGAGCTTGGTGGCGGCGGTCATGGTGGATGGTGGAGGGAGAAGCACAAAGGTGTGGGTGCAAAATTAACGGAGGGGAAAGTAGTAGGGGGTGGAGGGATCCCATTTTGAGGGTTAGTGGTAGTCGAAGCGGTTGACGAAGAAGACAACCATGGTGACAGACGTCTTAGGGAGCAGAGTTGCAAAGGAGGTGAGAAATGTGAGTAGGGCATGCAAGAGGGGGTCCGTCTCGGGGGAACTTGCAAATGTCTCACTAGGGAAGGGATTTGAGCTCTGCTCGCTTCCTTGGCTCGCAGCGGCAATGAAGCTTCCTGGAGGGCAATGGCGTGGGTTCCTATAAGGAGAAAGGATATGCACATCATGGGGCGGGAAACAAGTTGAGAAGCCCCTCTTATAGGCACATGGTGAGGCTATGATCTAGGGCTTGTGAGCAAGGTGCCGCAGCCAAGCGGGAGAGGACAATGGCGCAGTGTGATCTTCATCTTTCCAGTGGCCTTCATTGTGCATATGGAGAGGCGGCGATGGCAAGAAGAGACAACTGCTTGGGGTGCTCTGTGCAAGCGGTGAGGCAGCGTGTGCAGAGGCTAGTTGGATGGGGCGAGGCAATGGCACAAGTATCGACGGTCGACGTGGCGTGGCTGGGGCGAGGCGGCATGGGGGAGGCTGGCAAATTTGGCAGCGAACGGTCTGTGAGGTGTGGCAACGTGGCGGCCAAATTCTGGCACGCACATGGGCCAGCTCATGGGCAGGCATGGCTAGGGCGCGCATGGCGTGGTGTGGGCGTGGTCTGGGTGCTTGCCAGGCATAGGGGAGGCTGACACATGGGCCCGGTGTGTCAGAGAGAGTAGGGGAGAGGAGCGGCGT
Organism: Rhipidocladum racemiflorum; assembly: GCA_036346355.1. NCBI lineage: Eukaryota > Viridiplantae > Streptophyta > Magnoliopsida > Poales > Poaceae > Rhipidocladum > Rhipidocladum racemiflorum. The sequence goes on along the minus strand of CM070574.1, from coordinate 17,109,790 downwards.
GAAGGGAATGTGTATTTGGCCAAAATACACCTTCACGTGGGCAGGGGGGTCTCGGGCTAAGGCATTTCTTTTTTAGTTTTTAATTCGAGTTTTAATTGCAGTAGGCATTTATAGAATTTCTAGGGTTATTAAATTAACATCAAAGTTTATGAAAAAATTTAGAGTATTTTTGAGGTGTCACTGATGTTTCTGTAAAAATTTTAATTTGTTTTCAGCTCTATTTTTTCCCAAAAATTCTTTTAGTATTATAGCCTTAATAAAGTATGTAGTATTAGATTTTCCAATGATAGCAACTAAACTTTAACATTTATGAAATTTTTCGGAAAGGTTCTATAGACTATTAGAAACTCAAATAAAATATTTCCAAAGTTTTTACTAAACTGAATTTAGAGTTTAAAATTTAAAAGTAGTAATTTGGAAAATGTAAAGTATTTTCTTTAAGTGCCAAAAATTTCAAAAAAGCCAAAAAATTCTGAAAATTCATAACAAACTCATTTATCATCTTAATGTATCAATCTGGTGCACAAATTGGGATGTTATAATGTAACTCTGACAATTCCTTCTATAACTATACGTTAAGATGTACTAATAAAATTATAATATTATGAAATTATTTTAATGATAAAATCTAATGGTATAATTTTTATGTAGCTAATCTATATAGTCTTAAACCTATTGGTGGGAAAGCTCGACGGCACAGATTATAGGACGTTGGGTGAGAAGAGCGGAGGCAGTATGCTAGTAGTGCCTTCAAATTGCAAGTTTTGCAAAATGTGCATGTCAATATTAAAGCATGAATGAAGGATAGATGAGGATTACTTACCCCTTCGTTTGTTTCAAGATTTGTATAACTTGTATTAGGAGAGAATGCGTACAAGCACCTCTCCTTGATCAATCATATTTAAGACATGAACATCGTATGGCCTAACTGAACCATCAACCAACCTCCCAAGACCGCTAGTCCTAACTTGATAGTTGAGACTGCAATCACTGGTCGACGGTCAACCTGTGAACCAACATTGCATGCATGCATGGATAATGCGTGTGCTTCTCCTGACATGTACGTACAAAGCCCTACCTAAACCTCCCCATGAGTTCCTATATATGTAACCTAGAAGAGCTCCACCGTGCAGCACCACAACGGCGAACACCGGCCAGGAAATCAACCCCGACGATCGATGGACCGCTGCCTCACCTCCGCCTTCGCCGTCGTCGCCGCGACGCTCTGCGTCGTCCTTGTGCACGACGGCAAGTGCGGAGCTGCTGCGGCTCGACCGATGAGGCACCACGCGACGACGGCAGCGTCGGAGGCGGTGCTCGACGTGGCGTCGGCGGCGGCGTCGCCTGAGGGCGCCACATGGGAGGGCGTGGACGAGGCGCCCCTGCGCGCGGGGAAGTGGCTGCCGCTGCCGTTGGCCAGCGCGCTGGCAGGCGGCCTGCGCTTTCCGGCGGTGCTCCCGGCGGTCGGCACCTCCATGCCGTGGGGGGCCGGCGTGCCGCCAGCGCTCGGCGGGCAGGGGCTGCCGCTCGTTCCGCCCTACGTCGGCGCGACGCGGCAGGAGCAACTCACCCTGTGGGCCTCGCTCTTCAACCCGTTCCAGGTCAGGCCGAGGCTACCCGCCGCCGAGAAATCGGTGCCGGCAGAGCCCAGGATTCCGGCCGTCGCCGACAGGGCGCCGGAGAAGACGACGGTGGACGAGCCGTCCGACGGCGTGCAGGTTGGCGAGCCCAAGTGGGGCGTCTTCTTGGGAAAAAATATTGGCAACTAACTCAAGTGACCAAATTAATAAGCTAGATTCGCTTAGTATATAAATGAATGAATTATATAATGAACCTTCTTTTTGGAGAATATTATTAGTGTATGTACTTTTGCATGTTGAGGCGTTTTGAGAGAAATTAAAAAGAAGAAGAAGAATTGTAATGTTTGTGGTGACCCGCATAATTAACTTGAGGAAACGACAATCACCACTGTCTTTACTCTGAGATAATTACACAAATCTGAACATATTAGCTAATAAAATATTGAGCGGACCCAACACTTTATTAATTAATACGTCAAATTAGAGTGTTACAATAGAACAATAATTAGAGACTAGCAATAATTTTATTACATTTCTTACCACCCAGGATACCAGTGTAAAGCCACAGGTCTACCATACTATTTACAACAAAAGCTTAAATATATTATCTACAATATAAAATACCCTAGTGATATGGGGCCTCCTCCATAGGTATTGCTACTCCATCCACTCCTCTGGGTAGTACTCCTCATCATCATCATCCTAGCCCTGTGATTGGTTGTACTACCCACGTTCTAAGCCGTCCGATCGCACAACGTATGGTCCAGATGAATCAAGGTGGAATGATGTATTAGCGAAAGAGGAATCAATGTGGGGGTTTTGTGTAAAATGGTTTAAGTGGCCTTCCACCTTGATTCATCTGGACCATACGTTTTGCGATCGGACGGCTTAGAACGTGGGTAGTACAAGTTCACTTTGCTATCGATATATATATATATATATATATATATATAGAGAGAGAGAGAGAGAGAGAGAGAGGATTGCTAGTGTACTATCGATAGTACAGATCTTCCGTGCTATAGCGTTGTGTTTGCAAAATTCGAAGACGAAGTTGTTGATCCAAACCGTGCATTATGTTCATCTCATTGAAATCTCACTACCCACCAAATTTTATATTTTTTGAATTTTGTCTCCTATTTATTTTGTATTTTTCAAAACCAGCTTCATTGGACGCCCCACAACTAATTAGATCGTGGATTTTGAAAAATACAAAATAAATAGGAGAAAAAATTCAAAAAATATAAAATTTGGTGGGTAGTGAGATTTCAATGAGATGAACATAATGCACGGTTTGGATCAACAATTTCGTTTTCGAATTTTGCAAACACAACGCTATAGCACGGAGGATCTGTACTATCGATAGCACACTAGCAATCCCCTCTCTCTCTCTATATATATATATGTGTGTGTGTGTGTGTGTGTGTGTGAATTTTTCCTCCCAAAATCAACTCAACCTTAATCAAATCATTTTCACATCACCTTGCACCCCCCTCAAACCATTTTTCCAAAAATAGTTTTTTTATAAGAATATGAGTTTTTGATTTTTATTTATTAAAATTCTACTAGCGCTCGTATATGAGACAGACTTAACTTCCGTAGCCGCCACTCCAGGAGATAGACATGAATTTATGATTTAATCCTGCGCAGATTTGTACCACGTTACCCATAGTGAACTCAACAGCAATTGAGAACCCGAAATATTTATCACTAATCCGGTATTAAATCTCCAACCCTGCTAACTCGCGCCGAGAATACCTTCCCCAAGTAGTCTCAACGACTCATATCTAACAGTTATACTTCGAGTCCCCGCCGATGGTACTCATCTCATGGCTTATTATAGCGCCCCAGTACATCAACTTTAGTTGATCACTAAAATAGGACAACATATGCTGGTCATCCATTGACAGCCTCACTGTCTATCAATTGTTCATCACTGGGCCTCTGGCATACCCAGTTTCACACCACTTATTAACTGCTCTTACCCAATGTGGAGATCAAACACTTTCGTAGGACAACCTTTTTCTGGTTGTTTCCACACACTATGGTTGATACGATTTATATGGCTCATTGCTCGAGTGTAGTAGTTTATCCTTATATCTAGGGATAGCAATTGGGCAGAGCAGACACGGGTAGTACTCACCCATACCCGTGCCCGCGACCCAAAATCTCGCCCGCTGATATACCTATGAAGAATAGTGGGCGATGGCAAGCATAAGTAGCGCAACACCATGGAGTCCGGGAGCCCCAGCAAAGTATGTACGCACACTACTACCCCCACGCCATCACCATTGTGATCACAATTCTTCTCATCGTGATCAATCGATGACGCAATGCATTGCAGGACATGGAGTTCGAGTCAACTGTTGTGACTTGCAAGCTGACGCAGAGGCTGATGATGGCCAAATGATGTCGTACCGCTGAGGTGAACAACCTTTCAGAGAGGGTACATATTATCTTTGTTCTTCTTTGACACAACATTATCATTCACATCACATATCTTCTTCTGATTTAATTTTTTTCTGGCAACCACTGCTAACCCAATCTGAACTAAATTTGATGTAGAGGAGAAGGGACAGGATTAACACGAAGATGAAAGCTCTTCAAGAGCTCATACCTCACTTCAACAAAGTAATCAACAAACACCACCATAAAATTATGATTTTCAATATTTTTATGATCTTATTTCTTACCAATAGAGATATCATTCTTAATGGTTTCAGTTTTTTAGATGGGCAAGGCATCGATGCTAGATGAGGCGATTAAGAACCTCATGTTAAAGAAATACGAATTTACTCGACAACATAAGCTTTTAGCTGAATTGATTGATGCATAAATCCATACACTTTGTTGTGCCCTTCAAATTGTAAAATTTATCCGAGAATGAGAATTTGATGTGAGACATTCGTTGGAACTAGAGTAGACTTAGTACCCACTCTAAGAGGACTCAACTAATGACACACTAATTATTTATTAAAGTTGGATAGCCTTTTAATTAATACTTACTTAGTGCACTATTTATTATTGGCTTCCAGGTGATTTAGCCACTTATGATGAAGCTAAAACTATCCTACTTTCGGGCGACCGAGCCACTCACATTGAAGCTAGAACTTACTGATTTCGGGCGACCAAGCCGCATGTATTGAATAACAACTTAACAATTCACTAAGTATTTAAAAATGCTACGGCATAACCGGGAGACTTATAATTACTTTATTAATATGAATACAATTACAATAGTGCACATTCCTTTGATAACTATCTAGCACTCACACTTCTACTTCACATAGCCTTCTACCATACCCTCTTATAGTGGCTTAGGGGTATGGCACCCCTTTTATAGACCTAGGCTACCATTGGATTCTTGCCACATGGTAAGATCCACAACATTAATCTTAGAAAGTTCATCCTAAATATCTTACTTTAGAACCTGTACATTTTAAAAAATGCCAACTTCTTTTGAATAGAAAAGCACAATTATCTTCTACTGTCTATGAGTTTTTTAGGAACATACTTTGGAACGACGGTCTCCCCGATATGAGAAATTGATAACTTTTGTATTAGCTCCACTTTTCTTTCATCGTACTGAACCATATCACCACTTTTCTTTCATTGTATTGAGCCATATCTTGCAGTTTCTTATCATCACTAGTCATATAGTTGGAACAACCAGAATCGACAATCCAATCCTCTTGTTGTTTAACCTCGATGTATCTAAGTGCCGCATCGACCAAAGTAAGCATCATGTGCTTAACAAAGCACTTACGCAAGATTCCTCATCCCACTACTATCCTGGATCGCCTGCTATGATACAAATTGTTGGAAATAGTGTAGCCCTAATACCCATTCTATGAGGACCTACAGCTAATGCTTTGATACAAATTGATTTGGTTTTATGTGTGACTTTACTTTTGTTTAATTTTTTTTAATTTCTCAAGTACTGAATTGATTTATGTAGGTGTGAAGATTCAATGTATGCGTGTATGTCCATTGCAACTTGTTTAATAAATTGACTAGGTTTATTTTTGAATATTTTAATCACAAAGTTTTCTTTTGCAACTTAGATTATTTTATTCCAATCCCTTCTTTGAAAAGGTGCATCCTTTCATCATGTAAATGTAAAACAGTAAAAGTAAAGCTAAATGGGGTGTAAAATGGCACCTATGTATGTCCTATAAACATGCATTTGAGTACAGGTACAATGTAGTATAGCTATTCTTCTGACGGGTTGAAGAATTGGCCTTTGATGTCTAGCTCTGATTCAGACTTTATGGATATATGTACATATGTATGTATGCGTCAGAAGAATATTATGAACAGTATAGTAGACTTTTTTTGTGCAAATATGCAAGATTGCACGCTAGCTATCTTGTTATGGTAAGGAGTGGGTCAGCAGAAAGAGATACTACGGTAACATCAACTGGTCTTTAACAACAACAACAACAGTGATATATACATGAAAGCGTATTATGAGGCTAATTTGGACCAGAATCCATGTCAAGACTAGATTAGATACATTATGGAGAAAAGGAAACAAGACCTCCAGGTTTACTGTACCATCGTATTTGTAGATCCAAGCAAGACATCTGTCACTATGTAGAACAAAACACCTGGACTAGATTCAACATTTCAGCCTCTGTTTCTTTACTACTTTAAAAAGAAGGTAATGATGAACGGCAATACATTCTACACCCATACCCCACTCACCTCTTCCATCTCTAAAAAATATCTAACAAAAAAATCACCCCTAACAACAAATTAATTGCTAACAAATTTAATGCTAATCCCAAGAACCTCCCCCTCTCCCTACTTGGTGTGCAGTGGAGGCATGACATGAACGACAGTGGTAGAGTCAAGAGCATGGTATAACCCATGCCTGATAGAAAAGGCATTGTGTAGGCTAAGACGGAGCTTAACCAGGCACTGCGGTGGACCCACTAGCATGGCGTACACCAAGACAACGGCTTAATATGCTATGTAATATGATTGTTTTACCCATAGCAACACACGTACATTAAACTAGTTACACAAAAAGAAAAAGGGAATTGCTAATTTGATAGCGCCCTCAAAGGCTCTCTCATTGTAATACTTGGTGCCATCCCCTTTCTTTCTCCATTCCCTTCCCTTTAAACTCAAAATAGTTTTTGGTTTCCAAATTTTCCCAACGTTTTTAATAAGAAATATTTTTTAACCACTTTCGAAAGTTTTTTAATCAAAACTTTTCGAACCAAAAGATTTTTGAATTGAAAGTTTTCAATATTGAAGCTTTTATATTTGAAAATTTTTAATTTAAATTTTTTTGATTTGAGACATTCCGAGATTAAAATTTCTAATTTGAAATTTTCTGACTTATAATATTTTGAGTTGAAACTTCCTGATTAAAATTTTCATAATTGAAATTTTCTAATTTGAAGGAAGGGATGTGTGGGAAATGAGTAGAGAAGAGGGGAGGCGAACGAGTTGAGGTGTATGAAAAAGGTGATATATGGCATTTTAAAAAGGTTTTGTTAAATTATTTAGTTTAAGGGTAATCTTAAACTAGTGTTACCCAAAAGAAAAGATAAGAATGGCAGGCAGAGAAAAGAAAGAAGTCTGTAACTGACCAATAAATAAGCCCACATTGTCAGCTCGTTATGGGCCCGTTACTATTGGATTCCAAATCGGCCTGCATTGTTAGCTCGTTATGGGCCCTTCGAGGCTGAAAAGTCTGCCGAATGAAGCCGATGGGCCTCGTTTGGAACTTGTTCGCGGTTGAAGAAGTGCGGCGAGATCGACCTCGGGCTCTCGTGGCTGCTTAATCAAAACCATGCTGCCTCACCTCCCGGTGTGTGTAATGGGCCTTGAGATCTCGCCATCATTTCGTGCCTGCTGCTCTGCGCTCCATGCCGCATGCATGCATGCCTTACATATATTATTAATTATTTTTTATGATATCTTACTGATATGCAGATCTTAAGATCATATATCACTCAGACACATAGAACAAATGATCAATTGCACTATAAAAAAGGGGCTTTGATAAGTTTTATCCGGATGTTTTCTTTAGCAACCATCATCCAAGTTCCTGGCCATTGGATTTGCTTTCAGATCAATGCACGGCCCCCCTGAATTCGAGGTGGGTCGATCTTACAGATATGTGTTTTGATCGTACGGTCCAAAATTTGGATGTTTTTTGGGACAAAAACATCCGAATGATACCTATCCACTCCCATAAAAAAGATGGCAAATCTCCCGCGAGCACGAGCACTGGAGCATCGCATGTTGCACATGACTTGATCTGGGAAGCAGCAGGTCTAGGCTGTAGCTCAAGCCTTTCCAGGACGACCCATGACTGATGACTCCATGAGTTGGTACTCGAGCTCGAGGTCCCTAAGAAGGCGGGGATTTTGTAAGGATTTCACGGGAGCTGCATCGTCTTCATGTAACGTTCCTTCGAATTTTTTTCGAGATTCACGTGTTCTAAATAGGCCTTTAACTCCTAAATGGAAAACGAGATTGATGAAACGCAACAGTGGGAGGAACTATAGGTGCCAAATGAAAAGATTGAATGCCTATCTATTTGAGCTCAAAAGGAATATAATCCTATCCTAACTTAGCCTAGAATATAATGTCTTCCTACTCATGCTTCAATTGACTCAAGACAACTGGTGATGCTTGTGCTACCAGCTTTTTGCTTCAATAGAAAGAAGAAGAAGAAGAAAACATGCATATCTGGAGAAGTGGATTATGTAATCATCCAGCTTATCCAAAACCTGCACCACTGCTACGAGGGATCAATGGGCAGTATCTCTCTCTAATGATTGAAGCCCGACAATAATGGCCAAGACGACCACTGACTTAGTTTTTTTTTTTTTTTTTTTTTTTTTCTGTCGCTATGCATTGCATACAAGTGGGCTCCTGTTCATGAGCTACATACAGTGCGAGCCACTGATCGGCCGTGCCAACGTAGCTCGACAATAACACTGAGGGCCCCCTGCCAGGTGGGCCCAGCCCAGCGCACTATAGCCGAGCCCGCCCTCACTGGCCAGATCCATCCATCCATATTCACCTGTCAGTAAAAACACTCAGCCCTAGCTTACTGCTGCCATCCATGGACCTCAATGATTCTTTTGAAATTTCCAGTTGCTCATGCAATTAATTATACCAGAGCTGAGCGCAGAAATCCAGAACCTGAAGTAGCTGAATGCGAGAATGGCGACCTGTTATTTTGGTCCGGTGTCTGCTGTGCATAAAAAAGAAATAGGACACTCATGCATGATGCATGTGTGAGCATATCGGAGCCGGCCGGCAAGCAGACACCCTGGACGGCTGAAGCTGAAGAAGCTGCTCAGCTCAAGGCGCGAATCGCGATGGTCTCTAGAGCCGTACGATCGATGCCACTGAGACCATGCGTCGTCGATGAGTCAACAACGGTCGGTTGCTGCAGCTTGCCGTGGAGAGCAGAGGCAATTGATAGTTGGATCCGAAGGAGCGCCCTAATACGATACGAGTAGAGATAAGCAATGCCCTAGCCGGGCTCGTTGGTCCTAGATAAATGCTACAGTACGTACAAGTACAGCAGGGGGGGAGTGAAGAGCCCAAGGAGGTACACGATCTCGAATCCACTGCACGGTGTCGTAGTATATATCCTTACATTACTTATCTCATCTGTTACAGCGCATGCAGCCGATCAACCAGACAGGCACGGCGCGCTAGCTCGTTGTTCTAGCTAGCTAGCTAGTCTAGTTAATTTGTTGTACATCTGGTAAGAAGATTAAACGCTCTCAAGCGAAGCGAAGCTGGGTGCTCCTCTCATTTTTTTTCATCTGGTAAGAAGATTTTGCCATGCTGTTTGCAACAACGGCAAATGACACGACAGAAGCCACTGAACTCATCCGCGCCACCGTGCATATGCAGTGCACGTGTTCCTTGCAGCAGCAGAATTAGCTGCTGTTTGCCATGCCATCATCCGATGGATGGATATATGGATGCATGGATGGATGGTCTCCAGCAGCAGCAGCAGCAGCAGCACATGAAAAGAGAGAGAAAGAAAAAAAAATGAATGAAAGAAAGGAGGAGAAATCCAGCCAATTGGCCGCCGAGGGAGACTGTTGCCAGATCGACTCCACAGTGCTAGCTAATAAGCTACATCATGCATGCATGCATGTCTGAACCGGCCGGCCATGTGGTTCTTCCGGCCGTGCTCACATCGAGCCCGCGACTACACAAGCATGCACGCGAATAAATAACCAACCAAAAAACTTGTTGTTTTTTTTAAAAAATGCATATATTCTCTTGTGTCTCGCCATTGCTGTCTGCGTGAGGCGATGGAGGCGGCAACGCAGGAGCAGCCTTTAATCAAATCGATCGGAGGGGAGGCCCCAACCCATGCACATGCGCAACCACAGCTACCAGCGAGGTGGGTGGTGCCCCGCTGGTCAATGAGCGTTTGTTTGGACCACGGTCAGCTGCAGATCGCAGCAGCCATGGGTGGCCATGGGTGCCCACCACGACTAATCTCCGAGCCCCCATCTCGATCCTCTCCGGCCATGCCTGTCGCCGATCCGCCGTATCGAAGCACATCTAACCACACCCCTCCGATCCACCGCCACGGCACGGTCGGTCCATCCACGCAAAGGCGACGCATGTGTAGTGTAGGTACGTACGTATCATCTGTTTGGTTGTTTGTACGTGCCTTTTATTCTGTCTAGTTAGTTGCTTGTACATAGTTATTCTACTGTACGGTACATACATGCAGCCTGTGCAAGCCGCGCGCGTAGGAATGTCTCGCGCGCCCGTCGTTGCTCTGCTGGTCGAACGGCCTCGCTTGCACGGCGATGGGGATCCTCTGCCGTAGCTGTCGGCTCTAGACATATCAGGGGTTATAACTGCAAGTGTAGTTACGGCAGAGGATATCAATCGTTTGCACGGCAAACGATTCGAATCCGACGGCGGGATGTGTTGGCACGTATGGAATTTTTTGGTTTTCTTTTCTCATCTCACACACTTTCTCTAAAACAAATCGAACACCCTTTCGAATAATTTTGCAAAAATTGTCTCCTTCTTAACTACAAAAAAACATGATAGATCTGTCTTGTCATTTGCCGCGCTCCCATATCACGGCGACGTTCTAGCAGATCACCTGTCACGCCGCAAGAACCCGGTAGTGTTGGCCTATCGAATCGAGCTACCGCGGTGGTACTGAGATGGTACCTTCGTGGTAGCTTAATTGGCCACGCCACTCAATTAAACAAGTTCACTTAATTACTGACTTAGTTAGGAGATTGGATGAGTAAAGTGATTAATTAAGTTACTGCTCACCGTGCTAAATTGGTGAACTTACCAAGACGTGGGTTCTCTCGAGGAAAGCTTACGGCACTCTGTAGCACGGTATCACCCATGGTTCGGCGGCCAAGAAAGAGCTATTTTTGTAAATCAGAGGGCTGTTTGGTTCATAGCTAAACTTTGCCACGCTTTAAGTTAGACAAGTTTAAACAAATTATACTTTTATTTGGTTCATAGCTACATATGTGATAAGATTTTTTTCTTGCTATCCAGATCCCACACGTCATTGACTTAAAAAAGTATGGCAAAATTTATTTTCTTAACCAAAGCGTGCATGGCTTCAATTTTTATAACTTAACTTTAGACAAGTTTGACAAAAAAATATATGGTAAAATATGGTAATCTTAGTATATGATCAAACGTACCTTTATTTAGCTAGATTTGAAAATAAAATGCTCTTAGGATTGGAAAAAAAAACCAACTTGTGCTAGCTTAGCAGCCTCGTACTTGGGAGTTGGGACTCGTCCCACGTCTAGTTTGTTTCAGGTTCTAGATCATATATTCTAGATTATGGAAAAAACTATTTTTAATTATAGGAGAATCAGGTTAGACCAGCTGCGACTTTTACTTCGGATTAAGCTAGCAAAAAACAGCAAAAATCAATTTCATATAGAATACAGTTTATAATTATAGGAGAAACTATTCGGAATCCTTCTCTTCCGTGTCCTTCCATTCCGTAGACAACCTGTATTTTTAAACGGAAGCTGTGCTGAAACCGAAATGAACAGGCCTAAAGCTTCCAGCTCCAACTTTTCTGAGCACAAACACGACACAATGGGCTCTGAATTCCGATGCAACCTCATGAATGACGAGTTCATCAGATGCATCATGCAAGCAGTACTTACTCACCAGCCTAAAAAGAAAAAAAAAATACTCGCTGAATCACCCATTCACTCTTCTGTATTTACATGCAAAATTAACTAGTCCGCAAGAAATATTAATAGCAAGGTAGTAATTACTAGGAGTACTAGAGCGCTAGCTTAATTCTTAACCTGATTAAGCATCACCCAAACACAAAGATTAATAAAAAAGAGGAAAGAACTCATCAATGGTGCCAGGAACAAGTTACTGAGCTGCGGTTACTTCCTTCTTCGCCACCTTCCCCTTCTTGCCGCCGGCGGAGGAGACAACGGAGGAGGAGGATGGGGAGAAGAGGCGGTCGATGCCAAAGACGGAGACGGACTTGCGGGACCCGCGGAGGGAGCAGACGGGCACGTTCAGCACGGGCGCCACGCGCACGTGCGCCGAGTAGGACCGCTCGATGCTGCTGCCGGCGCCGGCGCGGTGGCGCCGCCCGCCAGCGAGGCTGCTCGGGCTGCTGGAGCTGCGGCCGAGCCCGTTGAAGACCACCTTGCCGGCGGCGTTGAGGCGGGGGCTGTCTGCGGCGACGGCGGCCGGAGGAGGCGGCGGCGGGGGCGGTGGGGGTGGGGGCGCCGTCGCCTGCGCCGGCGAGAGGCGGATCTTGGGGGGTAGCTGCTGGGATGGAGGTGGCGGTGTTGGGGTCGGAGCGGGCGCCGGTGCTGGCTTCTCAGGCTTGTTCGGCTCGTCGGAGCCGGACTCGCGGAGGAGGGGGAGGCTGAGGGACGGCTCCGGCTCCGGCGGCTTGGCCCCCCGGCGGAGGAGCCGGCGGAGTGGCTTGGGCTCCGACGTCGACGACGCCTGCTGCTTCCGCAGCCGGAGGAGATCCCGCCACCTCCTCGCCGGAATCTTGGGCTCCTCGGCAGCAGCCTCTGCCGTGGCCACGACCTTCGCCGGCATCTCTGCCAGTGGAGTCTCCGGCTGCGGTGCAGGCGCAGCCGCTGGCGCCAGCGGAGGCAGCGTCGCGACCCCCACCCCCTCCGTCGACGCGGTCGCGGGCGGCGCGGGGATGCGGAGCGGGACGAGCTTACCCCCGGAGAAGAGCTCGTCAGCCGGGAGCATGGACACCGCGGAGTACCCGGCGAGCAGGAACTCGAAGTCGGCGCTGGGCTTCCCGCCCGTGCAAGCGCCCGCCGCCGCCTCCCTTCCCCCGCCCCCGCCGGCGTCGTCGAGGCTGAAAGACACCCGCGGGCTGAGCCACTGCATCGCCGCCGCCGGGGCAGGCGGCGGTGGCGGCGGCGGCGGTGGCGGGGGGCGCGACGCCGCTGCGGAAGCCATCGGAGGTAGCAGTGCGCGGTTGTTCGAGGTGGGCTTCGGCGCTTCGCTTCTCGTTAATGGGGAGTTGAGAGTTCTTGGCTTCTTGGATGGGGAAACGAACAAAACAGAGGAGAGAGAGGACGACTGCTGCTACTATCCGCGCGCGAGAGAGAGAGAGAGAGGGAGGGAGGGGGTGTACGGGCTATATGTGGCTATGCTATGCGTAGATGTGAGCAGGTTCCGTTTACCGAACAAAATTCGTGAGACTTTGTGAATTTCGAGTTTACTGTTTTGGTTCGAAAAAGGAAATTGTTTTTTATTCTAATTAAATTTAAATTTAAAATTAAAATTTTTGAAAATTTCGATAGATTTTATTCAAAATTTCTATATAATTAGTATTAATAGTCTTATGACCTCCGATGTGAATATTATTTGAAAAAAAACAAAGTTTGGAGACATTTTTGAGCTATTCAATTATATTTAGTAGCAATATTTGTTGAATTATATTTAGCAGCAATATTTGTTGAAGTATATTTAGTGCTAATGTTTGTTGAATTATATTTAGTAGCAATATAAAAAGGACAATATCCATAAAATTATGACTTGTATTCAGAAAGTATGTCTGAGTTTTTCTTAAAACCACATGTAAATTGCTAAGAGATCGTAAGACTAAATTTAAAACCACCGTTAAACTTGTCAACAATCAATATAGCATTATATGAGACTTCTAGTGATAATCCGTTTATCATGCCTTTCTATTATTTTGAGAGAGAGACAGAGAGGGAGGGAGGGAGGGAGCGTCATATCATAACTAAATATTCAACACGAATGCAAGTATTAAACAGTCGACTATAGTGCATAAAAAATAAATAGAAATACATTGTTACAAGATATGCTACAGCCTACAAAAATTATAGTTGATCAAATAAATGCAACATTTGAATCAGAATTTTGGACTACACCTTCACATCACACTTCATATTTCAATATTTGTTCAATTATATTTAATATCAATATTTGTTGAAGTAATTGTCTAAATATCATTTTTTGGTCTTTTATGACTTTTTATAAATTTTACAATAATTTTTTACAATTTTTTCCTATTTTTTTTTTTACATTTTCCCTCATTTTTTCAACTGTCAGCGATTTTCAAATGAAAACCACAAAGTTTGCTCAGCAGTTTGACTAGATTTCAAATTAATTTGACTTTTGAACCGAGCGGGTTTGAGCAAATTTTGAGCGGTTTTTCGTGAATTTTGATACCGCCCGCATGTCGAAATTCGAGTTCGAAATGAAAACTGAAACCCTGGCTGTGAGCGTGCGTGGAAATGTGCCTTAGGAGGTGCATCTCCACTTGATTTGTTTGTGTGTTCTTTGGGTTGTGTGGTGAGACATTGGGCTGGATGTTGATTGTTGAATCGGATGTGTGATTATTGTTGTTAATTTTGGGATTTTGAGGTCATATTTAACAGCGTTTCTTAATTTTTTATATATCCTCATATACAAAATTCTATAAAAAGATTCATTTCGTATATCTCTTCTCTCTCCAACAGCATTCCTTAATTCCCACTCTCTATTTTCTTCCTTCTATATTATAATGATATTTCATAACTACAAAATTCTATAAAAAGATTCATTCTGTATATCTGTTCTCTCTCCAAAAACTAGCCGTTGGGAATAAATCCCTGAAAAATCAGCAAAACCGGCACTATCGGCCTCAAAACTCCGGTAGTGCCAGCCTCAGGTTAACGGTCGGCTAACGGCTAGTTGGCCAAAGACTACCAAGAACAAAATCGGGTAGTCAGCTAGAGCGGCGATCTCTGAGCCCTTTGGGCGTCTTCGGACTCACTGAGCCCAAAAGAAACCTTCTTTGGAAAAAAGCACCCGGGGCTTGGGCCCGGAAGTACCGCTTATCCGGTACTACCGGCCATGATCCCCGGTAGTGCCGGCCACTGGAACAAAGCAAGTTTCATTTACGCCGGACCAAAACCAGTGGTCCGTCGTACACAGCACAAAGCCTGGTACTACCGAAACCCCGGTAGTACCGCTCTATGAACAGCGGTAGTGCCGCTTTAGAAAAACTCCAGACAAACATAATTGCGCCGGACCGAAAATTTGGTCCGGCGTACACTTGAAGTTTTTGGTCCGTTGCAAATGGCACAAACTCGGTTTAATTTGCAAAAAAAAGCTTTCAGTGCCAGACCAAACAATTCGGTCTGGTGTACACGCACTTTGCACGCCGGACGAAAAACTTGGTCCAGCGTTCATGCAGTTTGCGCCAATTTGAACTATGCTCAAATATTTTTGCAATTAAGCCCAAATCACTTTTGCAAGCACACAACTCGCAAAAAGTCCAACGATATGTATTGGCAAAAACGCTTTAAGCAAATAAACCTCGAAACTTGTGAGATTGATTCTCTTAGCCATGTGATGGTCAATCCACGACCAACTCCGCTTGCAAACAGCCACAGTGCAAGTCACATGCTTTAGAATCCCGGACCCATAGACTTCTTGTTTATTTGCACAACGCAATTGCAAATAAACAATTGAAACAACAATGTATAGGCTATATCCCGTTTTGCAACACATGCAAATTAATGGCCTCAAATCATTTTTCAAATGCATGAGCTCTTCTACCTTTTGAACACATATATTTCTAGCTCCATGCAAAAATACTTAATCACCAAATTGCTTGAGCTCCCCTTTTGCAAACCACACAAACTTAGCTCCAAGCAATACGAGTCAAATCCAATTAGAAGATTTTGATTTGAAAAACAAAACCGCATGAACTCCAATATTCGCAACATATGCAAAATATGGGTTACATGCAAAAACAAACGTATGAGCTCGTCTAACTCGCAACGCATGCAAGTCAAAACTCTATACGAACAACCAAAGCATATGCTTATCCTATTCGCACATATGCAAATCAAAGCAATACACTAAGATCCAAGCATGATCATCACCCATTTGCAACACATGCTAAATGATTGATTTCATGCAAAATCCGAATAAGAGCATATGAGCTTGAGTGAGCAAAGGGATTGAGATCACAAACTCGTGATGAAGTTCAAACTAAAGATTCAACCCCTCTTAATAGTACGGCGGTAAAATGCTAGACACAAAGCTAAAAATATCCTTAGCTTATATAGTTGTACCTTGCGCCGCACATGAGCGATCCCCTTTGGGGTTTTAAGATTTTCCAATCTTTTCGCTTCCCCCGGGATCATATGCCTAGCTTTTTTGAAGTCTTTGATGATCTTCAATCTTTTGTCTCTTCAAGATCATCACTTGGCTCCATCTCTTGTTCTTTTATTCTTGATGAGCCTTCTGTTTTCTTCATCCGCTTGGACTTAACCTAACTCAACCACAACTTAGAAAAATAGTTAGTCCAAGGCACACAGTTGTCTCGATCATTCTTTCATTTCCATTAACACATGATGGATGCTACTATGATTGATTGAGCACAACCCATAATCAATTTAATGAATTTAATTTTGTCTTAAGTAGAATGATGCAACACATGCTACATTATACTTAAGAACTATTCATTTGTTCTTGATTAATCAACAGACATTTATCAACTCATGATTAAATATTTTCTTAATGATTAATAGGACAAATGAATCCAATTTAAATGTTTCATTTAAATTGATGTGAGTATATTTAACTATCCAAGTTTCCATATACTCAATTATGAGTTCCAAAATGTTGATCATTTATATATGGAGTGAATGATGGATCAACATTAAGGAACATCAAGTTAAGATATGAACTCCCATAAATACGTGCATCAATGATATATGAATTGGAAATACATGATGCAAATTTTTGGTTGAGGCAATGGAGAGTTCATATTTCAACTTGAATTCAAGATATGCGAAATAAAGTAAATATGAATATTCGTGCATACCTTGGTTTTCCATTTTCCATCCAAACGTACGACTATTGATAACATGCTCAATAAACAAGTTAGTCTCCAAAGGAAATAGGTTTGTCAGTAAACAAGGAATAACATAAATGTAAAACCAATCACCAAAACCTTAATGGAACTTTCACCCTCGAAGTTCGGGGTAATTACTCGCAAATGCCACCAACTTCGAACAATGTGGTATTAGTACCATGTATTAGTATTGACACTATGTTGCATTGGAATCTTATGGTATGTTGTGCTCATTTTAATTTTTATGTGTATATCGTGTTGTATTTGTAATATATTACGAAATAAACGCTCACAGTAGCTACTAATATGTACAAAATAATGTACAAATGAGAAAACCAAATGTATTGTTGATAATTTATGCACAATTCTCCTATTCTAGAATCTGGAGTCAGTGTCTTAGCCAAACACCCTACATACAGCTCTAGATTATCAAAAAATCCACTCCACTAAGAATTTAAGATCTAGAACTAAAAATTGAAGTGAGAGCTATGCCAAACACCCGCACGTCTCCTAGTTGACACCTGATAGTTTGAACCCACCCTCTTCTTGTGTCATCAACTAGCGTGCAAATGCAAATCCATTATAATAACATTAAATCCATACACACACCACATAAGTCCATAACGAATCGAACATAATCCTAATCCAAAGACCAAACAAAAAGGTCCAGCTAGCTAAAAAACCAAAAAGAAAAGGTCAAGCTCAAAAGAGACCAAAAGAGGTAGTTATGACTCTCATTTTTCCTGAAAAAAAAGTGTTGACGAGATCGGACGGTCGGTGATGTGATCGTGTGATGTGATGTTTTGCTTCAGCCTCGTTTCTTTTCTCCTACGGCCGCTAGCGATAACGGTACACACATCAGCAAGCCACCTTTCTATCACATCAGGGGTCCCACCTGTCAGTTGCAGTGTAGAACACCACCCGGGCCACACAGCCCCCAGGACACACGAGCCCACCCCCGCGTGCACGTGACGCGCATCCTGGCCGTTGGTTGTCCGCTGCCGCTCGCATCGGACAGACAATATTTGGACACGTGCTCGAGGGGCGACACCATCTGCGACGGACTGCGATCGCTGGGGCGTGGACCCGGTGCAGTGGACCGGGACGGGTGCAGGGGAGGTGCCACGGGCCCACGGCCTGACGCGCCGACATGGCGTCGGTACCCGCGACTGATATGTTCAGGAGTGTTTTAACATCTAATTGCGGATTATATGAGCTGGATGGATATTTAGATGGAATAAATTGATCTAGAAGGCGCATCAAGTTCACGGGTATTGTTCTTTCTGGTATTTCACATCCAAGATCTGGGTATTGTACGTATTATATACAGAACTTTGAATATCAATCATTAATAGGGTTCACTTTTTTCTTGATTCCTTGTCCTGGTCAGAGCAATAAGGACACCGGT
Organism: Rhipidocladum racemiflorum; assembly: GCA_036346355.1. Lineage (NCBI taxonomy): Eukaryota > Viridiplantae > Streptophyta > Magnoliopsida > Poales > Poaceae > Rhipidocladum > Rhipidocladum racemiflorum. The sequence continues at coordinate 17,091,423 of CM070574.1, read as the reverse complement.
CTATGATATCCAGCACAAAACAACGATCCAATCTGCACGTATCTAATGTATCTAGACGTATCTAAATGTATATATAGACAGTGATATGCTCAAACTATTTACTAGCATGTGATAGTATCTGTATAAGTAGCGTTACTATTAAACAACAATTTGGAAAATAGGGCCTCTTCGTTTATTTCTCCAGCGGCAAACAGTGTTTACAGCACTGTTTGCCGCTGGGCCTAATGCATGACACACAATCGTCAAGCAGGCAAGAAACTGGGCTGTTTATTTTACCGTATTTCGTATTCCATTTCCAACACTGACCATTCTCGTGTCACCTCATTTTTACATGCATATACAGTACTGAATCTGCAGGATACTATAGCTGGCTTTGTATGCACTGTACACCCCGATGCCTTCGTTCCAGCCAGCTCGTAATCATACACTCAGCCATCTAGCTTCTATTACATCAGGGAGCTGCATGCCGCGTAAATTGAAACGTACGTCAAGGAGCTGATTGCCTCTCATGCATGCTTGATTGCTTGTGAGAGTCTTGTTATCGTAGCCAAAATTAATGATGGCAGATCAAGGACAAGTACAGTAGTAAAAAGATTGGCCGTAAGATTAAGGAGCTTATTCTAAATTGACGCAGCCAGCCAATCGGTGGCAAATCCAACCGGCGCGGCACTCAGTGCTGTGTGGTTACAGGACACAGGTTACTATTTGAGTCCCACCAATTACACGTTAGATTCGGAATTGATTTCGTGTTCTATTTGCTTTTAGAGTCGCGCTTCGAATACAAGTTACTAAATCTTAAATTAAATAAAGAAACAAGTAATTACTATCTATTTTTTTATTTATATATAATTTTTAAATAGTGATGCACAGAAGCTTTTATAAAGGACAGTGACCTAGGGTGTGTTTGGTTGTCTGTATCAAGTGGTACATGTATGAGATGGTTCAAGAAAAAAGTAATCCATGTGTTAGGTTGCTTGAATGGAACTATCTCATTTTGAACCAAATGATACAAATTTGAGGAATATTTTCTATAGATGCTGAACCAATCCATTCATAAAAAATATAGAACTAAATGATACAAGACGATCCATCCCATTCAATTTCATCCTATCAATCAAACATATGCTAGTTGCTGAGCAAGATAAATTGCATTGAACCCCCTCGCATCCTCACAAAGTTTGGACCCAATACGGCCCAACCAATCTGGCCCAGCCTGAGCCCTAATGTATCGCCAGTTCGGCTTGCCAGGTTATATTACCCAAGCCCAGCCCAATCGGCAAACCCGAACACTTTCCTCCAATCGCGATGGCGGCGTCTCCGGCGAGCGCCGAGCGGCTGCACCTGCACGTACTCGTGCGAGACGGCGGAGCACACACGCGAGTGGATGGAGGCCATCGCCGCCTTCCTTCGCCTCCACCACCCTCTGCTCTAGGCCCATGTCGTCAACTTCTTCAAGGTCACCCTCTCCCTTCGAGCACCCCATTAGCCCTTCTGAGAATCGATGAGAGGGTCGATCTCTTAGCGTTCAATCAGGCTGTGCATGCTTCCGACTACCAAAATCTCTCTACTTTGTATAATAATTCAACCCGTTAATGTGAAGACCTACGTAGCCCATATATAGGATTAATCTCATATTGCTAACATAAAGTAGTAGTATATAATACGTGTTCAAATGCATGCACAAGTCCATATAAAGTAGTAGTATATAGTATATAATCTCATATATAGTATATAGTCCGTCTTATGGTAGGCTAGAACATGGAACGAAATTTGGGTCAAACTTTGCTGCACAAACGCGTGTAGGATAGGGACACAAGTATATGGCGTATGACATATGTGTCGGAACTAGACACAGGGCGTGTACTAAGAGGTGATTTTTGGTATCTACCGCGTATACGGTGTGTTGTATAATACCTCGGCCCATTAATTTGAATACCAAAAGATGCACCTGTGTTATAGCTGATTACCACTGCAACCGTTTTTTATTTTTGCAGGAATTCGTAGGCCCCTTTTGGTGCCTTCGAGCTGCTTTAGGTCCACTGGTGGAAACATATATTTTACATGATCGATTACTGTTTCTTCAAGAGCAAGGCAGTGCAGTTGAAGCATTGTTGTTTCCTCTATTCGATCCTACTATATCTCAAAGGAATATGGCAGTAATTTCTTGGAAGTTGTCTTCAAATCCTTCAAAAGCGTGACATGGTAACTCTTCTTATGCCTGAATACGTAGGTTGATGGGATGGTGTGTACGGTGTTGGTGCAGGAAGTGTAAGATGGAGTGATGGACTAGTATCCTGTGGCAGAGCTAGTTCTTTCATTGGATATAGAGACAAATGTTATCTTTGTTGGCTGCGTATAGAAAAGAAATCATAGCTTTTTTTTTTTTCGAAAGAGGGCAGGAGCGCTGCCATTCATTGAAAGCAAGAGAGAAAACAGCAGTACAGCGACAAGTGAGCCAGGAGAGCAAGAGTCCCCCAGGCTTAACAAACTAGAAGAGGGCTAGGGGAGATAGGAAAAAACCCAACAGACTAGGCAAAAGAACTTAGACAAAAACTAGGAGGGCTCAGGGGCCTAGAGAAAAGGGTGAGGGCTCTGAGCCGACATAGCCAGGCAACGGTTCTTATAATTCTCTAGGGTTACAAGCACAACTTGCATCACCGAGCGCTGGATGCTGCTGAAGATCCTCGCATTGCGTTCTTTCCAAAGGTTCCAAAGACCGTAGATGACCAAACCATCAAGGTATCGACGGTCTTTTTTGGAGACTCCCCGTCGAATTAGAGCCCACCACTGAGTCAACCTGTCATGGCCTGAGTTTGGTGCCAGCGTCGATCTCGGACCGGAGAGGAGCGAGGTCCAAAAGTTGCGGGCGAAACCACAGGAGAAGAGGAGGTGAGATCCAGATTCAGGGGAGGAGAGACAGAGTCTGCAGAGGGGGTTGTGAGGCCAGCCTTTTCTTGCCAGGATGTCTGCGGTGTGGATTTTGTTCTGTATCGCCAGCCACGCAAAGAATTTGCATTTTTCTTCGGTTTCAGCCTTCCAGATCCAGTTTGCAGGCAATTGGGCTCTGTAAGCCGATTTTGTCGAGTAGAGCCCATCTTCTGTCCATCGTCAGACAAGGTTATCTGGGATGTTAGGGAGGAGATGTACATCTTGCAGGCGGCTCCAGAGGGTGAGGAATCAAGAGAGCCGTTCTGCGTGTGGTAATTCTGCGAAGAGGTACCATCCAAGTGTTGTTTGTTAGCTCCTGCTTGACTGTTTTATTCCTTCTGTGAATCAATCTGTAGCAAAGGGGTGCGATGTCTTTTGGGGCAGCGCCTTGAAGCCATTTGCTTTTCCAGAAGCTTGCCGTCTCCCCATTCCCGATGAGAATCATTGTGCTGGCATCGAAGAGGCTCAAGTTTGTGCCGTCTAGCGGGTGGGAGGAGAGCTCGACGGTAGAAGGTTGCTGTCTCCAATGTCGCCATAGCCATCTTTGCCTTAGAGCGCGCCCAAACATTTGGAGATGGACCAAGCCAAGGCCACCTAAACCTTTTGGGCAGCAGATTGTCTTCCAGTTGACCAGGCAATGCCCTGAAGCGCAAGCCTCCGAGCCTTTCCAGAGGAAGCTTCTCCGCATTTTGTCTATCTTCTTAGCCACCCAAGCGGGGATCGCAAAGGCTGTGAGATAGTACGTCGGTAGAGCCGAAAGCACCGCCCCTACTAGAGTTAGTCTTCCTGCTGAAGAGAGGAGAATCCCTTTCCAGCCGGCCAACCTAGAGGCTATCCTGTCGAGGAGGGGTTGCCAGTCAATTTTCTTGAGGGCCAGCGGCCTGAGAGGCAGTCCAAGGTATCTTGCTGGGAAGGATTGAAGTCGTGCAGGGAAGCTTTGCAAGCAATTTTGCAGGATTTGCAAATCGCACGCTATGGGGAAGATTTCTGACTTGCTCAGGTTATTCTTTAAACCCGTGGCGTCAGCGAAGGTCTCAGAGAAGGAGGTTGAGGACTGAATGTCTTGCACGTCGGGTTTAAGAACAATGACATCATCTCAAGGTAGAAGGAGGTGCACCGCTCAACCGGAGAGCGCATGATTGGTTTGGGGAGGCCCCTTTGGCCCGCTGCGGAGAGGAGGAGCAAGAGAGGCTCGAGAGCCAAGGTGAACAGCATTGGGGATAGAGGATCCCCCTGGCGAAGACCCCTTCGATGCTCGAAGTATTCCCCTGGGCTGCCATTTAGGATAACCCTGGATTTAGCTGTGGAAAGTAGGATGGAGATCCGGTCTCTCCAAGCTTGTCCAAAACCAAAGTTTTGCAGAAGATCGAGGAGGTATTCCCAGCTGACAGAGTCGAAAGCTTTTGCTATGTCCAGCTTAAGGAAGAGCGAAGGATGTTTCTTCCTGTGGAGTTCAGAGAGAAAGTTCTTTATTAACATGAAACTATCATGAATTGTTCTCCCTCTGATGAACGCGCTTTGGTTGGGAGAGATAATGCTTGGAAGGAGAGGGCCCAGTCTGTTGGCCAGGATCTTGGACACGATTTTAGCAAAGCTGTGAATGAGGCTGATGGGACGGTAGTCCGAAACTGAAGAGGCTTCCTGCGATTTGGGGAGGAGGATTAAGCTTGCCGAGTTGAGAAGATGGAGGCGATCTCTGTTGCCGAAAAAGAAGTGCTGGGCGGCTGCAAGGAGGTCTTGTTTGACGATGTCCCAACAGGCTCTAAAGAAATCTGCTATAAAGCCATCAGGACCTGGCGCCTTTCCTGTTGGAAGAGAGAAAACCGCTGTTTTGAGTTCCTGAAGAAGCAGAGGCTCTTCTAAACTGGATAGATCAATCTGCGGCAGAGGTAAGGAGGCCCAGTTTAGAGAGTGAAGCCTTTGTTTCTTACTGCCTAGGAGCTCAGTGAAGTAACTGAGGGCCGTGCGTTCCTTATCTTGCTGCGCAGCCACCGGTCCTTCTTCCGTGGTGAAACAGGCTATGCGATTGCGTCTTTTCCTTCCATTTATTTTTAGGTGGAAGAACCTGGAGTTGACATCACCCTCCTTAATCCAATTAATTCGTGCTCTTTGCTTTAGTCTCAATCTGTTGATCGCCGCTAGTCCAAGGAGCCGGATTTTGAGTTATTTGATTAGATTTCTCTCCTCCAGGGAGAGTGATCTTTCCTCCTGGGCTAGGTCTAGGCGCAATATGATCTCTTGCGCAATGTCCATCTGCAGACGAAGATCGCCAGTCAGCCTTCTGCTCCACGAGCGGAGGGCCCTGGCCGTTCTGGCCAGCTTCACGTGAAGGCGTCTGTACGGGTCACCACTCCCTAGAGGCTTGGTCCAGGCTTGCAAGACGACATCAGCGAAGCCTGGCACAGAAATCATAGCTTATGTGAAGCAGGTTCTGGTTGGACATGTAGCTCAGTAGCTGCCTTTGTGTCCACCTGCTGGCGTGTGGCCTGCAGCAACATGCAGATTCATCTTGATCTTGAAATGACTGAATCTAAACTCTGAAGATGCCTTTTATCTTGAAAACAATGACAGCAACACCTTTTCTTTTCAACAGTGCTTGTCTGCTTGTCATATGTTGCCTGATTCTTAGATTTTACAAAATGCGGCAAACTTGTTCTGTAGTTTGCTTGAGACTTTTAGTATTTTGCGCAGGTAGGAATAAATTCTCACACTAAGGAAATATTGCAAATCCAGATATGGGAATGTGCAAGAGATTGCCCTCGAACAGTGTGCCTTTATCCAATAATGCTAGGTCAACTTCTAGATCGATTCCATGGCGTCCCAGTGCATGCCTGCTTGTTTCTCTGAAGTGATCATCAAACAAGTTGCTATCGAACTTTATATTTCCTGCAATATGTATTCCTGTTTTTTATGCAGGATTGACTAAGTTGTCAGGAAAAAAGTTGCTGATGCATCTTTATCAATAGATTGTCGCTCACTGTTATTATCAATACTACTGTAGAGTAGATTTGATCTTTATACTGCCGTGCCTGCCTGAAAAATATGTCTGACAAATAACAATAGCAACAGGAGTGAATTGTTCCTCAAATAAGATTTTGCCTGCTTTGCCTATCCTGATTCCTGATACAATTGGTAAACTTATGCTTGATCTCAGGGACTAATCATTTGGAGAAGTCAGCTTAGCAGGGCTGGCTGAGAGAGACAATTAAGCAATTCTGCTGTGTAAGTTGCCTAACCACTTCGACCATTTATCTACAAAGCTACGTGTTGTCTCATAAAATATCGAATCCTGTTGGATCTTTGATGTGATGCTACCAACGTGGGGAGGCTGCAGGAGGACTAGTGAAAGAGGTTGACTAGCCTTGAACAATGGGCAGCTCAGCGCCTCCAGATCCGGGGATGGCCTAACCAGTACTTTTGTCAAATGTGCTATCGAAGCTTGGAAACGGATTTCCATCTTTTCGTGGACTGCCCTCAGTTCCGTAGGATCTGGGGAGCTATCGCGGATTGGACACGTCTACCTATGCTCAAACCGGAACATTGGGAACCGGTGACCAGCCTTGAACAATGGGCTTTACAGCAAGCCAATAGCCATTTGGGTTGCCGAAAGGGGGTTAAAAGCCTCATTATCCTAACTTGCTGGCGATGGTGGAAGGAACGAAACAACAGAATCTTTCAACGCACTCAAAAATCAAACGACGAATTGCTTCAAGACATCAAGGATGAGGCCTCTTGCTGGTCTTTTGCTGGGGCACGAGGGATCAAAAAGTTGCTGTTTCATCCTCCGTAACGCGATTCCTCTAGTCTTTTTGTTCTCTTCTGTTCTCTTCTTTTCTCCTTTTGGTTTTTGGTTGTTGTTCTTTAGTGCAATCTCTTGCACTTTGTATTTAACTCCTAATTCTCTCCTTTAATACGAGCTCCGGCTTTTCAAAAAAAAAAAAAAAAAAAAGAGGTTGACTCGAGTTAGTCGCAGAAGCTAAAGTTTATTAAGCATGTGCTACCGCATGATTCCATTGGTATGTTTGTGGTTTCAGGTTTGTCATAGCTTATATACATACGTGTCTGTGTGTGCGCGTGTCTGGCATGTGTGCATTTTTAGCCCTTTCGGTACTTTGACTTTACTGTTCTTGATGTTATGAGCATCTTTAATTGAATTCTTTCTTACTTCATCCCTGCAATATGTAAGACTTTTTAACACTTCTGCTGCAGGCTTAGCAACTTTAGGAATTGGCTTTGTTTAGTTACTCCCCTAAAAATCTTGCTTATACAATTCTTCTCCATGTCCATTTTGACAAATCCTTTTGTCATTCTTATTTGACCACCAATCATAGTTTGATAGCTCAGAGGAAGTGATGCAAGCAAAGGTATTATCTGTAGACAGACAGAGACAGAGAGATAGAGAGAGAGTCAAAATAATCCTTGGGCACTGGTAGATGGATAAGATCTGTACTGAACCTAACTGATCGTGTCATGGTAGCTCAAGAGCAGCAAGCTGTCATTTGGTGGATGAGAATTTACAATGGAATTCAACTAACCCAAGTTATTTCCTTGCATTGGCTTGTTGTCAGAATCAAGTTGGAGCTCATTCATTTTGGCTGTATTACCGTATTTTACTTCCATGTGGCAATTGAAACTTTCCTTACCAGGTTAGTATGCGACCTCGAAGGTGAGAGAGCTATGTGGTATTCCCATTCGTTTCGTCCTTTTTTGCAGAATTTGTCCACCCAGGGGCGTGAGAAGGACAGTGCCTGTTCTTCTTCCGATGGTGGATCAGCGTCAAGGTGGACACTCAGAGCCGTCGCGACTCTTCCGTCGTCTCCAAATCCTTATCAAGATCTGCACACCCGGAGGTGCCCTACAAGGCCACCGGTCAATTCCCTCTTATTTTCACCGATGCAGCAACCATCTGAGAGGCGATGAATGGTACGCCGCGCTTGACCTGGAAGCCAGCCTCTCTTTGTGCTCTCTGTGGTGGTCTAATTGTATCCATCCAGTAAGACATGGCGAGATCTCCAGTATCATTGCAACCTGGAATACTCGGCGAAGAACTCTCCTCCGGTTGCGCGCCTGGCACGAGCTCATTGATTGATTCACGTTAAAAGTGATTGGAATTGGATTGGGGGCAGCGACGTGCGATGTTAGGCCGTGCAGAGGAGGAGGGGAGGAGGTATGTGGATGAGCTTTCTGTTGTTGCTGTCAGGCAGGCCCATCTCCAGGTCTCTTTCACTCGGCAGAGCAGGGCATAAATTCCCCATTGCTACGATGACTGCTCGGCGTAGCTCCCATCCAAGCCTTGCAAGAACTGTTTAGCAATTTCATTCTCTGATTGGATCCGTGGAATAGCATTCCTGCATTTGTGTGCTGCAGTCTTGTCACAGACTTTTTAGGCTTGACTTTTCCAAGGCCAAAGAAGAGGAACTTTTACAAGAAAAGCATGGCTTCACTTGGTTAGTGACTACAATCATAGCATACTTGGTAGGGGAATCTGCTACTGCGGGAAAAACTCTCTTGAGATCAAATCAATCGGTTGGTCCGTAGCACTTGAGCAAGGGGTTTGTATGATTATCAGTTTGGACCACCTGGCCATTGAAAGGATATTTCAGCAGAAAGCCGGAGCTGCTGCTGCTGCCTGTCTTTGGACTTCTCGTCAGGGTTTACAGCATCGATTTCAATATCAAAATCGCTACTAGCTTGGAACCAAAAATCATCGAAAATCGCTAGAAATTGCATGTATGCCGAAGTTAAACACTTTGAACTCGGCGGCCAAAAAAATTCGGAAATCGACCAGTTTCGTCTATAATCGATTTTTTTGAATTTTTTTCACTGGTTTACGTTACATAGAATTTTTTGAATTTTTAAAATGTTTTATATTAGATCGATTTATCGATCTATTTTGGATATCGTACTCGTCGATACGGACAAAAATCTGGCAGATATCTACGCCGTCGGTGTTCTGCACCCGATGGACCCGATTTCTTTGTCGCGGGGCGGCGCTGCGCAGTTGAGAGTTGAGACGGTGTTGGAATGATGAGGAGCGAGGGAGGGAGAGCTCGCTCATGGGATACGCACGGAGCACGCGTGGTTTGTGTGACGCTGGTGCGTGCATGCCCTGCCTGGCTCTGGCTGCGCGTAACCGAATGCCATTCTTCCTGCCTGCCCAGTTGTGTCCACAGCAACAGGCCGGCATGGTCTCTCTCTCTCTCTCTCTCTCTCTCTCTCTCTCTCTCTCTCTCTCTCTCTCTGCTTCTCAGACCTCGCAATTGTCGCAAGGATGTTGTCAGCTTCGGCTTCGTACTGCACGTCACGAGCTAAACGTTCTGCTAAACATCATCGATCACGGGCTTCTCCGGAGGCAAACTGAATTGCATGAATCTTGAACAAGTACTGTTAGGAGTGGGCTGCTGTAAATCGAGCGCCCTGTGTGCTCCAAGAATTCTTCCTGGGAGAGAGCATCCAAGCACTTCCTATGCTTATTCCCCTATCATGTGCACCGGGTTTATCCGTTCACCCTGGACAGGACTAGGGGATGCAGGCGTTCTCTCTCTAGAAAAAGATGAGAGTAGCACATGCAAGTCACTGTCATTATCTCCATCGGTCAACGACGTCGAGCCGCCATTTCGCCACCGTCGGCTGGTTGTATGATTCTGGTCATGTCTTCTCCGGTGTGGTCTCAGGGAACGGTCTGTAATTTGCTCTTCTTGCAATGTTCTTTATGTAAAATTCGGGTGTACTACGCCAAACTTTTCTTAATGAAATCAGAGACCTAGTCCTAGCGCCTTCTTGCCCCTTTTTTTTTTTAAAAAAAAAAAACTAATGTGGACTAGATATGCAGCCTAGGCCTAGCCGCCTAGCGGCTTCCTGCCTTTTTTTATATAAAAAAAACTAATGTGGACTGGATATGCATCTCATTCTCTCGTCTTGTGGTCACTCTAGGTGTGATTGATAATACTCACTCCACTTCTGAATATATGTCATTTTAGTTTTTAAATGTTATGTTTAAATGTATATTATTGTACAATTTTGAGAAGACTTTTTACTATTACTTTTTCTTCTATACCCCTTTTAGTAATTTCTAATGTCATTTACTACTATGAACTAGAGGAAAATACACAATCCAAAGATATACTTCCTTTTGTCAAAAACATTTATCGTTCTAGACATCAACGTAGTCTCCAAAACACATCTTTAACCACTAATTTTTATTCAATATATTTATAAAATGATAATATTATGAAAGCATTTTTTTAGAAAAATCTACACATATGATTTATGTATCCAATTTAAATATTTTAAAAGGTATTAGCAATCACAATTTTCAAAGTTTGACTGCATATATATATATATATATATATATATCCAAATGATGACTATTTGTGACCGGAGGAAGTAATAAAGAATGGTAATAAAGTCTTTTGTAGATATGTATTGGTGAAAGTATAATAATCTAGAATGACATCTATTTAGGACCAGATAGTAGTAGCTAAGAGCCGGTGTACGAATCTCAAGGCGCTAAGGTTCTTCTTAGCTGTTCCGTACATATGCACTTTCATAAGAGCACATCATAAGCTGTTTAATATATTTATCTCAGTTAAGTATAATTTCTTGAGCTCACTCTGTATTTGTTTTTTGTTTTTTTGGGAGGAGGGGGGCGGGGGGGGGGGGGGCTTCGCCGCTACTCGGTTGTACATGGTGGTAGGTAGCAATCAGCTTTTCAATTCCATTTTCTCCTTATTTTTTTATTTTCTTTTTACTGGCATACATATGTGGAGCTTGTGCCTGTTGCCTCTACAAGTCTCTTCGTGGAAGTGCTCCTCTTATTTGTGGAAAGAAAAGGCAAAATGGAAATAAAAGGAAAAGAAAGGAAGAAACGAGAGGAGAAAAAAAAGGCTTGAGGTAGACCCACTAACTAAACCACCTTATAAACCCCTCTTTACAAGTTGTAACACATGACACAAGCTATACGTACCAGCTCTTGGTTTCTCTCTGCCCTCCCCTTCCAACTCTCTCCTCCTATTCTTCTCTTCCCTCATCACAGCAGCGAGAGAGCGAGAGAGAGAGAGAGAGAGAGAGAGAGAGAGAGAGAGAGAGAGAGAGAGAGAGATGTCCATGAGCTTCTTGAGCACGGTGGAGGCGGAGCTGCCTCCGGGGTTCCGGTTCCACCCGAGGGACGACGAGCTCATCTGCGACTACCTCGTGCCCAAGGTCAGCGGCAAGGTTGGCTTCTCCGGCCACCGCCCGCCCATGGTCGACGTCGATCTCAACAAGGTTGAGCCATGGGATCTCCCCGGTCAGCATCGATCATCTCTGTATATATATCCATGCGCATGATCATTTATCTATTCACACATTTTTTTTTTGTTAATTGTTGATCCTTTGTCGATGCAAAGTAGAGAGAGAGAGAGAGAGAGAGAGAGAGAGAGAGAGAGAGAGAGAGAGAGAGTTCCACATGTAACAACCTTGATCTTTTCTTGTCATCGTGCGCTTTCCCCCCGACTTTCTTTCCCTCTTAGTTTATTTTGTTGGCTTTTCTCCTATCTTTTGATTTTTCGTGTCTGGTTGGGAACCCTTGTATTGCTTCAGTGTCAAGAAACAGCTCATCAAAGAGCCCAATGTGTTGTGCACACAGCATACTACACTCACTAAACTGCACCTTTGTTTCCTCTCATTTGCGTCAAGCGCAATTACGCCCTTAACTTAAAAAAATATCTAGGCTTTTTCTCCTACATATGATCCTTAATTTGTTTCTTCTTCTCTTCTTAGTTTTTTTTTTTTTTGCACTTAAAATTTGATCTACATGGAATCTGGTCTCCCTCCTACATAGATATCTACATGCGTTTGATCTACTTTTACAATTGACAGTACTGCCTTTCAAGTTTATTAAGGTAAATTACTTGTAGTTGACAGTCTTTGAAGTTTAACAAAAGCAATAATTAACTGTAGCAGGTATGCAATCGATAAGAGAGGATCGATCAGATCGATGATTTCTCTTGTGCTGTATTAATTCTCTGTATATATCATGTACAATTATATATGCGTGCTTTTTAAACGATCATGATGTGTCAGCCGTCCAAAATCAGCGTCACTGTCAGATAGGCGTACTTGGTAGAAGAATATATCGGGTGGGCGTTTCCAGAAGTGAAAGTACATACAGATCTATCTAAGAGCATCAGAAGTGCGACTAATTAAACCTTAGCATTTTCTTCTTAGAAAAAGTGGAATTCATAAGTAGATTCCATGACCAGGTTTTTCGTGTTCCTTACACTTTCCAGATTAATTTGTTACTTGAATAGCTTTTTTTTATTTTTATTAAAAATCAAAATGATCTCTTTAATTAGCTTCAGTACCATTAATATATCCTGTTTTCAATTACACATCCTTTCCAAATTCGTGTATTGTGTGGCTATTAATATTTCGCATATCCTTCAATTAATCAACATACGGTCTCTAGTGAAACACCAATATGCGCAGTTGCTCTGATTTAATTTGATAGGAATATTAATCTTTTGGTTTTGCTAGCTAGGCTTTGAACCTTTAAGGCATCACTTGGAACGTACCTAGTGTTGTATTAAGAACTAGCTAGCGGATCGAATCGGTACACAACTCTCTAATGTATATGATTGCAAATATAATTTAATTTGTTACACACAATATTGCATCAACTACATTAATATCTATATTTGATTAATATTCTACACCATTTTAAAAAAAACAAAAACGGAGAGATCAGATGCGATGAGGATCTCACTTGTAAATTAAAAATTATGCTAGCTCGACTATGACCGCCCATAATGGAAAGGAGAAAAATTCAATCACTTTATAGTGTTACCTTTTGGAATTTTTTCCTTTTCCAAAATGGGAAATATTCTTTCTTTATTCCAGAATCTGTGGCCCACTGTTTAACATCTAGACTAGATGGTACTTAATTCCTTGGAACCACTTTCCGTTTGTGTCCAAAACAATATTCTTTTGTTAGGTAGGTGGGAATTAACACGATTTCACAGATTTTACAGTATTCCTTTAGATTATCGTTAATTTCATTCACAGCATCTACTACAGTTCAGAAATCTGTACAATGCTTCAATATATCCTAAATCATGTATATATGGACCTTCTAATTTGGTAACATAACTCTGCCGGAAGTTAGTTAATTTGCATGTAATTAAACCCACCCAAGCGTCCATCGAGTGCGATAGTATTTCCAGGGAAATCTTTTTTCCCCCCTAATTGTATCCTTTTAATGACTTTTGTTATACATAACTAACATCTTGGAAGTTAATTAGTTAATTTGCATGTAATTAAACCCACCCATGCGTCCATCGAGTGCGATAATATTTCCAGGGAAATCTTTTTTTTTCACTAATTGTATCCTTTTAATGACTTTTGTTACATAACTAACATCTTCATTAACTAATTAATCCCCAAGATGCAAGAGGGGGGAGAAGTGGAGACGTACCCTCGGTGTGTTAGTCTGGCGTACGTGAAGTAACCAGCTACACCACGAGACTGGCCGTCCGACTAACACCAGTAGTGTAATTAATAATATTTAATTAGTAGGTGTTAATTAGTGGGTAATTAATATAGTATATATGACGACATCCTGAGCTTCCTTTAATTCCCTATGTGATCCTCCGGCCCACGTGACATGCACACGCGCGCGCGCGATGGCAACAAGCTGGTAGCTACCTAGCAAGCAGGAGATATTCGAAAACAACATACTGCTAAGTGCTAGCTAGCTGCAAATACTAACTCTACTATGTGGGGGAGATTTCGAGCCAGCAGGTCCACGTCAGCCCCCATGGCGATTTGCAAAAAAGTTCCGCCCTTTTCCTTAAATTACGAATGGGTCCCTGTGATTTACAAATAGGTCGTTTATAATTTTTAGTGAGTATAAGAAAAACGATTCTGGATTGCGTTTAGGTCCCTGGTTCATTACTTTACGGAAAATTCCTCCGCTAAATGCAAATCTCGAACGAGCCCTTTTTCTAATTTTTTGGCATAGCGGTCAGGTCCAAAATTATAACAAACAGGTCCCTGGCCCTTATATCCAAGTCCTTTCTCCGTTTTCCTCAAAAAAAATATTTTCGTCAACAGAAATATGTGTGCAGCTCTATCTCTTGAATTTTTTCCCCTAACTCGGTCTCTAATATCTAGATTTTTTCCCCAACTCGATCTCTAATATTTTTCAAGACGTGTATTATTACTCGATGAACGCATAAAGTGTTAGAGTAGATAAAAGAAGGTTGGCATCTCAGATATCTTTCGGAACATGTATTAGTACCTGGTTAACACAACACATGGAGTGTTAGACTCGATAAAAGAAGGTTGGCATCTCAAATATCTTTCGGAACATGTATTAGTACCCGGTTAACACATAGAGTATTCAGCTCGACAAAAGGAGGTTGACCGGGCAATAATAAAGTGTTAACCAAATTCGTCAGAAGAAATATGTGTCTAAGCCTTTTCTTTGCTTTTCCCAGAATTTTTTTCCCCCATTAATAGATATATGTGTGCATCTCTTATCTCTGGACTTTTTTTCCCAACTCGATCTATAATCTCTAGACTTTTTTTCCCCAATTCGATCTCTAATTTTTTTCGAAATATGTAATATTACTTAGTGAACATATAGAAAGTTGTCATCTCTAATATTTTTTCTGAACATGTATTATTACCCGGTTAACGCATGGAGTGTTAGATTCGACGAAAGAAGGTTGATCGGGTAATAATAAAGTGTTAACCAAATTCGTCAAAACAGATGTGTGCACAACTCTATTTCTCTATTTTTTTGTAGCTCGGTTTCTGATATTTTCCGGAATAAGAATTATATGTATACAGCTGTGTCTCTATAGTTTTTTTACAACTCGATCTATAATATTTTTAAGAAAATGTATTATTCACCGGTGAACATATGGAGTGTTAGGATCGCTCCGAAAAAATAATATGTTTAGCTCCTTCTGCAGTATTTTTTTATAGGAAAAAAACATAGTAAATTTTAAACGATGACGTGCGTAGCACATTCTGCCTAGTCACATCTTACGCACGCATGGGTTCCCGATCAGCATGCATGGGCCACATGTACACCAACATGACTTAGTCATGTCTCTGTACTCCATATATAGCTCAGTCAGCACCACCCTGCAGTAACAAATTAACCCACCCTTTGCACTCTCTCTCTCTCTATATAGTATACTATTAAAGGGGGGTGGGGTGATCGCGACACATGCAAGGAGACGCATGCAGCATGCAAGCACCACTGCTCAGCAGCAGCTCAGCCGGCCAGCTAGCTAAAGACCAAGACCATTTAATTTCCTAACCGTGTGGTCATATATGTGTGTGTGATAAATTTCACTTGTATTCAATATGAGATCAATAGGCCATCATATATACATATACATGAGGGTATAAAGGGAAAGCCTATATTAGGCAATATCTATACAAAGCTAACAGACTATGTAATAGGATACTGTCTAACACCCCCTCAAACTCATGGTGGATCTACAACACTGAGTTTAGAGAGATAAAAGTTATGATGAGTCCTAGTTTGTGTCTTCATGAAAAAATCTACTAACTGAAGCTCTAAAGGCGATTTCATACTCTTGGGAGTATGTACTCCCTACTCTCCTGTATATAGACTGATGTTAAGAAAGTGAAAGCATTCTATAAGTGAAAGTTGTTAGCTGGCTCCTCCTGATTAGGAAGTTATTTTTATTCAAATAGAAGTAGGGAGTACGTACACCTGGGAGTACAAAATGAACTTATATATATATATAGATATATTTATATGTATATATATGTATATATATACACATATGAAGCCTTTTTCGTACTCTTGGGAGTACGTACTCCCACCTCCAGTATACCACTTAAACGAACGTGTTATACTCCTTTATCATTTTCGGTATACTCTAATAATAATTCTAAGATACTCCAATACGGCATGAATGAAAAAAATTCATGGGAGCCATTTATTTTTTGCTATATACCATTTTCTATGTGTAAAAAGAGTATATAAACAAATTGTGCTATAAACGGTGGATTTTGATGAAATTTTTCGTGGAATTCACTTTGAAGTATCTTATAATTAGAATTAGAGTATACTCAAAAAGATAAAGAAGTATAACAATATCATTTTGCAGTATATTGAGAGTGGGAGTACATACTCCCGGGAGTATGGAACCATTTTCCTATATATATATATATATAAAAGCTAGGGATCGAGAACCCCGGCCGGCCTCTGGCTAATTAAGCTAGCTAGCCAGGGGGTGTTATGTGTTTTGCTTTGAGACCCGTACGTATGATCGATAAACTAGCTAGCAGTTAAGGCCCCTGTTATATGCTGTGATCAATTGATGGAAGATGAGCTGTTTAATTTTTTCCCCGTGCATGTATGCTCATCAGGGGCGGCGTCGATAGGGGCCAAGGAGTGGTACTTCTTTAGCCTGAGGGACCGAAAATACGCGACTGGACAGCGCACGAACCGCGCGACGGTGTCGGGGTACTGGAAGGCAACCGGGAAGGACCGGACAGTGACGGCGCGTCGGCGACGAGCGGCGGCGCTGGTAGGGATGAGGAAGACACTGGTGTTCTACCAGGGGAGGGCCCCCAAGGGGAGAAAGACGGAGTGGGTGATGCATGAGTACAGGTTGGAGGGTGGTGCACACGAGCAAGCCACCTCCAACTTCACCTCCAAGGTAGGTACCTACCACCGATCCTCCTCGCTCGTACATGATGAAATCAATGTTAATCCATTCATATATACCTTACAAGATGAGCAGTGACATGTGTTGTAGATGCCAATTAATTAACCTGTGGTTTTTTTCCCCAAATAAGTACTAATCGCATTCGCATATATAGCTTAATTAGGGCACAAAGTTGTGAGCACAAATAATCGTATAAGCTAGAGACGTGTAATGTGCATGTATCGATCTATCTAACCGTTATTATCAAGACTTTGATGGCATTGCTGCATGTACTTGTTAAAGGAAGACTTCTTGACTTGTCATTTCCCACTCATTTATTATTTTAAGAAGGCAATTTTTCTTTCATCTACTAATTGCTACTTGCCATTTATACTATTTTTCTTGGGCACACGGCCTTTTGCGTCACAAGACACACTCACCAGTTCACACAAATCCACCCGTTTGTTCACATGTATCGTGTCATCAATCAACTCATTTAATAAAAGTAGTAGGCGTGTATAAGGACTAATTCTTGCCTTTTTTTATACAGGAAGAAGGTCGATTAGTTTTATCTTTTTTAAGATTGTTAATTATTTGATCTTAGCATACATATTGTTTATGGAGGGATGATGACATGCACAAACTACCAAATTTAGTTTATTCATTTTCTATCATTTTGTAACAAGCTAGTAAAAGTCCTCAAGTTTAATAATATTTGCTAATATAGTTCATATATGTCATGATTTTGCAAACGAGTTTTTATAATTCATAGGCACATATTTCAGAATATATTGGTCATCTTAATCTGACCAAACGAATCAACAAAGCAACCAAAACAATACAACGGTAAAATTGATTAAAAAAAACATGATTGTACATGAAGGCCTGGGTTGTAAAAGAAGGTCGTCATCACTAGTCCAAGTGATACAGTCAAGAGCCAATACCGTTATATGTAAAATAAGGTACATTTATCTTTACTATTATATAAATATGAGATGGTAGTGGTCGTCGTCTCTCCCCTCTTCCTCTCTAATAAAAGCAGCACGCCTACGTATAGACCGCAAGATAAAAAGAAAACCATCCGCATCTCTTTCTTTCCACCCACATCTGTTCCTCCTAGCCGGGTCATTATCACTTTATCAGAGATCCCTTCCTGCGGCAACTCAAGAGTACAATTTTATTTTTTTTCTAAATATATGATATAATTTAATTGTTTGGTTAAAATAATGTTTTTATTGCAAGGCACGCGCACTTGGCTAGTAATAATTAATGAGATTGCTTCCAGAGCTAGTAAAGTTACAGTTATCAGCTGTGAGCTAATCAGTGCTTTTCTTGATCCTCCATGTGTTTTCAACAGGAAGATTGGGTCCTGTGCAGAGTCATCTGCAAGAAGAAATCAGGAGGAGGAGGAGGTGCCACCTCCAAGCCAAGAAACCTCACCACCATTGGCCATGACACATCCACAGCCACCACCTCACCACCATTGCCACCTCTCATGGAGACCACCCTAGCACAACTCCAGGCCAACATGAACACCACCTCCGCCGTCGCCGCCGCACTTGAGCAAGTGCCCTGCTTCTCCAGCTTCAATGATAATATTATTACCAGTAACAACAGCAGTGCTACTGTTGTACAGCCATGCTACCTCTCCATGGTCACAGGGAGCAATGGCTTGAACTACCTGGACCATGGCCTGCCTGACTTTGGCAGCTACTTGGACCCTGCTCTGACAAAAAGGTGTTCAAGGCAGTGGTGAGCCAACTGAGCTCCATGAGGGGTGAGGTCGTGCCAAGCCTGCCTCCTGAGATGGCTGCTGTTGTGAGCTCTACTTGGATGAATCACTTCTATGGAATTTTATTCAGGCAACATAAGAAGCTAGCTAGCCGGTGGTTAATCTGCAGTGTGTATGATGATTTTATATGAAATATTTACTTATCTCTGTGTGTGGTACAGTATTCATGTGTGAGGATTACTGTTCGTAGAGCATGCAACAATTTTTCTCCGTCAATTTCCGTAAGGCGCAAGAAATTTAGGAGTAAAAACTCTGCAATGACTGATGAAGTGTGTGTGTATTCAGAAGTAGAGGCTTGATTAATGAAGAACAACATTTCAGATTGATAATTTTTTTTTTTGGTTTATCTACCTTGCTCTCCCCTTCATCATCGCCATATGTAGAATGTTGCATCCTGTCATTTAATCCAAATGAGGACGCTTCAAAGTAATTATAGTTAAGCAGAGGATGTAAGATACAATTAACCTGAAAAGCCATGTTAATTGTATGGATGGAGCAGAGGCAACTTTAATTACTAAAAGCATTCTCAAATAGCCTCACCAACATGCTACTCACAGTTACAAGAACAAAGAAGTCAAATCACAGATCACATCTTCCTCCTCCTCTCTCTCTTTTTTGAGAACACACAACCACTGACTGCTTTGGCATACTTGAGATCAAATGATTCCACAAATTGGTCTACATAGATTGCAACAGCAATGGAGCTTGTACAATAATACAGAGTTGCACAACTTGCCAGATGCAGCACCGGTTCGATCATGATATTCATTCAGAAAAGTATATATGAATATGACAGTTATATCCAAATCACTCTTTTCTGCTATATTATTGCCATGACAAACATACAAATAGATGAACAGTAAGTTGAAAGCCCCTGGCTTTTCACTGAACTATTTCTGACATGCTTGCCAACTGCATGAGTGACCACCTTTCTACTTCATTGCACCTTTCAGAAAGAGGCCTGGATCGCTTTTGCTGTACCTGATGCCATCAATAGTAGTACTCGTATGCGTAGAGCTACAGGTCTTGTACACCTTCCTCAGTCGCCTTGTAATAATGTGGAAGGGTAAAGAGCAGAAAAGAAACATCAAGGTGGCAGCTGCTAGATGCTGACATATTCCAGTCCTCTCTGGTTTTTTCCTTGCACTTTACACATAATTTGTTATCCCAACTGTATGATTGTGTTCTAGATTTGCTTACATGCATGCCCTATTGGAGTTTTCTTTTCTTCAGGTTCAGGTCAACACAGGAACATATATAGGATGTGATTTTCATAGATTGTTATGTTGATGTGTTGAACCAATGGTAATAAATTAAAATTCCTAGCTAGTTGCACGTTAATTAAATTCTTTCTGGGCATCCCTGATAGGAACACATGGCCAAACTCTTGCATAGGAGCCCCTCCATGCATGCATGTGTTCCTTCTCTGATAAATCTACATCAACCGACCTGCTTTATTTTTTTCTTAATTAAGTGCATAAGGCATGGTGCTGGATGGATCATCCCAAGCAATTCCAAACAACTTCACTGTTCAGATAATAAAACAAAGCCCCATGCAGTAAAACAGGTACTAACTGTTTGGAAAGCGTCTTAAACAAAGCAAAGTAGCATCCAACTAAGCAAATGCAGGTTGGCTAATAGCCTAATAGTACCAGTTACAACAACAAAGTAGTGGAATTTAATAGTGCAACAACTCGATCTATATAAGAACTGATCTAATTGAAGCTCCATAACCAACTGAAATTATGTGCTTGTACTCTGGGCCTGCCCATTTCAGGCCAAGCAAGATGGAACAGTTCCACACCAAATTTAGCACACTGTAGGCTGTGATCCAGCTTCCACAAGCATCAGATAGTAGACTCACAGTTCTATTGCCTTAACCTGAGTGAAATCCAAGAACACAAACAGTGCATTTTGTGCATTAGCTAAGACGAGGACTACTCATTGGCCTACCACATTGGCGCCGAGAGAGTTGGCTGCAGCTGACAGTAAGGTCAGGGCCAGCATAAGAGCGATGCCGATGAATGATGACACGAGCGCTAAGCCTCCACGGTTGCAGAAAGAACCAAATTTGTCGCATATCGGGTTCCATTGTGCGTGCAAGTTACCATTCTTGCCTAGCTCAGTCATCGAAGCCGCTGTGGCAGCACCAGTGGCCGATAGAGACATGATCACCAGGGCCAGTGACAACAGAGAAAAAAAAATGGTATGTTCATACCAATTGAGATTGGTTTGAGATTTGTCAGGTATGGTACAGTGCATGCCTATATAAGTACAGAACCAGACGTTTCATTCAAGCAACTAGTTCTCGATAGTTGCAATTGCAATAGATTCTTGATCAGGTTGAGCTTTGTCTTTTCATAGTAGCACCATTAAAAGGCTCCAACGTCAGTTCTCTGATCAGATTTGGCTAGACCATGTAGTGTGATGGTTCAAATTTTACATGAGCTGACAATAATACACTTGGACTAGATTGCTTCTCTCTTAGGCTAGTTTGATCATTGATGTATCCTATTCTCAGAACTAGCCCGAAGTTAATAGTGACAATTAATCATGAAATGCATTGTTCTAAGAGGAAAATGTTCTGAGCTGAAAAGTTAACGGTGGAAAAGACACTTCATATGTGCATCTCTCTGACAAATTAATCTTCTGGCGAATCTAAGCACGAACACTTGAGATGGGAAATCAGTCAAAAACACAGATTACCATGTCAACTTGTCAAGCAAATGCGCAACCAAACTCTGCCTCTTTCGCTGCAGAAAGTTCCTCATCACCAGCAGTCCAGCAGTACTAAGTTATACTGACTGGCAACGGAATTGGCTGTGATAAAGTACCTGCAAAAGAAGCAAATCACCTGAACCATTTAGTTTCATGCCGAAACATCGATAATTCAGCAGTAAATGAAGAGCATGAAGCCTTACACAAAGGCAGGTGTGTCCTTGAACTGCGCAGTGAAAGTCTCTGTGATTGGACTGGCGCCCATAATTGCAACCACCGCGGTGTAGGATTGCTTGTTCAGCTCCATGACCACAGTTGCCACAGTTGTGGCCAAAAGCGCAGAGGCTCGCAGCACAAGTGGCTGAGACCGATGAGCTTGTCCTTGAGCTGCAGAATTGTGCAGGTTGCAGCCTGTGCCCAGGGCTTCTTGCCATGCTCAAGATCCATTGAGTGATCCAGAAGTGCAAAGGACCACTGAACTAGATGATTGGAATTGAGCCTTTGGGGAGCTTATATGATGGTGGTGGTGGCCATGATCCAATTTTTGGGTAATCAAATCTTGCACGTTTGGGTTATTTATGCAATTCTTGAATGGAAAACAGTTAATTTTGGGCTGCTTACTTTTACTTCATGTGTAAAACCAATAGATTAGTCAAGAAAGTCAGTATTTTAGAGTTGTTTGGGGCACATGTGAGACGAGCAGAAAGTTAAGTGTCAAAGAAGAAAAATATTTCAGGAATTCTGCAAGTTTACATCTCTGCTAAGATGATGGAGAGCAAAAGTATTAGAGAAGGAGTGTAAAGTGAGAAGGAGTGTAAAGTGAGAACAAAATGTGGCACACTTCACTGGGAAAGGTATGAGGTTCCTAGTTAGGTACGATCAGGGTTCAATTTATCGTCAATTATCACTCGAATGTCGTGATAATCGATCTTATCGAACCAGTACGATATTAAATACCGGTTGGTAAACCGGTTAAATTTGGGAAAAAATTATGCAACGCAAATATCGTGATTATCAAGGCATATCGAGCGAAAATCGCTCAAAAAAACGGCCGCCGAGGAAGTTTACTTGGTTGGCTGATTATCGAGGCATATCGAGTGATTTTTGTTCAAAAGTTTGAATTCGGAACTCTTCGATTTGGATGATTTCCCCCGAAAATCGTTACGGGCTAAGGGTGATTTTCAAGGTGATTTCGGTTATGTGAACCTGGTACGACTAACAAGGGTAAATATGCTTTTGATCTTTACTTGCAAACCAAGATTAGATTTTGTTTAGATAGGCCTACATTCCATGCAACGCCACCAAAGGGGTGGTGGCGCAGTTGGCTAGCGCGTAGGTCTCATAGCTAAACATGTGAGTGATCCTGAGGTCGAGAGTTCGAGCCTCTCTCACCCCAATTTTTTTTATCTTAAGATCCAAAAAATGCGAGCAAGGAGATTAATTTTTCAGGTTTGTGTCCATCCTTTTTAGCTCTTACATAATTTCTCAGTTCCTCTCCCAATTTTTTTGCTCGAGAATACGGCAGCGAGATTGATTATTCAGGTTTGTCCCTGTATTAAAGTTCTGATTATGCCTGTATTAAAGTTCTTCCGTTCTTGTATACAGAAAAATGGTAAAAGTTTTTATATTTTACATAATTTTTCAGTTCGTCTGTGATGCCTGTATCGAAGTCCTGTTCTTGTATGAAGAAAAAGGGAAAAAAGAAACACCAGAAATTATATTCCAGCATCACGGCTTTTCTTTTAATCATTAGCACTTCACTGGCCATAACATAATCTTCTCATTAATTGCACTTACCAGTAAAGTCCCAGTCCCTTGACCAGTACCGGGGCTAAGCACAACTACCACACATACAGTTGCTTTAAAGAATTAAACATGAAGGATGAAATGCACCTCTACATGCTCAGTATGAATTATAAAGCCATTACCATCTACGAAATTAGCTCACATCCAGATACAGAGAACAGGAGCCATGTGCAAAGTTATCTGTTGTTATTCATTGAGAAGGCAGCGACCGCCCTCAGGACAGGATTTGATCACACAGTAAAGTCTAGCAGAGCCCACATTACATACAAAAGAATCAAGGGTAAAACAAACTAAAGTTTCTCAGTATCCACACCCGCACTTTGTTTTGTTGTGATCATAAAGGCGCACGCCGCACGTGCCTTTATGTTCTTGAGGGTTCCTTTGAGCAATTGATCACCAAACAGCAGTATAATACAAAATATTTCCAATTCCAGATAAAAAAACATAAAAACAAGGCTGCACTGGTGTGCTGATATGTTACTTTTTCCCACCAGTCGTAACCCCAACTACAACATTGCTAACCTGCGGAAATGTGGATGGGTGATGTAAGCGCGCGGCAATTCAAATACACATGCAGGCAAATTGAAAGACGATAGCAAAACGCAGAGGCTTACCAATTTTCCTTTTTCGTCTACTGTCATTGGATTTTCGACAACAACAGTTACATTCTGTGATTGAGCGGTTGTCTGCCAAGGAAAAGGGAAAAATAAATTATAAGAGATAAATCACCTTGGACATTACTATGAATGCTCAAAGAACTCATGATATGGGCATACAGCAGAAGTTGATGGGACATTATATGAAGTTCCATTTGGTGCAGGCACTGCAGGTGGCAAAGGCCTCACAGCATTCATCTGGGATTAAGCAAATAAATAGTTTAAAATCAGTAAGTATCACTGAGCACTTCAAGCATTTGCAGCACAAAGAGACCCAAAGAAGAGATTGACATACTCCAATATTCGTAATAAAATTGCAGATAGCACATTTGACAGAAGGTGCTCCATATGGGTACATTAACACTGTCTGGCACTGGCCACAGTTCACATGAGCTATATTACTCACTGCATCATGAACAAACATAATCCATGAGGTAGAGAAGAGATAGATAGATAGATCACACACAATGTACAACATGCGCACACATAAAGGAGACTTAAAAACCATAGTTACCAGAAACACGGTTTGTCCTAGTCGCGGTACGGGATTCGGGTTCGCAGTTTGTCACTTTTTCTTCTAATTTCCACTGCGAACACGAACCCCCCGTACCCTAAACCAGTTTGGGTTAGACGAATCCGGCTCAACAAGGTAGAGAACACAAAGAATTATCAGCTTATTGTCTTTACATCTCCCATGGTTAGATTACTTTGAGAAGTAGCGCTCTGTTCATAAAAATGAAGCCAGCAATGGCACATGCATAATGTGGAGTAACACAAGTTATCTTCACGAACACATATAGCCGAATCCACAAAGCACATGAAGAAACAAGGCATTACACTTTTCTAGAAAATCAAATTGTCCTCAGAGAAACAGTAGCATGAGCAATTGAGCGCATTGGGTGCTGTTTGACTAGTTTTTACTTCTGAGTATTGACTTTTAAACTTGGCTTCAACTCACTGATCAAGAAGTCAATAATGTATGGTTTGCCATGAGATAAAAACAAAACAATCAACCAACCCTCCTCTAAAATCCCTCTAAAAAAGAAAGAAAGCACTGGCACGCGTATACTATCTGCTGCTCAGAGACGATGTGAAGCTGCTGTGGTTGAACTTACTGCAAAACCAGCCTGTATTAACTTCAAAACATAAGCAGCTTCTGCTTATCTAACCACACCAAGGGGAATGATAACACTTTTCTAACGCATCATAGCAACAATTTTAATTCTCCTAGACAATTATAGGCTTCTTGTGCCTGATTAACCCTCACTGACTTTATAGAACAGACATTCCACTCATGTATTGTAACATGCCCATGAATTAAATTTACAAGCCTAAGGATCTAAAAAATAATTCTACACATACATCAGTACCTGGCCTGACAAGATTGACTGTATCACAACATGAGCATCTAACCGTCGTCGCATTGCGAGTATACATCAATAAAGTTCGACAGCCACCACATATAAGCTGAGAAAACTCCATTCCTGCACAATAAATGAACTTATTCTTTCATAAGCACCTCAACTTGATGTATGAAGAACTATGAACCAACTACAGAGCTCACAATATGATACAAGGCCAGGAAAGGGTAAAAGATAACCCAACGTCTAATTCTAATTGTGTGAGCTGTCCTTTTTGATCTATTGCAATAATGAGCAGCGCAAAGAACCACTAAAGCACTTGCTACATGGTGATAAAAGATAGAAAAACACAATGAAGGGTAAAGCTGCCCAGAGCAATGAAGAGGTGTCAGACATAGCAAAGGAGAATGTACACTCCACAGAAGAGGTGCAGAGGATATGGTGTATCTAATGCTTTTTTCTACGGGACAGTGTATCTAATGTAGATAGTACGTTGCTTCCCCTGGAACTTTCTACTGTGGCATTTGCAACTCCATATTCAGGCTTTCTACAGTGACATTTGTATCACCAACATTCAAAGCCTTGCACATTGGTGTGCATAAATTGTGCTTAACAGCAGCTGCAACTGACAAATCTTCACTCTTTCTCAAAAGCACAAGTTGGTTTTATTTACCTCATCGTGACGCATGTGGCATGTCAAACGAATGAGAGGGATAGAGTTCATCATGGGAGCATTGAAAGTGGGAAAAAAAGGTGAAACGTACTACATTAGCAAACTGGCTATGAGTTAGCAGCAGACAACCAGCTAAAGATTATGCACAAAAAAAAACACAACATAGTAGCCTTCAAAGCTACTCAGTTTAACCGAAAAGAGAGAGATTTAGAATAAAAACAAGACCATTTAAACAATGAAAGCACAAAAAGGTTCTATCAGCTACTCAGTTTGTTAAGATGCGCCAATATGGATCGAGCAGGAGATAATTTGTAATGGGACCGTGCGTAAGAAAATGCAGGTTATCACACAGAAGCAGAGGTAGATGGGACACATATATGCAAGGGCAGAGCTCATCTCTCTGCCACTAGTCATCCAAAATGTCATATCAGCATCCTAACCCATACCTGACATCATTACCTCTATAACACAATCCCAATACATCATAGAGAGCTGAGAATCTTTACATACAATGTATTGTTATGAATTATCACACAGAAGCAGAGGTAGATGGGACACATATATGCAAGGGCAGAGCTCATCTCTCTGCCACTAGTCATCCAAAATGTCATATCAGCATCCTAACCCATACCTGACATCATTACCTCTATAACACAATCCCAATACATCATAGAGAGCTGAGAATCTTTACATACAATGTATTGTTATGAATTATCTTAAACACCTCCAATCTTCTGACCTCCATGCCTTTCAGATACGACTCTAGAATTTGGCATTTCTTAACACTTTACAGCATTTATATATCCACTAAACAATAAGAATCACAGTAGATGAATGGTATATGTTAAGGTAGTAGAACTAGGCACGTTAAACCTAGAAATGGAACAGTGCATTCTAGGAAATCAGTACTTGATTCTTAGGCTAATACAATTGGTCAATTGCTATGTGAGTTTCCTGCAACCTAGTTTAGGATTAGTTAACCCTCGCGTGTCATTCATTTCCATATCCAGTCCTTCATCATGATCAGATTTCTAGCAGTGCTCTAAACATTATGCATTGTTTATCGCATATATTTAGAACATTATCAACAAGACACAACATCACACGATAAAAAGATTCAATTTTTGTTCCTCTGGTTTACGAGTCAATGTTCGCACCTTTGGTGTTCAATTACACAACTGGGAAACCAAAGCTTAAACGTCATCGTTACCTGGAGGCGGCACGCTGGTGATCGTGTAGCATATCGCGCAGCGCACGCTCGGGGCCCCACTAGGGTACAGTAGA
This sequence comes from Rhipidocladum racemiflorum, assembly GCA_036346355.1. Lineage (NCBI taxonomy): Eukaryota > Viridiplantae > Streptophyta > Magnoliopsida > Poales > Poaceae > Rhipidocladum > Rhipidocladum racemiflorum. The sequence continues at coordinate 17,064,529 of CM070574.1, read as the reverse complement.
ACGCTGCTGCACCCATGGCACACGATCTGGCTCTGCATACCTGCAAGATTCCGACCAACAATCAGCGCAAAGCAGTTCACAATCAAACAACCCCTATCCTACTACTGTTCCATCCGAATCCTATGATCCAACGCATCCTATCCCTGTTCTATCAAATGGCCAGCAACCAGATAACAACCGTCTGCGATTAAAACGAAAATAGATTAATGGCCACAAACACAGGGAGCTCGGAATCATCAAGAAAAGCTCCAACTTGGAAAGAACCCAAATCCTACGCACACATACCCTCTAATCCCACATCGATTTCTCCGAGAAATCGACGCGATGAGATCCCGGGACGAAATCCCTGTCCCAATCGACAAAAGAACATGAAAAGCATCAGATTTGGTGCTTACCTCAAGAACCTCAGGAGGAGAAGGCAAGAAATCCCTCGAGGAATCAACCAGGGAAAGCAAGGGGGAAAAATTGCGGGAGAGGAGGATGGACCGATGGAGGCGCCACCGATCTAGGACGGACGGGTCCCTCGAGACGGTTCTTGCGGAGGAAATGGTAATAAATTAGCTCATTAATTATCGAGCTGTGGTTTTGGGTTGGATTTATTTGGGCCTGAGACGGATGAGAGGTTGGACTTGGAGACGACGGGACGGGAAGCGTCGCTTGCTTTGCGTCGATCTTACTTGTCCTTTCCTTTCATCACGTTGTTACGGACAACTAATCGCCATTATGAAAAATTAGAAAAGGGCTCGTTTGAGATTCGTATTTAGCGGGGGGTTTTGTCGTAAAGTAATGAACCAGAGACCTAAACGTAATCTGAAAAAGACTTTTTTATACTAACAAAAAATCGCAAAGAACCTCTCTGTAATTCACAGGGACCTATCCGTAATTAGAGAAAAGTGAGAGGCCTTTTTGTAAAATGGCATGAGGGGTGAGGTGGATGTCTTGAGAGGCTCCAAATCTTTCCCCTTTAATAGATAGTATATGGGAAACAGAAAATAATTTACTGTTTTATTTCTGCTTACTGGCTTTAAAAAATGCTCGATGTATTTTTTCCGGACGTTGAATAATGATTTTCGTAAGTTAAACATTTGCGGAGCCTTGGTATATTTAGCCCCACGCACACTTTTTTCATCTCTGCTTTCCTATCGATGAAATTACAAATCTAACCTCTTTCTCGACCGCGGAACCACCAGCAAACAACAAGTATCACCTATCGTGATCTATACCTCGGTAAATATCTACCAAGTATAGGTACTACTGTTGTTTAGATGCCGCGATGGGTACAATATCGGTGATCTACTACGGTAGGGAAGCACGTATTGACATGTATCTGTCATCCGGTGCTTTTGCGGTCGGGAAGTAAGCTAGATTTGTACTTTTATTCGAGAGAGAGCGCGCGCGCTAAAGATATGGGGAAAGTATAAAAGGAGCCAAATACAAAAGTCGACGATGCTTATTCTCCGATGACATTTGAGCATGTGATATGAATCATCAATCTCAATTAGACTTTTGGGTTTACTAGTACCTCCGACCAGGGTTAACTAAATCGAAATGAAAAAACTACTAGAAAACCAAAATATGGAAATAAAAAAAATTGAGTGAAAAATCGCTCGAAAATCGTCAGAAACTGAAGGGTTAAGAACTCAAAAGTTTTTAAAAAATTCAAAAAAAATTGAAAATCGAATGGTTTTGACCGTCCGATTGAACACCGCAACGTTGCGACACAATTTCGACTTAAAACCGGTCGATTTTTACAGAAAATCGACCGATAATACGTTGTATAATTTTTTTATTTTTTTTAAATAGAACAATTTATCAACCAGTTTTAGATGACGAACAGGCTTGATACAATCGAAAACCACGGTTTTCAAGTGGTTTTTGACAGTTTTATGAACCCTATCTCCAACCATAGCATTGGGTGGAAGGTAGGATCAATGATGGAGTGGCGAGGGTGCTGTTGGCCCCGGGCCCCTGGCCCTCGGACTTGGTAATTAGCAAACTAGGTAGTTTTTAGATGTGGTGGCTTGGTGGCAGTAGAAAAGAGGCAACGTGTTCGGCGAGAAATAGGGTCAAACACTAGGCATAGCATTGATGATACTGCCCAATTGTAGGATCGAGGATGCACCTAGACGGCGGGTGCATGAGCATTTATAAAAATTCTCTACTCGAGGATTACGCTCTAATTACCACACCTAAAATAATTGCGGAAGCGTAAACTAAGTGTTGACAGTTAAAGTCTAAATCAACTAGGCTCACTAGTGCACTAATTAAATTATGTCTTTAACATAAGAATTGCTCTATTGATCTAACAAGAAATACTAAGCAATTTTAGTCACAATCAAGCAATTGATAAATATGCAATGATGTAAATGCTTCAAAATAAAGAGACAAGTGACACACCAATTTTTTACCGTGGTGTTCAGAGACTTGCCAGTCTTCCCTAGTCCACGTTGAAGCAAAGTCCAACTCACTTTGGACTGGCTCCACTCTAGAGCCTCCACCTCGAATCCACTCGCTAGTTTTTCACTCTTTCGAGTAGGCTTAACTAGAACATTTACGAACTTCACCAGGGCTTCTCACAAACCTTGAGAGCTCCCGTGCACGATGCACCTACGTTGTCTAGGAGGCGGCAACCTCTAAGAGTAATAGGTCAAGCACTCCGCTTGAGACTCACCTAGGGCAACACACGCGCTTCCAATGATTCCTAAGTGCAAGTGTGCAACACATGCACTAGGATCCTCTCAATCCACTCTGGATGTAACACATGCAACCTAGTCTCACTCTTGAGCTCAAAACCTAATTAGGAGGAGGCAACACATGCAAACCCTCCCACAAACCCTCCAAAGACTCAAGAACAAGCTCATAAATCAGCACAAGCCCCCCCAAGGGGTCCTTTTATAGCCCACATGGCAAAACTAGCCGTTGGGGACAATCTCAGAAAAATTGGCAAACCAGGCACTACCATCCTCATAGGGCTGGTAGTGCCGCCCTCAGCTCCAACGGTCGGCTAACGGTTATAAATCCGGTACTACCGCAGGCAAAGTCGCGGTAGTACCGCTCGAGTGGCACACTACTAGCCCCCACAGGCAGTAGTGCCGACCTCAGGGCAATCTCCAGAAAACACCCCTCTCTGGAAAAAAACTACCGACATTAAAATAGCTGTAGTGCCGGCCTCGAGCGGCACTATCGCTCTCCAGGGGAGGTAGTGCCCGGAGGTAGTGCCGACCTCGGGCGGCACTACCTCTCTTCAGGGGTGGTGGTGCCACATTTTTTAGACTAAAACGGTCATAACTTTTTGTTTCGAAGTCTGATTTAGGTGATATTGGACTCTATGAAAAGCTTAGCAAGAGGGTTACATTTTTTATCCTTTTAAAAGATTTAAGCAATCATATATATATATTTCAAAATCACAAAAACTTCAAAGTAGCCACCCAAGTCTAAATCTGATTTTCTCGAAATCCCTCACAGAGACTTGATCAAAAGCATGACCACAAGCTAGCAAGAGTCAACAAGATTAAATCTTAAGCCATGTGATGATCAACTCATGATCAAAACAACTTCCGAAACACATTTGCAAATTCTATTCACATGCTCCAAAGAATTTCATTCAAACTCCAACAAATTTGCGAAAAACACATTTCGCAAACAACTCAAACATATATTTGTAAAAACGTATTAAGCAAATAAATTCTGGAGTCTATGAGATTAATTCTTTTAGCCATGTGATGGTCCACACCAGACCAAATCCACTTGCAACACCCCATTGCAAGCACTGTTCACATGCTCTCAGGATTTTGGACTCATAGACCTCTCGTTTATTTGCACAACGAGTTTGCAAACCAATTAAAACTCAAAGCATGGGCTATCTCCCTTTTGCAACACATGCAAATCCATAGCCTCATGCCAACTCCAAAATCACACTCAAGTGCATGAGCTCTCTAATTGCAACACATGCAATTCTCTAGCTCCATGCCACTTAAACACAAATTGCTTGAGTTCTTCTCCTTTTTGCAACCCATGCAAAACTTAGCTCCAAGCAATAACAAACAAACTCAATAAGAATTTTATTTTGAAGAACAATCATGAAGTTCAACATATGCAATGCATGCAACATTTGAACTTCATGCAAAAAGCTAACGCATAAGCTCGCCCCATTTGTTATACATGCAAATCAGATCTACTATGCGAAAAACCAAAGCATATGCTTATTTTATTTGCAACACATGCAAATCAGAGCTATATGCTAATAAAGCCAAGCACGAGCTTCACCCATTCACAACACATGTCAAATGGTTAGCTCCATGCAAAATCCAAATGTGAAGAACACTTTTGAGCTCGAGTGAACATGGGATTGAGATCACCGACTCATGATGAAGCTCAAACTAAATACCTAACCCCTCTTAATATTACAGTGCTAAAACTAGACACAAAGCTAGGAAAATCCTTAGCCTATCTAGTTATATCTTTGCACCGCCGCATGCTAGTGATCCCCTTTAGGGCTGTAATGATCATTGATCATTTTGCTTCTCTCCAGGATCATCACCTAGCTCCCTTGAAGTCTGTATGATCTTCAATCACTCTTCACTTCAAGGTCGTCACACAGCTCTCTCATCATCTTATTCATCACCTCTTGATGAACCTTCTCATCTTTTCAATCTTTGGACTTAACCATATTTCATCACAACTCATAGAAAATGATTAGTCCAAAACACATGGTTGTCTCAATCATCTCTTGCACTCCATTAACACATAATGGATGCCAGTTATATCGATTAAGCACAATCTAAATCAATTTAATGAATTAAACGTGTCTTAAGCACAATGATGCAATACATGCTTCATTATACTTAAGAACTATCCATTTGTCATTGATTAATTAATAAATATCATTAACACATGATGAAATATTTTCTAATGATTAACAAGACAAACAAACTCAATTTAAATTTTCATTTAAATTAATGTGAGTATATATGTAACTACACAAGTTTTCATATACTCATTGTTGATGGAAAGTAATGATCCATCGTATGTGAAATGTATGGAAATGATCATTACCCTAAACATCAATTATAGAATAAACCTCACAAAGATATGTGCATACATATAATTGACTTGAAACAATATGCACATATTTAATTGTGATTGTATTGGAGCTTATCCTATATTTCCATGAGTATACTACAACTAGGCAATTAGAATATTGTCGACGATTGGAGAACGGGCTCCCGTCGAGCTTACTTGTTGAATGGGGGATCAACAGAGCCCCGTCGTACGGACCGAAGAGGGCGTTCGAGCGACGCGAGGTCGGGAGAAGAAGAAAGGCGGAACACGGTGTTTTATCCTGGTTCGGGCCTCTCACCGCCGAGATAATAGCCCTACTCCAGTGTATTGTGTTCTATCTCCGTGTCCCTCCCCTGTTACAGATCTTCAGGGGGGTTTAAATACTACGACTAGAGGTACATAGAAGGTAACTACCTCCTGGGATTGCGCCGCGCAATCGTACTTACCATCTACTGCCCTTGACCCGGGCGTTATTTGAATTTCGGGTATGATTTCCCTTGATCTCCGGCTGATTGGTTGCCACCTTCCTTCCTTGTGGCATTAACCGGGCATCCCGACCAAAACACCCGAGCAGGTCGTGGCCTCTACGAGCATGCTTGCTCGTGGGGGGGTGTGTTTGGTGCTTCTGCGAGCGAAGGTGCAAATGCGTATGCTCGGAGGAGAAGGAGGGATGCTCGTTTCGTTCTCCCGAGCATCTTCTTTTAGTGTTGCTTGGTCGGCGGGTTTAGCTTTTCACGGGGGTACCGTGGTCTTTTGCCAGATAGCCAATCCCCGACAGCTAGCCCCCGAGGATCAAGTGGGGAACCCTCGGGCTTCCCCTTGAGCCTAAGAAGACTTGAAGGGGGATTGAATTTCCTTTGGTCGTGGCTCACGACCATTTTTCGTCGGGAGACGAACTTCTTTACCCGCCGCGTGCTTGCTCCGCGTGGGCGCGTCGTTTGGTTGTTCCGCGGTTCCTTCTCTGAGAAGCCTCCTTGTAACAGTACGGCAGTTTCTCGGAAAGCGCGCTCTCTCCAGCCAGGTGTCGCTACGTGATAGGCGGCGATTTTAACCTGCCCCTTCGCTGTCTTTTTAACCCTTTCTACCGGGAGAGGTCGGAGTTACATTGTCTCTTTGCTCGTCTTCGGCCAAAAATCTTCCAAGAGCCCTAGCGCCCAAGAACCCTTTTCGCTCCCCTTCCTTCTTCGGCCATGGCGCGTTTCAAGGTTAGCCAGATGACCCGAAGGAGGCTCCAGGTGCTTACGGACGATGTGTACGCCGACCCAAGCTCGGGTCGAGTGCCGAGGATGATGCGGCGCCGGCAGCGGAGAGGCGGAGATCGTCTCCTGCGAGTTATGCGCCATCAACGGGCTTCGTGCCGAGAGCGACTTCCTCGCCTCCGTGCTTGCCTTCTCGTGGGTGCGAGATCTCTCATCTCCACCCCAACTCTATCCTTTCTCTCGCAATCTTCTCCCATCTTTGCGAGGCTTACGTGGAGTGTAATGCCCACGGCTAGCCTCTTCTTTCACTTCTATTCCCCCTTCCTTGCCGTGGATGGCTCCGCCGGTTGCGTTTATCTTCGCCTCGGCCCAACCGACCATACGAGTACCCCTTCGTTGCTCAAGGACTCGGTGTCGGGTTGGGCCGACCTCTGATTCTACCGGAAGAAGGCGGAGGGTCCCGGTTGGTCTATCTTGGGAGGGCGCTCCACCCTCTGCGAGGCAGCGCGCGCCGCGTGCAACCTCGAGGAAGAGCGGGTGCTCGGGGCGATCGGTGAGCTTGCCCGAGATGGGGCTCATCGGTCGGGATATCGCCCGACTTCACCTTCAACCGGTGTCCCCCTGGCGCCGCGAGCATCCCTTCTTCGAGGTGATCGGGTGGCACGACTTCACCCGCGAGGACAACGCAGGTATGTTCCTGGACCTCTTTCCCGAGCATCGCTGCTTTCTGGTGATCGGTGCTATGCATATATATATATATATCTTTTGTCTTAGTCTTCGGTTGCGGCGCAGCTCCGAGGATGGACTGGGTTGACGAGAGGGTCGCCGAGATGTTCGGCGCCCCGAAGGAGAAGGAGCTGACGCCCAATCGTCAGGTCCCCAAGAACATTTTTGACCGTGGCGACGCGGTAGGTACATCTTCCTGCTTCCATTCGAGGGCACGTTTTCCAAGCTTATTCCTCCCGATTTCTGTTTGCAGGAGAAGGTCGCCCTTGATCTTGCCGTGTCGAGCGCCGCAGCGCCGCCATAAGCCACACCCGGCCAGGGTTCCATAAGAGGCGGCGGGTCGAGGCCGCCAAGTATCCGCCTCGCCTCCGCGCCCAGCGGTCAGGCGCCGAGCCGACCAGGACCCCACGCCGCACCTTGAGTACGCCGACCGCCAGGAGGTGGCGAACTTCGAATCTGGTTCGATGACTTCAAACGGAGGAGGCCGAGCTGATGGGCCGATCGAACAGCTCGCCGAAAGCGGCGAAGAAGGCCGAGGAGGAGGCCAAGTCTCTCCCGACCAAGGAGCGGTGGAGAGGCGGATCAAGGCCCTCCAGACCAGCTCACTCGGGTGGTCGATGCCCCAGGAGGAGGAAGAAGAGGAGGACACTTATACTGCAGTCGGAAGGAGCAGGAGGTCGACCTCTCGCAGGCCGCCTCGGCTGGAAGAGGTCGACATGGACGACGTCGACCCGGCGATGGCACGTGCCACCGACGCCATGAGGAGCGCTGTCGTGATCGTGGGCCGAGGCCTACGAGGCCGCCGCGGCAGTCACCCGTGGCCCGGCGAGGGGCCGAGGAGGATGGCGCCGCTCGCCGAGCGTAAGGTAAGTTCTTACTTCATTCTCTTATTACGCTCTTGTCTTGCGATTTTCTTGGGCTAACCCCACCCGTTTGGTGTGGCGTGATAGCTCGGATGTCGTTTTGGACTTCCGCCAGATGGTCGAGGAGATTATCGACTCTGCAGCGGACGCCGAAGCTCGACCGTCGTCGTCGGCCGTGATGGCCGAGGCAGGAGGCCGGCGCCCGGCTACGGACTCAGTGGAGCCCGAGCTTCCCTCGGCGGGACCGTGCTTTCTTCTTGACGCGGAACCTATTCCACCATGGAGGAGCAGGAGCCGCAGGGGATCGACGACCAAGACGCTTTGGCCTTGGTCCCTTGCGAAGAGACGATCAGGCGAGGCCCAGCGCCGAGCCCCGAGGAAGGGAGCTTGGTCGCTGCCGACCAACGACCCTTGGCCGTGAGCCAAGGAGAGGAGGAGGTCGTCCCGACCTAACTCCTTCGGCCTTGGGGCACCAGCGCGTCCGGCCACGGAGGTGCAAGGCGGAGGTGATCGCCTTGATCAAACGCCTCGTGCGGAGCATCGGCCGCCTCCAACTATGGAGGGACAAGAGGCGGAGGTGATCGCCCTCGATCCAATGCCTCGTCAGAGCATTGGTCGCCTCCGGCCGCGAGAGGACAAGAGGCGGAGGTGGTCGTTAACGACCAACCGCCTCCGGCCAGAGCAAGGAGTGGCGGCGCTTCGTGGTTGGCGTCTGACCCGAGCGCGGTGCCCGACCAGGGGAAGGTGGCCACGAGCCGCTTGTTGTGGAAGAGGATCGACCTCGGGCGACCCGGTTGGTCGAAGGTGGTGACGCTGCCGTTGCTCTCCGAGAGCACCGGGTGCTCAGAGGAGCAAGACCCGACGCGCCGGTCGGGATGACTTGGTCAATCCCTTCTTTCGGCGTGGCGTGACCGACCGCCAGCCGTGACAAGGTCGGTCAGGGCTCTTCTCGTAAGTTTCATGTTTCTTCTTTTTTCCGTGATCGATCTTCCGGGAGTCTGCTCGACTTTTTCCCTTCTCTTTTCTCTTTACGCCGAAGTTTGCCGCGAAGGCTATGGAGGATATCGACGCTACCTCGGTCTCATGAGAAGAATCTTGGTCGTACCACCGCGAGCAAGACGCCAAGATCGCCGATCTTGAGCGTCGGGTCTCCGAGGTGCGCGAGGCCGACCTGGCGGAATCGGCGAAGAGCCTCATCGCCGACTCGGATCAGCTCTTCCAGAGCGAGACGGCCGAAGAGCACTTCAGAGCGTATGCGCGCCGAGCTTGACGAGGAGTGAAGCTTCGGCAGACCTTCAGCGAGCTCGGGAGCGCGAGAAGCCCAGCTCAAGGAGGCGCGGCGCCTCAGGAAAGCGCGACAGAAGGTCGCGCGGCAGCGGAAGGTCCTGGACCTGAGGCGGAGGTCGACTCCCTTAAGGGGCGAGCTCGCTGCCCTCCAGGCGAGCGTGGGACTTAGCTCCTCTTTTATTTTTAGCTCGTGTACACCACTGTAAAAAAAAAACAACACTTGGGTTAAATGAGCAAACTCGCGGTGTTTGGTCCTTGCCTGCTTTTCTTGAGTTTGCCTTCAACATATGCCCATATGATCCGGTTACTGCTTGAAAAAGGAAACAAGTTCCTGCATAGAGCATATAGCATAGATACGAGCAAAGAAAACAAGTTCCTGTATAGATCATATATCATGGATACGAGCAAAGGATCCTTGGTAAGAAGGGACGGAACGTTCCTATCATACGGAGCCCCCCTGCCATGGACAAAGGTCGTGCCCTCAGTGTTGCGAGCACGAGTTTGTTCATGGGAGAATTTAAGGGTCGCTTTGGTCGTGACGATTTTTTTTGAATGACTTAGATAGATCGGTTGTGTTGAGAGAAGTGTGAGCACAGGGCAGACGAGCTTTAAACCAACACTACGTAGAGCCACCATACCTGCATGGTCACTGAACCGGGCTTAGAGTGGATGCTCGCGCCCGACCACGCATACAGTGAAGAGCTACTGTGGAAAGTGAACGTTTGGGCGAGCATCCGGCCGGGGGCCAAGGGAAATGGTGCGCTCATACTTGTCGGATAAGTTCGTCTGCAGTGCTGGTAGACGACGATGCTCGTTCGACAAAGCGAGGTGGAAACACGAGAAAGAGGAAAATGATTTATTTGAAAGAAAGAACGCAAGGCGCGAGATAGAGTACTCGTCTAAGCGTAGAATTTACGCAGATTGATCGATGTTCCAGTCTTTGGTGAGCTCCCGACCATCGGCATCGCGAGGCGAACAGCCGGGCGTCTTTGTAGACGTGACCGTGTAGGGTCCCTCCCATCTTGGGGTCAGCTTGTTGGCCTTCGACAGGTCTTGAACTCTTCGTAAGACCATGTCGCCAACTTGTAGGGCCCTAGGTCGGACTGTCTTGGCTGCATGCCTACGAAGAGCCTGTAGGTAAGTCGCAGACCGGAGCAACGCCCGTTCGCGTGTCGCTTCGACGAGGTCCAGGTCGACGAGGCGCTCAACCTCTTGATCGATGGAATCGATCAGTTGCACCCTCGGGGAACCCAGCACGATCTCGGCAGGCAGAATGGCTTCCGCACCGTAAACAAGTTGGAAAGGCGTCTCGCCTGTCGCTCGACTTGTCGTGGTGCGGACAGACCAAAGAACGGCGGGAAGCTCCTCCACCCACTGCTGCTTGTGCTGGTTGAGGGTCTTAAAGACCCTCTTTTTTATGCCCTAGACTAGCTGACCATTTGCTCGCTCATTTGCTCAGTTACTCGTGGATGTGCCCACGAAGCGAAAGCAGACCTTGGTCCCGACCTCCTCGCGATAACTTTGGAGCAGTTCACTAGTGAATCGGGTCCCGCTTGTCTGTGATAAGGCGGTTGGGTATCTCGAACCGAGTTACCACATTGCTTTGCGGAGGAATCTCTTGGCGCTGGGCCGAGATGGTCGAGACGGCTCGGCCTCTATCCACTTAGTGAAAGTGTCGATGGCCACGAGCAAATACTTGCAGCCTTCGACCTCGGGGAAAGGGTCCAAGGGCGTCGAGACCCAGTCGAGAATGGCCACGCAGCGGTATGGTTTGTAGGGCGTCTGCTGGTTGGCGGGATTTGCGAGCATGGAACCGCATGCTCGGCGGTCGTTACGATTGACCGTCGTCCGTCAAGGCCGTGAGGCGATGTAACCCAATCGGAAGGCCTTGCTCACAAGCGTTACGAAGACGAATGAGCTCCGCACATCCCTTCGTGGATATCACGAAGAAGGTACTGGCCTTCCTCCTGGGAGACGCATCTGGAAAGGATTCCTAATGCGCCTTTCCGGTATAGGTCGCCTTCGATCAGTCTGTACTGAGAAGATCGCCTTGTTAGCCGGGAACGCTCGGCTTCTTCCTCGGGCAATGTCCCATGCGCAAGGTATTGGATGAATGGCGTCATCCAATTTGCACTTTGCTCGAGGAATGAGACCCTACCGCCGGTCTCTGGTGCCTCCTCTTCAGAGGGAATGGAGGGCTTATGTAGGTGCTCGACAAGCACCCCACGAGCGGTGGTTTGAGAGGAACCGACCTTAGACATTTGGTCGGCCAGGGAATTATCCTTCCTGGGATGTAGATTACTTGAAATTCTTGAAGTATTTCTCCATCTTCCTTACTTCGCCGGCAGCGCCATTGAGGTATCGAACACCGATACTCCTTGTTGACCTGGTTCACGACCAACCGTGAATCGCCTTCACGGTGAGCCGTTGGACTCCTAGCGATTTACATGCCGAAGTCCCGCCAAAGGCCTTCGTACTCCGCCCGGCGTTGTTAGTTGCAATAAATGTAGTTGGATGGCGATCAGAGCTGTTCTCCATCCGGAGACCAAGATGACGCCAGACCCCGAGCTCGTATGCTCGGGATCCGCCAAATACAAGGTCCAGGAGTTTCCCCTCGAATCATTGGTCCCGCTGGCCGGTGGTGCCGAGCCGACCATTCTGCCACGAAATCAGCCAAGACTTGTGATTTTATCGCCGTCTTGGGCCGAGAACACCATTTCGAACTCGGCGAGCTCCATTGCCCACTTGGCTATGCGACCACCGGGCGTCTGATTTTTCAGGATTTCCTGAGTGGGAAGCCGGTCGGCACCACGATCTTGTGTGCTTGAAAGTAGTGACGCAACTTCCGGAGGCCATCAAGAATGAGTACAGAGCTTCGGACCTCGGGTAACGCTCCTTTGGTCCATGAAGTACTTCGACGTAATAGATAGGTCATTGGTACCATCTCTCTCTCGCCAACACCGAGCTTACCGCTTGCGGGGTTGCCGCCAGATATAATAGCAATTCTTCCCCTGCCGTGGGTGTGACGAGGACGGGCGGTTTGGAGAGGTACTGTTTTAGCTCTTTGAACGCGCGATCAGCTTCCTCCGTCCACGTGAAGCCATCATGTTTGCGGAGGGCTTTAAAGAAAGGTAGTCCTCGCTCCCCCAGCCGGGAGACGAACCGGCTTAAGGCGGCCATTCTTCCGGTCAGAGCTTGTACTTCCTTTACGCATGTGGGCGACCTCATGTTCTCGATGGCTTCGATCTTCTCCGGGTTAGCCCCAACGCCATGTGGCCCGACCATGTAGCCGAGCACCTTGCCAGCCTTCACGCCGAATACGCATTTTTCCTCGATTTAGCTTTATTCGATGCTTATTGAGGTTACAGAAAGTTTCTTCCAAGTCAGCAACGTGACCCGAAGTACTCTCGCTTTTGACAACTATGTCATCGACATACACCTCCAAATTTCGACCTATTTGGTCTGTGAAAGTCTTCTGCATGAGGCGTTGAAAGGTTGCTCCCGCGTTTCTCGACCGAAAGACATGGTCGTATAGCGTAGGTACCAAGCGGGGTGATGAAGGAAGTCTTTCCCTCGTCTTTCGCGACAGTCGATCGATGATAGCCTGAATAGGCGTCTAGGAAGCTCATGGTGCAGTGACCACTGCCCGTTGCGTCCACCAATTGGTCTATGCGAGGCAACGGATAGTTGTCTTTTGGGCACGCCGCGTTCAAACCCGTGTGGTCGACGCACATGCGCCACTTGCCTCCTTTCTTCTGACCGAGAATGGATTGGCTAGCCACTCGGAGTGCTCGATCTCTCTGATGAAGCCCGGCTTTTAGGAGTTTATCAAGTTCCTCCGGGATGATCGCCTGTTTTTAGGGAAAAGCGTCTAAGTTTGTCTCCTTTGGTTTTGTCGGTGAACCGCTTCTTTGTGCTCGACCACCTCCCTTGGGACCCGGGCATGTCGGATGGTTCCCAGCGAACACATCCGACCTTGCTCGGAGGAAAGTGACGAGCTCGAGTTCCTATTTGGGATCTAAGGAAGATCCCAAATGAACGACATGGCCGGTTCCGACTTCGTTGGCGGAGCGACCTTGGTCTCTCCTCCAGGTTGGAGGGCAAGTTTAGGCCGAATGCTTTGGCTCTTGGTCGTGCCGCGAGTGGGCAATCGACCGACCATATCCAGCGCTCTTTCGTCGCAATTGAGTGCGGACTTGTGGTTCCCTTTGGCGGTTATGACTCCGTTCGGCCGGGAATCTTCAGGCAGCGTCACAGCGTGATGCGAGGCGGCCATGAACTTGGCCAAGGCGGCTGCCGAGGATGGCGTTGTAGGCCGACTCGAAGTCTACCACCTCGAAGGTGATTAGCTCCGTTCTGAAGTTACTTGGGCGCCCGAAACTTACGGGCGGGACGACCTGCCCCGAGAGGTTTGATCGAGGTGCCGGGACTATCGAAGAAGGGCACGGCCACACTCTTGATTTTGGAGCGAGGAATCTGCATCTCGTCCAAAACCTTGGGTGAAATAAGGTCCAAAGAGCTCCGGAGTCTACGAGGACCCGACCGAGCGGCAGGTATTGCCGATGGTGGGGTTCACGACCATCGGAAGCCTCTGGGTTTGGTCATCCCAAGGGACAATCGTCCTTGGAGAAGGTGAGGATACCTCCGACCATTTCAAATTTCTTTGCCGAGGCTTACCTGGTAACATGGTGCACTTCCCTTGCGGCCTCCTTTAAGTCCCGTCGGGACTTGTAGGCGGAGGAGCCCCCGAAGATGACCGCTATGTGATTCCTTGGTTCTTGGTATTCCATGTCATCCTCACTTTCCTCGGCGGCCTGTTTTCCTTTGTCATTTTCACCCTGCTCTGGAAGCGTCGGCATGGGACCCCTGCCGCTGTAAAACTGCTCCAAGCGGTAGGTCCACGTTCGGCAATTTCGTAGGTCGTGCCTGTCGCTGGTGAAGTGGGCGATGAGAGGTCGCCCGTCGGTCCGCTTGGTCGCCTCGTCGGTCCGCTTGGTCGCCTCGTCCTCGAGGCACAGGTGGTTGTCCTCTTCCCGAGCATTAAGCCCCGTGGCTGCGCTGGGTTGCTCGGGGTTGTTGTTGTTCCACCGCGGCTACCATGGTGGCGAGGTTGCTTTTCTTCTTCTTCTTGATCTTCTTATCTACTGAGTCGAGCCCTTTTTGCTAGCCGAGGTCTCTAGACCAGGTGAGGCGGCGACTTCCCTTCATCCGACATTTTCTTCCATTGGGCGGCTTCATCTGCGTTGGCGTATCGATCGGCCATTCGGAAGAGCTCGTTCGCCGATTAGATCGGGTGGATCTCCAGGTCCTGTGTGAAGCGCCGCGTCTCGTACCCGAACTTGAAAGCTCGGACGACGGCCTCGTCCGATATGTTGAGATCGAGTTCGGACCTGGATGAACCTCTGGGCCAATTGTCGCAGGTTTCCCTGTCAAATGCATCAGCGCTCAGTCGCGCTCCTTTCCCGGCGGATGTAGCGACTCCGAAATTTGCTCGAGCGGCGCCGAGCTGCCCCAGGACCGTATGGATCCTTCCTTCGATTGAAAAGCCACGCATCTGGCGGCCGTCGGAAGCCGTCGGCAGGTAATTTGCCATCACCCTCATCGCCTCGTGGCGAGGATGGCGGTAGTGTATATTGAGAGGAATTCGTCCGGGTTACGGGTCCCGTTGAATCTCTCGGCGTGGCGGGCTTGAATCTGTTCGGCCATGCGGCGTCCGGAGGGAGCTTCGTGAAGGCCCGACAACCGAAACTTCGGGGTTTCGCGGTGAAACCCTCGGTCACAGCGGCCTCCACGGGTCTTCCACCCAACGCCAGCCTTGGTGAGTCGGAGAAAACCTCTGTGACGGTCGTGCCGATGACCGCTTGGTCGTGGAGCGTTCAGAGCGTTAAATGTCTGGCGACAGGCCAGATATCGCCTCGAGGTTGCTCTGTGGATCGCTCCGGCCTTTCGGATCGGATTAGCGGTGCAGGCGATCTCCGAGCATGGCTCGAGATTCACCTCTGTCGGCGCGGCGAAGTGTTTGCGATGGTCCCGGGAAACACTCCGGGCATCCCGACCACGGGGGGGATCCGAGACTTTTAGCTCGGCGGCAAGCCTTTCCAAATCTTCGGCTACGACCCTGCCCATGGCCTCTAAGTCTACTTGCTCGGGGAAACTGCGCAGGTCACGCACGACCGCCGCCAAGGCCTGTAACCGTTCCTGTTTCCGGTGAACTGGCGGCGGTGAGCTTTGACGGTGCTCCGGAGTGCGATCGGGAGTTCGGTACCCGCGAGAGTTCCTTTCCGTGGAAGCACACCTCCCCTTTGCCTGGCGGCGAATGCTCGCGAGGGTCTTTCCCAAAGACGCCTCCAGGTGGAGTCTGGCTGCCTCGTAGTGGTCGTGCTTGGCAGCGTCCGAGGATCCCTCTCCGGGCTCCGCACGGCTCCCGGCCACGTTGACTCGACGAGAGCGGGATGAAAGCGATGGGGACATCATTGTATCCCCTTGGGGCCTTGATCTCTCGGCCGAGCTCTAGGTCGTCTGGTATGTCCAGGCCATCGTAGAGCTCGTCGCAGTCATCCTCGGGGTCTCCGAGGGTAATGTCTGGGGAATGGAGGATCTGCCCTCGCATTCCCGTGTCCGGGGAAAGGCTCCCAGACTCAGTGTGACCGATAGGATCGGTCACCCTGGCCACGTTGTCGGCGGCGTAGTACACATCGTCATCTTCAACGTGGTCAAAAACACAAAGGTCCCGAGTGTCTCCCGAGTTTGGCATCCTCGAGGATCTTGATCCGCACGGAATCAAAGCTGCCGTCCCCACGACGGCGCCCGGTATCGGCGATTGGAGAACGGGCTCCGTCGAGCTTACTTGTTGAATGGGGATCAACAGAGCCGTCGTCTGCAGGACCGAAGAGGGCGTTCGAGCGACGCGAGGTCGGGAGAAGAAGAAAGGCGGAACACGGTGTTTTATCCTGGTTCGGGCCTCTCACCGCCGAGATAATAGCCCTACTCCAGTGTATTGTGTTCTATCTCCGTGTCCCTCCCCTGTTACAGATCTTCAGGGGGGTTTAAATACTACGACTAGAGGTACATAGAAGGTAACTACCTCCTGGGATTGCGCCGCGCAATCGTACTTACCATCTACTGCCCTTGACCCGGGCGTTATTTGAATTTCGGGTATGATTTCCCTTGATCTCCGGCTGATTGGTTGCCACCTTCCTTCCTCGTGGCATTGACCGGGCACCCCGACCAAAACACCCGAGCAGGTCGTGGCCTCTACGAGCATGCTTGCTCGTGGGGGGGTGTGTTTGGTGCTTCTGCGAGCGAAGGTGCAAATGCGTATGCTCGGAGGAGAAGGAGGGATGCTCGTTTCGTTCTCCCGAGCATCTTCTTTTAGTGTTGCTTGGTCGGCGGGTTTAGCTTTTCACGGGGGTACCGTGGTCTTTTGCCAGATAGCCAATCCCCGACAAATATATACTCAAGAATTTGTTTCAATGTATTGATCTTTTATATATTAAGTGAAGAATATATCAATACTAATGAAACATCAAACTAGAGTGTAAACTCCCCTAAATACGTGCATCCATGTAATATATGGATTGTGAAATATAATGCACATTTTGTGGTTAAAGTAATTGGGAAATTCATACTTTAACTTGAATCCAAAGTATGCAACAAAACAATAAACATTAATACGAATACATACATTGGTTTTTATTTTCCATCCAAATATGAGATTACTAGTAATAAGCTCAATAAACGTGTTAGTCTCATAAAGATTAGGTTTATCATTAAACAATGATTAATCATTAATCTAAAACCAATCACCACAACTAATGAAACTTGAACGTACACCAATAGGGTCTACCTGATAAGAGCATCTAAAACATTACCAAAACACAGCATGGATGCAGTAAAACAACAGAAATCATTACTTTTCTAACCTCAAACTAACTTTTTTTTAAACTTAGCTTACTTCCAACCGTAATTACAAAAATAGTTCTATTCCTAACTACATTTAGAAATAACATGTATTTTTAGTTCATAGTAGTAAATGACATTAGAAATTACTAAAAGGGGTATAGAAGAAAAAATAATAGTAAAAAGTCTTCTCAAAATTGTACAATAATATACATTTAGAAAATAACATTTAAAAACTAAAATTCTAGAAAAACATCAAAAGTGACATCCCGTGAGATCTGTATCCGTCGGCCAACAGGATCCCAACAACGATATCCCTTATGCTCAGCACTGTATCCCAAAAAAACACACTCAACAGACTGAACAATCAACTTGGTGCGTTCACGAGGTGCAAGAAGAAAATAGCACACACACGCCCAAAAAGGCGAAGTCCAGAATAATCAGAAGGCATAACACAAAGACGCTCAACTGGAATCCCACCCTTAAGAACAGAAGAAGGTTGGATATTGGTCAAGTAGGTGGCAGTGGAAACAGCCTCAGCCCAGAAATGAGGTGGAACAGCGGCAGCAAGCATAAGAGCACGAGCTGTCTCAAGAAGATGACGATGGTTGCGCTCAGCCACACCATTCTGAGCATGAGCACCAGGACATGAGAACTGAGAAAGAGTGCCCTGTGTAACAAGAAAAGCTTGAAGAGCTCCTGACAGATACTCCCCTGCCGAGTCAGCACGGAGAACACGAATGGGAGAATCAAACTGAGTGTGAATCATGGTGACAAAATTCTTATAGATTGATAAAACCTCACTACGAGAGGACATAAAATATATCCAAGTGTGGCGAGAGAAATCATCTATAAAAAGAATATAGTATTCTTTGACCCCCTTTTGAAACAAAAGGAGCCGGACCCCAAACATCAGAATGAACAAGATCAAAAGGACGATGTGATATATATTCACTAGAATGGTAGGGGAGTTATAGCTGTTTGCCAAGCTTACACCCCGTACAGTGTAAAGAAGCATCACCAGACACAGAGCCTAAAAGACCTGAAAGGACCAACGATGTCGCCTAGAGGGGGGGTGAATAGGCGGATTAAAAAATCGCAGCGGAATTAAAACAGGCCGAGCAGGTCAACCCGGAGTCTCCGGGTTTTGGTTCGGATACTCCGGCTTGTCCGGATACTCCGGTATTGGATACCGGAGTCTCCGAGTTGGGCGGCTCGGGAGCGTAACACAAGTTGCTCAAACTTGCACGAAATACTACTAAAAGTAAAAGACAATAGCTACCTAGAACAAGTGCTAGAAAGGATTTGAATTAAAGCTAGACAAAGAGCTAGATCTAGGCTTTACGGAGACAAATCCACACAAGCAACACAAGCAAGTAAAGAGAGAGCGAGAGAAGCGATTTTTCACCGAAGTTCGGATTCTTGAAGGGAATCCTACGTCTCCGTTGAGGTGGCTCGGTCACACTTGAGCCGGGGTCTCTTTCAACCCGCTTTCCTCCCGGTGTTGCACAAATGCACTCGCCGGCTTCACTTTTTGTCTCTTCCCTTTCGGAGGCGAGACTCGCCTTCACAAACGACCGGGTCACACCACACAAGTTGGTAGCTCCCGGTGACTCCTAGCCGTCTAGGAGACCTTCAACCTCCAAGAGTAATAGCACCACGGAAGTCGCTTGGAGGATGAACTAGTGCTCAACAACTCGAAATGAATGCACCTAGCACTTTGCTTCTTCCTCTCCTCACCAAAATGGATCAACAACCAAATTAAATGGTGGGAGGAAGTGAGGGCTCTATTGAATGCTTTGGAAGTGTTAGAGAGGGCTTGAATGCTGCAATGAATGAGCTCAAAAGCAGTCCTAGCCGTTGGGGAAGAAGGGGTGGCTTTAAATACGTTTTTGAAAACTAGCCGTTTTCCCCTTTTTTTCGAACAGACCGGAGACTCCGGACAATTGACCCGGAGACTCCGGGTTGTCCGGACTCTCCGGACCAAATGTCCGGATACTCCAGACTCTCCGGAATTCACAAATTGGCCGAGAGGGTTAACACGGAGACTCCGGATAAAACGTCCGGAGACTCCGGACTGAGTCCGGATACTCTGGACTGTATGTCCGGACCCTCCGAGTTGACTGGCTCGGTTGGAATTCTGGTTTTTGGAAAATGCAAGTTTTTGAGTGCTAGTTTATATGCAAGTTTTGACCTTGAGCACATGCACATCCTAAAAGCGATTTTCCACAGTACCCACTTAATAGTACGGCTATCCTTAAGACTCAAAACAATATAGAAATTACAAGTCTTCGTCTTGATGCCGTTTTCTCGAAATTTGACGTGCTTAGGACCGTCCAATCTTATTCCGAGCTTGATGTGATCTCGATAACTGCATTAATCTTAGTTGAAGCATTAGATCACATTAATTGTGTCATCATTAATCACCAAAATAAAATGAGGGGCCTAGATGCACTTTCAATCTCCCCCTTTTTGGTGAATTGATGACAACACAATTAATCAGCAAATAAAATGATATGAAATAGACTTTAGCAATTCAAATAAAAAGAGGAGCTCCCCCTAAATGTGTGCATTAGAAGAATTGAGTGGAATCGAATGCACAAATTTAATGAGAATTAACCAAGAGCTCCCCCTCAAACATTGCAATTAACTGAAAGTAATCCATGCATAAGATAAACAATAATGTCATTACATGGATAGAGAGGAAATAACAGAGTTCACGACAGCATGAAAAGCAATAATAATAAAAAGCAACACAAGTAGTCCAGACCACACGCGACAGCAAACAACAAAAGAGACAACTAAGGAAACGATGCTAAAGATATCACTCCCCCTTTGGCATCAAGACACCAAAAGGAAGAGGACACGGGAGATCACTCGTCGTCGCCTTCGTCGTCGGACGCTGAGTACTCGCCGGGGTCATCTCCGGTGGCGGAGGCGAGAGGAGGTGATGCCGAAGAGCTGATCTGCAGAAGTGGCATCGCTACTCTCCTCGGAAGACCCGGAGGAGTCGCTGGGAGAGACTGCCTCGCCATTGTGGCGGCGGATGCTGCGAATATCCTGACCATTCTTCTTTATCTGCCTGCTCATCACCTTCTGCCTGGTGGAGATGTCGCGGCAAAGACAGAAGACGTGCTTCAACATCCTCTGGAGCACGCTACCTGGAACCTCAGTCTGCTCAGAAGGGATGCCCGAGGGCACGATGAGGCTGGAGCCGGGCGTAGAACTTCGGCGCGGCTGCGTCGAGTCCTAGGAGCAGCAGGACCCGAGCGGCGAGAGCAATTTGGAGGCGATCGGAGGCGAACCTTGTAAGAAAGGTGCTCCTCGTCACGACAAACTTGAGACCAGCGATGAAGTGATCAAAGCCATCACAAAAGGAGCGTAGCTGCAGCTGGCCATGTTGCTCTGCGCATTCTGCCTCATTGTCTCCCAAATGAAGTCGACAATGTCAAATGGATGAGTGCGCTCAACGAGGTGGTACAACAGGTTCCTTCCATAGGAACTGATGGTAGAAGCATCTCCCTCCTTGGGCCAAAGAGTGACCCTCAGCATCCTGTTGAGGACAGCAGGTACATCCTTCAGACCCTTGATGGTCCCCACTGTGAAACTCCTGGAAGTGTCATACAAGGACTCAATGCTCGAGAGTCGAACCTTCTTCTCATGAAGCTTGATTTGTCATTGTACCGAAAGTGAGGACTCTAGCAAATCTCTTCTTGTTGGCCTTGTACCACACCACATCGATCATCCACCAGATGGCATCCTCAGTCTTGTCAAAGTAGAGGGTGGCAAAGAACTGCATAACTGTCTCATTGTTCCAATCATACTTGAAGGACATGATGTCCTTGACCTCATGTAGCTCACAGATCTCAAGAATCTTAGCGAAAACTGGATGCTCAGCAGCTGCCTTGTACTCCCAGTCGATGGTCTTCATCCTGACCACTGGGTGCTCAAGAGGGTAGAGGGCCGTCACATAGAAGTCTGACTGAAATCGGTTCCAGAACCGGCGGTCCACATACTCATCCTGATGGAAACTGAGCGGATCTTTCTTTCTTTGCTCTACTATAGCCTTGCCCTTGCCAAAACCCATCCTGTAGTCAATCACTCTCATGGGGTTAACTGACATGGGGTACCTCCACACAGGCCTGGCTTTGGCCAAGGGGCCAATGAAATGACCTGAAGCACGGAATTCCCTTCTCTTTTGATCCCTCGGCCTAGCATGAGTATCTGCAGGGTGCTCATCTGGATCAGGCTGAGGTAGAGGAGGAGACTGAGCATGTGATTGTGGCTGAGGCTGCTGCTGCTGAGACGGCTGAGCTTGAGGCTGGGAGGAGGATTGGATAAGAGGCTGCAGAGCAGATGACGTCCCAATCCTCAGCGCACCGCTTCCCCGGGAGGTGGGCTGCTTTGCCACGGCGTGACGCGGCCTCTTGGGTGCCGGGCGAGCAGACGGAGAACTGGAGGGACTGTCCAGAGACGGAGAGTCCCTAGGAAGATCACCACCACCACCAGCTGAAGACCCCTGAGAAGGATCCATTTGACCAGACAAAGCGAGGGAAAAAGATTAGCCGCGAGGCGACTTGAATTTCAAAGAATAACGCATTCTGGCCGAAGCACCCAACCCGGAGAGTCCGGACATACCATCCGGATACTCCGGATCAACCCGGAGACTCCGGACAAAATGTCCGGATACTCCGGATCCGCCAGAACATGCGCACGGGCGGCCCAAAAAATTTGGAATCTAATCCGCAAAAATTGCACGATATGAATCTAGATTGCCACTAGGATATTCAAGAAATGAATAGGGCACAATCTAGCAAGGAAATTTCGCGGAATTAGGGCACAAGAAGGAACTCACCTCAAGAGGATTTGAAACGCGAAGAATACGGGTGAGTTAGGGCTAAAGATCTCCAATCTTGCCGGGAACGACGACACAAGCCGCACCCTAAGAGATGGATCACGAGGAGAGGCCCTAGGAACCACAAGAATTGAACCAAACCCGGAAGGAATGAGGTTAGGGCAAGAGATCTTACCAAAATCCCAAAACCGAGGAAAAGAATGGATCCAAGGTCCTTGGAGATGGAGAGCCACGCCCTAGGAGAGAGGAGAGCACGGGAGAAGGAGAGGGAGAGGCGCCCGGAGGAAAAAGGGATGAAAAAGAAACCGCGCGGGATTGGGGGGGACTTAAACCGTCCGCCCCAACCCGGAGACTCCGGATTTTCAGTCCGGAGACTCCGGCCCAACCCGGAGAGTCCGGAAAGATAGTCCGGAGACTCCGGGTGATCCGGAGACTCCGGATTAAATACCGGACTGTCCGGGTTACCCAGCTCGGTTAGGAATTAGACAACTCGCAGGATAACTCAAGGAAATTGCGGAGCGAGTGGAAGAAGGAGTCCTAGGATGTCTACTTGATATATGACCAGCGAACAATAAAGCAAACAAGCCATGGTCACATATCAATGACAAGATTAGAGGAACAAGAGCCAACAACACTGGATAAATTCAGAGAAAAAGATGAATAAAATTTTGAAATCAATTTTTCATTCACCAAACAATATGAGAGCACTTATCAAGTCACGTTACGAGAATCTAAAATATTTAGTCCACTTCTCAATTCATAGAACCTTTTCTCGTCAAGGGGCTTGGTAAAAATATCGGCTAATTGTTCATTTGTACTCACATGTTAGATATAAATTTCGCCTTTGGTTGCGTGATCTCTTAGGAAATGATGGCGAATATCTATGTGTTTTGTACGGGAGTGTTGGACGGGATTGTTGGCAATTTTTATGGCACTCTCATTGTCACACAATAGTGGAACACTTTTGTAGGTTAGGCCATAATCACTCAAGGTTTGTCTCATCCAAAGTAGTTGAGCACAACAACTCCCTGCAGCTATGTATTCGGCCGGCGATGGATAAGGCTACGGAGTTTTGTTTCTTGGAAGACCACGAGACTAGAGACCTACCCAAGAATTGGCAAGTCCCCGAGGTACTCTTCCTATCCACTTTACAACCGGCATAATCCGCATCGGAATAGCCAACAAGTTCAAAGGAAGATCCTTTCGGATACCAAAGTCCAAAATAAGGAGTGTGCACTAAGTATCTCAAGATTCTCTTAACGGCCACCATGTGGTACTCTTTTGGAGCGGCTTGAAAACGTGCACACATACAAACGCTAAGCATGATATCGGGCCTAGATGCACAAAGATAAAGGAGAGAACCGATCATCGAACGATATACCTTTTGGATGACCGGTTTACCTTCTTTGTCGAGGTCTAGATGCCCGTTGGCTTGCATAGGTGTCTTTATAGGCTTGGCGTCCTCCATTCCGAACTTCTTGAGCATGTCCTTGATATACTTGGTTTGGCAAATGAAGGTTCCTTCCTTGAGTTGTTTAACTTGAAAGCCGAGGAAGAACTTCATTTCTCCCATCATGGACATCTCGAACCTTTTTGTCATAATCTTGCTAAACTCTTTACATAAGTGCTCATTAGTAGATCCAAATATAATGTCATCGACATATATTTGGCATACAAATAAATCATTATCAATATGCTTAGTAAAGAGAGTAGGATCGGCCTTTCCGACTACAAAACCTTGTTCGAGAAGGAAATCTCTTAAACATTCGAACCAAGCCCTTGGTGCTTGCTTAAGTCCATAAAGGGCTTTGTGAAGGTAGTAAACGTGGTCCGGGTGTTTTGGATCTTCAAAGCCGGGTGGTTGCTCGACGTAGACCATCTCGGAGAGTGGTCCATTTAAGAAGGCACTCTTCACGTCCATTTGATATAGCTTGAAATCATGGTGAGTAGCAAAGGCAAGTGTGGGATGTCAGAGACAGGGGTCCCACAAGAGGGGCCTACACCCGACTGGGCCTGACAGGCGGAATAGAAAGCCCAAAGCCCAGAAGCACCACGACGGGCCCAGAGGAGACCTTCGACTTGCTCCCCAAGACAACTCCTGATCCTTCAAGGAAGCTTCGCGCCCCGCCCTAACAACCCGCCAGGAACAAAGCATGCGGTCTGACACCTCCAGAACCTGCGAGATCTTTGGAACACGACAAGGCGGCGGCGTGGGTCGGAGAAAGCATAACCACCTCTCCAGGGCGTAGGCGTGAAGGCGGATAAGGACAAGGGACATGTCGTCAGGCCACCATGTTCGAGGCCGGTGGCGCCCATCTATCATGTATTCCTCCCCCAGTATATAAGGGGAGGAGGGAGAAACAAGAAAGAAAAAAAGAACACACACAATATATCCAAGAACACAGGACTAGGGTATTATCTCCTCCGAGAGAGCCCGAACCTGTCTAAAACAGATTGCCCCGCATCTGTGTTACCATCAAGCTCGAGATCCCGCACAAATCCCTAGAATCACAAATCTCATTGCCGGCGAAACAGATCGTCGACAGTTGGCGCGCCAGGTAGGGGGCTTGTGTCAAGATCTTCGTCAAGCTTGATGGCTGCGACGAGCGAAGCCTCCACAGTCTTCTTCCCGGGCCAGGTCTTCCGTTTCGGAAGCCTGACCTTCATCTCCAACGACCTCGGAAGCCTTTCTCTCTCTAAGGGAACGCTACTGGTAGCGGTGAGGTTCCGGCGATCCATCGTCACGACTTCGCGCCCGATCGGAAGGTCCCCCTGTCTCGTACCATAAAGTACCGAGGGGGGATCCGAAGACCCGTTCCAGCCGCGGAGTCGGGCTCAAGGACGCCGAGGCACGAAGGGTGGGGATTCTCACCGCCAAGCCACTCGGCACCCCCGAGCGCCTAGGTTTGTCTTCTCGGACTCACCCACCTCGTGGCCGAGTCGGAAGAAAGCCTAGAGAGGCTGCTGGAATTTCCGTAGAGTCTGTGTAATCGAAGGCTCACGGCAGATTCTAGCGGTAGCCGACACCTCGATCGCCGCCGATTTGGAAGGAGGCCGAGTGGTCGAGCACGATCTGTGGTAGCGTGCTCTCGGGACCGCGCCGGCTGTCAATGAAGACATTCTGCAAGCCAAGATGGGGACCAGGTGTTTCGTACCACGCGAGAATATCGTCGCCTCCAAGACACTCCTGGATACCACGACCCCTATCTTTGAGGCGGATGATCGATTGCCCGATCATGGCCCAAGTAAAGGCCATGGTGACGGCGGCGGCTATCCAAAGATGCTCAAACCGACCCGGTGGCGAAGGAGGTGTCGCGTGGTCAGCCGAGGACCAGGCGACGGCGGTGGTCGGTCGAAGCTTCGCCAGACACATCATGTTCTACCGCGGAGACGACTTGCGACACGGCATCACCGCGACCTCCGTTCGAGACCTCGGCGCCAGCGCCGCGACCAGAAAAGGAGGAACAACGCCGTCAAGCCGAGCGAATATGAGCGCTACGGCATCCTTCCGCGAGGCCGAAATCGCCAGCGCGATCCCCTCGCGTCGATCACCTCCGGGTATCGCGAGGTCATCGAAGGGTTCGTGCGTTTACCCCTCACCTACGCCGAGTGGTTTGGCACGATGGATTTAATCCTAAAGGCATCACTAGGTTCGACGGTGAGAGGGACCCGGAGGCTTGGCTACAAGTATATGCTCTGGCGATCGGGGCAGCGTGAGATCAGTAATGGCAAACTACTTGCCAGGTTACCCTCTCGCCCAGCCCAAGCATGGCTCACCGGACTTCAATGAACTCTATAGATTCTGGGGAGATCTGTGTGAGCAGTTCATCTCAAATTTCCAAGGCACTTACGAGCGCCGGGCACCCTTGGGACCTATACCAGCTACACCAAAGGAGGAACGAATCCCTCCGGAGTTCGTCAGCGCTTCATGAGCAGGAAAAGCACCGTTCGGGCGTCACAGATGCGATTGTGATAGCTGCCTTCGAGAAGGAGTCGGCGACCCGACCTCATCAAGAAGATGTCCGGAAGCCACCCACGTCGGTCCGGAGCTGTTCGCCCTAGCGGACCGTTACGCTTCAGCCTCCGAGGCTCTGGCGCCTTGGCGTGATGAAGGGAAGGATCGATCTGAACCCCTCGGCGGAAAGAAAAGAAGCGCCAAGGGCGAAGAGTGAGTGGCGCCATTGCACCAACTCATCCTCGCGCTCTCAAAGAGGATGGATATGAAAAGGTTATGAACTCACCCTGCCCTTTCCATCCGAAGGGGAGGCATGCCGCCAAGGACTGCTTCACCCTAAAGAGGTTCGCCCGCGAGAGCAAGAGGCAGGCTGGACAAGGTCCGAGTGGTCATGCCGCCGGCAAACCGCCTCTCCCTGAAGCTGAGGAAGACTATCAGGAGGTCGACCTCGAGCTTAACTACATATTCGGGGGTTCGGCCGCATATGAGTCCAAGCGGAAGCAGAAGCTCACCGCTCGGTACATCTATGCAGTAGAGCCGGAGACCCCCCGATATGTCCGGTGGTCCGAGGTCGCAATAACTTACGACCGCACAGATCACCCAGATCGCGTCCCATTCCCCGGCAGATACCCGCTGGTCTTGGCACCGGTTGTCCGCGGCATCAAGCTCAAAAGGGTGTTGATTGACGGTGGGAGTGGGCTCAACGTCCTCTTCGTGAAGACACTCGATGATATGGGGATCCCGCGGTCTGACCTCAAACGCGGGTCGTCGCCTTTCCATGGAGTGATACCCGGAACGTCGGCGATACCACTCGGACAAATCACTCTACCAGTCACGTTCGGCGCAAGGGACAACTACCGGACTGAGACCCTTAGCTTCGAGGTGGCAGACTTCGCGACAGCGTATCACGCCATCTTGGGGAGACCAGCACTGGCCAAGTTCATGGCGGTGCCCCACTACGCCAGTATCGATGCCGAAAATGCCGGTCCGAGTGGTATTATCACTCTGTGGCGATGTTAAGCGATCTTTCTCTTGCGACGAGGAGAGCTGCGAAATGGCCGAGTCTCTGGAGGCGCTGGCGGGTCGGGAAAGGATTCTTCAAGAGGCGGATTTCGACAAGCCGGAAGGCAGTATCCCTACCCGCAAGCCGCAGAACTCCGGGATCGGCCCCGAGGAAGGCACCAAAAGGATTCTCCTCGACCCGTCCGATCCGGCGCGAGCCGTCTCGATCGGGACAAGGCTCGGGGATGAATAGGAAGGCGCGCTCGTCACCTTTCTGCGGGCAAACCAAGACGTCTTTGCCTAGAAGCCGTCGACATGCCGGGGTCCCAGGGAGGTGATCGAGCACGCATCGAATGTAAACCAATCCGCCAGGCCCGTCAAGCAAATGTTACGACGGTTTGCTCAAGATCGTCGAGAAGCCATCGAGAGGAGATCACAAAGTCGCTAGCCGCAGCTCATCAAAGAAGTGTATCATCCCGATCGGTTGGCGAACCCTGTACTCGCCCGTAAGAAGAATAAAAGGCTGGCGCATGTGTGTTGATTACACCGACCTCAACAAGGCTTGTCAGAAAGATCCCTTTGGTCTCCCTCGTATTGATCGGGTGGTAGACTCCATTGCCGGATCTCGGCTACTCGGCTTTACGGGCGCCTATTCAGGCTATCATCAAATTCGGCCGAGAGGAAGATCATGCGAGAAGACTTCGTTTATCACTCCATTCGAGCATATTGCTATATCACCATGCCGTTCGGGCTCAAGAATGCCGGTAGCAGCGTGCCCGGTAGCGCCGTGCAGTGTGTTTTCACCATCAGCTCGGGCGCAACGTGGAAGCTTATGTGGATGATGTGGTAGTTAAAACGCAGACACAAGATAGCCTTATCTCCGACCTGGCCGAGACGTTCGAAAGTCTAAGGGCGTTCCGGATGAGGCTAAACCCCGAGAAATGTGTTTTCGGAGTTTTTTCCGGGAAACTACTCGGGTTCATCGTCTCCCATCGTGGGATCGAGCCGAACCCGGAGAAAATTGGAGCCATCATGAAAATGGCCCCGCCTACCAGCCAAAAGGAGGTCCAAAAGCTCACCGGATGCATGGTGGCGCTTGGCAGGTTTATCTCACGGTTGGGAGTCCGGGGAATGCCTTTCTTCAAGCTCCTTAAGAAGCAAGATCGCTTTGATTGGACGGCAGAGGCACAGCAGGCCTTCGAAGAACTCAAGGTGTTTCTCTCCACTCCCCCAGTCTTAGTCTCGCCGGCGCCAGGTGAACCTCTTCTGCTCTACATAGCGGCAACATCTCATGTAGTAAGTGCCGTGATAGTTGTGGAGCGGGAGGAATCTGGACACCGCTACGGCGTGCAACGCCCAGTTTATTTTGTCGGTAATCTTTGGCGAATCCAAGACAAGATATCCTCAAATCCGAGGAAGGCTGCCATGCGCCATTTTGATCTCGTCACGGAAAGTGAAGCATTATTTCCAAGGACATTCGATTTGATGGTTACTTCTTTCCCGTGGGAGAGGTCCTCCGTGTCGGGAAGCTACTGGAAGAATTTCAAAGTGGGCAGCCGAGCTTGGAGCTTTCGACATCTCGTTCAAGCCGCGCACCGCCGTCAAGTCCCAGGCTTTGGCTGACTTCACGGCCGAGTGGACCGAATCCCAGACTCCCTGCACGGAAGAAGAGCCAGAATATTGGGTCATGCACTTCGACGGATCTCTCATGCTTGGGGGAGCAGGGGCGGGAATCCTCCTTATCTCGCCTAAGGGCGACAGGTTGAAGTATGTCCTTCGGATTCACTTCCCGACCTCAAACAATGCCGCGGAGTACGAGGCCCTCATCCATGGGCTTCGAATCGCCACATCACTTTCCGAATCGACCAATTTGGCGGTTCGAGGCGACTCCCGATTGGTGGTGAATCAAATGCAGAAGGACTGGTCGTGCGTGGATCGAATATGGCGGCATCTTGCCCGGCAAGTCCGAGAATTAGAAGGCAAGTTTGTGATGCAGGTGGTTCATGTCCTCCGCCGCAATAATGAGGCAGCAGACGAGTGGCTAAGATGGGAGCCACTCAGGCGGATGTCCCAAGTGATATCTTCGTCTGGGATCTTCACGAGCCAACCGTTACAAAAGCGGCAAAAGCCAAGCGAGGGTCCTGGCAGGGGTCCTACTCATCGATCCAGATCGACTACCCGTGCCTTGATTACCTCTGAAGGACAAACTCCGGAAGCCACCACTTTGGCGAGCGCGTCTCCCGAGCAAGCCAAGTCCTACGTGGTGGTGGGCGACGAGCTCTTCCGAAAAAGTGCCTCGGTGTCCTCGGGCGGTGCATTTCGGGACAAGTGGGAAGAGAGCTGCTCCAAGAAATCCATTCGGGATGTGTGGCCATCACGCGGCATCAAGCGCCTTGGTTGGGAAAGCCTACCGACAAGGTTTCTTCTGGCCAACGGCGGTAACGGATGCCAAGGAGATAGTTCGAACCTGCGAGGGCTGCCAATTCTATGCAAGATGCACACACTTGCCGGCACAGAGCTACAGACTATACCCATTTCTTGGCCTTTCGCGATGCAGGGCTCGACTTAGTGGGCCCGCTCAAGAAGGCTCAAGGCGGTTTCGCTTACCTCTTCGTGGCCATTGACAAGTTCACCAAGTGGATCGAAGCCAAGCCAGTCATCACTATCACTGCAGTTAAGGCCAAGGAGTTTTTCCAGGACATTGTGGTCAGATTCGGAGTGCCGAACCGAATCATCACGGACAACGGCACCCAATTCAGGAGTGAAGAATTCCAAGAATGGTGTGAAGGCGTCGGGATCAAGATCTGCTTCGCCTCGGTGGCTCACCCGCGAAGCAATGGGCAGGTTGAGCGAGCTAATGGTCTGGTCCTCCAAGGCCTCAAGGCCAGGATCTTCGACCGCCTCAAACCATACGCTGCTCGATGGGTGAAGGAGCTACCGTCGGTACTCTGGGGACTCAGAACCACTCCCAGTAGCGATCGCCAAACCCCTTTTTCCTGGTCTATGGCGCGAGGCGGTTCTGCCGACCGAGCCGATTCGAATCCCGAGGGTTCGGAATTACAACGGCCGAGTCCGAGGAAGCCGAATGGTGGAGCTTGATCAACTCGAGGAGGCTCGGAACGTTGCGACCATCCGATCGGCTAAGTACCTCCAGGACTTCGGCGTTACCACTCTCGCAACGCCGTAAGTAGAACCTTTCGAAGGAGATATGGTCCCGAGGAGGAACCGTAAAAGCGAGCACAAGCTCTCTCCAATGTGGGAAGGTCCGTACATTGTGCGTAAGACAACCCGACCAGTGCTTATCGACTCAGACGAGAAGACGGCGAGGTTCTGGCGAATACTTGGAACGCCGAACAACTCCGTCGCTTCTACGCATGAGTTATGTATCCCACTCTTACACATTAAATAAAATAGTGGTCCGTCTTATTTTCTGAAGTTCTGTGTAATGCTAGCCCCGAGTGGTTATTACCCGACCGTGTAGCGCCTAACCACTGGCCGTGCCGATATAGAATGCACGGAAATAACAAGCCGCGATGAGCACAAAGCCTCGGCGGTTTATACCCAGCGCACAACGGAACGGGTAGAAAGCACTAACCACTCGGGATCGCAATTCATGGCCCAGAATTTAACCGAGATTTGCCTGATCGCGAATTTCTAGCCGTCAAAAGCTCGAGCCCCAGCGCCTCGTTGCTGGCACTGGAGCAACCGACTAGAATTAGTTGATCAGGCAGAACTACTAAACTCGGATTAAATATGATAGGCGCGAGCTGGATAAAATTTCGCATTTCATTCCATAATGTTAATAATTTACATTACTGACTTTCTTTTTTTCTTTTTCTCGCGCTAAAAAAAAAAATAATCTTGAATCTTCTTCTTTGGTGCTCTTGGTCTTTCTTGGTGCTCCTGCCGCTAATGGTCTTTGAGTCTTTGGTGCTCTTGGTCTTGTGGCTTTGGGAGGCCGAGGCGAGATCGGCCGAGGTTAGACGCGACCGCGCGACCCAAAGCCGCCAGAATCTCCTCGTCAACCACCCACAAGGGGGGTATAAGGCGGACGAGGGCCCTGACGGCAAGGTCGTCGCGGCGATCGCGACCAACCATCTCGAGGATGATCTCCGCCACCTCGTGGAGCCCCGGTGCGGCCTCCAGCAAGGTGGCCACGGCGGCGGCGTCCTTCGCCGCTCCTTCCTCCGCCTCCGCCTCCAGTGTGAAAAAGTCGAGGTCTTCCCATGCTTCCGCCTCCTCCCAGTTGTGCAACATCCCGAAGAATCGGTGGCGAAACAATGCCGCGTAGAGACCAACGAACCTCCCCGTATTAGACATGGAAGAAAACTGGAAGAGGAAGAAGAAGGACAAGGCAAGAAGAAACGGGCGATCGCTCATTAGCGGTGACGCCCCATTTATAAGCCACCCCAGCCCCGGAAATCGAAGCGTCTCCAAAGGCAATCAAATGCGCCGCCTCGCAATCAACGAGGCGCGAAAAACAAAGCGGCAGTGCGAATACCGAAGAAGATCAGCACGTTGAACAAAATCAAGGAGAATTTCACCAGACACGTGTCGTAAGCAGTTCAAGCTCATTCGGCCTTCCCGCTTAATTATACCAAATTAAGCGAAAAGGCCCGGGGGCTGGAGAGCTAGCAAGCGATGCAAGCCTGGGGGCTAAACCACTCAGCCAGGTGGCCACAACGTAAGTCCCGACGCTCGAGAGCTGCACGCCCGACCTCTCGGAAAAGCGTGTCTGGGGCAAGAAAAGCGCGGGCTAAGGCCCTGGCGTTTGGGAGCCATACCACGGTCATTGAAACTCACCGGAAAGGCGCAACAGATCCAAAAGGCTGCGGGCATATATTCTAACAACTCGGCCCAGAGAAGAAAGTGGAAGAGGTCCAAGACCACTCGGCGGAAGACAATACAGGCAAATCATATTGAAGTAAGAAGACACAATATTTCAAACAAGGAGGGCGAGCACTCGGCATCGAGCCCACATCAAGTCGAATTCTAGATTCTCCAACAAGGCCTGCGATGCAGGACACCTCTTCGAGGAGCGCGTTGGCCTTGTCTTCATCACAGCAAAACCTTCTTTCACGGCTCGAGGTCAACTCTCGGATAATGAGACTTGACCACCGCCAATGCCTGGTTCGCACTCATTGCTGCGGACTCTTTGGCGTAAGCTCTGATCTGTCGGCTCCTCCCGAGAGAAGTGGAACATCATCGTCCCCCTGGCGGCGTGACTCCTTCAATGCGCGAAGGTGCAGGATCGGCTCAGCGACGGCCAGCTTCGATCCGCCTGTTGGCGGCCATCTTCTCCTTGCACTCTGCAACAAAGTCAAAGCGGCCATCAAGAGCACACCCAACGCCAAGTATGTTCAACCCAAGTCAAATAAATTTACCCTTCAGCTCATTGCATCCTTTCCAAGCCGACTCGAGCCGAGGCGAGAATTCTCTGAAGCCTCGGTCGGGCCTCGGCTCGACAGCGGTCGAGTCGCGCTCTGAAACACGAGAGTGTCATCATCCTCTCCAACCATCCAAAAAGACATCCAAACCGAATCCAGGGGAGAATCTCACCTTTGAGCATATGCTCAAGCTTCGTCTTCTCCTCCCGGATCCTCATACACTCGCCACAAGCCCGTGGACTTCTTTCCACCTGTCCGCCGATCTCGTTGAGTTTGTCCTGCATCGCTTACGCTCCTGGAGCTTCGGGAGCACCTTCGAAAAACCGCGATCTTTGCTCAGCGCTCCCCATGTCCTAGGTAACAGGCGTAATCTCGAGGAGAAGTCAAGAGCAACAGATGGAAGACAAGAAGCTCACCCTGACGAAGCGTGCTACACTGACGGTGAGCTCATAAAGCTCCGTCCAGAGCCGCTCTCTCCATCTCGTCGTCCTCTTCCATCCCTTTCGGTGGAACCCCTTCCCACCATACGGTCCGATTCGGGGCTTCGGCAGAGGGCCGAGCGGCGGTGGCTCTCGAGGCACTTCCTCCACGCCGGAGACGGTGCCGGTCGATCTCGTGACGGACGGACCATCCGACGGTTCGACCGCTGGCGCCGGCGCCCGTGGCGACGCCGCCGGCGATCGGCGACGGTGACCTAGCCTCCGCCTGGGGCTCCTTTTCAGGAGACCCCTCCACAGGGACGTCCATAGCAGGAGTCCTGAATCAGCAAAAAGGGAAGACACCTCGGCCAGACAGTAACAAAAGACAAGGATCACCCAAAGAATACCTTTTGGATTTCTTGAATTTCATCCCAGGTCTCATCCGAGACCCAGCACCACTCGGAGGGAAGTTAGCGCCTGCAGTCGGGGCTACCCCTGGGACAGAAGGCTGAGGCCCCGCGCTTTGCGATCCGGGTGCACCGGAGGTCGAAGGCCCGGCTGACGAAAGACCGGCGACCTCCTCCGCCGACTCCCGGCGCAGCTCGTCGACCGATGTGTCAGCCACTCGCCGCTGGCGTGCCACCGAGAGAGGCCGACAACCGGGCGTCGAGAAATGAAGGGCGCGTTCTGAAAAGGAACGATCGCACCCTGTCTGAATCACACATCAGTCAAAGAAATCATGGAACAGCCTTTCGAGAGAATAGTGCACTCACAGGAGGGGGAGGCCTCGCCGTCGAAAACTTATGAGGGCAGCCCCTATTGGTGATTATTGTGCCAGGCACGAAGAAATCAACTACCCGTGCTGCCAGCGACTCCATCGACAGGGCCACGTCCGACTCCCGCGTGGGGTCCAGAGGCCCGTTGTATTGGAACCCCAAATGGACTCTCTCCTTCAAGGGCTGCACTCGACGCTTCACAAATCGATCGCGATCCGGGACCCGTCGACCCTCGGTTCTTCGGATCGTCAATCAATGCCCAGGCTTCGAGGATTTGCGCCAAACCTCCTCCGTCCAGGCGTCGCTCCAAAGATCGGGAGGCTTTAGGAGCACGGCCGGCAAAGGGGGCGAGGAAGGGATCAACATTGGCACAATAGAACCACTCCCTCCTCCAACCTTTGAGGGAGGTTTTGAGAGGAACGACAAAATACTGCTTCTTCGAGCCCTCCCGCACTGAGTCCGCCGCTTCAACGACGTTGGGAGCGGCCCGGTTCGGATGAGGCTTCACCCGAGAAGAAGGAGCGGAACAAATCCAAATGAGGACGTATCCCAAGATACGCCGCAGAGTCGACGAAGATGGCAATGTGAAGAATCGAGTTGGGGTTCAAATTGATCAACTCAATTTCAGTAGAAGTGGAGGAGCCCCGGAAGAAGGCGCTCCCAGGAATGCTAAATCCCCGCGGAAGAAGGACTCAAACACCACAATCTCATTCTCCGGAGGTGTGGGGTAAGGGTCACCTGGCGGGACCGGCGGAGATCAACTCCGGCGGAGGGAGGACGCCGGCGACCATCCTCCAAGCGGGGACGTCGTCGTGATGGAAGTCTCCCACCACCTCGCCGCAGTCGGTGCTACCCTCCGATGACGAGGAAGAAGACATTGCGAAGAAGAAGACTGGTGGGAAGAACCGCCGCAAGCCAAGGGCGCGAAACCGAGAAACCTAAATCGCCAAAGGAGGTTTGAAGGTTTCAGCCGTGGTGAGGAAGGTGCAAGAAGGCCGTTGCTCAGCCGAGGTCCCTTCGACTTATAAGAAATGGGCCCCAATTTCCACCTTACGGTGGGAAGAAAGCGAGGGCCCTCTGTTCAGTCTGGGCGGATCCAGGCACGCCCCATGACGGCCAATAGCTGCGTCGCGCCAAAGCAGCGGCAGTGTCAAATCTGGTCCAAAGTTTGGGATAAAGTGCGCCCCACGACGGCCTGAACGCAGCCGCCACGGAAGCTTGGGGCTGGGCACTTTCCGAACATCCTCCGATGGCACACCCCATAATTTGGGGTCAATTGCTGGTCGCTGTCTCACAATGCGATTGGGTGTCGCGAGAGGATCTACAACCAACACGGTCTTGAGAATGCGCCCCATGAGGGTCTAAAGCGATCTTGGCAAAGCGAACGCAGGCATTACTCTGTATGACCAAGGTATGCCCCATGAGGGTCACCGAGCGACAAGCCGGCTGTCACAAGATCAGAACGGGCGCGGTACCGCCCGACCCGAGCCAAAGCGACCAAGGTATGCCCCATGAGGGTCGGTAGGAGTGACAAGGTTGTCGCGCCAAGATCAGAACCGGGCGCGGTACCACCGACCACGAGCCAAAGACCAAGGTATGCCCCATGAGGGTCACCGAGCGACAAGCCGGTTGCGCCAAGACCGTAATCGGGCGCGGGTACCACTCGACCACGAGCCAAAAGACCAAGGTATGCCCCATGAGGGTCGGTAGAAGCGACAAGCCGGTTCTCAGCGCCAGTAAGCGGGCGCGGGTACCACTCGACCACGAGCCAAAAGACTAAGGTATGCCCCATGAGGGTCAGCCGAGCGACAAGCCGGTTGCCGTGCACCGTAAACGGGCGCGGGTACCACTCGGCCACGAGCTAACCAACCACGGTGGCTTCATACTACAAGTTCTTTATGATCTCTCTCCCGCATAATCCTCATGACAGGGCAAGGGACGGAAAGTCGATCCTAAAGCACTTAGGGGCTGCTGTGGGATGTCAGACAGGGTCCCACAAGAGGGGCCTACACCCGACTGGGCCTGACAGGCGGAATAGAAAGCCCAAAGCCCAGAAGCACCACGACGGGCCCAGAGGAGACCTTCGACTTGCTCCCCAAGACAACTCCTGATCCTTCAAGGAAGCTTCGCGCCCCGCCCTAACAACCCGCCAGGAACAAAGCATGCGGTCTGACACCTCCAGAACCTGCAGATGCTGGAACCTGACAAGGCGGCAGGCGTGGGTCGGAGAAAGCATAACCACCTCTCCAGGACGTAGAGCGTGAAGGCGGATAAGGACAAGGGACATGTCATCCAGGCCACCATGTTCAGGGCCCGGTGGCGCCCATCTATCATGTATTCCTCCCCCAGTATATAAGGGGAGGAGGGAGAAACAAGAAAGAAAAAAAGAACACACACAATATATCCAAGAACACAGGACTAGGGTATTATCTCCTCCGAGAGAGCCCGAACCTGTCTAAAACAGATTGCCCCCGCATCCTGTGTTACCATCAAGCTCAGATCCCGCACAAATCCCCTAGAATCACAAATCTCATTGCCGGCGAAACAGATCGTCGACAGCAAGTAATATTCTAATAGATTCAAGCCTAGCTACTGGAGCATAAGTTTCACCGAAATCCAAACCTTCGATTTGAGTGTACCCTTGAGCAACCAATCGAGCTTTGTTCCTTGTCACGATTCCATTCTCATCTTGCTTCTTCCGGAAGACCCATTTTGTGCCAATCACGTTTTGATTTGGTCTTTGAA
The DNA here is from genome assembly GCA_036346355.1 of Rhipidocladum racemiflorum. Taxonomy (NCBI): domain Eukaryota; kingdom Viridiplantae; phylum Streptophyta; class Magnoliopsida; order Poales; family Poaceae; genus Rhipidocladum; species Rhipidocladum racemiflorum. The sequence continues at coordinate 17,028,355 of CM070574.1, read as the reverse complement.
CAAGCTCCCAAACTTGATTTCTCTTGAAATTGTTGAGCTCCTCTTGCATGGCCATCATCCAATCCGGATCATCAAATGCTTCTTCTACCTTAAGAGGCTCAAGAGAAGACACAAACGAGTAAAATTCACAAAAATTCGCAACTCGGGATCTAGTAGATACTCCCTTGTGAATGTCTTCGAGTATATTGTCGACCGGATGATCTCGTTGTATACTTTGATGAACTCTTGGGTGAGGAACGGTTGAATTTGGAGCTTGGATAGGTTCTTCATCTTGAGATGCGTTAGAACCATCGTGAGCTTGAATGGACGAGGAGAGAATATCACCTGAGCCTGACCCATCCGGAGACTCCGGTATTTGACCCGGAGACTCCGGACCAATCCGGACACTCTGGGTTTCAGGTCGGAGACTCCGGGTTGGGGTGCTCGGGTGAGATTCCAGATTTTGAGGTCTTACCTCCCCAATTGCCATTTTCTTGATAGCTTCACAAGGAGGTTCTTCCCTGTCAATCACAACACGATCAACTTGTTCTACTTGAGAACCGTTAGCCTCATCAAAAGTTACGTCACACGAGATTTCAACGACACCGGTGGTATTGTTGAAAACTCGGTACGCATAAGCATTAGTTCCATAACCAAGTAAAAAACCTTCATCTACTTTAGGAGCAAATTTAGAAGACTTAGCTCTTTTGTTGAGGATGTAGCATTTACTCCCAAAGACTCTAAAATAGGATACATTAGGTTTCTTCCCGGTGAGCAATTCGTACGCCGTTTTCTTCAAGATCTTGTGAAGGTAGAGGCGGTTGGAGCTGTGGCATGCGGTATTGATGGCTTCCGCCCAAAAACTATCGGAAACCTTGTACTCGTCAAGCATCGTCCGCGCCATCTCGATGAGGGTTCGATTTTTCCTCTCGGCCACCCCATTTTGTTGAGGAGAATAGGGAGCCGAGAATTCGTGCTTGATTCCTTCCTCATCAAGAAACTCCTCCACACCAATGTTCTTGAACTCGGTGCCGTTGTCGCTTCGAATTCTCTTGATCTTCACTTCAAACTCATTTTGGGCTCTTCTCATGAACTTCTTTAGAGTTACTTGGACTTCACCTTTGTCATGCAAGAAGAACACCCAAGTGAATCGAGAAAAGTCATCAATAATAACTAAACCATACTTACTTCCCCCGATGCTTATGTAAGCTACGGGACCAAATAAATCCATGTGGAGCATTTCCAACGGTTTTGAGGTCGTCATCACATTCTTGGCGGGATGGGAGGCACCAACTTGCTTGCCCGCTTGACAAGCGCTACATACCCTATCTTTCTCAAAGACAACATTAGTTAGTCCAAGGATGTGGTTGCCTTTGATGAGTTTGTGAAGGTTCCTCATACCGACATGGGCTAGTCGGCGATGCCATAGCCAACCCATGCTAGATTTAGCCATTAAGCACGTTTCAAGATTAAGTCTATCCGTATTGAAGTCTACGAGATAGAGCTTGCCCTTCAAACGTCCTTTGAAGGCTATTGAACCATCAAGCCTCTTAATGACTTCCACACCCTTTTCATTAAACAAACAATTGTAACCCGCTTCACACAATTGTGCAACGGATAACAAATTGTAGCTTAATGAATCAACAAGTAAAACATTACTTAAGTGAAAATCATTTGAGATAGAGATTTTACCCAAACCAATTACTTCTCCATTTCCATTGTCTCCAAAGACAATACTTTTGCTATTTGATCCATTTTCATCCAAGTGTGCGAACATTGCCTTTTCTCCGGTCATATGATGCGTGCATCCGCTATCCAAAATCCAACTTGTTCCACCGGAGATATAGGCCTACAAAAACATATTTAGTTTTTGCTCTTTGGTACCCAAACTTGGTTAGGTCCACGCACATTAGCAACTAGAGATTTTGGGACCCAAATGGAGCGAACAATAGGAGCATTCTTTGGCTTACGCCCAATATGACATGCAACTACACGACCAAGGTTAGTTTTCTTAAGTACATATGAAGCAAAGAACTTGGAGTGAGCCTTGTGCTTGGATGTTCCTTCGCCTTTTACAAAATGAATCGGCTTGCTTAAAGGAGCAACCACGATGTTGCTCTTTTTGCCCTTAGGCGGAACATATCCAAGCCCATGCTTCTTAGGATTACCTTGGCGCTTACCGAGATACTCCTCTAAACCTTTGCTAGCCTTGTAGGACTTTTGAAGTCCATCTTCAAGCATCCCCTTAAGCTTCTCATTCTCATGAGCCAAGACTTTCAAAGTCTCACGGTTAGTAGCACAAGTAGCAACATCAATATTATAACATCTAGCGCATCTGTTGCTACTTGAAGGCATTGAAACATTGGAGTTGTTAATTGAGGAGGAAGCATTATTCGAGAGATCAACAAGCTTCACTTCAAGAGATTTGCAAGCATCCATTGCTTGAGCAAGTTGCTCTACGAGTGAAGCATTGGTGATCTCAAGACTAACTATTTCATTCTTAGTCAAATTTGAGTTTTTGACTAAGTCCTCATTTTTCTTTCTTTCAAAAGCTAGGCTCTTCCCTAGCTCAAGATTCTTTTCCTTTTCAAATATAAGGAGATCCTCTTGAGCTTCAAGAGTAGCCTCCTTTTGTTCTACCACTTCCTCCAATTTTTCAATGTCTTTAAGTAGCAAGTCTAGTTTTTCAATATCAAAGTCATTCATAGACTTAAATGCTACTTCATCGTTATCACTATCACAATCATCTAAGCCATAATCAACAATAGAGGGAATTGGGATCTTAGATGATACCTTGTGCCCCTTTGCCATGAGGCAAATTGGAGCATCTCCTTCGCCGTCGCTTAGGTTGTCAAAGAGACCCTTTGACTTTGTCGGTGGTGTAGCAATGGCGACGGTGGCAAGTCCTCCTTTATTGTCGGAGTCGGATTCGGACTCGGAGTCGGAGTCGGAGTTCCACTCCTTGCCGATGTATGCATGACCCTTGCCCTTGTACCTCTTGCTCTTGTCCTTGTCCTTCTTCTTGAACTTGTCCTTCTTGTAGGGCTTGTCTTCCTTCTTTTCTTTGTGAGGGCACTCGGCAATGAAATGACCGGGTTCCCCACACTCATAGCACTTTCTTGAAGAGTGCCGTCCTCTTGATTTGTTGCCATAGCCCTTGGAGTGACTTCCCGGCTTGCATCCTTTCTTTTTCAAGAATTTATTGAATCTTCTTACGAGCAAGGCCATGTCTTCATTTGTCAAGGGGCCACTCGATTCTTCTTCATCGCTTGAGCTCTCTTCGGCTTCTTGTGCCACCTTGACGGCCTTCAAGGCGATGCCCTTCTTCTTGCCGGACTTGAGCTCCTCCACCACTTCCGCTTCCTTAACCATCATCTCATCCGTCATCAACCGGCCAATCACATCATGCGGAGTGAGAGTGTCGAAGTTTGGCCGGTCGCGGATGAGTTGCATAAGGTTGCGGTTGGTGGGGGTGATCACTCGAAGGATGATCTTGACAATTGTTTTGTCGGTGAGCTCGGTGCTTCCAAGTCCTTTAGCTTGATTTACTAGTACCATCAAGCGATCAAACATCTTGGTGTAACACTCTCCTTCTTCCAAAGTGAATCGGCTTAGTTCTCCAATGATAAGCTCGATCTTGGATTCACGAACACTTGACACACCTTCATGAGATACCATCAATCTTTCCCATATGTCCTTGGCATTGTCAAGGCCATCGACCCGGTTGAACTCGGAGTCGCTCAAAGCATTGAACAAGGCATTGACGGCCAAGTCGTTGAAGTGTTGAGCTTTGTCTTCTTCGGAGGTAAGATTGTTGGGGTTTGCGGGCTTGAAACCTGTTTCAACAATCTTCCAAATACAAGGATGAAGTGATCTCAAATGCATCTTCATCTTATGTTTCCATGCCGCGTAGCGAGTGCCGTCGAAATGAGGCGCTCGTCCTGACAAACGGAGATGTACGATGAAGAGTTTGAGACTCCAAAAGATGAATAATCTAAAGGAATTGCAACCCTATACTGGAACCCGTGGCCTTGTCTTGGGCATGGGTTTGATAACTCTCTATTTCCAACATCTTTGATTCTCCAAGCGGTTAAGCCAAAATAAAGGAGATTTGGCTCGATACCAATTGAAAGGACCAACGATGTCGCCTAGAGGGGTGAATAGGCGGATTAAAAATCGCAATGAATTAAACCAGGTAAGCAGGTCAACCCGAGTCTCCGGGTTTTGGTCCGGATACTTCGGCTTGTCCGGATACTCCGGTATTGGATCTGAGTCTCCGAGTTGGGCGGCTCGGGAGCGCAACACAAGTTGCTCAAACTTGCACGAAATACTACTAAAAGTAAAAGACAATAGCTACCTAGAACAAGTACTAGAAAGGATTTGAATTAAAGCTAGACAAAGAGCTAGATCTAGGCTTTACGGAGACAAATCCACACAAGCAACACAAGCAAGTAAAGAGAGAGCGAGAGAAGCGATTTTTCACCGAAGTTCGGATTCTTGAAGGGAATCCTACGTCTCCGTTGAGGTGGCTCGGTCACACTTGAGCCGGGGTCTCTTTCAACCCGCTTTCCTCCCGGTGTTGCACAAATGCACTCGCCGGCTTCACTTCTTGTCTCTTCCCTTTCGGAGGCGAGACTAGCCTTCACAAACGACCGGGGCACACCACACAAGTTGGTAGCTCCCGGTGACTCCTAGCCGTCTAGGAGACCTTCAACCTCCAAGAGTAATAGCACCACGGAAGTCGCTTGGAGGATGAACTAGTGCTCAACAACTCGAAATGAATGCACCTAGCACTTTGCTTCTTCCTCTTCTCACCACAATGGATCAACAACCAAATTAAATGGTGGGAGGAAGTGAGGGCTCTATTGAATGCTTTGGAAGTGTTAGAGAGGGCTTGAATGCTGCAATGAATGAGCTCAAAAGCAGTCCTAGCCGTTGGGGAAGAAGGGGTGGCTTTAAATACGTTTTTGAAAACTAGCCGTTTTCCCCTTTTTTCGAACAGACCGAGACTCACAATTGACCGGAGACTCGGGTTGTCCGAACTCTCCGGACCAAATGTCCGGATACTCGGACTCTCCTAATTCACAAATTGGCGAGAGGGTTAACCCGAGACTTGGATAAAACGTCAGGAGACTCGGTGAGTCCGATACTCTGGATCAGATGTCCGAACCCTCCGAGTTGACTGGCTCGGTTGGAATTCTGGTTTTTGGAAAATGCAAGTTTTTGAGTGCTAGTTTATATGCAAGTTTTGACCTTGAGCACATGCACATCCTAAAAGCGATTTTCCACAGTACCCTCTTAATAGTACGGCTATCCTTAAGACTCAAAACAATATAGAAATTACAAGTCTTCGTCTTGATGCCGTTTTCTCGAAATTTGACGTGCTTAGGACCGTCCAATCTTATTCCGAGCTTGATGTGATCTCGATAACTGCATTAATCTTAATTGAAGCATTAGATCACATTAATTGTGTCATCATTAATCACCAAAATAAAATGAGGGGCCTAGATGCACTTTCAAGACCATAACGAACTAAAGAAGACAGACGCGAACCACAAAGATGGCCCAAACGGTGATGCTACTGAGCAAAAGTTCCGGTAGAAAAAGCAATGGATGCTGAAGCGGTAGAGGAAACAGAGAGACTGGCAGAGGCAGCGGAAGATAGATGAAGCCAATCAAGCTCCCAAAGACGCTGAGAGTCATGGCGGCGATGCTGCAGCCCCTTCCGCTGCATAGGACCATTTTTGCTATTCCTTTCCGACTGAAGCTATTTTTGTACAAAAAAATGTTTCGGAGGTGTAGATCATCCGATCGAGCAAATGAACGGTTCAGATCTTTCAAATCCATATACTACAGTGCTTTGCTATAGTATTTTCGGATCAATCTGAACTATCGGTTTTCGATCTAACAGCTCGTGCGCGACTCCTCAGCATTGTGCAGAAACCGTGTCCCTCCTTCCCCTCTGCTGCCTCTTCTTCCAATCGAAATTCAAGTCCCCACCGCGAAACCCTAACCCTAGCGTGGAGAGGAGGCGGCGCCATGGAGGAGGACGCCGAGGGCATGGACCGCTTCGACATGGACGGCGACTTCGAGGGCGGCCGCTTCGGCCGGGACGGCGAGTTCTACTACCAGACCCGCCGCGAGCGCGCCCCCCAGACCCGCGACGATACCATCTACGGCGTCTTCGCCGAGGGCGACTCCGACTACGACTCCGACGACGATGGGTCCCGCCACCGCCGCCACAAGCGCCGGAGGGACGAGGACGGGCCCGATCTCTCCAGGCCCGTCCAGTTCGTGTCCACCGGCAACTTCATGCCTTCCCAAGAACCCGAGCCCGAGCAGAGGCCTGGACTTGGCAGCGCCGCGTCCTCCTCGTCCGCCGCTGCCGCAGCAGCTAAGGAGGAGGCGGAGGAGGAGTACCTCGACCTGCCCACGGCGTTCGGGCAGCGGATCGCCGAGGGCGCCCGCGCGAGGCGGGAGGAGAGGGAGCGGGAGCGCGAGACGGCCGCGCGCCGCCGCCAGGCGTCGGCGGTGGGTGCGGGGGCGGGGAAGCCAGCGGCGACCCCAGGGAGCCTGGAGTCCAACACGAAGGTGGCCAAGATGATGGCTATGATGGGGTACAAGACTGGGATGGGCCTCGGCAAGAATGCGCAGGGGATCGTCGCGCCTCTGGAGAGCACCCTTCGCCCCAAGAATGCCGGACTTGGCAGCGTCGAGGGGTTCAAGGGGCCCAAGCCCTACTCTGCTAAGGAGAACTTGCCACCCCCACCTCCTCCGCCGGCGTCTGCCAAGAAGGAGCAGCAACGGTGGTCAAAGAAGGCCAATGCAAGGAAAGATACTGTGTTAACTAAGAATGAGTTGCTGGCGATGCGCGCTGAGCAGGAGCAGGAGGAGCAGCCCACGGTTGTCCAGAAGGTGATTGACATGCGAGGGCCTCAGACACGTGTGTTGACAGACTTGAAGGGGCTCAATGATGAACAGGAGATGGAGGCGAATGATGTGCCGATGCCGGAGCTGCAGTACAATGTGCGGCTGCTTGTCGATGAGGCTAAGGCTGATATTGTGAGGTTGGATGGGCAGCTGCGGCGGGAGCAGGAGAAGGTGGCTAGCTTGGTGCGGGAGAAGGAGAAAGTGACAAAGCAGGAGGCTTTGCAGAAACGCCAGCTGCAGGTGATGGAGGCGATTGCAGGGGTGCTGGAGCAAGTTCAGGTGGATGATACAGCCGGTGTGCTCACTCTGGAAGGGTTGCTCAAGACCTTCCGTGATTTGAAGGTGCACTATGTGGAGGAGTTCAAGATGTGCAGCGTTGCATGGATTGCTTGCCGATTTGCGCATCCGCTACTGCTCCGGGTCTTCCAGGGGTGGCAGCCACTGCAGAATCCGTTGTTTGGCTTGGAGGTCATGTCGTCATGGAAGGATTTGCTGCAGGGGGGCCAACCATATGACTTCTCAGATGGTACTGAATCGATGGCTCCATATGCACAGCTGGTTAGTGAGGTCATCCTACCAGCTGTGAGGATATCGGGAACCAATTCGTGGGAGGCTAGGGACCCGGAACCAATGCTCCGCTTTCTTGAGTCATGGGAACAGTTGCTGCCACCTATTGTGCTTCAATCAATATTGGAGCATGTAATCATGCCAAAGCTCTCAGCTGCAGTGGATTCTTGGGACCCACGTAAGGAGAAGGTACCGATCCATGTATGGGTACACCCATGGTTGCTGATGCTAGGGCAACGGATAGAGACCTTGTGCCATTCTATTCGATACAAGCTGAGTAGTGTCCTCCACGTATGGCAAGCGCACGATGCATCGGCTTATGCTGTGTTGTCTCCATGGAAAGATGTATTTGATTCGGCAAGCTGGGAAGACTTGATTGTGCGTTACATCATTCCTAAACTGAAAATGGCACTGCAAGAGTTTCAGATCAACCCAGCAAACCAGAAGCTCGATCAGTTCAACTGGGTGATGATTTGGGCTTCTGCAATCCCAGTACACCATATGGTCCATATGTTGGAAGTTGATTTCTTCAGCAAGTGGCAGCAGATCCTGTACCATTGGTTGTGTTCGCCTAATCCTGATTTCAATGAGATCATGAACTGGTACAAGGGCTGGAAGGGCCTTTTCCCACCTGAGTTGCTTGCCAATGAGCGCATTCGGATGCTTCTAACAGCTGGTCTTGACATGATGAACCAGGCTGCTGAAGGACTTGAGGTGGTGCAGCCTGGGGCTAGGGAGAATGTGGGCTACTTGAGAGCAACAGAGAAGCGGCAATTTGATGCAGCACAGCAAGCATCACAATACCCATCTTACCATGCAGTGCCAGGAGCAGCAATGGCAGATTTGAGCTTCAAGGAATCTATCCAGGCATATGCAATGGAACAAGGTTTGTTGTTTATGCCTAGAGTTGGCAAATTCTACAACGGTATGCAGGTTTATGAGTTTGGCACCGTGAGTATTTGCATAGACTCTGTGAAGCGACTACTCTATGCACAACTTCAAGAGGGAATTGAGAGATGGAGTGCTGTGTCTCTTACGCAATTGATGGAAATGAACCAGATGGCGAGACCGCGCTAATAGATCATCTAAGCTTAAGTTTCATGACATCCATCTTTTCATGTTCTGTAAAAGTCTTCAAATATTTCAGTGTTGATCATTTTTGTAGAATCACTTGCTGAGGAACTAAGGGTTTGATGATGTATCTGAATGGGCTGTTGTTTGTCTCAGTAATTTGCTGGCATTTATATTTATGGTCATGTCATGAATATGAATTCTAGTGCCTTTCTACATTTGTACACGGGAACTCGGTTGTTACTGCCATAGAATTGAAAACTGATGTAGTTGTCTTCAATTATCTCCATGACAACTGTTTCTGGTTGTGTACGCAAATCTGTTTATTTCTTGGATGTTTCTTATTCTTTTAGTAAGTTTATTCTTCCTATGTTTTTTTTTATATAAGTGAATGGCCTCCCAGAGTCTTACTAGGATTACTACGGCAGAACCTTCACATTTGCCAACCCTAAGTACATTGTCAGTCTAAAATCATGGTTTCTGTTTTCAATTGTAACGCGCCAACGTACTCAGAAATTTCTCGCATAAAGTTTCCTATGGTATCAGGCTCCTGCGTTCTCAAGAAACTGACATGATGTGATTTGGAGGTATCCCTCAACCATTACCATCAACCAACCCTGCTTAGGTGCTACAGCATCTGGTCCAAAATTTTGCTTCAGATGGCTCAGTTCGTGTCGAAATGCCTCTAGTAAGAAAAGTGACAAATTTATCAGGTTGGATGTGAATATTGTTAGATGTACAAGTACGAGACCTCTTACAAGTACTAGCTGACATTTGCATTGTGGGCGACATATATGACGAAAATGTGAACAAACCTAGAAGTTTTTTTAAAAAAAATCCTAAAAAATTACCACTCGTAGTGGAGGATATGTTCTACATCTTTGCAAAATTTCAAAAATCAATTTGCTCGCATTTGCAAGATAAAAAAATGATTTTTTTCGCTGAAACAATGAAACACTATTTGAACACTGTATCTTGCTGCTACACCATATCAGCATCCTGTATGTGCCGCTCATCCACTCCTCACCAGGGATTACAATACCGTTTCGAACTTGGGAATCGCCCACCGTGCGGCACTAATTTTTGTCGAAAATTGATGGAAACCGAATCGTTTTGAAGTCAAACTCAATCAATCGAAAATTGATGGAAACCGAATCGTTTCAAAAATCAACAATCAATCAATTTTGTCAATTTTCAGACGATTTTCATTGATTTTCGACTAGTTTACGTCGCATAAAAATTCCCATTTTTTTGATTTTTTTAATTGGACAGATTTATCGACCAGTATAGCTTATCAAGTTTGTTCAATAAGGTCAAAAATCACGATTTTCCAGCGATTTTTGTTGATTTTTGAAACACTGCTCCTCGCACCCCTCCTCCTTCCCACAGCATGCATAGAAAATAAGCTTCCATTAAATCGTTTTTACTGCACCTTGCATTTGATACAAAACATACTATTATTGTGAACAATCTGAAACAAAACAATCAATCAGATGATTAATTCTGCAACAATTATTATTGATTCTTTACTTCTCTTTATTCCCATATAGACTTACCATCTTACTAGAGTGAAGAAGAGTGGTGTAACATTCCAAAAATTTGAGCCATTTAAAATTTTTCTCATTTTCCCAATTTTACTGAATTTAAAATTTTCTTTCAAGTGTAAGCAAATCGAATTGAAACAAAATTTTAAGTTGAAATGAGTTCAAATCAATTTATTTGGGTTCCAAAAGTTCAGAAGTGTTTTTGAGAATTTTGTGGAATTTTTCCTAATTTATTTTCTATTTATTTTGGCATTTATTGATTTTCTAGAACTTCGTAAAAAGGAAAATTATTTTATTTTGCCAAAATCCGTGTGGGCCGCATTCCCTCAGCCCATTCCCTTTCACTCGGTCCGATTCCCTTTCCTTTGCCTCGGCCTAGCTTCGCTTCCCGACCTGCTCGCACGATTCAGGCCTGCGTCCGCGCCCGCTGACGGGCGGGGCCCACCTGTCAACCTTAGCCGCCGTCATTTTCGACTCGGATAGAGCCGCCGCTGCACAATTCCGCAATGGTCACCACGTTTTGCTTGCCCGTCCGCGCCATATACAGGTCGAACTCGTGGGCGTTCGTGCCAATTTATTGCGCCGTGCTTTCCCCTCTCTTTTCTTCGTTTTTTGCTGCTTCCGTAGCCATGCGAGAGCTCGCCGGATTTCTTCTTCCATCGTCGTGCCATTGCCGACCACTGAAGCTTTTACGTCACCGCTAGTGAGCTTCCGCCGAAGCCACTTGCACCATCAGGTGCCTCACATCGCCTACACCCGATTCCGCCAAACACCCGGGCCGATCCGATGTAGATGCGTGTCGGCCGTGTCACCTTCTTCAACACTGGACAAGTTTGTGCAGCCTTGCCGTCTTCCTGCGTTGCTGTCATGTCGTCGCCTGCCTCTGTCTGTATTGGCGTTGCCATCCCTTCGGTATCTGCGCCACGTTGGAGACCGAAGCGCCGCCCTGCATTCAAACCGTTGTTAATGTCATCCATGACGTCAGCGGTGATGCCAGCACCACCCGTTCACCCACGTCAACGTGGTCCGCCACGTCAGCCACTCCCTTCCCGGTGAACCCGGTTCACCGTGCACTGAGCCGTTGACACCTGGCCCCATGTGTCAATCGTTTTCCTTTTTCCAGAAATTCCAAAAATCCCAACCAATCACAGTGTGCCATGTGAACAGCACTGTTCATTCACCGTTCTCCTCCGTTCAAGCTCCAAACTCAATGATTCAACTTTCTAAATTCATACAAATTCAAGCTCTATCTTCTAGTGCCATTATTTTTATTTTATTTTATTTTTTTGTATTTCTTTTATTTATTTGTGTTCATTTTTCGCGTGTAGACGTCATTGCTGAAGAAGCTCAGCCGAACCAACAGTCAAAGATAGAAACAACAACATTCGGTAAAGACAAGTTTTCCTTAACCATGTTGATCCCAACATTCTAAAGTACTTATGTTGTTTTAAATTATTGCATGCTTACTTTTATGTAACTTATTTTAATTCAGTCTTAAGGCTTAACTAAATTTTCGAACTTGTTATGACCCTTTGACATTGATCATTGTATACCATTGTTGTCCTAGACGATATTATCTAATTATTCAGTGATAATTAGCAGGATAGTATAATACAATAGAATTGCTTAATCCTGCTTAAATGCTTCGGTATTATGCCATTATTGGGTATTACTTGAAAACCTGGTTTAAACTCATTTGTAAAGTTACGGCAATAGATATTGCTGCTGCTTATAAAATAAAATAAAAATAGAAAAATGGTTTTAGACTGGGGCTGGGTGGTATGTCAAGTGGGTGCAGGATGCACGAGATCTTGTAAAGTGAATGTTTCGTCCTAGTCAGTTAAGGATCGAACCGTGTGTTATTTCAAATTGAACACTACCGTATGACTACAAGTCTATATGGACATGACTTGACTAATTAATTTGTGCGCTTCATTATTGGATTCGCCAGTTGGTGGAATATATGTGTCGGATGGAGACACTCGCAAGGCGCAAGAGGGGGCTTCCAACTGAGCGGATGGAACCCTTCGATGGTGAAACATTAATGGGCAAGGTTAATAGCAGGATTGTACGTTGTAAAGGTCTTGTCATGATCTCTCTACTACACACCTAAGTAAGCGTGTTGATCCGGAGGCAAAAGAGGATGATCATGTCTTGTGGGGTAAAGCTGTATACACTCTACAGAGTTAAAACTAATCGATTAGTCGTGCCCATGGTCAAGGGCGTGCGAGGTGTGCTTTCACATTGTAGATTTATCCGATTTTGTTTTAAATAAAAATGATGGTTTGAGAATACGTGGGCGAACGAAACTATCGGGTTATTCGTTGGTAGTGGAATCCGTGAGTGGATGAAGCTCTCGAGTTAGTGATTTGTAGTCAGAGTCAGATTGGTTGTTGGAACATATGCTAGATGTCTTATTAATTTCAATTTTTGCAACTACTTTTGGTCAAACTCTTGCAACATTCCAAATTCCACATAAGAGTGTACTGAAGCAGGGGGTGACTATGAGTACTTTGCTTATGGTTTCGATGAAGGAGATCCGAAATACTAGAACGAGCACCCCAATCGATTGCCTGTTGGGCGAATGGATAGGCTTATATCGTAGTTATTTATTTTATTTCCATTGCTACTTATTTGAATTTAATACTATATTGTTGTTCATTTGTAATCGTTGGCCATAAGACCGGTACTTGTTGCATTATTATTATTATTATTATTATTATTATTATTATTATTATTATTATTATTATTATTATTATTATTATTATTATTATTTGGATTCGTGATATCGATGTGTTATCATCACTATTAACGTTGTGTGCACCAGTGCGATCCTGGACTAGTGTGGTAAATACAAAGGGTTTAGATTTGTAAATTCGAGTTCCGACAAGTGGCATGAACAGTGGTAGGAGGCATGAGAACTCCATGTCTCAACTCAAGGAAGAAACTTTTTGGCCACGTGTGTAATCTTTGACATCTTGTAGCAGCAGATGATGCTTTCTTATTGTCGTCTGACCAAAAATTCAGTTGTATCTATTGATGATCAAGCCTCTTGACTCTTCATCTAATTCCTTTTTTTTTTTTGAGGAACTTCAACGCTACCTCGTTGAAAGATCATCTAGCGCCACTTGAGGGTTGAGACCAGGTTTAACAAAACTGTGAAAAACCGCTCGAAAACCGCGGTTTTCGACCTTACCACTCCGGTTGAGATCCAAAACCGCTCGGTAAACCAGTTTAATTCAAAAAAATTAAAAATTTGAAATAATTTACGTGTCCGGTTTTTCGTGAAAAACCGCTGAAAACCGTTTTCGAATAACATTCAATTGGTTGCAAACGGTTTTCCATAAAAACCGAGCGGTTTTTTGTGAAAAACCGTGGTTTTTTCATTTGACCCGAATTCAAATTGGTTTGAAATTACGCACCGTTCGGTTTTTCGCGGTTTCACAAAAACTGGTACCACCGGGTTAACGAAATTCGCGTTCGAAACGGTTTTGTGACCCTGTTTGAGGGTCGAGACAAATCCTAGACGCGACGGGTTCATTCAATTTTCTTGCATAAAGAGGCCAGATAAACTAGGCACATGGCAGGACAAGGACAAACAGAAATTCTTATGAGAAATGAGAATAAAACAACTCTATGACAAGTGCTCTCCTGGCCACGTTACATAGCAACGAGCATGTAAAGGGCGGCGGACGAGACGAGACGAGCGGCAAAGCAACGCGCGGGCGTCGAGGAGGGGGAGGGAATTGCACGTCGAGGAGGGGGAGCGCCATTGGTCCTAACGGAAAACCACCGCCACCTCTAGCGTCGTGCCGTGCCACCGCAATCGCTTCACTGCCGCTCCAGAGCGCCATTCCCCGCAGTCGCCGGGTGCGCTGCCGCCTTGGCGTGAACCCGCGGTTGGCGACTACAGCAACTGATTCCACTGACTACGGCGATTACGGCAACTATGACGACGTCAATGCCGTCGCGTCAAACCTCCAGCGTTCGATTCCCATGGGCAGTAGTCTACTACAACATAATCAGTCACCAGGTCATGTAAATTGATGGCATTATGGGCTTCTGAACCCTAGGGCATGTATATTGGTGTGGTTTCAGCCATATTGCTTCGAGTCACGGCTTGCAGTTTCTTCCAGTTTTCACTACCAAGATGAACCTGTATTATAAACCGGTTTGGGTTCGAAAAATCCGGTTTACGATTTGTGAGGGCTTACAGCGAATCCGGTAACTATGAGCTTTATCACCTTGGATTTTTGCTAATACGGAGGATAGAAGGAGGAGAGAAAGTGTAGCTATCTTTTTGTGAAGAGATGTGAAGAGATGATCTAAACCTATAAATTTAGAGTATATAGACAGCATAAAATATCATTTTATAAGTTATTGTCGATAACAAATATTTTTTTTCATGCCATATTTAAAAGATTGTAGGTGTCCTATAGAGACAAGCTTAACAAACAAATTATTGTAGAAATCGTCTTTAGTTTTATCTCTAGATGACATAAAAAAAATATATATAATCATCATTCGTGTCTACTATTATACAGGCTCTTATTGAGCTACAACATTTTCACCGGTCTCTGAATTTGCAGCTGAAGCATATGACCTGGAGAACTTGTATTGTCGGTGATCATCAAACTCAGATGCCATATATACAAACAACATTCTAGCAGTACATCTAACTGAAAAACTACAAACACAAACAACACAATCAAATGCTTCTCTTGACATATTTTTCACCTCCCTTCCAATTCACAGCCATTGTTTCTTTCTCAGGCATCTTCTTCATATGTCTTAACTTTGCGTTAGGGGCTCTCCTCGACCACAGTGCTACCGGCCAATGCAAGTGTCGACATGAGCGAGTTACTATCTGAAGGAGACAATGCAGGGGACAAACTTAGCTGAATGGGCTCAATTGCTCTGACTTTCAGGTCCATGACATCTGTGATCAGGCCTGGCCTCATGATCCTGTCGCCGACGGTGCATTCGCCCTTGAGCATCTTGGCGACCGTCGACATGGAGGGCCTGATCTTTGGGGTATCCTGGGTGCACAGAAGCCCAATTTTCAGCAGCCGATGTGCTTCCTCGGTATCAAAATCGCCTCTTAAGGTCTCGTCAACAAGGCTCTGAAGATCACCGGACTCGTAGAGCGTCCACGCCTGGCAAAACAAGCGGAAGATTTCTGGTTTCAGATACATTAGATCAAATCTAAGAGCTGATGGTCATGTCTTGAAACCAGTGCTTCAGGGTTTTCTGAGCTATCAGGTTTGTAAGAATCCATTCTCTTTTTCTTCGATGGAATAAGAAATTAAAGATATCACAGAAATCACTGATTTGCAATTCGTTAGCAGTGCACAGAATAACCGGACCAAGCAACAGGCAAGTCCTAAAATTCAGAAGACCAGTCAATGCAAGTGACATGGGGGACAATTCCTGAAATAGATCCAGAACCAGTTGACCCACATGAGAATAAGAACACCGGTCAATGAATAGTTGCTTTCAGAACAGAAAGGGAACTTCCTGGTAATTTCCTTTAGGATTCTTCCAAGCACAACAAGCAGATTATGCTTGCCTGGCGCCCTGGCCTGACTCCTGATGGTCTAATGGGGAACATCCCGAATCTAGCATAGCTGTACTACTGTACTTGGCAGAAAAGAATGATTCTTCCTGCAGTTTGTTTTCTGAACTTGCTAGATAATCAGACAGTAGGCTGGGAAAAATCATATGCAATAATGGTAATGCAGAGTTAATCGGACGTTATTATTGGCACTGTTCATTACCCTTTCTAGCAGGAGCTCATCTTGAAGAGGCAATCTAGGGTCAGTGTGGCATCTGCCACTGACAATCTCCAGTAGCAGAACTCCAAAGCTGTAGACATCGGCCTTCTTCGTCAGCTGCCCTCGGATTGCGTACTCCGGTGCCAGATATCCTCTGAGAAATGAACATGTCAACTTCATTTTACCACATAGTATGCAAGATCAAATTATGACCAGCAACAACAAGTGCTACTGCTTACAGGGTTCCTGCAACCCTGGTACTGATATGCGTCATGTTGCCCGGGAAGAGCTTTGCTAGCCCAAAATCCGATATCTTGGGGCTCAGGTCCTTGTCAAGAAGAATGTTGCTCGCCTTGATGTCACGATGTACTATTGGAGGCCGGACTTCTTCGTGCAGATAAGCGAGCCCGTCAGTGACACCGATGCAGATTTTAACCCTTGTCCTCCAGTCAAATTGGACACCACTGTGGGCATTGCCTGAAGAACATCATGATGCATCAGAGATTCAGAGTTCCGAAGAATTAATGTATCACCAATTCACCATGATTTGAGAAGATTTTTGGTTCAGACATACCGAAGAGGGTCTTTGCAAGGCTATTGTTCTCTAGGTAATTGTAGACTAGCATTTTCTGATCTCCATCGACGCAGCAGCCGTGACATTTTACAAGATTGTGATGGGTTATGTTGGATATAAGACTCAGCTCATTCAAGAACTCCCTTGTTCCTTGCCTCGACTCCGAGGACAGCACCTTGATGGCAACTTTCTCACCATTCTTCAGCTTTCCCTGCATAATTCAGATCAGAGCATAAGCAATCATAGACAGTACTGCACACTTGGATTCAATGGCTGGTCCAAATGCTACAGTGCCAAAAACTGATTGAGTATGAAGAGTATATGTGTCACTTCATAATAATTCAGGCTTTTGGAGTAACTGGTGTCTGATTGGTACGTACAAAGTACAACACGTTACCGGAGGGAGAGGCTCTGGTGTTTGAACTTTGAAATGCCAAAGTTTTAGATTACAAACTAGCAACTCAACCTACCATGTAGACGCAACCGAAAGAACCCTCTCCAAGTTTGTTTCCTGCGCAGAAATTTCTCGTGGCTTTTCTGAGCTCCTTGGAGGAGTAGATCTTCACGTTGCCGACGATCGGTATGTCTGCAAACAGAATAGGATGAATCAGAAGAAGGTTTCAGGGTGTTTCCGAAGAACAAAAGTTGATGAAATATGCAGGTCTACCTTTGTCATGCTGCACAATTTGGCTTCTGGAATTTTTCTTCCTCCAGAACACAGGAAAGCAAGTCATTTCTATAGTTTAAATTCTTTCTTAGGATCTTCAGATATGCCTTCAGAAGCTCATGCAAAAAGATGCTGGTAACAACCTGAGAAAAAAAATGATCAGTACATTGAAATAATATAAGTGTCTCATTGAAAATTTTTCTTAAAAATTCTACACAAAGTGGACCCAGTTATCCCTTCTAGTGTCTAATATAACTTCAAGAAACGAAGCACTTGAGCAGGTATAAGTGTATAACATGCCCTCAAAGGGGGAAAAGGTATAACATAACAGCTGACACTCATGATGTTAGATATGTTTCTTGTTTCTGTGAGGCCAAAGAACAGAAAGAAAGAACTAAATCCCAACCAAGTTCATAGATCAAGACAAGGTCCAGCAAATAAAAACTTGGAAGCAAAATGTAGAAAATAAGTTAGCTGATTATTGTGTAAGGATTTACTAGTGCGGAAACACTCCACAAGTGAGTTATAATTTGTAAATAAATAAAGAATATGCAGTGTTAAGGATTATATGTTTGCCCAAAAGAACCAATGGAAAAGAAAGTCATTTTGACCATGAAATACAGAATAAACAAATTTTGACCTTGGATCTTCAGATGATCAACTGAGAGCACTCCAACAGAATCAGAAGAACTGATAATTAAGGAAACCACAAAAAAGGAAAGGAACTAGAAGCAAATAAAATAATAACTACCACAGACTGTTTTTTCATTTCTTGAATAAGGAGATGACCTCATACATCCCCGGCTTGTACTCCGCTTGGGAGCAGATAACCCAGTTCAGTACAAAGCTAAGCTACATGCAGAACACTATCATCCCAAAATCCATCTTCATGCTGCAGCAACCCGGAGACATTGCCCCACCCTCTAACTTGATCAAACACATCAGGGCATCGAGTAAAAACAAGAAAAATGGGATGTTGACAACAAACCTAGGCAGCGCATTGAGTAGATTCAGCAAAGAAGGGAAAGGAGACCAAGAATCTAAACTCACCTGCGGATTAGGGATAGTTGAACAATGAAAAACTTCACTGTAATCGGTTGCAGCATGTATGAAGAACCAAGAACACCCAACACCCAACAAAGAACTAGTATGAGGAGAGGAGGAGAATATGTATCTGTAATGCTACAAGCAAAAGAGTACTACTATGTGCTCTAAATATATGAGAGTCCAGGCAAGGTCCCACTGAAGCTGACTTAGCTGGTTGCAACTTGGCAAGTAGCATGGAAAGATTTATGATCAGCTCACACCAGGAAACAAAAAAGATGAGCAAGGATAAAGAATTTACTTCCTTTTTCTTGTGAGAAAGAACCAAGACGACATAGCTAAGTTGAAGCTATTTTAATAAGCTGCCAAGTGTAAATGCTTTGGAGTTTTGGGTAGCTGCAGTCTTTGTGTTCGTATCTTAAGCTAATTCCTAATACACAACTCCTGATTTGGTTATGCTGTAGATGGATACATCGATGGATTAGACGCGTTACCGAGTACTGTGATGCACAGTGTGTACGTGCCAGGTGTATTCAGCAACCATATAAATTGACCATTGTAAATACAAAAATACTTGTTCTTGAAATGGCAAATATACTTCGTTTCTAAAATAGTCAGTCTTTAGTTTACACTAGTGAGGTACAACAGAAACATTTCATAGTATTAGTACAAATTCCACCGTAGAATAATTGATTTAGATAGGATACGTTTTTGTATTTCACCTAAAAAAAGGATTCGAAAAGGTACAATTTTTTTGTAGCTCATGACACCCCTGAGAAGGAAGGCTCCCTGAATGCAAATCCTGTTCATGCACTCCAATTCAGTCCTCTCCTTCCAGAATGCTTCACCAGCCCTAACTCTATCTGCTCTTTAACTGCAGCTTGAGATATCGGTTTTCCTGATCACTCTTGAATGTTATGACTAAGGATATATTGCCTTATATAGATGATTCCCTTATATAGGTTTTTCATATACATGTTTTCCTTATTTAGGCTTTCCTTTTATACCCTCGTGTACTCCTATATATTTGGGCCATTGGCCTCATATTGGATATATCATGCGCTATTCACAACATGATATCAGAGCAAAGGTTCAAACCCTAGCCTTTAATCGTCTTCCGCTGGTGCTACCCCCGGGAGGACCTCCACTCCCGGGGGCGGCCACCTCTGCCCTCCGCATGTCGGCGCTCTTGCGCTCCTTCTGCGCGTCGCCTCTACTCCTCTGGCCTGTCTTCTTCGTCCGGCCGCCTTCATCGCCCTGTATTCATCGTCCTTCTGGCCGCCACCCTGCCCGACCGCTGCTGGATCTACGCCTTCCGGCGCTGCTTCCTCCCGTCCGCTTGGCCGCCGCCACGACCGCCGCCATCTTTGTCGCCAGGGCCGCCATCTTCATCGCCCGGCCGGCCATCGCCATTTGATCTGGCTCTGGCCAAGCTCGGATCTGCTTCCTCCGGCTGGTGTGGTGAAGGGATCACTGCTTTCAGGTTACAGGAGTTTGGTCGTTCTTCTCAGGAATCCTCCTGCCGCCGCCACCTATCAAGTCGCCTCTACCGCTGCTATGTTTTGGCCGAGACTTGGTCTTCTCGCCGATCTGCTGCTCGCCTCCGTCTTCTCGCCGATCTGCACTCTCGTCGGCTGTCGGGCTCGACCTTCGCATCGCACGCCATTTTGGCTGGCCTCAGGACGTCGTCCCGTGCGCTGGACGTCGCCGCCCGGGAGGACGCGGCCCGCCTCGGTATTCTCGCCTGCGCCGATTCTTGACGGCGCTCGCCCGCTGTCGGCCACTGGCCACCGCCGCACGCCGTGCGCTCTCCCGGCTCCGTTGCCATGCGCCCTCGACTTCGTCGGCTATGTTTCCACTTAGCTCTGGCTCTTCGGCTCATTGAGTTGGCTCGGTTCTTCGTCATCTTGGCTTGCTGGCTCTCCATTGATTGTTGCTGCTAGTGCCCCTAGTTATTTTTGAGTTTTTCTTAACATCATTGCTTCCGTTGCATCCATCCAAGTCTTTAGCATCTTGATTCTGTCACCGCTCGGCTCTTTTATCGGCTTGGCTCATTCCCTCAACTCCGATTACCTCGGTATGGCTTCGTCGGCTTTCTTTTGTCGGTTTCATCTCATAACCGATTTCAGCTCGGCTCGTTTTGTCGGCCTCGTCGATTCTTCTTCGTCGACTCAGCTTTACCGTCGGCTCTTCTTCGTCGATTCGGCCCTATCTTCGACTTTCGTTCGTCTATTTGGTTTCTTCGTCGATTTTTCTTCATCGACTCAGTTCTTCGTCGGCTGTTCTTCGTCAGCTCGATTTTTCAAGAGTTACAAGCTACGACGGCTACTTCAAGACTATGACTTTGGATTTTCCCTATTTTAGTTCAGCCCTTCCAAATGCAATGTTATTGCATACGCCTTGCATTTGTGGGGGGTGTTAAGGATATATTGCCTTATATAGATGATTCCCTTATATAGATTTTCCATATGCATGTTTTCCTTATTTAGGCTTTTCTTTTATACCCTCGTGTACTCCTATATATTTGGGCCATTGGCCTCATATTGGATATATCATGCGCTATTCATAACAATGACTACTACAAGTTGACAAGAAGATGAGCATAATCTTCCTTCTATAACTGACTGAAAAGGTATACATTGGATTGTACTAATTCTGAACAACGTATTCTCCATCAAAGTGGGCACGCAAGCCATCCATGTAGCGCGGCTACACAATACATGAAAAAGGTTTAACAGGTCTTTCGATGACTAATACACAATAGATTCGGGAGTTGTATTAATTAGGGCTTTAATTTTAAATTTTGATTTCCCCCCTCTCTCTACAAGGTATGATGAAGCTTCAACTTTTCCTGCACAGAAAGAAAAACCTCCAACTCCTCTTTGTGTCTACATATTTTTCTTGAAAATGCCATACCTTCCCTCCTTAATTACAACATTAGCCTGAAATTGACTTGCGACCTACAAACATTTGGAGTTGCAACTTGTAACTGAAATGTTAAACCGAGTCCAGAAACTTGAGCAGCCATTTCTAGCTGTCGAAAGTCAATTTAATCACCGGTCATGAGCACACAGCACGACATAAGAAATCTTCAAACGTTTTGCATTTTGCAAAAATCTCACAGGGAGCGGCAATTGACCACACATCTGTTGGTAGAGTAGACTAAGTCATTATCTGTTCTCTCCCTGTCTTATTTATAACATTTGTACACTTGCAGAAACCTGTGCCTATAGTCTTTGTTATTTCGAATGTATGCTGTTGACGTGTACACCCCTGATGTTTATTTCCAAAAAAATATGTACCACATTTTTTTTTTGGTAACATGCACTTTCTGTGTACACATCAAGTCATCAAATATAATTTAGCATTTCAGATTTCAAAGCAATATAGTGGTAAATCATATTCCTAGTTTTAAATCATGGATAAACTTAGATTAAAAGAACTCCAAGTGCAAATGCGTTTTATGCAATTTCCCTTTTTATCACTACAAAGGAGATATTTTAGATAATAGAAGATTTAATCTCCCGACCTTCGCATCAAGAGATGCACATAGCCAACAATTTATTACAAGATAATAGCAAAAAATCTATCACAAAAGGAAATCCCTAACAAAATAGTTGCAACAATCCATGACAAACATGGAACATAAAGCCTCAATTCACATATAGTTTGTTATTAAAATGCCATCCGTGGGTGAAGAAGAGATCCTTGACCACGATCTTCAACGCTTTGCAAGCTGATAATACCTCATTTTGGGCCTTCTAATGCTGCAGTACAGACAAAAAACGCAACCAGACGGTGCACAAATAAATAACTTGCATCGGATTAGAGATTTTTTTTTTCTATTAAAAATTACATCATTTCTACACAACCAAATTAACCAACACAAAGCGACAGCCCTGACCAAAAATTGAGTTCTTAATTATTTTCCAAACCCATCAACCAATTTCCAAACATATTGGTCATACTTCTAGGAGATTGCACATTAGAAGCCGCCTGTACACCGCCTGTACAACACGACAAGCAAAACAAGCAAAATGGCAGTCGAAAAAAAGATATTGTATAGTTTCCTCATTGTTGCAAAAACAACAAGTTTTGCTATCATACCAATTTCTTTTAGTAAGGTTATCTTTTATCAAAACCACCCCATGACATAAGTACCAATGAAATTTTTTTATTTTAAATGGCACCTTAAGTTTCCAGAATTGTCGGTTTGTAACTGGGACATCTCGATGCATTAAGGATGTATACATCGATTGAACAGAAAATTATCCATTCTGATAGAGATTCCATCGAAAAGTATCCCATTCTGTACTAAGAGCGAATACACAATTTTTTCAACAAGCTCATGCCAGACCAGTAAATTATGTCCTGTAACGGTCCGACGAAAGGACACATTGAGTGGGACATAGCACTATACTTCAACTATTGTAGCCTATTTTTTTCGAACAATGTTAAAAAGTCTAGGGTACTATGCACCGAGAGGTTGTTCCCAAGCCAAACATCCTTCTAAAATAGAATTTGAGATCCATCGCGAAGTTGAAAGTGTCTAAACCTAAAGAAATAATGTTTGCTTTTTATTAGACCAGTCAAAAATGAATCCCCAGTCAAAAATGAATCCCCTGGCTTCCTTTCTGCTTAAAAAAAAAGTCTTGTTTCTCGTATACTTTCTGCAGAGGAGATGAACGACGCAAAGAATATTGATGAATAAAAGTGTATGCATCAAGTCTCTGTGCCAGCTGTATCAACGAGCAGACATGTCTAGGTAAAAGATTATCCATCCGAACTGTTCGTCTCACCTCAAAAGGTTCCAAATTTCGCTCTCATGCATGCATGTTACAGAAGAATTCGGCTGACTTGGTCAGGAACGAAAAGCGAAAGAAAGAAAATATTTCAATTCGACTCTCGTTTTTTTTAGTCAATTAGGTATATGCTTCATGTACGTACTATTGTAAGAGACAAAATAATGCAACAACCCTGACTCGATTTTTTCGCTACTAGATAATATATAGTTGATCGAGATTATGCTCAATTATTTGTCCGACAACAACATTTAGTCTTTTAAAAAATATTTACTCAATGTCCTAGTTGATACTCATACAATTTATTTGTATCGCCCCAATAATGTGTCAAAATGGCCGAATATGTATAATTCATGTTTCGAGGACGTGGAAATAAATTAAATCCTAGATTTTATCCCCTAGCTCTCACTAAATCTTGCACGGAAGAGATTTAAATTGTTTCTGTTTGACATTTGGAACATGACATATGTCCTTTTTCCTTGACTAGTAAAGTTAATACCTCATACTAACCAAGAATCATGTGAAAAGGTCTATAATCGTTGTTCGTTGCCCTTGACCCACAGCCAATATTTATAAATGAAAAGGGGGGAGAATGGATCTGACCTATTTTACTGGAAAGCATGACGTCATAACACCTAAGATTTTGTGGTATTTTCATATATAGGTTCATAGCCGGGATGTGAAGTTGTGAACACGCCATAGAGGATAAGAAAATGACATGTGGAAAGCTAAGCATCGAGTATTTAGTTTGATTGGCCTCGTTGTATTTTTTTTTTTCATATTTGATCAAACAAATTACATTTCTAGTCTCCTTCCTTATCGTAGAAGTAGCGATAAGTGACACACGTCACCTACCGCGCTTATATATCTCAACACTTCACCGACGCCATGGCAACATGATGCATCGCAGCGGGTAGGGCGAGCTAGAAAACCTACCATGCTCCCTAGGCTCGGCATAGGTCAGACCCACCGCGAAAGGAAGCATGTCGTGCACCCAAGGTCTGCAGCAAACCTGCTGCAGTCCCACAACGCAACAGGTGGTGGGGCCGCACCTGTGCCATGGCCCACGGCCTACCGTGGTGCTGATGAGGTGTCGCAACCAGGGCTACAACGGGTGACATGCATGCCGCTTATGCGGTTGTAAACGGGCCTAAATTTATAAATTCGTTCACATGGGGACTAAATATGGAAAAATATTATCAGGAGATCAAGTAAGCCAAAAACCCATAAGCTTTTGGAATACTGGATAAAAATAGTCTCTGGTTCGCAAAAATCAATTGATTACATTAGATTTGGTACAAGGATGTGAGCAAGTCAACTCCATCTCACTGCATCATCACGGTATCCATTTTTTCAGCCAAGAACATGGTTTTACTGACTTGGAAGGATGCACGGCGATTGAACCGAAGGAAGGGTGAAGTCAATTCTTTCATGCATTATCCTTTTCATCGGAGCGTTGGTCTTGGGTTCAATCCGTACATGCGGTCATTGACATTGTTTGGGTTTTTTTTTAAGGGTTGAATCATTCCTATGGCATGAGCATATCAACTCTATTATATGGGGAAGATTTAGAGCCCAAGGAAACTAGTCATGTTACCTCCCTAGTTTTTTTCTTTTTCAAAAAAAGCCCCTCAGCTTTCTCCAAATTACGGATAGGTCCCTGTTAAAATTACAAAAAAAAAACCCTCATCATTTTTTTATATTTTTTCCCTCAAATTTGTGAAGGTAAAAACTATTTTTTTTTTCAAAAAAGATCATGTGTTCTTTCGAATAGCGTTTAGGTCCCTCTTTCGTTATTTTACGAAAAAAAACTCATGTTAAATACAAATGTCGAACGATCCCTTTTCTAATTTTTTGGAGTAGCACTTATGTTTAAAAAAATAACAAACAGGTCCCTGTCCTTTACGTCTAGATCTTTTCTCTGTTTTTCCCAGAAAAAATATTTTCGTCAACAGAAATATGTGTACAGCTCTATCTTTAGACTTTTTTTTGTAACTCGATCTCTAATATTTTTCGAAATATGTATTATTACTCGATGAACGCATAGTGTTAAACTCGACAAAAGAAGGTTGACACCTCTAATATTTTTCGGAACATGTATTATTACACAGTTAACACATAGAGTGTTAAACCCGACAAAAGTAGGTTGATCGGGTAATAATAGAGTGTTAACCAAATTCGTCAAAAGAAATATGTGTACAACTCTATCTCTATTTTTTTTAACTCGATCTCTAATATTTTCCGGAAAAAGAAATATGTGTACAACTGTATCTGTATAGTTTTTTTTTGCAACTCGATCTATAATATTTTTCGAAACATGTATTATTACCTGGTGAACGTATAGAGTGTTAAACTCGGCAAAAGAAGATCCTTTCTCTGTTTTTCTCGAGAAAAAATAGATTCACCAAAAGACGCTTAGATCCACCTACTTTTTTTTAGAAAAAAAAAACTAGATCAGATTTCGGACGGCGCGGCATCGCGCGCGATACTACCTAGTAATAATCATTCCTATGTTTTTTAATGACCATTAATTTACGGACCACTATCCATCGCAATTTTCGTGTCTTTTTCATAAATGAAACCTCTTCATCATTCTTCTCGAAAGTGTGGCACATATCATAATAATATCTTCAAATCAACTAAAGCCTTATTTTGCGCACACTGCGGGTGATACAACGAGTGCTAATTTTCTGAACCGCAGGCTTAGGCGTCGGCAATTTCGCACTCATGGAAGAGGACATCAGCCTGGCACAAAGGACAGCGCAGGAGCCTCCATCGATGAGACAATGACCAATTAATCAACCAAGACAGTGATTCAGCTGCTACAAGTCATCGTCCCTCTATATCACAATGTGTGCCATATTCTACACGGTGATCAAACCATCTCCAACAATATTTCTTAAATATGGATCCCTATATCCCATATACAAAATTTCTCGGAAAGATTCATTCCCTATATCTCTCCACCCTTCAATAGCATTTCTCAAATTGCACTCGCTATTTTCGCTTTCCTATATTATAATGATATTTCATAACCGCTACATGAGGAATGTTTATTTTTTACCAGAAAAAAATTAAACAGTTATTTTTAAATGCGAAAATTTAAAATTTATTCTAACGGCCGTTGTAATGGCTATATTGTAACGGTCACCTGTATTTTTTTTTGTTGTAATTACTGTATTTTTTTGGGCTAAATATACATATAGCCCTTTGCACTTTCAAGCCTTGTCCATTTCTAAATGTTCACTATTTAGTATATCTCAATGAGTCGTCGCAACTTAGTCAATCATTTTCTCTCAGAAGACTCATTGTCGATAGAGAGGAGGTAAATCTCTTCTTACAATAGCATACATGAGTGTGTAAATGCTTGATGCCATAGGGGTTCTGATTTTGACCATCAATACGTAGATCGCAATAGAGAGGAAGGTCATGCTAGGCTATACCGAGACTTCTTAGGGGGAGCCCGGGAGGGTAACCCTACCTGATGTTGTGATGCTATGTAATCCAAATTCCCGTTTCGATTAAAGATAGGATTCAAATTTCAAAATGCTTCTAGATTTTTCTAACTTAATCCAACAGAGAACCAGTAATTATTCGGACGTTTGCCCCAAAATTGCCATTGGATCACGTATCTAACCAGTTATAATCGAGATTAATCACTGGCCGGAACTTTAAACTGACCATATGTAAGACACATCAGCACCGATACGAATATCTTGCTTGAATTCACAATTCACCACAAACGGTTCAGTAAAACTTACCCTACCCAAAAAGGGAAGCACTAAAGTATACACGAATTAGTAGCACTGCATGTCCCCCATAACATCTACAAAATGATCTTACAACGCCTACATTCACAAATCAGAACAAAGCTAGGACTGGTTGTCATACGGCATTGCAAAGTTTGACTTGAATCTAGTACTTTGACAACGGGGAAGCCATGAGGTGAGTCATTTGAAGGACTCCTACTTTGTCACACTCAAAACAAGTTCATTTCTAGATGCCAACAAAAAAAAGGCAAAAAGGATCTGCACAAGTAAGATCACTGGTAAGAGATCATCCCAAGACAGGTTCCCATAAAATAGAAGCGAACTAGTTTAAAACATATGGCATGTACATCCTTTCTGGTATCACACAAAAGTGTTCTATATAATGCTGAATGACAAGCTGGCATACTCGACAAGATGCACAAGAAGCACTGTCAAATGCAGGGTGAAACTTTCACATGATGAACCTTAGATACTATAAGATCTTCCGGATAAGCAGTTGAACTAATGCAACAATTGCAAATGTGAAAATTTTGTTAACAGATTATCAGTTGGATATGTGTCTCGCATCAACTAAGCAGGATATATAGGAAATATATTGGCAGATAGCCAAAACAGTAAAAATAAATAAGTGGTCCAAGATAAACTAGCAAGAACGACTTCACTGCAAGATATCTCAACAGATGAGGTGCTGAAAATAAGATCTTTCTATAGACAGGAATAACCTATGCTTGCAATGCATTCCTAGAAGTAAAACAATTTATGTGGTAGTGAAAGACCATGTGGAGGTCTATTCTTTTGTATGATGAGTAATTGACTATGTTTTGGGCATTTGATGCTCATGTTTGAGTTTGCTTTTGGATGAGCAATTTGAGTTACTATGGGTAGCACACGACCAGAGGTCGGAACATTACGAGGTCGGGACCTTGCCAGGTCGGCTCTTAAGAGGTCGGGGCACCCTTTAGTGGTGTTAAGCTAAGATGGGATCATTAGTTTTGTGATTGCTCAACTGATTACTGTTTATCATTTTGAGCAATGCTATGCGATATGTTTACCTTGTCTGTGATGGTTGCAGGACTTCGGAGCTAGGTCATTGTGAGGCGAAGGAGATCAAGACTAGGCTAGAAGAGCCGAGGTCTAGACGGTCATGGTGTCGCCAGAAGATGACTGAGGCTGGGGAGTGTCTGCGAACCAGGACAACAAGTGGATGGTTGAGATGCTAACTTGAACCATACTCAAGCGAAGGAGAATCGTTGGATCAAAGGTTCGCAGGTTGAGTAGTAGTTAAGTTAGTATGCGGATGCGTGGATAAAACCCGTTATATTGTTGGGTTACGGGTTAGCCCATGTGTGTGTTGAAGAAGTAAATCTGAACCCTTGGTGGGGCTTCTTAAGGGACAAGCAGGTCATCTAGGGGTGGAGAGTGGGAGTAAATTTGAACTCTTGATGATGCTTCTTGAGGGACAAGAAGGTCACTTAGGGTGGATATTGCTCTCATTGTGCTATAAATAGAGGGGTGGGGGTATGCCTCCACCCCAAGCTTGTAAGTGAGGATTCTTTGGTTGCTTGAAAGAAGCTTTGCCCATCAGATTGTGTGGCTTTGGAAATCCTCCTTCTCCAAGTGTTGCAAGATTTAATTTTTATGTTTTGAAATTTATTTTAGTTTTTGCATCTTTACTTTTTGCACTTTAGATTTGTCTCCCCTCCTTCTAAGTGCTTTTGGATTTTGTGCCAAGGATGAAAGACTGCTGGATGAATTTTCTATATATCATATCCTAGTCATCTAGGCAATTTACAACCTTTTCTTTTTAGCTCTTACAAGAAACCGATCTTTAATGCTTAGAAGAAGAAAGATCCTTATATATCATGTTCTTCTTTGTTTAAAGGGTTGTTCTCTAGTGTTCTTGCTTGCTGTGATTTGTGAGAGGCCATTCAAGTCTATTTTGATCAATAAGAACCCCACGAGCAAGCTCAGGGTGAAGTATTTGTTAAGACTCGGTTCTTTGGTGCAACCTTCTCCAAACTGGAAAAAGGTCAGATCCTGACATCAATCCTTGTGATTAAAAGTTAGAATAGGTTCTTGGCATCCATAGGAAGGTGCACACAAAGTTTCACGGATTTTGGATCAGCCGATCAAAAATTATATTGATTTTGTTTATGAGATCGTGCTGATTTTTACTATTTATCTGAATACTATTCATTAAGCACTGTTCATTCTGAACACTGTTCATCCAGCCTCAACTTGGTCGGAGTACTGCGCATCTGACTCCTGGTCAGCGGTACTGTTCATTGAGCACTGTTCATTCTAAGCACTGTTCATTCCAAACACTGTTCATCCGACCTATAGGTCGGCGGTACTGTTTATCCGACCTCCACTGTTCGGATTTTATAGTTTGTTTGATCTATTCTCTTGGTGATTTGAATTTTTAGGGGGGGTTTATTTGGCTCCTATTCACCCCCCCTTCTAGTCGCCTTTTTTATCCTTCAGGAAGTAGTTATACACTTTCAAAAGGCTAAAACACGAATATCAGTTGCTCATGCAGGATGGGAGATAATGAACAAGCAGGAAGTTACAACGGCAAAGGAAGTATAAGTACGCATGATGCTCAAAACTGAAAATACCTATTGGGTTAAGTTGTTTTCACCTACCAGATAGATTTGCGTGTTAACAAATAGAATGCTCATCTTTCATAGTCAACTAAAAATGGCTCCGTCAATTTGAGGATCCACAAAGGTAGCTATTAGCTCTAGGAGAACTCACACCACTGGAATAAGCTCCAATCTCACCATAGCCAAAAGTTAGCTCGATCATGGGAGAAATATACTTCAATGCAAAGAACATGATGTGTGGGTGACCATCATCTCCATTGTCAAACTGAACTGGCCGCCAGAAGACATTTGGAGCGCAACTATGGTTCATGAAACATGAGATGTTTTCCATTTTCTTTGCACTTATCTTAATGGTCAGTGGCTCAAAAGTATCAGGTGAAATATTTGTGCTTTCCTCCCCTATCAGTTCAGGTCCATAATTCCATTTTAATGTCTTTTCACCAGAACCTACAGCCTAAAAAAATATAATCATCTTCGTTATCATCCAAATTAACTTTAGTATCATCAATAACATCATCAACATACTCGCAAATAAACGAGCCAGCGCGTATAGGATCCCATCAACGAAGACCCTGGCCTCAATTTGAAGTCATAAAGACCTCAAAGTGGATCCTAACTCCCTTTTGGCTCACCCTGTTACGGCAGTTGAATGAACACTGGCAAGATTCACCACATTCATAAGCACCAAAAACTCATTTCCCAACCCCTTCACATGGCCAGTGCCATCATCCTCAATCTCCACATCCTCCTCCCCTTCCACACCCACACCCACACCCACTAGCATATCTAAACCGCGACCGACGAAACCTAGGCTCTACTCACGGAAGACTCTACTCACCGGATCGAAGACATGTGGGCGGTGTCGGAGTTGTCCCTGGACGCCCGTCTCCTTTAGGTAGCTGACCTCTTGTTGGTCCTTCCATACGACGATACAGCCAAGGTAATTCGGAAAACCGATGATAACCACCCGCAAAATCAATCGGTTTGGTTCCAGATCGATTTTACATAATAGGGCCAGTTCAGAGTAGGGTTCAAAATCTTGCCAAGATTTCGAAAATATCAGTAGAGATTTAGGCTAGGGCTGAGATTCCAAATCTCGACGGGATAAAAAAATTAAAAAATTTCAAATTGTTAAAGTGATTTTGGGATTTTTTTTGACGAGATTTTGGTTTTTTGGACCGAGATGATCGCAAATTCGACCGATTTTCTTGTTTTGTAGCACCAGATTTAGCACCAAATTTTCTGTAGAGAATTGTGATGCCTTTTGTGGAATACATGCGGAAATTTTGTAAAAAAAATACATATACAAATTATGTAACACTAACCCTAAACCCTAACTTGAAGAGTATCCGATTGAAAGGTATGGAGCTTTGTTTATTTATACTGGTTGATAATTTAATAGCTATCCATATGTGAGCAAGTCATCTCCATCCTATTGTTAGAGTTGGTAGTATGTCTTGCTCGTTATCATTTATAGGATTGCTGTGGTTACCGGAGGGAACAAAGGGATCGAGCTAGAAGTGTGCCGGCAGCTAACCGGCAATGACATCAAGGTTGTGTTGACAGCCATAGATCCAACATTGCTCTAATATGATATGACAACCGGTTGCTCTGATCTCAAGGTGAATAATGCCGCGATTGGTGGGATTGAGCTTGCAGAGGTCCATCATTTGGACCAATGCCCACTGAGGAATGAGGATAAGGTGAGCTGGCTGACATCTTCTTCACTTAACTAGATGCTATCTTGAGTTCTTGACACATAAGAACTCAGAAGTGTGGCTCGTTGCCAAAATTCTTCACTTCCAAATCTTTTTGATGTGCTAATACTTAGTATTTTGTATTAAAACATATAGGAAATGTAGATAAATATTTGCATGATTTCTTCTAGCTTTGGAAGACCATTTCACATGGAGTTGAAAAGGGCCAAAATTTCGGTCATTTCGGCCAAAATTTCGGTTTTACCAGCCTAAAAAAATACCAAAATCTCGCCAAAATTTCAAATTTTAGCCATCCCTGAGATGTGGTCTGAAAATGAAATTTTAAACCTTGGTTTAGAGTTCATCCATGTCTAATTTTAGGCTAATACACCTGTTGTTACTTGTTAGAATTTGACCAACTAATTAAATTGTAAAACAAAACCATATGGTAGTTTTTTTAAGTAAAATCAGATGGTAGCTATTATGATATGGATAGAATCACTGTCCCTGTATGGAAGGATATCCATTGGTGAACGAATCCGAATTGATCTCCAGGGGTTTTCTCCTATATATTAGACATTGCTTTGTACAGAAAAATCAATCTAATAAAGAGAGAACTTTTGCCCCCTACATTGTGTGCTTATTCTTGTGTTTCTACTCCCGTTCATTTGATCGCATTGAGGTGTTGTCGATTGATGTGGGTGAATAATCATATTTCACAACACGTTATCAGCATGATTGTTCTACGTGTGGCTGACCTGAATTATCTACGCTGCATCATCTACACGGCATCGATCTACACCATATCAACACATTGATTATGGCCAGTCGCTGATAGCCTGCCTGCATCAAGTCTACATGGCATCGAGCTCATCTTGCATCATGCGATCTACGCCACTTCGAGCCCTACGTAAGTGATCGCGTGTGAACAGTAACAAATCCGGCAGATTGTTTTTTTTCATACTTTACAGATTAGCAGTCAATCTAATCTACCGTTGAAAAATTACTGTTCATTCAATTAAGAAAAATAAAAAACAGGGGCTAGTGCCCGGCCTAAGGCCCCGTATTAGCAGTCAATCTAATCTACTGTTGGGTTTTTGGGAGGAGTATTTAATGACATATGTATTACGCGGTATTCGCCTAATGGGGAGTGTTATGATATGTATAGAATCCCTGTCTCTGTATAGAAGGACTCTATCTATTGGTGGATGAATCCGAATTGATCTTCAGGGGTTTTCTCTTATATATTAGATGGTCTTGTACAGAAAAAATCAATCTAATAAAGAAAGAACTTTTGTTTCCCTACATTGTGTGTTTATTCTTGTATTCTACTCACGATCGTGTCGTCGCATTAAGATGCTATTGATTGACGTGGTTGAAGCATCCTGTTTCACAACGGTAGCAACTTAGGCCCTGTTTGGAAGCAAAGTTTTTCAATACCATGGTATTACAAAACCATGGCATGGAAAATTGTTTTGGCATAAATAACATGGTATTACAAAACTATAGCATGAAAACTGTTTGGAAGCAAAGTCTTTTGCATGATAAAGTGATGCCAAAAGCTCAAAACTCCACTATGAGTGGAGTTTTCAATACTCAAAAAATACCATGGTATTGGCAATACCATGGTTTTCAAAACAGAGTTTTTTTGGTTGCTTCCAAACACCTTATAGCCAAAAATACCATGGTATTCTCTAAAACCATAGTTTTGCCTAGAAACTATGAAAATACTTTGTTGCCAAACAGACCCTTAATTTAGACCCTGAAAGCGCAGATGATCAAGTGGCACGTACTCCCATACAAGTTTAATTGTCACTTTTCTTAAACATTGTTACTTTACCTAACATTGCATGCATCGTCACTGCCTTGTAATACTCATTAGTTAACTAAACCATACGCTTCCCTGTGCGGTGACACTAAACCTAACCTCCACCGCGTTAAAGAGTGTTCTACTAGTAATTAACTCGCTTGCTGTTTGGCCTGTTATCACAGACTAATCACATGCCGGCGATGCAGCTGTTGCTAACCAGCTAGTAATCACTACATGAACGTTTGCACGCACGTTACATCACGTTGAAGTCGGTAAATATTGGACTAATCAAACCAAATTGAAAAATCGTGTGCCGATCATTGACTTGAGACCTAACCACTAACTACCCTACTGTTTGTTTTACACTAGGCATTTCTTTTCAATGCAGCATGTGACCTATCTCTGGGTGCGCGAGGAGCTGCTTAACTGCAGCTGTGACCCGCAAAGACAATCTCATGAACACTATTCTCAAATTTTAGCCTCAAATGTATGTTACTAGGTCGGGTCACGCGTGATGCCGCGCCGTGTGAAATTTATTCCGAGGTTTTTGTTACAAAAAATGTAATTTCGGTTTTCTTGATGGTATTTTTTTAAAAAAAAAATTTGTTGGTTAGGAGCTGTCGGCAAATTTGTGTAACCGCGGACTCACGTAACAATGGGGTCATCTATGCCAAAAACCACTAGAGGACCTGTTCATGAATTTATGAAAGCAAAAAACGTAATTTCGTTTTCTTTGGTGGTGTTTTTTTTAAAAAAAAACGACTGGCTATAAACTGTCGTCGAATATGCGAAACCACGGGGAAGGATTTATCTGTGATTGTGGAAAAACTGATGGAGGGCCTTTTCATGAATTTGCGAAAGCAAAAAAACGTAGTTTTGGTTTCCTTGATGGTGTTTCTTAAAAAAAATTGACTAGCTGTGAACCATCGCCGAATTTGTGAAACCATGGAGAAAGATCTATCCGTGATTGCAAAAAAACACTGGAGTACCCATTCGTGAATCTACGGAACTACGGGTTCTTTTTGCAAAATAGCTATTGGAAGGAGCTAGACGTAATTTTGGATTTTACGGAGGGTTTTTTCGGAAAAAAATTGGCACGACACTTGGGCACCCTGGAAGGGCTCCAATTCCACCGGTTTTATGTATGTATGTATGTATGTATGTATGTATGTATGTATTATCCTCAAATTTCAAGATAAATTTTGATTGTTTTTTCTTGTACATATCTCTACCATTCATTATCTTCAATGTTAATTACTATTAGTCTATTACGGATTAGAGTAACACACCATCCAAAAGTAATAAGTGAGATAATGAAGAAGGGTGATTTGATTATTTCTACGCATGCATTTATTGAAGTGCAAAATATTAAAAAAAAAATCATCTATTCAGGAATAGAGGGGGTAGTATATGTATTTTTTGCTTTGTTCATCCACAATTCACATTGTTGTCTTAAAATATAGCAAGCCAGTTCACATGTTGTGGAATTTTGGCACGTGCGAGATTAAGATATTGTTAGTTTGTTGGGTCTAGATGTGTTAATTAATATATATGCCAATAGTTTACACTCTCAAGCTAACAACTCATTTAACAATGAGCAGCAACAATTCAATAGTTAGAACAATGGGTGTATACATCACAGCAAAGATAACCATTTAGAACATGCTGATAGGGACCATAATTCTGGTCATTAGGTTGGCCTACAAGGTTCGGTATAATACAGTGTACAAAACTAGTACGGAAAAACGACAGAAGGCCCTCCGCATATTTTACAGGTATGAGCTAGAGCGCCATGTCATAATCTTGTTTTCTACCTACTATCAGCAAGCTGCCTTCATTCTTTGCATTGCTAATCCTGAATCCAGCATCATCGTATCTGCAAACAGGAGAACCAATTCGAGTCACCTGATCACATTGTACCAAACCTTTCTAACATTTTAGAATATGCTCCATCAGAGCTACGCATCGGCAAGCGAGCAGATGA
Source organism: Rhipidocladum racemiflorum (assembly GCA_036346355.1). NCBI lineage: Eukaryota > Viridiplantae > Streptophyta > Magnoliopsida > Poales > Poaceae > Rhipidocladum > Rhipidocladum racemiflorum. The sequence goes on along the minus strand of CM070574.1, from coordinate 16,993,536 downwards.
GTTTTTGATCTTATCTAGCCTGTAACAAGATAATCGCTTGTAAACCAAAACCTCGCAGTCTCGACATATCTGCCAGGAAAATACAAATCCGTTTCGTCGTAGGCATCCTCACAACATAGCTTTACAAGGACTGATTTGATTACTTATTTCTATGAAAAGCTTGCATCACAGCAACAGTGCTACAGCACTCTGTAAGTGGTATCTTCCTTTGAGAAAAGGACATCAGGTTGAGGAAGGGAAATTCATCAATTCGATGCCCCTAGCTAATCAACCAGTCAGGACCCTTCAGACAATTTTCTAGGTACAATCCAAAGCTAATTGGCATAGAGCTCTTTTGCAGTGGATTAAAATCAATATAAGCCGTCTATTCTTTTGAATCTAATGGTTAAGATCAATTTTGATCTAGTTACACTACCATCTGTAGCATTGACATTAAAATTCAGAAAAAGGGTAAAAGGGTAAAAAATTCTATCATATTATTTATCATCTACGGTAAAACACGTCATGTGATTCTGATGAATGACGGATGAATAGATAAGAAGCTTCTCAAGATCATCAGGTATTTGGTGAAGCCAAAACTGTGAACAAATTAGAAAAATTATAAAATACCTCTGATGAATAGAAAGGAAAAACATAAAATACCCTTGATTTATACTACCACTATTTACTACATACGTTATCCGCCGTAAAATTTCTCATGGCCTAAGGCCCCGCTTGGCAACTTGAAACCGAGCCGTTTCTACTAGATTTTAAAATAAAACCAATCAAACGGGCTAAAGCTCAGAACGATTCTCCTTGGATCGTTTATTCTTTTTCCACTTTGTGGCCGAATCGGTCTCAACTCCGTTCCATCCGATTCACAGAATTCTGCCTGAAAAGTTTCTACCAAAAATCTAGAACCATTTTCGTTTCTACTAAATCTGGAACCATACCAAACAGGGCTAAACTTCAGAACGGCATTTTGCAATCTGTTTTTCTGGAGACGGGTAATCTAGCATAGCGATCTTGAGAAACGGGAGGTGCCTGAACAAAAGCACAGGCAGCATAACCCATTTCAGGCAGCCCAGTTGGCCCATAACTGGAAGGTGAATGATATACCAGGCAGCCCAGTTGGCCCATAACAATTACGCTTCAATCGAAAGAAATAAAAAGACTGCCTGCTACTCGAACCTGGATGGGGAACAGCTTGGTGATGCCCTTCCCGGCGAGCCTCTGCACGATCTTGGACGAGATCCCGAGGTTTGCCACCTCCAGCCCCTCCTCACAAGCGCCCCCAACTCCGGTCCCCGCCCTCCTCTCCTCCTCGTAGAACAAACCCTCGTTCACCGCGAACTTCCGTGCGCGCCGCCGCCCGCGCAGCCCCCGTCTCCCAGAACCCGAGCCATGCCGGCGAAGAGTGGAACAACATCGCCGCCGCAGGCGCCGCCGCCGGGAGCGGCAGGGCGGCCGCGATGGCGAACACGGCGCGCCGCCGAAGAGGCGCCGCGCGGCGGATGATGGAGTACATGGTGGCTACTGCGGAGCCGGCGTCGGCGGCTACGGTTTTGGGCTGCGTCGGGGTTTAGGGTTTTTGGGAGGAGACGAAGGGGGGAAGGGAAGAAGAAAGGAATGGGCTTGACTGGCCGGGCTTGCGGTAGTTTCGGCCCGTTAGGTTGAAAATATTTCAAGCCACCAATAGTGTGAGATGACTAAATGGTCGTGCCAAATGGATCGGTCTGTGGCCCGTTACTGTAGGCATGGCCCATTAACGGCACAGCTCAATCGTAAATGGGTTGGGCTGGCACGGCATGATAGCCCGTACCGTGCTTGGGCCGGCATCTCGGCACGACGGGCCGACACGGTACAACCCAGGCACGGCATGGCACAGTCCGGCCTGTTCAGGCACGGCACGATTAGCCCGTTTATTTGAAATATAGTTGTTTTATAGCTGTTTTTAGCCGTTGGATGACTTCAGCATTTTACAAAGGTGGCATGAACACAAGATAATATATCCGGTGCTTTCCATATTAGCATAGGATGTGTTAACAGTTCATGTCTCCACAATTTCTTCGGAGCTGCTTTTAGTCTATCTGGAAGAATAATCGAGGAGAGAATAACAAATCTAACAAGTGGGATGGTGGAAATACTTCTCACTGTGAAAGGTTGGGAACAAGGTGAACAACAAGCTTAACACACTACAGAAAATGTTGAGCTAGCGGAAACGTTTGAAAATCTTTATCTTGATAAGGAAGAATAATTGTAATCTTTACTTTTTCTCTGTACCACTGAGTTGTAGGTTGTACTCTCTTTTTTTCTAACATTTTCTTGTGTTGAGTTTTTACTTTGCAAATTTTTTAATGAGGCAGCCAAATATCAATAAAGCTCATTATTTAATTCCAATTATGTAGCTCATTTTATAATTTATTTCATATTTTTAGCTTTTTCTCGATTTATATATATATTTAAAAGGTTTTCCTACATTCTTGAGTGTTTCTAATTATTCTAACTTTTTTCCAATTTTTCTGTATTCTTTTATTCTTTTTTGATTTCCTATTTTTTCAGTTTTTTCTGATTTTTTTCAATTTTTTGATAAGAAGTGTCCCATCCTGTTTCGACCAGCGTGGCAACGGACCGGCATGGCATAGCCCGTTTATTAGCTGGGCCTAAACGGGACGTGCCGTTCGTTAAACAGATTGGGCCGTGCCGCCCGTTTGGGCACACCTCTAGAGGCTATCCTCGACTACATTTTTTTTAAGGATACACCCTTATCATATCATGCTTATTGTTTCTATCCACCCTCTAACCTTTCCTCCTCTTTTCTTGCTCACTTCCCCAATCTTACTTTCATCTCCTTTTTTCCTTTCTAACAAAAAAAAATTCAAATTGTAAAATTTTAACTCTGAATATTTTAATCAGAAAATTCCAACTCTAAAAAAATCCAACCCAAACAATTTCGAAAAATTTTAAATCGACAATTTTTAAATTAGAAAATTTTGACATGGAAAGTTTCCACTTGAAAAGTTTCAACACCTAAAACTTTCAATTCTAAAAACGTTTTGTTTGAAAACTTTCGATTCGAAAAGTTTCGATTAAAAAACTTTTAAAAGTGGTTAAAAAATACTTATTTTTCAAAAACTTGGAGGGAAATGATCATACACCCTAAGTTTCGCTTGCAAATCTAGCATGCATGTACAAAATTTATATATTTTTAGGTTTTTTTGTTACATGGCATGAAGAAACTTTCCATATAGCTAGGTTCTTGTATTACATGGAATTTTGGTTGTGCCATTTTTCTTGTCTACATCAATACGGTAGATTTTACTAAAAAAAATTTGCTATGTCATGCCTCCGTTAATTCTCATTCCTAATTAAGCCAAAACTAACCCCCGGCTACCATGTGTCCAGGCCTCCAGGGTAATGGTCCTGTTCTTTAAAGCATCTCTAGCAGAGCTCCTAAATCAGCCCCTAAACCTTAAAATAGGGAGTGTAGTAAAAAATTAGATCCAACAGGGCCCCAACTCAAGCCTCTAAAATTAGGAGGCCTCTAAATTTGCCTCCTCAGCCCAAGGTTCACAAAACCGACGAAAACCACGGTTTTCGACTGTATCGAGCCGGTTCGAAACCCTAAACCGGTCGGTAAACCGGTTCAATTAAAAAAATAATTTGAAAAATTTGAAAAAATTTATGTGATGTAAACCGATCGAAAACCGGTGAAAATCAGTTTTCATTTTTTTAAATTTTGTTTTGAATGTTTTTTGTTCAAATGCTCGGTTTTGAAACTCTTCAGTTTCTAGCGATTTTTGGATCGATATTTTCGAATTTTCAATTTCGGTTTGGTTAACCCTGCCTCAGCCCCAATTCCCACGGACGCGAGCACAACCCCTATTCGGGCGGTTTCCTCGCGCGCGCACCTTGGGATCGCCCACCGAGTTCCAATTCACAACGCTTCGTAGTTTGACTCATTGTTCGGAGTTTCTATTTATCTATTTATCATGTTTTGAAAATTTTAAATTTAAATTTGAAATATCATGTTTTAAAATTGTAAATGTTAATATGCTTATGTTTTATGTATTACAAATATTTTTTATTGGATTTTAGTGGTGTCAAATGAAGATTACATATAGCGGATATGTCAAAATAGGAGAAAAAGTAAAATAGGGGCTGAGATTTAGGGGCTGTTGCTGAACTTGTGCTCTGAAAACAGGGTCCTAAAAAATAGGGGGAGGTTCTAAATCCAAAATAGAGACTCTGTTTTAGGGGCCCTTGCTGGAGATGCTCTTAGCTACTAAAGGCCTCCATGACATAACAGTACCTAAACTTGCCCAGGATAAGGTGTGCTTAACTATTTCTAGCCTAGCTGCCTATCCATTGGATTCTTCCATGTGGCAGAGATGGTAACGGATCTACACAGTGGGTATCACCACTTTATACTTATACGATTGTACCCATATTAGTAAAATTTACTCACTACAATACTCATACCGCACGCGGGTACAAAATTAATTTATTCGTACCCGTATCTGTGCGGGTAACGGGGACCCGGCGGGTAACCCTCACCTGTATTATAGACAGATGTTCAAAGAAAATGCAATGGATATCCGTATTAAAAATTAAACATTATACTAGAGTGCACAGTTAGACCTTGGGTAGTATATCTTATTAAGCAGTTAGGATTTAGAGATATTGATGGGCTGATCGGTTGGGCTGCACAGTTGGGCATTGTGCAGTTGGGTCAGATCGCTAGTAGACTAGATCCACAGGTGAACAGGTACGGGTAATAGCAGAATAGACATATACTCCCTCCAGTTTGATAATAGATGTCGTTTTGGACATCGACACGGTCTTCAAAACACAACTTTAACTGCTCCCGTCGAGCTTACTTGTTGAATGGGGGATCAACAGAGCCCCGTCGTACGGATCGAAGAGGTCGTTCGAGCGATGCCAGGTCGGGAGAAGAAGAAAAAGGGGGGACACGGTGTTTATCCTGGTTCGGGCCTCCCTCTGCCGGGATAACAGCCCTACTCCAGTGTATTATGTTCTATCTCTTTTTTCCCTCTCCCCTTACAAACCCTCCGGGGGGGTTTAAATAATACGACTATAGGTACCAAAAAGGGCAACTACCTCCTGGGATCACGCTACGTATCCATATCCGTGACCCGCTGTCCTTGATTTTCGCGCTATTTGAATTTCGGGTATGATCTCCCTTGATCTCCGGCTGATTGGTTGGCTCCTTCCTTCCTCGTAGCGTTCGCTGGGCCCTCCGACCAAACACCCGAGTAGATCGTAGCTTCTACGAGCATGCTTGCTCGTGGGGGGGCGTGTTTGGTACTTCTGCGAGTAAAGGTGCAAACGCGTATGCTCGGAGGAGAAGGAGGGATGCTCGTTTCGTTCTCCCGAGCATCTTCTTTTAGTATCGCGAGGTCGGCGGGTTTTAGCTTTTCACGGGGGTACCGTGGTCTTTTGCCAGATAGCCAATCCCCGACAGCTAGCCCCCGAGGTTCAAGCGGGGAACCCTCGGGCTTCCCCTTGAGCCTAAGAAGACTTGAGGGGGGATTGAATTTCTCTTGGCCGTGGCTCACGACCATTTTACGTCGGGAGACGAGCTTCTTTACCCGCCGCGTGCTTGCTCCGCGTGGGCGCGTCGTTTGGTTGTTCTCATGTTCCTTCTCGTGAGAAGCCTTCCGCACCTGCAGACGGTAGCTTAAAGCGGCGCTTTCTCCGGCCAGGTGTCGCTATGTGATAGGCGGCGATTTTTATCCCGTCCCTTCACTGTCTTTTTAACCCTTTCTACCGGGAGAGGTCGGAGTTACACCGTGTCTCTTTGCTCGTCTTCGGCCAAAAAAAAACCTTCCAAGAGCCCTAGCGCCCAAGAACCCTTTTCGCTCCTCCTCCTTCTTTGGCCATGGCGCGCTTCAAGGTCAGCCAGATGACCCGAAGGAGGCTCCAGGTGCTCACGGATGAGGGGTACGTCGACCCAAGCTCGGGTCGAGTGCCCGGGGACGACGCGGTGCCGGCACCGCGGGAGACGGAGATCGTCTCCTGCGAGTTGTACGCCATCAACGGGCTTCGTCTGCCCGAGAGCGACTTCCTCGCCTCCGTGCTTGCCTTCTGTGGGTGCGAGATCTCTCATCTCCACCCCAACTCTATCCTTTCTCTCGCAGTCTTCTCCCATCTTTGTGAGGCGTACGTGGGTGTAGTACCCACGGCTAGCCTTTTCTTTCACTTCTACTCCCCCTTCCGCACCGGCCGATGGCTCACGGCTATGCGTTTATCTTCGCCTCCGGCCCAACCGACCATACGAGTACCCTCTTGTTGCTTTGAAGGACTCGGTGTCGGGTTGGGCCGACCTCTGGTTCTACCAGAAGAAGGCGGAGGGGTCCCAGTTGGTCTACACTGGGGAGGACGCTCCGCCATCGAGGCAGCGCGCCCACTTTGTGCGGCTGAGGAAGAGCGGGTGCTCAGGACGATCAGTGAGCTCGCCCAGATGGGGCTCACTGGTCGAGATATCGCCCGGGACTTTACCTTCAACCGGGTGTCCCCCCTGAGGCGCCGCGAGCACCCCTTCTTCGAGGTGACCGGGTGGCATGACCTCACCCGTGAGGACAACGCAGGTATGTTCCTGGACCTCTTTCCCGAGCATCGCTGCTTTCTGGTGATCGCTGCTTTCTAATCTTCGGTTGTGGCCAGCTCAGAGGACGGATCGTTGACGAGAGGGTCGCCGAGATGTTCGGTGCCCTGGCGAGAAGGAGCCGACGCCCAATCGCCGATCCCCAAGAACGTCTTTGACCGCGGTGACGCGTTAGTACCTCTTCTCGCTTCGCTCGCGGGCATGTTTTTCCGAGCTTATTTCTCCGATTTTACGTTTTGCGTGAGAAGGTCGCCCTTGACCTTGCCGTGTCGAAGGCCGCAGTCACGCCGCCAAGCCGACACCGGCCAGGGTTCCCGCAAGAGGTTGGCGGGTCGAGGTCGCCAGCATCCGCCTCGCCTCCTCGCGCTAAGCGGCCGGCGCCGAAGCCGACCAGACCACCACGCCGCACCTTGAGTACGCCGACCGCCAGGAGGTGCGAACTCCGAATCCGTATGATGACTTCAAACAGAGGAGGCCGAGCCGATGGGCCGATCGAACAGCTCGCCGAGCAAAGTAGGAAGGCCGAGGAGGAGGCCAGGTCCCTCCCGACCAAGGAGCGGCTGGAGAGGCAGATCAAGGCCCTCCAGGACCAGCTTACTCGGGTGGTCGATGCCCCCGAGGAGGAGGAAGAAGAGGAGGACACCTATGCTCTGGTCAGAAGGAGCAGGAGGTCGACCTCTCAAGCAACCTCGGTGCTGGAAGAGGTCGACATGGACGACGTCGACCCGGCGATGGCACGTGCCAGCGACGCCGCGGAGGAGCGCGTCGTGGTCGTGGCCGAGGCCTACGAGGCCGCCGCGGGCAGGTCGCCCATGGCCCTAGGCGAGGAGGCCGAAGAGGATGGCGCTGCTCGTCGGGCAGAAGGTAAGCTTCCACTTCATTCTCTTGTTCTGTTCTTGTCTTGCGATTTTCTTCGGGCTAACCCCACCCTGTTTGGCGTGGGCGTGATAGCTCGGGTGTTGCTTTTGGACTTCCGTCAGATGGCTGAGGAGATTATCGATTCTGCAGTTGACGCCGAGCTCGACCGCGTCGTCGACCAAGTGATGGCCGAGGCGGGGGAGGAGCCGGCGCCAGCTGCGGACTCAGTGGAGTCCGAGCTTCCTTTGGCGGGACCCGTGCTTCCTTCAGCGGACGTGGAACCTATCCCAGCCGCGGAGGAGCAGGAGCCGCAGGGGGCTGAGGACCAAGAAGCCTTGGCCTTGGTCCCTTGCGAAGAGGTAGCGCAAGCGAGCGAGCGACGGGCTCCGGTGGTCAAGCGGTGGCGGCTTTCGACCCACCGCCCTTGGCCGCGAGCCAAGAGGAGGAGCTGGTTACTGCCAGCCAGCCACCTCCAACTGCGGACCAAGGGGAAGATGCGGTCGTGATTGCCCAGCCACTTCCAGCCGCGGAAGTGATCGCTGAGCCCGACCAGCTGCCTCCGTCTGCGGACCACGAAGAGGAGGTGGCCGTTGATGGGCCGGAGGTGGTCGTCCTCGACCAATCGCCTCCGAGCGTGGAGCTCCCATTGCTTCCGGTCGCGGAGGTGCAAGGGGCGGAAGCGGCGGTTGGCGTTCAGTCCTCAAGCGCAGCGGCCGGGCAGGAGGAAGGCGGCCACGAGCCGCCTGTCGACGCAGAAGACCAACCTCAGGGCGTCCTGGGGTTGGTCGAAGGAGACGCCGCCGCCTCCCGGAGCACCGGTGCCCAAGAGGGGCAAGATCGTGATGCGCCCGGCTCGGGATCGGATGGCCTGCGTGGGTTAATCCTTTTCCGAAGCCGGCGCCACCGACCGCCGGCTTCAAGACAAGCCGTCACCGGCTCTTCTGTAAGCGTTTTGCTCTCAACTTTTTATATGAGTCGAGCAATCTTCTAGGGGTTCTTCTTGACTTTCCTTCCTTTGCTCCAAGTTTGTTGCGAAGGCTATGGAGGACATCGATGCCTCCGCAGCTCAGCAGAGGAGTTCTCGGGCGTACCATCGCGAGCAAGACGCCAAGATCGCCGATCTCGAGCGTCGGGTCTCCGAGGTGCGCGAGGCCGACTGAAGGAGCTGGAGTCGGCGAAGAGCCTCGTCGTCGGGCCGGGACCAGCTCTTTGAGAGCGAGGCGGCGAAGAACACTTCGGAGCAGTGTGCCGACCTCGAAGAGGAGCTGGGAAGTTGCGGCAGAGGTTCCCGACCTGCGCCGAACTCCAACGAGCTCGGGGCGTGAAGAGGCCCAGCTCAAGGAGGTGCAGCGCCTTCGGGATAAGCGCGGTGAAGGTCGTCTTTGCTCGGCGGAAAGTTTTGGACACTGGAGGCGAGGTCGACTCCTTAAGGAGGAACTTGTCGCTTCTTCAGGTCGAGCGTAGGACTTAGCTCTTCTTTTATTTTTAGCTCGCGTAAATCCTGTAAAAAAGAAAACAACCTTTCGGGTTAAATGAGCAAACTTGCAGGTGTTTGGTTCTTGCCTGTTTTTCTCAAGCTCGCCTTCAACATATGCCTATATGATCCCGGTTCTGCAGAAAAAGAAAATAAGTTCCTGCATAAGAGCATATAGCATAGATACGAGCAAAGAAAACAAGTTCCTGCATAGAGCATGTAGCATAGATACGAGCAAAGGATCCTTGGAAGAAGGGACGGAACGTTCCTATCATACGGAGCCCCCCTGCCATGGACAAAGGTCGTGTCCTCACTGTTGCGAGCACGAGTTTGTTCATGGGAAAATTTAAGGGTCGCTTTGGTCGTGACGATTTTTTGAATGATTTAAATAGGTCGGTGTGTCGAGAAAAGTGTGAGCACAGAGTAGACGAGCTTTAAACCAACAATACGTAGAGCCGCCATACCCGAGTGGTCACTGAACCGGGCTTAGAGTGGATGCTCGCGCCCGACCACGCATACAGTGAAGAGCTACTGCGGAAAGTGAACGATTGGGCGAGCATCCGGCCGGGGGTCAAGGGAAATGGTGCGCACATACTTGTCGGATAAGCTCGTCTGCAGTGCTGGTAGACGACGATGCTCGTTCGACAAAGCGAGGACGAAACACGAGAAAGAGGGGAAATGTTTTATTGGAAAGAACGCAAGGGGCGCGAGATAGGAGTACTCGTCTAAACGTAGAATTTACGCAGTTGATCGATGTTCCAGGTGCTGGTGAGCTCCCGACCATCTGGCATCGCGAGGCGAACGACCCCGGGCGTCTTTGTAGACACGACCGTGTTTGGTCACTCCCACCTTGGGGTCTGTTTTTTGGCTTTCGACATGTCTTGAATTCTTCGTAAGACCATGTCTCCGACTTGTAGGTCACTAGGTCGGAATGTCTTGGCTGCGTGCCTACGAAGAGCCTCAGAGGTAAACCGCAGACCGAGCAACGCCCTGCTCGCGTGTTGCTTCGACGAGGTCCAGGTCGACGAGGCGCTCAACCTCTTAATCGATGGAATCGATCGCTTGCACCCTTGGGGAACCTAGCACGATTTCGCAGCAGGATGGCCTCCGCACCGTGAGACGAGTTGGAAAGGCGTTTACTTTGTGGCTCGACTCGTCGTGGTGCGACGGATGCACCAAAGAACGGCGGGAAGTTCATCCACCCACTCGCCGCTTGTGTTGGTTGAGGGTCTTGAAGACCCTCTTTTATGCCCTGGACTAGCTACCCATTTGCTCGTTCGGCCGCTCCGTTGCTCGTGGATGCGCCACGCAGGCGAAGGCACCTTGGTCCCGACCTCTTCGCAGTAACTTTGGAATAGTTCACTGGTGAATTGGGTCCCATTATCTGTGATGAGACGGCTGGGTATCCCGAACCGAGTTACCACATTGCTACGGAGGAACCTCTTGGCCGCCTGGGCCGAGATGGTTGAGACAGGCTCGGCCTCTATCCACTTAGTGAAAGTGTCGATGGCCACGAGCAAGTACTTGCGACCTTTTCGACCTCGGGGAAGGGTCCAAGGACATCGAGCCCCTGTGTCGAACGGCCACGAGAGTGGTATGGTTTGCAGGGCATATCTTTGGTTGGACGGGCTTTTCGAGTATGAAATCGGCATGCTCGGCAGTCATTACGACCGACCGTCGTCCCGCCAACGCTGGGCCAAGAGTATCCTAGTCGGAAGGCCTTGCTCACAAGCGTTCTGAAAGACGAGTGAGCTCCGCACATCCCTTCATGGATATCACGAAGAAGGTACTGGCCTTCCTCCTGAGAGACGCATCTGGAAAGGATTCCTAATGCGCCTTTCCGGTATAGGTCGTCCTCGATCGATCTGTCTTGAGAAGATCGCCTTATTAGCCGAACGCCGGCTTCGTCCTCGGGCAATGTCCCATGCGCAAGGTATTGGATGAATGGCGTCATCCAATTTGCGCTTTGCTCGAGGAAGGAGACCCTACCGCCGGTCTCTGGTGCCTCCTCTTCAGAGGGAATGGAGGGCTTATGTAGGTGCTCGACGAGCACCCCCGCCGAAGCGGTGGTTTGAGAGGAACCGACCTTAGACATTTGGTCACCAGGAATTATCCTTCCTGGGGATGTAGATTACTTCAAATTCTTGAAGTATTTCTCCATCTTCCTTACTTCGGCCAGGCAGCGCCATTGAGGTATCGAACACCGATACTCCTTGTTGACTGGTTCACGACCAACCGTGAATCGCCCTTCACGGTGAGCCGTTGGACTCCTAGCGATTTACATGCCCAAGTCCGGCCAAAGGCCTTCAGACTGCCGCGTTGTTAGTCGCGGCGAAATGTAGTTGGATGGCGTCTTGAAGTTGCTCTCCATCTGGGAGACCAAGACGACGCCACTTCGAGCGCCAGATGCTCGGGATCCATCAAAATACAAGGTCCAGGAGTTTTCCCTCGAATCATTGGTCCGTGGCCGGTGGTGCCGAGTCGACCATTTTGCCACGAAATCAGCCAAGACTTGTGATTTTATTGCCGTACGGGCCGAGAACACCAGCTCGAACTCGGCGAGCTCCATTGCCCACTTGGCTATGCGACCACCGGGCGCCCTGATTTTTCAGATTTCCTGAGTGGGAAGCCGGTCACCACGATCTTGTGTGCTTGAATGTAGTGGCGCAACTTCCTGGAGGCCATCGACAGCAGTCTGATGGTTTCGGACTTCGGGTAACGCTCCTTTGGTCCATGAAGTACTTTCGCCGACGTAATAGATAGGTCATTGGTACCATCTCTCTCTACCGCTTAACACCGAAGCTTACCGCTTGGGTTGCCGCCAGGTATAGTAGCAATTCTTCCCCATTTGTGGGTGTGACGAGGACGGGCGGCTTGGAGATGTACTGTTTTAGCTCTTTGAACGAGCGATCGCCTTCCTCCGCCCACGTGAAGCCATCATGCTTGCGGAGGGCTTTAAAGAAAGGTAGCCCTCGCTCCCAAATGAGATGAACCGGCTTAAGGCGGCCATTCTTCCGGTCGAGCTTGTACTTCCTTTACGCACGTGGGCGACCTCATGTTCTCAATGGCTTCGATTTTCTCCGGTTTGCCCCAACGCCATGTGGCCCGACCATGTAGCCGAGCACCTTGCCACCTTCACGCCGAACACGCATTTTTCTCGATTTAGCTTTATTCGATGCTTATTGAGGTTACGTAAAGTTTCTTCCAAGTCGACAACGTGACCGAAGTACTCTTGCTTTTGACAACTATGTCGTCGACATAGACCTCCAAATTTCGACCTACTTGGTCTGCGAAAGTTTTCTGCATGAGGCGCTGAAAGGTTGCTCCCGCATTTCTCAGACCGAAAGACATGGTCGTATAGCAGAAGGTACCAAATGGGGTGATGAAGGAAGTCTTTTCCTCGTCTTCGCGCGATAAGTTGATCTGATGATAGCCCGAATAGGCGTCTAGGAAGCTCATGGTCTGTGACCCTGCCGTCGCGTCCACCAATTGATCTATGCGAGGCAACGGATAGTTGTCTTTTGGGCATGCTGCGTTCAGACCCGTGTGATCGACGCACATGCGCCACTTCCCTCCTTTCTTCCTCGACGGAATCGATTGGCTAGCCACTCGGAGTGCTCGATCTCTCCGATGAAGCCACCTTTTAGGAGTTTGTCGAGTTCCTCCTGATGATTGCCTGTTTCTCCGGGAAAAGCGTCTAAGTTTCGTCTTCTTGGTTTTGTCGAGTGAATCGCTAGCTGCGCTCGACCACCTCCTTGGGACCCGGGCATGTCGGATGGTTCCCGTGCGAACACATCCGACCTTGCCCTGAGGAAGGTGACGAGCTCGAGTTCCTATTTGGGATCTAAGGAAGATCCCAAATGAACGATTTGGCCGGTTCCGACTCGTTGAGCGGAATGTGCCTTGGTCTCTCCTCCAGGTTGGAGGGCAAGTTTAGGCCGAATGCTTTGGCTCTTGGTCGTGGCCGCGAGTGGGCAATCGACCGACCATATCCAGCGCTCTTTCGCCGCAATTGAGTGCGGACTTGTGGTTCCCTTGACGGTTATGACTCCGCTTGGTCCGAATCTTCAGGCACCGACACGCGTGATGCGAGGCGGCCATGAACTTGGCCAAGGCCGGCTGCCGAGGATGGCGTTGTAGGCCGACTCGAAGTCTACCACCTCGAAGGTGATTAGCTCCGTTCTAAAGTTACTTGGGCCGCCGAAACTCACGGGCAGGACGACCTGCTCCAGAGGTTTGATCGAGGTGCCCGGGACTATCTCGAAGAAGGGCACGGCTACACTCTTGATTTTGGAACGAGGAATCTGCATCTCGTCCAAAACCTTGGTGAAATAAGGTCCAAAGAGCTCCTGAGTCTATGAGGACCCGGCCAAGCGACAGTATTGCCGATGGTGGGGTTCACGACCATCGGAAGCCTCTGGGTTTGGTCATCCCAAGGGGACAATCGCCCTTGGAGAAGGTGATGGATATTTCGGACCATTTCACTCCGCACCGAGGCTTACCCTGGTAACATGGTGCACTTCTCTTGCGGCGTCCTTTAAGTCCCTGGGACTTGTAGGCGAGGAGCCCCGAAGATGACCGCTATGTGATTCTTTGGTTCTTGGTATTCCATGTCGCCCTCACTTCCCTCGGGCTGTTTACCTTTGCCATTTTCACCTGCTCGAAGCGTCGGCATGGGACCCCTGCCAGAAATCGCTTCCAGCGGTAGGTCCACGCTCGCAATTCCGTAGATCGTGCCCGTGCTGGTGAAGCGGACAAGAGAGGTCGCCCCGTCGGTCCGCTTGGTCGCCTCGCTCTCGAGGCCTGTGTGGTTGTCCTCTTCCCGAAGGCGTTAAACCCCGTGCCGCTACCGGGTTGCTCGGGGTTGTTGTTGTTCCACCGCGGCTACCATGGTCGACGAGGGTTGCTTTTTCTTCTTCTTCTTGATCTTCTTGTCTACTGCACTCGAGCCCTTTTGCTAGCCGAGGTCTCTAGGCCAGCCGAGGCGGCTTCCTTCATCCAAAGCATTCTCTTCCATTGGGCGGCTTCATCTGCGTTGGCGTATCGATCGGCCATTCGGAAGAGCTCGTTCGCCGTTAGATCCGTGGATCTCCGTGTCCTGCGTGAAGCGCAGTCCGCACCCGAACTTGAAAGCTCGGACGATGCTTCGTCCGATATGTTCGGGATCGAAGTTCGGACCTGGATGAACCTCTGGACGAATTGTCGCAGGTTTCCCGTCCGTCAGTATCAAAGCGCTCCAGGTCGCGCTCCTTTCCCGGCGGATGTAATACTGGAAATTTGCTCGAGCACGGCGCCGAAGCCGCCCCAGGACCGTATGGATCCTTCCTTCCGATTGAAAAGCCACGCACGAGCGCCCGGCCCGTGAACTGGCGGGTAATTTGCCATCACCCTCATCGCCTCGTGGCGAGGATGGCGGTAGTATATATTGAGAGAAATTCGTCCGGTTCTGGGTCCCGTTGAATCTTTCGACGTGGCGGGCTTGAATCTGCTCGGCCATGCGACGCCCCGAGGGAGCTCGTGAAGGCCTGGCAACCGGCTTCGGGATTTCGCGGTGAAACCCTCGGCCACGGCGTTTCACGCTGGTCTTCCGCCCAACGCCCGGCGCTGGCCGAGTCGAGAAGACCTCATGCGACGGTCGTGCCGACGACCGCTTGGTCGTGGAGCGTTCGAGCGCCAGAATCCGGGCGATTATAGAGGTACCGCTCGAGGTTGCTCTGCGGATCGCTCGGCTTTTCCGGATCGGGTTAGCGGTGCAGTGCGATCTCCGAGCATGGCTCCGAGACTCACCTGCGGCGAGCGCACGGGGAGCGTTGTGATGGTCCCGGAAACACTCCGGCATCCGGCCACGGAGGATCCGAGACTTTCAGGTCGGCGGCAAGCCTTTCCAAATCTTCTGGCTATGACCCCGCCCACGGCCTCCAAGTCTACTTGCTCGGGAAATCAAGCGCAGTCACGCACGACCACGCTAAGGCTCAGAATCGCTCCGCTTCCGGTGAATCAAGCGGCGGTGAGCTTTGACGGCGCGCCCGAGCGATCGGGAGTTCGGTACCGCGAGTTCCTTTCCGTGGAAGCGCACCTCCCCTTTGCCTGGCGGCGGATGCTCGCGAGGGTCTTTCCCAAGGACGCCTCGGTGGAGTCTGGCCGCCTCGTAGTGGTCGTGCTTGGCGGCGTCAGAGGATCCCTCTCCTGCTCCGCACGGCTCCCGGCTACGTTGACTCGACGAGAGCGGGATGAAAGCGATGGGGACATCATGGTATCCCCTTGAGATGCGGTCTCTCGATCGAGCTCCAGGTCGTCTGGTATGTCCAGGCCATCGTAGAGCCCGTCGTAGTCATCCTCGGGGTCCTCGAGGGTAATGTTTGGGGAATGGAGGCCCTGTCCTCGCTTTCCCGTGTCCGGGGAAGGGCTCCCAGACTCAGTGTGACCGATAGGATCGGTCACCCTGGCCACGTTGTCGACGGCGTAGTACACGTCGTCATCTTCAACGTGGTCAAAAACGCAAAGGTCCCGAGTGTCTCCCGAGTTTGGCATCCTCGGGGATCTTGATCTGCACGGGAATCAAGCTGTCGTCCCCACGGACGGCGCCAGCTGTCGACGATTGGAGAACGGCTCCCGTCGAGCTTACTTGTTGAATGGGGGATCAACAGAGCCCCGTCGTACGGATCGAAGAGGTCGTTCGAGCGATGCCAGGTCGGGAGAAGAAGAAAAGGGGGGACACGGTGTTTATCCTGGTTCGGGCCTCCTCTGCCGGATAATGACCCTACTCCAGTGTATTATGTTCTATCTCTTTTTTCCCTCTCCCCTTACAAACCCTCCGGGGGGGTTTAAATAATACGACTATAGGTACCAAAAAGGGCAACTACCTCCTGGGATCACGCTACGTATCCATATCCGTGACCCGCTGTCCTTGATTTTCGCGCTATTTGAATTTCGGTATGATCTCCCTTGATCTCCGGCTGATTGGTTGGCTCCTTCCTTCCTCGTAGCGTTATTTGGCCCTCCGACCAAACACCCGAGTAGGTCGTAGCTTCTACGAGCATGCTTGCTCGTGGGGGGGCGTGTTTGGTACTTCTGCGAGTAAAGGTGCAAACGCGTATGCTCGGAGGAGAAGGAGGGATGTTCGTTTCGTTCTCCCGAGCATCTTCTTTTAGTATCGCGAGGTCGGCGGGTTTTAGCTTTTCACGGGGGTACCGTGGTCTTTTGCCAGATAGCCAATCCCCGACAAATATATTTATAAAACCCAATAAAATTATAATATTATGAAAGTACTTCTCGAGACAAATCTACACATATAATTTTCATATATCCAATTTAAATATTTAAAAATATATCAATAGTCAAAGTTTTAGAAGTTTGACCACCACTATGTCCAAAACGATATCTATTATCAAACTGGAGGGAGTACATGCTCTACCCGTTGAGTAATAACTTTTGGCTGTTAATAATCCTCTAGGAACATTTTTCTCCTCGAAATGGTGCTCGGTGCACAGAAGGGCCAACAAGCCTGCTCGAACCGTACGATTTCCTGTTCCAAATTTCCAACCCCAGCAATCAATGATGGCGCTTTGCTAAATAGTACGGAGCGAGCGAGCTTTAATTCAAACAAAGCAGCACAGGAGCCTAGCTACCCAGTCCACCCCAGCCGTACGAATGGATGCTTCTAAAATGCAAGTGAGGGTCTTGTTCGAGACCTGAGCTCCATGGCTGGCTCTCCTTTTCTTGCTTCACCTTTAATCAGCAGCACCAGGCCACCAGCAGCTGCTGCTGAAGAAGAAAACTGAGCCGGTCCACTCCGAATTCGAATTCTCGATCGCCTAGCTACTCATTTGGATGAGGCAACTTTTCGCCTAAAGATGCACGCCAATTTGGATGAGATTTATCATTGTGGCTATGATGCATCCATCTCCTTTTTCTAGTTCGTAACTTTTGTCGAAAGGAATACGGCATCCTGCTTGGCCTTTGGAATGCGAGCATCCTAGCTTCGAAAAGTCTTGAATTCAACTGCGCTTTTCAAAATTCGTACTCCATTGGCGACTCCTCTCCTCGAAAAGGCGACGCGCGAGGACAAGCGTTGCGTCGCCAACTTTCCCATGCGTTATTGATCGATCAAGCAAGGCCGTCGTACGGCCGGCCGACACGGATTCCGGATTCGAAGGGGTTTAAACCCCGGGAGCGCCTCTTCTTCTTCTTCTTTTTTCTTTTTTCCCGGCAGAGGATTATGCATCCATGCATGCGTATAGGCGCAGGAAACGCAGCAATCATTCATTCTACTCGTACTATCTCTTTCTCTCTAAATACGCCTCTGATTGGCAAAGAAACACAGCAACGTTAAACACCCTGTCTCTTTAATTTTCTCTAAGTACGCCTCTGATTCTATTACTAGCGCTCATCATCTTCGGTTCTTCGTGCAGCTCGAGATTATTCTCGCCGTACCAATCAAGTCCTGATTTGGTGTCAATATCTTTTAAATAACTAAATTGGATACACGAAAATCATATACGTAGATTTGTCTCGAAAAATACTTCTATAATATTATAATTTTATTAGATTTTATTGTAAAATCTTGAATTATGGCAACAAATTTAATACTAGGTTGCTAAATTATTTTTCCCCCCATTTAATATGAATTCTCAAAAAAATTGGCTTTTCTAGAGTTTTCTGCAATTAAAGCAAATACTTTTCCCCCCATTTTCTAGCTATTGTTCCTGAATTTTAAATTTCAAATTAAAAATAGTAAAAAGTCTGGAATAATTTTATTTAGGTTTTTGATGATCTTAAGTGCCTCACCAAGACTGTTCGTGAGGAATTTTTCAAAATCAAATACTACACTTTCTATTAAAGCTAAGGTTATAACAAATTTATCAGAAAAATGAATGGTTGATGAAATTCTAAAAAAAATTACACAAATATCAATACCACGTTAGGAACATTCACACAAAAAATTCATAATTTTTAAAGCCACTTAACTATGCCTCACAATTCGTACAATAATTATGATAAGAATAACAAATTTCAAATCTCTCGTCTCTGTCTCACAGATAGCTTGGGATCGTGTGCCAGTCCTTTCTCTTGCTGACATGTCGAAACCACTCGTCAATCACTGTCACCTCTTTAACCCAATCCGTTTGCCCCTTTTTCCCGAATGGAGGCATAATTTCGTTGGTATGCCTTCTCTCTTTGCTACCGCTGACAGTTGTGGCCCACTTGCCAGTCTTTTTCCTCCACGAAGCGCCTGTTATGGTTGCAACTTGCACCAAAGCTTTTCACCCCTATGCTCACCGTGTCGCTTCGCCCTGCCTGCCAACTCACCATGTCGCTTCACCTCGAGCTACCTACCCGTCGCTGCCACCACGCCGCTTGCGAGGAACAGCCATGTGCGCAAAATCCAGGCATCTTTCTCATGGTCAAGAGGAAGTTGACAAAGAGAATCACTATCCCGCACCTATTTAAGCCCCTTCGTCTTGCCCTTGGCTTCTCTCTAGAATGCCAAGCTCATTTTGCCCCCTTGCAGCATCTCTCCCTCACCGAGCACGCCGAAACACCACCTTCTTCTCAAGCGCCGGTGCGATCGCTCTGCCATGCTTCGCCGAAACAAAGTCATCTCCTGGTGAGCTTTGGTCATGACACCTACATCATCTTGTGCTATTGTCCTTCCTCTTCAAAAGCAGTAAGATGGTGTAGCTTATTGTGCAGCGTAGGAATAGTGTAATCTTCTTCATCTTCGGTCTTCACTGTTGTGAGGCCACCTCTTCCTCCCTGGTGAGTTCCAACTTTGATCATGATCCTTTTTAACTTCTCCGTGATATGGCGAAGCTAATGATATCCTTCCTTTTCACTAGTTTTCTCTATGCTTCGCCCTAATCGTTGAGCTTCTTGCCTTCACTGCCGTTCTCCATTGTCCAACTGCTCCGAGCCTACTCTGAGCCTCCAACCACGTCCAGGTGATTGTGGTGAGCCGTTGATCCTTCTGCGCCACTCACTTTTGCCCCACATGATCGATTACACCTTTCTTGCTACCACCTTATTCTGCACCACCGTGTTTTAAGATGTTGGCTCACCTCCGTTGACCATTAGTCCTCACGCCAGTGTCTATAGCTTTGCCCAGACCACAACTACTTGATGCGATGACCCAGTTGCTCCTGATTACTTTTATTCGCTTAGCCCTTCTCTGATCCCAGAGCCGGCGTCACTCAACGCTGCAGTGTTGCTGCCTCCGTCCACCTCTCTAGTTGTCGTCGCCTCCCAGAGCTTCGCCATGAACCACTCTTTCCATCCCTGGCATTACTCATGCCTTTCCATCACTGCCTCGCCACCGGTGAGCTCAAGAGTGAGCTTGGCTATGGTGCCAGAGCTCTGTTCCTGTCGATATTCAAGACCTGGGGGTCCCTAGATCGTGCTTACGAATATAATTCTAGTTACCATTGTCTATGAAACATGATCGAAAGGAATAGTAAAGAAAAGGGGATTGTATTATATCGCAGGTGTTTTTACATAATACAGACTATTTTTAATCTCCGACTCTCTATCTATCCAACCACTCTATCACACACACTTCTCCACCATTTTGAGTCCTTGCGGGATTAGGAAGATGAGCTTTTCTAAGTGTTAATCTAGTCGGTTGCCTGTGGATATATTTTGGGTTAAGGCATACTGTTAGACTTTTATGTTTATTTCACTACCTTTCCGTTGTATTTTATTCGGCAATGGCTCTCTTATTGTAAGAACTACGTAATGTATGTATAGAAGATCCATGTTTTAATATCTGTGACATGTTGTGTATGGATGTGATGATAATGTTGTGAATGTATAATAGCCACTGATTATGGGACTAGTACGGTATACATATAGAACTCTCGGGTATTCCACGTCCGGATAGAGGTCTCAACATTTATAAATATATTGTAGTATAAATTAGTGATTAAAACTATATTTTGAAGATCGTATCGACTGCTAAAGCAATAATTATTTATGATGAAAGAGAGTATTAGTCAGACTGTCCTGATCTATGTAATTGGGTGCCATGGCGTAACCATCTTGCATCCATGTCACTTCACTCAACTGCTTAAGTCGTTTTGTCTGAAACTTCTGATCGAGTTCATCTCTGCCTTTGCCCCCCCCCCCCCCCCCTCTGACCCCACACACACAATGATGGCTGGTGGCTGGCTAGCTCTGAATTTCAAGAAAAGTGACGATGCCAAAAGTCCATTGTGGCTGTGGACCACTGAATTCTGCGTGCGTATTTTACAGCAAAAGGGAAAGGTAAAAGGAACAAAGTGCAAGAGAAGTTCGCTTAAGGTTTGTTTATTTTACGGCAACACATGCTTGCTCAAGCTTAGCTTAGCTTTGCAATCTGTTTAGGGAGTACTAATCATGAAAGGTTGTGACAAGGACTCTACATTTCACACTTTTTGTTTCTTAAATTTAATTCGGTCCTGTGCTCACTGTCCTTCTCGGTTGGCAGCTTTCTTAATTCTCATTTCCCCCCTTTCATGGGGACAAGTGTAACTACTCTTCCCTTTTTTACTTTGGTTTTCATCTATCGTATCTGGGTAGGGAGCTAGGGAGATAATATGGGTTACAGTAAATTATCCATGCTTTTAGCTTTAGTATTCTGTGGCCGTGCATGACATGGCATATTGGCGGGATCTCACTCAAACTGATTCCCTGTTTAATTAACAGAGCATCTGTCGGAAAGACCATGTATGTTGACAAATTATCTGTGGTATTAGAATGCTATTTCCTCATGTCACAAATACTCGTCGTTATGGATATGTGTAGTTAAAATTTTGAGACTTTGACTATCAATATCTTTTTAAATATTTACATTAAATACCTAAAAATTATATATGTAGATTTGTCTCGAAAAGTACTATCATAATGCTGTATTTTTATTGGGTTTTATAAATATATTACAATAAAATTTGTTGTCAAAGTTGTATTTTTTAAAATGTGTTGATGTTTAAAACGATATATATTTATAATCAGAGAGAGTACTACCTTTAAAGAAAACTAAAAATTATCTTATGCTAGATCCTACAAGAATTTTGTAGTGTGTGTGTGTGTGTGTATATATATATATATATGTATATATATATATATATGTATATATATATATATATATATATATATATATATTACGTACTATATGGCGGGGTGCAAATTATATATACTGTGTTCGTGCAATGCAGTACGTGCAACACATAGCTAGATAGCTACGTACTCCCTCCCATCATAAATAGTTATTGTTTTAAACATATGTATAACTATATATATTTTCTAAATTTTGACAGTTAATATCTTTTTAAAACTTTAAATCAGATAAATAAAAATCATATGTGTAAATTTGTCTCGAAAAGTACTTTCGTAATATTATAATTTTATTAGATTTTATAAATATATTATAATAAAAATTAGTTATGAAAACTGTATTTTAGAGATTATATTGATATCCAGAACAAAAACTGTTTGCGACGGAGGAGAAGCAGCTAGTCCACTCCAAATGGATAGGATAGTAGTCAGCGGCTTGCGTGTCAAAAATATCGATCTGACCGCCGTGTATACATCGCTACGTGCGTACGCGTGCATGTCGCGCACAGGTTCGATGTCTAGTCAGTCTCGACATACGAAATTGAGTCTGGTCCAAGGCGTAGGTACAGTGCACTTGTCGATCGATATAACAGTGGGACACATCGATCGGCCGTGTCGGTGCATATATTACAAAGTGGTCATAGTATTAATTATTCTCTTTCTGCGATCGAGGACAGTATGTATATCCATTAACTATAAGCGGCATACATAACTACGTACTACGTACGCAGCAAGCGTAGAGTCGATCGACGTACGGTTCGGTGTATATACGTACACGTTGCGCTGCACCAAGGTATACAGATTTGGTGTACCGATCGATCGGCGCTATCGAGAGACGTTCGAGAGGGTTGATGGAGGTGATCGATCGGTGATAAATGTTGCACAGGAACGTCGTACCGATCGGCTTTGGTTGTTTAATAAGTACTCCCTCCGAGTGCATTTCTAGGTTTTTTAAGATAGATTAGTGTGCAAGGTAAATGACTAATGTGACTCTCATTACTGCATACATAAAGCGTCTTTGGTGTTTCGGTTTCGCGTACCTTAAATGAGTATCATCTGTTTCGCTGGGTTCTACGGACTAAAGATGCACTCTTTGTGGGACAAATTTTGAATATTAGAAATGCACTCTTTGTGAAACAGAGGGATCGTAGTTATCAATCTAGCAGATTTTTCACTTGGTTGTTTCACGTGATATCTAGGTTGGGATCGCACGACCCCTCCCAAAAGAAAAAGAAAAAGAAATCCCATCAACCGTGCATGCATAGCGTACGTAGTACGTGACCATGTCATGTGCTGGACCGCGCGCGCTGCTGGCCGGTTGCCCGATCCGCATGCACGCATGCATGGCCAGTGTTAATGAGAGGCTGGCTGTTCGCTAGTGTATTGTATTGTACTACGTGTGGTGCGTACCAACGAAAATAGTGTAATATTCTCGGGTACAAGGATTATATATGAACAGTGTTGATTGGACGGCTAGCATTCACAACGAAAATGGTGTAGGACGTGAGGACTGGGACGATGAAATTCAAGACGGCAGCGTCGATCGTTGCACGATAGATGTGATATAGACAACGGATCGAGGAATTAGAATATAGATTCGTAGTCTTGTACAGTGGTTTTATAATATCATGAATCCAATACGTAAATTCAAAATTTTCTAAATATATGATACAAATAGTTCAAATAAGATCTAATCTTCTTATAAGATCTTGCATGTAAATAGTTCAAATGTAGGAGAACTGATCGTCACATTTTTTATTTTATTTTTGGGGGCGCTCGGCGCCCCTACTAATTCCGTCCATGGATATGTAGATAAATGATAAAGTCCAGGTTACCTTCCTTTATTTATTTTTTTTACTTCGTTCAATTTTATATCTTCTACTTTTAAATCAGACATACAAATCCCTTATCTTTGAAAAAACGGATCAAGTCACATCTAAACACCAATCTGACATATCATCTCAGGTGACATGCATGTCTAGCTCATGAGTCATGACTCATGAGACAGACTAGAGGTGGCCATTTCAGTCGTGCCTTTGTGGGTCGGTCTGAGGCACGACGGACACGGCCCAGTCCAAAACCCTCATGTATTGTAGCTTAGGCCGTATAGCCCGGCATGCTAGTTTGGACCGTGCCCGTGCTAGCACAGCATGAAGTCGGCAAGCCAACACGGTCGGGCACGTCGGTTATGCAGGGAGAGGAGCGGGGCGGAGGGATTACCTGCCAAGGCACCGATGCCATCGCTCGCCGAGGTCGTCCGTCCGCCGACCGAGGAAAAATATGTGGAAAAAAATGAGGCAAAGGAAAAAATATGCGGAAAAAGGTGAAAAGATGAAAGAAGAGAGAGAGATTGGCGAGCGAGAGATCAACTTCCTGTAATGTATAAATCTTTATACTAATTAGCATCATGTACTCACATAAGCACTTCAATGGCGCCACTATGTACCTAGAATGAATAAAATTTAGTTCCTTTTTCCCAATGTTTGTGTCCACTACTTCAGCTCTGTGCATCTCCGACTCCTTTTTTCTCATTGCAATATTAGTGTAAATGGACAGGGTTGGACCGTCACAGTACGAAGAGCAAATATATCGTACTCGGACTCGTCGAAGGTGAGCTGAACCGGTACGGCACGGCACGATGAGCCGTCGCAGCCCGGCATAGTTCATGCCCGAAGCGCCCGATGGCCACCTCGGCAGCCGAGTAAATTGGGTGTAAAAGTAAGCCCCGATCGATCGAGATCGAAGGGGCCGTGAACAGCGGCTGGTAAATGGAACTGGCTAGATCATGTGTACACATGCAGCAACCTCATCACTGCATGCTGACAAGAATTGCACCACTCAACTCTCTGTCGAGCTCGAGCCGGCACGAGCCGCACGACACGACACATGTATTCTCGTGAACGAATAAAGTCTAGCTAGTCCATGCATGCATGCACGCCCACGTCGGTGGTGGATTAATTAATGGACGGCATTGGTCGATATATATAAATGTATGTCCATGTACTTAAGGTTACTCTTGCCTCTGGCTGGACCTTAATTACAAGCAGGCCGAGTACTTTTAGTTAACGACGTTGCGACAGTGCAGCTAGCGGGGCGGCCGGCTTTCACAATCACACATCATTAGCACTTAAAAGACTGGCTACCGACTATAATTAGCAACAGGCTAGTGGGGCTGGATAGAGTTATTATCAAGTTTTTTAATTGATATAGTTCGACGTAAAATTATTTTACTTATTATCTAAGTAGTTGTTTAAAATTCGAGCTAACGAATTACTACTATTGAGCCAGCCTTATTAACCTTTTTTTCATACTTAATTTAATTTAAAACCTATTAACTACTATAATCCAAGCAAATTTGATTCGAAGCCTAACGAATTTTACAACCCAGATCTAGCTAGGCCATGAATGTTGTCGTTTCAACCATACGGTCCATACGATACCAGAGATTGATTACACCCGGTTTCAGCTTTCAACGCTCTGGTTGAAATGCGGACAGTAAAAAAAGAAGAAAATTGGGTAATGTCATGTGTATGCATCACCCAACAATACTACAACTTTTTTTTTTTTCTAAAAAAAAGAGTGAACATATACTACTCTACTCATACACACACACGCACGCACGCACAGCAATTCTAGATCTAGGGAATGCGGTAAATTATAGCTGAACTAAAGTTTCTGTTTTCTATGGTAGAGTTGAACTAAAGTTGAAGATTCGCCTTAACATACAGAGTTTATATACAGGTGAAAGCTGGTTGTCAGAACTCGAGGGCTGAAGTCTGAACAATCCACATCACTTAAATGGTCAAATTCTCTAATCTTTACTCACTAGCCCACAGCATGGAAGCTTCCGGCCAATCTTTGCTCCCAAATTCCCAAAGGCCTCGGCAATTAAGAGCCGAGTGGAAAGAGCCCTTGATTACTGCTTTCGAGGGCCACGGTGACAACTTTCAACTGCTCAAAGATGATGAAAAATTGTAAAAATAACATGATGAGTGACTAACGAGGTGATCAGGCGTTGGTAATTGGGCGTCGTGAGATCTATGGCGTGGTTAGTTTATCTATCTGCACTACATCCTCCTCCTCCACCAGCAGCTTCCGGCCAATCGCCGCGGCCGTGGACTTCACCAGCAGGACAGCAAGTTCTTCTCATATCTGAAGATTTACCTTCACTGCTACTGAATACTGATACTACCAGCATATTTGCCGCAGTAAAAACGGTAAATACTAAGATGGCGTTGGCAATGGAGCGCCGTGAGATGCATGGAGCCTGATTAAAATTAGAGTAATCACCAATCTACAAGTTGGTAGTGGTACATTGGTACTCTGAAATTCAAGTCCAAAAATCTCGGAAATGTGGAGTATATTGCCAAGTGGCTGTCTAGTACTCCTATCCTTTTTTTCTTCCCCTTCAGGTCCTTGATTCTCCATGATACA
The DNA here is from genome assembly GCA_036346355.1 of Rhipidocladum racemiflorum. NCBI lineage: Eukaryota > Viridiplantae > Streptophyta > Magnoliopsida > Poales > Poaceae > Rhipidocladum > Rhipidocladum racemiflorum. Next base: position 16,968,076 of record CM070574.1, on the reverse strand, counting down.
TAATCTCAATCTGTACTGGTGAATGCAGCCTCGGTTCAAACACAAACAGAAATGTTTGGTACGCTAATAGTAACAAGGCTACTGCCAATCTGCCATGCCCGTGACCTGGACCAGCTGGTGGTTCAAATGGCGGGCAGCCACCGGTTTGGAGGAGCATAGCTTGTCAAACTCCCTGTTGTGCACGAACCTGGTAGCTTCAGCTCCAGTAGCAGATGCTCCCAAAGTCCTTGGTGTACACGAATCAGCCTCGTGTATCAAACGACTCCCATTCTAGGTAGCTATACGGTACCTACCTCCTCTGCTTCGTGTTTATACGGTACTAACTATAGATATTTTAGGGTTTGGATACTTCTTTCGATATGAGAAAAGGAGCATGCTTGTTTATACGCTGCCTACCTCCTCTGTTTCGTGTTTATACGGTACGAGTAGCGGTATGTGTGAGAAACGATTAATATCGGGTAGAGTATATGTAATGCTAACGATAGAAACTAGCAGCAACTTTGTGCAGACTTGAAGCCTCATCTTTCCAAGCTCCTTCTCTCTCGAAAGCAAGCTAAACTACAAAAATACTGGGATCCATCGGTCCAGCCAAGTTAGCAACAACATGCATGCCACTTAACCACGCTGTTAGTTGCGACGATTGAAAAAAGGAGGCTTTTGTTTGGAATAAATCGGGGTTTGCACATAGCAATCCAACTAGCGGTACCAGTAGTCTATTAGCATGAGATCGAATCGACGATCGATTGGGACTCGTCAGATCCCTCTTCGTTTCAGTCTACTTGGAGGGAAAGAGGGGGGCAGCTTTCAAATGGCATCTGCTTTTGCTTTGCATGCTGACGAGATCATGCATTCCCTTACGCATCGTATTCGATTTGGGTTTTCTCAAACGACTTGATTTACTTCTAGTCAAGCTAAATGATTCATGCAGGAAACTCAAAAGACATAAATATCGTGCCTTGCTCAATTCCCATATAAAGTTATACGCATAACTTAATTTCACCTCGTTTCGAGCTTGCCGTCAGTGACTCGCCAAAAAGAAGAAAAGAAAGAAAAACAGAGGGGAGAGCCATTTCCCCTGTCCATGGACAGCATGTACAAAACTTAGAATGGCAACCTATACGGCGGCCCGGCCGGCTTCCCTCCCACGGTCTTGTTCGCTAGTGCCTGGAGTCCTGCGACGCCGGCGACGGCATGGTCGACACGGTCCTGCCGGTGGCGGTGGCCGAGGAGGCGGTGGTCGCCGACGACAGCCGCGGCGTGGCCACCTGCTTGATGACCACGTTGGGGAGCCCAGGGGAGCTCCTCCGCCGGTCGTGCTCCTTCACCAGCTCCGCCGCGAACGCGTCCAGCTTCTCCTTGTTCGATTTCTCCGACAGCCGCCGCCCGCGGAAGAGCTCCGCCTCCACGTTCCGCTGCGTCAGCATGCCGTCGGCGATCGCGATCACCTTCTTCACGTCCAGCGCGCTCAGCGCCTTGGTCGACCGCGCCGGCGCGGCAGCCTGACACATGCAACGAAAATAGTAACAATGTCAGCAATAATGTATGGTAAAAAGGGCAAATGGAGGGGTAAATTCGTAATTTTAACCGACCTGGATGCGGACGTAGTTGCGCCCACACGTGTGCCCGAACGCCATGGCCACTGCTTGGTCGACCTGCGCGCACAGAGATTTACCTCGGTAAGATGAAGAATTTAATGGAAACCCGTCTGATGTAAGATGGAGGGTTGGGATTGATCTGGGGGCGAATAGTGGTTTCCCAACTTACCATGTCGGCGACGCCCTCGGCGGTGAGGCGGACCATCTCGGCGGGAGACGGCGAGCGCGGGGGGATTGGGGTCCGCCAGCCGGCGGAGGGGGTGGCGGAGGCGGCGGCGCCGGAGGAGGAGCCAGAGCCGATGGACACGACGAGGAGGTCGTCGACGCCAGCGGCGAGGGGGAACTCCTGTTTGTTGTGAAGGACATGTGTGATGGCGGCGGCGGCGGGGTTGCCCATGGCCGCGACGCCCCCGGAGGCCGCGGCGATGGCCGTGTGCCCGTCCACCGACCGGACGGCCGCGGCTGCCGTGCCGCCGGCGCAGGTGGCGGCGCAGACGTCGCGGAGGCGGAAGTCGAAGCTGTCGCTCTCGACGGCGTCGGCGCGGGAGAAGAGGAACGGCGCTGCGGTGGCGAGGTCGTAGCAGGGGACGAGCAGCGGCGCAACGGTGTCCTTGAGCGTCGCGTTGCCGAACACCCGCCGGAGCGATGACTTCTCCCCTCGCCGGAACAGCGCCGTCCACCTGCGCCGCCCCCCGCCGCACCACCCCCCCTTCCCGAGGCTCGCCGCCACAAACGCCAGCGCGTCCGCCGCCGTGTACTGCGGTCTCCCGTCATCCCCCTTCAAGAACAGCATCGCCGCCAGAACACCCCCCGCCCCAGCGCCCGCCGCGGCATCAAAAAAATCCGCGACGCGAGCGTCAGGGTCTCCCGCTCGCGCCCTCAACGCCGCCTCCAGCCTCGCCAGCGTCGCGGTCGCCAGCAACGCGTCCCCAGGCCCCGGCCCGCAGCCATCAATCGCCAGCACCCTCACCCTCCCCCTTCCACCTCCCCCACCTAGAACCGGCGTCCCCGGCAGCGAGCAGGTCCCGGCGGGGCCGCCGAAGAGAAGCTTGTTCTCGAGGAGGGAGAAGATCTCGTAGCTGAGCTTGCCGAGGTCCACGTCGACCGACGGCGACGCCATTGGATTGGAGGCGGAGCAAGCACGGACGGGGGAGTAATGGAAGGGTTAGGAGTGTGCGAGCTTTCGCTCGTGGTGTGATGTCTTATTTACTACTCGACTCGACTGCTCAGCTCACACAGCGCAAATCCCGCCTTAGCTTATAAATGGAGCCAGTACAGCGTCCACTACAACGCAACAGGAGGAGGCGTATTTTGTCGATGCCGCCTACCCGCGGGTTAGGCCACGTGGAGCGGCGCGCTTGTCGTCGTGTACGCGTGTGCTCCAGGGAGTCGGCCTCGGCCGTCGGATAATTATCGGACGGCGTGGATGGGGCGATGGGACGAAGAGTCGTATCGTAGCGTGGCGATCCCGACGCAGCACGCCGCGCGCCGACGAGCCGCACCGCGGCATGCCGTACTCCCGTCTGGCTGGCGCGTGGGGTCCGTGAGCAGGTTTCTGTGACTGACACGTGATTCATCGTTCGCGGGCCCGCGTTTCAGTGGGGCAGGTGTGACCGACGGGATCGGGGTGTCGAGGGCGGGATGGTTGCATTCATGCATGCACAGTATATAGTGTGTTGGTGTGGTACCGCTGTACCAGTAGTGCCACTCTACTGGTACCCTCGATGACAATAATTAGAGAGACCAGGGATGACTATTAATTTATTACTCGATCTTAGTTATCATATATCGACACTATGTAATAATCAGTTGTTAAAAAGTTACAACCTCCTTTCATTTTTATATGGTGTATTATGACTTTGCATAAGAATTAAGGTTGCGTTAAAATTGAGAAAGGTATAAGAGAAAATGACTTAGATGCCCTCAATTAATTGCCTTGGAAGATGAAAGATATACTTTGTGTGTTTGGTAATGAATAAATGCATATAGTTGAGAGAGAATAAATAGAGGTATATAAGGAAAAGCCTCGTTAAATCTACATGCAAACCAGTGGCGTACGCAGGATAAAAATAGAGAGGGTGCTCATGGGAGTCCGTTAACAGAAGAAAAACATACCAAAATGTATGCAATTCAAAATACTTAGCGCAATCAAAATTCATATTGTAAATAGATAAGAGTCAAAGTAAAAATATAAAATACACATAAGATATCTTGGCAATGAATATAATATGCGACATGCTGGATCAGCGATGATATCATCTGGATTAAAATCAATCCGAGCCTTATTTGGTTGAGTTGTGCTCTCGTTGGCTCGAGGATTACTTGCACTTGAATTGTTCGAAAAATAGTTGTGCAGGGTTCGTTTGTCCATCTTTTGTAGATCTACACTACATTTTATAGAACCTATAATAAGTTGTACTAGAGAATAATTTACTAATCAGCCATTATTTAAATTTACTAATCAACCAATAATATAAATATACTAATCAATCAATAACCTTATATGCAATTATACAATGATATTTCATAGTACTTACAATTTACTAATTAATAAATAATTAAAATAAAAAAAACTCACCTACTTACCTGGCTCGGTCGGTCGAACTCAGTCCTCGGTTCCTCCATTCCTTGATTCCTTCGAACTCTCGAGCATCGCGCATCCCTTTGGCTCCGCGCCTCCGCCCGTCTCCCGCCGGTGGCCAGCCGGTTCCTCCCCTTACGGGCTCACGGCCCCACCCCTGCGGCCGGCGGCTCGCCCGATGCCCCCTCCTCCACCCCCAGCCCGCCCCTTCCAAGCTCCCCTCAGCCCTCACGGCCCCACCCCAGCGCCTAGACGGTCACGCTTGGCGAGCGCCGAGCTGGCCCCCCTCAGCCCCTCCACCCGGCGGGCGGCGGGCGCCCCTCCTGGCCTCCTCCACCCGGCGCGGCGGTGCCCCTCCTCCACTCGCAGCTCCAGCCTTCAGCCCTCATTGGCTTCTTCACCCAAGGGTCGGCACAGATCGCATGGTGACAGCGAGCCTTGCCTCCTCCCGTCCTCCTCAGTCCTCCCGCCCGCAGCGTGCTCCGTCACCGTGCAACAGCCCCCTCTTCACCTGGTGAGTCCTCTCGCTCAATGGACCATGAATTAGGGATCTAAGAATCGAGAAATTGAGGAATGGGGATTGATTTGAGTTTGGATTCAAGTCATGCTATGTTTATTTGGCTTGTGTGATTTGGTGCAACCACACCGGGACGGCTGGACCCGAACTGACCTTTGGCTCGGGTCCTGCTCCCTTCTCTGGCTCGCTCCCGCTCCCCTGCCTCCTCCCGTCCTCCTCAGTCCTCCCGTCCTTCGCAGCTGGCAACCGGTGCTCCGTGACCGCACAGCACTATGTATCACATCTACACCGTTTCAGGCTTATCGTCGCATCTCTGTGAGTACGTTAGACTTGTGGTACTATAGTCCAGTACTAGAACAAACAAAACAGTTGAACAAACAAAGCGTAATTTTGAGGGCCGGGCCATGTAGCAGCCATACCGCATGGTTTGGTGAAAAGATCCCCTTTAATCTGTACGAAAAACTCCAAGTTGGGATGTTAGCACCATTACGTTAGACTTTTGGTACTATAGTCCAGTACTAGAACAAACAAAACAGTTGGATGCATCATGCATGCACTCTATAGTTCCATTGCTAATTCGCCATCGATTTATCGATGCAGTGGTACTAGCTAAGCTCCGCTTCGCATCGATGTTGCAAGCATGCAGCTAGTGTAGTACGTGCACGGCATTAACAAGCACTTTGAATCTAATTAGTCGTAGCAATAATTTGCGTCGTAACTGCAGGTTGGTGCATGAAAACAAGCACCACCTTTTCACCGTCAGAATCACATCATCATTGCTTAGCTTTCATTAATTACTCTCCCTAGCTAGCTCCATGTATATATATACTAGTTATATGCCCGTACCTTGCTACGAAAAACAAAATTGATAACGAAAAATAAAGATTAAAAACAAAAAAATACTATTTCATAAGATCAAACATCTATCTTTAGCAACCGTTTCTTGCAAAAGCTGGCTAATTAAAGCAACGCTTCGTTTCTTACGTAGGGCAATTAAGCAGGGCAATTAATGCATCGCTTCGTTTCTTGCGTAGGGCAATTAAGCAGGGCAATTAATGTGACGTGGGAAGAAACTCTCACTTTATATAGTAGAGATGTATGCATGCATGCACGAACGAGACACGCTGCGAAAACACTGCGAAAACCGCAGTATAAATTGAAAGCCTCGACTTAAAAGCCGGCCATGCATATACACTACCTGATCACACTACCTGGCTCTGGCTGCCTGCCATGCACGCTGTCAAGTGAGTACTACTACCAATAAATATCAACTGCAATATAGTACTTGTTCCTACGAAATTTATACAACATTTTTTTAAATAATTTTGTCTATAAATATATGTCATATTTGATGTTAAAATTCAAATTAGTGTGATGTGTCCCTTTACACTCCTAATATTCTTTATATTCATGCATTAAATATAGTGCTTTAAGATAATAATTAGAGATAGTATGGCCATTTTCAATATCTCCTTATTCCCTTATCTGAATATTTAAAATGGACACATGAAAATGATATCTCTAAATTTATCTCAAAAATACTTTACAAATATTATAGTTTCAGAAGATTCTATAAATATATCACAATAAAAATAAATAGTTAAGTTGTGACGAGAGTGAGTAGCTTTTTTTCTCCTTATGTTCCGGTTGCACAGGCACACAACCAGAATTTGCATGTTTCTCGAGTGCTGTGAGGTTTTCCAGGTGTTGATATTTTGATAGTCGGTGCGGAAAATTCACTAGAGTATTCCCTCTCTGGTCACAAAACATATTGTTTTTGACATCGAAATAATTTCAAAAACACAGCTTTGGTAACACCAATTTTTATTATAATATATTTATGCAACCCAATAAAATTATACTATTATGAATCTTTTTGAGACAAACTCACATATATGATTTTTATGTATCCAATCTAAATATTTAAAAGATATCAATGATTAAAATTTTGAAAGTTTAACAATACTTGCAAAATAGGACTTGTTTTTTTTGACGGGAAGGAGCAGTAATAAGTTGCTTGCACACTTTCTCCGAAATGTAAGCCAAGCCAACTCGGCTCCAACTGGCCTTATCGTCGACGTAAAGTGCCGGCCGGCCGGCTAAGCTTAATCTTAATCGATCCTAATCCTGAGCGTAGTCTTATTAATCTCCATTAATGCAGAAACAAGCATGTAGAGTGGCAACTACTTCTGTTTAGATAAGCTACCCTTGGACGACGACTACGGTGGTTGACGCGTACAAGAAGAGCTTGATGCATGGTTGTTTCACATTTCAAGCTACAATGCGTGTCCAAATAACAATTGTCCAACTAAACTAAATCATTACACATAATTATACATACCCAAGTAGCTATCTTTTTCTACATAACCTTATATGCTACTTGACACAATTTGATTAGTCAATCGATCCGTCGTGTTAGCGGGGGTATATGCGCAATCCTGTCCTGGGACACCCCATGGTGCAAGGCTCTAGCAAGCAAAGACTTGTTAATAGCGGGGGTATATGCGCAATCCTGTCCTGGGACACCCCATGGTGCAAGGCTCTAGCAAGCAAAGACTTGTTAAGATATAATCGAACTTTTGATCATAATTATTAAGATGTGATTGGATTCTATCACTTTGTGGGTGAATTCAAATGCATCTTTAATGGTTTCCCATTACAAATATGACACTCTATGGTATAAAAAAATCACTCTAACAAAGAGAAGAGAGTTTTGACTTCCTATATCCCGTATGTTCTTCATGATTGTTCTAACTATTTTTTTTGGAAGGGTATTATTATGGCAATTTGATTGATGCATTGCATTTAATCTAATGCAGTCATTATCGTTTTATAACACATTATCAACACAAAGCTCCCTAAGCCCGATCAAGATCGTCGACCTATATCATGTCGGACCTGGGAAAAACGCTCCTGAATCCTTAGTGTATACTGCATTAGTCCTGGATCACGCTAGTGCATACAGTAAACAAAGTTGATACCACAACATACCATACAAAAATTTATTCTTTTTAATTATCAAAGTTTACAGTATAAAAGGCGTGCAAACCAACATAAAATAATACAGCAGAAGTAAATTAAAATTGTAGTAGAACCCATCAAATATGCCACAGGAAATTGATTGAGGTAACGGCCTAGTCATCGAGATCCTTACTGGTGATGATATGCTCCTTCTCTAAAAACAACATATAATGCAAGGTGAGTATAAAAGTACTCGAAAGTTACATATGAAATGTAATATTAATGTAAGGATAATAAAGGTTGGCATAATATGGTTATTTTGGGCAATACGCAATATTTCAAATACAATAAGTAATTTCGAAGACATAGTTGAATAATAAAGCTAATTTTCACAAATGATTTTCAACACAGGATCTATCCCAGAGTTTCCCCCCAATTTTTCTTTCAGATGGAACCACTTTCCATCTACAAATCATCTTTTTCTCTGAAAATCATTTTTGAAAAACCAAAGTCTAATATGTAAAAGGCTAGCTTGGCATGCCCATGATAGCGGGCACGGCTAATCAATTAGTTTACACTCTGTAGAGGTTGTACAATTTTACCTACAAGGCATGATCATCTCTCCACTAGTACAGAAATCATCATTAGTGGCAGTTTTTAACTGACATTATTGATGGTTTTAAAACCGCCACAGATAATGCTATCAGTAACGGGTTTTGGCTAAAACCGCCATAAATACTCATATTATCAGTGGTTGTTTTAGGGCCTGTTGGGATCCATGCAGCTAATAGTTAGCTGCTAAAAATTAGCTGGAGTGGATCCAAACACCCCCAACTAATAGATCAGCTAACTATTAGCTGGGCTCCCAGCTAATGGTTATCTCATTAGCTAGCTAAACCCAGCTAATAGCAGCTAATAGGTGGCATTTAACCAAAATACCCTTCGCGTCTACCACCAATAGCATTTAATAGCATGGGTATTCTGGACAATAGCATCTATTAGCCACATATTAATTGGTGGATCCAAACACCCTCCAACTAATAGTTAGCTAGCTAATATTAACTAGCTAATTATTAGCTGCTAATGGATCCAAACAGGCCCTTAGCCAAAAATCGCCACCAATACCCATATTTTCAGTGGTGATTTTATCTAAAAACCGCCATTAATACTCACACTATCAGTGGCAGTTTTGGATAAAACCGTCACAAATAATTCCATACCATAAAATAAAAAATCGGCATTTCAGGCAAGCATCAGGAAACACTAGCCATGCCCTATGAAATAACATACACAAAGAACATATATATCATACACATTATAACAGATGTATACACAAAGTAGCATAACTTTAGCCAGTATGAAACATCAATTTACACTTTGTAATGAAACAAAATTTAAATAATAAAAGCCTAAACTAGTTTTATAAACTACAAGCCTACGAGTCTTCGGTGTTGGTTGCAGATGAATGACGTGTAAGATGAGTATGGATGATTGGATTGTTGTTATATTTGCCATAAAACTCGTCATTTTTGTTGATGACTTCTTTCATGATGAAGTAGGTGAGCTATCTCTGAATGGCTTGCATTTTAATAAGAAACAGTCCTCTCGTAGGCAACTTGAGGCGCTATAAGTAGGAAAAAAAATCTATAGTATATATATAGAAATTGAGTGGTGCAAATCAATGTGTGATATTAGCATGACAAACCTCTATGTCATTGTCTATTATTGTAGAACATAAAATTTCGCGCATGTATTGGCTCACGAAGTACCCATATAAATTTGTGCCTCGCGGCAGCTTGTGACACTGCAAAAATTGAATAAACTAAAATGTCATGGAATGAGTTAATTACTATGAAATGCGATGAATATTACTTACGTACGTATCGAAAAGTTAGTGCAGCCTGAAAGGGATTTATGGAATGGGCTGTATCTCGAGCTCTTTTTACAATATCTTTTAAACGCCTTATTCATTAAACTTATCAGCTCTTCGTAGTCTTTTTGATCTTTGTCCAGTGGGTCCATGATCAGCATGCTACTCTTTTCTAGAGTAATTACTACGAGCAACATCTGTAACAGCGGTGGAGGCCTCGACATCTTTGGTGGTTAGGTGGATGTTAAGGTACCTGTTGGGACTCGGGCTCAGGTTGGAAGTCTCCTCCATTATAGGCTCAGGTGTGCGAACTAAAGTTAGTATGTATACATTTTTAATCTAGACAGCAAAGGGGCTGGGCTTTACAGTACATAATACAACTACAAAGAAACAAAACCTAGAAAGGTACATTATCTCTATCCACGGGTTGGATTAGGATTGCATTAGTGATAATGCGAATCCTGTCCACAAGAGTTTCCTGTGGGCTATTTGGAACAATATTGATGTCCCTTACCGTCGTCCTTGGAACCTAGGGCGTGGCTGGAAGGGTTGATCGGGGATGACTTCCCGACGGGTCCAGCCTACGCGAGATTCCTGGTTGGCTATCATGGTAAAGGCATCTTGCCTCTTTTACAGCCTTTTGCTTGGCAACCGCAAGATTCTCGTGTTACTCTTGGGTGGATTTTTCTTGAGATTTGTGCTGTTCACGCTCCACTTGTTGCTCCTTTGCCACCTCCGTAACGGCGCAAAAGCGAATTTCGGATTTGAGTGCAGGGGTGTACATTTCCTCATCGGAGGACGATGATAGAATATAATCAAGTTCAAGACTTCAGAGGAAACCCTCTTAAGATGAGCTTTCAGGGAAGTCAATGTTGTCTTAATAACTTCGTTTATTGTCAACTTCCATAAGACATGTGCCCTGGTTCTCTTCCTCTGAGACAGGGGCAGGCACAGAGTCACTCTGGTTTTCTGATCGGTCCTTAGGAATCGATGCTCTTGATGTGGCCTTATCCTTATTGGATGATACCACCAACTTGGATGCCTCTGCTTCTGAAATATACTCAGAGTAGAAATCACACTTACATTCCTCTTCTTCCAAGTAGTGATCAGCAGTGAGGTGCGAGTAGTTGGCGAGATCAAACGAGTTTTCCTCATCCATGACCTGTAATGATTGCATATTACCTTTTTCCAATATCAATCCACGATGGAGGCCATCCTTCTAGTGCCAGCTGTCAATGTTTAGGACCAAGGGGTCCCTGGATCGAGCTTATGATTATGATTTGGGTTGCTTTCTCGTAGGTGAAATGACAATAAAAGGAATAGAAGAATGGATGAAAATTGTATTGCTCTACTCTTTACAAAGTACAGATGATGTTTATTACAAGTGTTCAATGTCTAATGTATAATGCGTAACATTTCCTTTGTCCTTGACGGGAGAAGCCTATTTAAAGAACGAAGGATGGCAGTTGTCGTCTTCAGAGAGGTGTCTTCCCGTCCAAAGGCATTGCTTGGTCAAAAGGTGTATTCTTGTTGAAAATGTGGTTTTTCATCAGATAGGCGTCTCTTCGTAGGGAGTAACTTCCAAGCGGTTATCTGTTCCTACCAGAGAGAGAGAAAGAGAGAGAGAGAGAGAGAGAGAGAGAGAGAGCTTCCTCTGCATGTTATCCTTGCGCAGATGATTTTCTCCTGACCAGAGCCTAGTCGGGTTGATTTATATCTAGATCAGCATGGTAAATGACTTCTTGGCCTGACCTGGAAAGGTTTTCAGGTCGGGCCGTTGCTAGATTAGGTCGGGTAGTCACTCACGTGGTCAATAGTAACTTTGATTGAAATATTTAATGTGTCTCTTCGTTACATAGGCCGCATTTATGACCGACTTCTCAAAAGCTATAATCATTAATGGGATTCAAGCAATCATCGTCAGTATGTATATATAAAAATGGTTCCATACTCCTGGGAGTACATACTCCTTTCAGTATACCCCTTAAATGATGTTGTTATACCTTTTTATCCTTTCAAGTATACTCTAATATTGATTATAAGATACTCTAAAGTGAGTTCCAAAAAAAATTTCATGAACGTCCACTATTTTATAATATAATTTGTTTATATAGTCCTTTTACATATGGAAAAGGCTATATAAAAAAAATAATAAGCCCCGATAATTTTTTTTAACCATGTCGCATTGGAATATCTAAGAATTAGTATGGAAGTACACTGAAAGTAATAAAAAGAGTATAACACATTCTTTTAAGTAGTATATTGGAAGTGGGAGTACGAGTATGGAAAAGGCTTTATATATGTGTGTGTGTGTATATATTGTCGTAGGTGTGAAACTTTGACACGAGTGAGGGGGTGGACATAGGCCGTTTAACGGGCCAGCATCCACGAGAGTAAAGAATTACATGGGAATTTATACAGGTTCGGGGGTCTGAGAGAACTGCCATACCCCTATCGGTGAGCCTGAGAGGGCAGCCTTTGGAGAGCAGGGCCCCGAGGGCTCACCGGTTTGCTTGCACTATTATATTGCTCAAGAGAGCTCATGTTATAAATAAAAGATACATGGAGTATTTATAAGCTGTTGGGCTTGTACAAATGACCGAAATACCCCTAATGGAGATAGCTAGTCTAGGGGTGCAAACGAAGGGTAGTATCATATTTTTCTAGGGCGACTGCTATTCTTTTACTTATATGTCATACAGTCTGTAGCTTGTTTATATATATATATATATATATATATATATATATATATATATATATATGAAAAATGGTTCCATACTCCTGAGAATATGTACTCCCATTGTCAATATACCATTTAAATGATGTTGTTATACCACTTTATCATTTTGAGTATGCTCTAATATTGATTATATGATACTTCAATGTGTTTTTTATGAAAATTTTTATCAAAGTCCACTCGTTATAGCATAATTTGTGTACATCCTCCTTTTTTATACGGAAAAGGCTATATAACAAAAAAAAAGGGTTTCAATAAATTTTTTTCAACCATATCGTATTGGAGTATACCAAAAGTGATAAAAGAATATAAAACGCTCGTTTAAGTGGTATATTCGAGGTGGAAGTATGTACTCCCAGAAGTACAAAAAATGCTTCATATGTGTGTGCGTGTGTGAGACCCTCATTTTTATGTCACTAAGTAACATAAATATGAGGCTCTTCAAGTGCATCCTGTGCCATTCCCATGATCAGTGGCTGGCACGCACAAACACAATTTGGATATTACAGCCACACAGATACACACTTTTATTACATCACAAGTTTTATAGTGTTATTACAATACCAAAAGTAGCAGGAAATTAAAACCATGTCTCATAGTCTGCCATCTATTCCATAACTCCACAGGCAACTGCTGAGATGAACCTAGAAAGATCAGTCGTCGCTAAAATTCGCAGGTTCCTCATATTCATTCCCGTCATTATCGAAATCTTGCTCATCACCTAAAAATATTTGTTGAAGCAAGTTGAGTACTTTGGTACTCACAAGACTTTGTAGTGTATGCAATTCCTGGAATATATGAGGCTGAAATAGAAAGTGGGTTTCTATGGTTGTTTTGCATAAAGCGAAAGTTTTGAATGAAGTAATACTGGATAGTAATGGAAAGCGTAAATAAAACATTAAAACAGTTTGATAAGTATTTGAGATAACAATTAATAAAAAGATAATAACATTTTACTCACGGCCCTTTTGTGAGTAAAATAACGAAAAAGACCCTCCATGGTCTTATAAGAACAAATGTAACAATAAGTGACATTTAGACAGATTTGAATCATTTCCAAAACATTTAAACAAGTTTTTGAAAATAGAAAACAATTAACTAGTGCTGGTTAACCAAGTCATCCATGACCGTGGATACGGCTATTCGAATAGTTTTAGACTCTGCAGAGTTTGTACTGCTTTACCCACAAGATATGTTCTCCCTTTTTGCAAGCTATAAGACACACTTCCTTTGGTATGCCCGCGAGGAGTTCATAACGAAACTGTTCGATTACTTGAACCTTAACTTTGCACTAGCCCAGTGACGTTACCCCTGACTATGATGGAAGCAAACAAACGGTGAAACAATAGTATTCAAGAGCCCGCGGCTCAAATGGTACAACAACAGCCCCAATTCATAGCCAGCGCGTACCGTTACAACGGCAGATGCCAACACCTCGGTGATGACACCTCCTCGAGCAAACCAATACCCTAATGCTCGTGCTACAACCGCCTACCAATGTGCAAAGCTAATTCCCAAATAATTTAATGAGTTAAGACTGCCCCATCCGCATTTGTGGATGTACGGTTTACTTGGATCATGCAACACTACGTTCGGTCCTCAAAGTGACATGGGCGATAACTCCACCCTAGCTACGTACACGTTAAAACATGTACAACCGGCTATTGCCAATAATCACCCACATCAAAACAGTAGTTTTATTTTCATTTTTATCAAACTACCAGTATCCTTTACTGCTTAAATAAACCAGAAAAAGATTTCATAAAGAATGATGTGTGGGTGTAAACATTTCCAACTTTGACCTAACGCAGTGCTAAGCATTTGCAGGTTAATAAACGATTATACCCAGTTTAAAGAACTTAACCAGTCCTATGGTTTTCATGGATCGTATGTCAACGTGATTAAGGGAATCCATCAATTTGGGTTATAACTACCAAGTGACCAAAATAATAATTTATCAAATTATGAGCATGCAGGGAGATTCTTAATCACATTTTATCTGGTTGTAAAATCTGGGTTCAAGAATGATCAAAGGGGTGCTTGCCTTGCTCCTCGGCGGTGTAAGCTGGATCAGTGTCGTCGATAGCGTAGTCGGCAGTCTCAGTGTCTATACGTCGAGTACGAACATGGCAAAAAGAATACTTCAATATCGATGAAGAAGCAAATACACATACAACAAAGATAGCAACTAAAAGATTCAAATGAAATCAATTCAATTCAATCAATGATGGCAATCACTTAATTAATTCATGTATTAAGCAAGTTATAAGATTTTGGGCCTAAGGCAAAAGCTTAATGACACACATCATGACTACCTTTCTTTGTGTATTATTTTATTTTTATTTACGAATTCAGGAAGCTAAGATTGTAGGATTATATTTAACAAAGTTCATTTGTAGGGTGTATGACTAATTGTACTAATACAAATTAGTATATAAAGCAACCCTAATCACATTTAATGAAAGAACATGGTAAATTCTAACTTTTATCTTACTAACTGGTCCTAATCAGTGTAATGAGCTCAAAGAAACAAATTTTATTCATTTTGGATCATTTTTGAGTAAGTTATTGCAATTATATCAGATATATGCATTAAGTAAAGTTCTAACATGAAATTTTCACAAACTAACTCCAAATCCAAATCTAATTACATATTTGAGTAGTATTTGACCTAAGGATTCCAACAAAGTTGGTTTCACTCAATTTGGACTTTATTTGCAAAAATCCTACATGGAACATATTCAAATTTCACTCTTTAAATTTAAATTCAGATTCAAATTTCTAAACAAGTTTAAAATGTTTTTACATATTATGAAACTAGATGATTTATAATGAATTTACAAACAAGTTTCACTTGATTTGAATTTACAGATAAAAAGTTATAAGCATTTGAATCAAATCGGGCTCCTAAAATCAGAAAAAGAGCAAAAATGCGCTTTCCTTAAAGGAAAGCGTATTCCTTAGCTTTTGCGCGGGTGGCCTTTTGAATCGGCCCACGGTCACTGACGACCGGGCCCACGGGGCAGTGACTCATGCGCGCGAGCACGCACGGCTATGAGGTCGAGCGGCCGACCGCACGGGCAAATGAAGTTACGCCCTTGCTAGGCATGAGCCCGAGTCAGCTGACATGGGGGCCCCGCGCGGCAGTGACTCCGAGCAGGGGAGATCAAGTCTGAGCTCGCCGGCGGCTAGCCGGCGGCGTCGATCGAGTTTGGATGGCTCCTACAGTGTCACGGGACCATGATGAACTTAGGGGTGTGCTCGGTTATGGGTGGTGTTCGGAGGTTTTGGGCTCTCGGCGCTGGATGGCGGCGCTTCACGGCGGCGCAAGGTGCGGCGACGCTACGGTTCAATCCGGGATGAATGGCCATGCGTATGAGCTTTAGGAGATCATAAGGATCCTATTCATGTATTCAAACCGAAGAGGGAATAGACGGGTGGAGTTCTCACCTAGCTCGGTAATGGCGGAGGTAACGTCACACGGTGCGGGATCAACTCGGAGTGCTTCAAGCTGGAAGAAGGTGCGCAATACTTTCGTAAGTGTCCGTAGATGCTCAAGGTTTCATCAATTTGGACATTCTCTTACCGTGTCAAACGAATTTGGGTTTTCCCCCAATTCGGGTTTCGCCGGCAGCGAGGAAGACGAATGAAATTCGGAGGAACTACGGGCTCGGAGAGGGAGTGGATGGTTGCTCTGGGTTTAACTAGGTGTAAAGGAGCTGTTCCACCGGTTAAATAAGTAGCTAAGGCGGTTGAGCATGAATTGGCTCTGAGAAGGAATGGCGGCGGGTTCGGGCGCGCTCTGGAGAATTCTCCTCCGGCTTGGTCAAAGCATGGGTGAGGTTAGGAGCTGGCAGCAGCTGGCCAGGGTGTCCTCGAGGTGAGGGTTTACGGCGGGGTAGCGACAAGGGACCGAGGCGGTCGAGTTGGTTCCGTCGAGGGAACAGAGAGAACGAGAGAGAGAGAGAGACATAGAGACCCAGGGAGAAGAAGGCTCTAGCTTTCTGGGTCCACAAGGCAGAGGGAGAAGAGGGAGAAAAGAGGGAGCATGACGTGTGGGCCAGATGGCCTCGGGTCCTGTCGGCAACGGTGCCAGCGCAGGGGTCACTGGACGCGTGGACCCACACGTCAGGAAAGAAGGGAGAGCTCTAGCTCATTCCCTGGACAGCACACTAAACGCATTAATTCATGGGTCAAGTCATCTCAGGATTTTTCCAAACTTTTTTACTAAGCTGATGGATGGATTATATACCTCCAGTAAAATTTTGAGATTAAAATGATCTACCATTTATTTACTAAAAATCTGACAGTGAAAGCTGCACAGAAAATCCAATTTAGTTTTTGAATTGATTAAGGGACTAAATCAACGTATTTACTTTTGAGATTTTTACTGAAGGTTTGGTTCTAAACAATGGACATATCATAAAAATTTCAACATTAAATTCTCATTATTTAATTCTCCATAAATCTTTTATTGATTTATGCAGAATTCCAAATCTGCCTAGATTAAATGCTAATAAATAGTAAAAACGATTATTAATTTTTGAAACTTTTTTAGGGTGAAGGTGATATTACTGAGGACTTATAGTAAAAATTCCAAGGCCTAGATTGCTCCTTGTTTTTCTCCATAATTCTGACATTGATCAGGGCAGTGATAATATTTATCATTTTAATTTGTTTTCTTCACTAGTAAAAGCATGTACATGGTCTTTTGACCATCTAGGGATATCTTCTAGGGTTTGGCCAGGTTATACAAAATTTTTACCATGGTGATATCATTTCTTACCATTTTACCATTTTCTCTTTTATTTGATTTCAATAACCATTTCAATCAACAACAATTCAACAAAACACATAACATCAAGAAATAAGGCAAAGAAATGATTTCACATTTTTAATATTTTATTTTTGAACCTTTATAAATTTGAGGATGTTACAGCGTGTCCCATACTTCTGGGAGTACATACTCTCACTTTCAGTATAACCCTTAAATGATATTGTTATACCTCTTTATCCTTTTGATTATACTCTAATATTGATTATACGATACTCCAAATGAGTTCCACAAAAAATTTCATCAAAGTCTATTCTTTATAGCATAATTTGTTTATATACTCCTTTTACATATGAATAAAAGGCATATAACAAAAAAAAATAAAGAGCCTTGATAATTTTTTTTAACCATGTCGCATTAAAGTATCTTAGAATTATTATTATAGTGTAACAAAAGTGATAAAGAGGTATAATACATTCGTTTAAGTGGTAGTACTAATATATATATATATATATATATATATATATATATATATATATATATATATATATATATATATATATATAGTGAGAGGTGCTTCTATATATTTCTTTTATAAAGTTGCACAAATATTAAAGTATGAATGAAGGGGTAGATGGTGATTGATTATCCAATTCGCTTGCTTAAAGATTTGTGAACATGTGTCAGGAGACAAAATGTAGAAGCACTACTTTTTGTTTTGTTTTGTAGAATGTCTCTAGACACCAATTATTATGGAGCACCAAAACGATATAAATCGTTATGGAGCACCAAAACGATATAAAGCATTTTTTTAAAAAAAAATTTAAGCTAGAGACACACGTGAATTAATTTGTGACGACGGGAGCCACCACAAATACAAAGCCGGATGAGCATGCACTCAAGGAACCAATGGAGACACTTTTTTTATATATAAAAAGAAACCCATTTGATTGGCCCTCTCACTTGTATCCACAACTACATGGCCTCTTTTCTTTTGCTGCTTGATCTTTTGGTGGTTAGTGTGTTATGTTGTGACAAAAAAAAGGATGTCATGCATGTCAAGCACTCAAGCTCCTGTCTGGGAAATGAGACAGACAGCTGAGCAAACAGGGCTCCGAAAGGAGGATATATCCTACTAATAGATACTCCCCCATCATAAAATATAAGATATAACTATTTTTTTTTTAAGTCCCAGAATACAGGGCACGACGCCTCCTTAGCTCATGTTCTGGCTTCTCTTCCATCTCTCATGAGTATACATGCATGCATTAACCTTCTCTCCCATCTCTCATGAGTATACATGCATGCATTAACCTTCTCTCCCATCTCTCATGCTCATACATGCATGCATTAACCTCCTCGAGCTCCGCGCCACGCAACTACTTCCTTTGTCTCTGTTGGTAGAAGTTACGCCCTATATATAATGGGATGGAAAGAGTATAGATGTTGGGCGCATCTACTTTGAATTGAATGGCAGTGCCAGGATGGTGAAGGGCGGCATTGGGTGCCTGCCAGTTGCTGCAACTACAGTCTACAGGTAGTGCTGGCTCGAAATTACCCTCTGTACATGCATGGCCTCAGGAAACACCGCAAGAAATTCTGTAGCATGTGGTGTTACCTGTTTTAGTATCTTTGCCAACTTCCTGGCTATTTTTTTTTTTTGTTTATGTATCTTGGTTGAAGATATAATTTTCTTGGTAAGTTAGGCATTATGGTTTTGCTTGATATAGATTGAAGTGAAACAAACTGTTGTGAACTTGATGAACAATTACACACACACACACAAGGGATTGAACGGAAGGGGTTAAGAATGGGCCGGGCTGGACATGGTTCTTTAGTGGGCAGGCCCAGCATGCGTACACGAATGATAAGAGGCCGAGCGAAGAAACGAAACCAAATGGGCCGAGGCACTGAAAGGAAGCAAGAGCATTTTTTTTCGTATATTTCCGAGAGGTGGGTCCCAGAACAACGACGTGTATCCATAATGGGTGGTGGAACTAAAATTTTTCTTAATGGAGACGTACATTTTATACGTACAAATTTATAGCTTTACAATAATTTTATAATATAATAAATTTAATATATATATATTTAAAATTTACTAAAAGTATAGTACAAATATTAGCATTCATATAGCAGAGAGAATCTGCGAGCTCTGGCCGATGCCACGTCGACACATAGTGCGAAGAAACCCCTGTTTTTCTATTTGCGTTCGGATCTCCTTTGCCCATGCTATTCATCTCCTTGGTTTGTGCCGATCAGCACTTCTAGGTTTCGAACCGAGTCGGCGAGAATTAGTAAGAACCAGTGAAAATCAGGTTTCAGCTAAATTAAGGCCCTGCTCGTTCGTTTCCAACAAACGCTTTTAAAAAATAGATTATTTACCGAACAGGAGGATTCTGACAAACCTCCGAGAATCGTAAGTCGTCTTCGAATAGAATCGGGAATTTGAAACACGATTCTAACATATTATTGCTGATTCTTGCCAACTCGGTCCGGAACCTAGAAATCATAGCTAGCTCAGCCTGATTCTTCCATAATAAGAAGCAGCTTCTCCTATAATCCAGAATCCATAAGCTGAAACGAACTGGACCAGATTCTATATAGAAATCAGCTTCTGATTCTCAGAGAAGCTGTCGAGAATCGTTTTGTCCGGCAAATAATTCATTTTTTTTAAAAAAAAAATCTGTCCAGAAATTGAAACGAACGGAGTCTTAATCAATAAATTCAATCTATTAAAGATACGATCACGTAGCTTTTGGCAAAATTTCTACCATACGATCCGTCGGTCCGTCGTGTCCATAAGCAAGGTTTTTTCTTTCCAGAATTTAGACCACCCTCGTGTTTTACCGTGGCATTCGGGTGCCGTATCAACTATGCTGCAATAAAGTTTGACGAAACCAGTCGAGCAAATCACGTCCTGCCGACGCAGCATGACTCCGACTCGATCATGCGCTTTGGAGCGCCGTATCAATTGGGGTGCCTGCCTACCGCGGCTCCCTTCTGTATTCCACATTTGACATTTCCACCTAGATTTGCCATGTCCACAATGCAATCGTCGCGTATCGTACTACCATTCCCCTCCCGCAGATCAAATCCACCGCTAAATGAGATGAGCCGCCTCCACAGATCGCTGCGCCTGTCCGCCTTGCTTTTCTTCTCCCCGGAAAGGCGATAATGCGACCGATTTCTCCCCGGACAACCGCTCCAGAGAGGGCCTCCTGCCCCTGTCCGGTCGAGCGTCCAGGCTGACGCACTAATTTTAGCGGTCTCGTCTTCCACGGAGGAGATCGAAAGGGACAAGCACTAGGGTCAGAGATAGACGGAGGACTCGAGAGATATCGGCGGGGGGGATAGACGAGAGAGGAGGAAATGGAGCGGGCGATGTAGAAGAGGAGGCGGGGCTCGCGACGGATCGTCCGAAGGCCACACCTTTCCGTCTTTCGCCGTCGTCGTCTTCTTCTTCTTCTTCTTCTTCTTCCATGAGGTGACTCCCCTGTTCGTGTTCCGTGTTCCATTCCTTTTACTGCTCTGAAACATGCATCTTGCTCTGCAAATTTGGGTCTTTGGGAGCGGGAAGAAACCAAGCTTGGCTTGGCTGGATTTTATTCCAATTCGTGAAGGGGAGCGAGCGGAGTCGGAGGGTGGCGGCGGGTGGGGGGTGGCCTTCTCCTTTTTGGCCATGGTTCTTTAGGCGTGTTCTGATCGTAGTGACCGGACACGCGTTCGTCAGAGTCGCGAGTGATACGGGATTTGGATTCGCGGTTCGTCATTTTTATCTTGAACTCGCACCTTGACCCGGTTCAGGTTTGACACATCCGGCTCGCGAATCGGGAGGTTTACAGGGAATCCGGTACTACGGTTCTGATGCTTACCCCGTTGTTTCGCTCAAGAAAAGAATAAAAGAGCTGGGTCGCAGAGAGAGATGCCGTTGTGATCTGAGGTGCTATTTCCTTGTGATTTGGGCAAGAGGGGCTTGCTATTACTATATAGAGAGATCTTGCTTGCGTCGCTGAGATGGAAGTGCGTATTTGGTATGGGCATAGAGATCACCGTGTGCAGGGCTAGTTTGCTGTGGTCTTTCTCCAATGTGCATCAAAGTAGGCCTGAATGTTCAGTCCTGCATGAGCAGGAGGGTACAAGATGAGTTGCCTTAGTATATCAATTCGTGCCAAAGCGCTCTTATGCTATCTTTCTATATGTTTCAATGACAAGCCATGCAATTGCGTTGTGTACTTATTTTCTGCCCTCTCTTGCGTAATGCAGATTACATCCAGCCTCCAACACTTGCCACATTCCCCAGGAAGAGAGGGTACTTGGATCCTGGAGCACTCTACTTCGCTTCCCAGAGACAACTCATCTCTCTTTCCTTTTCCATTTTTGTCATAGGCAGCATCAGGCCTTCACATGGCCCGGAACATGCCCAATGCCTCGGTGGCTAGACGAAAAATTGTGCATTTCAGGTTCCTGATACCCTTCGTTCTTCTTCTTTCGGTGGCCGTCATCGTCGTCACACAGTACTTCCAGAGTATATCCTACCTTCTGCGGCCGCTGTGGGACACGCCGCCGAAGCCATTCACCCGTGTCCCACACTACTACGCCCCTAACGTCTCCATGGCCCAGCTGTGCGAGCTCCATGGCTGGGGCATCCTTCCCTCCCCTCGCCGCGTCGTTGACGCTGTCCTCTTCAACAACGAGCTTGACATCCTGGAAATCCGCTACCGCGAGCTCCTCCCGTACGTCGACAGGTTCGTCATCCTTGAGGCCAATGCCACCTTCACCGGCATCCCGAAGTCGCCCTCCTTCTTCGAGAACCTCGGCCGTTTTGCGTTCGCCGGTTCCAAGATCGTCTACGAAATGCTTCCTATCGGAGACCTGGATCCCGATTCCCGTCGACAGCCCTTCCGCGTAGAGGCCAGCCACCGCCGTGCGCTTAATATCCTGCTCCGGAGATCAGGCATCGCCGTGGGCGATGTCTTGATCATGGCTGACGCCGACGAGATCCCTAGCCCTGAGACGGTGCAGCTGCTCAAGTGGTGTGACGGAGTACCGCAGGTCATGCATCTCGAGCTGAAGAACTACATGTACTCCTTCGAGTTTCCTGTGGATTACAACAGCTGGAGAGCGACGGCGCATCTGTTCACTGAGCGCACAATGTATCGCCATTCCCGCCAGAGCAACCTAATTCTGGCTGATGCGGGCTGGCATTGCAGCTTCTGCTTCAGGCAGATCAAGGAGTTTGCTTTCAAGATGAAGGCATACAGCCACGCGGACCGGGTGAAACAGGAAAGCTTCCTAAATCCAGACAGAATCCAGAGGATCATATGCAATGGGGAAGACCTGTTTGACATGCTACCTGAAGAGTACACATTTAAGGATCTCTTAAAGAAGATGGGGCCGATACCCAAGTCCGCATCTGCTGTTCATCTGCCTTCCTATTTGATCAAGAATGCAGACAAGTTCAGATTCCTACTTCCTGGTGGGTGCTTGAGATAAGGCTAAATCAGGAGGCGTTTAGTTACTTTGTTAGCCAACAGTATTACTTTTAGAAGTGTGTTTGGTTAGAGGAATCCTCTCAGGATTACCAGGAATTATTTAGTAATCCTACGAAATTATCTTGTTTGGTAAATAAATTAGGAATCTGAAGCAAGCAAGATTACCTCAGTAAATCATATTATCATCAATTCTAAGAATGTGTTTCCACTTTCCAGTAGAAAATGGTGTATATCCTAGATTACCATAAGAAAGGAATCTTTGTTGTTGCCTTTTTGTTATCATTTGCTTTAATTTGTTGCAGTCAAATTTTAAATTTTTAAAATTCAAAATCCAAATTATGTTTTATTTTAATATTTGAATATCAGAGTTATGGAATTAATATTTGAATACCATGTGTTGCAAATTGCACAAGAGCTTTAATTGGTAAAATCTAATATGTCCACATGTATATCCTACCAGTATTAAAGTTCGGAGAAAAACTCGCTGAGGAGCTCCCTCATGTGTCCCCTGCGCGTTTTGCGAAAACGTCCTCCCGTTTCTCCAATTTACGGATAGGTCCTTCCGAATTTATAAATAGGCTATTTGCGATTTTTTGTGATGGGAATTTTTTTTCGCGAATCGCTTTTAGGTCCCTCGCTCGCTATTTTACAAAAAGAGCCTTACGTTAAATGTAAATCGCGAGCGAGCCCTTTTCTACTTTTTCGTAATAGCGGAAAGGTCCAAAACTATAACAAACAGGTCCCTGGGTTTTACATCCAGGTTATTTCTCCGTTTTCCCCGAAAAAAATATTTTCGCCAACAGAAGATGTGTGCTTTTTCACCAGCTCGGTCTCTAGGGATTCTTGAGCCTCAAAAAAATTTGAGGATACGCTTTCTCAAAAAAATTTGAGGATACATTTAGGTCTATTTTTTCGTCGGAAACCATGTCCTTTCTCCGTTTTCCCCGGAAAAAAATATTTTCATCAACAAAAAGATGTGTGCTTTTTTCCCGGCTTGGTCTCTAAGGGTTCTCGAGCCTCAAAAAAATTTAAAGGTGCGTCTAGGTCTTTTTTGTCCAAAAAAACGCAAAAATATTTTTCGTTCGCACGCGCGGCGTACGTTGCGCTTTCTCCGTTTTCCCCCCAAAAAATGTTTTTGTTAACAAAAAGTGTGTAATTTTTTCCCGGCTCGGTCTCTACGGTTTCTGGAGCCTCAAAAAAAATTAAAAATACGTCTGAGTCTATTTTTTCACCGGAAAAAACGCAAAAAAAAACATTTTTCATTCGCACACGCACGTTACCTTTTTTTTCGAACCTCCCCCCCCCCAAAAAAAAAAATCAAAAATTGCGGATAGATCCTTCTACCAGTTTTTTTTTCCAAAAAGACCCGTGGTTCCACATATTCACCAACAGGTCCTCCACGGTTTTTTTGGCAAAAAGAAACCCACGTTTTCGCAAATTAGCCAATAACTCCTAGCAGCCTATTTAAAAAAACCTAAGAAAACCAAAACTACGCAAAAAGGAACCCACGGTTCCACATATTCGCTGACGACTCCTAGTAACCCATTTAAAAAACCCCAAGGAAAACCTGAATTACATTGAAGTCCTCCCGCAAATTCGTCGACAACTCCTAGCTAGCATATTTTTTTTAAAAAAAATCTCCTGAGAAAAACCGAAATTATGTTGAGGTCCTCCTGCAAATTCATCGACGACTCCTAGGTAGCACATTTTTAAAAACCCCCTGAGAAAAACCAAAATTATAATTATCCGAAATTATATAGAGTTCCATAAACAAGTCACATACTCGCCAATAAATAATAATGACGTTATTCAAGGAACAATATAATAAATCATAAATATAACGAAATATAATCATCTCTATGATGGCATATCTCCAACAATCTCATCATCCATGGCTATAAGAGGAGATGATGCATTTGGATCTGTATCCTCTTTTTGATCTGCTGTTGCCTGCTTCCTTGAATGTTTATTCCTGGAGACATGGGAATCCTCAAGGTGTCAGGCTTGTGCTTCCTGCTGCTCATACCAACCCTATTAACTTCTGGTAATCCTCACCTGAAAATTTTGATCTGCATCCTGTGACACCTTTTTGCAAGGTTCTCTATTCATTCATTGATTAAAATGTAGGGCTCATAGAGGGCTCGAAAGTTCCCGTATGTTGCTAAGTCTGTGATAGGAGTTGAAGTTGTCCCGAAAGTTGCTGACCGATAGGGAAAGAAACGGATAACATGTCAAATCCTGTATTGATCCATACAAAAAATCGGACGGTCGCAAGACGAGAAAAATAATTTGCCTGATCTTTCTGTCTTTTTCTTTCTAGATCGCTTTAGGATCTGATGCACAGTTACAATGTATGTCAATGTCCTCGACAACATCTTGTAAATTTTTTCAAGGCTGGTTGTTTCGCACTAGATATCAGCCCATACGTTCTGACATGCTGTTCTTACCATTGGTAAGAGAATGCAACAATCTTCAGTAGTGGCGTTTCTTCAGCAGGACCAACCCAACCCTGTGCAAGAAAAGGCCATGCATTAAGCGCTGCCAAAACGAGGGCGCCCCCGGAGGGAATTTTTTACTGTTCATCCTGGTCATTTGCCTAACCGTTGGATATCTTTTGCTGGTTCTGGCTAGCATGCAAGCTTTGTTTGTGGCACTGGCATGGAACAAGTAATGCAAATTGCAAAGCCAACATATTTAGTTGGTAAAATAGATCTAAGATGGGGCATGCGCTGAGCACTGCCAGAACGAGGGCTTCACCAGAGGGGAGTGCATGCCCCTAGAAGAAACCGGTTCTTGCTTGCTGTTTCTTCAGGATGTAGTAACAGTAAGGGCTTGTTTGGAAGCAGGATTCCCGGCCGGGATCCCCGTCTGTTTCCCGGGCTACAGTGCCACGGGAAAGCATCCCTGGCCATCTTTGGAAGCCCATTTGGAAGCCCATCCCGTAGGGATTTCCCAGCCCGAGCCGCGTCATTTCCTCAGGGAAACAATCCCCATGTGCCCCAGTCAGGATTAAATCCCCGTCACCTCGTCGTCTCGCTCTCGACGCCGCCTCCTCGCGCTAGCCTCCCACGCCGCAGGTGACGGCAATGTGACACCGCAGGTGACGGCCACCTCCACCGTGTGCCTCCTCTTTCCATTCCAGCGACGGGATCTTGCCGGTGAAGTCCTTCCTCTCCTCTTCCTCCCACTAGGGTTATGTATCTCATCTTGTTTTTCCTGTAGAGCTGCAGACTGGAAGAGCTGTGGGGGTGACCGGCTTCGTCCTCGACCAGGTCTGCCTCGCCGTCCACCCGCGCCAGCGAGGAAGGTAGAGTCCTGAAGAGCGCCGCCGCTCGGTCCCGCGCCTTCTCTCCCGCCGAATCCGGTCCCCGGCTTCGTCCTCGACCTGCCTCGCCGTCCACCTGTTCGACCTCGGGTGCCGCGGGATCGACCAGATCTGCAAGGTATGAGTCTGATTCTCCCCAAATGAGTACATGCTTCACCCTAATATGAGTCTGATTCTCTTAAAAGTTGAGAATGGTTAAGTACTTAAGTTTTTTTTTTTTTGAAACCAGCAAAGTGCTGGGGCATATATTAGAAGAAAAGGATAGTGTCGTTACAGTGTAAGATTACAGTTAGAGTTTAGAGGGAGAGGGGATGTCGTTCATTACAAGAGAAAATATGTTACAGTGGAATGTCACCTAATGGTACAAAGCCTCTTCACCCTTACAGTTAGCCCTTTTAGTTCAGTCCTTAAGCTCAGTCCCAGTGATATAGTACTTAAGTTCAGTCCCAGTGATATAGTACTTCCTAGTTTGATTTCTTCAACATGGACATGGTTTTCTCATAGGTTATTGCTCAGTTCATATGCCATAATGCCATCAGTACCTTGCATTAATGTTTATGCACAAATGTTGGTTGAGTATGAGCTAGCTGCGATGTGTTAATCTTCAGGATAGACATGATATGCTTGTTCCTCTTTAGCATGTTCTTAGCAATTAATTTTTTTTTTTTTGGACTATATGCAGAAGAAGTGTTGACTGATCAATATTGCACATCAGCTTTATTTTCTGGGCCATTTGCTGATGCTCACGGCTATGTAAATTCATTATACCAATCGAGATTTGTAGGAGAACGTGTGCCATTAGCCAAATTTGACTTGTCTGTTGATAGTTGGACAGAGCAACATATAGGCACTAGTCTGTAATTGTCATAACTCATAAGTAATGCTCCAGTACGTAGTTGTCAAAAGTAATGTTAAACCCAAAAGTCAGTTACGATTATTACCTGACCATTGAGTTTAAGATGGTGTAATTGGGAAACTGTCAATGTTTTCTTTTTCTTTTTCTGAGAGAGAGCTGCACGCTAGTGTTGGTAATTGGTTGAATTTTCCTTTCCGAGGGCATGTAAATGTAATCCAGTAACAATCGTCTGCGTCTCCTCCTCCTCCTCCCGTGCGCCTGATCAGGTTGTGGTAGACTGCTGCCGATTAGGGGTGAAAACGGAGCGGATAATATTCGGACCGTATCCGTATCCGCTATCCGTTTTTAGGGAAATGGCAAAAGAATCTAATATTCGTCGGATACGGATACGGATAATTATCCGGGATCGGGCAGGCGGATACGGAGCAGATATGGGGAAGGAGATATCCGGCGGATACGGAGCGGATATGGATATCCGAAAACCGGATATCCGTATAAGGTGTGGGACGCCACACGGCCCACACGCCAGTTGAAGGCCCAGCGGCCCCAGCCGCCAAATGGCCACCACGTGCCACAACCCACTGGTCCGGTCTCCGACTCCTAGTCTCCAGGTCTCCAGCGTG
Source organism: Rhipidocladum racemiflorum (assembly GCA_036346355.1). NCBI lineage: Eukaryota > Viridiplantae > Streptophyta > Magnoliopsida > Poales > Poaceae > Rhipidocladum > Rhipidocladum racemiflorum. The sequence goes on along the minus strand of CM070574.1, from coordinate 16,940,742 downwards.
GGCGTGTGTAGGACCGAATATAGCAATCAGAGGGGGGGTGAATGATTGTGCGGAAGCTAAAACCAAATTCTTGATCTATTAAAAGTTTACCCCAAAATAGAACCAAATAATTGCCTCGTTTTCGAAAAAAACAGAATGATAGAGGTTTGGTAAAACGCGAATTCCCAGAGATCCAACCGCCCGATCGATCTGAAATTTGGACACGAGAAACTAGATTCCAATACGAATCAAACCCAAAAAGAATCAGCTCAATCGGACTTACGGATCAAAAGTTATGACCTTCGCAAGCATACTGTTCTAGAAGATGGCGAGAATAAATCTAACTAGAATTGTAGCTCGCCGAAAGATTTGATGAACTTGATCTTTATTTCTCCTTTATTTTGTCTAAAATACTCCAAACAAAAGAGTACAACCCTAAAGCTTGCTCAAAGCTTGATTGCCTTCAACAGGAGACAACCCCTCTATTTAAAGAAGGCAAACACACCTAATCCTAGAAGGAGTCCTAATCCTAGAAGGATTCCTAATCCTAAAAGGATTCCCACTCCTAATCCTAGAAAGATCATGTATTCAACACAACTCCACTTGGCCCAACCTGGCCGAGTACAACTCTTGCACGCGTATGGCAACCCTACCATACTCACGTGACTAACACTTTGCACGCGAATGACCTCGTGCCATTCTCACGTGACTAACCATTCTTCATGTGCACCATTCTCTTAGCCCGAACGTCCCGCATGACATCCTTGACCACCAAGACCTCAGTTCCTCCTGAACCTAGTCCCGAACCTCAGTTCCTCCATGAACCTAGTTCCAATCCCGTCATCGACCACATTCGCCCTCGAGCAATACCTGCACATGAACAAACCACAAAACGATTCCGAGCACAAGTCCGCGACTTGACTCACATTAAACCATGCAACCACTCACAGGAGTGCATTGCATTAAATATTCTAAGAACACGATTTCAAAACACGAACAAAAACCTTTGCAAAAATCAAAAAGCTTTTCAAATAATCAAACTGATTTCAGATCTTTTCAAATAAAGAAACCAAAAAATAAATCTTGTCGAAATATCAAACTGGTTTCAAATCTTTTTCAAATACTCATCATCAAAATCAACTGGATCAAAAATAACGATCCTTCAATCTCCCCCTTGATGAGTAATTTGACAAAACACAATATAAAATTTGACAAGAGATTGAGCAAGAACCAAAAGACCAAATAATCCCAATTCAAAAACCTCCTTGACTTGTTCTCCCCCTTTTTGACAAAATAGTCATCAAGATCTCAAAACTCCCCCTTAATGAATGCAGTATCTCAAGCTTTGAAGTATATTCAAGGTATATAATCAAAGTAAAGCATTTGAAGAGTTTTTAGGAGAACTTTCTCATTTTGTATCAAATTATCCAATGAGAAAGCAAATTGTGAGAATATGGAGGCTCTAACACATAGAATAGTTATTGCATAAGCAAATTAGAGCAAACAAGTAAAATATCATAAACAGATTTTGCCAAAGCGAAAAAGAAATCTATCATGAGCATAGAAAGACTTTCAAATTGACTAATATTTGTTTCAAGCCTTTTTCAACCATTTGAATTTCCTTTTTCTCTTTTAGCAAGTTTGACAATTTTGCTTTGTGATCAACAGGGATGACAAGTAACTGCACACTAGCCCATACTTGTGTATGAGTAGGTAGTTCTTTCTTGTATCTTTCTCAGTTTAAATTGGCAAGTGGCTTCACATTGTTCTGAACTTTTGTTTAGACAAGTAGCCTTTTCTTGCATCTTTTGCATTTAAATCCCTGGCAAGGAAGCTGCACATTGTACTAAACTTGTGTTTAGCCAAGTAGCTTTTGCTTGCATCTTTTTCAACTTGCTTTTAACATTAAAACACTGATTTTGCTTGAGACTCATAATGATCATTTGAAGTCCAACAAAAAACTCACACATAGTTTCTAATCAGCTCTAGCCTTTCAACAGATGACAAGAAACTTTTAAGCCTATTGCACAAATGCAATACCATAATGAGCAAGAGCCAAAATATTCTCGAAAAGCATCTCAAATTGAATTATTTTAGCCTTTTAGTGATAAGTAAAGCATTGAGAATTAACTTGGCTATATACACAAGAATAATCACCAAAGCTTTGTACTACATGATGCAATGTAAACAGGGTTTTTACTTGAGGTGTAAAGTCAAAATACCACTTATAAAAACACTTCTAGGAACCAAAGTCAAGTAACCCAAAAAGAGATAAACTCAAGACTTCTCAAATCAACCCATGGGGATGAATGATCCCAAGTTCACCGCGTAAGAAAGCAAAACGAGAAAAATCAAGCGGTTTAGTGAAAATATCGACAAGCCGAGCACCGAATCAACAAATTTCAGTTCAATAGCTCTTTTTCAACATGATCTCTAAGAAAATGAAATCGATGTCAATGTGTCCAAGAAAGAGAATTACTCAAGAAGTGGCATGAACCAGATGTACTTTTTCTATCAATTCCACATCCTCCAAATTCAGCATCAGAGAAAGGTCTTAAACTAATGCGTGAAGAAGCAGAAAGCCAAATGCCAAAATCTTTAGTACCACGGAGATACCTTAAAATCCTCTTGATAGCTTGTCGATGTGAAGCACGCGGGGAAGCTTGAAAACGAGCACACAAGCACACAAAGAAACTCCAATTATCTCATCCTCAACAAAGATCATCATCATCTTCATCAACAAAGATACTCTCCCCACTGAACATATGCACTGCACTGCACTATTTGGACTAGTGCCTTTAAGTAAAATAGAGGTGGAGGAAGCATCTTGAAAAATAACACTTTTAGCACGAGATGCACAAGTGAAGGAGGAGAACCAATTCTTATCATCGGACATGTGGCGTGAGCATCCTAATCCACTAGCCATATGTTCTCCTTCCTCGCGTGAGAAGCCTACATAGAAGCAGAAAGTGTCGATGTCTCGATCAAGTTAGAAATAAGATGTTTAGGAATCCAGTATTGAGACACACGACGCACAACAGTTGGCACAACACGAGCATTCTTATGCATAAAAGAAGATTTGTCTTTTCTCGTGTTCTTAGCAACAAGAGGTATTTGCATCACCCTAGGCACATAATGAGAAATGAAACGTGCACTGTCTGAAATTAGACCTAGCATTAAACCTTTCTCTCTTTTGTTGTTTAGCTAGTCTAAAGCAAAAGTCTACTAGATGTCCATCTCTACCACAATGAGTGCAAGTGTACTTAACATGATGTTTTGCTTTAACAGTAGAAGCACATTTTGCATTCATCATAGTAGAAGATAAAAGACCACCAGATTTAAATACATTTTTCTTAGGCTCATTGACAATTTCAAATTTTCCACTTCCAAGTGTTTTGACAACAGTGGGAGCATGTGATTTATGATGAGCATAAGAATCAAAACCTAAACCTTTGTTCTGAGTGCGACTTTTGATTGATCCAAAATCATGTTTAGGTTTTTCTTGCCATCAGTGAAACGTTCCAAAGAATTTTGCAAGTAATCAACTTTCTTAGCAAGAGTTAAACAATTATCACAAGGAGTGTCAATTTTAGCTTTCTGTTTCTGGCAATTTGAACACGAGTTAATTTCATGAGTGAACATGTCATTTGTTAATTGTGTAACTCTACAATTTGCATCTTTTAATTTCAACGCAAGAATTGAACATTTAGAGCAAGCAATTTGATCATGTAAACTATCAGTAGAGCAACCAATATTTTTCACAAGTTTTTCATTTTTCAATTGTTCGGCATAAACTTGTTCTAGTTTAATGACATGTTCCTCTTTTAGAGACTTAATTTCAAATTTGAGATCTAAGCAAGTATCACAAATATTTTCAGAATTTGAATTTCTAAGATCAAAGTTTTCAGATTTTAGCATGGATAGATCTTTTTCTAAGTTTTTATTTTTGAGTGAAGATTTTCTTAAAGATTTTCTCAATATGACTAAAACTTCACAAAGCTCATCATACGAAGGCATTACCTCATCACCGTCGCTGGAGGTGCTGTCGTTGTCACTAGAATCACTAGTGTTCCCTTTTGCCATGAAGCACAGTCCGGTGAAATCCTTCTCTTTCAGCTTTGTTTGCTTCGCTTCCTTCTCATCTTCAGTTGAGTCATCAATGTCGCTTAAGTCTAAGCGACCAATTGCCTCGAAGACTTTGTTGAGCATCTTATTCGTCCGTTGCTTATTTTTATCCTTGCTCTCTCTTGGCCGGAAGGACTTGGAGGAGTTGCTTTGCTCCTTCTCCTCTATATCTTTGTTCTTGAAACATTTAGCACGGATGTGCCCTGCCTTGCCGCAGTTGTAGCAGTGGATGGATGCTCCTTTTCTTTCCCTTGATCTCATGTAAGCTGCATTGACACGCTTGGAAAGAAGAGCAAGTGTATCTTCTGGTATTTGATCTAGCTGTTCATCACTAAAAGCACTCAAAGCAGTAATGGAATATGATGATGAAGAACTAGTAGCATTATCATATGAAGAGGAATTAGCATTAAGAGCCATAGAGTTATCATTGGATGTTCTTGAAACAATGTCTATCTCAAAAGTCTTGAGACTAGAATATAGTTTATCCAAAGTCATTTCACTCATCTTGTGAGCTTCCCTAAAAGCGATCACTTTCATTTGCCAGATTTTAAGATCAAGAGATGATAGGAAATGTCTAGCATTTTCAGAGTCAGTGTACTTTACATCTACAGCTCTAAGATTGTTTAAGATTATGTTAAAGCGAGCAAAACAATCATCTAGAGATTCTCGAGTTCATTTCAAATCTAGTGTATTCCTTTTTAAATTGATCTTGCCTAGCTTCTTTTACAGTCGATTGCCCTCATGATAATCTTGAAGAGATTTCCAAATTTCATGAGCAGTGAGTAAATGATAGACTCTATCGAATTCTTTTCTAGCAAGTCCTTGAAGCAATATGTTTCTAGCTCTATTATTGTTTTCAACATCTTTTTCAAACTCGATTTTATCAATATCATCATTAGAAGGAAGCTCGTACGAAATTTTTACCTTGCGCCAAATCGCGTTACCTTGAGCTTGAAGATATGCAGTCATCCGGATCCGCCAGTGGGGGAAGTCTGTGCCATCGAAGATTGGCGGCTTGTTTGAGTATTTCTCTGTTGCCATAACTTACCGTTTACTAATCACCTGTTAAGATGGATTAGTAGAACCTTGCTCTGATACCACTTGTAGGACCGAATATAGCAATCAGAGGGGGGGTGAATGATTGTGCGGAAGCTAAAACCAAATTCTTGATCTATTAAAAGTTTACCCCAAAATAGAACCAAATAATTGCCTCGTTTTCGAAAAAAACAGAATGATAGAGGTTTGGTAAAACGCGAATTCCTGGAGATCCAACCGTCCGATCGATCTGAAATTTGGACACGAGAAACTAGATTCCAATACGAATCAAACCCAAAAAGAATCAGCTCAATCGGACTTACGGATCAAAAGTTATGACCTTCGCAAGAATACTGTTCTAGAAGATGGCGAGAATAAATCTAACTAGAATTGTAGCTCGCCAAAAGATTTGATGAACTTGATCTTTATTTCTCCTTTATTTTGTCTAAAATACTCCAAACAAAAGAGTACAACCCTAAAGCTTGCTCAAAGCTTGATTGCCTTCAACAGGAGGCAACCCCTCTATTTAAAGAAGGCAAACACACCTAATCCTAGAAGGAGTCCTAATCCTAGAAGGATTCCTAATCCTAGAAGGATTCCCACTCCTAATCCTAGAAAGATCATGTATTCAACACAACTCCACTTGGCCCAACCTGGCCGAGTACAACTCTTGCACGCGTATGGCAACCCTACCATACTCACGTGACTAACACTTTGCACGCGAATGACCTCATGCCATTCTCACGTGACTAACCATTCTTCATGTGCACCATTCTCTTAGCCCGAACGTCCCGCATGACATCCTTGACCACCAAGACCTCAGTTCCTCCTGAACCTAGTCCCGAACCTCAGTTCCTCCATGAACCTAGTTCCAGTCCCGTCATCGACCACATTCGCCCTCGAGCAATACCTGCACATGAACAAACCACAAAACGATTCCGAGCACAAGTCCGCGACTTGACTCACATTAAACCATGCAACCACTCACAGGAGTGCATTGCATTAAATATTCTAAGAACACGATTTCAAAACACGAACAAAAACCTTTGCAAAAATCAAAAAGCTTTTCAAATAATCAAACTGATTTCAGATCTTTTCAAATAAAGAAACCAAAAAATAAATCTTGTCGAAATATCAAACTGGTTTCAAATCTTTTTCAAATACTCATCATCAAAATCAACTGGATCAAAAATAACGATCCTTCAGCGTGGCTTCACCAGTCTCAGTCTCGGTCTGGTTCGAGCGCCCCTAGTCCCAGGCAATCCCCAAATAGCACAACCTTAGTTGTAGCCGCCGCCCGCTGCCTCCAAGCCTCACGCCCTCACCGGCACCGGACGACGCCAGCGCGCCGCCTCATCGCCACCGGACGATACCAGCGCTCCACCACCTTGTTTGTGGAAAAAAACAAGTAGAAGTGGATTCACAAGCTTGAGTTTGTTTGCACAATTTTACTTGATAATTGATATTCTGATTCAACTCACAAGTGGTGAATGTTTTGCTTTGCTTCTGGTTGATCTTGAAAGGGAGCCATGATGAACAACTCACAAGTGGTGAATGTTATTGTTGTGAATACAAGGCTAAATTGAATTGCCAATGCACTTGAAATACTTGTGTTTTAACTTCTAATCAAATGCGTACATGCATATTTACGTGCTCTTAATAGTTAGCACATGAAGCACAAGTAAAATCAAAGTTGAATTCGCAATGTACTTGTATGTCTATTTTTGCTTGCTTTGCCAGGTTACAACAAGGAGATTCTGTGTTGAAACTTGTGTTTTGGCGTTTACATATTATCCGACTAAATATTCAGTTTCGTTTTCGTTTTCGATCCGACTCCGATTACTATCCGTTTTATTATTATCCGATATCGATTCAATATCCGATCTGTTTTTAAATTATCCGTATCCGTATCCGCATTCGGGTGAAAAAAATGTGAACGGATATAGAAATGTCACTATCCGACCGAATCCGCTCCGTTTTCATCCCTACTGGCGACGGCGATCAAACGCCGAATTTCCGACGTAACAGCGATAACCTCGTCGTAGTCGCCGTAGCCAGTGGAATCGATCACTGTAGTCGCCGACCGTGGTTCACACCAAGGCGGCGGCGCCACTGACTACGGCGTAGCACTCTCTCTCTCGATTCAACTTAAACTCGACCATGTAAAACCAGATGCCAAGTCACCAGCAATCAGCGGAAGGGTGCTACACGGCAGCACCTAACTTTAGAATTAATACACGAGGGAAACAGCAAGCTCTGTTGACAAACCCGAATGCTCACAGGTTTCAAATTTCGTTTTCATATCTCAGCGAAATCCAAAGTTTTAACAAAATCTTATTATTTCGGACAAAATCCGAATGAAATCCAAAAGGTAAATTTTAAATCCGGATTTTTTTTTATCGAGATTTCTGAGATTTCAGTCATAACCGAAATTTCGTTCGATATTGTCGAATCTCGTTAAATTTTAACCGAATAAAAAATAATTCAAACGACATTAAAAAATTTTAAAATTTTTGTGGACGGTCCTAACCCATCACTAATATTCCCATAAAAAATTCAGATGATGATCAAACCTGATGATTTTTTTAAAAAAAAATCTAATAGTGCTACTGTCCTAATAAAAAGTTGACCGACAAATTTCAACTGAATGAAAATGATGCAAAGCACGTTAGAAAATTTTCAAAATTTTGTGGATGGTCCTAATACATCAATAATGTTCCCATAAAAATTTATGATAATGATCAAGCTTGAGGAATTTTCAAAAATTCGGACAGTGCTATCGAAAGGCTGACCAGTAAATTTCAATCGAATGAAAAATGGTTCAAACCACATTAAAAAAAATTGAAATTTTTTTGTATGGCCGTGATGAATCAGAATTATTTCCATAAAATTTCCATATGATGATCAAGCTTCAAGAAGTTTCAAAAATTCTGATAGTGCTACGTCCTGATAAAAATTTGATGATCAATACATAGATTTGCTTGAGCAACCAAAAAAAGGTTTAGAATTTTTAAAACTTTTACAGAAGGATGCTAAGAAAATGCTTAAGATATCATAAAAATTTTGGATTATGATCACACTCCAGTAAATTTATAAAATTATTATACCTACCATTTATGTTCTTTTTTGTTTTTGATTTTTGAAATATAAAAAATAAAGTTCAATGTTTCTTTGAGCAAATAAAAAAAGTTTAAAATTTTTGAAAATTTTAGAGAATCGTACTGAGGCAATTCTTAAGCTCTTAGAAAAATTTTAGATCATGATCACATTAAAAAAAATTAAAAATTTTGATAATTTTTAAAAATAACAAATGAAATTCAATTCTTTTGAAAAATTTCTATATGATCCTACACTGCTAAAGATAGTACCATAAATTTCTCAGAGCATTATCATGTTTATACAATTTTATAAAAAAATTGACAGTGTTTCTGCCAAAATTATAAGGGAAATTTGATCGTTTGCCCTTTTTTCATGGTGCAATTGATCATTTGCCCCATATATCTCACTAACATGTGGCCCCAAGACTCACATATCAGTGAGACATTATGGGACAAATAATCAATGACACATGTAAGAGAGAGCAAATCATCAATTGATCCAAATTATAAAATGTTTCAAAAAATCGGTTTTTCAACAAATTTTCATGGAAGATGACTTAGTTATTGACATGGTGACCAAGGCGACAAGGCGAGGCGAGGCGCTTAGGCGCCTAGGCGAGGATTAGACGATAAAAAATAATCTAGTAATATTAGCATATAAGCAATATTAGTATATCACCAATATCAGCATATCTCTAAAAAAAATGTGACTTCACCCATTCTCTCTTTTCCTCCTTTCTTTCCTTTCCTTTTTCTTTTTTATTTCTTTTCCTTCCCTTTTTCTTCTTTTTTTTCCCCCTTTCCTTCCTTCCCATTCTTCCCCTATTTCCTCTGTTTCTTCCTGACGAACCTCGTTCGACTCCTTGTCTCCACCACGTCCAGCGCCTCCGTGCCTCCTCCCCCGTCGCCCCCCGCGCCTCCTCCCCCGTCGCCCCCGCGCCTCCTCTCCCGATGTCGGTGCGACCGAAGACGGGCGAGGCAACAGTGGCGCCGGAGCTAGGCCGCGCGGCGCGAGGCGAGCCGAGCATGGTGGACTTGCTCCAGCCAGGCGAGGCGAGCGCGCACGATGATCTCCCTCCGGCGTCGGAACGCCTAGGCAACGCTATGATAAGCATGGTTGTTGGGCCAAATCCGGTCAAAAAAGTCAAACCCTAGATTTCTGTGAAATTTCACCAAAATTTTTAAAATCACTGTAGCAATTTAAATGTTGTTTACTTATCCGAAATTTATGATCTCATCCCGACCAAAATCCAAAACCTCAGACGAACGAAATTTGAACCTTGCTGATAGGTTCCATGGTATTTAAGCATGAACTGCTAAACATAACAAATGGATCATCACATAAAGTGTTGTAACTGCAGTTACATTCCGCACAAGCTTACATAATGGACCGTCGTACATAGGGGTGAAAATGGTACGGGTTAATCCCGACCGATCCGGTACCGAATCCGTTAAAAACCGTATCCGGGAAAAAAAAATCCGTATCCGGCCGGATTCGGATACGGTACCGGATACTTGCTACCGGATACTGATACGGATCTGATAAACGAGATATCCGACCGAATAAACTGCGGTATATGGTAGCGGATATTATCCGGCCAGATATCCGAATCAACAAAACAAGGGTACTCCGTACTCAAGTCAAGACTCAAGAGTCAAGGGCTTCCCATTCGATTCCGCAAGCCTCATTCTTTGCCTCCCATTCGATTCCCCAACCCGAAAACTAACCCTAGTGCTTGAGCCTCACCGCCGCCGCCACATGAATTCGGTGTGTTGGCACATTGGGCGGCGGGATTTAGTTGTTCAAGTTATGTATGAATTTGATACCTTGTTATACTTGTGTTGTGTGAGTTGTCAAATTTATGTAATATATATGAATTTATTGCTTGTCAAATGTTTCAATAAGTATGTATCCGTTTGTATTATCCGTTTCCGAACCGAATCCGGTATGTATCCGCTCCAACATTACCATATCCGAAACTCCGAAATATCCATATTCGTATCCGTATTCGGTCTTACCGTATCCGATTCCGAACCCGGAAAAAAAATATGGGTTAGGATACGGGAACAGCAATATCCGACCGTATCCGATCCGTTTTCACCCCTAGTCGTACAGTGTTTATAAGTTATAACTGCACTTTCATTCTGGACAGGCTTACATAAAAAGATCATCAGCAATAGCGCAACAAAAATTCTTAGGAAACTAATAAATTTAGGTGAGAAACAAGATAAATAAAGCATACTCCCTCCGTTTCTTTTTATAAGGCGTATTTGGTTTCGTTAGGACAAGACTTTGACCAATAATTTCTCTATTAGCATATAATTTTTATGACACAAAATTGATATTAGCATATTTGTATTCAAAAGTACTTATATATAATTATGATTTTGTATTGCATAAATGATATATTAATGAAGTAATCGTTGGTCAAAGTCTTGTCCTAACGAAACCAAATACGCCTTATAAAAAGAAACGGAGGGAGTATTTGATACCGGAATATTTAATTTGATAACCTGCTACCAACTCTTCCACTGGTTGGTAAATCAAAGGGTAATCTTACACATTATGCCAAAGAAGATATTAGAAAAACCAGAAAACCTATAAGTTGACACCAAAAATTCCACAAAAAAAAATATTTAAGGGCAGGTTTGATTCATGTACTAAAATTGCCATGTTTTGATATAGTTTTTTTTTGTCAAACTTGTCTAAGATTAGGTTATCAAAATTAAAGCCACATTTTGACTAGTAAAAAAAATTCACCACTTTTTTAAGTCATTGACATGTGGAACCTGAATAGTAGCAAAGAATCTTGCCATAGGCGTGGCAATGAACCAAATAGACGACTAACTAAATAAAACTTGTCTAACTCAATGTGTAGCCAAGTATGACAAAGTATAGCTATAAACCAAACAGAGCTAAATCTCCAAAGGCGCCACCTTGGAGTATGATAAACAAAGTAGCCACTGCACTCCCAGGCAGAAAGAAAGCAACCAGTAACCAGATTTGCACAGGCTTCACTGATAACAAAATCAAGGAAAAGCTCTACAAAACATCATGAAATATGAAACTCTCAACCCATCCTTACAAATTCACGCTTGCAAGATTATCAGACCAAAACAGCAGCAAGCATAGTTATTATTGTCCAAGAAAAAATAACACAGCGCAAGTTCACAACACAGGATATGCGCATACCAAAAGTATTATTTCAAAAAACCATATTGACCTAACACTTACGGAAAATATGTAATCCTAGTAGGTAGTAACATAAACTAATTAGGCCTCGGTGTTGCCCACTCAACACGGAGGATAAGGTTATCATAACCATACCCATTGAGCTTGCTGATAGCCTTCTCAGCATCCTCTCTGTGGACAAAGTTAACAAAGCCAAAACCCCTGCTTGATCCAGTCTTCTGATCCACTGCAACATAGACACGACTAACCGGGCCAAATGTGCGGAACAGCTCGAGGAGGTCGGGCTCACGGGTGTCCTCTGATAGATTGGTCACACGGACAGAGTTCTCATCGTTCCTACGCCTCATATCGTGTCCAGGCCTATCACCACCTCCCGCCCTCAAGCTTGGAGGAACATAAGCTCCCTTAACAGCACCACCTGATGCTCCAGGGCCATCAGCAGTAGGAGGGCTGTCCACAAAAGCTTCGGTCTGTGGAGCAAGATCCTTGTAGGGACACTTTGAGGTCCAGTGGTCACCCTTCTTCCCACAGGTTCTGCAAACCATGAGAACAGCACCTCCCTTACTTGCCATTGCCAGTGGATCACCAGAAGCACTTGGTTCCTCAGCTTTGCTCCCTAGAGTTAAGTGAAGAGTTAGCAAATAAGAGCAAAAAGGCATAAAGATTACAGGCTAAAGCAAAGACAGCTAGTTTAGGGACTTCGGAACCACAAAATGAAGAGATTATTAACAAGACAGAACTGTTAAAAATTTCAGGTTACAGCTTTAGCAGAATATTAGTGATGGCTAAACCGACAGCCTATTTCAATAAGATGTATACTATTAGCTGAAAGATGCTTCAGCAAGGCCAACATCAATCAAAATTCAGAATTACCTATTATAGAATTTGTGAATGATTGGAACCAAAATAGAAAAGAAGCCAAGATAAAACTAGTATGTAGCAGAATTGTTGGGTTAGGTTTTTGTGGGTTGTGAAAGAGAGGCCAGTTAACATGCCCCAGCAGTCAGCAACCATCATTCATGGACCCGCATACTAGAACAAACAAACCTTTAACCCACTCAACCACAGCTGCATTAGCTGGACTTGAATAATAATATAATACAATAATAAGATGATCAGAAACAATGTGAAATAATTAAAAAAAATGCAAAATGGTATTTTTTGGTGTTCTGTAACAATCATTTTAGAGAGGTGCTTCTATGCTCTTCCTTTTAAAAGTTGCACAACTATTAAAGCATGAATGAAGGGTAGATGGTGGTTACTTACCCCTTCGTGTGCTTCAAGATTTGTGCAACTTGTACTAGAATGAAGAGCATAGAAGCACCTCTCATCATTTTGTCACAGGCAATAAGAATTTGGAAAATGAAGGCTTGCTCCTATGATACCAACGTATCCAAAACGTAATTCTCGTACACCATAACTAACTATACATTAACACTGCAATTGGAAATCCCATGGTCAGATATTCTACATGGCCTACACACAGCGTACCTTAATCACCTACACAACTCAGATAGAGTAGTCTGCGGAACTTGTCCATATGATCAACCACTGTCCTGTGTTTGAACATTTTCATGAGAGAATAAGAGTTGCCCAGTAAACTTATCTAGTCTCTATGATCCCCCACTGTCCAATGTTTCAACATTTGCATCCAATTAAAAATCGGCCGCAGCTTCTCATAAGATATAACTGAAATATTTGTAGTCAGACACATAAAGTAACAACTTTGCTCACTTATCCAACCATTGCTTCAGAAAAATCTACAAATAAATCACTTTCAATGGTTCTACAATAAGAATCACTTCCAAAGGCTTGGTTCTACAACATTTTAGCTGCCCATCTAATTAACCGATTTATCGCTCCTACAAAACCCAATTAGAGATGTTGTTGTAACAACTATGTTATACCTAGATGTACATGCAAACAACAAACTTCCCAAACAACCCATCGCGCTTTTTAAAATTTATAACACCAACACCAGACTGTATCTAGACTTAAACATCAAAACCAACTCCTACCTAAATAGATCACCAACCTCGATCCGATCACATCCATAGGAACAGCAACCATGAACACGGCGATGCAATCACCTCTAATTTTGACCTAGGTAGTGTCTAGCAACAAAACATATGATTGGAAACAGATCTATCGATGCGAATCTACTTGGGGGGGGGGGGGGGCCGCGACAACCTGGGGCACGTGGACGCTCGAGGACGATCTCCTCGGTGGAGACCATGGTGAGCCGCGAGCTGGCGTCCTCGTGCACGGCGTCGCCGAACTTGGGCCATGAGCGGCGCTCGATGGCGCTCCTGGAGAGGCGCGCGCGCGCGAGCCTGCGGACGCGGGTGGTGGTAGTGGTCTTCACCTTGTTGCCCTCGTCGTCGAAACGGTACTCCAACACCTTCTTGAGGCCGTTCTCGTCCGGCCCGATGATCACCCGCGGCGGTAGCAGGAAGTCGAGGTCGCCCCCGTCGTCCTCCTCGAGCTCGCCCCACCGAATCTTCTGCTGCTGCTGCGCCGCCACCGCCACCGCCACCGCCACCGCCATGCTCTCGCCCGCTCGTCGGGTTGCGTTAGGGCTTGGGGGGCGGTGGTGTGGGGATGCGCCTTTTTGGTTGGCTCGACTCGGTTTCCTGATGTTTGTATGGGATGGCCGCCTCTCTCTAAAAAAACAACCTTCTGCTTATCTATATAAAGATGAGAGGTGCTTCTATGCTCTTCCTTTTAAAAATTGCACAACTATTAAAGCATAAATGAAGGATAGATAGTGATTACTTACCCCTTCGCTTGCTTCAAGATTTGTGCAACTTGTATAAAAGGAAGAGCATAGAAGCACCTCTCTATAAAGATTTGTGTTTGATAAGACCATATTTGATACGATTTCAGATTAAACGAAAACGGTTTCAGATTCTTAGTAGAAACGTTTCAGGTAGGATTATATGAATCGGGTGGAACGGGATTGAGACTGATTCGGCCACATAGTGGAAAAAGAAGAAACGATCTGAAGAGAATTGTTCCGAGCTTTAGGCCTTGTTTGGTTAGGTTTCTTCCAGAATCTAGTAGAAACGGTCAGGTTTCAAGTTGCCAAACGTGATCTAAGTGTTATGAGAATCTGAGTCAAAAAATATCTTAAATACAGCTTGAGTTAAATAACGGCTCGTTTGATGCAGTCTGAAAGACATATAAGTGGATTTAATTTAATTCTCTTACACTTTCGTACATAAACGTATGTTTGACCATTAAATGTACTAAATTGAGAATTTTCTGAGTATGAAACCTACTTTGAATCTTGCAAACCGATCATCAAAATGACCCTTTAAATTATACAATCTCTCGTCTTTAAACACAAATATGATGCGATAATTGAATAACCTCTCATATGAATTCATGTCAAAAGTTTAAAGAGACAACAATCATAGAACAGATTAATGAATACAGTATGAAACCTACTTTGAATCTTGCCAACCGATCATTAGAATGACACTTTAAAGTGTACTATCTCTCGTCTTTAAACACAAATATGATGAGATAATTGAGAATGACACTTAGTGTAATATCTCTCGTCTTTAAACACAAATATGATGAGATAATTGAGAATGACACTTTAAAGTGTACTATCTCTCATCTTTAAACACAAATATGATGAGATAATTGAACAACCACTCGTATGAATTCGTATCACAAGTTTAAACATATAGCAATTTTAGAACAAATCATGAATAGGCAAAAAAAAAAATCAAGCCATTAGCTCCAAATCCAACACACATGAACACACTCTATGTGGCGGCGGCGATTGGGTTGAAGACGTGACGATGACGACGGCAATAGTGCAGCCTCAAGGATAGCAACACACCCTTTGGATCCAGAGGAAGGCCACGCACCCTTCAAATTCAGAAGGCGGATCAAGGTAGATTTGAGATAGCGACGACAGGGAAAATTCGATGGGGTAGTCATTGTGGAGGAGGAGGCAGCTGGAGGATGGAATCAGTTGATACGACGGAGAGAGGGCCAGCGGAGGCGTTGGCAGATATCACAGCCAGCCGTGGCAAAGACCTGGGCAAAGACAAGGTACTGCCGAGGGAGACCGTGGAGGAGGACGCAACGAAGGTCCCTGCCGATGAGTGGAGGCGACATGGCACGGCGGCGCAAACCCTAGCACCGTCACTACATCGATTCAAGTTGGTTGCTGGTGGGAGAATGCGGGGAGAAAAGGACAAAGGGAGGGGGTGAGTTTTTATACCTAGTATGAGGTAGGCAATTTTTACCCAACTCCAGAGGCAAAGTTAGAAACCCAACCCGTCGAAGCCATGAGAAGCTACCAGAGACCGTTTATGGGCTTTCGGCTTCTCCTATTACAAATGGATTGATGGTTTTGGGCTTTCAGTTATGGAAAAGCCGGCTATTTGGAACAACTTCCAGCTTCCAAATAGGGGAAGTTGAAACTAAAACTGTTACAAATAGGCCTTAGATTGCTAGTTCAGCTTTTATAAAAAGAATGTGGTTTCTTTCAGGTATACATGCGGGTATACGTATTGTCACCCAAAAAAATATGCATCGAGATTGGTGCAAAATTTGAAAAAAAAAACAAACAAACTCACATCCATCTAATAGCGCATGTACCGGAATGTACACGTGTTTTGCATTTCTGTTTCTAAAAAAAGGTTACTTCAGTTAGCATTTTTTTTTAACTTTAGCTAGCAAGTGAGAAGTGGTCACTCGCTGCTTGATTAGTGTTGAATGGTTCAAAAACTTCAATTCACGTATGTCTCTGTATAGTTTTATCTTCTTCTTTGTGTAAAATTAAATTTCTTAAAATTAATGAATTGAAAATTGCACCAAGAGCAAGAGTAAATGTAGAGTTTAGATTCTAAACTTTCAAACAAATGAAGTTCAATTTTTTTGAAAATATTTCTGTATGGTCTAGACAACTAAAGATGGTACCATAAATTTTTCAGAGTATGATCAATGTTCTAAATTTTTATTTGTATAGAAATGTAGAAGATTGATCATACTCTGCAAAATTTATGGTATCATCTTTAGCAGTGTAGGATCATACCAAATATTTTTTTAAAGAATTAAACTTTATTTGTTTTCTTTAAAACATTAAAAACAAAAAAAATAATCTAACTGACAGTCAACCAACAGAAATGACAAAAAAGAAAAAACAGAATAGCAAAAACTAGTGGCAAAAATGAAACGAGAAAAAGAATAGTGACAAAAATAAAATTGGACACTGTAGGATCGAAGTATACGAATATAGCAATCAGAGGGGGGGTGAATGATTGTGCGGAAGCTAAAACCAAATTCTTGACCTATTAAAAGTTCACCCCAAAACAGAACCAAATAATTGCCTCGTTTTCGACAAAAACAGAATGACAGAGGTTTGGTAAAACGAGAATTCCCGGAGATCCAACCGTCGAAACGATCTAAAATTTGGACACAAGAAACTAGATTCCAATACAAATCGAACCCAAAAAGAATCAGCTCGATCGGACTTACGGATCAAAAGTTATGAGCTTCGCAAGCTTGCTGATCCAGAACTTGACGAGAATCAATCTAATCAAAACTTCAAGATTAAACAAGAACGACAAAAGATTGATCAACTGGACTTTGAGAAACACTAGATCAATACCCTAGAGAGGTTTTTGATGGATCAAATCAAGATAAAACTTAAAGAACAAAAACCAATCTAGAACTAGAACAAGCATGCAAACAAGAACCAAAAAGAGAACGTTGAAGCAATGCGGGAACTAGAAGAATTGATCTTTATTTCTTTTGTCTAAAGTACTCCCATCAAAAGAGTACAAACCCTAAAACCAAGCTCAAAGCTTGATGCGCTCAGCTCTACTTGGTGCCTTTCAACAGGAGACCCCCCACCTATTTAAAGCACCAACCCACAAGGAGTTAAGAATCGATTCCTATTCCCTAGAAGGAATCCGTATCCAACTCAACTCTACTTGGCCCAACCAGGCGAGTACAACTCTTACGCAGCGTATGGCAACCCTACCATACTCACGTGACTAACACTTTGCACGCCGTATGGCCACCGCCATACTCACGTGACTAACACTTTGCACGCGAATGACCTCTGCCATTCTCACGTGACTAACCATTCTTCATGTGCACCATTCTCTTGGCCCGAGCGTCCGCGTGACATCCTTGACCACCAAGACCTCGGTTCCTCCTGAACCTAGTCCCGAACCTCAGATTCCTCCATGAACCTAGTTCGGTCCGTCATCGACCACATTCGTCTTCGAGCAATACGCACATGAACAAACCACAAAACAAATCCGAACACAAGTCCACGACTTGACTCAATGTCAATCCATGCAACTACTCACATGAGCATTGCATAAAGTCCACTTCAAAAGAAGCATCATGAAATCATCACAAATTTCATAATCTCAAGGTCAAACCAAAAACTCAATTCAATTCTTGCAAAAACCTTCAAACCGAGCAAAACATGTTCTACAACGGACCAAAAATAAAAACCTAGAAAAAGTCCATTCACGACGGACAAGAAATCTCTGTCGCATGCATGTGAAACTCTCGGTTCAAGAAGAAAACATTCCGGTGAAAACACGTTCACAACGGACCCAAAAACTTTGTCCGTTGTACATGCGAAAACAATCCTCAAAAAGCCATTCACGACAGACCCAAAAACTTTGTCCGTTGTACATGTGAAACTTACTGGTTTCTTGGAAAATTGAGTTTGGCTCAGAATCTCAAAAGCATGTCCACGACAGACCCAAAAACTTGGTCCGTCGTACATGGGAAAGTGCCAAAACATGTTTACAACAGACCAACAAAGTTTGTCCGTCGTAGATGGGAAACTTACTGTTTTCTTTAAGTTTGGTCCGGCGCAAAAGTGAAACTTACTGTTTCTTGTCAGATTGTCAAAACACATGAACAAACACATTTTTGCAAATTCAATTCTAAGTTAATTTTTCAGTTCAAAGCCAATTTTTCAACACATGATTTCACAGACACTTTTTCAATAGCACAAGAAAAAATTTCCCAACGGATAAGGGTGATAGGAATAAAAAAAGGTTCTTGGAAATTATGCGGAAACGGTAGGACTGTAGGAGTGTATTTTTCGGAAAGCACATTTGCCTGTCATGTTTGTCAAATACTGAAAGCGAATTTTACTCGTACCCTTAACTAAAGAGTATTTTCTATTCCTTCGTTTTTTTCGTGAAAACGATCGCTTTTGATTTTTTTATACTTTTCAAAATATTTAATTTCGAACCTCGATTTTCGATGATTTTTACAGTAAACTGATACCACCGAGGCTTTGATTTTTCAGACTAAATCGGGCCGTAGCCATAAGCTTGGTGATAGAGATAGCCTTCTCCTCGTCCTCTCTGTGCAAGAACTGACAAAGCTAAACACACCTGCTCGATACGGTGCTATTATCCATCACAATGTAGACACATGTAACATGGCCAAATACCACCTATATTATTCCCGAATTCCGAGGAGCTCCGGCCGAGTAGTGCATCCACATACCACCTCCGTGCAAAGATCCCTAAAGAAATTCAGAATTATGTGTAGGGTTTTTCGCCGTTTTTTTAGAAAAACCCTCTTATTTCCACAAATGTGTATCGAAATTGCGTAGAGATCCTTTTACCCTTTTTTTTAGAAAGGACCTACTGATTTCATAAATTCGTAACTAAGTCTGAACCGAGCCTTTTGCAAACAAATCCTCGTGGTTCTGGAGAATTGCGTTTGAGCAACATCATACCTTTTATAAAAAGGACCTCTGGTGGTTCCAAAAATTCTCCTTTTGCAAAAAGGACTTGTGTCGAAAATATTCGCTTGCCGCATATTCTGCGTTTCGTTTTCTAGCGATGTAACCGCCTGAAGCTTCGCCGAACCGCTTCTCCACCGACTCTTCCGCAAAAGACCTCTTTGAAAATTCCGGAAATGCATATATTTTACCAAAAAAAAAGACGCGGTTCCGCAAGTTCGAATTAACAAGACCTCACGTTTTAAGATAATTGCATCTAGATCCAAATCATACCTTCTTGCAAAAAAAATCCGGAGTTCCAAAAAATCATCCTCGTGCAGTATCACGTCGTGCATACGTATCTAGTGTACTGAATATATCGAACAAGTCGGGCTCATAGGTGTCCTCTGATGGGTTACTCACACAAACAGAGTTCTCATCATTGCTACGCCTCATAACTGATTTATCGTATGCTGCATCACATCTATATAACTCTTTATTCTCAGACAAGTAGCTCGGTTGGTGAGAGAGTTGGCTTCCTAGCAGACAGTCCTGACTTCGAATGCTCCCGGTGTTGCATACGGTAGCTTTGCTATTACTGTTAGCACACTCGGTTAGTGAGAGAGTTGGCTTCCTAGCAGACGGTCTTGACTTCGAATGCTCCCAACACAAGTATGGTAGCTTCGCTATTACTGTTAGTATCCACAGTAAGGAAACTTTTCACAATTTTTTGTTTTCTTAAGGCTTTTAAAAAGGAAACTTCTACAGTAAATTTTTTTTTAAAAAAATATATATTTTTTAAAATTATTAAAAATGACAGTTTCCCCATTTTTTACTTTCTAATTTGTTTAGAAAAAATTTCTCACTGTTAAAATTCAAAAAATGCTCGCAACAACGTGCGGAATCATATATTATATAAAACTCGTGATCCAAAAAATATATATATTATTTTTTTAAAAAAAAAAATAGAACCGTTTTCAACCTGAGCTATGGTGATTTTATTTTTAAAAAAAACTATTTTTTTTACCAAAAATTTTTTAATTTCCAAAAAAATTGCAGTTTTTTAAAAATTCTAAAAATTTTTTAGAGGCATATTTTAAGTATTTCCAAAAAAAAGATTTCTTCACTCTGTTAAATTTTCTATCTGTCTCGATAATTTTTTTTGCCTGCGGTAATTCGCAGACCACTTTGCAACTAGTTTCCTCAATTCTGGAGGAACATATGGTCCTAGTAGCACCACCTATTCCTCTGGAGCCGTCTGTGGAGCAAGGTCCTTGCAGAGGAACTTCGAGGTCCAGTGGACACCCTGCTCCCCACAGGTTCTGCAGATCATGAAAGCAGCACCTCCTTTACCTTTACCTGCAAGGCCAAGTTGGGTGTCACTAGCAGCACTTGGTTCCTCTCTACAGGGGCCTGTTCGGTTGCCTGCACGCGCGGAGCATGGCTCACGCGAGCCAGGCCCGTGGGAAACGGCCGCGCACGGCGTATCTGCGCGTGCAGGCATGCAGTGCTAAATTGGCCTTCGTTGCATGCGTTGAGCCAGGCCGCGCACATGCAATGCAGGCAACCAAACACGATCTCGTGTACGGTCAATGCATGCATCGAACCAGGCCGCGCGCATGCAGGCTACCAAACAGGCCCAAATGAACAGTTAGGGTGTGTTTGGTTGCCTGCATGGTGCTTGAATCGCATGAGTGGATGCAACTGTATCTATTAGACGCATGTTTGGTTTCCTATTCATCCTGGCCAGGTGGATGCAATTGCACCCACTCATACAGGATGGAGAAAACACAGAAATTAGACTTCTCTCTAATGCAGGCCCATGAGATGCACAAACAAGCAACCAAACAACTTAACTTGCATCCACTCAGCCAGGCCAAGGCTAGCCTGGATGGCTCATACGAAACAAGCTAGGATGGTGCAGGTAACTAAACGCACCCTTAGCCAATAGACCACAAAAGGCATAAAGATTACAGTATTGAGACAAAACCATCTTGTTTAGGGGGTTCAAAACCACAAAAATATAATGACGTCATCAACAAGAAAGACAAGATGACAGCTAAGTTGAGAAGCCTCATGTTAGAGCTTCAGCAGAACATTAGCAATGGAGTGACAGTCTATTTCGATAAGATGTATACTACAAAGCTGAAAGAGCCTAAAGTCAATGTCGACCACGAGATTTGGGAACGGTTAAATTAAGCCAAAATAAAACTGGCACATAACCATTCGGCTAGATTGCTGTGTGGTTCAGGAGAAAAAGGCCAGTTAAGATGAACTAGCAGTCGGCGCACACCTGCACCAGAACAAACAAACGATTGGCTGGAAGTATCATTGTATTCAGTGCTTGTAATAAGGGACAGATCATGGCATTGTTCTAAACCTTGCCATGTTTAATAAGAAAGTCTGATCAACATCTGATACGATGTTTCTATTAGCTGCATACGCGGTCACTGAAAGATCATTGCACATTTGCAACAAATACTGTAATCAAGCAAAAATTTTCTGTTTTGACTTAAACTGGACCAAGTAAAACCAGATGCCAAGTCACCAACAAACAGCGTAAGGGTGCTACAAGGCTGTACATGAGGGAAACAGCAAGCTCTATTGATCAATCCAAATGTTCAGACATAGGTTCCACAGTATTTAGGCTTAAACTGCTAAACATAGCAAATGGGCTATCACACACTGTTTATAACTGCAGTTTTATTCTGCACAAGCATATATAATGGACCATCAGTGCATCACACACGGTTATAACTGCAGTTTCACTCTGGACAAGCTTAGGTAACAAGATCATCAGCAATAGCGCAACAAAGATTCTTCAAGTCTTGAAAGGTGCCATCTTGAAGCGAGACTGAAGCCATCCTGTTGGAAATCTCGGTCTCTGAAGCTCTGTCGAAATCAAACTTGTTGTGATAAACAAAGTAGCCACCACACTCCCAGGCAGAAAGAGAGCAGCCAGTAACCAGATCTTTTACCTAAAACCAAAGAGAAGAGATTAAAATCTATTCATTCCTTGGTTGCTGAATCAAGATTTGCTTATAAATGGAAGTATGGAGAACATGCTTAAATGAGTTTCACCTGCGGAAACAAGAAAACCTTTGTGCCATTGTTGGAGATCAGCAGGCTGTATGCAGTATTGTTATCATGCAAAGTAAAAGATACTTCACTGAAAACATTTACAAGTGTGTTTATGTTGTTGGCGGTGAACATGAGAGCTTTGAGAGGGTAATCAACTATTTCAGACACAAGAATGCCTGATCTGGCGTTCCCATCATATACTGCAACAGTTGAGGCAGACTCCACTGGTAAAGGGTTGGCGAAGTAACAGGCCTGTAATATTTGGCAAAAAAACACCATTAGATTCTCCTCAAACATCTATCACAAACAGGTACTCAGGTAGTTCTAGTCCCTCAGCAACATCTTTGCAGAGAATTTATCTATTTAGTGATTTTCATTTGTCATAGAACCTTAGAACAATGGCATGCCAGTAAACTAATGTCCCTTTTGAAATCTGGCACATCACGGTATATTAATTAAAGTTAAAGATTAGAAGGAACAAATGGCAGACTTAAACATTGTGATATGCTTTAGTGGTGCATTACAGCACAAAGTACATGACTACAGTTAAATGCTCAATGAAAATTCTACCACCAAACAACTCAACTAGTACTTTCATGATTTCAGGATGCATAATTAGCAGGTGACAAGTGAACAGTATATATTTGGAATGACTTGAAAGCCTTAAGCACCAGAACTAGAAAGTGTTACCTGAAAAAACATGCGGTCTGGCACAATAGATGTGCCATTGTCAAAGAAAACACGGAACGCTTCACTGTTTACTTCAGCAATAACCTTTGTAATCAGCCCAAACATCCTTTTGTCCCAAAAGCAAGGTAGCTGATTGGTTGCGCTTGGGACCAAGAAGATGTGACCATATTCGACAGGATATGCCTTCAGGGGAAAAAATGTCCATCAGCAAAGAACACGCACAATGCAGATGTCAACTAGCACTTATATAGTTATATTTATATTTACATTTGGAGAGGAAGGGAGGGGGTAGAGACTAGAGAGTTATTTCAAGCTCATCCCTACAACTTACATTTGCAATCAGCAATACTCCATCCTTTGGCAGTGTTGTCGAAGGAACAACCTCAGGTATATCCTTTTCTCCTTGTGCAATGCACATAAGCAACTCCTCATAACTTTTCGTACAGTTTGGCTTCAAGCATCCAAAAAGTTCAAGGAACCTGTCATATTCCTTGAGGAAAAATGATTTCCCCTTATCATTCAGCTGAACAACAAAGTTCCTTTCACCGGCAATGACCTGTATAACCACCCAAAAGACCAAAGCCCGTTATTTTCCAATCAAGCTTAGGGAACAACACATCGACCTAGCGATATTGTTAACAGGGTTGATGGCCTAGTTAATTTTTTGAAGGGGATATACATTAATACCACCTACATTTCACAATTGTCAATTGTATATATTGCAACAAAAATAAAGTTGGGTAGTTGGATCGCTTACATTTCCAGAATTGCAATGTTCCCATACCCATAGTTCAATTTCTGCCAATTAAGATGGAATAGTGATGTGCTTTAAAGATGTGGATAAGTACTTGCAATTTTTTGTTTTTTCCTTTTTCTTATTCCCCCATCTCTTATTTCCTGCTGCGATATAGCCCCACAATCCAACAACCCTTTCCCTCCTACCCACCCACCACAGCAATCACCACTGGCAGCAGCAGAGGCAATTACTCAGTCAGTCGTAATGTGGGCAGCAACAGCAGCAGTCATGGCAAGAGGTGGCGATGTGAACAGTAGTATAGATACCGCCGTCCGCCGTTTGTTGCAGCTATATTGGGCTACTAAATTGCCCCTCAGCAGTCTGCTTTAGTTACTGCCAGTACATTTGATGGTTCGAACAGGACACCATTACACTGCTGCTGCTGCTGCCGTGCATTCTCACCAACCACTGGTGGTTCTGGTTCACAGGTGACAGTGGGTAGTGGGGATGGGAAGAGGTTAAGTACAAATAAAAAAATAGTAGTTATCACTATATGTCCAAAAAGCAACTTAAGCATGGCATTTTGCCTGATTATTTGATGGAAAAAATCAAATTGGCCCTTTTTCTTCGATGTGGGTATGGGTGTGACGGTGTGTGTTTGGCTTGCTCTGTCAAATTGCGTCTATAGGTTGCATATCATAAACAAATATCGGCTACAATTTAATAAGTTACTATTATCTAACTATGAAGGAAATTGTGTGTGTGTGTGTTGGGGGGGGGGGGGGGGATCACCTTTAGTTTGCAAGCAGTAACATCATATCCCAACTGCCCCTTGCAAGCAAAATCCTCCCACTGTTGCAAAGGAAAATCATGGAATAAAAATGGTGCCACGAGAACCAATAAAACTTATGTGAACTCCCAGATAATACAAACCTGGGAAAGAATGATTGTATCAAGCAAACTTGGGCTGCCTTGATCAGCAGATGTGAAGCTTTTGAGGGTATCATTTCCATGTTGTTCTGTACCAAAACGGTAAAGATGTGTCTTCAAACCTGAAGAGCCAAAGAGGAATTTATGACTATTACAGTGCTACAATAGTATATAACTAAATCTATGCTATTATTCCAAAGGGCTAAAGGCCACTGTGAGATAAAATTGATGTACTTCTGCATATTCATCTAGGTGTTGCTATTCCACACTAAACTTTGTAGTCTGTATAATCAAGCAGGCACATACCATGAATTGAAACTGTAACATAGCTAGCTGATCCAACTCATGTAACACACATTGTTTTAATATACAGAAGAACAAATTGATCAGTTTAGAATAGCTCAGCCTTTTTGGAATACTATTTCATTATCAGTGCCACAAGCCCACAACAGAGTAGAAGCCAGAGGGTAAGTATAATTGTAAAAGGAAATATATATAATTTAGAATCCTAGGATTAAAGAAATAACATGGATGGCAAATAGTAAAAAAAAAAACCTTTCAAAACAACTATTGCTTACCTTCACATTGATCCAGAGGAGAGTTCTTGCTCAGAAACGAATATTCGCCTTCTAACTTGGTGGCTGACACCATACTTATGATGCCTAATATATGCACTGATAAGTACTAACTGAATATCTACAATGCTAAAAGCCTAATACAGACTTCAACAGCAACCACCACCAGCAAGGTATGTCAAATCCGAAGGATGCCCCCCTGCAGATGGAAGGGCACCACGACCACCGTGGAAAGAAGGGGATGCAAGAAGAAACTTAGGAAAGCGCTGGGCACATTGTCTTCCCCTTCTTAGTGTAACACGGGATCCTTTCCGTAGAGCCGTGGTTGATCTTTTGAAGCCAGCCCTATCGGACCAGCTATCCACCTTTGCAAGACCAACTTGGCTCTTTTTTACGAGCTTCCAACAAGTTCTTGGATCATAAAAATGTAGTATTTTGCAGGACAATCTGAAGATGAACAAACTTTTAGTCAATAGATCAAAATTTTAATTGAGGTCCTAAAATCATAATGGTTTGCAACTGGGAGCAATCACCCAATGCTTTCAACTTGATCAACTTATGGAGTACCAGTATTAAAATATGTATCAACAAAGCTCAAAACTAAATAAGAGCGTCCTGGGCACTAGAACTATTCTATCAAATTAATAAGCTTCTATCCAACTATGCTAATAAAGAAGGATTGGAAGTTAAATTATCAATTTAGGGAGCTGTAGCATATGTAATAAAAACACCTTTGCACATAATGCTTGCAAAATTGAAATACAAGCATTCCATAAATTGTATACAGTTATTTACAATGCAGCTGGTCAAATAGTTCTTTCTTTTTTTTGCCCGAAAAATATAGTCCTTTCTTAAAAAATATGTCTATCTCAAACACTAAGTCATATTTTGGTGACTTCAAACTGAGAAATTCTCTGATGCTTGCAAATGATGAAGCGCATTTATTAATTGCAATCCGCCATTTTATAATTAGAGGTACCTATAGGCTAGGTACTAACTTTAAAATACTGTACGTTTATAAACAAATACTTGGGCTATATTCCTTTATTTGCACCCCCTAACCCCATTACATTCCCAATAGCATGGCGAAAACATCTAGAAATCAAAGGCCCATAGCTCAGCGCATGTTTGGCCTTTTCTGTCCAGCCGACTAATTTAAGCTCGTCCACTCAAATAAGGCGAAAGGTTAAACAGGTAATTTGATGCACCTGCAAATAAGAAGGTTCTTTTAGCCATTTAAATCTGTTGCAAGCCCTTCAATAGTAGGCAGGGGCAGAGCCAGAAAATTGACATGACAGAGGCCAGGCAGGAAGATATGGATCATGCCAGGGGGCAATCGGAATTTTTTTCTTTGCATTACATGGTAAAATAGTGTGTAACTATTGTGTGCGCCTAGCATGAGGGGAGCCAAGCCCCTGCCAGCCCCCCTCTCCCTGTAGGAAGAGTGGAAGACATAATATTATATCTGTTGTTGTCATTAGCAAATCGAAAATTTAATCTTCACCATAGTTGCTGAAGCAACAAGGCAGTAAGCAAATGAAGCAGGCATTGATGAACAAGGATTGGGTTTGGACTTTGGAGCATTCATAAATTTGATCCATCGGTGGATATTTCAAGAATTCATATAAACTGATCACTTATGCGCTGTCAGCATATTGACAGATAAAGTGAATAGATCAGCCAAAAGCAAAGTCGAACAAAAATCAATCAGAAGTCTGAGTGTTGTTCAAACTGAATAAGATGATGCGCCAAGGTGGGGGAACGGTATATTGGAGAACAAGACATCGGGGTGGGTTGAGTTAGCGCAGTCAGCAATTACAAATTGCATACCCATACTTGAAAAAAAAAATCCATATCTAATTTACCCTTTTATTGTCAACAGTATATGGCTTTGCAAGTAGTGGTACCTCCCAAACACCATAACAATTCCCTGCAAAACTATACTCCCACTCTGATCAAACTGGGGAATAAATTAGGTTATGAAAGCACAACTGCACAGCGGTCTGCGTCTGTGCATCTTTAATCCAACAAACACGTCATATTCTCATAACATTCCAAGGCTAAAGATGCTTATTTGCTATATATTAAGATACACGCCCGAGCGCCTCATCATTCTTCTAAACTATTAAAAACTACAGCATGGTAAAGAATACCAGTTGCAATTTGTAGAGACCAAAAACGATTGCAAATTTCTAGCACGCATTTGTCCATGCACAATAAGCTGCCTAAAATCTGAAGCCTTCAACGGAATCATCCATCCTTGTAATTTATAACTCAAGAACGCACACGCCCGATCAGAATTCGGTCCCTAAACATTGCATGATACGACCATACCAGCTACGGGATTGCTCCACACCGCCCAAAGACACCTTCTTTTCCCTTTACATGCCCTCGATCAAGAGCAATTTCAAGAAACCCAGTTTTTTTTCGAGATACCAACCGCACGAATTGGACCAATCAAAGAAGGATTCCCTCACCAATCTCCTCCCGTCCTGATATCACCAAGAATCACAGCCAAAGAAACAATGGAATAATACATGCACCGCAATGGTCTCCGCACAAACATAAGAGGGACAAAACGGCGAGAAAAAAAAAACATACACAGATTCTGCTAAGGGAGAGCAAATTGCACGCGCTCAGATGCCAAGAAATAACACCGGATTAGAAGAAAAAAAGAAGGGAGGATAAATCGGTACCAAGAAGCGGCGCTCGGGTCTGTCAAGAAGAGGGGAGAGAGAAGCAATGGAGGAGAAACACGTGAGGTGGAACGTCTGCGGGATGGGGCGGGGCCGGTTCAGATAAAACTGCTGGTAAATTGCCACCTGACTTCCCCTGCACCATCCAATATAAATTATTTATTTTTTAATCTAATGATTATATTAGCTAATATTTATTTATATTTCATTCAGTTCGTATAATAGTAAAAATATTTTTAACAAATCAATAACTATATTTAATTTCTACCACCCATTATATACTCCAGTATAATATACTGTAAGATATCTCTATATGTGGTAGGTTTAGCCGGTGCCCTGTGTCTTACTATTGTTTGGATGTCATCCAAATTTGGTTTATACTCCATTAATTTAGCAAATTTTGACCGAGACATAGGTGACAAAAACTGTAAAATACCAAAAATTGGTAGCCAAATTTCTCTTTGTGGCAACATGACATGTGGGCCATGAACGACTGCCTAAACTTTGTCTAGCCAAAGCTACCCACCCTCTATTTCAAGGGGTTTATCCTTTGGGCTCACGTTACTAAATTATATTAATAAGTTATTGTATCTATCATGGAAATAAGTCATTGCTGTGCATTATATTAATAGTATATGGTAAATAATAGAAATCAGATTTAGACATTTATTTATTGATGGTATTTATATTACTCTACTACCGAATGAAGTATAAATAAATAGTAGCTAATCTGATTCATTGGATCGAAAAGAATAAATAATCAATATTGAATTTAGCGTACCGTACAAAAGCTCTACTATTCACTCTTTTCATAATCATGAGTAGCATTAATTATAAATGGAGAGTAGAGCAACATTGGTTATCAATTTTGTCAGCGAGCATTTCATGCGAGTTTGCGAATGAAAATGTTTAGCGAGAGTGGGGTGGGCAAGGAATTTTGTATTTGTTACAAGGATGTTCCTATTATCCATTTTGCCACCGAAATTGTTTTTTTTTGGCCTCTCTCCCTTTGCATTTTTTTGTTCCCACCATTATTAATCTTCGTGAGGTCAGCTTTTTCACTGATGTTTAAATATAAATTTTAGAGAGATTTTTGATTTTGTACATATCACGTGGGTAAGGAAAAGAATAAAGTCTTCAGCCATCTTCTGCCCTATTTTCTACTTATCTTTGTTGACCTTTTTTTCGCTTTTGATTGTCAAGGTCGATGGAGTTGCTCGGTTTGTTTTCTGTCACCCACCAATAATATCAAATATAATAATGCCTTTTGTTTATAGCAACTTTAAGAAGGTTCTAAAAAACAATTTTAATAAGAAGACTTGGCTTTCCACAAATTTAATAAATCGGATTTAACATAACACCAAACGGTCTTCTTTATTAGAAGTGTGATGGCTGTCTTGCAGCATAATTGCATAAACACTTGAATCTTAAACACATCTTTTTTTTATCTGTAATAACATCTTCCCACCACCATAAACCACATAGGACACTTGATTGAGCCAAACATCAGCAAATACATTTCATAGTCGTATAATCGAAGTTTATAGGGTGCATCTTTTAATGGTCTTTTCTACAAATATATAATGTATTTTTTTAATAATTTCCCCCCTACAAATATATAGTTTATTTTCATGTTTCAATGCAAATTAGTGAAAATAATGTTTCCTTGATACCCCTAATAAATATGCATGTTTACATGATATTCTTTGCATGCATGTATTGAATACAATGGTTAGAGAGAATAATTATAGGTAGTCTCTCCTTATTTCTAATATATTCTTGGTCTATGTATCCAAAAAAATATATGTCATATAAACTTGGTCGGACTAAGTAACATAGTCATCATTTTATTGGTAAGCGCTCTACATCTTTCTTATTCATTTTCACATCTAGCACTTGGCTATCTATGCTGATCACTGGTGCAATTACGTTCGTGACACTTGCAGTGTGGCAACGGTGTCGCAATGCAACACCTGCCAAACTCATAGTTCTCCGCAACGCACTGGGCGTTGCATTTCTTCTGTCTCCACTTGTAGAAGCATAGCATAGAGTCCTTGGGTTCAGCCCAGCATTTCCATACATCACATTGAACAGTAGGCTCCCAATCTATGCATAGGAAACCAAAAAAAAGTGAAGAAAGAACAGGCATGTATCAGCACAAATCAATCAGTAGGTATACACATGTTTAATTGTTTATTGGGCGGTCTAATCTGAGAATCTGAGAGAGCTAGAGAGAGAGAGAGTAAGCAGCACAAGGAGCAGGGAGCACAACAATAGCTTCTGGATCGCCATCTGATCTGTGCTCTTGGCCTGAACAAGGATAGATCGGTATGTGGCCTGCATGCCCCTGGCTTTTATATTGGAATTAACGAGCCAAGCCATAAATGCAGTAAAATGCCACTCTACCTTGCCGCTGTATTTGTATTTGGCCTGTCGATCTCTGATATTACTGTTTTCTTTTTCTGTAACCATCTAAACCGTTGGCCAACATCGCAAACAAATTAATTTTTCATTCTCTGTACCGAATTAAGCAGTACAGTGGATGCAGGTCTCAAGTTTTTTTATTGGAAATGTTGTATTTGTTATAAATGCTAATAATTCCCTTCTTGTTTTGAGGCATGTACTAGTTCTTTTGTCAGCAATTTTGGAGGGCGAAAAAAGCGAAGCATTTATACTATTTACTTCTATGGTGCCTGAAAGGTACTAGGAGTTATATTTATCTTTAATTACAATTATACAAAAATGTAGCGGTGGTAGTTCGTCTATCATTCCAACACCACCTCGTCTCACAAAGCTATTAGGTGTCGACATATAGGTCCAATGTACATGTCTATAAGATGTGAACCAATTGTGGAGAATATGGAGCAAAACTTGCCAACCTCCTAACAAACCGTGCATGAAATATGGAGCCAAACTTGCTACATTCCTAACGAGTTGGGTGATGTTAGTTGTATGAACAATATATCAGTAGTTTATTAAATTTTACATACACGTTGTTGATCGAAGACCAGTATAGAGGATTTTATCTTTACTATTATAGAAGAAGGTTGAGGTGGTGGTTCATCTACCATCCCACCACCACCTCCTCTCACAAAGCAAAAGTGCTGATATGTGGGTCTGACCTACAGGTCTAAATGATGTGAAGCAATTGGGGAGAATGTGGAGCAAAACTTGCTAACCTCCTAACAAACTGTGCACGAAACTCGAGGCAAAACTTGCTACCTTCCTAACAAGTTGGCTGATGCTAGTGTTATGGGATAATATATCAGGAGTTTATTAAATTTGACATGCACTCTGTTGATCGAAGACCAGCATGGAGGATAAAAATAGCAAAGTCTGCATTCAAGTGGCATTTGTTGTTTAAGAAATAGAGTGTGAGCCTAGTTTTTTTCCTAAAATAAAAAAACTATGATCTTTTCAAGGAAATTCTTGTGAAATAGAATCGCATTATGAAATATATTGTTTAAAAATTGTTGCACAACACATACGCAAGTTGTGACACTACGGAATAACGGTATGAGACTTTTTTTTCGAAGTCGGCATTAAGGTACGACTTTGTGTATCATATTTTTGGGCCTTTTTCGTGAGTTTGGGCCTTTTCCGTGAGTTTGGGCCTTTCCGGAGGAGAATTTGGACCTTCCGGGGAAGTTTGGGCCTAGCAAGAGCTAGTTGGGCCTTAGAGGGATGAATTGGGCCGTCGGTGGGGGGTTCTTTGGGCCCATGAGGGGAGGGAAACCAGCAAAAATCCCTCTTGGGGCGCCTCCACCTCCTCCCCATGCGCCCCACCCCCTCTCCCTCAACCCTAGCCGCCACCCACCCCCTCTCCCTCTCCCTCTCCCATGCGCCTCCACCTCCTAGCCGGCCCTAGTGAAGGTCCATGCCTCCCCTTGCTGCCACGCCCCTCCTCTCCATGATTCTCTCCGTTGGGAAGCTCCGCAACCGCGAGGATCCTGCAGATTTGGCGCGCGGAAGGAGATCGGGGGCCGGGAGGAGAAGAATTCGATGTTCGAGTGGTTCTTCGAGGGAGGTATGGGTTTGCAATCTCTTTGTAGGGTTGTGGTGCTGGTTATAAGGGGTAATACATGCCTAGAATGCATGTTTAGGTGCTGTAATTAGAGGTATAGATTCGTTTAGTAGATCTGTTTGGCGCAGTAGCCTCGGTCAATTCCAGACAGTCGACTTCGGTTGCTTTTTTGGGATTTTTAGAGTCGGATTTTGGTCGGCCGCCTGTTGAGAAAGTTGTAGATAATTTCAATACCTTTCAGTGGACACCAAGAACGCGTAATTCCGATCAGCCGTTTGAAATTTATGGCTGTTTTACCTAACGTGTTCAAAATTATGACGTGATTGGGACAGATCGTGTTGATCTGTAGATTAGCCAATTTTAGAGGTCGAATCAGTTTTTCCCAATACTTATAAAAAGCTAGTAAATTTCCTAAGCTTCGAGAAAATGTACTCGTTTGTCTGATTTGGAGTCGTTAAGCCCTAGTTATGATCTTCCGAAGGCTGCTGTCTCGTTGGACAGATTCTCTGTTTTTGGGTATTGGAAGTAGATCGCGAAGTCGGTTTAACTAAGTGTTCTTGTGTGATATTGTGTGCATGTGGCTGAGTGTATTGAACCTTTGTGCAGGTGGTGTGACCCCGAGAGTGCCGTCGTCGTCTCACCACGCCGTCTCACGAGGGTGAAGGCAAGTGTATTGGAATGGGTTGTTTGTTGTATGTTCGCTAGTCTTGCTTAGGTGCAATATGATTACATGATATGCTAACTTGCCATGATTGATGTTTGCCTACGACATGATGAAAATGATTGGTTATAAGGCCATGCAATGGTTAGTTTGTGTTTATATGCAAGTTATTTATGTTTATGGAATGTTGCATACATGGCATGAAAACTAGCCCGGTTGGTGAGAAAGTCATAACTAGTCCGGTAAGGTCAGTGAGGAAGTTATGACTAATCCGGAGCGCCATTGAGTAAGACCTACCTCGTGATTCCATCCACAGTTGTGAATGGAAGCGAGGAGTAGGCACCCTCCATCTACGGGATGGAAGGGGAAAGAGGGTACACGCCGACGGGTGTGCACTCGGCAATACCGGTATGTGCTTCAAGGAGACATGTGCATTGCATTGCATTACATGATGATGTTTTACATGATGATGTTTAATATGGTGATGTTTCATATGAGAATGTTCATGAGATGCAAACAATGTGAATATGAAAGGTTTATGTTGTTGAAGTTGAGAAGTAGAGATGATGGTATTGGAATTTGTTTTCTTGTTCCATTGCAATATGCTTGCTGAGTGATGAACTCACGCTTGTGTTTTATGATGTTTTTTAGGTACCATGAAACCGGCATGCGGGAAAGGGGCTTAGTAGCACATCTTCACGAAGTTTCACTCATATAGGCATCTTCAAATTTTACCATACGTAGATGTGATAATAAATTAATGCGCTGAAAACTTGGAGTATGCTTATTGGTGTGCTTGGCCATATTATTTGATTCATTTAGCTCATGAAGTGGTTGAATGCATTATTCCGGTCTTATGTTGTTGCTATGCCACCTGTTATTGCTGTTTTAGATGTCTTTCATTATGATATATCTTGTGATATTATTGTTGTTGCTCCGAACCATGGAGAAACAAAGGAGATGCTGCCGAAATTTTTAGTTTTTAGCATTCGCCCCTTGCTGTAATTTATCTTTATTTATGGTATTTAGATGCTGCTTCTATCATGTTTGGTAACATTCAGGGTATACTAGACGTCGGGGTGTTACACAAGTCTTAACCTGTCATCCTCTTATATAAAACATGCGATGGAAAAAGCTTGTATCACCATTAGCGAGATTTATGATACTATTGCAAATCATGTAGCACTCTCCAACGTTGACCAAAAAGTGATGATGGAGATTTCATTGATTTGGCGGTTTATTCACCCTCTTGCCTCAAAAACTCTCAAACAAAAATAGAAAAAAAACATCTCTCAACAAACAAATTAATTTCTTTTATTGTTATCCCAACAACCTCCACACTCTTCTCAACAATTTGACCAAGCATAACAGCAAAGCCAAGGCCTACACCATATTGCAGAAGTGATATTGGACAAGGCAGCGGAACCGAGGGCATGGAGCAAACCAAGCCAACTGACACCAACTCAAAATGTTGAGGTGATATGATTTTTTTTATCCATAACAAAGTACAGGCATTGAACTAGTTAGCACTAAAAACATATCAGCTATTGGTTATCTGAAGAGCAACTTAGGTTTGGTAGAATTTTTGTAAAGAATAAATTTCACAAAACTACGTTTCTTGTATAAACTATCGGAAAAATACAAAGTTTTAACTTCTATTTTACAAAACTACATATTTTAGGAAAATTTATATTACAAAACTACATGTTTTAGAACTGACTGTTCCTTGTAACGGATCTGATAGTGTGGGCCCACATGGCAATCTTACACACGAGTGAAACGGGAAATGGCAACATGCCCCCATTCCGGTTACTAAGGTCCCATTTTGCAACTTGGAACCGGATCGTTTCTACTAGATTCTGGAAGAAACCCAACCAAACGGGCTAAAGCTCGGAACGATTCTCCTTGGATCATTTCTTCTTTTTTTTCACTCTGTGGCCGAATCGGTCTCAACCCCGTTCCACCCGATTTACAGAATCCTACCTAAAACATTTCTACCAAGAATCTGGAACCGTTTCCGTTTCTACTAGAATCTGGAACTGTACCAAACGGAGCCTAACTGATGTTATTTAGTAGTAAACTACTAACTTTTTAAAACCATCAAATTCCTTGCCATTCCGGTTGCTCTGGTGTTTAATTCCTCTTCTTATCCCTTTAATTCTGCCGTTAATTCTGGGTTGCTCCAGATGACCTAATTGCTCTTCTTCTACCTTTAGTTATGTCATTGACAACCATGATTAAATCGGCCACACGTCCACACAGAAGGAATTAACAGAGACCTTGTGGAGATGATACAACGATCACCTTGTAAATTAACCAAATGCTACGTAAATATACGAAAAAGGTTCACTGGCATTCTTGGCTGTGGAGTCGTAGACATGGGATTGACATCATCGCAGCCATTAATCAACAAGTGTTTTTCTCTGCCGATAAAAAGGACTAGGTAGACCTATGCGCTACGTTGTGCCTGATGAATTTTGATGAAGTGCTCGGACGGCAAGAACAACCTCCATAGTATATGCCATTTTTCCTTTGACGAAACGTTAAAAAATGTAAGGGAAACCGAAATCATCACGGCTTTAGAATTCACGGAGCCTTTTCAAAGAAACGGTGAATGAGAAGAAAATATCGGAAAATGTATGGGCTTTTTCACTAAAATGGGGATGCAATTTTTCGGAGCAACAATGTCTTTTTTTGCAAAGGAGAAGCGTACAAGAATATAAGGAAAACCAAAATAATAACGATTTTAGAATTCATGGGGGTCTTTTCATAGAAACAACAAATCAGAACAAAATATTGGAGAATTTATGTTTTTTTTTTTTGCAAAACGAGAAATCAATTTGCCTGCACTATAGGGTCTTTTTTTGCAAAAGGGCTCTGGCCAGGTCTGTACGCAATTTTTTGGAACCACGAGTTTTATTTTGGCAAAAGGGCTCAGTCCGAAGTCTAGTGCGAATTTCCGGAACCACAAGGGGTTTTTTGCAAAAGATTCGGTGGGAGGGACTAGATGTAATTTTAGAATTCGCAAAAAAGTGATGGGGCAGTGTGGCGCTTCCCCTGACCTTAAGAGTTTAGTTATAAGCACTATATTTCCAATTCCTCTCTATTTTTTGGGTGTATGAAATTACCTACCTAACCTTCTAGCCTATTTTTAAGTTCATACCTACCCCCACCACTAGGTACCCAAGCACCTTAGAACAAATGTATGTTAGTTTTTTTAGATTATAAGCTTATGCCTTGCTCCAGGATACATGTATAGAACATAACACATAGTACTTCCTTCATGACCTATGGGCCTCTACGAATGTCTGAGAACTGGTATAAAACAAAGCAGAAATTTAATCGAAAGCTCCCATCAACTAGTCGGTAGTGTTACATTTCCTACTGCTTTCCATTCAACAAAGAATCTTCACATATTTTGGACTACAGAAAACTTCAATAGTTACAAATACATGATCATTGACCAAGGTTTGCGAGTCGCAGAGTCGAGTCGAGTCGCTAGGGTACCGACTTGTAGACTAGTCGTGATTAGGTCAGACTAGTCGCTGACTAGTCGATACAAGTCGATGACTATACTTTATAATTTTCTATAAATATACTAACATACTGCATACCAAAAACATAGAACATATGAGTGGAGAAGAAGTGAAGAACCTGTGGAGTGCAAAAGAGAATTTAGTGCTCTACTGACTACTAGACTGCTATTAATGCTAGCAAAGCAGTGCCAAATGCTCCTCCTCTCTGCAGCAAAGCAGTAGCAAACCACTCTGCAGCAAAGCAAAGATGGCTTGCTCTGCACTCCTCTGCAGCTCGAGACAGAGATGGCTTCAGTCTGCGGCTCTGTGCTCGATCTGCGCTCTGTGCTCCTACTCTGCTCGCTCCGCTCTGCTCCTCCTCTCCGCCAGCTCCTCCGGCCGCTCCTCCTCTCCGCCAGCTCCTCCGGCCGCTCCTCCTGCGTCTGCTACTCCTCCGGCCGCTCCTCCTCCGTCTGCTCCTCCTCCGGCCGCTCCTCCCCTCCGTGACTCCGCCCGCTCTGTTCTCAACCGGATGGCCCGCTCGAGAGGAGATCTGGAGAGGAGAGGAGTAGGGAGATGAAATGTACCTCCGACGAAGCTCTGGCGACGGCGGCGGCGCTCCCACCAGGCGGCGACGGCGGCGGCATCTGCTAGGGTTTCACTGGAGGTCAGGCGCCTTCTCCTCCACGGGTGACAGAGCAAACGGTTTGGTCTCCTCCACGGGCTCTGGGCTTTAAGCCACATGACTGAGCCCAGTCGGGCGACTCGGATGCCCCGGCTAGGCGCGACTAGCCGCCGGCTAGTCGGCTAGTCGACCGACTAGCAAACCTAGTCGAGTCGGGTGCAGCGACTAGGTCTGCTGCACCGACTTGTCGACTAGTCGCGCGACTTTAAAACAGTGTCATTGACAATACAAACTAGGACTATAACAGGCTGCATTTGATGCATGCAAATAAATAATCACCCACAATGCAACCTAAAGCTATAATGAATAAAAATAAACCCTATGAATTTGTATTGACAAGTACTAACTGCACACTGATACAAATATTGAAGCCTAGCAAAGAGATGTCCCTGGTCACACTAGCAATTGAACAATCTTGGCTACTTTGACTGCACTTAGCCCTGTAAGTTAACATCTTTCCTCCCTGTAAGTTAATGCGAAAACATTGCAGAGGCCGGGAGATAGAATCTTCCATTAGCTAAAAATAGGTTAATGTGAAAACGTGCCGAAAGCAATCACTAACTAAAGTGTAGTAACTCTTTGTCATGATTTTGTCCAAGTCAGACATTTTCATGAATAATGTTGTCAATGTTTCCCCCAGAGTAGCATCTTGCTAAACGCTTTCTCCTTTCAACACCTTCTGCACCAGCTTCAGAATATCTGTCACCTAAAAGCATTACAAAAAATATTATATACTCTAAAATCTTGACAGCAAATTAAGAACATGCCCAGAACAACAACAAAAAATGCAGAACTGATATCAGGAAAATCTATGGAGTAATTGTCTCACCCCAGGGTAATGCTTCAAAACAGGAGAATAATGGTCAAGTGCTATATAAATTTTCCCAATAACACTTAGAAGGGTGTCAACCTCATCACCGAGTATATCAACCTGAATCACATTAGGAAAAGAAACATGAATGTCTCATTACACACATAAAATGAATAGTTAAAAACAAAGAAGCCTAATTGAGATGATAAAAAGTATCCTGCTTTAGTACCTACATTCTAGATTTCACATTTTGGTGCAGATAGGATGTGGAACAAGCACCGTGTCAGACTGTCAGTTTTCTTAAGAATAATGATAAATAGTTAATAATGAGATATTCCTGCTAATTTTCATTTTAGACTGTAGACTGTAGAGGCTACTTTGGTGTTTATACATCAATCCCAATTTTGACCATTACTTGGAATTTCGTTCACCTTGCGTTTGAAACTCCACTAATCCTCTTGTGTGGCAAATGTAGAATGCAAACCAAGCATCATGTGCAGCTTAAAAGAAAAAATGAGAAAACATTAGAAGAAATAAAGCTAACCTCAGCTTCTGCTTTCCGAAGATTCGAACATTTAATCTCGAGTATCTGTTTATACCAAAATTCTTTTTTCTTCAATACAGCACCTTGCTGCACCAGCGGGTTGAACTGACAAATTATACTAGTCAACCTGCACGGAAATTAAAAAAAATAACAATTCAATAATGTATGTGGAAATATGAAGTAGAGAAGCACAAGTTCTTAGCCTTCACTAACATGCAGATATTTGCAATAAATTAAGTGATGAGTAAACATGGAAGTGAGCGTGATGAGTAAACATGGAAGTAAGCTTAGCCGAGCAAGTGTGGCTCTAACCAAACAAAAAACAATAGCAAAAGAGGAAAGGATACTAATTAATTTACACACCTAATTTCATTTCTTTTCATACTCTGTGCTAATCTGTTTTCGAAATCACTGTATGCTTTGGACAACTTTTCCATACTAACAAGAGTAAATTCTAGGTGCCCTGCCTGTCCCCCGGGACTGTCAATGCACGGTGCTGGTGTTCTCTTCATTTCCCGAACAGTGGCATCAAGTGAGGCATTCTGTTCTTTGGCTTTCTCGAATGCAATAGATATGGAAGTTAAGTTTTCAGTCAGCCCATGTATCTCTTGTTTGCATACATGAATTTGCTGCAAGGCCTCGTACAGGCAGCTTTTCATTGAATTGGACTCACTCCTGGACTCCAATATCAGCAATTCTTGTTCAAACACTTTCTCCCTAAACATTGTAAGCTCATCATTAACCAAGTTGACTTGATCATGGTTCTGCATTAATGCTGATCCTGCAATTAATTCAAGTTGGTCATTTTCATACTTGAGCTTCTGTCTATCTTCATACATCATACTTAGCCGCTCTTCTTTTTCTATAAGCAACTCTTTGAGGAAGGACTCCTCCTGATTTCTATCATCAATCTGATTCTCGTAGTTACCAAAAATTTCTCTGAACATAGACGTTTCTAATAAATCTTTCAAACGGTTCTCAATCTTTAAATCTTCAAGTTCATCGCTAAGCCTCTCGACTTGATTCAAAAGTCTTGCCTCTGACAGTGAGTGCTGCGCCATTTTGCTCTCTGCGTCTAACACTTGCGAAGAGAGGTGCTCAACCTCCTTTCTTAAGTCAGCAAGCAAATCTCGAAGATGTTCATTTTCATGCAGTAAAGAGCCAATTCTGCCCTTCAATCTGCATACTTCGTCATTCTCGTTATAATCAAAAGAAGAGTTGTCTTTCCTCGAGGTAATTTCATCCAGCCTTGATATAGTCTGAAGCAACCTTGATTTAATGAATTCAAGCTCCCTCTCTTTCCTAAAAGGCAACGAAGCTCTATCTTTTGCAAACTCCCTTTTCAGTCTAAACAACTCCTCTGTCCTCTCGTGTAATTCGGACTCATGCTGTCTTCGCAATTTTAGCCATTCCGATTTCAGAAAAATCGTAATTTCATCACTTGGCATGTGCTTCAAGAGGGAAAAGTCCGGAATATCAAGCACGGGCTCACTAGACTCGGCAGCTTTGTCCACTACAGGAGGCTCATTATCATCTTTAATCTTCAAAAATTTCAACTCTTCGGCTTTCTCGAGACTGGAATGGGAAGGAAGCGTGCCAGATTCGGAAGCTGCTACAGCACTCAAAATACTACCAAGTTCATCTCGCAGCGCGGCAATCTCAGAAATCTTTTCCTTCCAATTCTTGTTCAAGATGCTCATACAGTTCTGATGCTCCCATAACTTCATCTCAAACCCTCGATGCAAGCCGCTAATGTACTTCTGAATCATGATGTTAAAGACCTCTTTGTGCAGTTCATACTCCAACTGGCGAAAGGTTGCAGAAACATGGAAGTTAGTAATAATGAAGGCAAAGTGTAATCATTCAACATTCGGAATTCCAAGAAGAAAAATTTGTGCATAGTGGTCGGATACAGAGCTTCTACGAGGAGAACGGTTAATAGTATAGCAAATTTAATGCAAGGAAAATTATCCCCAAATCATCTACCACGGACATGTCCGCAACACAACCACCTCACTCGGGAAACCAAACAAGAACTGAAGAACAGAACTGAATAGTACCAATTCCACTACACCAAGCCCAGAACCAGAGCAAACATCCTACCTAGGAGCAACCGACCGACTGAAGAACCAGGAAACAAGAAGGAACGGTTGCTATTCCATCCAATTCTCCTGGGAGGGGAAGGGGTGATTTGAAGAACTCACGGATTCGGCCGCCTCCATGTCCACGGAGGTGGACGCCGCGCTTCGGCTCCGCCGCCAAGAACGAAGGCGGGAGTGGGAAGCCTCCTCTGCAACTCGGATGCAACCCCCACTCGGCCTCGGCCCTTAGGCGCGGGAAACCAAAATCAAATACCGCAAAAGAGGGAAAGCAAGATGGAAGGAAAGGAAAGAGTTGCAGTGTAGTGCGCTTTCCAGTAAAGGCGCCTCCTTTTTCGCTGCCCGCTCGCTTCCTCCTTGGCCCTGGCCCCGCGCTTAATCAGCACAGAACCAGAGGCGAAGAAGTGAAGAACAGGTTGCTGCAGCGGCAGACTCCGTGGAGAGCGGTGGGGGAATGGAAATCACCGCGAACTGTAGAGAGAGACAGGTTGGTCTCTGGGACAGCGCGTATTAGCGAGGGGATTAGCTGGTGGTTTGTTGGGGATGACGCTCCAAAGAGGAGGAGGAGGAGGAGGAGGAGGAGGAGGAGGAGGAGGCGCCGTTGGTGGTTGCTGCCTTCTCCGGCGCGGCGCCACCGCTACTCACGGGTTACCCGCTCCACTGCTTTGAGATTCGTGACACCTTTTCCTATCCTTTCCTTTCGACAGTTGATGAGACAATTGATTTGGTGTTTTAAAAAAATAAAGAGTTTTAAAAAAATAAAAGAATAAAGAGGTATTCCTAGCATCTCCTCTTAAATAAATGGGGAAAACAATTTATTCAGTTCCTCCTGTTTCTGTCCTTTTTTTTCCCCAAAAGCATTGGTGTTGTCTCTACTCCATAGGATTTTTTTAATTTTCATTTGGTCTCTTTGGTGAATGAATGGTGTGTTTAATTTCCTCCCTAGTTTGTTATCCGGTTTATTTGCAGTGAATGGTTATCCGTGTTTTGACCCTTTCTTCCCGTGTGCCGTAATTAACCCCTTCCTTTTCCTCGTAATTTTTTGATGCAATGGCGGCACTTTTTGCATTGAATGATTAATTGACAGAGGAACGATACTGACTAATGCTTTAGTATAGCATAAATGCTCTAGTACAGCACAAGTTTATCCAGGAAATTTTGGTTAAATAAATCATATTAAATTGGAAATTTATGAAATAATCCATAGTAATTCGAAATACCGTGAATACTGCCTCATTCCGTCACACCAGCTGGTTTCCACCACACGGTGTGGCAAAAGCCTGGTGAGAGCAAGAGCGATGAGAGGGCGTTGCCCGGACCACTACCCATTATATAGACGAAGCGATGATTACTTTTGTGTTGATTATATTACACTAAGCGAGTCATTTTATATTAATTTGTACTTAAGCTACTCATTAATTAATTAAATCACAAGACGACATTGAAACTTTCGGTGCATGTGGCCACCTGCAGCCATGCTTTCACTGTAGCTCCTGAAAATCCGGATGCTTTCACTGTGCCAGACATTGCTTTCGGTGCATGTGGGCATCTGCGCGCCCTGGCGAGCTGCGGTTTCCGCCACACCGTGTGGCAGAAGAGGACGCTTCCGCCGCGTGACACGGCGGAAGCCATGTGGTGTGGCGGAAACTACATTTCCGTCATTTCATGTGGCGGATTCCAGTTCTATTCACCGCATTTCGATTTACTGCAGGTTATTTTCTCAATTTCGATTTAATTGTGATTTATTTACTCAATATTTCCGTTTATCCGAACATATTTGACTTCTAGGACTGTAACATGGTCCATGGGACAATGATTTAGTATTATGCTAGTCCTTTTTCCCATTTAGAGTTAGCATTTCTCGTAGTTTTTTTTATGGCAAGCACTTAGTCACTGAAAAACCATGGTGTTTATGAAAAAAAATTTTGCAGCCACTTCCTGTCCTACTGTTTTAGAACGTGAAGAGAAAAAGGGGGCTCTACATGGTAGTATTGCGTTTCTCCTCCTTCGAAATAAGGATGTTGCTGCCATTGTTCAAGTACTACTCAACTTGTCTCGGTCTCAACTCTGGGGAAAGTGATATCAGGACCCACCAAAATGACCAAAACAAACCTGATGATACAACCCCCAAAATGGAAAGAAAGTTCAGCTCATAAAGAAATGTCTAACTGAAACACAAACAAAAGAATATGTTTCAATTTTTTCTCCTGCCACATAATCACCAACTAACCAAATTACCAATAGAGTGCATAAATTATCACTTGCAGGCTGCAGCATTGAAACCACACAATGTATGATTGTATGATGAGGCAATATAAGAGTAAAAACAAGTTGCCAGTAATAAGAAACCAGCAACAAACAAATAGCACACGTGGACGTGGTAAATAGACCTCTATTATCACCAGAACAAATTAACAAGTAGTAACCAGCCGTAAGCAATAATATTAGGAGAGAATTAGACCTCCATTATCCCAAGAAAGCATGCGTAGCGTGTTACAGCACAGACCTGGATTATGGGAGTTTTTCACAGGATGTAATCAGGGTACAATGTTACAAGCGGTAAATTTCTTTCGAATATATACAGCCTACTATTCTTTTTCCCCATTTTTCTTCTGTTCTCCAGAAAGATTATGCCAGAAATTGCTACTTTGATGAACATCGATGTTCCTTCATCACCTGCTGAATTTACGCTGGCACCCCAGGCATGAAGTTCAACAT
Source organism: Rhipidocladum racemiflorum (assembly GCA_036346355.1). Taxonomy (NCBI): domain Eukaryota; kingdom Viridiplantae; phylum Streptophyta; class Magnoliopsida; order Poales; family Poaceae; genus Rhipidocladum; species Rhipidocladum racemiflorum. Next base: position 16,897,818 of record CM070574.1, on the reverse strand, counting down.
TATTTTGGATGTTGATCCCTAAAACTACTGAAGTTAACACACTACAGAGCTACCCGTGTTCCGACATTAGGATGAATAGCATGCCATCCCAGCATCTGATCTTTTTCGGTAAAAATCATGGGGCCTCGTTGCAGAGCAAATTAATATCGGCAGTCAGATTCACTGTGCCTTTTCATTCAAGCATTCCTTTTACTTCTTGTTTCTCCTTTCGGACAAAAGCTAGTTGCTCATCCAGGCAAATGGTTGGTCAGTCTATTTACATTCACAAAGCCTTGTATTATTGCCTTTTCCAATGTTGTACTTAGCTGAGGCCCATGCTACTTAAATGTCATGCCCTTACGATGATCTCCGCCAACTTTTTATCCCTTTTTGAGGCAGCTTGAAGGGGCTCCAACTCTTCCTGCGTTTTGGGCTGTCAGAGAAGACACCTGAAGCCAATGCCTGCTGAAGCCACAGCTCGAATTCATCTTCAGGTATCATCTCGGCATCCAGGCTGAAGGGATACCGAGAACTGTAGGATCTTTGAGACATCCTATCTGCACCAACCATGTTTACCATAAAAGTTGGACCATGAGTGTTAGGTTTGCACTCCATTCCCTGGATAATCAGCAAAGCAAAAGGAGTTAGAAAAGTTTCCATTTTTTGCGTACACAGATTACACCGTAGCAACATCCTTTATGTATCGTCAGAAGAAGAAGAAATGGCATATCAACTGTTGATGTGACTGTTGTATTAAGTGTAAAATATACTTTTGGTCCTACTTGCTAGAGGGCTCAATATGGTCCTTCTAATTTATAATCATCCAAATCGGTCCCCTCACTTTCAAAATTGATTTATTGTTGGACCTTTTGTTAAATAGATTGGTTAAAGATTGAGTTACCACAGCCCAAAGATTTTATGTTGGTTGAGATGACATGGGCTTCCTATTTTGAGTGAAAAGGTCTTATTTTTCTTTGTTGATTATGGCTGTAATAAGATTTGGCACAGCTAAAGCTTTTCAACTTTCATGCATTAATATGCAAAAAGGGCCATGAGCCATGACATGTATACTGTATACTATGTGTTGTCTCCAATGAAGTAAGCAACTTGTTGTGGCAACTCAATATTCCATCCATCTCACAAGGTTCAAGGACCAACAGAACCTATGTTCAAAGTAGAGGGAGTGATCTGGACAACTTTTTAAACTAGATGGACTCACTGAACTGAGCCAGTGATGAAAGTAGGTGGACCAAGAGTGTGTTTACCCATGTGTAAACTATAAACACAAAAAACAGCAGAGCATAACCGTCTATAACTCTATATATGGAAATGATGTCGAAGTGACATGATGAGTCATTTTAAACTACAGTCCAGTAGTCTATGAATAGAGTAAAATAATGAATGCATGCAAACCCTCTAAATAAGGAAACATAAATCGGATATGGATCATTGCACACAAGACCAAGGAATTGGACCTGAGTCATGGCATATCACTTGAGACATTCATTGTCGCAAGCACATATTCATGTCAATAAATGAAAGCAACAAGCAAATTAAACATCAGAACATCGAGAGAGCCAGACATTCACCTGGCAGGTAGCCCACTCAGACACATCAAATATTTTACTCTCCGCACAAACAAAAGCTCGCGGTATTTCCATCTGAAGTGAACAATGCACATTGATTTAATAGAAAGAACTGAAGAATTTGAGTCCAACAGAATAATATTGTTTGATATTGCAAAATACACATGCATGTTATAAAGTTGAGTAATTTCCGAATTTCTTCTACATATTCAGAACAGTTAGCTTATGCAATGAAGAAATTCATTGTAGCTAATACCAGGAACAAGATAGAAGGACAAACCCTGGCTCAAGGTACTTTGAGCATCCACCTGCTTAGATATATTTTCCTTAGATGACTATCAGAAGCAAACATTCTGGGCTTGTTACAGCTCAAATGACAGCTTGGCCAAGCTCAAAATTAACCCCAGAAAGTACAGAATTAACTCAGTTTAAGCAATAAAAGATTAAAAGCAAGTATTAAGGACCAAGGGCTGAGGCTGACTATGTAAAATGGGTCTCCTATGAAATATCTGTGTTGAGTCTTGAGCGTCAGGATTGGAAGATTGTTCTTTCATTTACATTACACCTCATCCTCCATTTGTAAAACCACTATATACTCCATTTCCAATAGTTAAATTCCAGAAGCCCCAGATGACTGTCTATAAGTGCTTCCGTCTAAAACTGACATTGAGGTAAAATGTAACAAAATTTGCATGTGATTTGCATACAAAACGATACCTTCAAGGATGTTGAAAATCCATTTTCCACCCATCCATCTCCATCCTTGGCTTGATGGTACTGAGAACAATCCTACAGCCACATAATTCACGCAAATTAGCCGTGGTGGTACTCTCTCAGTTTACAAGTACCTTAAAAGTACACACTGGGCTCCTAACCTGACACCATCTTGCCTTTGCTTTGCTTCTCCTGGTACATATCCATAAGTGAAAATTACCACACTTTGTACACTGTATACGCCTGGACTCTTCGGAGAGAAACTCTACCCCACTCTGCAAAAAGATGTTTATCATATGAGTTTATTTTTCAGTTACAAATGGGCTCCGCAAAGGCACACAGTATCAAACAAGAATGTTCAAGAGTCAAGCCAGGAGATTGTGTAGAAATTACATTGTGTGCTTGAACAATTAACCGGATCATGTACAAAAGAAAACCATTCGGATTCCATATTTACAAAGAAAGGACCCACCTGTTGAGAGACAACACGTGATATCTGAGTCATTTTCCGCAATTCTTCTTTCCTCAGTTGTTCATCATAGCTATTTTTCTTTGTTAAATCAGAGAGTACCTGCATGGAGGTATGACTACACAGTTGGCGACCAAAAAACACTACCAGACTTAACAACAATACAATAAAAGAAAAGCCGAAGCATATACTTCCAAAGTACTTGCCTCGTAGGCTGATTGAAGCTTTTTAAATGACTCACAAGCCAATGAGTTCCCCATATTTTTATCAGGGTGGACAAGCAGGACCTAAACAGACAAAACACAGACCACAAATATAAGGAACAGTAACATGAATTCTCTATTGGTATAATGAGTTGTGTATTACCATTCTGTGGTAGTCCTTTTTCAGTATCTTCAGATCGATGCTACTTCTATTCCGAGGGATGCCCAAAACCTCATAATGGGTCGAACCATCCATTATCCTCTTCATCTCATCCAGTGAAGTAGAATCAGATATCACTATTTTACTAGGAGATGCCTCCTTTTGTACATGCAACACATCTTGGGAAGGTGCTGAGCAAAAGGGCTTTGCAGAAGACACAGTCTCAGGTTCACTGTCAGTTGCAGGGGGGTATTCACAACTACGATACAATTCATCCATGACCGGATCAGAATCCTTCATTTCTTCAAAATGTCTCTCTTCTGTGCTTTCCTCGTATCCTTGTAGCAACTTATTCAGAAGATCATTTGTCAGAAAAGAAAGATTTAGTGTCGAGAAAACTCCAAGCCATCCAACACGAACAGCCACACAATAAACAGCATATATAGTCAACACAGGCATCACAAACCGTGCATGTTTCAAAGAGCACATACAACCTGCATTACCGCAGAGGAGTCTCCATTAGGTGAAACGGGTCAAACAAGTACAATTATAGGCAGCAAAAACAGGTTGTGGACTTGGCAAAATAAAATGTAGGCAAGTATCATCAGGAGCAGACTTAAATATTCAAAAACACGAACCTCCAGCCACCAGAAGTATTCCTGTAATCCAAAAGTAACCATACATCCACATAATCAAAATTCCAAACAGTCCTACAATGGAAAGGCCAGGCGTATAGCCCATATAGTGAATGACTACCCCAGCAGCTCCCTGAAACAGTAAGCTATTAAACAATTAGATAACATAATCTCTTCTGATACCCTTCTTAAATGAAATCTTGTAACCTTACTTGTAAGTAAAAGTAACCAATTAAACAAGTACGTTAGATGATGATGAATACATGCAACACAGTCTGCATGGAAAATTTGCAATAAAAGAAATGACAGGGAGAAAACAACAGGAACATAGCCCTAGAATTCTTTATTATTTCATTCCTACTGCTTCAGTATTATTTATCTAGTGCAATCTAGCTGAAAAGGTCAGATACTCCCCACCTAATAATTAATCCACCACAGAACACAATTGGCATCAAACAAGTAGAAACTCGTATTATGGTAGATAAACAGTATAAGCATGTCTAATAATTAACTCCATCAGCAGTAATAGGTGCTCCAGAGTCTAAAAAATAGTTAACGAATCAATCTAACTGTAGTTGATTCAGTATGAAACAACTGAACTTTCACTAACTAGTGATTTGCTGAGACAGATTTATGCATACTAGAAACAGCATCACGTAATCAAATATTCATAAATAGCAAGTTGCTTTACAAAGAAATGAGTTAGCTTCATGTAGAAGTGCAATGAGTCGCCTGCTAATTGACCTTAAGTATTTCACATAAATCAAACAAACAAGAAGATCTACTAAACAAACTGAAACCGATTTACTCAGCATGAAGCCATGAAGCACACTAGCTGTGAACAGTTCATTGACATCCAACCCTTCCTCTAGCAAGACAAACTAAATAGAACTTGATAGAGCAAAAGATGCTTAAAATGCTGTGAACAGTTCATAGCATAAACAAATAACTAAAGCATGATACAAGATTACATTAGACAGTAGCACATCAAGCCAATCAGCCCTGCGCCAGTTTAATGACATTCTACTTTTGTACCACCAATTACTACTTTAACTATACTTTTTGGAAAGAAATGGAACATAACATGCAATCCACACTTGATAGCAAAAGCAGCACATGACAAGATCTAGAATATCTCTCACACACAAATCCTTATCAAGTACATCTGAACTAAAGTGCAAAAGCAGCAAAGCAAGCAAAATTTGCAGACGAACCAGGCTAAGAAGTGCGTAGAGAGCGCACGCCGGCGAGGTCATGCACACGAACAAGCTCCAGAGGATCACAAACACCGCCGCAGGGCCCAAGCTCGCCAACGCCAGGAACCCCCGCGCTGTGCAGCCACGCCATTGCCTCAGCGCCACAAGCACAAGGCGCGAGGAGCTCACACAGGCCCGAGACACAGCCGGCCAATGTCGATCGACGAGGAAAGCGAGACGCTCTCTACCGCCGCTCGCCGCCATGTGCGCCCAAGTCAAGATGTGTTTCTGGGACAGCACCCATCTCCATCCCTGGTTCCACAGCCCCAAATCCGTCATGGAAGCCACAAGAATTTGATCGAATTGGTCAATCTAGAGACTGTGAAAACCCCATCTCTCCCGATTGGATTTAAAAACACGCCACAAAAACCGCTCAAAGAGCTCACTGGGCTCCTTGGCTGCAAGAACCAACCTCCCCCGAACCAATCCAACAGCTCCAACAACAGGGATAAACACGCCAACCAGCTCGAGAACTCATCAAGAACCGCTCCCGGCCCGGCCAAATATATCCGCGCACACTGGATCGAGCCCCAAAACTACATAAGGCCACCGCAGCAAAATTGGCTGGGGACGGCAGGAACCGCTCCAAGACGCCGCTATTGTGCCACGAAACGACGAGAAATCCCCCAGAAAACCTCAGAAAGGAGCAATCTTTCGAGGGGATTAGGGGCTGCCGACACCTGGGGTTGGATCTTGCGTCGGTGAATCGGTGGGAAGGGTGATAAAATAGCGGCGAAACCCACAGGAATCTGACTTTGGCCCTGCTGCTTTGCGCAAGCTGTTTTTTTTCCTCTCTTCTTTTTGGTGCACTTGCTTTTGCTGCTCTACTACTAGCTTCGTCTCGGCCACATCTCGTGGCAAAAGAGGGATTGGGGTGAGGAGTTAAAACTTAAAAGGGAAAAGGAGATGACGAAGAAGAGATCTTGCAGAAGAGATGAGAGAGGAAGAGATATCACACACACTCTCACTCCCTATGTGAAGAATGAGAGAGGATTAGGGTTGTAACATGGGAGGAGCGAGAGAGAGCAGTTACTGTCCATGGGTTGGGCAGTGGTGGACTGGTGGTGATGAGGATGGGTGGTTAGAGACTAGAGAGAGAGATAGCCAAGAGAGGGAAGGGTATTTTATCTTGCAGATTGGGGTAGTATACTCAGTTCATAATTAAATTAAGGGTTTTGATAAATTTCATCCGGGTGTTTTTTTAGCAATCATTATCCAAATTTCTGGTCATTGGATTTGCTTTCAGATCGATGCACGTCCCCCTGAATTCGAGGTGGGTTGATCCTACGAATGTGTGTTTTGATCGTACGGTCCAAAATTTGGATGTTTTTTGGGACAAAAATATCCGGATGATGCTTATATACAATGGTTTAACAATTAGTAACAATGACACCAGTAGGAGAATTTAGCCTTTTGTGTTTTTGAGAAAAGAGGAATTGGCCTTTATTACAGTGAGTATGGATGGTGGTGACTGGGTGTTAAAAATTACATGTTTTGGAAATTGATAGTGGAAAAAATTAGTCCATGTGTTATTGCAATTTTTTGTTTGTTTGCCTGTTAACGAGAGATCAAGATAATGTGGCAGAGTTCATTTAACTGTTAAGCCTTAACTTAGAATTATTACGCAAGGGATGGTACGGATTATGCGATGCAATTAATAAGAAAAAAATGGATTAGAGTAGTTGGAAGTAGCTTTGAATTAAGACCATGTTCCTGACATAATTACACTATTTTCCCGTTCTTGGCATCTTATTGGAATTATTGGAATGGGTTCTATCTATTAATTGCAGCATACTGCTCCCTCCAGTCACGAGAAGAAATCATTTTAAATATCAACACGGTCTCCAAAATACAACTTTGATTACGTATTTCTAATAGATGTATAAAGACTAATAAAATTATACTTCCTCCATTGACAAGTAGTTGCAAAATTATACTTCCTCCGGTGACAAGTAGTTGCCGTTTTAGACATCGACGTGGTATCTAAAACATATATTTGACCACTATTTTTTATTATAATATATTTATAAAACTCAATAAAATTACAATATTATGAATGAACTTTTCGAGACAAATTTACATATATGATTTTCATGTATTCAATTTGAATATTTAAGAAGATATTGACATTCGAAGTTTGAAAAGTTTAATTACACTTATATCCAAAGCGATAATTATTTGTGACCAGGGGAGTAATATCATGAATGTACTTTACAAGACAAGTCGACACATTGTTTTTGTGTGTCCAATCTAAATATTCAAAAGATATTGATAGTCAAAATTTATAATGTTTGACTACACGTAACTCAAAACGACTTCTTTTTGTGACCGGAAAGAGCAGTAATCACAAAACTGAGTAATATACAGTATGCTGATATTGATAATTTTTACTTTCAGTCCATTGTTAACTGTCTCTTTAGCAACGTGATTTTAGTTTTACAAACTACTTGTTTGATTTTTCTGGGCAACCTCTTCCCGCCACATATGACTTATTACTGTTCACCGATACTAAAACATTGATTCTGTTCTATGTGTGTGGAGCTAGAAGCCCAAGGCGAGCCTTCGTTCTCCCACACCACCTTTCTTATGGAGAAAAAAAGAAACAAACAAACGAGACAAGCAAACCTGACAAGGACGGGGCAGTAAAAGAAATACAGTAAACTTTGGGTTTTGATAAGTTTTATCCGGATGTTTTCTTTAGTAACCATCATCCAAATTCTTGACCATTGGATTTGCTTTCAGATCGATGCACACGCCTCCGTGAATTCGAGGTGGGTTGATCCTACGGATATGTGTTTTGATCGTACGGTCCAAAGTTTGGATGTTTTTTAGAACAAAAATATCCGGATGATGCCTATAAACTCCCGTAAACTTTAGCTGAACTGCTGCTTCTCATGACATCGGGGCCGATCGATCAATGTACCACCACTGTTTGGATTTCATGAATGAAAAACGAGGACGGTAACAATGAAATCGCAACACGATTGGATGGTAAGTACTCTCAATCGCATGGTGAAAAAAAAAGGCGAGTTGAAAAGCTGGCGACGCCTTGTGCGAACCGGGAAGATGCAATTTCAGCATCACCAATGCTCATCGAGTGCAAAAAAGGGTGTCTCTCTCGTTCTCACGACAATTATAAGTTATAAATCTAACTCTCATCTCAACCGTAAAAGCTCGGTAGATGCCACATATCCCCTACTGTTTTTCCGTAGCAAGTCATTGACATCATAGTTGACCTTTCTGCTAAAGTCGGGTATCGCGATAGGTAGTTGCCGAGCTCGTCACCCAGTGAACTGTTGTGGTAGGTGAAACGCGGCGCTTGCCCATGCTTTCTCAATCAAGAAGGGATTTAGATTTGCAATTTTATTCGAGAAAAAGCAAAAAAAAAGATGTGCAAGGAGGCAAAATGGGCCAAAGACTTCAAAACAAGTGACTCATACAAAGCGCTTTTGCGGTTGAGAAAAAAATGAATAAATTATAATTTTATCCGGAAGAATAAAAAAGATGCAAGAAGGGCAAATATGCCTAAGACTCTAAGGGTGTGTTTGATTGTCGGTACCAAGTGGTACATGTATCGAGATGATTCAAGAAAAAAGTCATCCATGTGTTTAGTTGCTTCAATGAAACCATCATCCTATCTTGGACCAAGTGATACAAATTTGATAAATATTCCCTCTAAATGCTGAACCATTCCATTCACCCAAAATAATAGAACCAAATGGTACAGGACCATCCCATCCTATTCAACCTCATAACATCAACTAAACACATTATAAGTCACGAGTCTTCTTTCTTTGGGGTGAATTATTCATTGTGACATACTGATGTATAACAATCTAGAGAGAAAAAAAAAGGTGTGTGTTAGCCTTTCTTGCTTTCCTTTCCTTTTCTCTCTTCCTTGTTTGTGGGCCCATGCATATACCCAGCTTGTTTCTCCGCTCCTTGCAACGTCTTTCTCTCTGTCTATTTTTGTGCTGCTACCCTCTGAGAGCCTGCAAGTGATCAAAAGGACGGAGCACGAAAGAACTCAAGAGATTTGGCATTCACTTCTTGTTCCTTTTTTTCAATCTGAAGGTTCTGTTCTTGCTGCTGGTGTTCGGTGTCAAACTGTTGGAAAGTGCTGGACCAAAGAAAGCAATGGTCTGAACCACTCCATGCCATTGAGGGAGATGAACCACCATAGCTAATACTCACCACAAGAAAAGATTAAAAGCTTACCCTACATTTTATCAAATGGGACATGCCAATGTTCTTCTGCCAGTATCCAAACAGTGTTCATGTGTTTCTGGAAGCCTGCAAGCAGGGCAGAGGCAGGCCTCAGGCCTACCATGCTAAACCCATACAAATTGTGTTAAATTTTTTTTAATAAAATTAAAAAGTTGTATCCGACCTGCGGCATGATCATTTATAAGTGTGTTCCTTCCAAGTCCTTTGGCTGCGTTATACCGATATTTCTAGAGGATCTTTGTGCAGAATGGTATCAGTCACATGCCATCCACATGCCTAATTTTTGGGTAAGGTGCTACCATGCTGTAGGGGTAGGGCTGCATGGTAAAGATAAAAAAGAAGGCAGCGTCCCGGTTGACCCGTGATGCGATGGTAGAATGGCACCAGCCTACCAGGTCAAGAAGCGTCCGCATGACACCAGCTGAGATCTGTTTTGCTGCCTTAAGCAAAGCAACTTGCCATTTCCCTTTCTCTTTTTCTCCTCCCCTATCCTCTCTCTTCGCTTTGCATATTTGATCGATCCCCAGCTGCCAGGCTATACGTTTGGCTATTTTTACAGTTAGATCACAAGGGGGTGATCCACCACCACAGATTGCATGGTGAATCTGAGATCAGATGTGCAAGGATATGGTTTTGCTTCTCGGTAATGGGCAACAGTATCAACACAGATACCGTTTGGATCCTGACCTGGCATTTATAATTTGCATTCAGATTTTGAATGACTCTTCTTCTTTTTTAATCCTTGATTGCAAAGGCAAGCCTAGCCCACCAAACCACCGCAATGTAGAGTTTCCATCTTGACTTGGCGATATGCAATTTCTGCTGCCATTGTATATATAATAATCTCAAATGGAGAAAGTCTAAGCCACATTGAGCTCCAACTTGCGAATGTTTTGTTCTTGACTTTGTGCTTGCTGCTACCTATTTTCCAATCCATGTATGCATATTGCAATCCCAACTGCCCATTCTTCTGCAAGCGTGATAGCGGACAGGCAATGGCCTCCTAAACCACGCGTTTTCGACGGCGCTGAAAGAAGATTAAAGATCAATCAGCGACCACGGCTGGCAAATCAGCTCACGCATTTGGCGTAACCATTCCATACAATAGGCGCATGCCGGGTCGCAACTTGGCGGACAAACAAACCGGAACAACTCGGTTCGATCCACCATGATGGCACTCTACCTGCTCACTCACTACCAACCCACCAACCCTCGCCATCTCTCTTCTAGATGAGTTCTAAAAAAAATCTCTCTCTAGAATCTAGATGCAGCCTTGGCATGAAGGATTAAAGGGTATAATACAGAAGGGGTGTAGTTATTACATACAGAAGGGCAAGAGGAGACGGCGTCTCATGACTCCGACATTCCTTCAGAGCGACCCATGTACTTCAATCCTTGCGTGTCACGTCTTAATGATGTTTAGCCTTAGCACGGAGAATCAAGTAGAGCACGGACTCCTAAAATGCTATGGCTAAATCATCAGCCGATCGAACCTGCATCATAGATATGCAGTGGTCATACTAGGCTAATACTAGCAAAACGTAATTTTAATGCTAAAAAAATGTTATCTTGACGGGATACAAAAGTCGGTGTAATGAAGAACATGACCCTACCAGTACCATCCACTTAAAGTCCACAATTCAGGCATTCAGCAGCAAGCTTGTTATAAGAGTTCTACTTTAGTTCTTAAAAGTTCTCATTGTTATTTCTTTTTTTTCCTCCTCTCTGGAATACCCAAAGAAAGGATCAGACAGGATTTCAGCTGCTAGATAAGCACAAATGTGGATTTTTTTCAGGTAACGTACCTGGAGATGGATGCAGACCAGAGGGCGACAAGGAAGAACAAAAATGATCACCAGGGCCACAGCACCAATAATTAAGCACACAAGGTCGCGTGTGGGCGGCGGAATAATTTGGACGCTACAAAAGCCTCCCCTTTAAATCACAATCATGACCCAAGTGGCCAAATACATCTCTGTTTTGTTATACATGCAGACTGTAACGAGACTTCATGCCTAGCGTGTAGCTTCCTTGGACCATCGACTTGCAGCTTGGCAAAAAAACATATCTCACATGCATAAAGAATATGATTTGACTTGCACTATATTATTGACACTAGGGAGTCTTAAATCACAAGTGATAAGCTCTGCAGAGGCATTATGTAATGAGGTGTTCGCTTCTCGCTGAAGCCAGACCATGGCATTGATCTCATTTTTCAAATGGGAAGGGTCTGAAAAGCAGAGGAAAACAAAGAGCAAGGCTTAAATATTGCAAACAACATTAGAAAATATCTACCACAGGAAAGCACTGGGATGTACACAAATCACGTGAAGAGTTATACAACTTTGGGGCATGAGATAGAGAAGCATTACCAATTGAATAATACAGATGGGCACAAAATAACGGGTTTAGTCATTAAAACATTACCAAAAATTGAATTTTTCCCTTGAACTCTTTTTTTTTGTTGATTTGGTAACCTCAAACCATTAGTTCTGTTGATTTCAATCATTCTATCAATATTCAATATTTTGGCTGGAACCCATGATCAGTTCACACATAGATAGGTTAGATGCAGCTTCATATGAACTTTGTCAACAACATCACTATCACCACTATTGTACTCCCCACACGAACTTCATTCTGATGCAGATGCTAGCATGATCGTTCAAATAAAGTTAAATTCATGAAGCTCTATTGGAGATGTTAGCAAAACTGAGGAGCCCATTAGGGACTGGAATCAGCAGGCTGAGGAGTTCAGAGAACGAAAATCAACAAAAGCTTGTGGGCCAAATGTATTATTTTGCAGAAGCACAGGGGCTAGTGCTACAACTACTGTCCTACACCCCTGCGAACAAAATGCACTTACGTGCAATTGAGTGCATGAAGCTGAAAACAGTAAAAATCAAAGGGTGATGATAATGAAAGTCTCTAACACAAGTTTGTTAATATCATTACAAAGGGTGCAAGGGTGACAGAGGTATGGAATTCATGCTCAGCTCATTTTCAAACATTATGCATTGAGATATAATGCCCTAATACTATTTTCCAACCATAACTTGGAGCTGGATTACACCAGCGGAAGCTTTTCTTTTTTTTTGCCAGATGAGATTTACTAATGTCTGAGCCATGTGTGTAACAAATACTAATTCTCCATCCACGATTTATGCATGATCAGCAATTAAACAGCTATTCACAATAAAATCAAGATTCATAATCACAGATATACAAGTTTACAATAAACTGCAAACCACTTCCATCTGTTACACTCGAGAAATGAGAAACCTACGTGACCTCAATTATATCTATTACACAAGGGAGTAATCATTTAATGCAGCAGGTCATAGCATCAGCATGACATGCCAGAACAGAAGCTTGGCACGTCATAGTTTGGTATCACTTGTTCAGACCTTGAATGACTAGGATATTAATAAACCATATGAAGAAAAGAGAAGATATCAAGAACCTAAAGCTACATCATATGTTTTATCCAAGCTATCTCTAGTATTTAGAGAACTATATGGCTCTGGTGAGTCTAAGAGACGGGTTGTCCCTGTTTTCAGCAATCTAGCATATTGTGACAGCACCCTATCATAGGAGAAGCAAATGTTTAAGTAATTAAAGTTCCATAAACTGCTTCAGGGACACCAGACACAAAAAGGTGAAGAGTTGAAATAACTAAATGCTGCATGCTACAACTGCATTGCAAACAAGTCAGAAATGGGACGATTCTTACCCAAAATCACGAGGGAACAAAACTGGTCTCCCGAAATATTGCATCAACATCCATGTATTAGTTTTCATCTGTGATATCCTGTTACAAAACGTTTGATGTCTGCAAAGTCTAAAAGTGCCTTCACGTCACGAAAAGAAGAACTCCACTTTGTACTTATGAAATCAACAAGAAGCTCGGACTGTTTGTTTCCATTTGTCTGCCAGATAGACACAGAGATCTTTGTATGTTACATCTTTTGGAGCAACAATATCAATACAAGTCCTTCAGGACTTGCAAAGCAACAAAAGCAAAAAAGAACTGTGTGCATCTGTCTCATGTAGGGAATACGAGTCAAGGCTCAGTGGGGTAACAATGTTGGGATAGTCATGACAGATGTAAAAGCGACACTTTTCTTGCTTCATGTCATGTGATATTTCCATATGAACACCACGCCTTCTAATCAAATGCACCAATCACTTACTAAATGATCGACTGAAAGTCATAATAATGAAATCTCCCCTTCAGCTAAAAGGGAAAACATATTGGTAGAAAATTAAGTTTATATATAAGTGAAACATCTTGAATTTATCTAGTAATATTTGCAGTGGTAATGTACAATTGCTGGTGGTAAACAAACATACATACAAGTCTAAGAGACATGGCATCCAACAATGTTCTACCTCAAAAACAAAGAAACCTCCAGGCTTCAGTGCCGAAGACAATCCTTCACAAAGATGAAGCAAATGCTCAAGGCCATCCTTGCCTCCATCAAGTGCCAATTTTGGTTCATGCCAACCAACTTCAGGTTGCAGGCCAGGTAGATCATCAGTTGGTATATATGGAGGGTTACTAATGACACCCATGAGTTTTCCTTTCACATCTTCTAGAGGTTCGAACCACGAGCCATGCCTTATCTCAACTTTATCCTAATTTCAATGTGGAAAAACTCAACATCAACAATGGGTGTCTATGTACTTCTGCAAGATAACAACAACAACATAACAATAACAATAATAATAATAACAATAATAATAACAATAACAATAATAATTACAAGCCCACAGCAGTAGCCAGAATTTTTTTGCTTCCTGAACTACTCATGGGAGTTGGGACTACCAGGAGCAAGTAGCTCCCACATTCTTAGGTGGATGTAAGACTGGTGATCAGATGCCGAAAGCAAGTGTGCAATTTTTGCACTGAATTTTTCAGTGGCTCAGCACAATAAACAAGCATACAATACCAAATATCACACCATGTGAAAACATGCTAATTCAACATAACAAGTCTACAACACGCTGAATGGCATACTAGACGTACAGTTACTATACTGTGTTCTGCCTTTAAATTTTCCCTAACTTAAATCTCAACCGCAATTCAACTCTCTTGATGTCCAAGCCAGTTAGTCAGAACTCAAAAATATGAGACATCATCGCTTTCTGTCACCAATTTCAATCCATCCCATGTTACATTTTCTGCAACAAATCCAAATCCACCAAGCTAGCTATCCACATTTCAGCCCTACACTACCAGCTTGACGCCACTCTCTTGTACATTGTAACACAAGTTCAGTTAGCTCGATACACACCTGAGTCCTGATGGTAGCCATGAGAATGTTTATTACTTAGCACAGTATAGTTAGAAACATTTCATTTTGACCAAGATGGCTAAAAAATGCTTACTTCTCAGTCCCAAAGACAAATGAAATCCCCTCACCTGCACCTCGTACCTCTCGACGTTGAGTCGCGCAACCTCAATGGCCACCTCGCTGACATCGGTGGCGAACACCCTCCCCTCCGGTCCCATCATCCTCGCCACGGCCACCGCGATGGCCCCGCTGCCGGTCCCGAGATCCGCCCACCACCCGGCCTCGAACCCCTCCACCCGCCGCACCACGTCCACCACCGCCTCCGTCTCGGGCCGGGGGATCAGCACCCCCTCCCTGACCGCGACCACCAGGTCCCGCCAGTGCTCGTTCCCGACCACGTACTGGAAGGGGCGCCTGTCCCGGACGTGCTGGAGCCAGACGGCCTCGAGGGCGTGGAGCGACGCGCGGAAGAGCGCCGGGTCGGAGGTGGGGTCGGGGGAGGCGTCGGCGAGGAGCCAGCGGAGATGGCGGTGGAGGTGCGGGGCGGAGGGCGGGATGAGCGCGGCCGCCCGGCGGCGGAAGGCGGCGAGGGAAGCGGCCGGGACCGGGTGCGCCGGCGGGCAAAGGAAGAGCGGCGTGGAGTCCGGGCTAGGGTTTCGGGGGCTCGGAGGCGTGAGCGCGGAGGAGAGGGGTTTGAGGAGTCGGGGTTTTGGGAGGAAGTGGACGACGGGTCGGGTCGAGAGTGAGACTAGCATGGCTTCGCTTCGAGTTGGGGTGGAAAAAAAATGGCGTCTTGCGGAGGTGCGACTGCCGTGCGGAAGAAGAGGAGGCCTTTTTGAATCTTTTCTTCTACAAAAATGTCTTTATAGTATTTTTCCTTTCCCCCTCTGGCAAATTTTAGGCCAACTTTGGCGTACCTGTACTAACGCCGAGTGCAAAAGATGTTTCAATTCAAATTCAATGGCCACATTTCTCGATTTTCTAGGAGCCTTTTAAGGATTACCGTGGATAAATTCGTGTCATTCTAGTTTCTAAATTTTATCCATAATACATATCTGAGAGTATTCTATAATTTCAAAGTAATTTTTTTTCATGTATGCCTGTCCCTTTAGCTATCTACAAAGATGCTAGTATGGTACGGTCCTTGCCGACGGAATAGGAGCGGGGCAACTAAAAATGTGCAAGACAGCAGCAGCAATAAGTACGACTAGAAAATTGAAAAATTGAGCGCGGCGGCACGCCGCGCACGCGAACGAAAAAATTGAAAAATGTTTTTATAAAAAAAAGGACCACGAGAATACTTTAATACATTTTTTACATGCTTTGAAGGAAAAACGGACCACAAAAACATTTTTTTGGGTAAAACGGAGAAACAAAACATTTTTTCCATGCTCCGGAGGAAAAAACGGACCACCAAAGTATTTTTCGGTTTTTTTAGGAAAAACGGAGAAACGAAAATATTTTTTCCATGTTCCGGAGGAAAAACGGACCACAAAAGCATTTTTTTCGGGCAAAACGGAGAAACGAAAACATTTTTTGCATGCTCCGGAGGAAAAACGGACCACAAAAACATTTTCCGGTTTTTTTTAGGAAAAACGGTCAACGAAAACATTTTTTCCATGCTCCGGAGGGAAAACGGACAACAAAAACATTTTTCCCGGGCAAAACGGAGAAACGAAAATATTTTTTCCATGCTCCGAAGGGAAAACGAACCACAAAAACATTTTTTCTAAAGCGGAGAAACAAAACATTTTTCCATGCTTCGAGGAAAAGCGGACCACCAAAATATTTTTCCGGTTTTTAGAAAAAGCGATAAACGAAAACATTTTTTCCATGCTCGGAGGAAAAGCGGACCACAAAAACATTTTTCCGGCAAAGCGGAGAAAGCGAAAACATTTTTGCATGCTCGGAGGAAAAGCGGACCACCAAAATATTTTTCGGTTTTTAGGCAAAACGGATTTTTTCCATGCTTGGAGGGAAAGCGGACCACAAAAACATTTTTTCGTAAAGCGGAGAAACAAAACATTTTTTCCATGCTCCGGAGGGAAAACGGACCACAAAAACATTTTTTTCGGGCAAAACGGAGAAACGAAAACATTTTTTCAATGCTCCGTAGGGAAAAACGGACCACAAAAACATTTTTTTGGGGCAAAACGGAGAAAGGACCTGAACGAAAAACGCACGGACCTATTTGTTATGATTTTGGACCTGTTCGCTATTTTGAAAAAATATAAAAGGGCTCGTTTACGATTCGTATTTAACATGAGGTTCTTTACGTAAAACGGCAAAGGAGGGACCTAAACGCGAACCGAGGAAAAAACCTTCCTCTCACAAAAAATTGCAAAAGGACCTATCCGTAATTTCAAAAACTGAGAGGGCTTTTTTGCAAAAAGATGAGAGAGAAGGTGGATGTGAGGTGGATGCTCTAGGAGGGCTTCAAACCTCCCGAGTGTAAGGGAGGGATAATTCGTTCGACCTGTGCAGCGGCGGCGCCTGTGTCCGCCTGAAGATCACTTGAGAACGAGTTTAGTTGTAATCGGTGTTGGAATTGGCCAATGAGTACGGCCAATTTTTTTAAATTTCAAAGACTGCATGTTTTAGTACCATATTGCTTAGTCAAGTGAAAAGAAAGAAATTTATAAGATGGAGTTCTTGCCACTCCTTAAGTTATGAGAAGCATGACATAGGGATGGCATGAGAAGGACTTTGAAGAAACACACGCACCGCGCACGTACGCACGCGCATTCGTGTATTTTCACGTGGATAATCACGTCTAGCTCGTCTCCCGGCATTTAAATTGCACCTTTTATTTTGCTGAATCATGCGACTATTACCAGTGCATTAAGTCTGTTTAAATTCAGTCAGTTACCGGTGCTTAATGCTGGCAGTTACTAGTGAGTAATGAAGACAGTTATTGGTTAGAGACTATATAAGACTTGAAGACGTCCAGGCCAAATGACTGAATTTTTCGATTTCACTCTTTCTTCCTCCTGCGAGAGCTGCAGTGAGGTGTTGAGCAGCTGGACCGCGCCAGCCTTCGTATTGGGCGTGCACTGTGAAGAAGGGTGAGTGGTATCTCCGAGCCGTTGTCGCAGTTCACCTGCACGAGGTGAGAATAAGGTTTCTGGGCAGCACTCTTTGCGCTGCTTCCTCGACTTTGACTTCTTCCACGACCTCTTCTACGCATCGTTTTGTTCTTCATCAAGCCCAACTGTAAGTCATTCGTGACCGTTCGACCCAACATACTCTGTTTCTTCAGTATATATGTTTGGAAGTACAATGTGTAGCCTGTTGTTATATTTACTGTGTGCATCACTATTTATTTGTGATATTTGTCTCATGGTAAATTTTGGAATTAAAATATTGTGTACATTTCCAACAATCCAGAAATCTTATTTGCGATATTTTTGTGATTCAGCCATGTCTAGTGCTTCAGATGATATGAAACATGGGAGGTTTTCTGGTGCAAATTTCCGTAGATGGCAGATAAGGGCTAAGTTTTGGCTCATGTCATTGAGGCTGTGGTGGGTGATCCACCTGCAGCATCTATTACGGTTGAGCAGTACATGCAGTTCGAGAGTGCGAACACCACTGCACTAGGCTGCCTTTTGACCATTTTGGCAGATTAGCTCTAGAATGTGTATATGAACTACACATCTGCCACTGAGTTGTGGGATGCACTTGACCAGAAGTATGCAGAGGCTGAAACCGGTTGCTGGTTGTATGTGTGCGATCAATTCTTCTATTTTAGCATGGATGACGCTAAGTCGATTGTTGCACAAGCACACGATCTCCAGCTATTGGTTGGCGAGATTGCGCACTTTGGTTGTGTATTACCTCCTAAGTTCGTGGTAGCGGGTATTGTTGCTAAACTTTCCTCATCTTGATGGGATTTTGTCACTAGCTTAAAGCACAAGAGGGAAGAGATTTCTGTTGAGGCCTCATCGCAACCCTTAATGTGGGACAAAAGGTAAGAGCAAAAGATGCACCAAGCATAACTAATTAGAATAATGCCGATGTCGTCGAGAAGAAATCATATGGCAAGAACTCCAAAGTTCCTAAATCTAACAAGACAACTAAATTTAAAAAGAAGAAAGTGAGAAAAAAGACATGAAGAACATCACTTTTTCGTATGTGGAAAGGACGATCATATGGCAAAAGACTGTCGCTATCGTAAAAACAGGACAAATGAACACGGCAAGAAAAATGCCAACGTGACTATAGGCGAGGCCTCGACTTCAAGAGGGTATGGTAATTTTCATGTTGTTTTTTCAGCATGTCAAACCACTGATTGGTGGGTTGATACTGGTGCTAACGTTCACGTGTGTTCTGATGTTTATTTGTTTTCTTCTTACCAGGCAGTCGGGGCTTCTTCCGTCCTAATGGTGAACGGGTCGCATGCTTTTGTTCTTGGTGTTGGCACGGTGGATCTAAAGCTTACTTCAGGGAAGATTGTCCACTTGAAGAGCATGCAGCATGCGCCATCAATAAAAAAAGAACCTAGTTAGTGGTTCTCTCCTATGCAAGGATGGTTACAAGCTAGTATTTGAGTCAAATAAAGTTGTATTATCTAAGTTTGGAACTTTGTTGGGAAAGGCTATGAGAGCGGAGGCTTGTTCTGCCTAAGTACTCTGGAGTCCTGTTATAATATGAATATTGCAACTGGTTTGAATAAATGCGATGCCAATATTTGGCATTCTCGATTC
This sequence comes from Rhipidocladum racemiflorum, assembly GCA_036346355.1. NCBI lineage: Eukaryota > Viridiplantae > Streptophyta > Magnoliopsida > Poales > Poaceae > Rhipidocladum > Rhipidocladum racemiflorum. The sequence continues at coordinate 16,878,586 of CM070574.1, read as the reverse complement.
TGTCATTTGTTTTGATAGCATTGCTCGAATATCCAGATTAGAATTAATTCCAAAATGTGATATTGTCAAAGGATCAAAGTGCCAATCTTGTGTGCAAGCAAAACAACTTAGAAAACCCTTTAAAGGATTAGAGGAAGAAAAGAACTTGGCATCATTAGATCTTGTCCATTTCTAACCTATGTGAGATGAATGAATTGATGAAAAAATGATGCAAAAGATACTTTCTAACTTTTATAGATGATGCAACACGTTATTGTTATGTGTATTTGCTGAAAACAAAGGATGAAGCTTTAAACTACTTCAAAATCTATAAGGGTGGGGTTGAGAACCAACTAGAAAAGAAAATTACAAGACTAAGGTATGATCATGGAGGAGAGTATATCTCTCATGAATTCTCCTAGTTCTGTTATGAGCATGGTATAATCCAAGAAGTTACACCACCATATTCTCCCCAATCAAATGAGGTAGCTGAGAGGAAAAATCAAACACTCATAGACTTGGTAAATGCCATGTTAGAGAGTGTCGGTATGCCTAAAATGTGGTGGGGAGAAGCTATATTGACAGCAACTTTTATCCTAAACAGAGTAATCACTAAAAAGTGAGAGATGGAAGGGGAGAAAGTCCAATGTCATTTTTCTGCGAACATGGGGGTGTTTGGCAAAAATCAATATACCATTGCAGAAAAAGAGAAAGCTTGGACCTAAAAAAGTCGATTGCATTTTTCTGAGATATGCACGTAACAGTACGCCTTATAGATTTTTAGTAGTAAAATCAGAAACTCCTGAGATTATTGGTAACACAATAATAGAGTCCAGAGATACTTCATTCTTTGAGGATATTTATCCTATGAGACCAGCAGGTAGTACTTTATGAACTGAGAATACTCAAACTGAAAATAATAATAATAATAATAATAATAATAATAATAATAATAATGCTGAACCTACTATTTTTATGAACCAATGAGTGATACACTACCAGTAGAATATATTACTGATGAGGATAACAATTTAGTCGCAGAAGCTCCTCGTAGGAGCAAGAGACAAAGGGTTGAGAAAACCTTTGGCGATGACTTTATTGTATACTTCGTGGATGACGTTCCAAAAACGCTTTCAAATGCTTATGCACTATCTGATTCTAAGTATTGGAAAGAGGCGGTCCGTAGCGAGGTGAATTCTATCATGGCTAATGGGACTTAGAAGATCACTGATCGTCCTAGTAGGTGCAAACCTGCTGGATGCAAGTGGGTCTTCAAAAAGAAAATGATGTCTGATGTTACTGTTGATAAGTACAAGGCAAGACTTGTGGCCAAGGGTTATACCCAGAAAGAATGAGAAGATTATCTTAATACTTATTCTCCTGTTGCCAGATTAAACACCATTAGAGTGCTCATTGCATTAGCTGCTTCCCATGGTCTACACAACAAATGGATGTAAAGACAGCTTTCCTTAATAAGAGTCGGATGAAGAAATCTATATAGAGCAACCAGATGGTTATGTGATTACTCGACAGGAAAATAATGTGTGTAAAATATTAAAATCCTTGTATAGCCTAAATCAAGCACCTAAGCAATGTCACGAAAAGTTGGATAAAACTTTGACACGAAAAGTTTGATAAAACTTTGATATCTACTGGCTTTACTGTTAATTACGCAGATAAGTGTGTATATTATCGTTATGGTGGAGGTCAATGTGTGATTTTGTGTTTGTATATTGATGACATACTTATATTTGGGACAAACACTGTTGTAATTGACGATGTTAAAATTTTCTTATCTCGATGCTTTGATATGAAAGACTTGGGAGAGATAGATGTTATTCTAAATATTAAACTGATCAAGAATGAGGATGGAATCATTTTGCACCAATCCTATTATGCTGAAAAATATTGAGCCTGTTCGGCTTTGAGAATTGCAGAATTTCCTTAACACCTTATGATCCGAGTGTTAAGCTTCGGAAAAATCAAGGGTTAGGAAAAGATCGACTGAGATATTCACAAATAATTGGATCCCTCATGTATCTAGCTGGTGCCACAAGACCTAATATATCATTTGCTATGAGCAAATTAAGCCGATTTATATCTAACCCAGGAGATAATCATTGGGAGGCACTTAAAAGAGTGTTGCACTACTTTGAGAGGCACAACATCTTACGGAATTCACTATATTGGATATCCATTTGTATGAAAAGGATATGGTGATTCCAATTGAATCTCTGATACTGATGAGATCAAAGCTACAAGTGGTTATACTTTTACCTTAGCTGGTGCTGCAGTTTCATAAAGATCTTGCAAACAGACCATATTAACGAAGTTAACCATGAAAGTTGAACTCGTAACACTTTACGGTCACTGTTGAGGCTGAATGGCTTAGAAAACTACTGTTGGACTTGCCATTGATTGAGAAACTAGTACCGTCGATCCTAATGTACTGCGATAACCAAACAGTGTTGATTAAGATTATGAGTACTAAGGATAACATTTTTATCAAAAAATTGAGAAACTCCAAAGTAATTGCTGTGAATTATATTCGTAAGAAAAATCTGACAGATACTTGTGGACAACATTTTAAGTTGAGGTCGTCATCTTCAAGTGCGAGGTTGGCAGCCGGCTGGCGGGTCACATAACATCACAAGCTCACGACGAAGCCCCAAATCCATCGAAACACACATGAATAAGATGGGACACAACACAATCCATGCAATACTAGTTCAGAGTACAGTAAATAGCAAATCACACAGCCATGGTCCATGGTCACATATAGATAAGCTTAGGTTGGTCTTGATCACACAAAAACAGCCACATGATCATGCAATCAGCTAGATCATAACACACAGGTGCAAGCAATAACTGGGATAGGCCGGCACCATCTGACAAACAACAGAGGGGTCTTCGGCACAAGCAGAAGCAGCATCAGAAACTATTGGTTGCGCGGTTCGTCACATGAAGGTCCAGTTGACGAACATGAAGGCGAGGCAGTGCGGGGCGTCATCGTCGCTCAGCACCTTCCACGCCACCGCCTGCTCATATGACGCCTGCCGCCCCATGCTCGACTTGCACAGGCCACCAGGGAGGTACGCGAAACCCTGAAGCGAGAGGAAGAGGTTTTCGGGCTGAATGTTCATGCAAGCAAGAGTTGAAGGGAGTGAGTGGAGTGCAATTCAACAGGGAAAGAGCTAGTTACCTGCTGCATGATTTTGGGGAACTCTGAGGACAGCGCCTTCCGGCCCTCGTCGTCCAGGATCATCTCAAGCGAGATGTCCTGCAGGTTGATCAGTGTGGTCTCCAGGATGTCGAGGCCGGCTTTGTTGGCAAAGGTGAACATAGGGGCAGGCTGTGATTGGCCAGTAGCCAAAATTTCTCATCAACAGATTGTTCCAGCACAGGCAATCTGATGGAACAGCAGTGTAAAATGCGCAGCACTGACCTTCAGAGAACAGCAGAGTATTGCATCACTGTGTTTCCAAAGGAGCTTGAGCGGAGAATCTGCGTCTTCAGTGTCCGACCAGCGGATCTCTCCTCCAGTGTGAACCCTGAAAATGTTGCCAGTGATAACTACTTGAGAAACAGTACTTAATCATGGAGCATGTATGATACCAGGATTGGCAATTTAGGTGGCTCCATGAAAACCGGGAGTTTTCAGAATTTGACACTCTTTAAAATTCGCATTTCGGAATTTGACACTCTGGCCCACTGTCATACACACAGACGGTCCCATATGTCATCCAAATGAGCCGAAAGGCTTGCGAATTGAGTGTCAAATTCTGAAATATTCCATGAAAACCGAACAAAAGAGTGCCAAGCTGAGAAGCAGCCTTTTACCTATAGCTCCTGCCGATCCATCCAGCGAGTGTAAGTGCCTCAGGAGAACCTGGAGGCTGCTTCATTTCGATCTGTGAGCCCAGGCGGGAAGGAGCTATTGCCATGGCCACCCTCTGCACAGATGCCATCACAGCTCTGACATACTGCCTGGCCATTGCTGCCACGCTTTCTCGAAGATGGTTCTCAAATGAGAACTGGAAGGCAATGGTCAGGACTGATCTCATGTTGCACGTGCCGGATGTATCACCTGAAGCACGCCAAGCTCCACCTGATCCAATCTCAAGTGCTGATGCAAGGTCCAGCGTGCGTGTGGCGGATGGCACATCCTGCAGTTGAGCGTATAATGGCTAATTACTGTCACAACATGGACAAGACAAGACTTCAGGGGTAACTGTATGGATATACTAACCATCTTAGCATCCAATGGTATCACACGGAAGCCTGAGGGTAGAAGCGGTGCATCATCAGCAAAAGATTCATCAATAGGTGCAAAGACGAGCTGTGCGCATGCACCTGCAGCGTTCTCATCAACCCCGCTACAAAGCTGCAGTAGCAAATTACATCACACCATCAGGAGGATGCAACAAACAGTACAACCAAAGAAATAATTTGAAAACTACCATACCTGCAGAAGATACATATCCCGTGATAGAAGTACATCATCATGGCTAAAACCATGTCCTTCGAGCCTAATAACCTCCAAGAACTACAGTTCAAAAAGTTTAGCTTAGTGCACTAATAAGAGAAATACAAGGACTAAATTAACTAATTACCTCTTCATGCTCCAAGGTATGCGCAAGGGGTAGTATAACCTGACCGCCCATAAACCCACTAGCCCTTAAACCTGGAACTGCATATGGGCTGGCCCTCAATGAGGTAGCAGAATAAGCATCAACACCAGGATCAGCCCATTCAGAACGATGCTCCCTCAAAAATCGCACGAGTAAAGCAGGTGGGACATTCTACATCAGCCAAAAAGTACACTTGGTTAAGCTTAATCTATGTAAATAAAACAACTGGTGATACTCAAGGCACCTCTGTCGTTTTAAGGGCAAGAAAATCCAACAATAATCCTAAAAAAGAAAAAAAAATCTAGAAATCCTCACATTAATTGAAAGAAAAAGAAAAGGATCTACATCACTTATTTTGGTGGGGCCAGATTATAGCGGTGCAAATTAATCATAAATAAATATTAGAGTTATATAACAAATGCAATTGTACTTCAATTATAGGAAGTAAAGTTGTATATCACTGACAACTATCTAGCCACGCAGTTGCGCGAGTAAATATACTAGTTATATATTAAAAGCTCATGGAGAGTTGCTAAAAATAAGATAAATAAGCTAGAAATTCTCAAAAAAAAAAAAAAAACATCTAAACCTTAATCTAGTGGACCCTAACTAAAAGTTGAAATATAATAGCCATTGGATAATATTATTTAAAGTAAAATATACAACCGACATTAATCTAGTAGACCTTAACTAAGTTGAACTACAGTAGCCATTGAATGTTATTATTTAAAGAAAACATCCAGCCAAAAGACCTGAGTTACAACTTAAAGAAAACATCCAGCCAAAAGACCTGAGTTACAACGGCTTAGGTTAAAAAAGAGTCCACGCCAAATACAATAAGAGATAAGAGAAACTCGGAATAAAAATTAAAAGAAATTAGACATTTGATTTTCAACGAACTCCAAATTAAACCCGTACATAGCTAAAATAGCTAAAATTCAGAATAAAAATTAGGAGTTGGATTTGTATATCAATTCTAACCTAAACTAATAATAAAAAATAACAATAGAATTAAAAAATAAAAGAATTTCGGAATAAAAAATGAAAAGAAATTAGCCATTTGATTTTCATACTAACTCAAAATTAAAACCCGTACATAGCTAAAATACCGAATAAAATAAGCAGTTTGATTTGTTTATCATTTCTAACATAAAACTAATATTCAAAATTAAATAAAAAATAACAATAGAATTAGCGGCTTATATTAGAAGAACGGGTCTATACCAAAGTACAATAAAAAAATCAGAAAAACTAACCTACGGTATACCGTAGGAACGGTATACCTCTGAAACTCATGAAACTTGTGATTTTTTACACTGAAACTCATGAAACTTAGCACTAAAAACTGATGAAATATGAAACTGATGAAACTAAACACTGAAACTCATGAAACCAACACTGAAACTGATTAGTTTCATAAGTTTCACGGCTATACCGTTGGAACGGTATACCGTTTCCTAGTCTCCCTCTAAAAAAATAACAGAAATTCGAAATAAAAAATAAAAGAAAATAGGCCATTTTACTTTCATACAAACTCTAAATTAAAACCTGTAGATAGCTGAAATTCGGAGTAAAAATTAGATAAAAATTAGCAATTGGATTATTATACGAATTCTAAACAATGAAAACTAACATAAATTCGGAATAAAAACAAAAAAGAAATCAGCCAATTGATTTTCATACGAACTCTAAATTGAAACATGAAATTAGATAATTAAATAAAAATAAACAACAAAAAATAACAGAATAATAAAAAAAATATGAAATTATGGATTGTTTTTTAATTCCATAGTAAGTGAAAAAAAAATTAGTTTTATTCGGAATTAAAATTCCAGAAATATGCTAATTCGAGGGGGTGAAGGTAAGGAAATTGATTTTTGTTAACTATTAGGTAATAAAAAAAGTCAATGAAAAGTTTTACAATCGCTAAGAAAACATAGAATATGCACACACAAAAATCTCAAAAAAAACATTATGATTTTTTATTTGGCGGACCTCCATAGGCTATATCGGTATAAGTAATATGATGTGCACTAAAAGAAGTACTGAAATAAAAAGACAAGTATTGCAATAATGAAATTAAGAGATAATGATAAAAAGAAAATACTATGACTCTTTATTTGGTGGACCTCTATGGAATGAAGATATTGAGGGTAATACATCGACATGTGTTTACTTGGCTATATAGTTGCAAGTAATATGATGTGCACTAAAAGAAGTACCAAAAGAAATAGACAAGCATTACAATAATGAAATTAAGAGATGATGATATAAATTGAAAATGTTATGTTACACTATGTTTATTGTTTTGCTATGCAAGTATTTGGGGAAGAAAGTTTCGGTCCTATGTAGTATTGTGAAACGGAATATTCTCTCCTATAATATATACTATCAAAGTATCATAAATGAAGTTCTTCAACGATCTATTTTTCAAAAATCAAAATCACATATGTATTGCCAAGTCATTTAAAGATACTTTAAGGATGATGCACGCACAATGCGTGGGTCACCTTGCTAGTTTTATTAAAAAAGGGATAGTTCTGGTTAAATTAAACAAGAGCTCTTTTACGATACACTAAATCTAATATGGACAGTTCATTTTTTCGATCAAATGGATGAGATTAGCAAGTACTTATTTATAGTTCCACCGGTAGTATAGTAGTAGAAATATCTTTAACAAATCAATGGCTAAATTTGATTTCTACTACATATTATATACTACATAATGCACCGTAAAAATTCTCTTAAACAAACATAAAAACTGTCTATTTAGTATAGTTCAACGAACGAGATGAAGTATAAGTAAAAACCTGCAGCAGCATTGATGCCTTTGCACACAAGATGCCACCCCCAATAGCAGAAAAGAGTGGGGAGGGACTGACATGGGATCCAACAAGCTTGTTAGGAGATGAGTTTACTGAAATTGTAATATCCTCAGCGCCATCACTGCTCAACAAAGACCAACCATCATCTGGAAATCCACTCACAGCATCGTTGAAGCCTCTGCAAATTAGACTCTCGAGTTCAGAGGTGCTGTAGACACATGCATGTAATTTTTTTTTGTAGGATGGCCCGGTAAATGGTTATAAGAGCGCAGGGTCATTCAATAGTTACAGACCTGCTGAGCCTCTGACTGAAGGTTCTGAGAACCGCAGGCTGGCGCCCAGCACCATAGGGGATTTCACCACTTGATTCGTGCGCAATTTGCCTAATGTGTCGCAATGCCTGTAAAGAACAATTACATGTCACCGATGAATCAGTAAAACTATTGATTCAAGATTACTACAAAATCCCAACAAGTAATTAGCAAAAAATGAAATGGAGCAGTGCACATACTGCAATAGTCATCTTCTGCGCAAGGATCTTCGGAGATTCATAGAGTGGTCTAAGGACCTCAGGAACACTCCAAGCCTGTAGAAGCATATGATAAATAAGATGCATAAATCGCAAAATTATTCAATTGTAACACTTATTAATATGAAAGCCTTGTTGCTACTTACATCCAAATCAACATGATCCACAATGTGAATCATGGAGCCACCGCCCTCACATGGCCGAATCAGATAACCACTAGGAAGCACCTCGGCTCTGATAAAATTTGGAGTGTTAGGCCCAGGTGGACCACCAGTGGACTGAGTCAATGACCTTTCACAGATCTACAGAACAAGAACAATGTCACATTGTCAACAACACTGCACAGAAACGGTACTCACAATGATTGCCAAAAAAAGAGCAGCCAAGCAACATTTAATACAACAGTGATTACACCACACTGGAAAGACAATGATTTAGTTTGTCCAAACATATTGAAGCCGATAAGAAAATGACAAAGAGTACAAGAAAAATGGCATGCAGACATTTTTTCGGTAAACTGACAGGAGGCAATTAAAGACCGAAGTAATACCACAAGACTGCCATCTTCAAGGCCACTCGTGTAACGGAGTGTCCAAAAGTCGCGTGGTGCTGCCAGTGTCGTCGGTGCATAAGTCTAAGGAATCAAAAGGCCAATGATCATCATCAACACCAGTACAGCAACTTGTACAGAGTAAAAAGGGCAATGACAGCAAATAGTACAGAAATAAGCACGTGAAAACTGCAACTAGTGAGCAGATATGTACCTGCATGTAGATTAGCTCAATAGTTCCACCATTACCCGTAGGGATAACATGGAGGATATCGACACACCGGCAGTCGCGATACCAAGATGGGCGATCCTTGAGGATCTCCGCAACCTAAAAGGAAGCTCATTAGAGGATGTCTCATGTCTATAGAAGGGAAACATAAAGAAATGCCACTGAGCAACATCATACCTTTGTGGGCTCAAGGCTCACAAGGCCGCAAGCTCGTGCTGCTACGCCACTACAATTGTGCGAAACAGCGATGATTCCAATGGAATCCGGACCAGGCTGTAATCAGGTTCCCATTTGTAGCGGTTAGAAAGAACAAGCAAGAAAAATCAATACATTGTGCAGTACTCTCTTGTACAGCAAACAAAAAATCAACATATCCTGCGGTAGTCTCTTGTACGGCAAACGCATTACCTTCATCCCAACCATTTGGACCCATTCGACAGCAGTTCCCGTCGCCTTGGACAGGAACTCTGCCAAGGTCTCCTCAGCAATAGCGAGCAGACTGCACGAAAGAGAGCATATCAGCAAACTTACATGGATCAAACCTAAGAAATGAGACTAGGCATTGAGATTACCCAGCTGGGTTGTTCGCATCCCTTTGAGGGTGCGGTGCTGCTGGGTTTTGCTGTTGATGGTGCTGACCACTCGTCACCACAGACTCACAGCTCGTGTCTGTGCCTGTGGTGGCCACAGAAGGCTGCAGGATTGCAAACAAATGTTACTGCAAGTGAAGCAAGATTGTATAATAGCTTAGGAATCAACAGAGCAACAGCCTCCAAACCATGAAACCATTTCTAGTACAGAAGCTCACATTGTGGAGTTGGTTCCGCACGTAGCCGTTCTCGTATACGAGACGGGACACCTGCTTCTGCAGCCGGTCATTCTCCTCCATCAACAACTTGTTCATCGCAGTCAGCTTCCGGTTCACGGTTTGTAGGCGGGAGGCCTCCTTGCGCTGCTTCTCCCGGCATCTACCAATCGCAAGAAACGCACGCTTCAGTGGCAAGCGAACCTATATAAACTACGCTGAAAAAGATAGTGGCTTCAAACACAATATTATTCCCTTGTTACTGATTAAGTGATTAGCACAGACCAAATGTGCACAAAGGGAGTTAGGCAGAGGCATTTCGGCAATATTATTCTCTTATGGCATAAAAGGAGGGGGGGTCATCAAACAGGAGCAAGGAAAAAAGTGGAGCAAAAGAGACAAATGGCTAATACTATGTGATAGCAAGATATGTGTCAAATGAAATCATTGCCTAATTGAAAGTGATGTTTGTGTCTGCATTTGCCAAGTCTAATCTAAATCTGAGCATCTTGCCATGGGTAAAAAAAATTCTCGATTATATTTCCCCTTCATGACTACAGTATGATACTAATAACCAAACTTGCCCAAGAAGAGTTCTTCTTCCTATTCCTCCACAGTGGTACCACCATTAACAAAATATTTGCCCTACTTGCTGCAAACCACTGAAAAAGGAGGCGAAATGACAGCCAGGAGGTGATGTTTATTGGGGCCTAAGGGCAAGCACAGTAAACAAGAACACCACCGCAGACAGGTGAAAAGATGGGCCTCAAACTCAAAATGGCAAGCACAAGAAACAAGAAATTCCCAAGTCATATTTACTTGAGGCAATCATTGCCACCACAAGAAGAAAAATTGCAATGTGGGAATAACACAGCCCAAAGATTTCCACCTAAACCGAACACAAGATCGGCGACAGAATGTAGGGAAGAACTGTGGGGGTACAGAAACGAAAATAACCGTGCAAGTGTTTTTGTCAAAATCTAGAGAAAATTCGAATGAATTTGAGCTTAGATCAAGATCAAATTCAAGCAAGCAGACACAGATACCTCATTTAGTCATCTCCACAAAACAAACTAGCACAACAACTTAACCCCAAAAAATGAAGACTCATTTCCATGGCAAAGAACACCCCCTGAAAAATACATCCTTTGAGAAGCAAATCCAAGCACCAATCCAACCCTGCAATCCATTAGCAGCCAAGGTTCCAAACTTTATCAAGAAACAACACAAACAAAAACCGCACATTCCCACAACCCAACTGAAATAAACTGTCCAAACACTACCCAAAAACCACATCTCCCGCACCACAACCGCACAAAGGCAGCTGCTTACCACAAGAAAAAAATCTCAAGAAAAACACAGAACCCCATTTCGCAACCTCTAAGCACCCACGAAGCAGTCCGAGAGGGGGCACCTTTGCCACATTCCCGGCAAGAACCCATGATCCCATCAAAAAGAAACCAACCGGAGCAACCCGGATCAGAGAGAGAGAGGGGGGGGGGGGGGATGGGGAGGCTGACGCTGACCTGCGGTTCTGGAACCAGACCTTGATCTGCCTGGGCTCGATGTTGCTGAGGATGGGGCACTCCCTGATGAGCTGCTGCCGGCGCAGCGAGCTTGGCTTGGGGCACTCGGTGTACACGCGCTCAAGAGCCTCCACCTGCTCCGGCGTGTACCGCACGTACTTGCCCGTGTCCACCTGCGGCGCCGCGCCCGGTGAGAGCTTCTCCTTGCTCCCTACCGCCGCCATCCGGGCGCCGCCTGTGCTGTCGATCGCTGCTACCCAAGGACAAGGAGAAGGAGAACGAGGGAGAGGAGGAGCTGGAGCCACGGCCAAGGACGCCGGCGCGTCATGGCCTGCAGGTCGAGGCGCCGCCGCGAGCTCCCGTGTTTTCCATGGCGTTAACTCTCGGGTTCTTCGAGTTGATGTGGTGGTGTTGTGACTTTGGAGCAGGGCAGGACAGGAGGGCAGAGCAAGCTGTGTGGACTGGTTTTAATACTCACTGCTAACCAGCACTACTAGCTCTGGTCTTCACATGAAGACTCCCCTCCCTCCCTCTCTCTCCCTCTACCCTTTTTGGTGAGATTTCTCTCTCCTCACTAAGCTCACTTGAGTGTTCAGTTTTTTCACATGAGAACGAGGCATTTCCTTTCCTGAATTTCTTCTTGTTCTTTCTAAAGTGCTTCTGAATCTATTTATTTAAGAATGATACTGGATTTCTTTGGACCATGGCATCATATATAGGGGCAGTACTGGATTGTTGTGGACAGATACACCAAGGTGCTTTATGTAAAAATAAAATAAAATAATGACATGGCACAAGCTTTTATACACTTTTTAAGAGTAAAAATACTTTTTTTAGTGGTCGTATAACATTGTTCCGCACCTTACAACAAAGAGAGATGCTTCTATGCTCTTTTTTTTAAAGTTACATAAATATTAAAGCATGAATGAGGGGTAGATGAAGATTACTTATCCCTTCGTTTGCTTTAAGATTTGTGCAACTTGTATTAAAAAGAAAAACATAGAAGCACTGCTCACAAAGAGAGATGCATACTACATCTTTACCGACCGCATATCTCGTGTTCTCTTCACATATGTTTCTCCCGAGCAGGAGTTATTACCTATTTCTCTCTTTTGAGGTAATATAATTTTATATATAAAAAATATAATATAATTTAATTATTTAGTTAAAATATATGTTTCTATTTCGTGCGGGCACTGGATACTGGTTAGAAGAGATTTTGCACTTGCAATATGCATATCCTCTCATTTTTAGACTTAAATAGAGCTTCACTGCCCAAAACAAAAAGTTTTTGGTATAGTTCATGGGATAAGTGACAGCTTTAAACAGTGTAAAGTTCTCTCAAAGGGAGATTCTTCAGGCGTGGCGGGAAGTTTTTTTTTTTTTTTTGCCAGTACTTTTTAGAAGTCTGTGAGCATTTCTTTCTTGAGAATGGCTAAGTAACACTCGAGTGTTTTTTTGATTTGTGAGCACTCAACTTGGGGGCCTATAAAGAGAAGGGTGGTGGAGAGAGATGACAAATTGATTGGATCAATAGATCTAGATCCAAAGGCTACAAATTTGAGTGCTCACAAACTAAAAGAACACTCAGGTACTCCCTAGACACCCCCTTCTTTCTTTAAGTCTTCGATAGTGCATTTTTCTATTCTTTCCAAGACTGTGGCCCTTTCTATAAAAACGTTAGCGCTAGTAGTATACACTGTCTCAGAAAAAAGAAAAGAAAAGTGGTGCAGCTGGCTTGCTAGTTGCTACCAGCGGTAAAAAACACTGAGGGATATTTGATTATCTTCTTTCGTGAGTCTGGTCCGTTCGACTCAGCCAGATTTATGGGATACGGGATATATAGATACAGAGACGGTGTTTGATTGTGTATAGTAGGCAGATATTTTGAAATTTATATAGCAAGTGTAGTCTAGTTTTGTTCGAAAAAATGTCATGAACCTATTTTCGAAATCGGTTCGGTTATCGGAGATGCTAATCAAAAAATATAAACAAAAAAGAAAAAGAAAAAGAAAACTTACATACCCACGTGGCACCGCATGTATGGTTTGCTATTGTAGCTGACAGTAGCCCTTTGCGCAGAACACGAGGCTGCATCTAGAGATACGCCTATTTTCTACGTATCTCCAGAGCCGGGCTGCATGGAGAATCTTGCATCCAGAGAGCCAGGCTCAAAACTAGATGCAGGCAACTAAACACAAGAAAAATGAAGATTCCGCATCTGTAGATACAAATCTCTGTGCATGCAGGCAACCAAACAGCCCCTGAGGCTCACGAGCTGAGGTTGGCCCGAGCTTCAAAAGTTTATTCCCGAGTTCATGCTTGAACACTGTATGCCATAGATCATTTGTCAAATATTATTATAAATTTTTATTGAGCTTATTTAAATCGAAGTTAAGCTTTTCTTATTGTTGAAATATTACCGAGTTTACTCCGACTAAACTTAGCTCGAATCTAACTCAATTTCGCTGCATCTCGAACTTGGGCGGATATGCTCGCTGGAGTTTGGATCGTTTATGCCCTTACCAGCTACTACTGTATTCTCAGATCAGCTTAGCCTCAGGCCTCAGCATCTATATGCCTTCGATTCTTTTTAACCATCTCTCTCCTTTTTAAACAAAATGAAAAATGCTAAAGATATGTAGATTGACAGCCTTTTAGAACTCAATTTTCTCATGAAAAGAACAGGCGCTGGTATATAGTATAATTCAAAATAAAATGCTGGTATAATGTAGCCCAGCTGAAACAATGAGCAAAAACTGAATTTCAGCAGAATGAAGAGAACTTAGGCCCTGTTTGGAAGCAAAGTTTTTCAATACCATGGTATTACAAAGCCATGGCTTAGAAATTGTTTTGGTATAAATACCATGGTTTCACCTACCACCATTGAAACCATGGTTTTTCTTGGAACTACAAACTGTTTGGCTACAAAGTCTTTTGCATGGTATTTTCAAAGTATTGACACCTCTCACTCTCTACACCAACACCAAAAGCCCAAAACTCCATTCTGAGTGGAGTTTTCAATACTCCAAAAATACCATGGTATTGGCAATACCATGGTTTTCAAAACAGAGTTTTTTTGGGTTGCTTCCAAACACCATGTTGCCAAAAATACCACGGTATTCTCCAAAACCATGGTTTTGCCTAGAAACTATGAAAATATTTTGTTGCCAAACAGGCCCTTAGACTCTGTTTGGACGCAAAGTTTTTTAATACCATGGTATTACAAAACCATGATTTGAAAATTGTTTTGGTATAAATACCATAGTTTCACTTACCATCATTGAAACTATGATTTTTTTTTTTGGAACTACAAGCTATTTGGCTACAAAGTCTTTTGCATAATGAAGTGATGCCAAAAGCCCAAAACTCCACTCTGAGTGGAGTTTTCAATACTCATAAAATACCATGGTATTGTAATATCATGGTTTTCAAAATAGAGTTTTTTTTGTTGTTTCCAAACACCTTATGGTTAAAAATACCATGGTATTTTCAAAATCATGATTTTATCTATAAACTATAAAAATACTTTGTTACCAAACAGGCCCTTCGCAAGTTTTTTTTTCTTTTTCTTTTTCTGAAGTGTTTGCGCATTGAAGATGGAGGGGCAGCTGAAGAAATGAAATGATGCACTTCCCTTCGTCCACTACAAGAAAAAGCTTTTCAGGCTATGTAACTGTGCCTCTGTCCTCTTGAAAATCCAAACAGTCAAACGGCAGCACCTTTACTGCCGCCTCGCTCGGATCTTCTGAGAAGAGTAACGAATAGATAGCATTGCAACGATCAAACACACAAGCGATGCTTCTGTGATTTTCCTTCCAATTTAAATTGCACAAATCTTGAAGTAAGCGAATGGGTAAGTAATTCTCATCTACCCTTTATTAATGCTTTACTATTTGTGCAACTTTAAAAAAGAAGAGCACATAAGCATCCAAACCTTGAGAAAATTCACATCCAATGCAAATACTAGTAGCTACTCCATCTGATCTTGTTCATCAGCAGCAGCGGGATATCGCCTGGGATCGGACCATAATTTATATCGAGAAGACAGTAAGTGATATATAAACTAGTAAATAATATGTATGGTTCGTTACATTTGTTTATGTCTCGAGCAGGGTTCAAATTTTCGCCGAAATTTCGCGAAATTTCGGCGAAATTTCGGATTTCGGACCCCCCCGAGTTCCATAATCCCGGTGAAATTAAAAAACCCTAAAAAATTTTTAAAAGTGCTACAGTACCCTATAATTTCGGCGAAATTTCGGTGAAATGGACCGAAATCTCGGTTTTTTGACCGAAATTTGTCCAAAATTTGACCGGATTGGACCGGATTTGACCGGAGTTTGACCGGATTGGATTCCTCAGGTCATTTCCCATGTCTGACCAAAATTTCAAGATTTTTTGACATCATTTGAAATATTTTCCGTTCTGTTGAATTTTAGCGAGATTTGGATTTTGGACCGAAATTTGGTTTTGGACGAAATTTTGATTTCTGCTAAAAAAACCGGATTTGAATTTTGGTTTTTGAATTTCGTCCGGATTTTGTCCGAAATTTCCGAATCTCGGCGAAATTTCGGATTTCGGCCAGGTCCGAGATAGAGTCCGAAAACGAAATTTGGATCCTTGGTCTCGAGAGTGTCTGTTTCAATATATTTATTCATGGAGGGTATTAGAGTGTATTTATTATAATTTTTTTACACTATCTGCACTTAAATTATATGGAAGAAGTTGAGTAGTTATGATATGGCATTCAACAATTAATAGGGGTATGCATGGTTAATTCTCATTAACTATTTATTATATTTAGTACTTACTTGATATGTACATGTGGTGGACTGTGGATAAGTATATTGAAAAAAAGGGAGTGGTACTCTTATAAGAACAAATGAAGAGAAAAAAAATAGGGGAAATTAATCAATCATTTTATGGGCAAGTAAAGTGTTGGCCTTAGAAAATCTAGGGTGTCTCTTCTCTCTTCTAGTACCTGGGTGCCACATAATATTTGGCTTATTTGGGCTCTATGCCCAAGGTTAACGATGCCGTTTCAAACTCGAATTTCGAAAACCCGGTAGTATTGAAGCTTACGAAAAATCGTTTAAAATTTGCTCAAAATAGAATAGTTCGAAAGTCCAATGAATTCGAAATCTGTTCAAATTGTCGAGCGATGTTCGTAGTTTTTGGACGAAAAGACCTTGAATTTCAAGCAATTTTTGGCAGAAAACCAACGATACTTTTAAAAGGAAGGGGAACAATATAAAAATGGGAAAATTGCAAAAAAAAAATCATAAAATTTTTAAAAAACCATTAAAGGCAAAAAGGGAAAATGTAAGAAATATATTAAACAAGTATGGAGAAACACGAAAAAATTCCAGTATGATCTTTCCTAGATATGGAAATTTTGACATGACCTTTGCTATATTTTAGATAATTGTAAGTTGTAAATTAGGCATTTTGCAATAATATGTCAACAAATAATCTTTTATTTCAATACTACTCACATATCAATCCAACAAGTGCAAAAATAGGCATTCACATAATGACATACCAATACCATTCACATATCAACACTATTTACATTTCAGTACTTTACAAAAATTGCTTATGTGAATAATTTACAAAACAATGCTTGTCTCAAATTGCATGTTGTACAACCAAATAAGTACAGAATATAACTAGTGGTACATAGTACAACTTCCATACTAAAGTTTTGGTAGTTCATGCATGCATACAACGAGAAGTAAGCTTTTCAATGTTGGATAATATTAACATATTAAAATATACCATAGCAAGATAATTTTTATGCATACAAATATCGTTGCTTAAACAAATATTATTATTTTCGAGTGTCATCCATTGCTACTAAATATACTTCAACAAATATTACTATTAAACATAATTCAACAAATATTGCTACTAAATATAATTGAATAACTCAAAAATGTCTCCAATCTTTGTTTTTTCAAAAAAAAAAAAATTGACACTAGAGGTCATAAAGCTACTAATACTAATTTTAGGAAATTGTGGGTACATTTTTTTTTTGAATTTAAATTTGATCGGTAAACTAAGCGGTTTTGTTTTTCAAACCGGAGTGGTATGGGCGGTTTTCATGGTTTTCGAGCGATTTTCGTCAATTTTTGAAACCCTGTCTTGGCGTATCTTTTTTTCCTTGTTTGGCCAGGTTCGAATAAAATTGTAAATATCGTCCATTTTTTGTAATGGTGGAAGTAGTGGTAGGAGACATGTATCATGTGTTGCACTACTCTATTGTATTAAGTGATTAGCTCTGTGGCACCTATGTCCACCGTGGACTAGTAGATACCTTGACAAGTGGCAGGTGTAGGCCCCACCAGCCCTACCCCTTGCATTTCCACCAACTCATCCAACCTTGATAACACATAGTCCACGTTGGTGGATACAATACCATCGACTTTGACACCACCACATACATCTTCGTGACCCTTGTCTCCATTTCTATCCTTGTCCACATCTGTCTCGTCATCGGCTTGCATTGCGTCCGCCGGACCCTCCAAATATTTCGAGCACCCACCACTGTCGTACGCCTTTGTTGGGTTGAAAATCCTCATCACGCCTCCTTAGGTGTTCAATATCCCTAACACCAGGATCCATCGCACCGCCGCCATCCAACCCCTCCACTTCCATGCCCCACCCCAACTGGCCTCACCCTTGCTTGACGATTCACACTTCTTCACAAACCTCACGTACACTACTGGCCTATCGTCAATCGCATCATCTGGATTCATTACAATAAGCATATACTACCCCTATAACACGTTGTCTGTCACCTTGATAAATTCCTATACATACTCCGATGACCCTCCAACCACTGTGGCATTTACCATCTTGATGAGAGGCTTATTCCTTGCAATCGCCCTATCAAATGTGCTCCGTATGCACCTCATTCCCCAATCACCTTTTGTTCATAATTTAATTGGTCCACCCCGTATGGCCCATCAAGGACAACACCCTTCTCATAGAACAAAACGAATCTTGAATATGCGTTGTCACGCACCAAGCATAATAATTTAAGTATATACATTACATATGTCATTTTCCAATTATTATTCGTCAAATTAACCAACATTTCCTATCACATATTAGTTTACTACTATCGACATCGTACCATTCAACATTACTGATTAAAACTATTGCATACAATGCATCCCTAACTGATTTACACTAATACACATATTTTTTTATAAAAAAAATAGTATGTCCAATTCCAATTATTAGACGTTGAAACTTCAATAATGTTCTCTAGCTACCATATTTTTCTAAAACTTTTCTACGTACACTATAAATTATTTGTCCACTTTACCAATGCTACATACACACCAGGAAGGGACATATGTTATCTGTAGTTGTGTTCACGTCAGAAACGGAGCTAGATTTATAATTTTGTTCGAACAGAGAGGAAAAAATATATAAAGGACCAAATAGGGCAACGCGTCATGTGCCACTAGCCTCGTACCTAGAGGGCTACATGGACCCGAGTTGACACATTGTGAGCCATACGATTTGGCCCAGGCGTTAAATCCGCACGGCTGTGATTTATCCTCGTAAGAGGATTGCAACTAGTTGCTACCTTTTTGGGCACTATTCGTCCCTGGGCAACGGCGGATCTTGGCAACGATGTCCGTTGTCCCTTGCTCTTCTCAGCCTCCATTTTTCTCTCTTCCTCCTCGCTATCTTATTTTTTTCCTCAATACTCCTCTTATTTGAATCCCCAAACTTGAAGGCCAATCTATAACTTGTTCACGGTAGAAGTTACATTCCATGGTCGCCACATCAATCATGCCCACCGGCAAACCCGCGGCTCCGCCGACGCTACCTTCCATCAGGATCAACGATGATGGGGAAGAGATACTTAGACTATCTCCAGCAGCTTCCCTTTCCTCCTCCAAATCTTTTCACGAACAGATCCCAAATGCTCAAGCGGATTCCCTTCACGATTCTATTCGGAAGGGAATCTCTCTAGAAAGATATTTGTCGGTGTTTCGAGCACCGGCCAATGAATTTGTATAGGTAAGAGGGGGGTGCACGCTCCCTCTCCTCGACGGCTTACTCGGGTGAGCACAAGATGTATCTTGGTTGGTGACGCCCTACTCCAGTTGTGTGAGTTCGATTGTATTGATTCCTCGGTTGTCCGTTGTCTTACATGCTTTCGCTTCCACTCCCCTTTATATAGGCGAGGAGGAGGTTACATTGTTGCTTAAAAAAAGAAAAAGCTGTGCTCTTAATTAAGCATAAGTGGCGGCGGTGATGGGGCCCGGCCGTGGCCCCTTGCCTGTTCTTGGTCGGGCGTAGTTCTGCGCCTTGTAGTAAATGCGAGAGTTGGGGACTTGTGCGCTCGTCATCATTCACGGCCGATTTAATGCGCTCGATCGCAATAAATCTTTACGCTTCAGTGATTTCACGCTTGGTCATGGCTCACGGCTTTTCCTCGCGTAGTGGCTTTGGGCCCCGACCCAGGCACTGGATTGACCCCACGCCCTTCGGGCGGCGGGGTACCCATGGCACAGGTACTCGTCCAGTAGCCCCGAGCCCCGTCGCGGTCGGAGAGGTGCGGGGTCTTGTTTCCGTCGTGATGCCGCGGGTTAGCTTGGCACGTCGAGTCTCCGGCCGGGTCTTGCGCAGCTGCTGGTGTAACCCCAGGCCGGATGGGTCGGAGGCGTCGGGGTTTAAATCTTAGCTTGGTCGTTGCTTTGCGGTATCGAGAGGTCCGTCGCGGTATATATCGTGCGGCGCCAGCCGTTCTTTATGTCAAGGGTGGTCGCCGGAGCGAGATAATGCGGCCGTGGCATCGGCGCTCGGGCGGTGGTCGCCGGACCGCATATCGCCGGGCAATAAATGGTCGTCGGGCGCCATGGTCGTGCATTGGCGCTCAATTTGGTGAATGCCCTGGCGAACATAGCGCCGGTCGTGCCGCCCGGTAGCGCTGTCATACTGGCGAGTCGATGGCCTTTCAGTCGGCCGCCGGCGTGTAATGGCGGTCATACAGAGCGGACACGTGGCGCCGAGTCGTGCCTTCGCGGTATGGATCGTAATCGCCTTAAGCGAGCACGTGGCGCCCCGTGTTAGTAGCCTTAATGGCTGTCATCACTGGCGACACGTAAGCGCCGGTCGAGCCACCGGTATGGCAATGATTGTCGTCGAAGGCGCTAGTCGTCTTGCAGGGCGCTCGGTGGTGGTCGCTCTGGCGAACATGGCGCCCCGGTCGTGCCTTCCAGGAGCGCCTTGATGGTGATCGCTCTGGCGAGCACGTAAGCGCCGTGTTGTTGGGCGCAGACGGTGATACTGGCGGACACGTGGCGCCCCGTCAGCCGGCCGGTAGCGCGATGTTGTCATACCTGGCGAGCACGTGGCGCCCGTGTTGAGTCCCATTTTACGCCCGTCCGTGGTGGGGACCGAGGAGGGTGAGAAAGCAGCGCTTGCCTTCGTTGGCTCGGCGCCGCTCGTGGGGCTACAAGCGAGTGATCCGGTGGAACACTGGAGGCCCCTCGCGAGAGGTCCCACAGCGGACAATCCGGCGTGGCGTCCGACCCGCTAGAGGGGCGATCCATAAAGAATCTTTCCTTACCGATCCGTATCAGGACCTTGGATCGTTCATTGATCCAAAGGTGCGGTGCCGCCACCCGTCAGCAGGTTACTGCGGGAAGCGTGGTGTGATCCCGGACGTGAGTTAAGGCGATTGGGTAGATCCGCCGACCCAACTAGGGCCCGGAGGGCTCGCCTTGTCCTCACCTCTTGCCCATTTTTGTGGTGGTGGATATCATCGCCGTCTCTTGCCTTAGGGACCACGAGGGTCGGGCATGGTCGGTGTGTGTATCACAAAGTTAGAGAGTTGGGAAATCGAGAGAAACGCTCAGCAGTAGGAGGCATTCTTTGACCGATCGTGGAGTCGACCGCTTGGCACTTCCTTTCTTAAATCCGGCACTACTTACCAGTAACCGTGCAGGGGCCAGGCTGAAGTACTTTTGGTCGAAAGTTTGGCCGTCTTGGGAGGACCCGAACGATTGGTTGTGTCAACCCGACCATGGACTCTTGTAGCCCAAGTGGGCGAGGCGAGGTTTGTTTATTACCGCATGCGCGCCACTTGAAGGAGTAATAACGAGTGTGTAAGAAGAAGGTATTCACTTATCTTTCTTTATGACTGGCGAGGTTTTTGTTCAACGTGGGGAATTGGCGGTGCTTCGGTTCCCGCGTCGCTTGCTTTGGCGCTTCGGCTTCTACGCCATCAGCTTCTTGAAGGTGCGTCCGGGCGGATCGGGGCTCTCCTGCTGCGGGTTTCGGCGACCCGGCTATTTTTTGCTGTGCGTCGCGGCAAAAATTGAAGCGGAAGCCGGTATTTGTGCTGAGAGGGACGACAAGTCCGAGATCAATGTCGAGGAAGACCCTTAAAGCGAGAAAAAGCTTTCTTGGTTTTAGACTTTCTTGTTTCTAAAGAATGTAAATGCAGATTGAGTTGGAAGAAAACAAAGGTGTTCGGGTTTTACATGTATTTTTCGCTATTTTTCGGTTTGTTGCGGTAAGACATGCGGGGTCATGGTTCTTGGGTCTCATGGGACCAACCGAGGCCAGTGATCGACATGTTCGGCGTTTTCAGAAAAAGTAGGAAAAAGCCAGGTTTTAAGCGCGGCGTTAGTTCCCCGGGCAAGTATACCATCTGATACATCTCTTTTGTCCTTGGCGAGATACCACGCCATAACCCGTAGGCACGCGAGTGGGCGTGGTACTCAGTCGGAAAAAAAAGTAGACCCGAACGATCGGAGTGAATGGCAGTTGAGCGGGATGTCGACTAGAGTGGAAAAAATGCTATGCCGTGGGCCGGTAAAAGGTGAACATGGTAGCGAGCGAGGTAGAAAAAGGGCTAAGGGTAGAATCGCCTTGGCTTTTCGATGTTCGAGGCGTTTGACAAGATATTGCCGTCGGGATCCTTGAGTACCGTAAGTGCCAGGTCGAAGGACCTCTACTACAATGAAGGGGCCCTCCCAAGGAGGAGAGCTTGTGCTTGCCTTTGTTGGACTGGACTGGCCTTGAGAACTGTGTCGCTGTGTTGAGCCTCGCCCTCCTAACCTTGCGGTCGTGGTAGCGTCGCGGTGTCTGCAGTATTTGGTGGCGAGCAACGACGGCGACATCTCGCTTCATCGGCCGGTCGGCCGACGTCTTCTTTGGGACTCGAGCCAGGTCGAAGGCACGAACCTTTGGGCGCCGTAGTCAAGTCGGTCGTAAGATGGCTTCGCTCGAATGCCAGGGAAAAAGCGGCGTGAACCCGGCCGACGGTCGGGTGGTCCGTAAGCTCCAAAGTCACGGAGGTACCTCGGTACGCCCAACGTCCGCGAACCTCTTGATCGATCGAAGATTCGCGGCTTGAGCCCTTGGAGGATCATGCACCGTTCGCGCGTTCGACTTGGCCGTTGCTCGTGGTGGTGAAGCGGCCGCCAATCCACGATCTTTGAATTGTCGCGAGCTCGAAACTCCTTTCGTGAAGTTGCGTTAGTTATCGGTGATGATGGAGTTCGGGACTCCAAACCGGTGAAGCGATGTGCGGATGAAGTCCGCTGCTGTATTGAAGTGATTGTTGTGGATCGGCTTGGCTTCTATCCACTTGGTGAACTTGTCTATTGTAACCAAGCAGTGGGTGAAGCCCGGCTGCTTTCTTGAAGGCCCGACCAGATCGAATCCCCAAACGCGAAGGGCCGAGGTGATAGGGATCGTTTGGGTGCTTGCCGGAGGTGAGTTTGCCGAAGCGAAGAATTGGCACCCTTCAAGACGTCAGGATGATCCGTTGAGTCGGCTACGGCGGTTGGCGGTAGAAACCTTGTCGGAAGGCTTTCCCGACCAGGCTCCGTGACCAGTGGTGTCATAAGCCCGTGGATGTCGCGGGTAGTCTCTTCCTTGGTCGGTGACACACTTACGGAGGATTAGGAGGCTCCTTCGTAGAGTCGTTGATCGGTCTGAAGGATTTTGCTAGACCCGAGCGAGTGGCGGGCCTCGGTCGGTCGTCGAGGAGGAACCGTCGATCGGTACGTCGATGAAGGATTCCCCTCAATCGGTCTTTGAGGACGTTGTGAACCCGGCTCTACATTTCGACCTTTAATGTCGCTTGGCCGATCGTCCGGCGTCGGTTCGGATGGATGCTTGGTGTAGGTCGAGGCGAAAATTCCGGGACCGGCCCTCTGCGGGCCGAGACTAGCCAGGTGATCCGGCCTCTCCGCGTTCGTCTGTAGCTATGATGGAGCTCAAATCCTTTGAACTTCTGCTCGGTTGCATTCTCTCGGCGATGGTCGCCATCCGATCGTCGCGAGGTTCTGCGGCCTTCATGACTTGATCGACGCCAGTTTTGAGTCGCCATGCACGCTTATAACCGCGAGCTCAGTCGTGCCCGATCACGAGAACCCGATGCGAGGGCCTCATACTCGGCGTTGTTGGTTGCGTCAAAAAAATGGCCAGGATAGCGTGCGAAGCTTGTTCCCAGTGGTGAAAGAATGGCGACCCGGCCCGCTCCGTTTTGGTGAAGGACGTCGAAGTACATCAAATCCGACTCAGGGTCTTCGACGGAGGTGGGGCACGGGCTCGGATCCACTCGGCGAAGTCGGCTAGAACGAGATTTTATGGCGGTCAGGGACATAGGATCGTCATGCCCATTGAGCTCGAGTGCCCACTTGGCAATTCTTCCGGAGGCGTCAGCGGTTATGGATGACCTCGCGTAGAAAGTGGTAGGGTGGTTACCGCGGAAGCGTGGTCGGGTTGAAGTAATGTACCGGCTTTCTTTTAGTGATCGGAAGCGAGAGTATCTTACGAATCTGCGGTCACCGTGCCTTGGACTCGGAGAGTGCTGCTAATGAAGTAGGCCGTGCTGGATCTTAAGGACCGCCTTCTTACGCTCGCTCGCGACAAGTGCCGTCTTGACGACTGGTCGTAAATGGCGGCAATGTAAATGCGAAGGCTCTTCTGGCGGCAAGGCGACCGGGAGGGGTGGTCGTGAAAACCTTTAGCGCTCGAAGCGTCCTGAGCCTCGCTTCGTCGGTGAAGTGGTCGGATTTACTCGAGGGTTTGTATAGAGGCAAGCGCAGCGTTCGCGGCGGGGCGTGAAGCGACTTCAGGCCGCTAGGCATCCGTCGACCTTTGGGCCCCTTTGAGGTTCTTGTCGGCCCCATCCTTAAGATCGCGGAGATCTTGTCTCGGTGGCTTCGATCGGCTTCCGGAGATGATGAAGCGAAAGTAGCTTCCTTGGGTACCCCAGCATTTCGAGGGTTGAGCGATCTTGGAACCGCCGAAGGTTCGCGAAAGTCTCCTCGGATCGGCGATGATGTCGTGGTCTTCTGGTCTTGACAACGATGTCGCCGGCGTATGCCTCGACATTGCGGCCGTCCGGAAGTCGGAAAGCGGTCTGCATACATCTCTGGTATGTAGCCCCGCGTTTCAGGCCAGCGGCATTGTCACGTGTGAGCGAACCGAACACCGGAGTGATGAAGGAAGTCGCGAGTCGGTCGTCTTCTTTCATCGCGATCAGTGGTACCACTGAGTAGGCATCCGGAAAGGGCGAGATTCGCACCTGCGGTGGAGTCTACCATTTGGTCGATCGGGCAGAGGAATGGATCTTCGGACATGCCTTGTTTAGGCTTGTGTAGTCGACACACATTCTCCATTTCCCGATCTTCTTTTTTACAAGCACGAGGGTTTGCTAACCACTCGGGTGGCGAACTTCTTTGATGAACCACAACGGCCAAGAGCTTGGCTATTTCCTCTCCTATGGCCACAGCGCTTTCCTTCGTCGGCGGCGCGACGTATTTGGCGGCTAGTCTGACCAGGCGGATGTTCAGGAGTGCTCGGCGACTTCCCTCGGGATCCCTGGCATGTCGAAGGCTTCCATGCGAAGGCGTCGGTTGGCGCGGAGGAAGTCGGCAGCGCTTTCCTATTTGGCAGAGCGTGGTCCGATCCGGCGGTTTTGGTCGGGTCCTCCGGGTCGACCTCGATCGTCTTTGTGTCCTCGGCGGACTTGAAGGAGCGGTCGGACTTGCTAGAGTCGGGGAGGCGGACTCGGAATCTTTCGAGGCCCGTGAGCTTCAGTGAATCGGCTGACAGCGAGGCCAACTTCGCAGCTGTCTTTCAGCCGAGTAAGCCGAAAAGACGCAGCTGATGATCACCCCATGCGGCCGGGGCATCTTCGACAGTAGGTGTAGTTGGGGATCGCCATGAACTTCAGCGTAGCATGGTCTCCCCTAGGATGGCGTGGTAGGCCGGGAAAATCCACGACCTCGAAGGTGAGGTCTCGGTGCGGAAGTTAACACGGGCTCCCGACGTGGCGAGCAGTCGACTGCTTGCCAGAAACCGGCGAGCGCTGCCAGTGAAAGGGTGCTCGGCGGTCGAAGGCTCGGCGGGGGATCCCCATGGCGTCGAGGGTCTCAACGTAAAGGATGTTGAGGCTGTGCGCGATCCATGAGCACCTTAGTCGGGCGCTTTGTTCCCACGATGGGGTCAATGACGGCGGGTACCTCCCCTGGTTGCGGGGCGTGGTGGGTGGTCGGCCAGGTCAAAGGTGATCGGGGACTCCGAGCCACCAAGGTATTTAGGATGCGGCTGGGCTTGCGAACACCTCTCTCAGCGAGCGAAAGCCTCCGGTCGGCGTAACGCTTGGTCGCCCGAAGATCATGAGGCAACCGCTTGTCTCGGGGAAGCCGACGTCGCCTCTCTGATCTCGGTGGTCGGCGCCGAGTCTTGCCTCTTTCCTTTGCCCGTGGCGTCGTGGGAGTTCCGAAGAAACGCGAGACCAGCGATCCGATACTTGTGCCTGGACGGGGTATCCATGGTTCGGACCGCATTACTCTCCATCGGCTTCTCGAAGTGGTCGGGGTTCGCCTTGCGGCTTTCCGGCGATGTGTGGCGCAGTGGTCTCCGCGGACCTGCTTGCCGTGGCGCTTTAGCTGTCGGGGCGGTCGGAGGAGGAAATTGGGCTCGGTGCATCCTACGCTTCGACTTCCCTTTCATCGAAAGATGACATCTACGGCCTCGCGAGGCGTGGTTGGTGGCAATGTCGGGAGTTCTTTGGTGGTCCTGGGCTGCACCCCAATTTATGGACCAGGGTCTTGGAAGTGGTGCCGTAGATGAATGCCCCCACGACATCGTCGCGGATGTCGAGGGAGCTCGTTACCTTGTTGGGGAAAAAGCGTCGGATGTAGTCCGGGAAGCTCTCCACAGTGCGCTTGCGACCTTCCAGTCGAGGAATTCCCTGGTCGCATGTAGGTGCCTGGAAGTTGCCAGCGAAGTGGTGTTTGAGAGTCGGCCCAGTCCGGATGATGTTGGCGGGCGAATATTCGAGCCATGCCCGTGAGTCCGCCAAGTAGATGGGGAGGTATTGGATGACAAAAGGTCGTCCGTCGCTCCCCACTTGGCATGCGAGCGGTAATCTTCGACCATACACGCTGGGGTTTGTAGCCCCTGCGTGCCAGCTATGTTGGCCGGCGCCGGAATCTGGCAGGAACTTGCGGCTGCGAATCCCACAGCGTGAATGCCCCGTCCGGGCCATCGGGGCTCGAATGCTGCAGTCGCCAGCGGCTATCGACGTCTGACGGTCGGGTCGTTCCTCGTTCTTCGCGTTTGGAGGGTGGTGCGGCGTCGCGTTCGTCCCCCAAGCGTTGGTGCACCAGTGCGTGATGCTGGGGTTGCCGGAAGGTGACGCTGCCCTTGTTTACTCGACGGCCTCGGATGGCGTCATGGCGCGGGCCATCAAGAAAGGCGTCGAGCGCTGCGATCAGTGGCCACCGCAGCGTCTTCTTGTGCCGCTCGCTCCACCAGGCCGAGGAGGTTACGGTGGGTAGCCTTGGCTGCAGGATCGTCGGCTCGGGAATGCGCGAGAAGTAGCGCATTTCTTCTTCTTGGCGATCATGTTTGGCAGTGGGGAAAAAGCGATGAATCGTCAGGTCCCACAGCCACCGGGTGAGTGGACTGGCCTTGCGACGCCTGCAGGCGCCAGCCAGTGGAGCGTGAGGCGAGCATTGCTCAGTCGGCACGGAGCTTGTCGGCTTCGGCCTTTTGAGCCTCGGCTCGTCGTCATCGCCTGAAGGTCGGCGCGGCGGTACGGGTGATCCTCCCGGTGTGTTAGCGGAGAGTCTTTGGCGTGGCGAGGTAGCGGCGCTGTGCCCGATGTCGGGTCGCGATGGCGTGGTACATTTTATCTCTTCCTCCGCTTCGAGCGTGGTCGGAGGAGTTGTCAGTGGTGGTCGCTGTACATGGCGACCATCGCCCTGGCCGAGTGCGGCGGTGCGACGCCACGCCGATGCCTTAGCATCGCTTGAGATCGATAGGGCCTACTGGCGTGCCGGCGTCGGGGTCGTCTGCGGGGACCCTCGGCCGAGGTCTCCCAGTAGCGTCGGGGTCCTCGGTGGACACTTGGCGGCCGGTCTGGCGGGGGCGATCACTATCTGTCGCCGTGGTGGTGGCAGTCGAGGAGCCGAAGCGGATCGGCCTTCTCGGCATGGCGATGTCGGAGGAAGAAAAGGGAACCGTCGAGGAAGCTAAGCGGGGAAAAATAAGCGACAGCGTCGTGCGAGCCTACAGCGGCGCCAAGCTATCGGTGTTTGAGCACCGGCCAATGAATTTGTATAGAGTAAGAGGGGGTGCACGCTCCCTCTCCTCGACGGCCATACTCGGGTGAGCACAAGATGTATCTTGGTTCGGCCGAATTTGACGTCCCTACTCCAAATGTGTGGGTTGATTATGTATTGATTCCTCGGTTGTCCGTTGTCTTACATGCTCGCTCCCTCCCTTTATATAGGCGAGGAGGAGGTTACATTGTTGCTTAAAAAAGAGAAAAAGATCGTGTTCTTAGTCGCCTCGCAAGTGGCGGGTGATGGGGCGACGCCGCTCACCTGCCCTACTGGTCGGCGTAGTTCTTTGCGCCGCTTGTAGTAAATCACGAGTTGGGGACTTGTGCGGCCGCGTCATCATTACGGCCGACATTTAATGCGCTCGACACGCAATAAATGCTGCCGCTTCTTCGAGGATTTCGCCGACTTGGTCATGGCTACGGCTTTTCCTCGGCTGCGTGGCTTTGGGCCAACCAGAGCCTGGTTCGGCCACAGCGCCCTTCCGGGCGCTGGGTACCATGGCACTGGTACTCGTCAATATTCTCTCTTCAATCCCTACCCAAATCTCTTTGAGGGGATGCTGTTGAAGATGGTAAGAAATAAAAGGAATGAATATGGGAAAGAAATAGGGACGGGAAGGAAATGGAATGGAATGAAGGGAAATTGCTGGAGATAGTCCTAGTTTGAGCTGTCAACCTAACTCCGATCATCGTCGTTGCTCGCTATCGCTGAAGAATTCAGGCTTATCATTTCGCTGTCTGATTTATTATTCTTGTCTGATCTGGTCGTTATCTGAATATAGATCGATATGTAACAAATGGCTATAGTGCATGTATGCACGACGATCCCCCGTTCAGCTACAAATTTGTACGTGCCAAAAACAAGTTGCTTTCGATCTTTGCGTGTGATCGTATCGATGGATGTTCCCCTAAAAAAAAAAAAAAATCGATGGATGTTACTGTTTTCGTTTTTGGTTGTAGCTCGGTCGGTGGAGGCAATCAGGCAAGCAAACCTACGGTCCTACGTGTGTAGCTCGGTCTTTGCATGCTGTGCTACTGAGTACTGACAATACAACGCAAGGAGGGAGGAATATGTATGAGAGGTCGTACTGTAGCTACTATGACAGCACTGCATATATATTATATATATATATATATATATATATAAATATAAATATAAATATATATAAATATCTTAACTATTATAAGAATGAGTTGGTGGTGATGGTGAGTCTGCCAGGCCAGGTCATTCTTGGGCCAGAACAGTAAGGGCCTAAAGCCCAGTAGTTGTAAATCTGCAGGACAACTCAATTGATTTATTTACTAGCTTACAAAGATATATTTTGCTTGATATGTGTGTTACAGAAAAATGATTTATTGTATGGTTTAGGATCCTGCATTATAAATATGTATTATTCTCTTTTGAAATTCCGTTGCAACGCACGGGCATCTTACTAGTATATATATATATGCATTGCTTGTGTTGATGTGACTTTGAACTGCATGCATGGCATATATGTGGGCTCCATGTCATCCCATACCCCAGCATCACATCCCTACTCTGATCAGCCTCAGCTGATTTCGATTCGATTCGATCCCAGTATAGACTATAGTGCGTTCATGCATGCACCAACGGTTGAACTGTAGTAATTTTGTTTTTAAAAAATAATACTTAAAAAATACAAAAAAAATATACCAATAAAAAAATCATAAAAAAATACTCACATGTTGATATTTGAGATATAGAGGAGGAGGAATAAAGTCATCTGCATTTGAAATCACAATGGTCGCAACATAACTCTGTCACTATTACGAACAACGATAGATGTATATTTCTGTAATTTCTCATTTCAATGTATTATTTTTATAATTTTGGATTTTTCATATACTATTTAAAAAATTCGGAAAAATTATATATGCGTTCTATACGGGTATTTTTGTGATTATTTAAATCGGTATTTTATTTCTGTACAATTTTTTAAAAAATATTATTTTTTAAAAAATTCAACACTAGTAGCTATCTAGCTTTTATCTTAGCTTAGCTACACAGCATTTCCGCACCTGATCCGTCGATCGCCTGATTGCATGAAATCGTGATCGATGGATCTCATTATGTACTCGGGACAGTAGTTCGAAGTAGCCACCTGATGACGAGCTAGCATCTACTGGTATAAATCTTCAGATGTCAAGCTCACCGGTCAATGGTGCCACAACAGCAGGTAGGTGTAAAGTGTAAACAAGATCTCTCGTATATCTCGCAAGGAAGCACGATCAGTGGGTAAACAACACACAGAACGCTGTATACTCCCTCTCTTAATTTTTATAAGACATCCAAGCATTTCCAGATTCCAAATTTATAAGATTTGACCAACAAGTGGTCTAACAGTATATAGATTATATGACATAAAAATAGTACCATTAGATTCGTATTTGAAAACACTTTACTATGGTTATGTTTTTATAGCTACAAACAAATTACTGCTATAAAAGAAATTAACGATCAAAGTTTACGTCAAATCAAACCGTGGGAGTGCGCACATGGCGTAAGTGGATTAATTAATGTTTTGCTGCAAACAGTAGTACGGGAGGATACAAATGCTAGTGTATGCAGGAACAGGATATGTTCAAAGCACGTTAATTGCTCGCAGGAAAATTGAAGTTTCAGAACCAACAAGAAGAAGAAGAAAATTAAGGCTGGTGGTGGTAGTAATTTTGACCGTGCATGCCATGGCGTGGCATTTACAGCTAGCGCAAGCAGGACAGGACTGCAGGAAGAAGCAGAAGCAGCAGGTCACGCGCGCTCTGGCACCGCTGGCTTAAGCTTGCATGGGGCCATGGGAATTTCGCTAGCTGCCGCTGTGCGTGCTGCCGCTGCTTGCGCGACTTGAATTTCTTGCCGCTAGCTGGGTAATGCATGCCGATGCCAATGGCAGACCGTGGTCTGGAATGCGTACGCCCTTTTGCCTACCCCCGCCTGCCACCGCTCGAGAGGCAGATCGAGGCCGGCTAAAGGAGACAAGGATTAGGACTAGGAGACACTGTATCAAGCCATGAAAAATCCAACCTACAAAACAGCTTGTTCAAATCATAAGACGTACGAGAGACTGGTTTATTTTGTAGCACTATACTCTTCTGCGGATTAAGGATCCGAGGGTTTTAAAATATTTGAGAGGGTTGTAAAGAGCGATTTTCTTGTACTCTTTTGAGGTTGTGCTTAAGAAATTTGCGGTCGGCTATGTCGAATCTTTCTTTTTCATCATAATTTGTTTCAGCGTCGTTATTTCTATTCTCTCTACCATATTTATCTACTATGTTCTTGACAATGTGCACGTTGGTGTCGTATGCTGTAACTATGGTCTGATCTGAGGCTGCTGCGCATAAGAAAGCGTATCGATGAGACAGTTGCATCTCTATTGGAGGCCGAGTCCTGGAAAAAAACCATTGAAATCTTCATCCTTAGGTGATTAAGCATTGGCTGGTATATGTGTTGCAAGCAAAAGCAAAAATCACATGAAGCAGAAGGGCAAGTACACACATGTATGCTAAATGTGTGACAAGGTCATATGATAAAAATTGTATGAGTTTGAAGCAAAAATGAAGTGTATGCTTAGTGGCGGCAGTGAACGATGGTTCAGACGTACTTGTCATCAGTCAATTGGGTACTTCTCATGGGTGGATATTAGATTTAGATTGTTGCTTCCATATATGTTCAATGAAATAGATGTTCGATGAGGGTTCTCTATGCATAGTTCATGAAACTGTTCACTTGGTGGATTACAAGGAGTATGTAATTACTGCGGTGGAAACGATTAAATTAGAGATTTATGATGGAGCACATTGCACGTTGATGAAAGATCAATATGTTATTGGCTTAAAAGAATCTATTATATATAAGGTCGTATGAGCTTGAAGGTTATGAGGTATTACTTCGAAGTTGAGTCATATGAGTTACATACAAAGGAAAAAATGATCATGAAAAGAATTTGGAGGAATAGAGGATACCAATTGATGGGTAATCATATGCAACCAATAGGAGGTCTAATAAAAATCCTTACATGGAGAAGTAAATCGTGTTGTCAATGGTACGTAATCAGATCTCGTCTACGATATTTGTGCAACTTTTTGGAGAAGGAAGATGTGGTGGACCAACCATACAGTACCAACACTAGGTAGAGCTTAGAGGCAGCGCAAACCTATGGTATGAAGAGCTGTAGAAATATGAGGTATGGTAACCAAGCTCCACAACGAAGGTGCTCTTAAGTGGAGGGTCTGACAGGTCTAGACTAGACATCAACAAGCACATTTGCGATGATGTCTATGAGCCCATGTGCTGAGGGTACTTCCAAAGGTGGGAGAAAAATGAAAAAAAAGGGAAACAATACGCAGTTGATTTGGAGCGAATTCTTGAAGGAGAACGATGACTTCAACGGATAAAAGACAAAATGAAGGTTATTGATAAAGAGATGACTCGAATCCTAGTAGGATTTGGATATACGTGCTATAATGATTCCTATATGAATCTTAATTGGATCGAGATTTCTACTTCGATTTGGAGGATAACTAGGGTGTGATATATAAAGTCATGAGGGTGGTCATGGGGAGAACTTCGGCCATAGACAAACTTATCAAAAAGTAATAGGGGTACGAGAGCATTAGAGACTACTTTATTCCTTAGCGCTAGAATTTTGTAAAGGGAAGAGCCCAATGATCCTAAAAAGATTCAAGTTGATTGTGAAGAACGACAATCCCTCGTGCTCTTTTAAGATTGTGTCTAAGAATTTTGCTATCGGCTTCATCGAATCTTCCTCTCTTGTTACGATCGTTCTGACCTTGTTATTTCAGTCCTCTGAGCGAGATTCATCAATTTCGTTCTAAACTTTGATCAATCTAAAAGCTGGCGGACGTAGGCATAGGGAGCGATACGAAAAGTTGGACACGGCCGGTGCAGCAGTGCAGCTACTCTCGCATCGCACGACGCTGATGGATCAAAATGGCCAAAGCGGGTGCATGCATGGTAGACCGACCGCATATGTGCGTTGCGATGCGATGCACCCCGTCGATCCATTGTATCTTATTGCTTGTGTCCATCCTGTTGGATTCATTCATGTGGTGGCTCGCTAGCCATCCAAAGCAGGCAGGATCTTGCGCTAGGCTAGCGCTTTAGCCCATGCATGGCCTCTGCTACGGTGGTGCGACTGCGAGGTTAAGCGATTTTGTCCATCTATAACTTCGATGAACGGTCCAAGTTCTTTACAATGGGGTATCTGCTAAGGACTTCACTGCAGAAACATATCATACGCCTTGCTTCGATATCGGCAGAGGTGTACAATAGATTATCCTTTTGGACCGTCCAATCGAAAAGCAAACGGCTCAGATTGATCGCCACGGTATCTCAGCTGGAATAAAATCGCCTCAATCGATGGGATCCACACCCACACAGCATAAAACGTCGCCACTTGATGCGGTGAAATCGCTCCACTAATTTTGCATTGGACCTGAAACCACGATGCACCCCTGCCCAAGGTTTCAAATCTCATTTTGGTATAAATCTCGAAGGCGACCGAAATCCGAAATCTCGGCAGGATTCGAAAATTTCAGACAAAATATAATAACCAAATTTCAAATCCGGTTCTTTTCAACCGGGAAATCCGAGATCTCGGCCGAAATCACCGAGATCTCGGTCCACATTGAACCGACCGAAAAATGGTCCACAACATGTCAAAAAATTTTGATTTTTTTTGAATGGTCCTGACACATCACTAATGTCTCCATAAAAATTTCAGATAATGACCAAGCATGAGGAATTTTTTTTTTAAATCTAACAGTGTAAAGTCGTGATAAAAGCCGTATGTAAAATCAGTTTTTCATTTTTCAAATGTAACAAATGAACTTCAAGTCATTTGAAAAGTTTTATATATGTTCCTATGTATTATAGAACAATATTTTAACAGAAAAGTTGGAAATTTCGGCAGCATTTCGACTTATTTTCGGATTACGATAGTGAGAATTGGCAACAATAAATTAACTCATATGATAATTCAACATATATTGCAAGAAGATGTAAAAGAATAATTACAAGGCGTGAGTGTGTTGTGTATGAGCCCGTGAGCTATCGGCGATTATTGATTTTGTGTCTCAAGTGCATAACATAAGGTCTAATCTATAAATACAAGACTTCATCACTTCAATATAGGAAACAACCATTGGTTGTTGCTAGAGGGTGTGGGTTTGAATCCCATCTCCCTCTTTTTTTTTCACTTTTTCTCAGCAAGATGGTTCATATTGCTCATTATGATACTCTAGAAAAAAATGGCTTCAAATCCGGTTCAAATTGATTTCGGTTGTTTTTAACAAGATCTCGTCGAAATTACCGAGATTACTATAGCAATTTGATTTTTTTTATTTGACCAGGATTTATAATTTCGTCCATAGTCAAAAAAACAAAATTTCGTCGAAATTTGAATCCTAACCCTTGCCTATATCGATGCAAGGCAGATGATGCGATTCCTATACCTAGCTACCCACACGGCTACACCATGAGAACTGGCTGTTACCGAGGGGCAGGCATGTTTCGCTGTCCTCTTTCCATCGGAGGCTGGAGATCAAGCTTGTAATTCTGATTATCCTTTCTAACCCCACCCCCTCTTCTCTCCGTGTAAAAAAAAGATGTAAAAAAAATGATGTTTCGGACATTAGCACAATCTTTAAAACATAGTTTAATTTGACTACTAATTTTTATTACAATATATTTAGAAAACTCAATAAAATTATAATATTATGAAAGTACTTCTCAAGACAAGTCTACACATATAATTTTTATGTATCTAATTTAAATATTTAAAAAATATATCGATAATCAAATTTTTGAAAATTTGAACATCGCTACGTCTCTTTTTTTTAGACCAGAGGGAGTACTGTCCTAGCTAAACATCCAGAGATGACATGGGCTGTTCCACTTTAGGGTAATAATCCTGGCAAGTTGGTCTCATTACAGCATAATTATGCTAGGCTTAAGCGTGCAGTAGCTGCAGTGCGCAGCCGCGTAGCCTAGCCAGTAGTAGAGCCTTAATAATTTCTACAAAACTCCTACTACTAAAGATCAACCATAGGTACATGGATAGATTTATCATCTCTCTAACATGCATCAACCTAAATTTCATTTCATGTCTAATAATGTAATTATTAAAGCCTCCAGATCATCGTGGGAGAACAGATGCACAGGATTAGTGTAAACTCTCTCTCTCTCTCTCTCTCTCTCTCTCTCTCTCTCTCTCTCTGATAATACATACTCCTAGCGTGTGTCAAACTTGTGTGTGCATGTGGGGGGCAGAAGAGCAAAAGAAAGAGAGGAGAGCATGAAAGGTTGGGGATGTTGTTGCAGGCTTGCAGCTCTCTCTCTCTCTCTCTCTCTTGCCTGTGCTGCGTTGGATTCCCTTTGGGAGGAGTGTAGTAGCAGCATGTCGTACTACTGTAGGAGTATGTGTATATGTGTGTTGGTGTGGGCACGCATATTATACACATCGGGCCGCGGGTCCAGAGCAGAAATGTGCGTCGTCGTCAGGCTTTGCTAGAGCGGCAGGCGACAGCGCTCAGCGCACGCCAAGACGCAGGCCACATCGCATTGCAGTTCTTGCCATCCCTCTCTCCCTAATTTTTTTTAGCTTGCCATGTACACTGTTTGAGCCATGATTTTATGTAGAGAGTAGGTTTTACAAGATTATATGTTTTTTTTAATATAAAAGCTATAAAAAAAATACAAATTTTAGTTTATATTTTATAAAACTATACTAGGTTTCGGAACGACTTGCATTACAAGGCTGTACATTTAGAACCGACTTTTTTTTTATAACAGATCTGACAGTGTGAGACCACGTGGCAGCCTCATGCGCGAACGAAACGGGAATAGCGGCGCGTGTCATAATGTGAGCATGCAAGGACCACCTGGCAAGGAGAATATTTGGATACAGGGCATCATAATACTTTTCTGTGGGGATGTTGGGTGCATGTCTTCAGTTAATTTCTGCTTGTGTTCTGTTCAGTTCTAGGATGGATGGTAACGGGCTAGCGGTAACAGATAAGCCACACTTTTAACCTTCGAATGCTGTTCTTCTCTAGTCCTGCAATCCAAATCCAGTGTGCGTTGCAATTGAGACTAGGATACATAAAGCTGTATAACCCGCGGCTCTAGTATGCCATCTGGGAACGACAAATTCCTAGATCAAATGAAGAAAAATCGAAGCTTTTTAGAGCCTCAAGTGCCAAATGGGGCTAATTAGTGGGTATCCTTGGGATATGATAGTTTTGTTAGCACATTGCATTGGAGCACTGAGCCTGCCCTAGAGTTAGGGGCAAAGCAAGCGTGAGTGACAAATTGGTAGGATAAGGAGTGAGTAAATAACAAGATTTGCACCTTTCCATTTGGCTCTGGCAAGGTGTCTTTCATCCAAAGGGATGCCACTAGCTCCACAAATGCAGGCTTTAATTCATGATCACCAAATGTGCTTATGGGAAAAAGAAAGGGAAACATATTTGGATCTGTAGAATGTTGTTCGTCGAAGGGTCATCAGAGTTTTACTCCGAAATTACCTGTTATCCCGAAGATATCGGTTTTTGAACAGTGTTTGTTTACTCTACTGTAATAACTGTTGCTATATCTGTATGTTACCTGTGCAGATTTTTGGCACATCTTTACACAAGCGGAATAACTGATGCTCCAAGGTTGGTACTAGTGTCTTTCTTGTCAGATACTTGCAATCTTCGGGCATTCAATTCAGATCTGAAAATGTTTGCTGTTTCTCCACAAACAAGGAGTATATGCAGTTGCCAGTGTCCATCAGCACTTGTACCTATCAGTCTAAATTGATCCACAAATTAGCTTGCAATGTCTCATCTTTGGGCACTTACATCCGCACATTTAAAACATTTCTACACTACAAGATCTATCCTTGCCTCAAAAAGGATCTAGGATGAACAGCTTAAAGGAAAGTGCTCTCTGTATAAGATCTTCTTATCAGGTTTCCTCACTGAAGAAACTTGCAATCTTCCATCTCTGTGAAGTGTACACTCACATCTGCAAAAGGTGATGGATGTGCATTCGAATGCACCTCCGAAATGTCAAACATTATCTATAGACCACGACTTGTTCTTGCATCAGCGACACACGCAATAAGATTGCTTGGAACAGAGAAGACCCTGGATGAAATAATTCCAGGGAAAGTGCTGTGCCTTGTTGCTTCAGAATGGCAGGCAGGTAAAAGCTGATGGATGCAAGATCCTGCATTTAAGCACCTGGTGCATTTAATGGTCTTACTCATTAGATGTATAGAGTAGATGGAGGCAGGTCAAGTACCTGTGCTGGGTTTGAAATGGTAAGCTTCTGGTTACTTTGAGCTTTCTGCTGCCTGACTGACACAGTGCATTCAATTGGTTGTCATTGTTGAACACCATACAGTCCATATACATAGTACTGGCAGTTTTTTTAGATATCGGCAATTCGGCATACCAAGATGCACACAGCCAAAACATAGTACTGGGAGTTGAATGCGTTGTTCATACACTTGTGATGCTGCTAAGCACCTGTGGTTTATACTTGAGTTTACGATAGATTCCAGTGATCAAGACATGCAGGCCATTCATTGACTTCAGCTTTTATTAGAGGGTAACAAAAAGGAGAGACTACTGGCTGAGTGCCATAAAAATAAGAGAAAAAGGCAAAGCATTCCTGCCCCTTGCAACATTACAAACATAGCCTTTCAAATCCAGAGCAAAAGCAAATTGTCAAGATCACGCAGCCAAATGGACATCACATTTCAGTGTTTGTTGGTCACACACATCTAGCTAGCGGCGTACTATCACAGCCTTAACCCCTAAAAACCCTAGCAGGCCCTAAAAGCCACTTTCTTGGCATGAAGAGAGGGAGGCACTAACCATCACTTTCCAATAAAATTCTGCCCCCCACTCTCACCTTCTCTCTCTTTCTCTCTCTTCCATGGGTGACAAGTAAGAGTGTTGGCCACCTATCTCCCTTCACTCCCAAGCTTGTCATTGTCTTTTTGCATTCAAAAAGAGAGGGGTAAGTGTGTGTGTGTGTGTGACAATGTGAGAAGAGAGAGAACAGAAGCACCATACGTTCTACATTCTTGAGGGTATGCATCATGCATGTTAGTTTTTCTAAGGTCGACATGCACAACATGACATTGTTTTTTGTGCTTTTCACAACCCATCCTTGCAACATCTTTCTCCCCCTCTCTCCCTTTCATAGTTGGGGACAATCATACATGCTCGTCTCAGTAGTACTTAGACATACTCGTGTGTCACGCCCCTTTTACATATATGCTTGTAACGGAGTATCGAAGAGCAGAAGGACCAAGGCCACAAGAACACCGCAGAATGGAAGCATAGTTTAACTCCCCCCAATCTAGTAAAGATTGACATGACTGGAGTGAGATGTAGCTAGCCTTAGGCTTCAGAGGCTATTTGATCTGACGACAATTTTGCCTGACCAAACCTTACCGTCACCAAATTGCATGGTTACAAATGTTTTGGCCAAAGATTGGCAAGAAAATGAACCAATGAGCCAAGGAAGAAAGGAATCTTGCTAAAGTTTAGTAGCAAATAAAATGCCTGCTAAATTTGGTCAACACTACCAAAATTTAGCAAGACAAGCATTGGTAACCATCTAAAGCAAACCAAACAGCCCCCTAGGCTTGCATACGGATGATGCACAGCTACTTAATTAGCCACACATGCATACCAACTAGTTCAATCTGCCAACTTCGGTAGAAGTGCTATTATATATTAGTACATGCACTAATTAATTATAAGTTGTTTGGTTTCAATGTTGTCAAGCAAATCATGCACATGGAGACTGAGATCGTTGGAATTGTAGGTGCAATGCAATGCAATGCAAGAACACGGCAAGGACAAGAGAGGTAGAGAAAAAGAGGAATGCTCTTTTTAATCTCATGCGTGCAGCAAGAAAAGAACAAGAATAGCAACTACCACCAACCATAACAACACAATTAATGGGTCATGATGGATATTGGGAGAGTGTGGGAGGTCAATGGGCCTAAAGGCTCTGCCTGTCAATGTGCTGTGTGCCCCTGCCTGCATTGTCCCCCTGCCATTGCCATGATAAGGGCTCATGCCACTTTTCCCATGCCTCTCCATGGCCATTTCTCTCTGTCCTCCCTCCCTCCCTTCTTTCACAACAAGTTTATGATAAAATCAAGTAAGAACTGAGGAGAGAGATGCATGGTAGTAGTAGTAGTAGTACAGCACTACTCTTGGAGGAGGAGGAGGCATGCATGGGGGCTGGGGCCTGGCTTTGTAGTGCAAGCAAAGCATGTCAAGAATCCCTTTCACTATTCCTTGGGGAGCTCATGTCTCCTTTCTTTTCTTCTCTTCCCTTCTCTTCTCTTTTTAGGGCCTCTTTGGAGCGCCACTGTTCCATCAAAAATCGACAAGAACAGATCTTGGTTCAGTGAAACATGCACTTGCAAAGCTCACCTCACTCGGATTGCATAATTTGTTGTTACTAGAAACTACTTGTATATGTATCATGCATTGGTCCATTTATGTCCAAGTTCTAATGAGATCAACTTAATTTCCAAAGGTTGAACGCATGCAAATTTAGGTCCATGCATGAGGAATAATTAGCACCCGAAACCAGTCTTCATCACGGTGTCTTTTTAATCTGAAGAGATGGATCAATGAAGCTGTATGTATATGCATGGGAGCATGATTAAGGAATGACTAAAATTTGTATGCGTAATTGCATGCAGGGATACATGATTAGTATCTGTACGTACATAATCTACTTATATATAGAATCTGCATTGCCTATATACACATACGTTGTGTTGTTGCCTGAATGCTTGCCTCACTCACAATTCTTCAGAAGAGGGCCCAACTAACCATTTCTCAGTCGCTTTCTGCGATTAATCGATTACTGAGATCCCATTACTCATATATTAATCTCTCTCTCTCTCTCTCTCTCTCTCATACATGTGCATGTTTATGTATGTGTTTAAGAGGATATCTATCTATGTGAGGTTGTTTTCTTAGTAACTTGTGGGCTAAGGGAGAAGTACGGTGACTTGGCAGCGTGTGCCTGGCCCTTGATAGGCACCCGACATAATAACAGTGTGTTGCCTAAGATAATCACGTGGGTCAGTCATGTCTACAAAATTTCCAATTGCAAGATGAGATGAGTCTTTCCAGGAGGTAACTGTGCACTTTCTTCTCTCTTTTTTTCCCCATCTTCTTTCTAGTCTTTTTAAGCAAAAAAGTGAGATGTGCTCGTGCGATGAAGGGTGTAAATTAGTATATGCTTCAGTGTTCTCGAGAAAGTATATTCTTCTTGGAAATGGTTGTTTAGTTTCATCCTCTCGAAGAAAGTATGATTCAATGCTCATCTGATGGCAGTACGATGAAGTTGCCATGCCCAGATTGAATAGGCCCTTGAAGGCCTGTCCATCTCAAGTTCAGATATGTTCAGTCTCTGATAATCATCAGGTAACTCCATGGATAATGTATATCACAGATGCAAACATCATATCAGGAGGCCAAAGACATGCTCCAAATCATGCAGCGGAAAACAATCTCCAACCAAACATGATAGTACCATTTTGCAGTGAATGCATGAAGAGCAAACAAAGCTCCAGGGAAAGTTATTATGTATCCTACATTAATGTTTATTGTCATGAAAATACACATAGCCATTGTTTATTCTCTGTACCACAAATGATGATGCAAGGCAGCAACAGACGGAATCCACTCCAGAACAAACAATGGGCTAATATACTCTTACGGTTACTAGACTTTCTGAAGAATTGCAGCTATCTCCGGGACAAAGCACAACATGCAAAACTACTCATAGTACATAAGGTAAACATACCGAGCGGATTGAACCAATGCTGCAAAATATGTTTTCTCACCTACTCTACTGCACGCATATATCCTATAACATCCGCCAAAACCATTCCTTCTTGCTCACTAGCATGTACCGTACAAAACTGTTGGCATGTCTCGCATCAGGCGCTTAACTCTGTCGATGGCGGGTTTTCGACATCTCATTCACGATTGCCAGCCTGATTAGATGAAGATGCACCTTTGGTATATGGGTAGGTAGATGGTTGGCCACTGTTGTGGGGCACAACTCTGTTCTGTTTTTCTTTGGAACTGGAATCAGAATACTCTTCCTTGTCATCTGACTTTGAATTAAGAAATCGGCCTCCAGCTCCTCTGGCTCTTTTCAAGGCATGTTGATGTCGTGACTCGTGGAGATACGGCTGCACAGTGCAGATGTACACAAAATATTGTTAGAAGATACAGAAAATGTATAAAATTAATTTCACAGTCACAACTAAACACATTCCAGATATTGTTGTTTTGACATGCTATCTAAGAGTGAGAAGCACTTCTAAGCAACTTGCAAATGAGAACATCAGAACAGACCAGAATTTTATGGAAGTAAAAAATTAGCTTTCCAGATACTATCAATCTTAAATCTGTGCTGAGAGTAAGATCATACGCGGATTCAAGGAGCAATTGCAATTTATCCTTCTTCTTTTTTAGCTTAGCAACAAATATCCAGATGAAAACTGAAAGCAGCAAACCAGCCTTCTTCCATACTCGATACAAATGCGGAGTCCAATTTGTATTCCTAAATCCTTGCTGCTTTTATGATAACGCAATAAGTAACACCCACACGGGCATTGAAAGCTTGGTATGTTGAAATATAGACATGATGAAGATCGAAATGGTGTTCACCCTAAAATTTATATTATAATGGGAAACAGATCGATCTTGGAAGTAGGGTATGTAGATTGGAGAATTCACTGGAGTACTGGACTATTTGCTCTAGTTGTTGTGTACTTTCCTCCGAACTATAATGAAGCATCAGGAACAGAAATAGCTAACAAACATTTCAAGTTATGTTGAAATGTAAAAGGTGCTTATGAAATTTACCTTACGGCCCTTGACAAGCTTCTTTTTTAATTCAGCTTTAGCTCGAGATTGACGACGCCTTAGTATGGCATTATATTGCTTTGCATTTACATACACAGGCTCATCAATTGCATCCGTAGGCAGTGGCAATCCAGTTGGATGCATTCCGACCAACGGTGGATGCATCTGAAAAGCACATCAATTCTATAAACTCAACACACTACAATAGCATACGAAAGTGCAGAATTACGCAAAGTTGCTTTTTGACTGGCAAGGAATTGGAGAATAGGCAATCTAGCAACATTATGTCGGCCTGCCCTCCCAAAAGTACACTTGTATATTTAGCTATACTTTGTACACAAGAGCTTACTATAGGCTGCCCACCATAAGTTGCATAAAGGCTTCCATAGTATGGATCAATATTCGGGTAAGCGATTTGACCCTGCCACACAAAACATGAAATTAGCCCACATAGTTTACAACAGAGTCCTCAAAATAATGAATGAATTTTGATCAAAACCGTAACAGACAAACAATTGAAAGAAAAAAAAATGCAACAATATGTCCAGAGAAGGTCTAGGAAACTGCCGAGTCACAAGATACATAGCGAGGGCTATTTCGTTTAGCACATTGACTGCTAGACATGATTTATAACAATAATAACTTGCTTTAACAAAAAAATTAGCATAATTAAAAAGAAACATTTGCACTAGTGCCAGAGAAGAATCAGAAAAAAAGGAAGCAGAAAAGAAGAAAGAATGCATCAGCTAACCACATGTGAGGCAACACTTCATGCCTACAAAAAGGAAAAAAACATACATTCGGATACAGAAGAAATAGCAAGAAACTGGTGCCACTCAGGAGACGTTTTCAATGAAGAAATTTTGCCAGTCCAAGACTCGAATGTGATGGAAAAGTATACATTTGACGACAGTATGTGAATGAAAGGTGATATAGCAGAAACTATGCTGTAGGATATAATCGCTATGGTTAGTTACAAATAGTCTGCATTAAAGCGGGAAAATTTTCAGAATTCACTTTAACAACAGCAAAATGATGTGGCAATAATAAATAGTAGGTGAATCACATAATTGGCAGGATAGATGACACCATTGAATTGATTATATGGAATGCACAAAAATTGCAAAAATATTATGCAGATGGGTATCACTATGATGCTACTAGTTGCACGGTAACAGGTAATCAGGCCCTAAAATCTAAATTCAAAATTGAATTTATAGTGATTCTATAACACGTCTAGTATTTCACTATGACCAATAAAAAAATTCTCCTTAGACATAGCTCAATGGAAAAGACTACAAACTGAGAAAAATACAGTAGTACAGTATTATACCACTGCATGGCCCACTTTGTGAGGGGCATAGGGTGTCACATAATCTGCTGATGGTGTTGCCACCATTGTCTGGCTACCTGAACTATTAGCTGGGGCTTCTTGCTGATCCTCGGATTCAGCTTGCTTCTGATGTTGCTGTTGCTCATCAGTTCTGTGGTCGCCTGCACGGAAAAGCACATAAAAAATGAGAAACACATCCTTGATTTAAATGTCCTTATTTGTTTACGAAAAATATGAAATGGATGATATTGTGTGGGTCATAACTTGTCATATGACTAACAAGTAACGACAGATATTCCATCAACAATTTAACATACTTGACATGGTAGCAATTGATGTAAACACTGCAGAGAGCATTAGCCAGCCGCCATAATCCCACCAGATATAAAACCCGTTTGCCAGCACCAGGCTGCAGCTGGTAGTCTGGTACACCGTAACAGTGGTACAAAACTAAAAAAAAAAGAAAAAAGAAAATCCCTAGTTTCTTCAATGAAAATTGCTTATGTTGTTTGGGAAGCTCCTGAAAGCAGTATGCTCTAAACTCTGGTTCTAGCTCAGCTGCCTGCATAAACAACTTATTTTATCCATTTATATTGGATGAATAGATGGTGCATTATACCCATTATTGCCAATTAGCTGTTGGCACAAATGCCATTGTTTGCTTGGATTAATCCATAATTGCAATACATGTATTAAGAATACACTAGTAGAATTCACAACACCCAAAGGTGGGATGTGTTCCAAATATATTACACCTGTAACCCCATGTATCCTAAAACCCACGCGGTTAAAGTTAAAGTTCTCAACCAAACACTGCTCTAGTGCTACAATAAAACATAACATGGTAAAGCATTGGAGAAAGAAACGCACCTGAAACACCATGGACTACAGAAGTCATGATTTGTTCTTTTTCCCAAGCAAAGCACAATCAGGATCAAGCTCAGAGAAAAGCCATACTTAATACAACATCATTCCGTGTGCTTAGAGGATATTTTATCTTAACTCTTGTAGGAAGCACACCAATAACTTTTCTGAATTAAAGTGCAAAGTGTGTCCTGAAATGCCAGCGAACAAGTTTTAAAAATCGAGCTTTTGAGAAGAACGCACCGGACTTTCTTGGCAAGGAAAAACAATGAATCCTCAGCGATCCCAACCATAAAATTGCCAAGCTACAGCAGTGAAGGAAATTGGCAGGAACAATGCAAACAGAGACAGGTGAGATCCTACAGTGCCAAGGTAATAGAGTTTTCAGCGCCTCCAAAGTTGACAAACTGAATCATCCACAATTGCCAACAGCAAAATTCTGGCTTGTGCCGAAATTCACTATAACAAAAGCTAGTGAAATACCACACCAGAATTCCCAGCAACAAGACTATTCACTCTCTGCGGTGCGCTACCTGTCACAAACACTCCCCTACACTAGCAATTACACAATTCACTGCAACCGCGCAAGCAACGGGCA
Organism: Rhipidocladum racemiflorum; assembly: GCA_036346355.1. Taxonomy (NCBI): domain Eukaryota; kingdom Viridiplantae; phylum Streptophyta; class Magnoliopsida; order Poales; family Poaceae; genus Rhipidocladum; species Rhipidocladum racemiflorum. The sequence continues at coordinate 16,834,143 of CM070574.1, read as the reverse complement.
CACAAGAATCATCCAGGGCTGGTTATAGAATCACCCAACGGCGTGCTCGGTGCCCAATTCCCCATGAAATTCATACCATGCCCGGCCACCCCAAACCGGAACCAAGCGCGAGCTCAGATGAAGCACCAACCGGCGCCACCAAATCCCCACAATTCAGAAGTGGGAGCGGAACACGGCCGCCGCTACCACGGGATCCACGGGGAGCAAGCAACCGCTCGAGCGCAGCAAACGAATTACCTACCACCTGCCAGCGCGGCGAAAGCACAGAAGCACAAGTACCATGAACGGAAGAAGCGGCTCACTCACCGGACCAGTCAAGGAAGGAAGGAAGCTCCGGCGCGTGGACACGAGAGGTGAGATACGGCGGCGGTGGCGGAGGCGATTTATCCGATTCTATTCTACCCGGAGAGGAGTTGGAGGAGAGCACCGGCGGCGTCGGCGTCGAGGAATCAGGAAACCGACGACGACTCGACTCCCCGGCTGGAACGCGTGATCGCGGCCGTCGGTTTGCGTGCACAGATGGACGGCCAGGGAGCGCCCACGCGCCGCGCATCGGCGTGTGTGGCTGCCCCGTAGCTTGTCCTCTTTCTCGACGACGATTCCTCTGTCGTCTCTGTCGTTATCTCCTCTTGAATGCCAACTGACTAAACACTGTCCCAGGAACCACACCTCACAAGTGATTAAACTGGATGGACACAGAGACAGCGACACGGCAAATGGATCATCCATTTATACTATCTCCAGCGGATTACCTTCAGCCTCTAAATCTCTTCGCGAACAGATCCTAAGTGCTTCAGTGGATTCCCTTCAGCCTTCTCTTCAGAAGGGATTCGAAGAGAGAATCCCTTTAGAAACAGATTCTCTCTCCAATCCCAGAGAGAAATCCCTTCGAGGGAATGCTGTTGGAGATAGTAGAAAATAAAGGGAATGAATATAGGGAAGGAAATAGAGAAGGGAATGAAATGAAGGGAAATTACTGGAGATTAGTCTAAGCAAGTATTAAGTGGGGAAACATTTCCTCATTTGATATCGCAATACTTTCGCTTTCGCCCGAATAAAATTTGTTACAGGAAAATGAGACCTCAAATGCCTACCTTGCTTATACTTGTTATTCTAGTAGTTCCAGGCAGTGATGTACTGTGTCAGTCGTCTCAGGCAGGATGCAAGAAATGGGGTTACAAGGATGCACCTGCTTATATAAGGAAAGAAAGGAGCATAGGTAGGAGGGACAGCGCTACAAAATTTTTATGGATTGGTTAATCATACATCCAAAAACTCCACGCTTGCGCTTCGATGCCAAATGCCTCTGCGGTTTACTCATGGCTGCCCGGAAATGATAAGGTGGTGGGTCTTTCAAGTTTCAACTGTAGCCTGTAATGCTTGTGGTATAACATTCCTGGATCTTTCAACTCATGGTTAATGATACAATCTTGGATGACCTTCCTCTTCTCTTAAGCCCAACGCACCCACTATCCAGCCAGCAAGTCCTCACTGTTGTCTTCTGCTAGACTGAGCCGATGAATTGCGACTCCATTTTGTGCTGTTCCGACATGGCCCCATCTTCCAAGACGAGGTTCCTGAGGAAATAAAATGTCAGCTCGTGTAACCGAGGATACAGAATCACACCAAATTTCTTATGTGCAAACAGAAGCACAGCCAGCGGGGTGGGGTGGGGGGTTACAAAGCTAAACAATCCAACAAATATATGTTTTGCACTAATTCAGATCAAGGATTAGGAAAATTCTTACTCTGCCAACACCAGCAACAATGAAGCGTCCTGATTTTGCAACCGCAAGAGAATTCACAAAGCCATCCTGCCCATTGACAAGTTACAGATTAGAGATACAGCTGGCAACAGGGAAAATGTTTACAAGAATATCTATCTACTATCCTTGAATGCTTGTATTTGTACATTGAGAAATAAGTAAGAGAAACAAGGTGAATTAGCATTATAACGATACGAGTACAATACCAGTTGTAAGTTGAATAATGGCCGCATCCCTTTAGAATCAGGCCCAATAGCCCAAAGACGGACGATACCATTTGCTGCACCTGATGCAGCAAGATCAGAACCTTTTCTTGCCGCAACAGCACTAACCCATGAATGAGCTGATGTAAAGCTTTCAGGTTTGCATGTTCCGTTTTCTGCAGTGGCATGAGGAATAACACGATATAATTTCAGTTGTAGAAATGAGGGGACATACAGAAAGGAATGCCCAGATAATAAACAAAACTGTGCACGACTATAAGTAACAACACTTAGTGAAGAAGCGAGTAATTATCAATATCAGCAGTCAAACATATCTCTTGCCAAAAGTCCAATTACTATAAAGAGCTGAACAAAGAATGATAGGTTGCTACAATGTCTAGATACAGCAGGGAGAGGGAAAAGTTTGTATCAAGGAAACTATCCTTCTCACAGGCAAAATAGGTAAAGGAACCATCTTTATAGAGCATCTTACCGTTGGGTAACTTTTTGTCAGCATTATGATTTAATGTTGGATGAGCATTTTTTATTATGTGAGTAGGCTTCTTTCTCATTATACTCCAAAGCTCAAGGCTTCCATCATCAGATCCAGACAAATATTCCTTGTCATCGATAAAGCAGCAGCACTCCAAAGACACAGCAGGAGCACGGAAGACTAACTGGGACTCCTCTGGAATCTGCTCAGAAATAAAAGTTTCTTCAAAGGGACGGGTAAGTTTTAACAGAGGAAATTATAATTTTCCAGAATTAAAGCATTCTGCTTCGCTACACGAAAGAAAGCTGCTTAGGTCATTTTCATGTACATATGTTGTTTGAACCTTTACATAAAGTCCTATCCGGATGCATATTTCTTGAACACAGATAGTGGGCAAGTTGATGAATTGCACCGTATTTGTATGTAGATTTGATAGTTGCAGGTCCAAAATTTACCTCCCCATTAGCAAGTAGTTCCTACTTATTTTGCTGTCAATTGACAACCCTTAATATTTACTGAAATATCAAAAAGAATTTGCAGACCCCTTCAGTGATCGATCAGTGGAATTTCATAAAATTTTGACTAGTACCGTGGCAATTAGAATAAAAAGATTAATGTGGACATTTGGAAGGGCATGGCAAATGATATTTTCTCTTTGCTAGAAAATTCCCTGTTATGCAAGAAAGGTAACATACTTTTTTAGCATAGAAGCTAAAGCAAACTTTGCAAATTACCTTCCAAAGATGCATTGTCCTATCTCGTGCTACGGTCAGAAGTCTATCTTTACTGAGGGCATCCATTGTCAATATTTCACCTTGATGACCATATAGGCAGTGCATGTATGTTCTATCTTCAGCATTCCACTGCATTATTGAACGATCAAAAGAACCCGAGAATAGCTCTGAAGAGTCCATCCCAAAAGCAAGACTCGAGACTGGTCCTCTGTGGCCACTAAATGCCTGCAGAATGACAGAAAACAACACTAAATTCAATTGTAGAATTTAACTCTGAACAATCAAGTGATCAACATCATAAATAGTAGCCAAACTTAACTCTGCGATGTTTTCTAGAATATTCCAGGCTAAATTTGAGGAGTGACCACATTTGGTAGCACGGTAGCACTTAAAAGACAAACTAACTTTTTAAGGGCATTTTTGTCCTTGTTTTTGTAATTGCTTCTCAGTTGAACTTTTCCTTGAACCCAATGCAAAATGGTATTTCTGGAATATTCTAACCTAGAATTTTGAACCCAGATTTTAAATAGAATTTCAACCTCCCTCTATGTGTAGGGTCTACTCCAATACGGCAGATTTACTGTCAACCAAGTTGGGATTGGTAATAACTTAGGATAGTTGGATCAGCGGAATTTTGAATTTTAAGGGGTACCGATAGTGATAGAATTTGCCTGTTCCAGAAATCTGCACAGAATCTAACAGAGTGGATCCAAAAGGCTTGTGGGGCTTATGTACTAGCATAGGGGCAAGATGAAGTAAGAAGCTCAATCAAGAGCGGAAGGACACTATTAGCACTAAACAATAGTTATTTGAAGTTTGATAAAAATAGAGTGACAGAAGATTAGAGCAGAATAAGCTATACACATTGACACAAAACAACAGAACATCGACAATCTGATCAAAATGATTTTTGTTCACTGGATCACCAATAAACAACCTACAGGTGATAGATGGAGCTCAAGTTCCGAGAGAATTGGTCAAAGAAAACTATCCAGGGTTATGTTGTAGACCTAAGAAAGTCAGCAAAGATCCCAACAGAGATCTTCAGAGCCTTACAGAAATATCATAAATCCCATCGACAATAAACAAGCTAACCATGAGCTCAATATCAGGGATACTTTGCTTCAAACAGCCCTGGCACCAAATAGAACGACCAAGGCCAGATTTCAATGCGTCACACAGGGATATATTAAGAAGGTTTTCCCTTGTTAGCTTCAATTTGGACTTGTGCTTTCAGTAAAACGATGAGCACAGAAGCAGAATAATGTTTGACAGGTTGTTGTTTGTCTAAACAACGCTGCAGAGTGCAGAGGCAATAACATTTCAAGAGGAACCATCTAGGATGAACTACAGGTCGTTTGCCTGTATTGATATTTTGGTTATCAACCAGCATGACTGTCATATACAACACACACACGGAAATACGGAATGAATGTAAGTTGGTCATTCTTCTTTGGAAACATTTCTCTGAATACGATGGTTAGCTCTTATATCACTGGAAAGTGGCAAGGAGTACCAGACCTGTATGTGCTCCCGTGATCGAACATCCCACAAATGGATATGCCTATCCAAACCACCGGTTGCCAAGTATCGCCCATCCGAACTAACAGCCAGCGCAAGCACATGCTGACTTCTCTTTGCTGATTGAGGAGCTTTAGCATGATGAGAAACCAACATGGCTTCGCTTGGCCACAAATACTTCTCACTTTTCCCAGTCTCAACATCCCAATGCAGGATAATTCCATCTTTAGACGCCGAAAACCCCTTGTCACTGTCCTTTGACAAAGCAACCGAAGTTACTGGATGCCGGTGCTTCACTATAAACTTGAATCCATCTTGCTGGCCAGGTGGCAATACCCTGCAAATTGCAATGCATTGTCACATACAATCATGCATAAGATAAATTCTATCATTTTGATTCAAGCGAGAAAATCAAAAGGAGGCGCCTTTAGCATCAAAACTTCGGGGGCAAAAAAACTAAAAATTTGCAGAGAATTGCTCACCTCGCGGCGAGGCCCCAGCGTTGCCTGCCGCCCTCCTCGAGCTGCTTCTTTCGGAGAATCTCCGCGACCCGCTTCCCGCCGGCGACATCCTCCTCATCGCCGTCATCCTCCTCCTCCTGTTGCTCCTTGTTCCTCTTCACCGCCTCGGCGATCCTCTTCAGGTATTCCTTGGTCATCCGCAACTTCCTCTCCCCGACCGTCTCCTCCTCATCCTTATTCTGCCCTCCCTCCTCCTCGCCCTCTCCATCAACGCCGCCGCCCAACGCGAGGCCATCGTCATCGCTATCGCCGCTCTCTATGTCCTCGTCGAGCGCTGCGCCGGCGCGGCGACGGCGCTTGGGTTCCTCCTCAAAGAAGGGGTCGTCTCCGGCGGCGGAGGGGCGCTTGGCCCGCGGCGGCGGCGGCCGCTTGCTGCTGCGGTGGCGCGGCGCCATTGGTGAGTGAGCTAAGCTAGGGTTCTAGGATTCGTCTTCTGCCGCGGGGTTTTCACCATTTCATGGGCCATTGATGGGCCTGAGCAAGCACACCTCCACGACGAATCGGTTCCTACTCGATCTGAACCGCCCAATGAGGATCGGACGCTGCACGATTGCGGCTTTTATCTGCCAGACAAATATGAAAGGGGACCATCTCCATGTCCCTTCCCTCTTCCTTTCCCTTCGCGAAGGGATTTCTATTCCCTTCAGCGCTCCAACGGATTCCCTTCAGCATTTCCTTCGTAAAGAGATTCTCTCTCCCATTCCCTCTAGCAAGGGATTCTCACTTTTCCCTATACAATTCTCTTTAAATAGAATTTGTTGGAGATGAGGGGAAATAAAGAGACTGGGAATGAGGAAAGGGAATACGGAAGAGAATGAAACGAAGAGAATATGGTAAATGAAGAGAAGTGGGTAGTAAACTAAAACTAGTAATAGCGAACAGTGTCGGGGCCATCCTGCCCCGTTCCTTAACCCCGCGGGTGTCGAGTCTCCATGGAGAGCCACACCTGGCTATTTACTTAGCTTCGATCAGTAGCAAAAACAAAAAAAATTAATAAGCACATATAAAACATCCAAAACAGATTAGCCTATGCACGCTTTGAGCCCGAGCAGCATCTGGCCGTTGTCGCCGGCCGGGATGTAGGATACGTTGGGCGAACGCGCCAGCTCCCCGGCGATCTCCTTGGCGGCCTCGATCCTCCTGAGCTTGATTGGGCATTCAGGCCGTTGCCCACGGCGACGGTGGCCTCGCTCTCCCCCTTGGCGCGGACAATGGCGGCGTGCCTCTCCTGCTCTGCGTGCGCGACGAGGAACATGGAGCGCTCGGCCTCCTGCTGCGCGACCTGCTTCTTCTCGACAACCTGGGCGAACTCGGGCCTGTGTAGGCAAGGTGGGTGATGTCGACGTCGTTGGAGTGCCCGTATTGAGGAACCGGGAATAGGACCCCATTGCCGTCCCTAATCGAATGGATTTATCTTGATCTGACCCCTCACACAGCGCAGACAGGGCTGGTCTTGAGTTTTTAGAGGCTCGACACGAATTTAAAAACGTCCCCCTAATATAATCATCAAAATATTTTTATTCTACCATGTATCAACTGAAAAGATAATATTTAGTGTATTATAGAAATTGTTACCGATAAATAAATAGAAATACAAAATTGAGATTATTTACCTCAAACATTTTGTAGAGATAATCTTAGAAAATATCTTCTAACATTTCTAGATGCAAAATCATCAATTTTGGCATCAACAAATGTATCTAAATGTGAAGGTATTAGGTATAAAAAATAAAATACATAGAATTTTAGAATACATCAATTGATCAAGTCAAGGGCATCAGTGCATCACCTGGAACGTGTCTCAACTCTCAATCTGAATCCGATCTGCTATTTTGTTCTGTTGTCTGCTAAATTGCTGATCGTCGAGTCGCGCCAGGCGGCGACCGGTGTCCCTCCCGTAGTCCCGTGGGCCGTGGCAGAGTCGCTAGTCGTAGTGGGCCAATGTCGCAGAGAAAAAAGGAGACGAACTGTCCGACCGTCCCGATGACCGTGATTGCTCTCGGCTCTGGCGTAGGTGCGTAGCCTTCACGCTACGATGGAGCAGGGTTTCAAATTTTGTTTTGGATTAAATCTCATCACCTACCGAAATCCGAAATTTCGCCGAGATCTCGTTATTTCGAAAGAAATCCGAACGAAATACAAAAACCAAAATTTAAATCCGGTCAAGTTTTAATCAAATCTCGGTCCATTTCACCGAGATCTCGGCGAGATTCAACGAGATCTCGGACTTTGAATTTTTTAGGGTTTTTTCAATTTCGTTGGAATTATGATCTACCGACTGTCCCACATGGGAAACGACGCGAAGAATCCAATCCGGTCAAAATTCGGTCAAATCCCGGTAAAAAAAAAACCGAGATTTCGGTCCATTTCACCGAGATTTCGTCGAAATTATAGGGTACTGTAGCACTTTTAGATTTTTTAAGGATTTTTTAATTTCGCCGGGATTATAGAACTCGGGGGGGTCCGAAATCCAAAATTTCGCCGAAATTTCGCGGGATTTCGGCGAGAATTTGAACCCTGCAATGGAGTCACGGAGTGTGTAATATTTTGAACCCAGAATCAGCAACTCTGTAACTTGTAGCTCCTCGTTTCAGTACTACTCTTGCCAAAACTTCAATATTGCTTCTATACCGAATTGCTTCCTGTTGTTTTTGTCGAAGACTTCAGCTATGCATCTTGCCGGATTCCTTTGATTTCCATTCTCTCCAGAACAAGACTTCCTGCGTTCTGATCCAGCGGCCAAAACAGCAAAGCAGTAAACACACGACAACTTCAATTCAGAACAGAACAGATGAATTTTGGTGCTGCTCAACAATTGCAGCTTTTCTGATTTTATTCCACATATTTAAAGACTCAATGATACAGTAATCCAACTTAATTGCATCACAGAACACAGACTCGAACTATGACTCAGAACTCAACTCGGTTCGGACACTGTAGCCGAAATTTCAACAGACTCAAAATACGCAACTGACTCTGAGACTTTAGAAGCAAAACGAAACTGACTATTTGACCAAACTGCAAAACAAACTAATTTATCTAACAGAGGGGCCCCGATAATTTGGGGGCACGGGGCAGCCGTCCCGCCCGCCCCACCCCAGGGCCGGACCTGAGCGCAGATAGGGGTGGAAACAAACCGAGCCGAGCTGGCTCGAGCCAAAGCTCGAAAAGCTCATTTGAAATGTAGCTCGGCTCATTTTGGGAACGACCCAGATGTTGTGCTCGGCTCGGCTTGTTTCTAGTCTCGAGCCAGCTCGTGGGCTCGCAAGCCGAATGGTGCAGATGATGGCTCCAGTACTGGCTTGCTCGCCATGATGCTGTTGCCCACACGACGACACGGATGGAGCTTGGGCTGGTTGCATAGATGGAGCTTCGGATGGCGCCGGGGCAGATGAAGCTTCGGTCACCCTTGGCTCCCCGACTCCATCGCCCGCACGCATGGGACCTCCCCTCCTCCTCGGCTTGTTTCTAGGCTAGAGCCGGATGGTGCAGATGGTGGCTCCAGTACTGGCTTGCGTGCCATGACGCTGCTGCCCACACGACGACACGGATGGAGCTTCAGATGGCGCCAGGGCAGATGAAGCTTCATCCGCCCTTGGCTCTGCGAATCCGTCGCCCGCATGCGTGGGACCTCCCCTCCTCCACGCACACGCTCCATGGCCTCATCGACATCCATAGCCACCCTGGCTCCGCACCCTCGTGCACCGGGGCCGATGTGGATGGAGCTTCGGTAGGTTGCGCATATGGAGTTTCGGTTGTGTTGACACCTAAATTTGGTATATAACCGATTTTTGCTTATGACAGTTTTGGTAAAGAATATATTGAAGTCATAGGCCAATACATTTTCGGCAAATCGTATATGATGTTGGCTTCATATAGAATATATAAAGGGAAACCGAGTCCAATACAAGCAATTCAAGAGATTGAGAAGGATACGATTGAGCCTTGTATGGCAAGAACTTATTGTGAGGTATCACTTCGAGGTTGAGTCATGCGAGTTACTTGCAAAGGACATGTAATCATGAAAAGAATCTGGAGCAATGGAGGATACTGATTGGTGGGTAAACCTAAAGGAAGGACAACCAACGTGAGATTTGATAAAAATCCTAATCAAGAGGAGAAAATCATGTCATCAACGGTAGGCAATGAAACCTCAACTGCGGTTATGTGTGAAAACTGCAAAGACGACTGCAAAATCTAGCAAGTACGAAAGCGAAGGTTAGAGCTGTTAGAAGAAAGAGGACATGCAGGATGAACCACATGATACCAACGACAAGGTAGAGCTCGAACGTTGTACAAACCTATGGCATGTAGGGCTGTAGGAACAAGGGGTATGATTAACCAAACTACACAAAGAAATGGCTCTTACGTGGAGGGTTTGGATGGCCAAGCGCAAACACCGATATGTACATTGTGGTGATGTGTATGAGCCCCTGTGGTGGAAGCTCTCCCAAAGATGGAAGGAAAAAAAATGCGAACCTAACTTAGAGCGAGTTATTGAAGGAGCGCGATGACTTCAATGGATAAGAGTTAATGTGGAGATTGATAATTATGGTGACTCGTATCTAGTCTTTTAGGAATTGAAAAGGTATGCTGGATGAATCATAATAGGATTAGGATTTCTACTTTCTTTTAGAGTATGATTCCTACTTATTTTAGAGGGGGACTAAAGGGGCTATATAAACTCATAAGGCGGTCATGGAGAACCCAACCAACCAAAAAGCCACAAATCAACTCCAAAGCATGAGGTGCATGAGAGGATTAGATGCTAGGTTATTCTTTAGAACTAGACTTTTTTGTATAGAGCAATGATCCGAGGGTCCTAAAAGGTCCGAGAGGTTGTGAGAGAGCAACAATCCCTTTTACTCTATTGAGGTTGTGTTTAAAGAATTTACGGTTGGCTTCGCCAAATCTTTCTATCCCATCGTGGTTGTTTTAACATCGTTATTTTAGTTCCCTCTACGATATTCATATTCTTCATTTTTAAGACCGTGCACACTCGTATCGTATCTCACAAAACTCTGATCCAATCCAGATGACTATTGCGCAAAAAAAATGTATCATAATGTAACACCTGTTAGAGATATGCCCTAGAGACAACCATAAAGATGATTATATTTCCTTATGTTCATGCTTTATTATCTTGTTCCTTGAATAATATCATTATTATTTATTGGGAAGTATAAGACTTGTTTGTGAAACTCTATATATGACAACGATGATTATTCTAAAGTGAACCCTAGTCAATAAATATATGAGGACACATACAAATAGACTAGCATATGTATTGGTTGATGACCATGTTTTACGGGTCATGTATATGGAGATATCAAACCAATGTGGACACATGTTAGAGAATATTGAGTTGGATCGATCCACCTTGAGACACTATGAGAACGTTGTATTATTACTTGTTATCAGTTGGTCTCATATATAATGTGTATGCTATATCCTTAGACTCGAGGTTGACGCATGTACTCAAGATGTGTAATGACTTACTTAGGGGTTGCCAAATACTACTTTGTAACTGGGTAATTATAAATGTGGCTTTCAGATTTGTCATGAAGCATGATGCAAGACATGGTTGATCAAGATGTGATTCTCCATACAACGTGAGAGATATATCTAGGCATCTCGAGTGATTGGATTTCGAAAATGCATGACCATGCTACTCACAGTTAAAGAGTTGACTGTAGTTGAGGATTCCGAGTCACGTAATCGAGAAAGAGTGATCGAGCTATCTAAACAAGGATGGAATATACTCACCTTGATTTTGATCGATATCATGAGGCAAAGGGAAATACATATAACTAAGCATTGCTAAGGTTTATCCGATGTAATCTTTACATATATTCGGGAGTAAGAACGTCCTGCTAGGGATTGTCACCGATTAGTGGTCGAGTAAGAGTACTCAGGTAATGTCAAAGTATACGTGAACCTATAGGGTCGCACGTTTAAAGGGTTGAAACTTAATTCGGATGGTGATCTGATGGGCTACGAGTTCCTAACGTGCCTCTAATGTAGAGACCCATTATGTGGCGTCTATTTATAGGGAGGGGTGCTAGATTTAGGGTTACGAGACATCATAGGAATTCAAAATTCCCAAATAGTCGCCACACCTCTTTCGCCCAGAATCGCGCAGCCAGCGCTAGCACTTTGGTCGGTGGTGTTCCTGGTCTGTATGTGTGGATACCTTGCTGCATGGCTTCAACGCTAGGACAATCTGCAACCCGTGATGATCACAAGGAGCTGTTGGAGGAGGTACGGACTAATACGACTACAACCGCACCAACGCGCTACATCAACTCTACTTATGCTATGTGGGTCTACACGTCTAATGATAATTTCGTGATTTATATAACTTACAGTGGTTCCTTAATTATATGGTAATTTTTTTAAAATTTATATTACAATAGCCTATCGTTCTCCTTCAACTCCACTGGTTAATTCGTTCGCTGACTTCTCATTTCTCAAATATGATAACCACCTGATACAAACAGAGCCATTGCACTGCCTACGATAAACGTGTTTGTTGGCCTTAAATTGCGAAGCTTAACTCTCAACTCGCGTAGATAAAAGTATTTGCTTGTATCTACATGCTGAATGATAGGCTTCCAGCTGCTGTCACTGAAAATTTAGGTACACTTGAGATCATATGATTTGATACTTGTTTTGCATGCCTAGCTTGCTTGACATCAACATAGGGTGTGTTTGGTTGCCTGCATGGTGTCTGAATCGCATGAGTGGATGCAACTATATCTATTAGATGTATGTTTGGTTTCCTGTTCATCCTGGCCAGGTGGATGCAATTGCACCCACTCATACAGGATGAAGAAAACACAGAAATTAGACTTCTCTCTAATGCAGGCCCATGAGATGCACAAACAAGCAACCAAACAACTTAACTTGCATCCACTCAGTCAGGCCAAGGCTAGCCTGGATGGCTCATACGAAACAAGCTAGGATGGTCCAGGTAACCAAACACACCCATAATGACATTGCTCATGTAAGTATGCATATCATCCTAACAAACCATCATGCACTGAATCAACACTTAAATTACTCCGCATATGACGAACAATTTGCCGCAGTACTATTATTAAACCACCACAATTACCGATGATAACCAACACTGCTACTAGTTCTCTATAGTCTATAGTATATCGCTAGCTAACACTTGGATTAATTATAATACATCAACTAAACACACAATAAAGAATCAATAAAACCACCACGCTAGCTTATTCATTCTACTTGGTTAGTTTAGTTGCCGGCACCGCCGTCCACCGTCTTGGTGCCGCCTTCCTCCACCCTGGCGGAGGCGGCCTCTGCGGCGATCGCCTTGGCTGTGTCATAGGACGCGTGCAGGCCGATGAAGAAGTAGTAGGCGAGCAGCGCCGCCGACCATATCCCGAACCGCATGAACGACTTGCCGTCGATGGAGCCGAGCAGGAAGATGTTGATGAAGATGGACGCCGACGGTAGCCACGGCACCAGCGGCACCCCCCACATCTTGGGCACCCGGGCCTTGGGCACGCACACCTGCAGGTACAGCGTCGCCGCGAACCACGCCACCACCGTCGCCGCGTACGCCGCCCAGCCCTCCGCGCTCAGGCCCCAGTACGCCGCCGTCACCACTGACGACGTGATGATGACGGCGAGGCAAGAGACGAGCTTGTTCCGGTCGGTGTTGGACGTCTCGCCGGAGACGTAGTACCGGCGGACGAGCAGTGCCACGGCCACGAGCATGAAGATGAAGAGCGTGGAGATGGACAGCAGGTTGGAGAGGATGCCGAGGTCGGTGAAGAAGGCGATCACCGCCGTCGCCGAGAGCATGACAATGGTGGCGTACACCGGCGTGCCGAACCTCGGGTGCACCTGCGCCAGGCACGGCGGCACCATGTGCGTCCGGGCGATGTGGGTGAGGTACCTGGCCTGCCCGACGGCGCTGACGAGCAGCACGGTGGTCATGCCCTTGAGCGCGCCGAAGGCGACGATATACTTGGCCCAGTCCATGCCGGTGGCTGTAAAGGCGACAGTGAAGGGCGCGTCTGGGTCGATGTCGTAATAGGGCTGCATGAGGCAGAGCGTGACGGCGAGGATACAGTAGACGGCGGTGGTGATCGTCATGGCGCCGACGAGGCCGACGGGGATGTCCTTGGCCGGGTTCTTGGTCTCCTCTGCCATGGTGCTGACGGCGTCGAAGCCGATGTATGCGAAGAAGAGCACCGCCGAGGCGGCAAAGATTCCGCGCACACCGAATGGTGCGAAGTCGGCGGTGAGGTTGGAGACCTTGGCCCGGGAGAGGCCAGCGGCGATGATGAAGATGATGACGGCGACATGGACGATGGAGAGGGCGTAGTTGAAGCGGGAGGAGCCCTTGGTGCTGAGCACGGCGAAGAGGCAGATAAGCGTGATCACGACGACGGCGATGGGGTCCAACCGCGAGTAGTCCTCGGAGAGGGAGGTGGCGTGGATGCGGAAGTCGTTGGGGTGGTGGTTCAGCAATGTTGCGAGGTAGGACGTCCACGACCGCGCCACCGCCGCGCCGCCGATGCAGTACTCCAGGAGGATGTTGCCGGCGGCGATGAACGCCACGAAGTCACCAAGCTCCACTCGTAGGTAGGCGAACGAGCCACCTAAAGCGTACAAACAGGAGCAAAAAAATTTCAATGTTACACTTTTTTTACTAAGAAAAAATGTTTTATTATTACATGTTTTAACTACAAAATGCATTTTAAACTTATATTTTAAAAAATATCAAAAGGTCAACAGATACGTGCGTAACTGAAAAATATAACATTGCTCCATAAATGAATGGAGCAATTTATTGATCACCATGCATCCATATTAATGTTCATACGATTGGATCTCCATGCGTCCGAAAATAAAATAAGCAAGAAAATATGAGGACTAGTTTGGAGCACAAGAGTTTCACGTGAATTCCGCAATAATATTGCATGAGATGGAGCAATTACACTTTACACTCATGCATACATAAGTAGCAGTAGCTAGTTGTACTACCTGCCACGGGGATCTCGATGGCGAACTCGGTGTAGCAGAAGACGGAGAGCATGGCGGAGACGCCGGAGACGGCGTAGGAGAGCACGACGGCGGGTCCGGCCGCCTCCTTGGCCTCCTGGCCCGTGAGCACGAAGATCCCGGCCCCGATGACAGCGCCGACGCCGAACCAGATGAGGTCCCACCACGTGAGCGTGCGCTTCATGTCGGCGCCGCTGCGGCCGCGCATCTCGTGCAGCTCGGTGGCGTCCATGGAGCGCGCCGTGACGCGGTCCCGGAGCCGCGGCGCCGTCTCCAGCAGCGCCCGGCTGTAGGCCCCCCAGCTCTGGAAGGACTCCTCCGGGAAGAACGCCCCCGTGGAGCACCCGCGTCGCCGCGCGGAGCCGTCTCCCTCGCCGGCGGCCGCCGCCATGGTGTCGCCGGGGGTTGGCTCCGAGACGACGAGGAATGCAGGCGGAGGCGGCGGCGGCGGCGGGGGGGGGGGGGGGTTATAACATTAATGAGGCTTCGGGAGAAGGAAAAGTGCGTGCGTTTATATAATGAACTGGGAGTGGTTACACAGAGGGGGTAAATTGCACGGGTATCTCGCCGTTGGTTTCCGATCCAACGCTGGGGATTTACCCGCTGGCTGCCAACTAGGTCACGCATGCAGAGCAGATCGGCCGCAAAGTAAAACGCGGATCAGGTGGTGGTTTACAAACGTCGGGTGAATCAGCCGGCGAGTTAGTTGGTTGGTTGGTTGGTTGGTTAGGCGTTAAGATTCGTACAGGGCGTCTCTCGCTAGATTCGTGGACAAGATCGCAATGCACGTACGTACGTCTCTCGCCTGCTCAAAACAAGATTCTGCTCCGCCATGGACGGTCGTTACGCGCGTTTGGCGGGTCAAAGGAACGACGAATATATCGATCGGACGGTTGCGCCTACACGTAGACCACTTGTTCGTACAAGCCCCATGACTCGTGGATGGCATGCGAGAATCCGGCCATTGCCCTATCTCATATCAGAGAGAGCTACGTACTTGACCCATCGAGATGCGTCCAGCCCAGCTAGCTCGTGTTGCCGCTGGCATTGCTTATCTGAAGCCTCCTCCATCCCAGGAACAAGAGAACACAACACAATACTGTTGGGAAACCTAGCCCGTCGTGGCCCATGTGGACTCTCCTAAAACCCTAGTTGTAGGTTATAAATAGGAGGCAGGGGGTCATCCCGTGTACACAGAAACAAGCAATAAAGAGTAGCAGAGCAGTTCCTCCTCATATTGTGTCTCTCTCCCTCTCTCTCTGTTCTCTAGTTTATATCTATTAGGCAACCCCGGACTATTCGATAGCGAGGTTGTCTAACACGTTATCAGCACGAAGCTCTACCGGAGAAAAGGTGAGAAAAGGTGAGGAACGTGGGATTGATCTAATCTCGTATGAATACATGCGTACGTCTAATCTATGTGGCATGAAGCCACTGTGCGCATGTTTTGAAACTCGTGGCATGAAGCTACAGATCAGGGTATCCATCTAGTAGCACGAAGCTACAACAACAGAACCGGGCAATGAAGCATTGGACTTCCAGCGGCATGAAGCCACCGGTCGAACTCCAGCCATGCATGCAGCCGGCCCGCCTCTGGCCATGAAGGCCACCGCGCGAAGCAGCTTCGGCTCGCAGTGAACTGCAGCACGGTTGATGGGCTGGCAGTAGAGCGCTTCGACGGATGAGGCTTTGGGCGTCGGTCGGAGAAGCGAAGAGCCTAGTGCTCATGCACCGCCGCTGTCTCCACCCGGTCTCGAAGACCGCCGTTGTGGCCGACCGGAGCAACGGGGTCGTCGCTCAGCATGAACGCCTTGCCCGGCCGCGCCCGGACCACCGCCCATGACGGCCTCGCAGGCAGCAGCGTCGGCGACGCCGCTCTATCTTCGCCGTAGGCCGTCAGCATCGAACGCCGCCGCCGAAGCAACCGCGACCGACCATCGCCGCCGCACCGCTGCCACGGTCACCAGCGCCACGCCGCGCCGAACTCGAGGTTTGCCGCCACTCGCTGCCGCCATCGCCGCTTTGGCTCAGCCGAATCGATCGCGCCGCAGACTCCAGGCAAGTCTTCACCGCTTGAAGCCACGCCACGCAGCCGCCGACGCCGGCCGCTTGTCGCCACGTCGCCGCGAGCCGTCTGGCCGCCTCGCCATCGCCCCACCGGTCCCCCGCCAGTCCGAAGGCGCCGCCGTGATCCAATCATTTAGAACATGAATATTCAATCCAACACTGAACCTTTTGGACATGAAGTCCAAGGAAAGATGACGTGAAGGTATTGATGGATTGAGATTTCTTATTCAATTCAACATTGAACCGATCGGGCCTGGCATCCCCATAAACCGGATTGAATCTGGTAGACAAGCACGGGGGAGGGGGAAATTACCCCCTTGCCCCCGGTTTAATTCCTTTATTTCTCTTATGTTATTCTTTTCTGAAAATGCATTAGAAATTCAGAAAATCAATTAGAAAATTCCAGAAAAATATGAAAAATCCTAGAAAATTGCAGAAATTTTTATGGCTCTGTTTTAATTTGTACTTAGCCTTATTTTATGCATTTATGAATTTTTGCATGAATTTTTGCAATAATTGCCCTGTTTAGATTGTCAAAAATCCATGTGAATTTATTTTCCGTATTTATGAATTTGTGAATTATGCAATTATTGTTTACTCTGAATTCATGAATTGTGCAATTATTCTGTTCCATGCATTGTATTTATTACTTGAATATAATTCATTGGAAATTCAAGCACGCCGCACGAAGCGGCCACCGTCGCGCCAGGAAGGCCGACGCGCATGGAACTGAATGCACCACGCGCATGAAGCCGCGTTAAAACCGATCGCACGAAGCCAATCGTGCATATGAATCTGATCGTTTGCACGAAGCCGATCACCTACATGCACGTAGTTGTATTTCTGAATATTTATGAATCGGTGTATATATGAATCTTGCAGTTATGAATCATGTATTTATGAATTCTGTATTTATGAATCTTATATTTATGAATCTTGTACTTATGAATCCTACATTTATGAATCTCGCACTTATGAATCTTGCATCTATGAATCTTGTATTTATTAATCTTAAAATTATTGCTTTCTTTTAGTTTACTGGATATTCATGAGAATTTGATTTATGCATTTATGAATTTTTGCAACTACCCTCTATTAGATTACACGAAGTAATCTAATGAAAGAATCCTATGAATATGTAAATACCTGGCATTGTCATATGTGAGTTTTGAAGAACTAGCCCAAATGGTCAGAACTATCTCACATGGGCATCAAATGTGAAAATCGTGCTTATGAGTAAGAAGCTCTGAATTGCCATCGGTTTAGGGTCCTCGAAGGACAAGTAACCTACTACCGAGCAAAACGATCAAGTTTTGTACTCCCCAGGTATCACTTTTCAGCCACTGTAAAGAATGAATACATGGCTGAGGTGAGTACACTTGAGTTACGGACTGCACTTCGTATAGCCGAGAAGCTCAAGTCCGCCATCTTGCTCCAAGCACAGCAAGATTGGGTTCGCCTGAAGTTTGCAGGCTACAGAACAGTGGTTGTTAATGAATTTTGAATAATGAATTGTAAGCCCTCGAAGAGCATACATTTTCTTTTCTCATGAATAGAATCTCAATTTATTCTTTATTCCAGTATTCTATATTTTTAAGCAATATTTGAATTACTTTGCCACTATATGATTAGAATTATATTTCTTTTCATTTAGATATTTTGTAGCGCCCAATGGAGGTGATATGTATTGTTGATAGTGGCACAACAAATACCATCTTAAGAGAGTCGAAATACATCCAGACGATCACGAAGAACGCTGGAAGGATAATGAAAATCGCAGGAAGCGATACGCATATAATAGGCTCAGGAAGAGCCACAATTATATTGCCAATGGGTACAACTTTGGTAATTGATGAAGCCTCCTTGAGTCCTTGTACCCTGAATCAACACGCACTCTCTTAAGTTTTAACAGATATCCGCGCCAATGGGTTTCACGTAGAAACCAATGAAGAAAATGGCAAAGAACATTTGTGCATTATGAAGCACGCGGAGTATGAAAAATGGTATTAAGAAAAATATCCATCATATGAATCTGGGTTGTACTACACGATAATCAATGCACACGCAGTATATACTTATTTGAAGACTGTATTTAGAAGCTCTGAATTATTTTAGTTATGGCATTGTATATTTAGGTCATCCCAGTCTTAGATTGATGAAAAATATAGTTAACAACTAACAAGGTCATGGCATTAATGTTAAAGATTTTTCGAATCACGAAGATTTTGTGTGCCATGCATATGCCACTGGGAAATTAATAACAAAACCTTCTGTTATGAAAGTGCAACATAAAATCCCTGCATTCCTGGAACGCATTCAGGGGGATATTTGCGGCCCGATTCAGCCCTTGTCAGGGCCGTTTCGATACTTTATGGTGCTCATTGATGCTTCCTCGAAAAGGTCGTATACATGTTTGCTGTCAACAAGGAATCATGCATTCGCAAAGCTGATCTCGCAGATTATCAGAATTAAGAATGCTTTTCCTGATCATCGCTTGAAGTCCATTCGAATGGACAATGCCAACGAATTTACTTCCAAGGCATTTGATGATTATTGCACAGTAACTGGAATAACTGTTGAGCACTCTGTACCGCACACCCATACGCAAAATGGAATAGCTGAAGCACTAATAAAGAGGATTAAGCTCATAGCCCGACCACTCTTGCAGAGTTGTAATTTGCCCAACACTTGTTGGGGACACGCAGTCATGCACGCAGCAGCACTCATCAATTATAGACCATCGGCCTACAACATCCATTCAACTATGCAACTAGTGCAATGGGTCATCCTGAAGATTTGAATGAATGGTATATGTACCTATACCACCCCCACAGCGAACTACAATGGGCCCTCTCCACAAGTCTGGGATATACGTTGGTTATGAGAATGCATCCATAATCAGGTATTTGGAACCCACAACTGGAGATTTGCATACAGCCCGATTCGCTGATTGCATTTTTTTGACGAGGATTGCTTTCCCGTCATTAGGGGGAGGAAATGAACCATTGGATGAAAATGCCGGAAAATCATATGGCATTCCATTGGGATCCCCGTGCATGACCCTCGCACTAATGAAGCAAATCATGAAATCAAGAAGACAATCGATTTGCAGAATTTAGCAAATGAACTGCCTGATCATTTTTGTGATCTGAAGAGCGTGGTTAAGTCGCATATACCAGCAAGAAATGCACCAGAGAGGGGGGAAATACCAAAAAAAGCAGAAGATATCCCTCATCCTGTTCAGAGGCCTCAAAGAAAAAAGAACAAGAAATCTGGCTTCTCAAACCCAAAGTACCCGGAGATGTCTGGGGAAAAATGGGCAAGGGAACTTACCACATAAAGTTTGAGTACCCAACGTAAATCTTGAAGATTAACATTGAAGTTTGGGTGGATTGTACTCTTTTCTTTAAGTAAGTTTTTCATCGAAGTTTTCTTACATAAGGTTTTTGATGGGGCAATCTGTGCAACACAGCAAGCGTATGCTATGTACTCTTTCTCCAAGTATTTTTCCCACTGGGTTTTTCTGGAGTTTTGATGAGGCATATGCATCTCGCGGTGAAGAGTCCAAGGGGGAGTGTTGGGAAACCTGGCCCGTCGTGGCCCATGTGAACTCTCCCGAAACCCTAGTTGTAGGTTATAAATAGGAGGCAGGGGGTCACCCCGTGTACACAGAAACAAACAATAAAGAATAGTAGAGCAGTTCCTCCTCATATTATGTCTCTCTCCCTCTCTCTCTGTTATCCAGTTTAGATCTATTAGGCAACCCCGGACTATTCGATAGCGAGGTTGTTTAACAAATACAACAGGGGTGGGTGTGGGTCTGGGGAGAGGGGGGGGGGTGGACAGAGAGCATTCTATCGTCTAGGCGAGGTGCAGCGTGCCTGCGCAATCCGCTCATACGTACCGTACCCCCAGTACGATGGATAAGCGTCACAACTTCCAACAAACTTAAACCAAGGTTCGACATGCACTCTTTGCCTTTTTATATTACAGCACTTGCATACAAGAATAGCGAAATGGCAGAATATTTACTTTGTCGGCAGTATTTACATTTTTTTTACACGAGGAAAACAAAAGCTTTACACTCTACATTACATTCTCGCATGCTCATATGAGAGGGAATGGGTCCATCACTGAGCTAAATAAACAGCATTACCATGGACCAAATCACCTTGCAAAACAATAACCCAAGTTTCAAAAAACTAATATGTATACATCAAGAGAGAAGCGTGCCGACCTGCCGGATTCGAACCGACCACCAAGCAAGGATAGCACATGATCTCGCATTTTACTTGACCCCATGCTATCCTTGTCACGCTCTTCCGACCGAGCACAAGGCCGGTGACACAAACAAACACCACTTGTAGCACCGTGAGATGGCCATTTACTTTGTTTGGTGGTTATATTACTCTAACTGCCGTATGAACACCTATGACTAAGGGTACATTTGGAACACAGAAATTTCAATGGAACAACTTGATTCACAGGAATCCAAGTAAAACCCGGTGATCTAAATGGAGCCTACGACAGTACCAGTTGAGAAAAAATTGCAACCAATTGTTTCTTCACAAGCACGCACTCTCTAGCCAAAATGGGATTTAGTCCTACCGGAGTCCATTAAGCATGAGCATGGGGCAAGGTATTTTTGCGACCTCAGTAGTAACAACGCTCGAGTGCCCGTCTCAAGTCTCAACCAGCTCAGAATAACACAAAGTTGCAGCTTTATTTGGGTCCATTCTTCTTCTCTGTCAAGCGCTTGGGCCAGCAGGAGAAGTTTACAATTTTTGGTCCGTAAAACGGGCCCAAAAGGCAAATCGCCATTTTTTAAATGCCCAAATAATAATATACCGGCTGTTAATACCTCTAGAGGCAATCTTTTTCTAAACACTTCAGGGGCAAGATTAAACGGGGCTAGATGGCTTGGTGTACCTATGTGCACCCAACCCACCAGAATTTAAATCCTAAACTTGGCGCTATTGTCCACTAATTTTAGGATTACAAACAAGTAAAAAACATGTGATCACGCTCTGTAAGGCCTCGAGTGTCTCCGATAAAGTGAGACCTGGATGTCTCTGATAAATTCCTAGCGTAAGTAGGAGACACGCATGCGTGTTTGTGTGTTGAGTGTACTTCTTTGCCTTGTACTCTCTAAAAAAAGATTGCTTGTTTCGTTTACAGTGTTCCACAACGAGAACTCTGGGCTAATGTTTGTAAGCATTACGACGAATGCAAACAAATTTTACCTGCAAAGTTTATCGCTCACTAACAGGTGGACCTAGGCCAACGGTTCAAATTTCAGACTTAAAGCCATTCATGAGCAAAGCAAAAAATTTACGAACCCGTTTGTTCTTGGGAGGGCTCAGCTTCCTCCATGAGCTGACAAGAAACTGGAAACGCACCAGCTTTACCAAGTGGAATAGTGTACTTCGGCTTTCCTAAGAGGTAGAGAAGCTTTTCTGCACCCCGTTTGGGAGCTTAGAACTTACTAGTGGGTTAACGTTTTGAACTCATAACTAGTCAACATGTTTATCTACTTTCTTCCTTAAATGCATTGAATGAAATTTCTCATATCCTTCCTCTCATTTCAATCCAAAGTACACCTTCCATTTTTTTATACAGAAATTAGATATTTGGGTTTTCTTTAAGGGTTATGTATTTTAATTAGAAAAATAGCTACTAGCACTCGTATATAAGACAGACTTAGCTTCCGTAGCCTCCAATCCAAGAGACAGACATGAATTCATGATTTTAACCATGCGCAAGTTTGTACAACTTTACCCATAATGACTCCATCCTATGAGGCCCCAACATATTTATTACTAATCCGGTATCAGATATTCAACCCTGGTAGCTAACGAGCAGTGGTGCCCTCTGTTGTTTCCCACCTACCCTTAACATACCAATTGTATCGTGTTATGATAGCAACATTGATACTCAACCTGAGGCTTAAATATAGCATCTCAAAAATACTCAGCCCTCAACTGAGTTCCAACAAGTTCAGCCCTTAGCTGAAGTCGATCGTCTCTTACTATTTATATCTAAAATTTCAGCCCTCAGCTGAATCTCAACCCTCAGTTGAGTCGTGCGCACGCACACCCCACACCGACTCCATTTGTCAGATGAACCAAATCAACATATTCACAAATTCACCAACTGCACCAGCAGTCTATCATCACTTTTAATTTATCATCGACCAGCCATTGCTGCAGCAGCTCACAAATATTCATCTTTTTAATAGGGTGATTTAGGGTTTTACTTTAAAAGATACTTTTCCTATGCATTGATGACTTCTGAAAACATTTAAAAACGATTTCACAAATATGAACAAAAGAATCTTGCCTGGATTAGTGTAGAAATATACGTCCTCCCACGATTGTTGCTGAAGACCAGCGAACTGATTGAAATTGATTAATGAAATTACATAAATGCCATATTTTAGCGACTAATAAGTTTTTCCATATTTTAAGGTGTCCAACCTTTTTCTCTTATTATTTTAAGATTTATAAAATTTACTTTGCACCTTTTAAAACTTTATACCATTTTCTTCCATTGTGCTTAAATTGAAAATTCGATCAACTGAAGTTATTGATTTAACAGATTTTAATTTGGATCGTTTGCATGAACAATGTAATTCATAAATCTATTAATTTAATTGCAAATATATTTCTTTTGTTTTTCTCTTTTCTTTTCTCTTCTTTTATTTCCTTATAATCCATTTGATTGCAACCAATTTTACACGATTACTAGCGTCAAAATTAAATTATTATCAATTCTCGTGACTGCTTATATATTTTTACGCGCTATCAAAATTACCTTTTTTTCTTTTATTCTCTCTCCCTCTCTTTTTTCCCCTATTTCTTTCTTTCCTCTTTCCCTTTCTTTTCTTATTCTTCCTCCCTCCCTCTCCCTCTCCCTCCATTTTTTCCTCACTCCCTCGCCTCCCCTGGTTCCTTCTCTGATCCAGTCGATCCTGGCTCCCCGCCGAGCCCTGATACCTCTCGTCCTCTCCCCTTTTGCCCCCGCCACCTCTCAGCGGCTGCCAACTCCCCCCCCCCCCCCCGACGGACCTCGCCGCAGCGTCGCCGACCCAACACTAAGACCTCCTGCCTCTGCTGGCCCCGCGCTGGCTCACCTGCGCGGCCCTGCCCTCTACCCCATTCCCTCGAGCCGCCGGTTCAGCCCCGCAGGCACCGGCCGATCGGCCCCTAACGCCGTCAACGCTACCCTGCACCTGGGCTGCGTCATCGGGTCCCCTCGCCTGCCTACCCTTGCCTCGGCCACTCCGTCGTCCTCTCTGCCTCGGCCCCGCGTCGACCCAGCCGACGTCAGCCTTGGCTCAACCCTATGGTTGCTCCTTTTTACTTTATACTCGATTTACTGCTGAGCTAAACATAATTAATTGATCTAGATGCATGATTTAGCTTCTGAGCTATGCAATTTTGGTCAATGGTGATTCATCACTAGTTGGATGGCAATTAGCGGTATCGTGGCGATACCTACGATTTTTGTTGCACACTGGGAAGTGTGACAATTCCACAGGGCCGTACAACTCCGCTTCTTACAACCACTAAACTGAGACCGCTAGATTCATCTACTACTTTTAGTCTCTATTTGATTTTGGCTATTGCAACTCCTATGTTGAGACTACTGGTATGCTCGTGTGGGGTTACCTGCGATGTGGGGAATGAAATGGAGTGCTGGCTGTGAAGGTAGTGGTACTGGTAACCTTGCTTCTCCTCTAGCTCCTGAACCTTCTGGTTCCTTGGTGCTAGCTTGAGCTTGTGGTGCTTATGGCCTTCTAGCTCCTGGTGGCTTGGTGACCTTCTCCTGGGGCTTGATAATGCTTGTGATGGTGGTCGGTAATAGTGGCTCACTTGCTTTCTTCCCTGGTTGTTGCTCTCTTGTGCGACTTACGATGGGGGATTGTGCCTTGTAAGCCTACTTGGTTGCCTTATGCCCTTAGGCTTTCCAACTGGTGAAGGCATCGGCTGGGAATGGCCTCGGCCAGGGCTATCCTAACTGTTTATCCCTAAATACTGTACAGGGTTTTATCTTTTTACTGCAACTTCTCTACCATGTGATATTTTTAATATACGCGTATCTACGAAATGATTTATACAGATTTGTATAATTGCCGAATGATGAACCTAATTTCATGAGAGGTACCGATTTGGCCCCGGAAGAATCTGGTATATCATACGGGTTTGACGGCAATTTTATTTTATTCTCATATGCGCGCAACTAATATGCAGGGCTTACAAATGAAAATCAGAGCAACGCAAATGTTTGTAAATAATATTTTTATTTTTAAGATGTAATTAATTATTTATGTACTTTTGTAATCTAGGATGTAATCGAATATCCATGTAATTTGTATCTCTAAGATTTAATTAATTCACATGTACTGTAGTTAGCATTGTTTTAAATATTTGTAATGAAAAAAGTGTGTAATTATTCTTTATTGTTTAATTTAATTATAAATGTTATTAATTTATGTTAATGATCTCTAATGCATGGATAATAATCAGTGTTGTAATTAATATTTAGGTAAACTATGATGTATGCATATGCTTGTTGCATTATAATTCAGTTTCATGTAATTAATATTTTTGATCCAGAAAAGATAATGGTTTGTTTCATTTGTGACTTCCTATTTGTTTATTATTATCAAAATTTTAATTCTCCAATTACTAGATTGATTTATAAATGTTCAAAAATTCAATGTATGTGTGCATGCTCGTTGCGATTCATTTGACAAACTGATTAGATTTATTTTTGAAAAACTTCAATCGTTTATTTATTTATTTATTACAATCTAGATTATCTTATTCTAATCCCTTCTTTACAAGGTGCTAATTAGGTGTCCTTTCAAAATCCAACATTACTAAAAGGCCCAAATGCATCTCGTATAAGACTGGATCATGAAACAACCTAGTAAAAAAAAAACATCTCGCACTTTTTCAATAATCTAATATTCATATTTATCGGTGATTAAATACTTGTTAAGAACATTAGAATATAGTTATCATTTATGCTCTTTTAAATATGTGTTAATATGTTTGTTGACTTCGGCCTTGACTCATATTTTTTATCATAAAAATATTAATACATTATAAAGTGCCATATTTTTATGATTTGTTTGAAGGTAACTTATATTATATACTTATTTAATTTTTTAATACTAAAAACGCGATGACCGCGATAGCTACTGGTAGCTGGGATAAATGCTGGACCTCGATTTTGGACTGATTGCTGCCGTTTGCTTTTGCGCTCAAGTTAGCACGCACGCCCACACGGACTACGTACATAGGCGAAGAACAAACCTGCGACTACATGAGCTAAGAACACACTTACACTGCAACTTAACACTTGTCAACTCAGATGCATATATGCTTGCCTCCTATAGCAAGCAGCCTGCGAGACCGTCATTACGTAGCTAATACAAAAGCATTCCAAATCAATAGGCCCGGTTCGTGCTTCAAAGTTAATAATGCAATTAGGAAAGGAAGACGAGCAAGAGATGGAACACATACCACGCAGATTCGGGTATTTTTGTGGACGCAATACATACAAACCCCGTAGACGATAGATATATGTACCTGCAAGGACAGGAGAAGATCCATGATTAAACACTTGCATCGGCTTACCAAAAGACACCTAAGCACTAAACTAACATAATTTGCATGGTGTAGTTTAACATAACATGAATGAAATGGCTCCCTCAAGAACTCAAAAGGTTCCAAACAATATACTTCCCTGCTGAAACCAATCACGCTATTGGTATGACTGAAGCTACTAAAAACAAAAGCCCAAATTGCATTCGTGTTGATCCGGGTGCTGTCCATGCTAGTACTTGTCACAAGACATCAAAGGCCCATGGCTGGAGATTTCTCTCGAGTGCAAGCGCCATGCACAGCCAATTGGTGGGAGTCCATTCATGTATATCATCAACACACGGGCAGGGCATCCGAGTAAATCTGGTTTGGTGCAAAGAACATACTTCACAAAGTAAACGGGAAAACATTATTATTGGCTTTTGTGTTTCATCTTTTACAGCTAATTAGATGCTCTGAAAAACATGAGAAATGTAGGCCCCATTCAATATCCACCATCTAAACTCTATATCCCCAATCCAGTCAATCAGTCAATGTAATAATTGTAGTGTGGGCCTGTACAAGATTTCTCAACTCTATCCATATATGAGGAAGAACATTAGTATTAACCTTGTCAGCAAGTAACCATTTACTAGCTCCGCTCATGGCGAACTGATTCGTCCTACCCACTTTGACACCAGAGGAAAGCTTTGTAGCGGTCTTCCAGAAGGCAGAGGCAATCAGCGACCCACTCTTGTAACTTCCTCTGGCTAGCCTGAATTAGCTCATCTAGCCTAAAAAAATAGCATGGTTTCTTCTGCACCACAAGGTTCAAAAATTGTAATCTCCCAAAACAGCATGTTCCATGACCCCGTACTTTGGTACAAAATCCTGTCGAGGTACAAAAGAAAGACAATAAAAAACTCTAATCTCCAGCAAGTCTTTCAAGTTAACAATGCTAACTGTGAGCGTTTTATGAAGTGAAACAGCATCAAATGTTGCCAACAAAGAAGATACAATCATATGTTGCATACTCTAATAGTTCTCAATATAGAATGATTTGGAAATGCAATGGATGCAGTAAATTTATGTTCATTGGACATTGGCCATGATTGCTAGATCAAGTCTAAATGTACATGTAATATTGTTGGTAACCCAATCATAGGCCCAAAAAAGTATCAAAATTTACAATTATATCCATACAGAATACTTGGGTTGCTGAAAAATACACAATGTGTATCTAAATCAGACAAATACAAATGTTAAAACATCCAACGGCCTATTAGGGACCTTAGCAAGGTATCAGTAAAATCAGACAATCAGTATCAGCACATTTTTGTGCATAGTTTTTTTTCTTTTTCAAGAGCTTTTTGTGCATAATTATTACCAAGTGAACTGAGGCTCAGTGGTACCTGACAGTAAATCCGAGAGATGTTTGTGTGGTAAAACTTCAATGTAAAATGCATTGATGCCCAGCAACCTCCACTGACACCTTTGTACCAAGCTTACATCCAATTGTAGTTAGCACCTACGAAACGAACAAGGAATCACAATACACGTATAAGTAATTCAACAAATTAAGTGTTCCATACGATGAAACTTATATATGTTGTTTAACTTTGGCCAAAATTTAGCCTCTTGGAAATTAAGGATTAACGAGGGCCCAACCATACTGTTAACACCCAAAATTTCAAACTCAATAAGAATGATGGCCAAGCAGATGATAAGGAATGATCTGAATGCTAATCTACAAGCTTCACAATTCAAATACCTCAATTGTCAGTTTTACTTCCTAGTTCATTGATCCACGGCACCTAAACAACCAGTACAAAGTTAGCAAGAGAAGGTAAGAGTAAAATAGAAATAACATCAGCAGTAGCACAAAACTATTGTATCAAACGAACAGAAACATCTATAACAGAGTAAAACAAAACAAACCTCAACAGTCGCATAAAAGTATCGCATAAGATGGATAAAAATATGAAATCACTGTATACGCGCCACTCCCAAGTTTCAAAATATTGTATTGTGAGGCTGACAATTATGGCCCGGAGCCCGGGACTCGCGTGTCAGTGAGACAAGACAATCAGTGGCACATGAAAAATTTCGAAACTGGGCAGCATCTACAAACTTGTCCCAAAACAAACATATAACACGGACCACTGCTAAGCAAATCCATGAGAAAAAACTAGTCATTTAATTTAATAAAATAAGATTTCACATGTATGTACATCAGAGTTCCAAATCTTAGCGGCTAATCCCTGTATCAAGAACACAGTAGCTCCCAGTGGGAATGTCACTTTCTTCTTTCTTTTCTTTTCTTTTTTGTTTTAAACTCTACTTGCTATTAGATCTAGTTGGAAATTAAAAATTGTTGACAGTTTGAAAGAAAAATGAAATGTCACAGGGATTGGACTGGCATGGAATCACGGTGATTAAATGTCACAGGTGAGAATGTCACTAGCTCGATGTGATTTACCTCTGGGAACCACAGTGGCATGGAATCTTTTTTTCCTCCAAAGGAAATTTGTAATTATAAGTCAGTTCCTCGCCAGCATATATACGCCTCTTTGCATAAATAAAAATCTTCTTCTGGCCCTCAGTGATTACTTTTGTATAGCAATTCGGCTGGTATGGCAATTATGAGACAGCTATTTAGAATGTTATAAGCATCACAGTTGAATGTTTCATGTTGAACAGCTTACCTCACAGGAATGGTTGATGAATCTTGCTAACCCACCACGCTTAGTAGCATCAACCTGCATAAATCAAGAAAATGTGGGCAATGAACACAGAAAAGCACAAGGCGCAGAGACAAAATTTGGTAATATAAAACATAATTGTGAATTGTGATCACATGTTTGAGTTAACAAAGCAGCACAAGTATCCTTACCATCCATCAAAAGAAACAAACCCCAGCCAACTAAAAGATTACATTTATGCTTTACGTAACTACTTTCATATAGTTCCCCCATTTTGTTGTAAGGACCCACTATATTAACTAGTTAAATAATAGTATTAGTGGTTAATGAGGTTATTAATTAGTGTTCTTTGTTAGTGTAAAAGTTAAAAATGCGAATAGAGCGAATAAAAATAGAAAAGAGGATTGCCGTCAGACCCGCATGCGAGGTATTGATCACCGAGATACCAGACCGTAAGGGCCGGGTCGGCACCTCTCGCTAGATCGGTTCATCACTCGGCAATCCGTACTTACCTGTGCGGATTGCGGGTATCCGTAGCCGTGTAGATAAGTTAGTAGTGCACTGCCCATATAGTAAATGAGTAAAAAGAAGCCAAGAGGTAACTCAGTAACTTTGACCATTCCATGCTTTCAACCAGCCAGCTCACAGCCAACCCAAATGCAACCTCGCAGCCAGCACTAAGATGCATGCCCCCCAGCTAGCAGCCAAAGAAGACTCGTGGCGCAAAGAAGGGAGAGGGCACGGCTGCCACCCGTCCCTTTCCTGCCCCTTTATAGCAAGCATTCTTCTTTCCTCAGCTCCCAGCCGAAGCCAAGAAACCAGCGAGCAACAGAGAGCACCAGCACTCAAACACACTCGGTCAGAGAGAGTTCAAGAG
The DNA here is from genome assembly GCA_036346355.1 of Rhipidocladum racemiflorum. Taxonomy (NCBI): domain Eukaryota; kingdom Viridiplantae; phylum Streptophyta; class Magnoliopsida; order Poales; family Poaceae; genus Rhipidocladum; species Rhipidocladum racemiflorum. The sequence goes on along the minus strand of CM070574.1, from coordinate 16,804,624 downwards.
ACCAAGGAGCAAGAAGGAGCTCAAGCCGAGGTTCCCAAGACAAGCCAGAATAGGAGGTCCTCAAGAAGAACCGAACCAAGCAAGCACCAGGAGGAACCACAAGCCGTAACAAGAAGGATCCACAAGAACCAACCAAGTCTCAAGGAGCACTGAATCGAACCGTATGATCCCCAAGCACCAAGGTGAGGTCCCCAAGATCCATTGAATCGCATAAGGAGCAAGGAGCAAGGAGTACCCCAAGAACCGAACCAAAGATCAATCATCCCCAAGAACCCAACCGATCTCCCTGTGCACACCAATCCTAGTAGTGGTAGCAAAGAATGAGCTACTCTTCTTAGTGCACTGAGTAGATCGGTAGTTGTGGTCTCAGTAGAGCTCTAGGGTTGCTAGACTGTAGTCTTGCCGTCCCGCTAGAAGCTCTTGCATCATTGACCCCCAAAAAGTGCAAGCAAAACCGAAAACCAAGCAGATCATGTAGTGTCTGTTCTTATCTTTAAACCCTAAATGCAAAACCAAAGCGAAGCATTCGGTAAATAGAGGCAAACGAATAGATCGGTAGCAATCTGCTCTTATATCCATTAGGGGAGAGGAGGAAGGAGAAGTTTGGCAGTAGGGGAGAGGGAGAAGCAGAGAGGAAGTAGTGGGAGGAGAGGATTAGTAGAGAGCAGAGAGGAGAGGGGGGGGCCATCGCCGGCCATGGTGAGGGGCGGCCGGCTCGGCAGAAGAGAGGAGGGAGAGGAGAGATCGAGGGAGGAGGCAGAGAAGAAGAAGAGTAGAGAGGGAGCGGGGAGAAGGGAGAGGAGGGAAGGAACCGGGTGTAGAGGAGCGGCGGCGGCACGTTCTTGCGCCGGCCGGCCGGCCTTGGGCGCCAGGAGCTCGGCCCCGAGCGGCGGGAGGAGAAACCGAAGAGAGCAGAGCTAGGAGGCTTCGGCCACAGAAAAGAAGAAAGGAGAGGAAAGAGAGAAGAAGAAAAGAGGAAAGGAGAGAAAAGGAAAAGGAAAGAACAAGAAAAGGAAAGAAGAGAAAAGAAAAGAAGAGGAGAAAAAGAAAGAAGAACAGGAAAAATAGGAAATTTATCTTTTCGTGCATCCGCGTGAGGTTAAATCACCGTATTCATATCGTGAGGAAAATCAGATTTAAATTTCTAAAATCATGAGTTAGTAGTTAATAATTGTGTAAATTGTTTATTGTTGTATTAATTGAATTGCCATGTTCATTCTTTGCTAGAATATTAAGAATCGGGTTAAGTTAGTGGGTTTAGTTAAATAAGTATTGTCCGTAGATTCGGACATCGTAAGGTTGATGTGGGTTAATTCAGTAGAGTTGATACGTTGTATTTGTCGTGTCCGTAATCGAACCAATGTACCAACCACCTCTCGTATTCGAGCGAGGCCGTATTTGCAAATCCTACTTCGTGCAAGATTTCCTTTGAGCAAATTTCATTAAATGCTTTCAACTTGATTTCAGATTATTATGAGTATCATTCATGCATTGCAAACTTTATATGTAAATTGAAAATACCCGATTGAATATGGATGGAAATGTGGTGTGGTGGAAATGAAAGTCTTTGGTGGTGATGAGGTGTGGAGTGTGTTTGGCAAGTCCAAATTGATGGAGCACCGGCTTGTGTTATTTATGATATTGGTGTGGTGTTAATATGGTGGGTAGAGGGCCAAGGTACTTGGAATGTGGCGGTGGGACCCTCTACATAGGCTATGATATAAGAATAACCAACTACACTCGGGCAATGAGCCGTATTTTCAGATCAACCATAGTGTGTGGAAGCCGACTGCAAAAGGTTGTCCTAGAAAGGTATTATGATCTCCACATTGGGTAAGAGTAGATAAATACGCGTGTGAAGTCGGGTATGCTTGGAAGGCCCAGTGAGGACACAGATGGTTCTTTCAGGCTATATATGAATAAAGCCTTGGGTTGAGTATCGCTTGTGCTACCACGGTAGCCTGGATAGTTCGACATAATCATTAGTCATGAGCCTGGCGGGATTGCATAGTGAAGGAATCCGCGACTCGGGTAACAGGGTTGGAGATCTAATACTGGACTAGTGATAAACATTCTGGGGCCTCTCATGCTAGGGGTCACTATGGGTAAAGTGGTACAAACCTGCGCAGGGTCAAATCATGAATTCATGCCTGTCTCCTGGATTGGAGGCTACGGAAGCTAAGTCTGCCTCATATACGGGTGTTAGTAGTCTCTTGAATTAAAATGTGCAACTCTTAAAGAAAATAAAAACCTATTTCCAATAAAAATCAGATTTTGGGAAGGAGGTAAGCTGGATTTGGAAAAAGGAGGAAAAACTCATGTATTGCATTCTATACTACTACTTGCTGAGTACTCTGTACTCACTCTTGCTAACTCTCCCCCTGCTAGATATCTGTTCTGAGGGTCAAGCTTCTGGTTGGGACGTGGATCCCAATTGGTCCGACCATGAGACTTGGAGTGAGGGTCACCCGCAGAACCAAACCTACGCGGAGGACTACCAGGGAGAATAAAGTCTTTGAGTAGTCAGGTTACACTACGCTTCGGTCTTTTGTGTAACTAGTAGTTGTGTCTTATGCTTATGTTGTACTTGGATCCTATGTCTAATTATGTATTGGACATGTAAGCCTGCGTGGTCGAATGTAATATATTTCGATTCGATCTCTGATTATTGTTCTGTTGCAACACTCTGAACACGGTATAGTAGCTAATAAAGTACCGGGACGCCCGTTATTTTGTTAGCCACTATGCCGAGATTCGCTTAATTAACCTGGGGTAATGGCAGCTGTTGCTAATTACCCGGGGCTAATTGGGCGGGTCGCTACATTTGTCTACCTCAAACAATCTTCAACTTTCCTATTGTCTAATAAGCAAAGAGAGAAATAAAGAGAAGGATGCAACACAACATTTTTAGAGAAATGTGAAGTAAGGAATAATATGCTACACCTACCACATAATCATCGTCCAAACGAAAAAGGTAACTGCTTCCAATTCCACTCTTCTCGTAGCGAGCCTCACGTATGTCCGAGACCTGTAGGGTACAAATCAATCTGTAACATTGTTTGAAATAATTACATCAATGAAGTGACCGTTGATTCAATAATGGATAATTACCCGCCGACGAATCAGTTCACCAACATATTCAATAACAAAGTCTTCTGCGTCAATTGACTCAAGGGCCACCAGCCCCCATTCATGGATCTTGCTCCTTTGAAAACGCAGCCGCTTCTTCCTTGCCTATGTACCCAGAAAGGTAGAGTGAGTGATCATTCAAACCTCGTAGAAAAAGAAACTTTTGCACATGTAAGAATTTCTTTTACCTTCGATTGGGTGATTTTCAGTACCTCAGCGCCTTCAGCAGCTGCTAATAGGTTCCGTAACTTAACCCGATTTGTTCTTGCAGATTGACCCTTAGCTTGTGAATTTTTACGCATACTATTATCTGAAGTCGAAAGAATAGTCCGAACACGGTACCCTCTCACACGAGCCCTTTCTGATGAAGTGGCAATGCGTGCCCAATTACGCCACTCCCATCCACTGATGGAAGCTCTTGCACAACCATCTGATTCTGGACATAAAGTCACCGGTTTTGCCTTCTGACTGGAGCCACTAGACATGTTCTTGCGCTTTCTTTTCTTTACAGGCTTTGTGGGCATACTATCATTCTCAATAGGCACTTTGTTATCAACAAGATGCTTCCTGGTCTGATGAGACGACCTGTTTCCTGGAAAGGAAAGATGCATGTCACAAATCTATGCAAATGTACAAAATCAAAAGGAGATGAAGCAAAGAGAAATAAAAGACTTACTCTTTGGCACCTCACTGGAAAGGCATTTCAGGTCCTGTTGGATATTCAAACAGTGAACATCATTATCTAAAGTTTTGGCATTCCTTTTGGAGGGCTTGTCCACAACTGAGACCCTCTCCGATGTTCCAGCCTTGCTTGATCCCTGGATATTTTTCACACACGTCTTGTGATCAGCAAGCTCACATAGATGTTTGGAAAGCTGCTCATCCGTTGGGATTTCCATTGATTTTTTTGATGACACTGCTTCACAGCTTTTCCTGGTTTTCCGCTTCCTGTAGTATGTATATTCTTTGGGTTTCAATGATCCATCCATATTTTTAGGCACAATATTCTGCCTGGTGTACCATGAATCAAAGCACTTACTGAGAGTATCTGAGAACAGAGATGTCCACTCTTTCACAACATTCTCATGCAGTACTTGCCTGCAGACAGCCAAACATATATATCTAGAAATGACAGGCATAGAGTTGATTGACTTTGAAGGGTGGTTTTTGTTTTTGTTTTTGTCCAGAAGAACCAAAGAAGCTAAGCCAGTCTCCATTCCAGGAGGCACCTCATCAAAACTCTCATCCAATTCAACTGTCTCACGTACATGCAGCTTTTCAAATATACTTGCATAAGATGCAGAAAGAGATTGATGTTCCACTGCATGCAAATTAAGGGGATTAAAATAATGCAATCAAGCTTAAGTAAGAGTTAAGACAATGCAACCAAAGGATGTTGTTTATTTACCTTGAGAACTAAACATTTTATCTGTTGTGACTTGAGCAACACTTGATGTTTCATCAGTAACCATGTGAGCAGGAATGGGTATTGTCTCAGTTGCCATGTCAGCAGTATCCAACATTTCATCTAGAGCCATTTCAGAAGGACAGGGTGTTTCATGAATAGACATTCCAGCAGAACTGGGTGACTCCGGTGCATGAATAGGGGTACGAATTAGTTCCTGCAATACACGTCCAATCACAAATCATGTAAAATTTGAAATATCAGCAATTATAAAGAGACTCGTTTTCATTATCATCTCACTTGATTAATGCTGCCTTCGAGTCCAAAGCATAAACAATTTGTTATCTCCTCTGCAATAACCTCCCTGAAATGATCAAACAAAGTTTCCTTTGCTGCCACGTATAGTTCATTTGCCAGAATTATCTGGACTCCTGCTAGTGGGCCAAAAAATAAAGTGGAATTTGGCTCAGACTTCTCCTTAATTTTGTCAGCACCATAGTTGACATCTAGCACGGATGGAGAGAGGGAGCTCTCAGCAGATTCCCAACTTGGTCCAAATCCAGGCGGGAAATCCATGTCGCATTCAGGGGTCACTGAATCACAAATTACCTGCAAAACCATGAAAGTATCAGAAGGTGTGAGCAATGAAGAAACAAAGGATTTACATGCCAAACCCCTCTTTCCAAGAAAGAAATACACCGAGACTTAGTAGAGAAACCTTTGGTAATATTCCGTCAGTGTCTTGCATGTTTGTCATATCAGAGGCAACAGGAATAATCGTAGAGGAAAGACTCAACTGATGATTTCTCTTAAGCCATGCACCACAGTAGTCCACAACAGGATCATACATGATTCCATCCCAGATATTCTTCATGGATTCATAATAAAGTTTTTGCCAAACAGCTGATAGTACATCAGCAAATTTATCATACACTACAGTTGATTGAACAGCCATGGAATAATCTGTCGGTACTGCATTATATGAGTTGCCTTTTTTTTGAAAAGGAGATAGTGTATCAACCTTGCCCTTAAGCGCCAAAGCCTTCTTGCTGCTCACATTGTTAGGCTGCAAGCGTCAAAACCATGCATGCAGGACAGGCTATTAAAAACTGAAAGTGGGTAATAAGATAGCAGTTCCCTTGTTAGAAGAACTTCGTGCCAAAATAAAACACACCTTAGCAGCTTTGTTCTTCAATTTTGCAGCTAGTTGATTCTCGGTTTTCCTAAAAGCAATAATTTCTGGAAGTACAGCGCTGAATATTTCATCAATTAAAACCCTGCGGGCTGATTTCATTATACCGGCATGCAGCTGATTTCCGATATCGTCGATTACATCACCCATTAAAGCATTCAAGGACCCAGAGTCATTAACTGTAGCTTCTGAACGCTCTGCATGACCTCCACTCCACCAATCGATTAGTGATACAAGTGTAAATGGACCGAATTTACTATCAACATGGTAAATCTACAATAAAAAATCAGAATTGTTCAGAATTTCAGATTTTAGACTAGTAAGAATCAAAGAATAATTCGTGAATACACATGCACTGCCGTTGAGGGAGACATGTAAGTAAGACATTAGAAAGAATATATCTGCACAACAACTTTGTTTTTTTATTTTGCTACTTGAGAGGTAAGAAAAAAACTTACCAATAAAAGTTCCACAAGAATCATATCTTGGTCTTCTTTTTCATTTTTTTAGTGAATCTATATGATTCTTGTCATGGACGTGGGCCAGCTGCATTGGCGCACGAGGAAAGAGCAGCATCTAGATTAGTTAAGACTTAAGAGATATTGTTAGTTAAATGATTTGATTAGATATCAATCCCATAAGTATAGGAAGTTATGATTTGATTAGATTTCAATCTCTTATAGATGGAATTAGTTATTTGTTTCCAATCTGCTTATGTCGGCTATATAAGGCTAAGCATTTGTCATCTGTTTGGATTAAGCAAGAAGATCATGAAGTAATTTCAAGTCTCAAATTCCTCTCACTAGTCTAGTTTCTCTCGACCCCCAATAGGTGCCCTCTCCTCTAACTCTAAGCATCGTTCTTCCTTCAAACCGTCGCCGTCGGTCTCTTCCATGGTGTTTATCCCTTGTTATGTACTAGGTACATAACATTTGGTATCATAGCCAACACCATGACTTCTGCTGCCGCATTTACCATGGCTGATATGAAGGCCAACAACAAGAAGCTCAAGTCTGCTCTCCCCAATATCCAGGCCACCTTGGAGAACATATGGACAGGATTGGTTAGGGAAGAGGAGCAGGAGGCGCAGCACTCGCTGCACTATCGGCGCCACCACCACCTCCAAAACCGATACCACCACTAGAAGTGACCATGGCAACGCCGCAGAGCCTGGCACGTCTAAAGCGGCATAAAGTGCACCCATTGTAATGCCGGCTGCAGGGGCTGTCATGCGTTTCATGGGGCTGGTCGCTTGTACCGCAACTGCCACAAAGCCGGACAAGTTCGCCACGACAGCCACCATGCTCACTGCGATGGCCATCGAGCATGCTGCACCTGCGCGTGGAGGCAACGGTCTTCAACGACTTGTTGTGTTATAATGCGACACAACGACATCATTGCGATCTCTCCTCGACGTGGGGCTACAAAGGGCTGCAACCATGGCCACCGCCACCGCTAGAGGACGAGATGTATGTCCGGGAGGGGTGCAATGTCATGGACATGAGCCAGCTGCATTGGCGCACAAGGAAAGGGTAGCAGCCAGATTAGTTTAAGAGATATATGATTTGATTAGATATCAATCCCTCAAGGATAGGAAGTTATAATTTGATTAGATTCCAATCTCTTATAGAAGGAATTAGTTATTTGTTTCCAATCTGTTTATGCCTGTTATATAAGGCTAAGCATTTGTCATCTATTTGGATTAAGCAAGAAGATGAATTAGTCTCAAGTCTCAAATTTCTCTCCCTAGTCTAGTTTCTCTCTACTCCCAGGCAATAGGTGCCCTCTCCTATAAGCATTGTTCTTCCTTCAAACTGTCGCCGTTGGTCTTTTCCATGGTGTTTATCCCTTGTTATGTGATAGGTACATAACAAATACAACACATAGCTTCTGCTATTCATTTTCCCAATTGTTTGCCCTTGACCAGGAGAGAAAAGAAATGCAGAAGAACCAATTTATCAAATAGGCATATTCCTCTGTGATGCTAATCTAACATATAAGGGCAAGGGTGCTAAAGCCAACAATGCACCGAAGTTAGTGTGATGTTCCCTTTACAGGGCGTATTTTTTATGTACCTATCTACTTGATAAGGGCAAGGGTGCTAAAGCCAACATCACACTAAATTTTCCAAGTTTATAGGGCGTATTTTGTTAATGGTCTTATCCATAAATATAGGGCGTATGCCATGTTCCAATGCAAAATTTAGTGTGATGTTCCCTTTACACACCCCTAATAAATATCCATATCTACTTGATATTCTCTACATGCATGCATTGAATATAGTGCTTAGAGATAATAATTAGGGATAGTCTTGTCATTTTTAATATCTCCTTGGTCTATGTGCCAAGAGAAAATATACCCTATAAACTTGGACGGAGGAAGTACAACGCAGATCGACAAAATCACAAGAATGACATTATCACTCAAAGAGATAAAATATTTACAAACATAAACCATAAGAATGGGATTCACAAGATAGATAGTATGGATTGCTAATTTTTTTTACCATTGAAAGATCTTGGAGATAGCTACTATGATGCCAATAAGAAAGTTCAGCAAGAGAATGCGGCCCATGTCGGCGTCCTTCAGCATCCTCAAACATCCAGCATGATTCTTCACTTGAAAGAGCCTAATAGGGAGAAAGTAGAAACTACATAAATCAGGAAGGTAGACAAGCAGGCGGATGATGTGCAGAAACATAGACAAAAATGAAGGGCATACATCTGCAAGACTGGGAGCCACTTTCTTATTCTCCATTGATTCATTTTGTGAGGAGTTCGCAGCACCACAATTCCACTGTGAAAGGAACTGTTTCAGAAAACTTAAGGGCACAGGGTTGACCATTTTCCCACCAACAACTGCATAAATAGCAAGATCTTGAGGCAAGAAACCACTGGATAGCCCCTCATAGAGCTGTTTGGGTGAGTAAGGCCCGCACATCTGCCCATGCTCATTCACATACATGCAACCTTCCAAAGGCTGATGCTGCGGATATGCACTACATGTCTCCTTTTGACCAGCTGAATGGCTTAGCCCAGACTGGGGATAGGTTCCACCAGTGTTATCGACAGAACAAACAATTTCCTGCGTTGCAGCAAACAGACCTGTGTTTTGTATTTGGTCACCACTACAGGAAGCAGATTGATGCTGCTCCGAACACCTGATCAATCATGCATAAAGAGTTAACAATCAGTTAAAAAAAAGGAAGAATAAACTGAAGAACGGATAGGGAGGATCATTGAAGGTTGTACCAGTCAAGCAAGTTCCCCTGTGGATCATCGCAGGTTGTCACAGAACAAACAAGGGGTTCCATGCCCGCTAACTCGTTCGTCAACAACTTCAGAAGCTTCTTTCAGAGAAAGGAGGGGAGCCGCAGAAGCTCGACTCCGCTAGTTCAACATCCAAGCCCTGATGACAAGACAATTGCACATGACTCACAAACGCATCAACAGATTTCCTTCGGTTTAAGAATAAGCCCGTCACTATTTCCCCCCAAATCTTACAAAATAAGGACGATCCTTGAGCGTTCTCTATGAGTCCAATGTCTCAACTATTGAAAGAAAAATGAAAGGCATGGCCGATCATTCATTGCTTTGCTTACGCCAGGGGCCGACTTCTCAACGTGGGGCATGGGGATTCGGCAAAATTCATGGAAACACGCACCTTGTGCCAAGCAGGGGCGGACCTAACGTGGGGCATGGGGGTTCAGTTGAACCCACAAAAATTTTGGAAAATAAACTGCTAGTAGTACTCCACGCAACAAGCTGCATGGATTGGAGTATCCATCTCACAAAGAAAGATTTGGGTGAGGTTGCTCAGAGGAAAAAAATGATCCCCCACGAGGATGTTGACGGGGGATCTCGGGCTGGAGCTCACCGCGCCGGCCACTGGAGAAGGGGGAAGGGGAGATCTAGAGAACGGTGGAAACGAAGGAAGGGGGAGCAGAAGAGCCCACCGCGCCGGCCGCCGGAGATTGGATGAGGTTGCTCAGAGGAAAGAAATGATCCCCCACGAGGATGTTGACGGTGGATCTCCGGCTGGAGCACACCGCGCCGGCCGCCGGAGAGGGGGGAGGGGGAGATCTGGAGAACGGTGGAAACGAAGGAAGGGGAGGAGAAGAGCTCACCGCGCCGGTTGCCGGAGAAGGGGACGCGGACCGTGGAAACGAAGAGAAGAGCTGGAGAACGTCTCGGTCGCTCCTCTTGGGAGGGCGCAGCGAGTCAGCGACGTCCGGACGGGAAGCAGGAGGGGAGACCGGGAGAGAACACTTGCCAACCACGCACGGGAAGAAGGGGAAAGAACGAAGGAAACATATCGTGTGCACGGAGGTCTTGTGCACATATGCAAACATTAAGGTCGTTTGATGCGGCCTGCATTCTACTGTAAACTAAACGGTTCAGCATTCTTGGTAGAAGCGAAGCGGTTCCAGATTCTTGGTAAACGCTTTGGTAGAATCGTAATCACTTTCGCAAACCGTTTGATCTTGTGCATTCTAGTAGGAACTAGTGAAACGGGGTTGAGGGTGATTCAACCACAGTGTAGAAAAAGGAGAAACGTTCCGAGGAGAATCATTCCGAGTTTTAGCCCGTTTGGCTGGGTTTCTCCCAGATTCTAATAGAAACAGCTCGGTTCCAAGTTGCCAAACGAGGCCTAAATCTGGACCGTCTAAATTCCATCCAACGGTAACTCGATTAGGGGGGTAATTGTAAAATGTTTGCACATGTGATTTCAAGCCACCGTTAGATGGGATTTGGACGGCCCAGATTTAATGTTTTGCATATGTGCACAAGGCCTCTGTTTGCACAGGATATGCTCCCAAGAATGAAATGCAAATGCTGGTCGTCGCTCGAATGGAACCGGCGGCACTTGACGGAGGTAAAGTTCGGTTTTAGAGAAAATAAATAGTCATCACTTATTTAAAATTCTATCATGGAATTTATATCGAATCATTTTAGCTGCTCCTACCGATTCTTATTATAATCACAGTCATAACAATCCTAATCAGCTACTACCACCTCTGCCCTCACACCACAAGATGTCACGCCCACCCTACAATGGCAACAAGGAGCGGAGGTCCCAAGAGAAGTTCTCGTACCCCCGCCCCGCCCCATGTTAGGGTAGCCTTACTTGTTCCTTCTAGGCCTCTCGGAGAATGACGGTATCATGTTTCTAATCCTTGAGAGTCTGATCTGCAGAGATCTCCATGGAGATTAAATAATATGTTAAATTATATTTAAAAAATAATATGATTTTATTTATTAATTTATAAGTATTTTTGTATTTTGTAAAAATATAGCTTTAAAAATTATATCCAAACTTATTTTAGTCCTAACATATAAAAAAAATAGATTTATAAATAAAATAATATATTTATAATTTTTACCGGTCTCTATGGGGCCTTGTGGGTGGAAGGGGATCGCGTCCCCACCCCGCTCTTGCAGCTAGGCCAAATCCCGTTCTTCCGCTCAAAGAGATCAACACGCTTCACCTCCAAGGAAATTTCCCCCACGGGGGCCCACGTCATGGAGGAAATTGTCATCCCTATTCTCCACCACTGGATCTGTCGTCTCAGCCATCCGCCGCATTCCTAAAATCTAACGTGCCACTCACGATTATCTCCCATTCCTTGCCGCCCTTCGCCCTCTATTTTTGGAGATTCTAGTGAACCAAAATCCTAAATCAAGTGAACATGAACTCTAGCCCTATCAGACTGTTGGATAAGGCAAATGCCTTGTCGGTCAGGCGAAGCATAAATTGTGGTGCAAATCCATTGGTGAGGAATTCGTCTGATTTTATAAGATTTTAGTTGAATATTAATTAACAATTCTGCTTAAATAATAAAGTAATATCTTTTTTATCGAATAGAATAACATTTAAGCCTACAATTTTATCTGTATACTTCTTTGCATAACAATTACTAAAACTATGAGGATTGAATAATTCTCCTCACTACTCTATAGAGATAAACAAACATCGTATGGTTAATTTAGCCAGATAATTAGGTTTCTAACCTTATTTTACTATATATTAGGATCTAGCATATAGGTTTATAGAAATACATGATATAGCAATATCAAAATTTTATACCATTGGATTAAAAGCTTCAGAAAGAATTCAAAATTACATAGATAAAGTTTTGACCATTAGTTAAGATAAATGATATTTTCCAAATTGTTATGTACGTAGTGTGCGCTAATTTCTCTTTTTAGCTCTATTTGTGTTTAAATAGTTCCATTATATAAATTCTTTTTAAATAATAGAAAAGTGTATTCTTATTTTTATATCATTATTTTATATGGAATTGATAGCATGTACCATACCATGTTGCTTCTTACGTCTCATAATATAATTCCACTTTCATGGAAATCATCATCTTACGATATAAGTCTATTGAGGAGATTAAAGGTGTAGTTATTGCAATATTTCTACTTCGTACCCCTACTTCTAATGATGAAAAGGTGAATAACTAGTTGTAGTGCAACACTTAATAGGGTCTGCATGGTTCATTAACATTTTTTTAGATTTAATTCCTCCTTGGTATGTGTGTATGGTGAGCTTAGCCTTATACTCCCTTTAATCACAAATAGTTATCATTTTGGATATAGGTGTAGTCAATTTTTTGAAATTTTGTCTGTCAATATCTTTTTAAATATTTAAATTGGATACATGAAAACCATATGCGTAGTTTTTCTTGAAAAGGACTTTCATAATATTATAATTTTATTGGGTTTTATAAATATATTATAATAGAAAATAGTGGTCAAATTGTATTTTTGATATCATGTCGGTGTCCAAAATGATAACTATTTCTGACCGAAGGGAGTATTGTAGAACGAAAAAGTAGCGATAATCCCTGCAAGGTGTATGCATACAACTAGTTTCTCATTAATCAAAAGAGAGGTAATTTCATAAGAAGGTTTTAGATTATCCTATTTTAATATTTATAAATACTTACAAATATCTAAGTGTTCTAGATATTTTTCTTTAAGCGAATGGTATTATGTCTATGATGATAAATCTAGTCTATATATCAAGCCGAATACCTCATTTCTCATATGTGAATATGCTAAGATAGGGCATAAAAAAAGATAATAGTGTAATTGCTAGATATTAGTTTTAAAAAAGAGTGACTTGTAATAGAGTTGTGTTAAAATCACAGTTGTCAAGGCGACAAGGCGACATGAGACGCCAGCCTGTCGCCTGGACACCTAGATGCCTAGGCGAGGATTAGGTGAAGGTCAGCATTATCAATATATCACATTATCACCAATATATATATAACATATATACCTTGTATGGATGCAAATAAATAGTATGACAAGATGTCAATTGAGTAGAGAAGCAAATATGAGTCTTAAACAAGTATATAACAACATTTCTACCAATAGCTAATATTGTTTAGAAAGATAAACCATGCATAGTCACTACAACTACACAAGTCCATAAGAAAATCATAATCACAATCACCAAAACAAGCAACCTCAAACATCTAGTTCTAATTCTAAACCATTAAAATCCTTGTTTGATCCATCTCCACCAATCTCATCCTCATGAGGACTAGGTGGAGCCCCATAATCATCATCAACATTCTCATTCTCATTATCGTTCGGAAGAGGTTCAACTTCATGTTCATCATCTTCATTGTCCAAGCCAAGCTCTTCAACAACCCTTGATGTAGAATCACTTCCATGACGACGAGAGTACGGGATGATTCCTTCATGCGCTCTCCTAGGAACATTACGCCCCTCAAAGTTGCGTGATGCATCTATGACATCATCAACATGAGACCATAAAAGATCATCTCCGTTGTGAACTTGTTGGGCATTTGCATCAACCCATTTATTGTCCCATTGAAACTCATCTAGGAATAAAGTATTATAATTGGTTCCTTCTTCACAGCAAATTTTAAATCTATTGGCAATTTTTCGGTTGTATTGAACATACACCAAATCATTCAACCTTTGGTGTTCTAATCGGTTCCTTTTCTTGGTATGGATCTACAAACAAGAGAGGTAAACAAGGAAAATTTTAGATGATTCAAAATTAAATTAAAATATAAAGCATTGAGTAGTTACTTACAAACACAAATATGCTCCAATTGTGCTCACACCCCGAGGCCGAACAACAAAGACCTAAGATGAGCTTTGCAAATGCTTGAAGCTCGAATGTCAAGCCCTCAAATGCAATCCACCAATCAACTAAAATTCGAAACATAGTAAATTAGTAATCAATCCCTATGCTATAAGTTTAAAAGCTTAAGAAGAGATAGAAGTACTAACGGGGTTTCCTCATTTTGTAAGCTCTAATGGCCATTGGCTCTCCAAAGCCACCTCGCAAATTGTCATAGATATAAGCTTGGTCACCTATTTTATAAAGCTTGTCTTCATCATCGTGGAACATCTTCTCAAGCACATCATTGAACATCAACCTCAACCTAGTCACTTGTGCTGCATCTTTCTCCTTGATTTCATAGCATTTCCCTGGGTTCAAGAATGATGCAACCCCATACAATTTTTACTCCATTTGATCAGCCCATCGCCGATCAATAATGCCTTTTTCCCAGTCTCTATGCTTGAGAGATTGCACCTAGCCCAATCTTCACTAGTAAATAGATGCCTCAATACATCTCTGTTCTTGTACAAGCTTTGAAATGTGAGAAAAAGATGTGGCGAATCTAGTAGCTGTATGACTTACAAGATCCTTCCCATTTGTCAGCTCCCTCATTTTTGCAAGTAGCCTCCCATGCCTATAGATAAATGTAGTGACCCACTTGGCATTATCAATGGTCTTCTTTAACTCCGGTAGCTTTCCGATGTCCTTCAACATGAGGTACAAGCAATGTGCAGCACAAAGGAGTCCAAAATAGAGCAGGGATCATCTCCATTAGAATTCTCCTTGCCACTTTGAAGTTGCCACGTTGTCTGTCACCACCTGAACAACATGTTCCTTGTCGATCCGCTTAATTCTTGCCTCAAGCAAACCTCCTAGCATCATTGTGTTAGCTACTTCACTTGATGCATCAACAGACTCCAAGAAGAAGATCCCCGCTGGACAGATCACAAGAAAATTGATCAAGTGTCTTTCCCTCCTATCTATCAATCCATCAGACATGAGTGTACAACCAACAACTTTCCAATATGTCTCTTGCTCCAACCTCAACTTATTAGTATCCCTCTTTGCCTTATCAAGTAACGGCATACTCAAATCATGGTATGAGATGTTGTTGAAATTGAGTCCATATTGCCCTATGGACTCACACATGATCTCAAAGCTTCTAGACTTGATGGCATTGAATGGAATGCCATACTCATAGAAGAAATCAGCTATGTGGCCTTGCACCCTTTCTTTCTCCTCCATAGTCCTTAAACATTGCTCCGTAGTGATTTGAGAGGGGCCCTTGGCATGTCTTATTGTTGAATTAGCCATCAGTTGCTCAAAATTTTATTGTTGAATTTATATCAAACCATTTTAGTTATTCCTACTTAATCTTATTATAACCACAAATCACAATAATCCTAATAAGCCACCACCATCTCTATTCCCACCCTACAAGACACCACCCCCGCTACCGCTATCGCTACCAGTGGCAATAGGGTACAGGGGTCCTAGGAGAAGATCTCACACCCCACCCCCGCCTCATGCTAGGGTATCCCCACCCACCCCCACTAGGCCTCTCGGGGAAGACAACACCGCATCCCTGATCACTAGAAGGACCCAACCTGCAGGGTCCCCCACGGGATTAAGGGCATGTTTGGATCCATTAACACTAATAGTTAGCTGGCTAATTATTAGCTGGGGCTGTTTGGATGTACTAACTAATAGGTGGTTGAAAATTTAGTTGTGAGTGGAAATGTCCATTGTACCCTTGCATTAATTAGCTAATGGGTGAAGCCAAGCATAGTGGAAAAGGGCCTGCGGTGGAGGGGCAAATTAGTCTTTTAACCATCTATTAGCTGGAATTAGCAGGGGAGAACCAGCTAATGAGATAGCTATTAACTGGGTTGTTGGCTAACTATTAGCTGGACTATTTGAATCCACTTTAGCTAATTTTAGCAGCTAACTGTTAGTGCTAATGGATCCAAACATGCTCTAAACAATAGGTTGAATTATGCTTAAAGACAATGTGATTTTATTTGTTAATTTATAAGTATTTATGTATTTTTAAAAATATAGCTTCAAAAATTATATCCAAACATATAGATTTAGGTTTTAGTCCCAACATAAAAGAAAAGAATAGATTTATAAACAAATAATATATTTATAATTTTTATTAGGTTCCCGTGGGCCTCGTGGGGGGAAGACGACCCCGTTCCCATCTCCCCCGTGCACATGTCCCCCTGGGAATTTCCCCATGGGCCCCACCCCACGAAGGAAATTGCCATCCCTATTCTTTGCCACTAGATTAGTCGTCTCAACCATATGTCGCCTTCCTAAGATCTAACGTGCCACTCACGATTGTCTACCATCCCTTAAACTTTTTGTCATCCTCCTATGTATGCTGGCCTCCTCCCTCTATTATTGGGGATTCTAATAAATCCAATCCCTAACTCGTGTGAATTTGAACCCTAACCCTACCAAATCGTCAGATAAGTCGAAGGCCTTGTCAGTTGAAGCATGGATTTGTTGTGCAAAGCCAATGGTACGGAATTCAACTAGTTTTATAAGATTTTTAGTTGAATATTATTTAATAATTCCGCTTAAATTATAGAGTAATGTCTTTTTTATCAAATAGAATAACATCTAACATTACAATTCTATCTATATACTTCTTCGCATAACAATTGTTAAAAACCATGGATATTTAATAAAAAGTCCTCACTACTCTATAGAGATAAACAAACATCCTATAGTTAATTTAGCCATACAATTAGGTTTGTAATATTGTTTTACTGTATATTAGGGTCTAGCACATAAGCTTATGGAAACACATATAAGCACATATTTTTTATAGCAATATCAAAAAATTTCGTACCATCGCATGAAGAGCTTGAGAAAGGAATACACATCTTATATATCTTTTATATGTATTCTTTAAAAAATTGCATAAATAAGGTTTTAACAATTAATTAAGATAAATGATATTTCTGAAATTGTTATGTACATGTGTGTGGTAATTTCTCCTTTTACCTTTACTAGTTATATGCCCGTGCGTTGCTACGAAAAACAAAATTGATAATGAAAAATAAAGATTAAAAAATAAAAAAATACTATTTCATAAGATCAAACATCTATCTTTAACGCTTCGTTTCTTGCAAAAGCTGGCTAATTAAAGCAACGCTTCGTTTCTCGCGTAGGGCAATTAAGCAGGGCAATTAATGTGATGTGGGAAGAAACTCTCACTTTATATAGTAGAGATTTGTGTTTAATTAGTTACATTACACAACTTTTTTAAAGCAATAGAAAAGTATATTCTTATTTTTATGTCATTTTTTATATGGAAATAATAGCATGTATCATACTATTTTACTCCCTTCATCTCGCAAGATAAGTCCATTTTCATGGAAAGCATCGTCCCATAATATAAATTTATTGAGGAGATTAAATGTGTAGTTATTGCAATAATTCTACTTTGTACCCCCACTTTAATGATGAAAAAGTGGATAACTAATTGTAGTATGCCACTTAATAGGGGTATGCATGGTCAGTAATATTAACTTTTTTAGATTTAGTGACTCTTTGATCTGTGTGTATGGTGAGCTTAGACTTATATTTAGAACGAAAAAGTAGTGATATTCTATGTAAGGTGTATGCACTCAACTAGTTTCTCAAGAATCAAAAGAGAGATAATTTCATAAGAAGATTCTAGATTATCCAATTTTAAAATTTATAAATCCTTAGAAATATCTAAATACTTCAGATATTTTCTTTGAACAAACTAGATTATATCTGTTGTAATGAATATAGTCTATATATACAAGAAAAATACATCATTTCTCGTATGCAGATATGCTAAGATAGGCATGCGAAAAGAGAAGATTGTAATGCTAGATATCGATTTTTTAAAAAAGAGTGACTACGCAGCAAACCATAGATGGATTAGATTAGTAGGATACTAACTAGGCAGCAAACAAATTCGCAAATAACTGAATCAAATCGATCAAAGCAAGCTAGGGTTTCTTACCAATGCAAGAATAAGTGCAACGATCCAAGCATAGATGGATCTCCACTACACGCTACCTCAGTACCAGATCTAAGTCACCGGGGGCGTGGGATTGGCCGGGCTCTGCCGCAGGTGGACGCCGGATGGGGAGAGGAGACGAGATGAGGAAGTGGTTTGAGGGAAGAGCATGATGCAATGTCACAGCGATGCAGTCCTTCACATCTTCTCTCTCTACACGTTATTCTTTACCAATCTCTCTCTAAAAAAACTTCTTTATGGATTGTTCTATTACATTGATTTGGAATTGCAAGTTGGATATCAGAAAGAACACCTAAAAAATTGTTGTTTCTATGTAAGCACAGAACGCCGAAAAACTCAAGTTCCACTAAACTATCATATCATCATGCCACTTAAAACCTTAGATCGATGTTGTGCTGTAGTGACAATGAGAAAGATCGTAATTTGAGCATTAATAAAAGCTTCTTTTTTTTTAAAAAAAAAGAAGAAGACATCTAACAGCGCTCAATAAAATTTCCAAAAGAATTCTAACATGGTGCGCTAAAAGCAAGCTTTTTCACAACTGATCAGTCATTCTACTCCTGTCAGGATGACGAATGGTTTGGTCATCAGTTGAAAAGTTCATAGCTAAACAAGCAGCAGCAACTAGAAATCCAAGCCAAGGTGAGCTTTAGCTTGAGGTCTCAGGCGTCAATGGGCAGCTGCTTCTTGTGCTTGGACACCTTGGCCTGCAGCTTCTCCAGCTTGGCGCTCGCGCTCCTGTGCTGCTCGCTCACCCTCCCCTCCTGCACGCTGCACATCTGCAGCTTCATCTTCACACTCAGCATCTTCTGCACCAGCGCGGCCCACCCGTCCTTGGCGGCGCGGCCGAGCTTCTGGATGTCGTCGCGCATGTCCGAGCACTCCTTCTCCAGCTCCATCAGCCGCAGCCGCATGCTGTCCATGCCGACCTTCAGCACCTGGTTCTCCCTCACGGTCGTGGCCCAGCCCCCCGCCGCTTCACCGGACGTCGCGACGCCGCCGCTGCGCAGGGGCCTTGACCCTTCCAGGTTGTCGGAGACGAGTAGGCACCCGGCGATTGATGTCCTCAGCTGCAGCTGCTCGAAGAAGAGGACCTGCACCACCACGCGCAGCGGTAAGCGCTCGTTCTGCGCCGCGTGGGTGCATGCCTCCAGTGAGAGCTTCTGGCAGTCTATGAGCCGACATAGCTGCTCGCGCTCCGCTTCTGGTAGCCATGAATGTGCCTGCAGTTGGCATGGTGGAACAAAATTAAGCAACATCAACCATGTTACATTTCAAAGTTTTCGATGTCAAGTGGCTAATAATCTGTGTAGTTGCAGGTGTAAATGATGAATTGTTAAAAAAAAAAAAAGATCTGCATATGTTATGGTAATATATACATGGCTATCCACGTCTTCCATTCTTGGTGGAGCAATGCTTCTATGTTTTTCCTTCTAATACAAATTACACAAATCTTGAAGTAAACAAAGGGGTAAGGAATCACCATCTACCCTTCATTCATGCTTTAATATTTGTGCAACTTTAAAAAAGAAAAGGGTGTGACGATAGTATAAGACACAAGTGTCATTTTGCCTCTGGAGAAGTATCAGTTTCAGGAACAGCAATTTTTAAATTATAAACAGCAGGTTAAGTTTACCTTCAGGTATACATCAATGGCACGGTAAAGACCATCATCTAGCGGCCGAGCATATTCAGGCAAAGCAGCTGCCAGAGATTGGAATTTCGGTGGCTTCAGATTGATATCTGGTGCAATCTCTGCAAGATATCCATCAATTAGCTTAGCAACAGCAGTGATTGGCGCCAATGAAGGAGACGCCATCACATCATCCAAGCACGGGGAGGCACCGCCCGTGGTCTGGTCCATTGCCAAGAAGTGATCAAGAATCCTGTGCATGCACTCGACGTTGTAGAGCGTGTCCATGGTGTACGAGAAGTTTGGCAGCAGTAGATCCTCCAGTGTGGCTTCATCTAATTGCATACCAACCTTTTTCTCTAAGTTGGAAATGCAAACTCGATTGACTTTCAGAATCGTGGCAGTTCGAAGCAGCCAAAGCAAAACATTTGTGGATGTCAAACCTTTCTGAAGAGGCAACATCCCGTCAATCTCTTCAAGCAAATGCCTTTGTTCTTCCTCAGATAGGGTAGCAGCAGTAAGGGGCATCGACCCCATGCTTTGACGCCTATTCAGTCCTGGGAGAAACTTCTTGGCATAGTATGTGAGCGAACCAGCAATGATCGCCTGTTTGATGCCTCTTGACTCCATAGTTGAAATTAGCCTCTTGTATGTAGGGAAGTTTAGGGATGAAGCATCATCGTACCACCAATCTGAGCTGCAGTTCCTGAGCTTTGCACCGGTGCTTATACCATTCCACAATACACTGCCCCCAGGGCTTTGTATGGAACCATGTTCCGAGACTGGCCAGCCAAAGAGGTCCGGATTGATACTAGCTTTGCCAGATAATGATTCAATGCATCTCTTCACAATGTGGATGTCTTCAGCATGAGGGAGAAGGTCATCGCATGTCTGAAGTGCTTCCAGGGAATCTTTCCAGCTTCGGAGGATTGTTTGGTTAAAGAATGCTTCTGTCTGATTAATCAGGTTATCTTCAGCTGTTTCCTCTGCCATTTGGAGGTGTTCAGCCGCACACCGAAGGTAGACGACATTTGCTGAAGAGAGCTCTATCTTCACCCCATAACAGAACCTTGCCACCAACTCAAATGACTTTGCGCCCCCAGGGATGTCAGGTAATTGGATGATGCATTCATCTTGGTCTGAACTCTCCTCAATCAACCTTCCCAGGATGGCACTCTTTGAAAGTAGAGGGAACTGCAAGGAGACAAAAAATCATTTCAGAGGAAAAGAAAACTATGTAAATGTCAAGTTCACACTAAGTTTCGAGAGAAAATAGCTTGTAAATGTTTTTTTTTTTTTCTTTTGAGGATCAGCATGATGTGTGATTATGACTCCATGAGAATTATACTACAGAAACAGAGTTCCATCCAAGAATTAAGGTCAGTCAAATGTAAGAAAGGTACAGATTATTTCTTCTTCTTCTTCGAACCTCTCCCTAATCACAAGTACAAGCAAAGCTATAAGACATCTTGTTTCTTATAATTACAAATCTACAGTGGGCTACAAGGTAGAAAAGTATACCTTATGAAGGTGGAAAGACATCTCCCCAACTTCAACAATAACATCGCTGGGAAGCCCAGTTGTGCAGAACCTATGAGGTTCAGATGAAACAGCCCATCAGTCAATCGCTAATCACGTGTATGTAGCCCACATAGTATAGAGCACAACGAGCCAGTGAGTTAGGAACAGTAGTGTAAAGAACCTCTTTTTGGTGACCAAAATTCTAAAGGAACTCTATTTATCTGAGTTGTAGCAACAAAGGAAAAAAACTGAAAATTAGGAAAAACTGAAGATTAGGAAAGGGTACGAGCTTATATCTCCTATCACGTGTATATCTGCATGCACAGCATCGAATAATGCGCTGTCAATCACTGGTAGTGGTTGGCACATGTGAGAAGCATGCAAGTTGAAGGAATTCAAAATTCCAAAATGTTGACTGGTGTGATATAAAATAATTCAAAGCATACTCACCCATCTGTGGTTGCTTTGACCTGCATCCGACTAATGTGATGCAAAATCCAGGCAAGGAACAATTCCAAGAAAAACATGACTGTGACTACCATAACACCTGCTAATTTAATTTTGGCAGTGCAAGAAGTTCAACAAGTAGATTCGAGTTCTTCCAAAGAAGATTTTGAATTCCTTCCTCATGGACGTAATTGGTACTACAATGAGAAACCAAGTACTAGAGAAATGCACAATCCACCATTTCCATTCATTGAGCCTTGAAGTGGGTATGCACATGAATGGAAAAGGGGAAAACCGAAAACCTCTAGAGCTTTCTAAACCACAACAAGCTTAACAGAATTAGGAGTTGTTGTTCGACTTATCAGAGTTTACAAACTGAAGCAGCAATGTGACAAATCAAGACTAGATTAGACAAAAACAAACAGATGAAACAAAAGAAGGAAGTAAGATCCCCCCGTTTCTACGCCCTCAAATCCCCATGAGACAAAAAAAAAAAAAACATTTCCCCCCCCTATCTCAGATTAGCAAACTAACAGCAGGGAAGACGAGCGCATCCAATTCTTTATCTTGGTCAGGACTTGTCCGTACATACATGACGGAAATCTTAAACAAACTGAGCTCGGACTGAACAGAAACGAGCAAGAACCATACCATGCTTGCCCTCGCCTTGTGAAAGCGTCCGGCTTCGAGCCCAGCTTCATGTAACCCATCCTGGAACGGATCTGAGACTACCTCGAAAGGGAGAGCCAGAGAGGCACGCGAGAACAGGAACCCCAGCAAGGCAACCAGCGCACGCCACTGCAGCGAAAGCTCAGGCCATGGCCGCCAACACCCCCGGCGGCCACTTAATCAACCACCCCAGAGGAAGCAAGAAAACATCATCATTCCAAGGGGGCCTGGGACAGAAGAGAAGACCAAGAGGGGTGGGGTTCCTTGGGAGGCCAGCTCCTGCTCTGCCCAAAGCCCTCTACCGGACAACCACTGCTCTCTGTGAGCTGTGACCTGTGAAGTAGTAAAAACTAAAAAAAATCTCAAGATTTGGGGAATGGATGAGGAGCAGTTCCTTCGCTTATGTTCTGGACTCTGGAGTGCAATAGCAATGGAGAGGGGGGCATGGACGAAGCTTAGGGGCTGTTTGGTTTGAGGCCAAATTTGTCAAGCCGACAAACCATGCCATGCCAAAATTTGGCTAGCCAAATTTTGGTGCCCAAATTGGTGGCCAACTTTTGGCTAGAAAATGAACTAGGAAAATTTGGCTAGCCAATGGAGAAAAGAATCTAGCCAAAATTTGGTTGCAAACCAAATGCTTGCCAAATTTGGTCAACACTACCAAAATTTGGCATGGCAAGCATTGGCAACAAATGGATACAAACCAAACAGCCCCTTAAGCTTTTCTAGGCTTTTTTCCCCTTCAAATACAGGGACTGTTTGGTTTGAAGCCAAAATTGCAAGTTCAACCTTGCCAAGAATTGGCTAGCCAAAAATTTGGTGCTCAAATTGGTGGCCAAAGTTTGGCTAACTATTGGTAAGAAAATGAACTAAAAAAATTTGGCATGGCAATGGGGAAAAGAATCTTAGCCAAAGTTTGGTTGCAAACCAAATGCTTGCCAAATTTAGTCAACACTACCAATATTTGGCATGGCAAGTATTGGCAAGCATTGGTAACAAACCAAACAGTCCCATAGTCTTCTCGTGATAAATTTATAAAAACGATCTTTCTCCGACTGAAATGCAGAAGAAATGACACGAATTATATTCCACGGTCGAAGAGCTGGTAGATTTTGTACCCATAGCAAGATGCAGGGTTTTAAATCTCGTTTCGGGACCATTTTTCGAGTAGCCACGGTATCGAATTTTGTCGAATTTCGGTCAAAATTTGATAAAATTGAAGTGTTTCGAAATCCAAACGTATTTGAAAATTAATCAAATAGCTGAACGAATTTCCAACGAAAAGCTCGAATTTCGGTCGAAAAGCGTCGAAATTAGGTGACAGGTTAAAAAATAAAAAAAAATGAGAAAATTTGCAAATAAATTGTTGTAAAATTTGTGAAACTCAATTCACATAATTAAAACTTGTCACATAGCAATACAAGTGCAAAAATAGGCATGCACATAATTACAATATTAAAATATAACATAGCAAGATAACATTAACATATTACATATACCATAGTAATACAAGTAAGTTTTCAATATTGGATAACATTAATATATTAAAAAATACCATACCTTTGCTATATTTTAAATAATTGAAAGTTGTCACATATCAATACAAGAAATTTTTCAATATTAGATAGCATTAACATATTAAATATACCATAGCAATACAAGTAAGTTTTAAATATTGGATAACATTAATATATTAAAAAATACCAAACCTTTGCTATATTTTAAATAATTGAAAGTTGTCACATATCAATACAAGGAAAATTTTCAATATTGGATAATATTAACATACTAAAATATACTTCAACAAATATTACTACTAAATATACTTCAACATATATTGCTACTAAATATAATTGAATAAACATTGATACTAAATAGAAAGTTGGTTCTAGGAGAAGCCAGCGTTAAAGAACTTGGCGGGTTTGACCTAAAGATCATTTATTACTCCGTTGACTTTTGTAAGGGCATCCATACATTTCAAGATTTGAACTTTTTAATTTTTATTAGCAATTAGTCCACCAATGCATATGTTTAATCTTGCAAAAGTGATACTGAATATTGATACTTAACATAATTGAAGAAATATTGCTACTTGACGTACTGTAAGATCGAGGATGAGCCTAGAGGGGGGGTGAATAGGCTTTTTTGAGAAATCAAAAGAGACAAATCGAAAGACTGAGACTATGACAGATAATCCTCCAAAATTATCTTTTGAGAGACCCAAAACGAAATAACCACTACTGAAAACTGACAAGGAGAAAGACTTGAGCAGTAAAAGTAAACACTGAAAGTAAAAATCAGAGGAGACAATGATTTTTCACCGAGGTTCAGAGATACACTCTTACGTCCTCGTTAGAGCACTTCTCAAGAAGTATAGCTCCACCAAAAACTATTCTCAATAGCTTTGGTATTCACTGAGGTTACTATTTCACCACTTTGGTGAGGTGAGTTTCAAATCTCTCACAATCAGTGGTGGCATTCCACAAATCACTTTGGACAGGTCGCACCAAAAGCTCACAAGTCGTCTAGGAACACAAAGTTCCAAGAGAAATAGACTAAGCACAAAATCTATCTCTTGGTTCACAAGCTCACTGAAAGTGCATCTAGGCCCCCTAAATTGGTTTTGGATGATTAATGACAAACGATTAAAGATCCTAATGTGTTCAACTAGTTCATGAACAGGTAAAAGGTTCGAGAAAAGATCATCTATGAAATTGGGTATCCTCAAGCTTTGTAGAGTAAAAAAAACGGCATCTCCGACCGTAATTTTCGATTTGTTGAAGTTATAGGATTGCCGTACTATTAAGAGGGATGCTTTGAAATTGACTTAGAGATGATCTCCTCACTCAAGATGAATTTAGTCGAGTCTCTCAAGGGTTAGAAGTGTTCTCTCTAGCTTCGGATTGAGTTTGTGTTAAAGTTCAAGTCGGATGTTCCGATATTGTATCGGACATTCCGATGCTTTAGAAGTTCCGAAGTGTAGGTGTGCTTCTGTCCGGTGTGTTCTTTTAGGGTCGGACATTCCGATTTACTTGTTCGGATGTTCCGATACCTATTGGTCTTTAGCTTGGGAGCTCTCTGTTAGCTTCAGATGTTCCGATTGTAGGTATCGGAAGTTCCGATGTGTTCTGTCCTGTTTTAGGGTGCTCTCTGTCTAGTTCGGACCGTCTGTTGCTTTTTCGGAAGTTAAAGTGGTTGTTTTCCGATTTGGGAACTCTCTGTTTGTTTCGGATGTTCGATATTTTATATCGGACATTAGATGTGAACTTAGTGTAATTAGCTTTGTTCCTCTCTGGGTCTCTTGGATGTTCGAAGTTGTTATCGGATATTCGATGCTCGTAGTTTTAATGTTGGAAGCTTTCCAAGGTCTGGTAGTTTGTGCTCTTCGGATGTTTCGAAGTTAACATCGGAAGTTCCGATGTGTGGCTGTGTGCGGGGATAACGGCTAGTTTTGAACCAAAACTATAAATACCCCCCATCTCCACCTTTGTTTGGTTACACTCTTGCCTTGGCTGAATACTTGAGCTCCTTGAACATCCTCTAGAGCAACCTTGAGCCTTTTTCCTTCTTTGATCTTAGGGATCATTTAGTGAGTGAGAAGTCCTCAAGTGTAGTTGTGAGTCAAGGGTTAAGTTGTCATTCATCTTGAGCAAGTAGAGAACCTCTCCAAGATCGAGATTCAAGTGTATTCATTTCTCTTGGAGGTTGAAGGACTCCTAGACGGCTAGGCGTCGCTCACGAGCCCCCCAACGATTGTGGGACGCCGTGAGAAGTTTGTGAAGGCCGGCTCTGCCTCCGAAAAGAAAGGATCCAATAGTGGAACCAAGCCTCAAGTGTGACCGAGGTTTGGGAGCAAAGGGTTGGAAAAGACCCGGGCTCTTTGGAGCCTCCTCAACGGAGACGTACGATCCCCTCAAGGATCCGAACTCTGGGAATCAAACTATTGTGTTCTATTTTGTCTCGAGCTGCTTGACTAGTCTTATTGATTTCCTTTTAGTGCAATTCTTAGTTGTTTAGAGTTAGTTGTCGTCTTGCTCATTCTACTTGACTCTTTTCGTCAAGTGTTAATCGGATAGTCCGGAGTTATTACGGAAGTTCCGATATTAACTCGGAATATCCAACCTTTTTCCGCTGCATTAAATTGTTTTAATTTAAAATTAGCCTATTCACCCCCCTCTAGGCAATCTTCTGCCCCCTTTTCACTCACAAATGTCTAGACTAGCCTTGGAGCAAAATCACTTCTGAATTTTAATCAAACAATGAAATTCAGTCTCTTTGAGAGCTTTTAGGCTTAGGAGTGCTAGATGTCAAAGAGATGTAAAAAGAAGTCTCCTTTTGGAATGCCCTAGTACAGCTTATATAGGATGCAAAAGGAATATAGCCGTTACTGGCAAAATACTAGCCGTTTGATATTGTCAGAATGACAAGACAGGAAAAACAAATGTTCCATGGACTAGTTTTCAGAAGCTTCAAAACAAGTTTAACACACACCAGACCGATTTGATCAAAAATCCCATTTGCGCCGGACTGTTTCAAGTTGGTCCGGCATACACATACTTTGGACAAAAATCGGTTCGTCATGAAACTAATCAAAACCACGTTTGCGCCAGACCGAAAAACTTGGTCCGGCGTAGAAGGAAGATTTTATGATTTTGGTCTGTGGTGGAACTTGGAATAGACAAGAAGTTCCTGTAAGTTTCAAGTTTGCGTCGGACCGAAAAACTTGGTCCGTCGTGCACTAAGCAAATATGGTCCGGCGTGAACGGCATACGCTCGGTTTGATTTTCAACAGACTTGATTACTGCGCCGGACCGAAAATCTTGGTCCAGCGTAAACGGTGTGCGCTCGGTATGAGTTTAGAAATGAAGTATTTTGCGCCGGACTAAGGAAAGCTTGGTCCAACGTGAAAGGATTTTTACTGAACAGAGTGAAGTGCTAAAATCCTTTTTGAGGAAAAGAGATAAAAATGATTTTTACTCCAAGCAATCTTAAATATTTTAGCTTATGAACCAAGATACTTACTTGTGCATAATCCCTCTTTGTAGTACGGCTAAGACTAAGGCAAACCTAGCTATACGACTTTGAACAGCTCTCAATTCAAAACTTAGAAACAAAAGTCCTTAGCCTTTGACATTTGACTTGAAAAGCCTTCAAATAACTTGATCATCATCACCGAAATCCATACAATGCATTATAAAGCAAATTAGGGGGCCTAGATGCTTTCACGTACTTCAGCAAATATTGCTACTTGACATACTTGAACAAAATATTGTTACTAAAAATACTTCTAATTTCTTTTTTTTCTCTATTTTCTACATTTTGAACTCTTCAAAAACGTCTCCAAACTTCATTTTTTTCAAAAAAATATTCACACCAGAGGTCATAAGACTATTAATACTAATTATAGGGAAATTTTGGATAAATTTTGTCAATTTTTTCATTAATTTGAATTTGAACGAAAAACCGAACGAAATTCCTTTTCGATACGGATCGGTAAGGTCGAATTTCGTGAAATTTGGTCGAAATTCGACGAAATTTGGAACCCTGGCAAGATGGACACACCTTCCTACCGCACTCCCTCAGTTCAAAAAGAGTTTCTACTAAGCTGGCACTAGTCGGCTGCTAGGGCTGAAAAAAAAGCTCTTTTGTAGGGTTCGTTAGCTCGGTTTAAAATTATTCTAATTACACTCGTTTATTGATTAAACATTGAATGAGTCAATTTTGAATGAAATTGGTTTTTGCTCAGGCTCAGCTCGGCTCGTTAGCTCGATTCTAAAAATACTTAAGCTTAGACAAACTTCTTTGAGCCGAGCTTCCTCGAACTTGTTACCGAACTTACTCAAATTTCTTATCGAACTTATCAAACTTACCAAGTTTACTTGAGCCTATTAGTGGGGGTGGGGTGGGGGGTTCATGGGTTTGCTTGGACTCCAAGTCATGATTGATTTTCGTTGGAAGTTGTTGCATGCAGCAATTCCGCACCAGGAGCTGGCATTGCGTTGAGCAATGAGCAAGGTACCATCTTTGTTCGTTATGAAGTGTTCTAATTTGGCATCGATTCCATTTTTTGTTAATAATCGCCCGAGTTTGCTGGTGCAGATAAATCAACTGACGGTGTAGCAGAAGAGGAAGATGCTGGCAAGAAAAAGAAGAAGAAGAAAGGTGGTGCTGAGGGAGACGCTGGCAAGAAGAAGAAGAAGAAGAAGGAGAAAGGTGGTGCTGAAGTTCATGAACCCGACAGTAATGCAAGTGAGCCTTCTGCCCCGGAAAAGCCCAGTGAAAATGTGGATGGTGAGATCAAAGAAAAGAAACAGAAGAAGGATAACTCTGCACTGGGGAATGATGGTGGCGGTGAAGCAAATGCGACAGTGAAGAGTGAAGATCAGAAGCTTGATGGCAAGAAAAAGAAAAGCAAGAAACATGAAAAGGATGAGAATGTTGAACCTAGGCTGGAAAAGGTGGAATTAACAATTAAAAACAAATTTGAGGCTGTTGAGAAACGTAAGGAGGACGGCAAGAAATTGAGGGAGGAAGAAAGTGATGACGCTTACAAGAATGGTTTAGGCAATGGTGCTCCTTTGGATAAAGGGAAGAAAAAGAAAAAAAGGTAAATCAACTTCAGAGACCTCAGATAAGGTTGATGTAGGAACTGCACCTGCCGAGGTTGAGGGGAAATCTAATGGTGCCAAGGAAAATAAGAAAAGTAAAAAGATGCGAAATAAGTCGGGTTCTGAAGAAAATGTTCTGGTGGAAGATAAACAAGTTGCAGAGAAAGATTCAGTCCCCAAATCAGATGACGTAAACAAGAGTGGAATGGACATCGACAAAGGTGAAGATGGAAAGCCTTCAACTGATAATGCAGTTGTTGGTAAGAAGAGGAAACTAGAAGTAGTTGAAGGAAGCAAACCCCGTGCTGAAGAAGGCAGCATTGCTAATCAGAAGCTTAACAATGGTTTTGCTGAGGATGATACGATGGAGCACAACACTATATCAAAACCCAGTAAAAGGCAGAAACATTCAGCTGAAGTATGCTGTTTTCTACCTCCCCTATTGCTTCATATTGCTTGTTGAGTTACCCTTTCAATTTATGTACCATGATAGCTGTTAACCGGAATTTTGTGGTAGTTTCTGATTTCATACATGAAGATTCATTTAGTATTCTTCTATAGTTAATTAAGCCTATAATATTATGGTCACTCATGCTAAGTATACATGTCTTTTGCTATGTATTAACCTATTGCTTTTCTAATGTTTATTTCATACCCCAATTCGGCTTGAGTAAGAAGTTTTGGTACCTGTACGTAGGTGTTAACTGGTCAATGGTCTATTCGATAGTGCAAATTCATTGCCCAAGGCTACCTGATCACTGGTACCAAGTACTAACATTACGATGACTTCCTAAGGCTTTTTGAATATTTTGAGATTGATCTAGCTTGATGTTTTCAATGTGTAGGATATAGATATTCTATAGGTAATTTGACCAACATCATCATTATCTTATGATTTTCAGTTTTCAGTAACCCCTGAATCTTGATATTTACCATTTATCTGATGCCGTGGATATGGAGATTTCATAAGTAGTCAGTAAATTGGCAAGCTTATGATTATTTTTATTCCTGTCATGTTCATTCACTGCAGCCTAAAAGTCTGAATGCATTTCAACGAGTGAAGCCGTAAGAGGTTAAATTTGCTCATGAAAGACTACAGGATAATTCATATTGGGCTAAGGTACTTAGTACTTCCTGTTTGATGCTTATCTTTTCTTAGGTTTATTGATCATATGCTCATAGAAATTTGAACATTCCTTGACAATAACTTTGTGTGGCCTATCTGTACTTATCTTCTCACAGGGTGGTGCGGACTCTGGGTACGGTGCTAAGGCACAAGAGATTCTTGGCCAAGTTAGAGGAAGGTTCGATACTCACTCTTGTTTCCTTCTGTTCTCCTTTTCTTTGCTAATCTAATCTGCTTTTTAATATCATCTGTAATTCTATTTCTCCCGAATTTGATTTCATCATTGTTCAATTTTTCTCTTTGCAGGGGCTTTAGACGTGAGAAGACCAAGAAGAAGCGAGGAACCTACAGGGGTGGGCAAATTGATTTGCAAACCCACTCAATTAAGTTCAACGATTCAGATGATGAGTGATTGTTTCTGCAAGCTATCCGCTGTTCCCCATTCTTACCACCATTATTTCATCAGTCTTGCTGAAAGAAAGAAGTGAGGACATGCATGCTCTGTGGTATTCACTTGATTCAGGATGAGATGGTTCTATTCTAACAACTAAACATATCGATGCCTTTTTTTTAATTATCTCATACATATACCACTTGGTACAAGTAATCAAACATACCCTTGCAGAGTTTTATGTGATCTGTCATGCTATAGCTTTACCTGTTTGGAACGGTGTTCATTTTAGCAGCAACTCTTAAGCTGCGACTGGAGATGAACAGAACGGCATGTATAATAAACTGCTTAGCAGTTGGGCCAGGCCATTTGTGATGATGTATGTACTGGGCCGGGCCGTGATCAGAAGCCGCTTCCTCCATTTGGTAAGCCCAATTAGTCCATGGCCCATGACAGGACACTACGGGCGCAGTCCACACAAGGGTCAAACCTGTAGAGATTCTGAAAAAGAGACTGGAGACTGCCGGTGTCTGCCATTCAAATAAGGACCACAGCAACATTGGAACCAACCTCGTGATGACGATGATAGCATCCATCACTGACCGGAGGCCCCACCAAAAGCTGATCCATTCAAATGCGGTCAAGACTGGGAGCTCAGCTGATTCCACTGTTGCTGCTCCGCTCATCGATGGTAGTAGTCAAGAACTCAAGATCCAGTGATCCACACAGACCAAAGCCAGCCAGGGAGGTGTGCCACTGCAGTAACCTAACCTAGCACCAACCTAACCAAGCCTATCTTACCTAGATAGGCCACTTTTTTCTTACCAAAAAAACTTGACTAGAAGATCTATTATTCATTAAGACCGTCTCCAACGATATTCTCTTCATTTCATTTCATTTCCTGTTCCCTTTTCTATTCCCATTCCCTTTATTTCTCCTCATCTCCAACAGATTCCCTTTAAAGAGAATTGTATAGGGAAAGGAGAGAGAATCCCTTGCTGGAGGGAATGGGAGAGAGAATCCCAGGCTGAAGGGAATGCTGAAGGGAATCTGTTGGAGCGCTGAAGGGAATTCCCTTCACGAAGGGAAAATGAGAGGTGAAGGGACATGGTTGGAGATGGTCTAACGAGGAACGAGCACCGGGATGAAACGAATCTTATAATTCAAACCCGACCGGACGAGGAGCCGACGCCGCTCCTTGCCAAACCAGTTAATACTCCGTTATGAGATAGTAGGCCACTTCCAACCTCCAAGATATGTATTGGCATGTTGCATGTACTGTAGCCATGCTGATGCCCTG
Source organism: Rhipidocladum racemiflorum (assembly GCA_036346355.1). NCBI lineage: Eukaryota > Viridiplantae > Streptophyta > Magnoliopsida > Poales > Poaceae > Rhipidocladum > Rhipidocladum racemiflorum. Next base: position 16,773,064 of record CM070574.1, on the reverse strand, counting down.
CCTGGTCATTGGAAGGATTGCCTTTTGGCTGCCTGCACGCATCCTGGCATCCATGCATGCATGTTTCTTCTGTGGCTCACACACAAATCACGATGCAGAGGGAGATTTTCTCTGTTTCAGCTCGGGGAATAGTGCTCCATTGGGAAGCATAGTACACGGAGACGGAGGAGTATATGCTTTGTCAAACACATGAATGGAGAAAGGCCAGCGTCACATATACTGATGCTACTTCTTGGTCATCCGTGAGTGCATGCGCCCGTGTCTCCCTGTCAGAAATCTCCTTTGGTTTTGACAACTCGTTAATCCCTCCTCCGATCCTATGGCTCATTACTGTTGCTGTCAAACTCTATACATCCATTTATCTATCTAATAATGCATCTGAATCAACGCAGGCAACCAAATTATCGCCTCCGAATGAGAATGCCGTGGCCAGCTAGGGAACAAGAACACAACTTGTAGAAGTAAACTGGTCCGTGAGATGGCCATCTCAAGCTTTGAAATTTCGTTTTCGGACATATCTTAGAGGTGACCGAAATCCAAAATTTTAATGAAATTTTAGAATTTTAAATAAAATTCTAAAACCAAAATTGAAATCCGGTATTTTTGAAGCTATGAAAACTGAAATTTCAGTCCAAATGACCAAATTTTTGGCATACCCTTGTGAAATTTTGGAAAAAAAATGACCAAAATTTGTATATATATTATAAAATTTTCACATATTCCTCAAAAAAATACATCATAATTCTTCACAAAAAATGGTGCTAAGCCGGTCCAAAAATCACGAAACCAGTCAAAAATCCTGAAATTTTGACAAAATTTTCCAAAATCATTATAGTAATTTGAAAATTTTCAATTTTTTTTATCTCACTGAGATATGGAATCTTTATCCTGGCCAGAAATCGAAATTTCAGCCGAGATGATCGAAATCTCAACGATATTTTGAACTATGGATACAATGAGTATACTCCGTTGGGACCGCTCGTTGCTGCGGGTGAAAAGAAGCGCCAAGTCAAACAAGGATTTTAAGAGAGAAAGGAAATATTTTTTTGTAAAACCCCCCAAAAAAGAAGACAAAAAATAATGTTTTTTTTTAAATATTACTTTTATAAAATTTAAATAAAAAATAAAATAAAAACTGTAGTGTAGTGTGGCGTGCCCGTCCGTACATAGTTGTTCCGCTGGGCCATGCATTGCTGCAGACAGAATGAAATGCACATGATTTTAATATAGAGATAAAATATTTTTGAAGAACAAAAAAAAGAAAACAAAAGGTACTAATTTTTTTAAAAATAATTAAATAAAACTGTAGTTCAGCACAGTGGGCGGAAGGACACGTGGTGGCGTGCGCGCCCCTGTATCACTAACAATATAGAGTTACAACGCATGGCTGTTGCTTCATTGCTCGCATGCAGGGTTCGCAAAACCGCGGTTTCTCGTGCGAAAACCGCGGTTTTCGCCCGTACCGCGGCGGCTCGGTAATACAAAGCCGTCGGTTTTCGAGGAGAATTCAAATTGCAATTCAAAAATTTCAAAAAAATTAGAAAAATTTAATGAAAAAATTCCTAAAATTAGTATTAATTGTTGTATGGTCTCTGGCATAAAAAGTTTTTGAAAAAACAAATTTTAAAGACATCTTTGAGCCATTCACATGTGATTGAAGTTCTGGGTTCATGTTGAATGAGTTGTTCATGTAATTGAAGCTAGGTATAAAAGTAGATAAGTTTAATATGTGAGTTGTATGATTAGTTTTGTTTTCTCATTGATGTAGTTGTATATTTGTATGTGTTCATCGTATATTTGTATGTGTTCATGTTGAATGAGTAGTAAAATGACAGTAAAAACTAGCTTGTATGTGAGTTGTATGAGTAGTTTTGTTTTCTCATTGATGTAGTTGTATATTTGTCTGTGTTCATCGTATATTTGTATGTGTTCATGTTGAATGAGTAGTTGATGACTTGATGCGGTACATGTTGGCATGTTTTCCATACTCCAAAAATACCATAGTATTGGCAATACCATGGTTTTCAAAACAGAATTTTTTGGGTTGCTTCCAAACACCATGTTGCAAAAAATACCATGGTATTCTTCAAAACCATAGTTTTGCTTAGAAACTATGAAAATACTTTGTTGCCAAACAGGCCCTAAGTGTTCACGCAACAATACTAGCCGTAGCCCCGAAGGTAATGTTTCATTTGTATATTCCATTTCATTGCAACTTGATATTATACTAATATAGCATCCATACAGGTTCAACATGGCCTATGCCTACTTTACAACTTCGATTGAAAGGTATTATAACTTAAATGGTGTTGGCAATTGAATGGTAATGAAATTGCGCATGATTTTGCTACATAATTATGTAAATATGTATCTTTGCACCTGTCTGATTGTAATATTGCAATGAAAGATTATTCATTGATATATTATTGTGAAATGTCTAATTTACAACTTCCAAATGTCTAAAATATAGCAAAGATCATGTCGAATTTTTTTCCAAATTTAGAAGATATCATTCTGGAGTTTTTTCATGTCTTCACATACCTTATTTATATATTTATTATATTTTTATTAAAATTTAGCCTTCCCAGTATTTTTTTAAAATTTTACAAGATTTTTTTTTGCATTTTCCCCTATTTTTGGTGATTTCCCCTATTTCCCCGGTTTTGATTGTTTTTCTTCTCATTTTCCGCGGTTTTTCGCCTAAACCGATCGGTTTTAGCCCAAAACCGAACGGTTTCGGTTTGCACGGTTTGCATCAAAAATCGCTCGGTTTCTCGCTAAAACCGAGCGGTTTTTCGTCAAAAACCGCGGTTTTCTCGCGCGAATTTGACCCGAATTCAAACTCGTTTGAAAATGCAAACCATTCGGTTTTTCGCGGTTTTCGTTCGGTTTTTCGCGAAAACCGGTACCGCCGGGGTAGCGAGATTCACGCTCGAAACGGTTTTGTGAACCCTGCTCGCATGCATGCACACAGCTTTTCTACCATCTTTCAAGTACCGCGAGAATCCATTCAAACTCAGAAGAACTGTTTGCAACAATGAACAGAAGTGTGGTTTGATCCTACTGCTGCCCTGTATCTCACATCACAATAACTGCCGCAGCACAATGAGGAGGGAGCAGCCAGGGACTTCACCTGCTACAAGACTACTATATACTACTACAGCTAGATCGAGTACACTTCTGCAGATCTTTTCTCTTGCATTGCAAGCAAACCAAAGCCCTGGCCAGTAGTACTACTACCAGTACTGGGCAGTGGTGTGCCCCAGCCCAGGAAGCCTTTCATCTGATGACAGCACACATGATAGCATGCCCCCATTTAAACCTGGTGCCCCAACCAAAAGCCATGGTCACATCTACTACTATTTGTTAGTATAAAAGGGCACACCTCACTGGCTCACATTCTTAGGGCATGGCAACTTCGAAATGATTAGCATTCTTAAAAGCATAGCATCCTATAATATCTAATGATCTATTCCTCTCTAGTGCCATAGCAGAGGAAGCACCTGTGGAATGCACTAACCAAAATGGACTAATGGAAATGGGCATAGCCCACATCCTATAATTTCTAATGATCTATTCCTCTGTACTCTGTAGTGCCATAGCGGAGGAAGAACTTGTGGCATGCAGCCATGCACCAACCGAAATGGACTAATGGAAATGGTTTCGACGCGAGATTTTCCGAGCATGCAAGTTGCCGCCAAAATTTATGCCACAAGACAAGATTGGAACTCACTTGGCATGCCTATTGTTAATCTTATCATCATTGGGTTAGTCAGTAACTTAATTTACATGAATACTTGCACAATGGTGACATCAAGCATTGAACTATGTGGCCTCAAAAACCTAAAAGAAGATAAAAAGGTAAGCTTAAATTACATGATGGTGTAACTAACTAGAAAGATCAAGACACTAAACAACATGGGTGTGTGACCTAAAAAAGGGTTTAGCAACAGAGATGGGTTTGGTTCACTCATGCAGGGTGACATGAGCTGATGGCTTTGCCAAACCCTAGAGAGGAAAGTGGGGCTTATGGCGTGGTTTGTGTCCTCCAACTCTCCAAGGAGGAGCAAATGAATAAACAAAGGCATGGAGGCCTATGGTTTTTTCTTGTGTTTGTGTGGTGGTGTGCTTCTCCTCTCGTTGGGGTTTGGGCTTATGATCTTATCTCCCTCCCCTTTCTTTGTGGCTTTATCTTTGAGCGTGCATGGGTCTAGTGTTGGATAGGGCGGGCAGTAGAGAAATATTTGAAAAACGTTAACCAATTCACGAGTCTCCTTGCAAAACAATTAAGTAATGGTAAATCTCATCATGCTCAGGGCCTCTTTATTTTTGCTTTTAATTTTAGATTCTGATTTTAAAAGCTAAATAAAAAATAAACAGTTCTATTCTAAGAATCGATTCTTATAATCTAACCCACTCATATACACTAAAATACGCAATATACTTTATATGTGCTTTTGAATTTCAATTTTTGGAGAATTAACTTCTCTAAAATCACAATCCAGAATCAGATTTTAGAGAATCCAAAATAAAAACAAACATGCCTTTAGACTCGTCAAGGATTTATCAAAACCAACAAGCCAATTCAAAATTTTTGAAAAATAAAATAAAAAAATGATCGGTTTTTTTTACCGAAAACCAACCAATTCTGACCACGTGATAAAACTTAACGTACTACCACACGATTTTTGACACAAAATCGGTTGGTTTTGTGTCGCATAATTTTATTTTCAAATTTTTTAATTTATCCGGTTTACCGACCGGTTTTTTTATATGTTAAACCGGTTTGATATGATCAAAAGCCACAAAAATCAACTAGTTTTTTTTACGATTTTGTGAACCCTGCAATGAGGTGATTTATCACGATTGTGTTCATTCATTATGGCACAAACAAACTCTCCAGCTACTTAAAATGATTTTTTTTCGCATTAAAAATGCACTAGCGGAACGCCTTGCACTACCTGTCCCTTCTAGTGAAGAAACACACTAAAAAGTCAATCTTTGGTCCCTTCATTTTTCAGATAGCTTAATTTTCGTTCTTCAAGTGTAATATAAGGCAAGACTAGTTACATGCCCGTGCATTGCTACGAAAAACAAAATTGATAACGAAAAATAAAGATTAAAAAATAAAAAAATTATTTCATAAGATCAAACATCTATCTTTAACGCTTCGTTTCTTGTGAAAGCTGGCTAATTAAAGCAACGTTCGTTTTTTGCGTAGGGCAATTAAGCAGGGCAATTAATGACATGGATAGAACTCACCACTGCCACCAACTGTTGCTTTATAATAGTAGAGATACATCACATATCTCTCAAAATTGTTTAATTTTGATCCCTCAGGCCGACAAACGGCAGTTTGACTAGTGTTAACCCACATGACATACCACGTGGGATCTACCTGGTTTTGTAAATAGACAAATTTATTTTAGGTGGCATCTTATTAAATGAAATTTTGCCAACATGAGATATTGAGATATAGGGATGTGTTTTACCTAGCTAGTATTGCATCTGAGGGACACAAATTTAAATCGTAGGAAAAGGTTTAGGACTAAAGATGGACATTTTTTTTAAAAAAAAACATACAAATTTGATCTTCTGCAGCAATATTTAGAGTCTATTTGAAACACGAATTTGTTTTTTATTTCTGCAGAAATTAATCTGTTTTCTGCTAAATTAATGTTCACAGAACATGACCTTAGCCGGTTAGCCCTATGATCATATCACGTAGGTCGGTGCTAGATCTAGCCTATAAAGAAGACAAGACTAAAAATTTAATCAGATAAAAGTCGTAGTACTGGCAAAACATAGGACCAGTTAGACGCGCTGCACGAAGTAAAAATTCTGCAATCCGTCACGTACAGCAGTGCTTGGGTACACGTAACCATCGTTGATAGGCGACTGTGGAATTTGCACGGGAGGCATACAAAAATTACGAGGACGGACAGAGAGTAGACTAGTCCAAATATTTTGCTGGCCGTGTGGTTTCGTGTTGGTTCAGAGAGAGAGAGAGCTTCTCTGAGTTGTTTTCGGGCAGAACGACGCAGCGAAGAAAAGAAGAGAGAGAGATGATTTGGCTGCCTCCTCGCTGGGAGGAGACAGGAGAGTAACCAATGTGGTTCGGAATTTCGAGTTTTTGATGGAATTCATCGGTGGAAGACGGTAGAACCGGCATTTTTGTTGAAGCTGAATTCGTCTCCTCCCTTTTGAACCATGTGTTCGAAGTTTCATTCGGTACCAATTCGCGGTCGCACTTGATGGATCGTCTCCATAGGGTGAAGGCGAAGCGACCACACGATCCTCTGCAGCAGCCACGCACACGCGGCACGTTGCTCGCTCCGAGCTCAGACCGTCCGATCCGGTACGTACGTGTCGATCGCACGGCCCAGACCTGGCCTATCCCACACGCACCGCACGCACGGTGAAATTTACGTACTCCTCCTCCTCCTCACGAGCCAGGCACAGCCGTCTGCAAAGACACGGTAAAAAAAAACCGAGGGGAGAAAATAAAAAGGTGATCGGTGCAGCGCAGCAGCGAAGCCACACCGAGGAGCGCGCCCGTGGTGGTCCACACTCGATCCCGGACGCTTTGGCTTCTCTTCCGTCCTCGCCTTTTCCAAGCGCGACGTGTCTCCTGGACTCCTGGTTCCAGACTGCCTCTGTTTATATATACTCCTCGGTCCTCACCACAGCACAGCGCTCTTGGTGCTTGAGCAACTCGTGCTTTCTTGCTGCTCTCTCTCCTCTCTACTTTGGGGGGGAGAGAGAGAGAGAGAGAGAGATTGGTATGGAGTATCAGAGGATACACAAAGTTGTTCAGGTAATGTAACGATGCACATCTTACTCTAATCTTAGTATGTCTGGTTAACTTACTCCTTAATGGTTTCTGCATGGGCTGTTTACACATTGTAGAGTAAGCCGATGCTCTTTCGGCTTGTTGCCATCTTATCCTCCTTTTTAGTGTTATGCTATGCGTGTGTGGTTATCTTTTGTTTTCTATGCTTTTTGAGAAAAAAAATCTTTGTGGGAGTTTTATTCAAAGGGAAATCTTTTCGATCGTCTCCGAAGCTATTTTGTTAAGTCGCCGTTATTCATTTTCATGGCAGTATGCAATTGTATGCTTCTTCCTTATCAATTTGTGTAGCAAGTAGCACTACACCGTGCAACCTATCCATCTTCAAAGTTTAATGATTCCCTTACTTCTGCTCATGCATTAACCTTTTGGGCAATCTTTCATGTTCTTATTGAAGCTTGCCAATGCCATGTCATCTCTCTCAACTTTTTTTTGCAGAGGTTGAGATGAGGTAAGGGGTCAAGTAACTTTCCAATATTGAACTATCTAGCATGCCCATTTATGGGGCTTTGGATTTGCTGTATTCCTTAGCTGACCTTTTTCTCTTTTGGATGTGATGTGAATGCCATGGCCCCACCTTGCTCTCAGATGAGTACTATTCATGGCTGCTCAGTTCACTTCGAAGTGAGTAGTACTGATAGTTTTGGTTGGGAGGTGGTGGGGAGGTTTGCTCTGCTCAGATCACTCTCCAATGGCAACTTCGGTAGGAGCAGTTAATTAATTTCTCTCTTCTTTGCAGCAGGAAGACATAAATTTTGCAGCCATTAACGCAATTCACCAAGCAATTAGTACCTGGCAGTTAAGGAAAATTAGAAATTTCCCTGATTTCTGTGTGACCAATTGCTAATATTGATGCATTGGTACTTGGTAGAGCTTGTTGCTTCATTTATTGGGATATAATGTTCACCTCATTGGAAATCATCAAAATCTTCAGCCCCATGTTCATGGGTGTGGGGTGTTTGAAATGCAGATGGGGGTCATGTCTCCAACTAAGCTGAGGATGAAACTGCTAGGATCCCATGGAAGCAGCAAGAAGGAGGATGCGAGCAAGTCGCCGCGAGCATCGCCTTCGAGACTCGACGACGCCGACTCCGACCATCCAAGGAAGAGCCTCCTAGCCCAAGAACTCGATGAAGGTCACATTTCTCTGACAAAAATAATCGACATTTTTGTTTCAGTTGCATTGCGCAATTCCAATGGCGGTGATACTGTGTGTTTGACACCTGCGATTGGTCCATCAGTGTATCCGAGGGACCGGTCGGATTCTTCCCAGTCGCTCTCCGACGCGAGCCACGGCAGGGCTGCTCACACTGGCAGCGGCAATGGCTACGACAGCGGGCACGAGAGCGGTAACTTCGAGTTCCACAGGGAGGAGACGGTGGCAGCGGCGCAGCAGCAGTCACATCCGGTGGTCGGGCCGTTCTTCAGGCAGGTGCCGTCCAAGTGGAACGACGCGGAGAAGTGGATCGCCGGGAGGCACGTCGTGCACTCCAACCCGATCTTTTCCAAGAAGTCCGCTCTGCACGGCCAAAGCGGCGGCGTCCGTGTCGCGCCGGAGTCCGTAGTGTCGTCGGACGTGAAGAAGAGCGACGGCTCTTCCGACAATCTTCTTAGCGCACGCGGCGCCGTCGGTAGCACGCTTACCGAGCTGTCGTCGCCGGCGTCGGTGAGCGGGCCGGCGAACAAGCAGCCTCATCACAAGAATGTCCGTGTTTCCGATAGGCTGCCAAGTGATACTAGTACAGGTGAATTCTACCGCATTCTGAATTGTTCATCAAAATCTACTCAGATACTACTGAATTGAATTCTACGGGATTCTGATTAGTTCATCTAAACCTAGACAATGCCATTGCGACAAGGAGATGACAAGACCGAGCATTTTCGGTTTCATTGAGAAATTATTGCAATGTCGTAACGTGTGTTTGTTGATGTGTGGTGCAGTGAGCCCGCCGGTGCAGTCGGTGTCGATGAGGGACGTCGGCACGGAGATGACGCCGATTGCCAGCCAGGAGCAGTCGAGGAGCGGCACCCCGGTCGGCGCCACCACGCCGTCTCTCAGCCCGCTCTGCTCGGTGCCGTCGAGTCCAAAAGGCGCGCAGTCGGCTTCGTCTTCTGCGTCAGAAAGGGAATTGCAGATCAGGACTCGCCGTGAGATCGCCGCGCTTGGGCTGCAGCTGGGCAAGATGAACATCGCGTCCTGGGCTAGCAAGGAGGATTTTGTTCAGGCTTCGCCCGACAAGAGCCCAGACCCTGACGAAGACGGCGATGGAGCCAAGAAAGAGGAGTTTGAAGCGCGAGCCGTGGCGTGGGAAGAGTCTCAGAAATGTAAACTTGCATCAAGGTATGCAAAGATTTTTCCTACTTTTTACTGAAATATGCACGTTTTGAATCTCACGTTTGATCATCAATTCGTGATGCCTCAGATATCAGAGGAAGGAGGTGAAGATACAGGAATGGGAGAGTTGCCAGAAATCCAAATTTGAAGACAAAACGAGGCATGCTGAGGTCGGTTCCAATTGCCCAACTTCCATCAGAGAATGGCATTCGAACTTAATCTGCACAGTGTCCCGCATTGTTCGTCGTTGTAGCATATATGCGGAGTACTCGCGGAATGGCTGACAGGAAACGCGCAAACTTGTTTCAGGTGCAAGCTGAGCAAATGAAGGCGCGCGCGAAGAACAACCTGACGAAGAGGCTTTCCATCTTGAGCCACAGGGTGGAGGGCAAGCAGGCGAGGGTCGAGGCGAGGAGGAACCGGCGGGCCGCCCGGCTGGCCCGGCAGGTGGAGCGGATCCGCAGGACCGGCCGCGTGCCGTCCCGGTTCCGGTGCTGCTGGTTCCTCTGATCAGCTTCAGGCTTCCCCCTGGAGCTGAAGCCTGAAGAGCAAACTCTGGGACAATATCTATCTTCAGAGCATCATCATGTCATGGCATGAACTTTGTATATGAAATCGTCACAACAGGTTTTATTTGGAGCATTGTGGTGTGTGGATGTTGCTGGCTGCTCTGTGCAATCTGAATTGGTTGTAACCTGAGCGGACAGGGTTCAGTGCTGTTGGTATGGGGACTGCAACTTAAGAGCAGTCACCATGCCTCCAACCTGAGCTAGGTACATAACTTGCGCTGCTGCTGGCTGCTCTACTGAGTACTGACTGATGTGTTCAGAACTTAAGAGCAGTCCCCATGCCTCCAACCACTTGCATATTATCAAGAAACGCCCAGTCTAGGCTGGGTTAATAATATCGAAATCGATGAAAATTCGAAATTCGAAAATATCGAACCGAAAATCACGGCAAAATTGTCCAAAACCAGGTGGTCAAGGACTCCAAATTTTCGAAGGAAAAAAAAATAAAACATCGATCGGTTTTGATTGAAAATTAACTGGTTTTGATCAAATGCTAAAGCCTAATGCACTATCAGGTTTTGCGGTAAATAATTATTTTCTAAAATTTTGAATTTACCCATCGGTTTTATATGTTGAATCAGCTTGGTAAGATCAAAAAAGCGAAAATCCTCAAATTTCAGCCTTCTTTTGCCTTTAAATCTGGATCTTTTTCTGTAGCTAAAAAGTAGCACTAGTATAAGGTCTCTGACCAGGTTTCTGATAGCTAATAAGCTTAAGCTTAACACAAAGGCAAACCTTCAAGAATCCCACCTAACGACAAAAAAAATAAAAAATTATAGACCAACGTCGCTACAAATAGGGCTTAAGTAGTTTTGAATCCGCGGCATACAACAAATTAATTACCTACTAGTTATATGCCCGTGCGTTGCTACGAAAAACAAAATTGATAACGAAAAATAAAGATTAAAAAAAATACTATTTCATAAGATTAAACATCTATCTTTAACGCTTCGTTTCTTGCAAAAGCTGACTAATTAAAGCAACGCTTCGTTTCTTGCGTAGGGCAATTAAGTAGGGCAATTAAGCAGGGCAATTAAGCAGGGCAATTAATGTGACGTGGAAAGAAACTCTCACTTTATATTAATTACCTACTTAAGATTACAGTGGAGATTTCAGGGCTCTCCTGAGTTATTAATAAAATATGTCAGCATCTAGGCGCATGAGTCCAACATTATTAATGTCACCACATGGAGCTAATAGGAGCTCAATAGCCCCTTAAAAAGTTGCTACCCCCAATAGCCTGCACTTTGCATGCATGGAACCATGATTTGGTCCAGCATACTCAACAACCCTCCATGAATCATGCACACTGACGTAGAGTTAGGCAAAATAGACACCATCGCCGTGCGAAGAAGTTTGAAAATTTTTGGGCATCGAGTTGAGCTAGTTTAAACTAGAGTTGTTTTTTTATAGCAATTTAATTGTAGGTATGTACTGATTATATTATATAAATCGGCAAAATATATAATTTAAATTCGTTCAAAATCTTTGAATTCGAGTATTTTTTTTTCAAAGGTACGCATTTTATTTAAATTGTGTATAAATAGGTGTAGACCCTAAAAATAAAATTTTCAAAAAATACACCTAAATTTGGTTTGAATTTGCGCACTTGAAATATATACACACACAATAGCGCAAGAAGAAGCTTAATCTCATCCTAGACCTTTCCAATATTAGCATATTTAATCAGGGTCTAGGATTTGACTACTTGGAGCATGCACAGGCGCATCTACTTACAGTTGTGCATGCCTCCAAGGGTAGAGAGATTGTGATTGCTCCACATACGAGGACCACTATGTTCCGGTTAGCTAGAATTGTCCACGGTACTTCTGATATGAATGTTGATCTTGGAGCACGCACATGCGCATCTGCTTACAGTTGTGCATGCCTCGAAGGGTAGAAAGATTGTGGTTGCTCCACATACGAGGACCACTATGTTCTGGTCAGCTGGAACTGTCCACGGTACTTCTAATATGAAGGTTGATCTTCCTGTAGCTTCTGCCTCTAGTAAGGCGAAGTATACATACACCTTCTGTCGGAATGATGGACATCTGGCCGAGTTCTGTTTCAGACACACCAAGATTGTTCGGCGTGAGCGTGTTCATGCCCTTAGACTTTAATTGTTAAAAACCTTAGTTTATCGATTCCACATTATTTATTGGTATGGTTTTTGACATAGGGGTCATTCGAGCGTGCAATTATTTGTAGAGAGAATTTTTTAAACTACCTATTCGCCCCCTTCTAGTTGGTATCCTCGACCCAACATGTAGTAATTTCTAATTATAGATATAGTAATTTATGTTACCAGTTGACAAAATTACTGTTTATTAGCGAGGCTTATACCATTTTGATTCTCTTGTTGTCAGTAAGCTACTGGTGAAAACCATTTGCAAATCGAAATTTTCAATAAAAAGTTGCGGATAAAAAAAAGAAACAACAGATTCATGTACAAATAAGTAAACGCATTAACTAGTCGGTTTGACTACATAACTCGTGGCAATTGCTTTCTTGAGCCATGCACGCAGACTACATGTAGCTGAATATATATATATATATATATATATATATATATATATATATATATATATATATATATATATATATATAGGAAAAATAGTTTCTACTCCCGGGAGTAATTACTCCCATCTCTGAAATACCACCCAAATGTACTTGAAATACTCATTTATCATTTTGGATACACTTATATACTAATTATAAGATATTCTAATGAGATCTACATGAAAAAATTGCAAGGGAGTACATAGGTTTTAGCTTATTTTACAAATACCTTCATATATGCACATAAAAAGGAGTATCTATAAAAAGCGTACATACCACCTCCGAAAAAATGTAAATACCACATAGATGGTCTTATATACTTGTATACTACATGTACATACCCTCCGTTGCGTGAGATACTCCCTACGTTGTGAGATACAACATAGGGAGTAATTACTCCCGGGAGTAGAAAAGAGGCTTCCTCTCTCTCTCTCTCTCTCTCTCTCTCTATATATATATATATATATATATATATATATATATATATATATATATATATATATATATATATATATATATAGGAAAATGGTTCCGTACCCCTGGGAGTACATACTCCCACTCTCAATATACCACTTAAATGATATTGTTATACCTCTTTATCATTTTGAGTATACTCTAATACTGATTATAAGATACTTCAAAGTGAGTTTTACGAAAAAAATTCATCAAAGTCCACCCTTTGTACCATAATTTTTGTATATACTCTTTTTACATACGAAAAAGGGTATATAGCAAAAAATAAATGGTTCTAATGAATTTTTTCAACAATGTCGTATTGTAGCATCTTAGAATTATTATTGGAGTATACTGAAAGTGATAAAGGAGTATAACATATTCGTTTAAGTGGTATATTGGAGGTGGGAGTATCACATTCAAGAGTACTTTGAAAAGGCTCTATATATATATATATATATATATATATATATATATATATATATATATATATATATATATATATATATATATATATAACCCATTTTGTACCCCCAGATGTATATACTCTTTACCTCTATTTGGTTAAAAACAACTTCCTAGTAAGGAGGAACCAGGTAACAACTTCCACTTATAGAATATGCTTCTACTTGCGTAACAGCCTTTTCCATACTCCCAAAAGTACATACTTCCACTTGATACTCCAATATGATTTGGTAGGAAAAAATTTAATTGAAACCCTTTATTTCTTTTTTGTTATATAGCGTTTTGCACATAAGAAAGGGGATCTACACAAATTATGCTATAAAGAGTGAATTTTGTTAAAAAAAAATTTTTATAGAAAGCACTTTGAAGTATCTTATAATCAATATTAGAACATACTTAAAATGATAACGAGATATAACATCGTTTAAACCGTATGTTAAAGATGGAAGTACGTGCTTCTTGATGGAAGTACGTACTCCAAGAAGCACGAAACCACGTTCAACGGAACGGTTCTTGTCTGCCATTTAGAGCTTAGGCTAATTATAGAGCTAAAGCAGCTATCATACATCATATCCATGGATGGAAGGATACAATAGGTCATCTAACTATATTATTGACTAGGCTGTTCCTGCTGAAGAGAGGACTGGTGAAAATAACACAGGAATTGCAGGCCGTCACAATGTGCGATCCTGCGGTCCTAGAAGTGCTGGTTTAGCTCGGATTACGGTCCTCATTTCATTTCAGTAGTCCAGAGGTGCTGCAGATGCAATGTTGCCAGTGAGATTCTGCACGTCGTCGCTCGCAGAATAGTCGTCACAGACATCGCTCATAAGCATCCTTGCTCCAGCTGGTGCAGACAGAAGGCCGTCTCCATCGCGAACCATCTGCTGCACCTCCTGGGACGAGAGTATCTTTATGCACCATACGCTATTCACAAACTCCCTGGAAAGCATGGCATCTGAAGATCATGCTTACTTCAATGGAGATTTATTTGCACTAAGAGGATTTATTGCATATGTATAAACAGGGAAGATAGTTTTCTGGGTGGCTTACTGCCATGGATCGTCGCCGACGAGAAGAATATCATTTTCCCGGTCGACAAATACAAGCTGCCAGCCTGATCTTACAGGGTCCTCCAGTTGGCCTTCAAGGCCAAACAGACGCTCGAGCTCGCTACGTAACTCGCAGTAGCTGCCGAATCTGGTGATATCGAGCGATCTCCAAAGGGACCCTGATTTGTAGACCTAGTAAAGAAGATATTGAAAGAACTAGCCAGTTTATGCAGAACCAAATGATAATGCATAATAACACGGATTTTGCAAGTGTGTGCACTAGGGCAGTAAATGCCCATCAACATGGTGTCGTTCGTAAACCAACATTGTGCTCAAGATATTCCAAGACTTCGTACAAAACCTGAATTAATTGACTGTTTTGCCGCTATCAACCCAATAAAAATGACCTTCTACCTCTAAACGGTTAGATCTACATGGTAAAGTATTATTATAGTTACCAACTTTGGCAATCAGTGAGAACGCCCACTGTAGAATATAAGGGAATATAACACATAAGTAGGAATCACATACCTTCACAAAGGTTCCACCTTGTGATGGGTTTACATCGCAAATATTATCAAGAGGAGTGAAGGTTCCTGATTCACTTAAACAATTGGAGGTTGCTAAGGTGTTTCCAGGTACCAAATCTGCACCACTATAGCTCAACAAAGGTATGGTCATAGAATCAGCTCCGCTGCAATCACCACCCCTGATGCTTGTCATGCCGTCTTGGAGTACAAATGATGACGAAAGCAGGTGGTTCTCAACAGCTGTCCCACAAGCCTGGACACTGGAACAGTCTCTTGCTGACAGTGGCGGTAGGGTGCCAGGAAAGTGAGATACGTTAGTCTGGTGATTTACTTTCTCAAGCTTGGGCTGCACAGACTGAGCCTCAAGATGAACAAGGGGTCCTACAGCCAACCTCTTTGAAGGCCATCCCTCTGGTGCCATTAACTGGCTAGTTTGACGCAAACTAAGAAGGTTCGAGGCTTCTTGGCTAGAGAAGTTATGGAAACTGTTGTGCAGATGCAACGATGGATCACTGTTTCCTTCTAAGAGGTTCTGCTGGTACAACAATGATTCGGTAAGCAATGAAGATTGTGGCTGAGAAGCAGATCTAGACTCAGACATGCTAGAAGGTACATCAGCAATACGACGACAACTAGATGAGAGCTGCTGTTGCATCTCCTGATGAGATTGTCGTTGTAGAACTTGCTGTCTTTGCTGCTGCTGCGGTGGCAGTGGCAGCAACTCTTGCTGCTTTTGCAGTTGCTGAGGATTATGCAACTGCAGCTGCTGCAGATGACTTTGAAGGAACCCAGAGTTACCAGTGTTCTGAGTATGGCCTTGCTGAACAGTTTGCAAGGGTGGCTGCTGAGATTGATACTGCATCTGCAGCAGAACATGATTTGCAAACACAGAATTTAATCCACCATTCAGATTTTGAGTCTGTTGACATTGCAAGAGAGCCGAAGACTGTTTCAATGGATCACCAGCTCTAATTTCCTCCAGTGCTGCAGCAGCCATCTGCTGATATGTGTCTGGCTGAAGGCCCAGCAACGGAGAATCTATTCTTGGCTGAAGCCATGGTGACGGTCCAAGTCCCTGGAAGTTCAATGACTGAGTCCGTCTATCTCCATCTCGAAGCCACATGAGAGAAGAATAACGAGCAAAATCATCATTCTTCCCACCTGCATTTATTAAAATAGAAATTGATTAAAGAAAAACTTAATTGAAATGTATTAAAGCAGAACCATGTATAGAGGTGTTCCTGCCATCAATCAGCCTACCATTGAACATGCCATACATGAAGGGCAGTCCTGAAGCCCATGGACGCTTCAGTCTTAAAGGAAAGGTAGTTGGATATATTGGAAAGGTTGTCAATGGCTCGATCTCCCAGAGTGAAACTCTTGGCTGTTTATCACCAGCAGTGGACTCATCCCAACCAACCTAAGTATCACAAATCTGAAGTTAAGAAATCACCATTAAAGCGTAAACATGTTCTCCCACAAAGGTAACCATAAGCATGTGACAGCAGATTTGACAGATTAGGGTGAATAATGAAACAAGATAACGACAAATCCTCTGAAACCATGACAACTTATTAACATAACTTACCTTCACTGAACGCCAATATGAGTTTGGCCAACGCACCAAGTCTAGATCACTTATGCCTGTGATTGTACCCATGTATCTGAAAGAAGAGATAACCATAAGATCACAGAGTTTTTGCACTGTGTACTCAGTTTCAACTTTCAACTCACCGTCTAACGCTTGACTCCTCTGTCTCAAAATGCATTCTAAACCGCGTTCCAACAGACATGCGTGTGTGGTATACAGATTTCACATACTTAGCCAGTGGAATGACAAATTCAGAAGGGCTAGCCCTGATAACAGATGACCATGTTAATTAAATGTAGGAATAAAGTTATCTGTCTATTGCAATGAGAATGAAATATATATACCGGGGGTTATAGAAAATAGTAAAACGACTGTTTGTGGCTGCAGCATGAGATGCTGCTGCAAGAAGACCTATATGCATGCTATCGCTTGATAGCACAGAAGAGGGCATAACAGTCTGTGGACGATTTGCACGACGGATTCCCAAAAGAAGTTGATTATTATCATTCCTGGTAACAAATGAAAAGGTATTACAGAGTCAGAAATGCGTACAGGATCCAACAAAGGTGGATGGAGATCAATAAAAAATTACAGTAGTTGGTACCAGATAAATAAAACAGAATCCCCTGCTACCAATCTTTTCGCACTTACAAACACACTCCAACCCGTTGTTAGGAGATGCCTTTTTGGCTGACCTGCATAACAAGAGCAAGGGTCAAGAACATTGGCCAATTAAGAGTTAAATAGATTAAGATGCCCCACAATAGAATTTAATACATAAAAAATTCTGCAATACGGCATTGCGGCTACACGAGGTAAAGAAATATTATCATTATAACATTTTTCAGATAGATTCCTCAATCAAGCAAAACCAGATGCTGACATAAAGAAACGAGCATTTGATACAAGTATACAACTATTGGAAGCATAAAGGCACAGTACATATTTTTTTCATTTGTCCTTTTTGTGGATTCTTAAATATTATTTTCACATGTTCTATATATTCAATCAAAATAGAGCAAATTTCACAAAACTACAGATTTTAAGAGAACTTGTATCATAAAACTACATGTTTTAGAATTGACTGTTTCTTATAACAAGAAATAGGTCTGACAGCATGGGCCTATATGGCAACCTCCACGCAAGTGAAACGGGAAATGGTGGTGTGTGAGGTTGCCATGTGGGCCCATATTGTCATATCTATTACAAGCAATGGTCAATTCTAAAATATGTAGCTTGTGACATAAGTTCTTCTAAAATCTGTAGTTTTGTGAAATATGAGCTGAAACATATAGTTTTCTAATAGTTTGTACACGCAACGTGTAGTTTTGTGAAATTTACTCATCATAATAATCTCTGCGTGTGTGATGCCCATAGTTTGAGTACATACCACGAAATATGTGGCGAAATTTCCATTCATTATCATGCAGATCTCTTGCAATCAGCTCCTGTGCCGGAGGCTGCAGCGAAAAATCCTGGAGATGATTGAATGAATCAATTTTAAGAATGCACACACAATGAGCATTTCTTATAAATGTACTGGGCTTGAAGCAACTAAATTTCACTCGAGGTCTTTGAAAAAACAAACCAATGGAGGGAAGACTTTCTCAGCAGCTCTGCGGGGAACAGAGAATCCACCATGGGTACTCGTATCACTTGCTGTCAGCGTCTTGCAGAAGTAATTAATCGGCTGCTTGCTAGCAGCGCCCAACTCAATTGGATGGAAAGGCTCCTTTTGTTCTTCCTGTCAATGGAATCACATTATAACACATCATTATTTGTGATGTTTGTACAAGAAATATCTTTTATCGGAATTCAGGCTGCAAGCAGAGAGCAACATGGCTAAATACCGGGCTCAACGGTTGCAGTGTCATTTGGGCATATACTTCATCTGTTTCAGCATCAGCCTGCGTAAGCACCAAACAATCATCCCAGGGAGCTTCTTCAAAAATTACATGATGCTCCCTTTTAAGTGTGAACTCACATGCATCGTGACATTATGAAGCTGGCAGATTAACTGAGGAGGTAGGTCTGGATAGTTAGGGAATTGAGCATCAACCTCCTTATTAGTTGATGCAGCCACCTGCACAAAACTACATTAACTGAATAACACCGCTGCAACAAAATTGTTTCTTCACATAATGTCTCCAACAGGCATACAAAAGTAGTGTTTCAGTAGAATCTTCAGCCGTATTGTGCGCATGAGATGCATTAGGCAAACAATAAGAACCTATAAAGCACAAAGGCACAAGCACACACTAGACTTTTCCTTCTTTTGCAGAATCAAATAAACTGAAGTCAACAAAGTCCAGCCATGCCTAGTTTATTCAAAGGAGATATCGATGCACAGACTGACCGACCGACCTGCTCACTATGTCCCTGTGGAAAGTATACGACCCGGCTCCCCACCACGGGCAAAGACACAAGGGGCCCAGCGCATGCATGCCACAGCTCCGAGTTCAGACACCTTTGTTCCCCTGCAAAATGCCAAACACACATGAGCGGAACAGCAAAACACCAGAAAGCAGTGTTCATGTGAAGCTACTATTTGTACTTGGCCACAGACAAGAGGAAGCCCAGTGAGTATCAATAATGCTATAACATGGGAGCAATGAATGGAACCAAGCAATGCAAGCGTTTTCTTAGTGCAAGTCAGCAATGGAAATGCATGTATGTCACCATGAACACAGAAGCGAGCCGATTTTGCTAATGTTATTAGCATCTTCAGCTCAAAGCGCGCAATCACAGCATCCCACAATCCACAGTCCACTAAGCAACGCAGAGTTGCAGGCGGTAGCACAAGTTGAGAATTGAACAGCTGAAACAATGTCCAAGTTGTGAGACAAGATGTACCATCATTTTCCGCCAGGGGCTGCGGCATCTCGGACGGGGAGAGCTTCATCTCCAATCACCAGTGCGACTGAAGCCAAGGACACTGAACTCCGCCGCACGCCGATGCGCTACCACCAGAGCAGCTGCTCCTCAGCGCCCCATCATGCTCCCAACAGCAACGCCAACCTTCCTCCCTTGCGCCGTAACATCTCTTCCATCTCCGGCTGCTGCTTCCTCCCACTTGCCACCCCCTTCCAGGAAGCAGCCCGCCTCAGCTTGGAGCAACTCCTACCCGAAGTCCGGGCAATCGCAGCAAACCCTCGCCGCCACCAACCTCATCGCGCCCAAATCCTAAACGCTCGCTGAGCAAACTTTCTGTCGGAACAAGGAAGCACCGCCGCAAAGCTCCGATCTTTCCACCAAGAGCTGAAGAGAGGCACCAAACCGACCACAGCTCGATCCGATAAGCCAGATTCTTCGCAGCCGCCGGAGCAAATGCGCGGAGAAATCGAGGGAGGCGGCCGGCCCCGAGCTCACCAGATCAAGCAGCGGCTAAGAATCGCACCTACCGGAGCTCATACCAAGCATCCGCGCCACCGATAACCGCGGGGACTCACCGGAGCTGCCCCTCAAGTCGCCATTGCGCGCGCGCTCCTAGACCAAGCACACGCAACACCACAGCGACTGAGCCCACCTCAGGCACCGCCACAAAACGCGCCTCCCGAGCTCGCGAAACCGCCGCCGAGCTCAGGGAATCGCGGGCTGCGGCGCCCAGGCGCGGTCAAATCCGACTCCGGGCGCCGAACGTTGTACCGTTCGCCATGGCAGCCGAATCGGACGCCGCGACCACGAAGCGGGAGCTGGGAGCGCGGCGGAGGCCGGGAGGGTGGTCGCCGAGGTAGGAGACGCCTAGGAGCTAGGTGGCCATGGCTGGATCGAGAAGTGGAAGCCCAGTAGTTTTATGGGCTCAGTGGTCACTGGTCCGCTCGAAGAGAAGAGGAGGAGAGCTTCTTGGAGATAGTAAAAACAATCTGAACAGTTCAAATTTATTTCTCTCATTTTACTCCTTATCCAGAGCTTTAATTCTGTTTTGCTATTGCAGACGTTTTGACTGGACCTCTTTAATAAAGCGAGAGTATATCTATGGAGTAAAATTTATTGTCTGACAAGATGCTGATGATTAAAGATAGTTTCATTGGAAGAATCAAAAATATATTTGACACTGGATCTAGATCAACAAGTAATACTCTCTTCATTCTGAATAGATGATGTTTTAAAGTTTTGCACTTCAACTAATGTATATGTAGCAATGATTAAATCGTCTTTCTTCATTAGTTCACTTATTGAAATGAGATGATATGTTACTTTATTCCATAACTACAAATAATATTGGAAGTATTGAATGTCAAGGGTATCTAAAAGAAAATTAGTTAAAAATTATCTACTAAAATGACATATAATCAGAAACAAAGTGAGTAACCAACGTCGTCTACCATCTATATACTAGTACCACAAGTTTTTTTTTTCCAAATAACAAGTAGAAGAGCCCCAGGCCCCTACTGTATATGAATATATTAGAATAAAATACAACAAATTTTTTTCACTTGAACTATTCAAGTCCCTACTCCCTACTGGTACAAAAGACAATGCCGCACTAGGGGTCAAAGGGCGATGGAATTCCGAGGGTGTTAATGTAAATGAAACAAAATCTAAGGGTGAAAACAAGAAACAACCCGGCCTTCTCTAAAAAGAATAACCACTCGCACCTCATTCTGTAGAGTATGTGACAATGATGCGAGCATTAGATCAACCCGAACAAAATTACCGTCCCACCCTTCCCCTCTACTCGAAGCCGCAGCAGCCGCGCGCCTCGAGATCCGCGACGAGCACCCCAATTCGGACGGCACAGAAAGCTCGAACTGGCGAGGGCACGTGCAGTGGCAGCACTATCATTTCGCTCGAGCTCTCGTCGTACGAGGATTCGTCCCTTTCGGGGGCGGTGGGCCCGCGGTGGAGCGCCATTAATGCTGGTCACTGTACCGCGGGGGAGGATGTCGGCCGTCGGATGGGGGATGGACAGTGGGAGTTACCTCGGGTGGGGTAGCCGCTCGCACGAGGGGGAGTGTCAGTGCTGCGATGTGCTGCTGCCAGGGTTTAAAAAATCGACGAAAATCGCTCGATTTTTGCGATTTTCGGCCATATCGCTGCGGCCCGATATCAAAAACCGGTCGGTAAATCGATCCAATTCAAAAAATAATTCAAAAAAATTCAAAAATTCGAAAAAATTTACGTGTCAAAAACCGGTCGAAAATCGGTGGAAATCGGTCGATTTTCGCCAAACATCGTCGAAAATCGCTACAAAAATCGATCGCACAAAAAAGTTCAACAAGGTCGTCGATTTTCCACACGAAATCGTCGATTTTCCACGAGAAATCGTCGATTTTCCACGAAAACCGGTCGATTTTCCACGAAAATCGACGATTTTTGAATTTTTTTTGAAAAAAATTTGGTTTTTGAATTCATCCGATTTTCGGCCGATTTTCGACTCGATTTTTGCGATTATCGAAAATCACTGTTCATGCGAAAATCGCACCCAGCGATTTAATGAACCCTGGCTGCTGCCCGTGGAATTGCTGCGAGCTTCTACTCAACGTAGTTCCTCGGGTACATTTTTAGAATTTGATATTTACCTAAGAACAAGGATTTAAATTTTGTTTTGGACTAAATCACAGAAGGGATCGAAATACGAAGTTTTAACGAGATTCAGAAATTTCAAATAAAATTCGGACAAAATTTAAAAACTAAAATTCAAATCCGGATTTTTTTTACTTGGATTTCCGAAATTTCGTTCGAAAAACCGAAATATTAGAAAATTCCAACTGAACGAAAAATGGTTCAAACAACATCAACAAATTTTGAAATTTTTTTGGATGGTCCTGACACAACACTAATATCCCAATAAAAATTTCAAACAATTATCAAGCTTGAGAATTTTTTTTTAAATCTAACAGTACTACTGTATTGGTAAAAGGCTGACAAAAAAATTTCAACCGAATGAAAAATTGTGCAAACCACGTTAGAAACTTTTAAAAATTTTGTGAACGGTTCTAAAATATCCATAAAATTTTCATAAAATTTTTAGATGATGATTAATTTTGAGGAATTTTCAAAAATTCAGATAGTGCTACTGAAGACGGATAAACAAATTTCAACTCAATGAAAAATAGTTCAAACCACGTTAGAAAATTTTGAAATTTTTTGTGGATGGTCCTAACACACCCATAATATTCTCATAAAATTTTCTGATGATGATCAATCTTGAGGAATTTTCAAATAATCGAACAATGCTACTGAAGGCTGTCCGACAAATTGAACCGGCCGAAAAATGGTCAATTTTTTTTGAAATTTTGTGTGGATGGTCTTGACCCTAAATCAAATCAAATCCCGTCCACAAAAATGAAAATCCAGTCCAAATTACCGAGATTTCGGCCGAGATCTCGCTGAGATTTGAATGGGTACTGTATCATTTTGAATTTTTTCAAATTTTTTTACCCGGTCGAGATTTAGGATCTCAGGAGGAGGGGGAGTCCAAAATCTCGCTGAGATTTGAATCCTTGCCTAAGAAAGAGAATAACAGCTGTGCTATAATGCATACATATTATACATGCGCATGTGCCCATGCACACACATAAACGTTGCACCCAGCCCTCACAAGAGCGCGGGTTGAGCGGACTCGATCCTAAGAGGGTGAGACGCGCACTCGATGCCTTAGACAGCTGAGCTAAGCTCAGCCTTCCACCTCCGACGCATTTCATTGCCTTTTTTTTAAGTAAATTGCATTTTGCTTGACACTTGTTGTACCTTGCACCGAGGATAATTTACTTTTACTGCGCAGTAGGATGGACCAAACATGCAAAGACTTAGCGCTTCTATGCTCTGATAACTTTTTTTTTTCAAATATGGCATCCTTTTGAATAGATTTGAAAAAATAGCTCCTTAACGTAGCACGGAGGCCGAAGATAGGCGGTAGCCGATGGGGACCACTAGAAGCCTATAAGCCGTGCTATTATGAGCATAACCTAGAAGGATAAAATCAACGGTCTTCGACCAAGCTTTCTTTTCTTCGGTAGTGGCACATGAACATTTGCAAGGCAACCCTAATAAGAAGAAATTATAGGTTAGGTTTTCTCCCATTCCATCCTTCATAAGGTGTTTCCTCACGATTTGCAAGACATCTGTAACATATTTTGTATAATATTTCATAATAATGTGCAGGCACTTAGTAATGAGCACCAAAAAGGACAATACGCCAAAACACGTGTGCGATTTCCTTGGACCACAGGATAGCAAATGCCAAAATGGCACGCCAGGTCGGCAACCTAACACAAGCAAAGAACATAACCTGGGAGAAGTATGTATCAGCCGACTTCCTTTTTTACCATGAATGTTGGGTAGCCAGAAGAGTTCAGACATTGGAGATGTCCTTATGCATGCTTGGTACAATAGTGAAAATCATGTAAAATCTTCTAGGTGGTAGATAAAAGCTATTAAGTACGTCTACACTCGAGATTGTCGTTGATGGTATCATTCACTAATTGCTATCACTACTAATCTCTCTTGTAAAGACATCCCAATGTATGATGTATTCAAATTTTTATTCGTGTTTACAGAAGAAATAAAAAGAGTGTTTCGTATGATTTGTTCGTCGGAAACTACATCGATGTCCCATGTACGGACCAAAATATCATCGTTCTTGTGTTATACATGAAACTCAGTTCACCCCTATTGCTCCCATGAATTGGAACTGGTTTCTAGAATTCGATTTCAATTCCAGTTCTAATTGAATATGAGATTCTGAACACATGTGATTCCAGGCAAAACCAATTAACCATTGTTGACTTGTTATTACCATATTGCCCCTCTGTGAGCCTCGTCATTGTCCAACACGGACACGGTCGCACGCACCCTCAAATCAAAATCCCCAGTGCGGTGCGGTCGAGTGATTCGAGCCTCCCTCGAATCCTTCGCCGCCGCCGAACCATCAACCTTCGCCGCCGAGCACGCCTCGCGTCCCTCCTTCCGCCGAAGCCAAGCAGGCCGACACCTCGGCTCCAACTCCTCTCTCCTCCTCCTCTGCTTTGCCCTAATTCGGCGTGAAGTGGAGATCCATCCATCCGGACCGGTTCCTTTTGCCGGTGAGGAAGCCCTAACTTGCTTGGATTGATTCGTTGGTTCTACTTTGAACTAATTCGTTCTCTTCTTTGCGGTGACTGCGAGCAATCGAACCCCAAATTCAATTCTTACTGGGATAATACACTGTGCAGTTAGTATAAATGCGTCCATTGTTAGAAATTTAGAAGAGTAGTACTCACTTCACTTGCGGATTTGCTCGGCCCCTGGCCTCGGGGGTTTGGGGGAACTATGATTTAGGGTTTGGAGGTTGTATCTTGAGTCCTGGTGGTTTAATTAGGGTTAGTGAACATTGCTGTTATTATTAGTTACCTTGCTGGATGCTGTCATGCTGCAAGTAACAAGTACGCTGTTCAGAGTTTCAACACGGCGAGTGGGCCGGTTACTGCTTGCTTTGTTATGTTGCCTGAGCTGTTGTAGGAAACCGCCTGGTGGCATGCTGGTCGGGTCTATGTAGTGCTCTGTCATCCCAATTATGACACTTGTCAGTTTTTACATTTTAGCACTAGTATTGGTATGTGAGACAGTGAGATTGATAGCATACTATGTGGTCTTATAGTTGATGCTCACCGTAGTGCCAATAGAATACTGCAGCCAAAATTTTGCTACTAGGAATTTCCGCTGCGTGTGCTTTGCAATCCAAATGAAAATGACATGTTACATGTCTTATGTAATCATATAATTTAAAAGGAGAAAAATGCTACCATAATCTGGAAATTGAGCAAGGACGAAGCACGCTTTGGTGTATAATAATCTACCAACTCGAGCAAGAATCCTTCACTTGCTGTGCTCCATTCATAATTAATGCCCCAAATATCCTTACTTGCTACTGTGTGGAAGCAAGGAAAGGTTGTTTTCAGCATAGCGTAATGTGCAACAATTGTACAAGTAACAGTTAGTTTCAGTATTGTAAAAACAAGAAAGAGACTTAGTGACGTAACGCCAGTTAAGTTGCTTAGTTGTGATACTTTGCCAGTAAAAAGTGCAAGAAAACTAAGATATATGTTGCATAAGATAAAGAGTTTTTTTGTACATGTCTTCCAGGATTGGTGCACTGGCCGCACACTGTTTATTTATATTTGTGTGGTCACGGGATTGAACATCTCTGTGGTTGCATTTGTAGATGCATAATAGACGGTCTGCTTTTGGTAAGTGGGGTAAATTTGTTTTCAATACATAGTTTGATTTTAAGAAATGGAATCAATTTATTTTCAATAGATATTCTGCTTTATTGTACTAGGATCAATTAAGTCGCACTGTTTGTTAGTTCATAGCAAGGCCATTTGACTCACAAGTCACAACAGCTGTAAAATTTTGTATAATTGAATTTCAGGTGAAGATGCATTATGCGTAGATCAAGCTTCAATCTTATGGATTCTGATGGCAAGAAGTTTGGCAAAGGTAGCGCTTTTGTTTAGATGCAGGAAAATAGGACTACGGGCATGCATATTTGCATCCACCAGGGAGCTTTGCCTCTCAATTTTGATCATGGATATTTTTTTACTCCACATAATCAAAAGATTAAAAGAATTTCAGCCAAAAAATTTTCCCAACTTAGTCCAAAGGTTAAACCATGGGGTAACTTCTGCTTCATTTGTCATCTAGTTTCAGTTGATTTCCTCTGTTAATCTGTGTTTTTGCCTTATGTTTGTTATCGATAAAAAAAAAACCTTTTGTTGACGTCCTGAGCTCAAAGTGCCTAAAGCACTATGAAACATCCAAGCAATGGCCAAGTTTTCCTCATATTGACATCATTGTGGTCTACAATATGCTTGATGGACAATAATATTTTCTGTTGTGCTTCACAAAATCACAATAAGCTGCGTTTTGGACCCTACCAGCGCAATACATGTTGATTGTAAGCTTGATTTTAATTTTCAAAACATGGTTCTTGCTGTGCATCCTTCTCCAAACCCTGGTGGTTTGCAATGTTGGTGGTCCATAATATGCTTTTTGTATTTTAGGGCCTAGGGAGCTCACTGGTGCTGTTGATTTAATAAGCCACTACAAACTGCTGGCGCACCATGATTTCTTTTGCAAGAGGCCTTTGCCACTGGCAATCTCAGATACACATTATCTCCACAATGTTGTGGGAGACACTGAAATTCGTAAAGGAGAAGGAATGGAGCTAGATCAACTCCTTCAGAATGCATTATTGAGGGAGAAACCTTCTTATATTCAGCCCTTTGATATGGAAACACTGGGGCAAGCGTTTCAGCTTCGAGAAACAGCTCCTGTAGATTTACCCTCTGTAAGATCCTTTCTATCATCCCAATTCCTTTATGGCGTTACTGCATTTATTCATCATACTCTTTCCCACATTGAACCAACAACAGGCTGAAAGAGGTATACCGACTATTTCGGGTAAATCAAAAAGTGAGTCCAAGGACAAAGAGAAGAAGCATAAAAAGCACAAAGACAAAGACAGAGATAAAGACAAGGAGCATAAGAAGCACAAACATCGGCATAAAGATCGGAGTAAAGACAAAGACAAGGACAAAGATAAGAGAAAGGATAAAAGTGGGCATCATGATTCTGGGGGTGACCATTCAAAGAAGCATCATGAGAAGGTTTGTCCTTTTTTTGTATGTTTTTAAACATCAATAGGTCAAAGTCGTACTCATCACTTCAAACAATATATCTTATGTTGTACAATGTCCACAAATTGTTCAGAAGAGGAAGCACGAGGGAATGGAGGATTCAGCAGATGTGCATAAGCACAAGAAAAGTAAGGTAGCATACAGTCATCAGTTCCTTGCTGGTATAAAAATTTCCCCTGTAAAGTAAATCGGTCGTTTGTTAACTTGGCTTATCTATGGCAGCACAAGAGCTCCAAAACCGATGAGATAGGGAATGGACTTAGCTAGCTACACTTTCCTTCTTAATTCTATTGTCAATCCATGCCATATGCTATTAAAAGGAGGCTCAGAAGGTTTCTGTCATCGAAACCCTCCGCAGATTAGTGGTATTTGCTGCTTGAACTTTTAGTCTTTTATTTGTTGTTGGATTCAAATTTCCCCCGTGCTTTCCTAAGTTTAGTGATGGATAATGATTTGTGGATACATGGCTCGGGTATCTTGTCTTACTATTGGGTTCTTTATGCCTTTTGGTGGAAACATGAAGCTGAAAATGATTCAGATAGGGCTGCATTGTTAGCTTGTGTTTTCCAAGTCAATTTAAGAAGTTTTATTTCTTTATTTTTGGAGGTTAACTGGTGAATCGTTTAACGGTTTAAGTTTACCCTTGGCGAAGTTACTACTTATTACTCAATGAAGAGAATAAGACCTTCTGCCCTTTGCTTGACACCCCAAAGCCCAAACTTCACCTTTTATTTTTGGAGGTTAACTGGTGAATTGTTTAACGGTTTAAGTTTACCCTTGGCGAAGTTACTACTTATTACTCAATGAAGAGAATAAGACCTTCTGCCCTTTGCTTGACACCCCAAAGCCCAAACTTCACCCTCATTTGATTTTTATCTGCGTCTCTGGAATATGTGATGGTAGACATAGTTGTTCTAAAATTTTCTGTGGATAGTCAATTTTGAACCTAGGCCAATTTTCTTTCTTCATTCTCACTTGATAAAATGGTAACTTAGATGTTCCCCCTTTGATTATTGTCTAGTGGCATTACCAGTCATGATGGATGGACCCATTAACATGTCTTATTATATGGCGTGATCTGGTTTGGTATAACTTGCATCACACTGTAGCTGCAGGCTGTTTGCCTGTTGTCAAGTGGCTTCTCTCTAATTAGTGCCTAGACCATAACACAGGATGATTAATTGGAACATAATGTTGTGTATCTGAAAAATACTTGCTTGCTGTACACTTATTGATGTTTCTTTGCAAAAAACATCTTATGTCATTTGAAGTCTATTAATCATCTGTACTTTTTATAATTATTACCATTATTCAAATAAGATATGATAATTCACTGCCATATGAACATCAATCTGCTCATTGAGAGCAATATTTTACAAATAAGTATAAACTTTTGTTTTCATCTGCAGTGTTCCAAACTATCTAATTCTTACTTTTATGTGGATGATGCAGATATCATGCATGGATGTTTATTTCAAGCTGTTTGAGAACAACATGGGTTACCCGCTAATTATGTTGTTCTCGCAGTGTTGATTCTGGCGAAAATGTAACTTGTAATAGGGGACTAACCCACTGTATTTTGCAACCTTTTTTTTTTCCTCTCTGACCAATTGAATGTAGGAACATTTGGATAGGACTTCTAATGAGAGTTGTATTTGTAAGACTAGGTGTAGTGCGCAATTTCAGATCAGGTTTCTGGTCAAATCATTGATCTATCATGAGACAGTGGTGGATAGAATATGTATGATCTGGAAATGCAGTTATCGGCGGGGAATCAAAACATAAAGAATTGTATTCCTCACGACGATCAGAAAAATAAATTAATTCATTAATCGTGTTTATCTGGTGTAGATGTGGAGTGATTCTTGCTGCTTTGAAGTATACTTGTGGTTTGTCTGCTTGACATGGGAGTTGGACCTATGGCTACTCGACTTCACAGAGTCTGCTGAAACATTAATCATTGCATCAACATAAAGTTGTATCCGGTTTGTATGGTTAATCGATAGCTATGTGCTCGGAAGCTTCCGAAACCAACTTGTAAGGATAGTAAGAGGATTAAGCATAGTTGGAGAATTGGTGTCAACCTGGCAAAAGCTTGTGATTTTATCCCAATTAAGAAACTTTTGCAATTCTTGACAAACTCACAACGAGAGCAAACTACACAAAGCAAACTGTAACACTAGTAGTACATGCACACTACACAATCATGCACAGTACATGCACACCCATCCAAAAAAGGCAACAATGTCATAATTTGGGTCGCAATAGACGTCACAATGTATGCCCAATTGAGCAGCTGCTCAGAAGGATCGGTCGGGATCAATCTCAGCCCCTCCCTATACTCTGCTTCTGAATTACAATATAACTTACTAGAAACGCAAGCGCGGCGCACGCCGCGCGTGTGAACAACACGTTTTTTTTTTCCGGAGAAAAAACATGCCACTAAAACATTTTTCTCATGCTCCGGAGAGTAAACGGATCACGAAAATAAATTTTCCGGGAAAAACAGAGAAAGCGCGCCGCGCGCGCGAACGGAAAATATTTTTTGTTTTTTTCGAAGGAAAAACAGGCTACGGAAACATTTTTCGCATGCTCCGGAGAGCAAACGGATCACGAAAATATTTTTTTGCGGGAAAAACGGAGAAAGCGCGCCGCGCGCGCGAAAGGAAAATATTTTTTGTTTTTTTTCGGAGAAAAAACAGGCTACGGAAACATTTTTCGCATGCTCCGGAGAGCAAACGGATCACGAAAATATTTTTTGCGGGAAAAACGGAGAAAGCACACAACGAACGAATTTTTTTTTCGGAGGAAAAACAGACGACGGAAACATTTTTCCCATACTCCGGAGAGTAAACGGACCGCGAAAACATTTTTTTCGGGAAAAACGGAGAAAGGACCTGAACGAAAAGTCCAGGGACCTATTTGTTATAATTCTGAACCTGTTCGCTATTTCGAATAAGTAAGAAAGGGCTCGTTCGCAATTCGTATTTAACGGGAGGCTCTTTGTGTAAAATAGCGAACGGAGGACGTAAACGCGAACCGCGAAAAAATATTTTACGCTCACAGAAAATTTAAAAGTATCTTTTCGTAAACATAAAGGATCTATCCGTAATTCCTAAGAATCGGAGTTTTTTTTTTGCAAGAAATGAAGAGAGAGAGAGTGGGGAGGAGACGTGGCATAGCTGCCCTTCCCGGAAACCTTCCGCTGGTGTTTATATAACTATGAGTTCTAAAAAAATATGCTACACCGACTGCATAGTGGGCCAGGCCACTACTCAAGTCTAATTAACTTGGTCACGTGATTATGTGTGCATAATATTTACAACCCATATAGCAACTTTAATTGGGCCCAACCAAATAGCCCAAGCTAGACTCTTCCCCCACGGCTCGACCCTCCTGCTACCGTCCTATTTGCCAATCTGCTAGATGGTGCTAGCCGCCACTAGAGCTTGACATGTATGAATATGCTTCCACTCGCCTTTGTGAATGCCCAGTATTTTTTCGCAAAATGAAACAACCCAAAAATTCAAAATGAATTTAATTTGGTGTTTATTCAAATTTCAGTTCAAGTTTTGAATTGGAATTTGAGTTTGCGTTCGATTTGGAGTTTGGTTTTGTTTTCTTTTGGTTTTGGGCCAAATCTTCCTTGCTTGTGGGCCGTCCGGCCCATCTCCTCTCTGCCCGTTGGCCTCCTGGCCTTCGGCCTCCTCCGGCCCAGCCGGCCTGGCCCAGCTTCCCCGGCCGGCCTCCGCCTTCTCCGGCCGCGCGCCGCTGGCCGCCTCCGTGTTCTTGCGCCTGCCGCCGTCCCCGACCGACAACCGCGCCTGTAGCCTGCGTCACGCGCCTCGGCCGCCGCCGCCGCTGCTTGCCGCCGTGTCGACAGCCGTTCGCCTTTGCCCGCCGCCTCGTCTTTGCCGCCCGCTTGCTTGCGCCCGGTCGCCCGACCAGCTGCTCCGTACCGCCGCTTTGCGCCGCGCCAGACGCTGCCCGCCCGCCGCCTTGCCTTGCCGCGCCATAGCCGCCGCCCGCCGCTCCGTGCCTTGTCGGCCTCGCTGAAGCTCGCCTCGCCCAGCGCCTATAAAGGCCGCTCGAGCCTCGTCTCCTCCTCGCCCCACCTCCTCCTCGCCGGTGAGATCCTCCCCGCGCCCTCTCCTTCTCCGGCTCCGGGCCCTTCAACTCGCGCCATCAGCGCCGGCGTTGCCCGCCCGGCTGAAGTTCCCAGGAGGGAACCCTAGCCCTCCCTCGCTGCCTCTCCTCGCGCCCGAGCAGGCAAAGCCGAGCTGCACCACCAGCTCCTCCTCTCTCTCGCCTTGGGCCGCCCGCGTGGCCTCGCTTCGCCCGTCACTTTGGACCCAGGCCCAGTGGGCCGTCAGGCCCATTTCGCCCGAAGAAGCCAGCCCAAACACTGTGGTAACAGTGTTTTCGGTTTTTGGATTTAATAAATCATTTAATTAATTCCGAAAATCGTTTTAAATCCAGAAAAATTCCCAGAAAATCCCCGAAAATTCCGTGAGCCCCAGAAACCCACCAAATACACTATCCGAACCGTTTCGATCCCCTGAGTCCAAAAATGCCCTCCGTTCCTCAATCCGGAGTTCCCAAAATTCCGAATTTCCCAATTCGCCTTTCGTTCTTTCTCTCGGCCCGGTTCCGGTTTCCGATTTCGTTTTCGTTTTCGGTTCTTTTCCGTTTTTCGTTTCTTTATTTGTCGTTCGTTCTTGTCGCGCTAGATCCAGACGTTGGACAATTCCAGCGATCCACAGGGCGGAGCTGTTCCAGAGCGGCGCGGATCCCGGAGCAGACGTTGGACCCGACGGAAGCCCCGAACGACTACTTCCTCTGCAGTTCAGCCGATCCGATCGCCGAGCAAGGCAAGCCGTACACCCTTGATCATGTTGATCCCAAACATGCCATGTATTACTTAGTAATTACTTTGTATCGCATTATTTTACTGTATGTTGAATTATTGAAAACCGTTATTTTGGAATGACATGATACCTAGGTAATGCCGAATTGATCATGAAACCTCCTTGAAATTATGGAACCAGATTAAGTCCTTTGTAACCCTAGATAATTACTATTACCCCCTGTTAAGTTAATTACTGTTAATCTTGTAGTTAGCTCAAATGCTTTCGAAAAAGGAAATAAAATCTTTGCCGAATCTCTCGATTCTGATGTTTGTGAAAGTGCTACATTTTGGGGGACAGAATCGGATAAATCCCAGAGTGGATGTAACTCCGATCCCCGGCTGATGATTAATGCCTTGGTTTGTTTGGTGGCGGTATTATGGGATACCGGATCGGGTTTGCGGATGAAGGCTTGATCTTTGGCAGTGTAAGGTTAACAACCCCCTTGAGCAAAGTAAACAACTTAAGTATCCGCTCAACCACAGGTCGGACTAGTCGGCAGACTAGTATCCGACATAGCTCGGTAAATTAATCATTCCTGAACCTAAAATTGGATTCTTTTGGTGGCTACCATTCTCAGGAGAGAATGGGGACCGGGCCTTCCTGGCAGGGAAGTGCACCGGAGGGGTGGAACGGGAATGGTCCTTCGCGACATTCTTAGTTCTCACAACGGTAGACGCTAATGGGGACCCTGAGTCCAAGGTAGCGGTACTATCGGTTAACAACTAAAACAACAGGAATGGTTAACGAATTGCTGTGATCATCTCGACCGACCGCATGTATTCTAGTTGCCTGTGAGTAACGGTCGTTGATATCTTGTGGGTAAAGCTGAGCACCTCTGCAGAGTTAATCATGATGGTATTCGAATACGCCGTACTTCCGGTTAATGAAGTTAAGTTTGAACTGGGGTGATACCCGTAACCAAGCTCAAGTTACTGTTTGGTGAATTTGGAAGAAGTTGGTTAAGTGTTGTGAACTTGTGAAAACCCCCCCTAGCTATTATTTATGGTTTGTGCTTCAAATGTAAAATGAGTTGGAAAATAAAACTGCATCCAGATACTTAAACCCTAGTCCCTTCCATTGGATAATCCCCTGCATGTAGTATTCAGTGGTTCCGCATTTAACTTGTTGAGTACTCCCGTACTCACCCTTGCAACCCCCGCCCCTTTCAGAGTTTGAAGAAGCTGGAGCGTTCCAGGAGTCCGTAGATGGCGATTTTGTTGGTTTTGAGGTCTTGGTCTTTTGCTCAGGCCTGCCTGTGCGGTGTTTTGATTGTAAGTTATTCGGGCCCTGCTGCGCCCTCTTTTGTAAAAACCCTGGCCGTTAGGCCCTATATTGAATAAAAAGAGTTGAATTGGCTTTTGCCAGGTAATTGTACTCTTGTTTTCCAACAGTTAGTCTTCCTGGGTAACTGTTGTGAGTTTTCGCACTGCCCCTAAAAAGGCGGTCCGTCACAAGTGGTATCAGAGCCTTGGCTTGACCATAGATTAAGACCTTAGGTTGGTATAGGAAAGTTTTACAAAATTATTTTCAGCTTACAAACAAAATGAATTTCAAAAATATAAGTATTATTGCTTCTCGTCCTTCCCCTGCTACCTTATCTTCTTTAGAGTTTTTGTTCCTCTCGGTTTTGTTTTAAAAAGTTTCGTCTGCCCGTCTAAATTTCAAAATCCTCGTCGATCTTCGCCAGCAGCTTGGAGGTGATGTCGTCGGCAGTAGTTAGATCGTTAGTCGTAGTAGTTGTGCCCTTTTCCTGTAGGTCTTTTGGTAGTGTAAAATAGATCGTTTTGGATACCTTATGACGGTATTGTAAAACAGTCTATGTATAAAAGCTATGTTTTCTATCCCTCTGTAAATTGTTTGCATTAAGTATCCTTATACCTTCTGGCCAAAATTCCACTAATTCTTCTCCTTTCATCTTGCTTCTCACCTACTCAGTCTCTCCGCACCTCATGCTCTAAATCTTACTTACCTTCTGCTTTACCCCAAAACCCTGCTGCAGACCGAAAAGAGAAAGACAGAATAAGACCATGGCAGATTTTGGATCAGAGTTCCTGCATGACAGTTCGAGCAGTAATAAAGAATCAGTAAATCACCCAGTCAACCTAGCACAAATACTGGCCATAATGGAAAGAAACAGACAACGAGCAGAAAGACACCACACGCAGTTATTAGAAGGGATTTTGGAACAGCTAGTTGACAGACCTCAAGGAGACGCCACAGGAAATCAGGACCGACAAAAGGAAAGTGCAGTAGTGGGATGTCTGCACGAATCCGACTACCTTGCCAGAGACATTTCCTTAGAGATGGACATTCAAGCTAAAGAGATGAGAGAATTCTTGGAAGGATTACAGAAAAGCTTGAAATTCCACACCTTAGCCATCAAGGACCTGTCAGCTGTAATGGACAGATGGATAACAATCAAAGAAGCCCGGAATGATTTGGAAAGAATGAAGAAGAAGAAGAAGAGAAAACTTCAGCAGGCTTGGATACAGACCTCCGCCCGCGTTGGAGAGAAGACCTCAGCTCTCACTCATGGATTCCCCAATAAGAGACAGGTAATAAAAGGAGAGCAGTCAACACCCGCAGCCACTCAGCCCAAAACAGTGAAGTGCTATAAATGCAATGGGAACCACTATGTCAGAGATTGTCCCCAAAAGATTTCAGGATGTTTCCGCTGTGGACAGCCCGGACACATCAGACAATACTGCCCACAGAAGGACCTACCAACGGTGGTAGCCAAATCACAGACGTCAGCCTCAGCCCCCACCAACGGACCGTCGGTGTCTCATCAACAGCAATCCCAAACCTGAGGATACCAAAAATTACCAGTTGAGTCAGAAGGAAACCCAAGCAGTCAAGGTCAGAACACTTCAGTACACGTCCAAGGGAGAATCAACCGTGTCATCGCCAAGGAAACGAGAACAATTTGCCTCAGACCCGTCACCACTCCCTGGAGATTCCAAGCATCCGAGAGTAGCTGAATTTGAATGTAACAACTTGGATATGGAGATCCAAGGGATCAAGATTAGGACCGACTTGTACTAGCAAGAATGTATGGTCTGAACAATATTTTGGAAATAAAGCAGTGTTTTGACGCATGAACTGTGCGAATGGGGAACAAAGACAGTGACTACTGAATTAAATCAGATTGCTTCCCTATAACACGTCCCTAAAAGATGGAATGGAATTGGATTCCAAAAGAATAAAACAGTCTTAAGATGGACATAACATCAGTCACAGAAGCCGCAGAAGTTACAAGTGTCAGAATCAAGAGTCAGAAAAATAGTTAAGATTCTGGTACAGCTTGGAGACGGAAATCCAAGGAAACCAGGTCCAAAGATGGATTGTTGTGGAAAAAGGGATAGTCTGAATATCATTCTGAAGAGGAATTGATTATTCGGACATAAGATCAGGATGGATTGTACACAGAAAACAGTGACACCAAGGAGTACCACAGACAGGAAATGATGGAACAAAATGACCGAAGAATTATAAAAGGAGTCAAGGTCACATCAACGCCTACCACACCCGGATTAGACAACACACCCATGATTCAGGGACAAGTATAAGTTGCCTCAGAGTCATGACCTGTTGACCAGTTAAAGGAAGCCAAAGGATCCTCCGAATTGGAATCAAGAACAAAGTACCGTCAGTTGAAGGTCAGATAACCGGACAGTGAGAAGACCACAGTTGCTAAGCAGTACGGACCACAAGAGTTGGAATGGTTCTGTTGGACTCGCAGAATACCTGGCATATTTCGTGAACCCAATGAACCAAGTATATGGAGTCTATGGACTGTTCATTTTTGGAAAAAGGTTTAGAGAACACCGGCTTGCGCCAGATTCTCTAAATGAATTTTGGTTGAATAAAACCACTTTCCTAAGTAACAACATCACTAGAGGTGGAATAAAGATGGATCCCAGTGAAAGGACATTTATGGAATGGAATCAGCCAGTTAGTAGCAGAGTCAGAAGTTTCTGAGAATAATGGGACGGAAGTTCAGTCAAAGGATTTCTTCAGAGATAACCAAACCTGAGACTCAGCCTCTTAAGCAGTACAGCCCTGCAGATGGACATAGAAGTGTGAGGACAATTTCCAAGAATCTGAAAACAGAGTTCAACGTCAGCACCAGTCGCCATACTCCCAAGACACAAACCAAGAACCCCGGACAGATCTCAGTACTAAGGGAAAAAGGGATAGACAAGTGTACTGATACAGGATAAAATAATGATTGAGTACGTTTTGTGACAGCTCAAGCCGTACGAGGAAGATGACCCGACATGATATGAAGTCAGCCCAGACCGTTCATGTTATGGAAAGGACTAAGGGAATGAAAAAAAAAATGGATGGAGTTAAGAAAAGGATTGCAACTCCAGAGTTCAGTACCATCCATGAGAAAGAGCTAGTGTGATAGCTGATGCCTTAAGCAGAAGGGCATGCTATCGCTTAACTCGAGGAAAGAAAAAAAAAGAGCATCTCCCCACAGCTAGAGTCAGAGTTATGACAGTTAGACCCGCAGACAGTGTTAGAAGTGTCACGAGATTTTCCACAAGGTACCGTCCGGTTTATGAAGTTAGATCCAGTCAGCACAGCAGACAGACAAGGAAACCCAGAGACACGGAAAGAGATACCTGGAATTAAGCAGTCAGAGCCTAATTTCACGAGTGTTCCGGATAATGAGGATATAAGAGGATTGATTTTGACAGAAGTTCACATGCTCAAATGATCGATACCCAACGGAATGCAAGAATGCACCAGGATTTGAGAAGGGATTACTGGCAGAAACAAGTGAAGAAAGAAATGAGCAAACCTGTGGTTGGATGTGACAAGTGTCAGACAGATGAGGTGGACCACCAAAGCGACAGTCAGATAGCCACAGTCACTTACAATGCCCGTGGGGGAAACGAAAGGAAAAGAAAACCTTGCCACTAGGTTACCTAAGAACTCAGCAAGGATGGACGACAGATAGAACATCACTTATGGATTTGCCAGAGTAACTCACCTCGTGCCTAACTAACAGATCGTCAGAAAGGACAAGTTGGCAGAATCAGGTTCAACTCAGATCGACAGACCACAGAGGAGCCCCACTAAGTCAGATTGATGAGCTAGTTTAGCTCAATGTTCAGGGAAAGTCTGCATAAGGCTACAAGGACAGATTTGAACTTTGACCCCATACACCACCTTCAGCCAGATAGACAAGCAGAGAAGAAACAGCCAAAATCTAAAGGAAGTGTTGAGAGCCTGCGCTCTAACACATGGAACCGAATTGAACCAGTTATTGCCGTCCGCAGAATCTCAGTGCAGCCTCAGTTGCCAAGTCAGTCTGGATATGATACCCTTCCGAACCCCTTACGGAAGAAGTGTTGACCCCTTGTCAAATCGGATAAAAACTAAACAGAAATGGCTTTGGACCACAGCCTATTTATGATACAGAAGTTCATGTGAGAGTTGTCAGAAAGTTTTGATGACTGATGTGATACGACGGAAGAGTTATGCTGAAGAAGGGACTTTAGCTATCAAATCAGAGACTTCATTGTCTAGGAGTGATTCCATTTGAAGTCAGCACCGTTTGGATAAAGAACAGAAGCTAAGCCTAGCTAGACTGAACCATATCAGGTTTCTAACAGAATCAGAGAAGTGACATGCGAGTCACAGTCAGTTCAGGATTTTTCAAGAAGTTCGCAGTATGTTTCAGATATTCCCAACTGAGAGGACATTTTAGCCAGCAGTGGGATCAGGTACCGCTAAAGGATTTTGTTCGGCATGAAGAGACCAGTCAGGGACATGGAAGTCAGGAAGAAAAAAGACTGAGTTTGAGATTGTCAGATTTACCGAGTGCCGTGGAAGGATCACACACTCGAAGGACCCTTGGAAAAAGGAATCAGTTTGCAGCAGTAGTTTCCCAACCTTTCTCCCAGGAGGAATAAATCTCGGGGACGAGATTTGTTTTAAGTGGGGTAGGTTGAAACAACCCAAAAATTCAAAATGAATTTAATTTGGTGTTTATTCAAATTTCAGTTCAAGTTTTGAATTGGAATTTGAATTTGCGTTCGATTTGGAGTTTGGTTTTGTTTTCTTTTGGTTTTGGGCCAAATCTTCCTTGCTTGTGGGCCGTCCGGCCCATCTCCTCTCTGCCCGTTGGCCTCCTGGCCTTCGGCCTCCTCCCCGGCAGCCTCTGGCCAGCTTCCCGGCCAGCCTCGCCTTCTCCGTCGGCGCGCCATGCTCGCGCCCGCCTCGTGTTGCGCCCTGCGCTTGGTCCCCGACCGACAACGCCGCCATGCGCCGCTGCCGCGTCCGCCGCCTCGGCGCGCCGCCTGCCCGCTTTCTTGCCGTGTCGACCGCCGTTCTGCCCGCCGCCTCCGTCTGCTTGCGCGCCCGCTTGCTTGCGCCCGTCGCCCGACCGCTCCGTACCGCCGCTTTGCCCGCCGCGCCGCCACGCCGCCGCCTTGCGCCGCCCGCAAGCGCCGCCGCCCCCGCCGCTCCCGTGCCTTGTCGGCCTCGCTCGAGCTCGCCTCGCCCCGCGCCTATAAAAGGCCGCTCCGAGCTCGTCTCCTCCTCGCCCCACCTCCCCTCCCTCGCCGGTGAGATCCCCTCCCCCGCGCCCTCTCCTTCTCCGGCTCCAGGCCCGGCTGAACTCGCGCCCACCGCGCCGGCGTTGCCGCCGCCGCTGAGTTCCCAGGGAGGGAACCCTAGCCCTCCCTGCCTCTCCCTCGCGCGCCCGAGCAGGCCAGGCCGAGCCAGACCGCAGCCCAGCTCCCTCCCTCTCTCTCGCCTTGGGCCGGCCCGCAGCCGTGGCCTCGCCCGCGCGTCCGCCTGGACCCAGGCCAAGTGGGCCGTCAGGCCCATTTCGCCCGAAGAAGCCAGCCCAAACACTGTGGTAACAGTGTTTTCGGTTTTTGGATTTAATAAATCATTTAATTAATTCCGAAAATCGTTTTAAATCCAGAAAAATTCCCAGAAAATCCCCGAAAATTCCGTGAGCCCCAGAAACCCACCAAATACACTATCCGAACCGTTTCGATCCCCTGAGTCCAAAAATGCCCTCCGTTCCTCAATCCGGAGTTCCCAAAATTCCGAATTTCCCAATTCGCCTTTCGTTCTTTCTCTCGGCCCGGTTCCGGTTTCCGATTTCGTTTTCGTTTTCGGTTCTTTTCCGTTTTTCGTTTCTTTATTTGTCGTTCGTTCTTGTCGCGCTAGATCCAGGCGTTGGACAATTCGAAGCGATCCTGGGCCGGAGCTGTTCGGGAGCAACGCGGATCCCGGAGCAGACGTTGGACCCGACGGAAGCCCCGAACGACTACTTCCTCTGCAGTTCAGCCGATCCGATCGCCAAGCAAGGCAAGCCGTACACCCTTGATCATGTTGATCCCAAACATGCCATGTATTACTTAGTAATTACTTTGTATCGCATTATTTTACTGTATGTTGAATTATTGAAAACCGTTATTTTGGAATGACATGATACCTAGGTAATGCCGAATTGATCATGAAACCTCCTTGAAATTATGGAACCAGATTAAGTCCTTTGTAACCCTAGATAATTACTATTACCCCCTGTTAAGTTAATTACTGTTAATCTTGTAGTTAGCTCAAATGCTTTCGAAAATGGAAATAAAATGCTGCCGAATCTCTGATTCGGATGTTTGTGAAAGTGCTACAGTTTGGGGGACAGAATCGGATAAATCCCGGAGTGGATGTAACTCCGATCCCCGGCTGATGATTAATGCCTTGGTTTGTTTGGTGGCCGGTATTATGGGATACCGGATCGGGTTTGCGGATGAAGGCTTGATCTTTGGCAGTGTAAGGTTAACAACCCCCTTGAGCAAAGTAAACAACTTAAGTATCCGCTCAACCACAGGTCGGACTGGTCGGCAGACTAGTATCCGACATAGCTCGGTAAATTAATCATTCCTGAACCTAAAATTGGATTCTTTTGGTGGCTACCATTCTCAGGAGAGAATGGGGACCGGGCCTTCCTGGCAGGGAAGTGCACCGGAGGGGTGGAACGGGAATGGTCCTTCGCGACATTCTTAGTTCTCACAACGGTAGACGCTAATGGGGACCCTGAGTCCAAGGTAGCGGTACTATCGGTTAACAACTAAAACAACAGGAATGGTTAGCAATTCTTTGTGATCATCTCGACCGACCGCATGTATTCTAGTTGCCTGTGAGTAACGGTCGTTGATATCTTGTGGGTAAAGCTGAGCACCTCTGCAGAGTTAATCATGATGGTATTCGAATACGCCGTACTTCCGGTTAATGAAGTTAAGTTTGAACTGGGGTGATACCCGTAACCAAGCTCAAGTTACTGTTTGGTGAATTTGGAAGAAGTTGGTTAAGTGTTGTGAACTTGTGAAAACCCCCCCTAGCTATTATTTATGGTTTGTGCTTCAAATGTAAAATGAGTTGGAAAATAAAACTGCATCCAGATACTTAAACCCTAGTCCCTTCCATTGGATAATCCCCTGCATGTAGTATTCAGTGGTTCCGTACGACTTGTTGAGTACTCCCGTACTCACCCTTGCAACCCCCGCCCCTTTCAGAGTTTGAAGAAGCTGGAGCGTTCCAGGAGTCCGTAGATGGCGATTTTGTTGGTTTTGAGGTCTTGGTCTTTTGCTCAGGCCTGCCTGTGCGGTGTTTTGATTGTAAGTTATTCGGGCCCTGCTGCGCCCTCTTTTGTAAAAACCCTGGCCGTTAGGCCCTATATTGAATAAAAAGAGTTGAATTGGCTTTTGCCAGGTAATTGTACTCTTGTTTTCCAACAGTTAGTCTTCCTGGGTAACTGTTGTGAGTTCTCGCACTGCCCCTAAAAAGGCGGTCCGTCACACAAAACATAAAGTATCATTTGATATTCTTGTAACTGTGTTAGACTACCTGATAAAATGATTTATAAAATTGCGATAATTCTACTGCATGTTGAACTTATATGATTGATTAATCATTGCTATATGTGCGCTATATGTGATATATGTTTTTGCGCGATATCCGATAAAAAATATTCGGTACCATACTGTTCTGCTCCGTATCTGTTTCGAATTCGTGACGATATTATCCACGTTGTATTTGTGTCTAACACTATCCATATTCAACTCCAAATCTGACAAAAAAAATGATTTAGGATACAAAAATAGTGATATCCGATTGAATTCGAGCCGAATGCACCCCTAGCTTTGGCCATGGGAATTGGTCACATGAACAATCAGTGCAATCCATCTAAAAAACAAACAGTACAATCTAGGAGAACCAGCTTTGCAGGAAAGAACAGAGAAAAACAGAATAGACAACAAATATGGAACACCGAAAGAGTCCAGATTGCTGAACTGAAACATGTTGGATTAATCTTTCGCACCCTGATCGGGGGTGCAACCAACCATATGGTTGTGGCCCCTTGTTGCACGTGTGCCATATAAAAGAAAGGGTGAGGGATAATACGGGACACGACGTTCTCCGAAAAACCTGTCCTCAACAGACTTCTAATCACCCGATCTAACGTGCACACGGAAGCAACGGGAAGGCCACTGCCACGACCAACATCCTCCCCACGCGACTGCTCCTTCCTCGACACCGGTGATGGCATCCTCAAGCTCGAATCCCGAAGGTAACCCCTAAGTCCCACATCTAGGCGTTAATCTAAGGCACTAAGATCCTAGAAGTATCAACAAAACAACCCTTCCACTAGCATCTCAGGTCCATAGCTCCGCAACACTCTCCAGGATAGCAAGACGACTGCAGCTAAAACAATATACACAAAGGCAAGAATGCAGAAACTACAAAAGGTTACTACCAAGAATATTACATTGAAGTTTAGAGCTTCTTGGAACAGGTTCTAGTCCACCATCTTCGTCAAATAGCAAACAAAACTAGTTCTTAACAGTCAAGCAACCAGGCAAAACACATCAAGTTTTTCCACACAACTACTAAGAGAAGTTCTCATAACATCGATCATTCAGCCAATTCCCATGCTTGCTTCGGTCTGCTCACATTGAAGTCTTCGCATCCTTGCCAT
This sequence comes from Rhipidocladum racemiflorum, assembly GCA_036346355.1. Classification (NCBI taxonomy): domain Eukaryota; kingdom Viridiplantae; phylum Streptophyta; class Magnoliopsida; order Poales; family Poaceae; genus Rhipidocladum; species Rhipidocladum racemiflorum. The sequence goes on along the minus strand of CM070574.1, from coordinate 16,731,122 downwards.
GAAAGCTGAGCTTACTTGGGCCACCTCCTGTTTGACTTCCTCCTCCGCCAAACTCTGCCAATGATGAAAAGAAGACGTAATCTTGTAGACTGTCGTCAATGGAGAAGAAAGAAGCTTGTTATTAAACACGATCTCATTTCTATTCAACCGAAGGGCCCAGCACACTGCTGCTAACAGGACAATCACTGGTTTGCTACTACTTCCTGCAGGACCCAAAATCTCAGTTTGAAGGTCCACTAAAGTGGTTGGGTTAGCACTTAGCACTCCAATCCAAGCTCTTTTGTACGACACACCACGCAAATTGAGCTATAAAACATTGAAACATATAATGTAACTAGTAGTTCCATCCCGATTCCTGTTCAAAAGCTGTTCTGCTAATTGAGCCCTGTCACGAGCAACCAGCCACAAAGTGTTTGATCTTTAATGGAATTTGGGCTTTCCAAATACCTAGCATTCTAACATCCCTTACTCCTGTGAATTTAAGAGCTTGATACGTTGATTTGGTGGACAATCTCTTTTTTCTTTTTCTAGAGCCCGCAACAGCATATCTTCCTCCTTGAGAACAAACATCTAAACATTTTGCTCCACTCTTCTAATTCAGTCTCTCCAAAAGTTCTTCTAAAAGTCAGATCGCATCGATTTATCCTTGCAAATCTCTGCCAACAAATCGCTAATATTCTCCCCATGGCAACACATGGGCATTCAACAAGTTTGATACAAGGTTAGCATGGTCTTAAGTATTTCTCTCGTACCTCACTGCATACGGCATACCACCCCTTCCAGTCTCACGGTACTCTATCTTACAAATACCTGCATCAAGATAAATATGTAGCGGTTATTACAGTAGCTTTAGATTGCTATTATAAAGGCGTAACTCCTACCAACGCAGAGATCAAGAAAGTAGTTATGTCGCGCGGGGCTCAAGGAAGTTAATGCTTGCATGTATGCGCATGGAAGATGGGAGAGAAGCCTGGACGGAGCCGTACCGTCGTGAGAGTTAATACCGCGCGCGTGAACAGGAGCTGAGGAGGCGTCGCGCCCTGTATTCTGAGACTTGTAAAAAAACAGTTGTACCTTATATTTTGGGATAGAGGTAGTAGTAGAAATGTAATTAACAGCATGCCATATCAGACAACTAACCAAAGATCTCATTTGTATCATAAAACGTGATAGAGTAGAGTACATTGCAGCCGCCTAGAAAGTTAAATTAATTTGTACATCGGGGCCAGAATAATGACAAATTGCTCAAAGATAACAACACCCTTCCTTCCAATGTGCGTAGAGTAAGAACCAAATAGAGCAAGAACAGAGCAGATAATACCAATATGGCCACCACCTCATCATCATACAAACAAGCACCCGTGATTATGTGAGGAACAGATAGATCTACAACAAGTGTAGTAACTAACCACCATTCAACTACGCTAAAAGTGCAGTTATGAACACATTGTAGCAGATGCACGAGCAAGAGTACTAAATATTAACAGACATTACACAGATAAGACAATGTGTTAGTAATAATATTACCCACATTAACATATACTACACAAGTATACTAGTAGCGTCCGGAGGTGGCCGCAGACCTGGGAAACACTGAAGCAGCGGATGGGTGCCTTGCTGCAGCGGCAAACGGCGGCAGGGTACTGGAGAATGCGGGGACTGGGCGGATCTAGGTGGGGATGCGGCCGGAGAGGACGGAGATAATCCGATTGAGGGAGACATGATGGCATGGGAGACTAGGCGGCACACCATCCAAATCAAGCTACTAGCTATCCATCCGTCTTGTAAAAGACCGAAAACACATCCTTAATTCATACTACTTTTACCTTTGTTTTACACATCTACTTCATGGCGATCATCTTCTTTTCAAGTAGGAGTGCAATGGCTCGGATTCGGTGAGATATCGTTTTTTCCGTACTCTAAACCATATTTTTTTTGTCGGATTGATAATCGGATACGGATAGTGCCAGATACGAATATAGCGTGGATAATGTCGGTGACGGATTCAAAGTGAATACGGAGCGGAATCGATACGGTACCGGATATTTTTTGTCGGATATCACGCGAGAATAGATACCGCATATAACACACATATCGCAATGATTAATCGACCGTATGAGTTCGAATGGAACAGAACTATCACAATTTAACAAGTTATTTTATCAGATAGTCCAACAAAAGTTCCAAAAATGCATTCAATTGCAACGGCACACATACAAAAAGTTATGGAACATAGAATGATATGTAAATAATATCACAATAATATGGTCATGGCTCCAAGTTTCCATGAAAAAGACAAGACAAATAGACAATATTAGAATTATATCACATAGACATTAAGACATAAGACTTAATGACACAATCTTGTAAAAGAGTTTGAACCCTTATAAACCATGCTCAAGCCCTCCCAACTTCCGATGTGGGACTATTCTCAATAATCTCCCCCTCACATATCGGACCGAGATATCTAGGAACCACCTAGACTCTGATACCACTTCTCAGCCGGACCGCCACAGTGTTCATTGCGATAAAACATTAAGTGATGCTTTACGAAGACATACCATAGTGACCGATCAAGTTGGTGCAAACTAGTAGACCTTGTACTTAATGCCACAAATGCTAGCTCAAGCAAGACAGTACTAGATAAACAATAGCCTCCAAATATATCAATAAGAGAGACTAGAAAACAGCGTAATTCCAGCTCAATCAACCATCACCCTTTGGTGAACAAGATATGGTCAAATAGAACAACCTCGCAGAGCACCAATAGCACAGTGATCCAATCAGCCCATGCATCATAAACTGCAATTGATATGAATTCCGCAATAACTATCTCCCAACAATATGCAATCACCACCCACCTTGCGTGGGAACTGCAATCTTCACTGTCTGACCCATCCCCATGGGCAATTCACATGCGAACGTCAACAGGAACACCAACAGAAATCCAAATTAACTAATGGAAGAGAAAAGAAACAAAGAACAACACAAATGAGGAAATGATACCGTGGCGCAGAGCTGTTGGTCATTGTACTTGGGATCGAGGTTCATACAGAAGTGCACCTCGGCCGACTCCACGAAGCGGGCGATGGTCATCTGCTTCATCAGCGAGATGGCGGTGGGCACGCCGTACTCCCTCTTGATCTCCCTCAACTTATGTAGATTTGTTAAACAAATAAACAAAACCCCTCAAGCGCAGAGCTGTTAGTCCTACAGTTAGATTTGTTGTTAATCACCAAAAGTCCAAAACCAAATTGATGGACTTTAAACTTCGGTTCGCATGGTTAATCTACAGCTACTTCCTCTGAAGCTACTGAAACTAACTTCGAAAAATTGCAAGGTAGTAATTCTTAAACAAAAGCTTGTTAATAAACTTGCGCGTTTGCAATTCTTAAACAAACTTATGACTAGGGTTTCGAAATTCGGTTCTTCCAGTGTGTCCAGAAAAACATTTGTCTCGCCCAAATTTTTTTGTGCTAATATGTTGGTTTAGCCTTGGATCATGAGCACACGCATATGAATATGTGTGAAATCATGTGCTGAAAAATTGGTTTAATGATGAATTTGATAGTGCACAGTGGTTGTACTCATGGCTTGTGTGGTGCATGTGCATGTGTTGTTCCATATGATCATTTGATATACTTATGGTATGCTTTGGTTAAGTGTTTTCGAAAAACAGAGTGTTTTCCATTTCCGCCGGACTAAGTTTTGGAGAAATGGAATGTTTTCCTTTTGCGCCGGACCGCTTTTTACATTTGCGCCGAACCAATTTTTTGGTTCGCCGTGAACGTGGTTTTGAGTGTCTTGCGCTGGACCGGATGCTGAAGTAACAGAGGTTTTTCGCATTTGCACTGGACCAAATTTTTAGTCTGTCGTGAACGTGATTTTGAGTGTCTTTGCGCCGGACCAAATTTTCAAATAACAGAGAGTTTGATGTTTGCGCCGAACCAAATTTTTTGGTCCACCGTGAATATGAATTTGAGACTTGTTGCACCGGACTAAATTGGCAAATGCTTCTTTACGCCGGACCAATTTTGTTTTGGTCCGTTGTGAATGATTTTTTCAAGAGTTGATTTCGTATGTGCGTCGAACCAAATTTTTGGTCCGTCGTGAACGGTGTTTTGAGGTCTGATTTCGTATATGCGCTGGACTGAGTTTTACAAAAAACAGTAGGTTTTGCATGTGCACCGGACCAAATTTCTTTGGTCCGCCGTGAACGTGATTTTGAGGGCTTTGCGCCGGATCATTTTCTTTTGAAACCGAGCGTGGCACGTGTACGCCGAACTAATTTTTTGGTCCGTCATGAGTGACGCCAGACCAAAGTTTCGGTCCGGTGTGAATGTGATTTTCTAGGGTTTAGTCCCTGTGTGCGCTGAACCAAGAGTTTGGTCCGGTGTGAACGTGATATGCTCGGGTTAGATTTTGCAACTTTGATATTGAGTTGATTTGTATACAATGCTCGTGTGAGTAGTTGCATGTACTAATGTTGAGTCAAGTCGCGGACATGTGCTCGGATTGTTTGTGGTTTGTTCATGTGCAAGTGTTGCTCGAAGGCGAACATTGTCGATGACGGGATCGGAACTAAGTTCATGGAGGAACTGAGGTTCGGGACTAGATTCAGGGAGGAATTGAGGTCCTAGTGGTCAAGGATGTCATGCGAAACGTTCGAGCGACAGAACAGTGCACATGAAGGCTGGGTAGTCACGCGAGTATGGCAGGTGAGCCATACACGTGCAGAGTTGTAATCATTTGGGGTAGCTTGCATGTATTGGGCCATATTGGACCAAGTGGACATGCATGTGTACTCTGTTAGGTTTGTGTATTATAAATAGGGGGAGGTGTCCCCTATTTATGGGTGTGTAATAGAGCAGAGCACAGGAAACAATCCTGTGCTTTGTTTTAGGGTTTGTACTCTTTTGATGGGAGTACTTTAGACAAAAAGAAATAAAGATCAATTCCTTTCAGATCCTCTATGTACTACAATAATCTCGAAGCTACAGTGCACGCGTTGCTACAACATTATCTGTTTTGGGTGTTCGTTTGCTCATCTGTTCTGGCTCTAGATTGGTTCTTTGTCTACTTTGATTTTTTGAGTTCCATCTTGATTTGATCTATCCAAAACTTTTCTACGGCTTTGATTTAGAGTTTCTCAAAGTTTTGTTGGTTAATCTTTTGAAGAAATTGATGTGAGATCAATTCTCGTCATATTCTATCACAGCAAGCTTGCAAGGTTCATAACTTTTGATGCGTAAGTCAGATCGAGCTGGTTCTTTTTCTGCTAGATTTGTATTGGAATATAGTTTCTTGTGTTCAAATTTTAGATCAATCTGACGGTTGGATCTCCGCGAATTTGTGTTTTACCGAACATATGTCAATCAGTTTTTGCTTGATCCGAAGCAATTATTTGAGTCCGAATTAGGGTGAATTTTTAGTAGATCAAAAATTTAGTTTTAGCTTCCGCACAATCATTAACCCCCCTCTGATTGTTATATTCATCTTTTCGATCCTACAACATGAAGAAGAAGAAAAATTTGGAAAAGTTTTCTCTTGTGTTATTCTCAAACTCACAGGATACATACCTGACGAGTACCCGTACCATGGGTACCCCCATCAGCCCGAAAACGCGAACGGGCTGACCAACCGCGGCGAAGGCCCAGCACTGCCGAAAGGTACTTGGGCCGCGGAGAGCGGACCTCGGCCTGTGCAGGATCGACCCTGGACGGTCGGCGGACTCCGATCCCGGGCGGTCGGCGGGCTCCGACCGCCTAATGTTGAAGCTTCATGATCGGCAAGCTCCACTCAGCGTCTGAGCAGCGAGGCCACGCCGGAGTCAGACCGCTGCCTTGTGCGCAGCGTCCCCTGGCGTCCGTACCGGGGCAGGCGGCTCCTTCCCAAGACTGTCAGAGGAGCCACCGAAGAAGTCAAGCCCCCGTCGCATCACCTGGCACACCGCAGAAGAATACGCCCACTCCCGAGGCCCAGGGCAAAGTCAAGCGCCATTAAAGCCACCGAGACTGACAGGAGCACCACGCGATACGTCATCCAGACAGTACTACGCAAGACCACCACCAACCCTGCCTCGGGACGGGCAGGGGTCAGTCGGACAAGACAGAAACCGGACTCCGAGACACGCAGGCCCCCTCCCCTCGCGGTTTTCCCAAACTCCCGTGTAACCTGCCTCCTCCGTCTATATAAGGAGAGGCAGGGCCCGAGAGGGAGGGGGGATGGAAAAAACAGTCTTCTAGGTAGCCGCAACTCCCTAGCAAAAACACCGAGGGATCGGTCGACCGACTCCCTGCCTCGCTTGTATACCTCTCGTTCATCGCCCAAAGATCAATACACCCACACCGAATGAACTGGAGTAGGGACGTTCAGCCCGAACCAGTATACATCACCTGGCTCCTTGAGTCGACCATTCGGGGAGAGGGAGCGCGCGACCCCATCCGACCACAAATTCGTATTGTCGGTGCACGAAACACCGACAATACCCTTTTATAGTGAGCGGACCACCTAATTAACTTACTAACCAAGGTAACAACTAAACATGGAAAATCTAACTAAGGAAACAAATAACTGATTTGATTGCGATTACATTACGGCCTTTACTTGCCTTGCATGACATGGCAAGTCAACCATTTTGGCAAGTTTTGATTTCTTTCTAACAATCTTCCCCTAATCAAGATTTGTCGACTTGTGCAGATTATCGCAATCAAATCCTAGACTCGACCTCGTGTGGCAAGTGGACTCAACTTTGATTTGTACTACACACATACAACCAACAGGATGGCGTTCACAACTCATGAACATTCTGGACAACTCACATAGCTAGGACGGCGATCACAACTCCTCAACATCCTAGACTTCTCTTGGCACATGCAACAGTCTTCTTTTGATCTTCTGGTGCAGCATGATCTCTTCTAATGAGCATGACATATCTGAAAGAACTCACACACATTTATCTTGTGGACACAACTCGCACAAAACTCATATGATCATACACAGTATCTTGTGGACACAGTTGACACGAGAACGCGTAGCTTCGATCATCTTCTTGAATAAACACGCAGATGGCCGTCAACGCCATCTTGTCATGTCGGTTGTCGACAACGCTCATTGTTAGCGAGTATCGGGGAGACACACCTTCTCCACATTTCGCCGTCGGTGATACACATCGCTGATGATTACGACTTTTGCCTCAATTCCAATTGTCTTTTCGCTGGTGACACAACTTGACAGCGACGCAGACTCAGATTAGAACTTACCCATGAGAACTTGGACACATCTACAAGAACTCCCATGCACACACATACATTATGCACGAACTCTTCCTACGTGCATTCCTGGCGCCACCTTGTAGGCGCGTCGTGCCACCGGCTGTCGACCTCTACGCCCACAGCCATGCGGTAATCCGCTGAGCCCACGGTTCCTCACGCTGACGCACGGCTGAGCCGGCCAGCTTCTGTGCCTGGCTGCGCAACCACGTCTCGCAAACGCCGCGCTGCGCCCGACATGGCCTACTGAGGACCTTAACGCCGCCTGCTCCCATATCCGCAGCCCCGTCGCCTGCCTCGACAGCTAATGCGCCGAACTAGCGGGCAGCAGCTTCCCGCCCGTGCGCTAGAGCCGCGCCCCATCGGTTGGCTTGCCGAACCCAGTGCCACAGTACCGCGCAACCATGCCATGCTGGTGTTGCCCCCACCTGCGCCATAGAGTGTCGCACGTGTGTCGCTCCCAAGGATCGCCTCCTGCTGTTCACGCCGCTCCCGCTGCTCCTGCTACCGCGTCCTGCTGGTCATGCTTGATGCACCGTCGGATACCGCTCAACACTGTGTCGCTCATCAACGATAGCCTGCCCCAAGGAGCAGCGGCGGCGGCCTTCCCTGGGGCAAGCTTGGCATGAAGATTAGAAACTCACTTTGATACAAATTGTGGATTTTTAGTCCTAGATCATGAACACACATAGAACATGAAGAACAAAAAAGTTTAGAGATAATTTTCTCTTGTATTATTCTCAAACTCATGGGATACATGACCTTTTATAGTGGATGGACAAAATAACCAAGACAACAACTAAATATGAAAAGCCTAACTAAGAAAACAAAGTAACTAATTCGATTTAATTGCGATTTTTACGTGTCTTGCATGACATAGCAAGTCAACTATTTTGGCAAGTCTCCGTTACTTTCCAACATGATTTGTATTTTGTAAAAAAAGTAAATTTCAGTCAATTGTTTCTACCAAAAGATCAAAATTTTCTCAACTGTTTTGTCCCGAATTTTAACTGATTTTTCTTCTTCAAAAATCACCTAATTTCGGTTGTTTGGGTGGGGTAGACAAAAAGAAAAACAAAATCCCAAACCTTGCTTACAACTGGAGCAAATTACGCCCGTGAATTGTTACATGCAAGCACATGAAAGGAAAGAACTCTGCAAGATAGCAAGAGTACAACACAATATACAGATCGATTATATTTCTGACTTGTCAGTCCAGCTCGGACAGCAGCAACCGGTCGTTCGGCACCGGCAGGTCGTCAGGCTCCCGCTCCGGCAGCACCCACCGGCCGTCCGCGTTGCGCGCAAGCCCCTTGTTCGCCGGCTGGTACCACCTCGCCGGGACGCGCGCCTCGTCGCGCAGCATTGCGGACATCTTGTTCACCAGCGCCAAGTCCCGTTGCGCGCCGGCCTCGTGCCGCCGGAACGCGCCGCCGGCGCTCTCGCGCCCATCCACCAGGTGCAGGCACACCTCCAGATCGTGGAACCCCACCACGTTGTAGGAGTGCTTCAGGTACGGCGACTTGGCCACGTCGAGGACGAGCTCGTTTCCGGCGTGCACGTACGCCCACGCCGGCGGCCGACCGGCCAGTGTCCACAGCCTACCCAACAACTTGGAGACGGGGGCGTCGAGCACCGCCCCGGGGACGCTCGGCACCGTCGGCACAACGTCGTGCCTGACGACAACGCGCAGGACCCTGACGCCGCGCGACTTGAGCCCGTCGCAGAATGCTCTGTTGCCGACGCGTGGGGCGGAGAAGGTCACGGCTTTGACGGGCACGTCCGGGTGCGCTGCTGCGGCGTCACGCGCGGCGAGCAGGCTAGCGCGCCGCCGAGGCTGTGCCCCGTGACGGTGATGCAGACCTCCTCGCCGCGGGAGCGAAAGTGGCGCACCAGGCGCGCGAGCTCGCCGGCGACCTGCTCCCGCGCGCTTCGCGCGCCGTACTTGCTGTCGGCGTTCTTGGACGCGTACATGCTGTGGAACCCCTTCGCCACCTTGGCACCCTTGTCCTTCACTGCGTCGGCTTCGAACGGCACTAGCGTCGTCTTCATGTCCATGAGCCACTCCGCCGGCGACATGGTGCCGCGCCACACGACGGCAATATCCCGGTGCCCGATGCGCCTGGCCTCGTCGGCGCCGGCTACGGCGACGTAGCTAATCCAGTTGGCGTGGCCGTCCCAGGCGTCGGCGTGGAGCGGCCGCTCCAACCAGCGCGGGATGTCCACATCGCAGGTGGCGTAGATGAACGCGGTAGCGACGTACCCGTGGCCGGCGAGGCCGAGCGCCGGGAGCAGGCGGCGGACGCCGTGGAGGCAGGTGCCGCAGTGCGGGGACCAGTGGCGGTGGTCGAAGGCGTCGTAGGTGGCCTGCGAAAGGTCGCCGTACTTGAGGATCTCGGCCCGGAGGCCGGCGTCGAGCGGGTCGAGGAGCGGGGCCCACTCGCCGGCGCCGCGGCCGCGGAGGTCGGACGGCGCGCGCTGGTCGATGAGAGGCAGCGATGATAGAGGCTTTACGGCGGCGGCGGTGATACCGTTGGGGTGGAGGAGGCGGGCGAAGGCGGCGGGTAATAGGCTGCGGTGGTCGGTGGTGGCCATGCCGATCGAGAGGTAGAGATCGATGGAGAGCTCGTGTGTCTGAGTACGTTAGCTCAGCTCGTCAGCTCGTGTGAGCAGCTTTGCTTCATACGAGTACATATATTGATATATATGAGATAGCACACTGTCCAGTCGTCTCCGCCGGGTCGGTAGGTCAACCGGACGACGACTTTGACGGAGGAGCAATAAGGGTCATAGTTTAATGGATAAAATTCATCGGACAGGAGGAATGAAGTTTCGTATGGCATGGCATGCAGTGCACGTGTGACCATCCACGGTTGTCGGTTGGTAAGTGGTAAGAGCATCTCCAAAAGAGAGTCCTAAAAATGAGCTTTAAATTTTAATTTAGGACCCCAACTAATTAGATTTAGGGCTCCAACGAAATATTCACTCCAGCAATTAGGCCCTAAAACCCAACAAAGATAGGGCTCAATCACAAAGTTGCTAAATATAGCTACTCTCTTAGGGGCCCTAAAACAATTTGCTAAATTTTAACAATTTAGGGTCATTGATGGAGTTAATCTTTTCCCCAAAAAGCCCTATAATTCAAGTTAGAACCATATTTAGGGTCTCTTTTGGAGATGCTCTAATGACCTAAAGTTGCTTGGGTTTATTGTAAACTTAATTGCCATCCATTATCCATATACATACATACATCGCTGAGGAAGAAAAAAATTGTCATGTACAGTAGGAAGGAAGCTTTGCATGGTAACGCTTGTGTCCACCGCCTACTCCACTGCGTAAGCAAGGCCAACCATATATACTACTCCAATAGCACGTGGTGGCGGTCATCTCGTTTTGTTAACTAATCCGGTGGTGTGTACATCTTATACCCCATGAGTGTAGCGATGAAGTGTAACTGATCTTCGATAGTTGGAGCTAGCAATCCATGATTCGCACGCTCCAACCAAAAGGCACTGCGTATGAACTTGCTTTCGATTTCTTTACTGGCATGTGTTCCGCACCACGGCACAAAGTGACAGGGATGGAAAAAGAAGAGACTTGGTACATACATTTAGTGGACTAGCTTTATGGGCTAACAAACCAACACGTTTAAGCTTGATGGAAAATGGTTGTCCAAGGACAAAGAAATGATCACCCAAATCACTCGTTTGTTCCTTTTTTTTCTCCCACTAATTAAATTAGGGCCTGTGATGCAACGTGTGTGCTTTTGAACAGGAAGGCCCACAAACGTCATTGGGCCGGGAAGAAGGCCATGGTTGCGCAGGCCCAGGAACGCGTCTGCTTCAGTTTCGGCCTCAGTTCTCTACCAGAGCAGTTCTGCAGTTGCGTCATGTCCCTCCCCTCCTCCATGGCCGCAAACCGAAGCTAGAGAGGAGCATCCCGGCGGAGGAGGAGAGATTACAGACACAGATACGGTAGCATATCTATAGCTGGTGACGCCATGGGAGGAGGCACAGTTCGGCTCAGTGCAGGAGAAGCACGTATGCAATGCATCAATGCATGGCTAGAGCCTAGAGGAGCAACGTGCCGCGCGGAAGGATCCAAGTGGGCCCACCCAGCCTTCGCTTCGTCTCGTCCTGCAGAGTCCTGCCTGCGCGCGGACTACTCCAGTCTTCTTTAACCTCTTGTGCTTGTCTTCTTGCCTTTCTTGTGCTGTGCTCTTCTGCCGTCGATCGATTGCTCTGTTCCTTTAGGTGTACACGCACACCGGAGTGTGATAAAAAAAAAAAAAAAATCAAAGAAGGCCACGGGCAAGGAGCTAGTCAACCTTGGGCATAGGGGTGAAGGTGAAAACATCGAATAAGCGTGGATATTACTTAGCCCTATTTTTTTTTATTCTAATCTCTTTTTTTTTCTCGGATACGAAATCAGATTTGAGTTATTCGGGATACCGATATATAACGGATTTGGATCAAGAGCCGATAAAGTTATATGGATAATACACACATACATAAAGTAATACTAGTTACATGCCCGTACGTTGCTACTAAAAACAAAATTGATAACGAAAAATAAAGATTAAAAAATAAAAAAATTATTTCACAAGATCAAACATCTATCTTTAACGCTTCGTTTCTTGTAAAAGCTGACTAATTAAAGCAACGCTTCGTTTCTTGCGTAGGGCAATTAAGCGGCAATTAATGACGTGGGAAGAACGGACCACTGCCACCAAGTGCTGCTTTAGAATAGTAGAGATATGTTAAATCAAAATAGCACATTATATATCAATACGACAGCATTAAGACAGGAGGCATACCTGCTGACAATAGTGGATAAGAAGACTAATGAACATTACTGGGATTTGTGACTAAAATTTGTCAAGTTAGTGCGGCTCTGCTATTTGTGACCATCATTAAGAAATAAGAGCATGAGGTTGCAATTGATTATATCTTTTCCTTTTTGGTTAATTAGCAACTGACAACAGGACAAAAGCAATGTGGACACGTGTCTCTAGTTCTTTGGCCAGTTAATATTAAGTTGGTAGTGGCATACCACATTGTGGCGATGAAGCAGCAACAAGTTACCAAACTGCAATGAGATAGAATTGCAGACTAAGAATTTCTGTTCTTTCTGAACACTTGGTGATTATTATTTATAAGATCTTGTTCTAGCATCGTATATAGTAATTAAAATTGAATAAGAACCCTTACATATTAGATTGACGAAGTAGACACTATTAATTTGGACTGCCTAGCTCTCTTGGCTGAATAGTTATGAAATTGTGCTCCATAAGATCATGTTAGTAATCTGAACTATGAAGACCAACCGCATTTAATTTAAGTTCGTATCTATGTGTTTTTATGCACCAAGTGATTCCCTATTCGTCATGTCCTTAAATTTACTTTGGTCATCTTATTATTCTATTGTTTCAACTTTTGAAGACATCCTTATTCTTTAGACACAAAAAATCAGCCAGGGAATTACCAAAACAAGAGCAGAATCTTTATATAATCTCATCTATACTATTATTTATTTCTGATTAGCACTAGACATTAGCTTTACAGTATGAAGTCCTAGAGGCCTCTAAACCGAAGAATAAACAAAGCAATACATACCTAAAATGAGATGCTGAGTAGCCTATGAACAACAGAGGTTTTCTTGGGTTTTACATTGGCATCAATCCACTTGGACCAGGTGACAAGAGCTTTACGGAAGGCATCCACGAAATTTATCTTACTATATACGCGATTACCTTCCTGATAGCACTCATTCCTGCGGCAGATTGAACATAACTTCACTATTCAAGCAACAAGAACAAAATGGAGATGATTGTCCAATCAGAGAGCAGTGAAGATAAGTTACCCTAGGGAAGTTTTCTCATGTGTCCACCAGTGCCCAGTATTAAAAATGATAAAATCTGCATCCTTGTACTAGGGATTTCCACATGTTCCTATTGAGTGAGTTGGATACTTGGATTCAATCTAATATAACAAGGATATAATTGGGCATGTTAAGCACCAAGCATGAAATGAAATTCACCGAAATTGATTGAGCTTTTCTAGTAACCTTTCCTCACCTTGGGATGCTGCATCCACTGGGTTGCCACCGGAGCTTCTGGGAATGCGACCGAGAGCACCTGGGAGATGATCAGCGGGACGGTGACCGCGGCGATGCCGGCGGCGGCAACGAGTGGGTTCTGCGTGACGAAGTCCACGAGCCCGTCGAGGCTGAGGTCCAGGAGGACGAGTTTGAACCCTCCACCCCCGCCCCCACCGGAGTCGATCAACAGTCGCAGCCAGGGTTTACAAAATGTTTTGAGGTTGAAAATCGAATCCTGCTCAGCATCGGTTTTTTTGCAAAAATCGATCGAAAATCGTCAAAAATCGAAGAGTTTCAAAACCTAGCATTTGAACACAAAAATTCAAAACAGATTTAAAAAAAACGGTCGATTTTCTCGAAAAAGCGATCAACGTGTTGAGCCTTTTGAGCGATCAATTTTTTGAGAGGTTTTCGTCGGTTTTCTCGAAAAACCGCTCGGTTCTCACCGGTTTACATCGCATAAATTTTTCCAAATTTTTTTTATTAAAGCGGTTTACTGACCGGTTTGGGGTTTCGAGCCAGCTCGATACGGTCGAAAACCACGATTTTTAACCGGTTTTTGACGGTTTTGTGAACCCTGGTCGCAGCGTCTACTCGTAGGAGAGCGATGCGGCGAGGGGGACGGAGCCACAGAGGAGATCGGTAGTTGGCACTTCCGCAATCAACGGGGATGAAGGCGTGATGGGGGGAGACCGCTGACTGGAGGAAGTGGTCGCGGCAAGGGGGATTGGGGGAGACCAGAGACCGTCGGTAGAAGGAAGTGGGAGAAGCTGGGGGGCCCGTCGGGCAGCAGCACGGCCGGGGGGAGGCGCCTCAGTGGGGGCGAAGTGGGTGGGGGTTGGCCGGCCGGGGGGAGGGGGCAATGTGGCCGGTGGCTGGGGTAGGTGCTCGCCAGTCACTCGATCGTCGGGAAGATTGGATCTGAGGGTCTCAGTCCTTAGATTTGGCCTCCGGGGTGCCGGACTGCCGGACTGCCAGCTGGCTGGGGTAGAGGGGTGTGTGACCAAGAGTCTGATACCGATGGAGTAATGGATTGACCGAGATCACTTATTCGGATATCCGAATACACTAATTATCCGATATTCAGTTCTCGTCCCATATTATCTGGGTATCAATTGCTCCGTATCTGATTCCGTATTCGGATTAAATTATTCGTATCCAACCGGATATTTCTTTTGCTTTCCGAATCCGGTCCCTACCGGATCGGGCTCCGTATTCAGGAGGATATTATCCTGCCCGTTTTGACCCCACTTAGGCATTGGAAGCTTCGGACGGATCGCTCGCTCTTCACTTGAAAAAGCTGTGGATCCCATCCCATCCAATGGTAAGAAAGCTTTTCCTTTTGTATGAAAAATCAAACAACCCAAACAAAATGACACCATGAGGCCTACAAAATGAGGAGCCGAACAGAGTAGACAACCTAATTACTCCCTCCAGTCTAGTAATAACTGTCGTTTTGGACATCGACACGGTCTTCAAAACATAACTTTGACCGCTAATTTTTACAATAATGTATTTATAAAACCCAATAAAATTACAATATTATGAAAGTACTTCTCGAGACAAGTCTACACATATAATTTTTATGTATCCAATTTAAATATTTAAAAATATATTGTTAGTCAAAGTTTCAGAAGTTTGACCATCACTATGTCGAAAACGACAGGTATTACCAAACCGGAGGGAGTACCTAACTCGTCGGCGGCGTTGACGTCCACCCGGAGCTGCTCGACCAGGTACGCGCACATCGGCATCCTCCTCGCAGCAGGCGGCGACGTTCAGCGCCGCGGCGCGACGGTCCCTCATGACCTTCCTAAGGCGGCCCTTCTCGCCGTCCTGCTGGTCACCAAAACGCCTGAGCATGCACCAAAACGCAACGCCTGAGTAGAGGTGGGCACTTAGGTCGGGCTTACGATTGTTTGAGACGGGCCCGTGCCGGCACGGCACGAACAGGCACGAAATCATGGATTAAGACATAAAAGTTGGTAGATATTGTTGATTCAAGGCATCTTCAAGCATTGCATTTATGTTTGATATTTTATGGATGTGATTAGTCTCTTATGTAATTAAAAAGGTAGTTTTGTAGTAGTGATGTGTTTTATTTCTTTGCTCGTCACAATAGTGAAAATGGGTCAGGCCTGGACCGACACGGCACGAAGCGCAAATGGGCTAGGCCTGGACTCGTCAAAGACGAGTCGGGCCAGCACAGCCCGGCACGATGGGCCGTCGTGGCACGGCACGATTCCAGCTCGAAGCACGATGAGACTATGCCGAGCCGGCACGGCACGGCACGACGCCCACCTCTACGCCTGAGCATACACCAAAACGCAACAAAGCGAAAATCGAAGAAAGGGGCGGAGCGAGGGGAGCCCGTCCTTTCTCTTGAAGAGACGGATGTTGTACTTGTCGTCGGCCGCCGCTGCGACGCGTTGGGATCGGCAGGGCGAGGAGAAGGACAGAATGGGTAGGGATTGGGGATTAGGTCGAAACCGGATTGCGCCTCGCGAAATGGGGATGGGGCCTGGTCGCTGGGGGATTTGGCTTCTTAACTTGCGTCACGCGTACTCGGTATAATAGGTTTATAGAAGCCAGAAAAACTGAATCGATAATCAAAAACCGAATATAACCTAATGGAAAACGAAACCAAAAACCGAAATACTTAGGGGCTGTTTGGTTTGAGACCAAATTTGCCAAGCCAAGCATTGTCAAAATTTGGTGCTCAAATTGGTGGCCAAAGTTTGGCCAACCATTGGCTAGAAAATGAACTAGAAAAATTTGGCTAGCCAATGGAGAAAAGAATCTAGCCAAAATTTGGTTGCAAACCAAATGCTTGCCAAATTTGATCAACACTACCAAAATTTAGCATGGCAAGCATTAGCAACCAATGGACACAAACCAAACAGCCCCTTAATTAAATAGTTCGATTCAATTTTACTGTTTCAAATTAAAAATGCCCGTCCCTATTCGAAAGGAGTAGAAAAGTTTATAGAACCGTTGTATACTTAGTTTAAGCAGGAGGTGGCATTGGGACTCTGCGAGCGATGCTTTCCTCCTTCACCTTGGAAATCGGGATCGTAGGACGAGATCGTGTGCGTGCACTGCGCTTTTGATCCAGTTTTGACCTACCCTTCACTCCCCCTGCAGTGCAGTACTACCAGTAATCACTCCACAGCACTAGCCCAACTGATGAACACGCTCCATCAGTCCATCTGCTGCATGTTTCGTCGTCTTCTGAATTCAGAGACAAGCCAGGGGATCAATGTACTCAAGTCACAAATCACAATATCCCACGGTGACAAACAGAAACAGTGTAATTAAACGTTGTAATTTCTCTCTCGACTCTCGGATCTCTGAAAAACTTAAACCAGGGGAATGGTACTAGCACTGGCAGAGCCGTGTTCCTCGCCGCCGAATGCTGAAACATTTTGACCAAATCGCTCCGTTTCCGAGTCGAAGGCATCGCAACGGCACCTGATCATTCGCGCCATCGTTCTGCATGCGCATCAAATTACAACATATGCCTCTCTCTGAAATAGCACTGCCAGTGCCAGTACTCTACTTAGGCCCCGTTTGGTACGATTTCCAGATTCTAGTAGAAACGGAAACGGTTCGAGATTCTTGGTAGAAATGTTTCAGGTAGAATCAGAATCACTTTCTGCAAACCGTTTGGTACGATTCCAAATTCTAGTAGAAACTAGTGAAACGGGGTTGAGGGTGATTCAACCACGGCGTGGAAAAAGAAGAAACGTTCCGAGGAGAATTGTTCCGAGTTTTGGCCCGTTTGGCTGGGTTTCTCTTAGATATTAGTAGAAACAGCTCAGTTCCAACTTACCAAATGGGGCCTTAATTAGTCCTCTCACCGCTTGAACAATGTGCTCTACCTGGTGCTACCACACTCTACTAAATTAGTACTCCCTCCGTTTTTTTTTATAAGGCGTATTTGGTTTCGTTAGGACAAGGCTTTGACCAACAATTACTCTATTAGCATATAATTTTTATGACACAAAATTGATATTAGCAGATTTGTATTCAAAAGTACTTATATATAATTATAATTTTGTATTGCATAAATGATATATTAATAAAGTAATCGTTGGTCAAAGTCTTGTCCTAACGAAACTAAATACGCCTTATAAAAAGAAACGGAGGGAGTAAACAAGGTCACAATGTGGCCACTAATGCAACATGGCCCACGGCTGAATATTCAACAATCCATGCATTTAATTTCGAATTTTTAGCAGTACAACCATGCATGCATGCAACTCATCGCATTGCCGATTGGCTCGAGTATATATAAACAAAATGTGATAGTACTACTGATAAATTGGTGAGCCCTTATATAGTACGAGTACTAATCCTAGTTTGTGCTACCCATGTGATCATGTCATTAGCTGGCCAAGCAAGCCTCTTAAACTAGAAGTCTTAGAGCACCGCAAAAGAGATCAATTCAGAAGAGCAAACAAGATGCTGCGCGGCCCGACGAACAGGGAGGCAGGCTGTTTGGCAGAGCTCTAGCTCCATTAAATTTGTGAAGTTGGTGGAGCTAGGTATTCCTAGTTCCACCAGATTCGTGGAGCTAGAGCTGTGGTGTATATTAAAAGTGTCTAGGTGGATCATCTTTGTCGGGGATTGGCTATCTGGCAAAAGACCACGGTACCCCCGTAAAAAGCTAAACCCGCCGACCAAGCGGCACTAAGGGAAGATGCTCGGGAGAACGAAACGAGCATCCCTCCTTCTCCTCCGAGCATACGCGTTTGCGCCTCCGTCGCAGCACCAAACACACCCCCACGAGCAAGCATGCTCGTGGAGGCCACGACCGCTTCGGTGTCTTGGTTTTCGGAGGGCTCCAAATGAAGCGCCACAGGAAGGAAGGAGGCAACCAATCACAGGAGATCAAGGGAAATCATACCCGAAATTCAAATAACGCGGGAATCAAGGGCAAAGATCATGGATATGGATGCATAGCGTGATCCTCGAGGCGCTACTTTTTTCGCATCTCTAGTCATAGTATTTAAACCCCTCAAGATCAGAATAGGAGGGCACACGAAAGATAGAACACAATACACCGGAGTAGGGTCATTATCTCGGCGGTGGAGGCCCGGAACCAGGATAAAAACACCGCTCCCTTTCTTTCCGGCCTCCTTCTCCCGACTCGCGTCGCCGAACGCCTCTTCGACCAGTGCGACGGGCTCGCTTGATCCCCATTCAACAAGTAAGCTCGGACGGGAGCCTGTTCTCCCAATCGCCGATACCGGCGCGCCGCCTGGGGAAGACAGCTTTGATTCCCGTATGCGGATCAAGATCCTCGAGGATGCCAAACTCGGGAGACACTCGGGACCTTTGTGTCTTTGACCACGCTGAGGATGACGACGTGTACCACGCCACGATTAACGTGCCTGTGCCGGGTGACCGATCCTATCGATCACACTGAGTCCGGGAGCCTTTCCTCGGACACGGAATGCGAGGCGCACCCTCCATTCCTGCAGACATTACCCTCGGAGACCCCGAGGATGATC
Source organism: Rhipidocladum racemiflorum (assembly GCA_036346355.1). NCBI lineage: Eukaryota > Viridiplantae > Streptophyta > Magnoliopsida > Poales > Poaceae > Rhipidocladum > Rhipidocladum racemiflorum. The sequence continues at coordinate 16,712,236 of CM070574.1, read as the reverse complement.
CGCAACGAGCTCTACGATGGCCTGGACATACCGCACGACCTAGAGCTCGACCGAGAGACCGCGTCCCAAGGGGATACAATGATGTCCCCATCGCTGCCTCGCCTCGCCGAGTCAACATGGCTGAGCCACGCGAGCCCTGAGAGGGATCTCGACGCCAGGCACGACCACTATGAGGCGCAGACGCCACTTGAGGCGTCTTTGGGAAAGACGCTTACGCATTCGCCGCCAGGCAAAGGGAGGTGCGCGCTTCCGCGGAAAGGAACTCGCGGTACCTAACTCCCGACGCACTCGAAAGGCAGTTCAAAGCTCGCCGCCACTTGATTCACGAAAATGAACGGCTACAGCCTTGGCGGCGGTCGTGCGTGACTGCGCAGCTTCCCCGAGCAAGTAGACTTAGAGGCCATGGGTGGTCGTGTGGGCCGAAGATTTGGAGAGGCTTCTTGCCGAGCTAAAAGTCTCGGATCCTCCCATGGCCGGATGCCCGAGTGTGTCCCGGACCATCACAACGCTTCCCCGCGTTCGCACAGAGATGAATCTCGAGCCATGCTCGGAGATCGCCCAGTCGCCGACCCGATTCCAGGAAAGGCCCCCTGCGATCACAGAGCAACCTCGGGCGATATTTGTACAATCGCTCAGATTACGAGCGCTCCGAAAGCACTCGCAACCATGCGGCCATCGGCCGACCGACGCGCATGAGGTTTTCTCCCGACTCACCAGCCGCGACGGGCGTTGGGTGGAAGATCAGCGTGAGGCCGCTGTGACTGAGGTTTTCGCCGCGAACTCCCGAAGCCGGGCTGCGGGTTTTCACGAAGCTCCCTCGGACGCCGTGATGGCCAAACAGTTCAAGCCCGGGCCACGCCGAGATTCAACGGGACTCGTAACCCGGATGAATTCTCTCGATATACACTACCGCCATCCTCGCCACGAGGTGATGAGGGTAATGGCAAATTACCTTCCGACGGTCCCGACGAGCTGCTCGACGTGGCTTTTCAATCAAAAGGAAGGATCCATATCCTGGGGCAGCTCACCGCTCCGAGCGAATTTCCAGAGCTGCTACATCCGCCCGGAAAAGAGCGACCTGGAGCGCTGATACGTGACGGATCGGGAAACCTCGCGATAATTCGGCCCGTGAGGTTCATCTACAGTCCGAACTCGATCCTCGAACATATCGGACGCAGGCCGCCGTCCGAAGCTTTCAAGTTCGGGTACGACGCGGCGCTTCACACAGGACCTGGAGATCCACCGGATCTAATAACGACGAGCTCTTCCGAATGGCCGATCGATACGCCAACGCAGATGAAGCCGTCCCAATGGAAGAAAATGTCGATGAAGGGAAGTCACGCCTCACTGGCCTAGAGACCTCAAGCAAAAAGGGTTCGAATTCGTAGACAAGAAGATCAAGAAGAAGAAGAAAAAGCAACCCTCGCCGGCCATGGTAGCCGCAGAAGGAACAACAAACGGCAACTCAACCCACAAATGGGCCAGTGGGCCTAATGCTCGGGAAGAGGACAACCACCCAGCCTCGAGGACGAGGCCAGCTGCTTGACTGACTGGCGACTCTACTGTCCCACTTCACCAAAGCGCACGGGCACGACTCCACGGAATTGCCGAGCGGACTCACGGGCCGAGCATGCGGGCAGGGTCCCATGCCGACGCTTTCCAAGTGAAAACGACAAAGGAAAACAGCCCGCGAGGAAAGTGAGGATGAAATGGAATATCAAGAACCAAGGAATCACATAGCGGTCATCTTCGGGGCTCTCTCGCCTACAAGTCCCGCCCCGGACTTAAAGGAGGCTGCAAGGGAAGTGCACCATGTTACCTGGTAAGCCTCCTGGTGGGCACAAGAAATGAAATGGTCGGAGGTATCCTCACATTCTCCAGAGACGATTGTCCCTTGGGGATGACCAAACCCCAGGCTTCCGATGGTCGTGAACCCCACCATCGCCATCGTTACTGGCCTGGCCGGGTCCTCATAGACTCGGGAGCTCTTTGGACCTTATTGCGCCAAGGTATTGGACGAGATGCATTCCTCGTTCCAAAATCAAGAGTGTGGCCGTGTCTTCTTCGGGATAGTCCCGGGCACCTCGATCAAACCTCTGGGGCGTCGTCTTGCCCGTAAGTTTCGGGCGCCCAAGTAACTTCAGAACGGAGCTAATCACCTTCGAGGTGGTAGACTTCGAGTCGGCCTACAACGCCATCCTCGGCAGGCCGCCTTGGCCAAGTTCATGGCCGCCGCATCACGCTGTGACGGTGCCTAAAGATTCCCGGGCCAAACGGAGTCATAACCGTCAAAGGGAACCACAAGTCCGCACTCAATTGCGACAAAGAGCTGATATGGTCGGGTCAATACCGCCGCGGCTCCCGACCTAAGAGCCGAAGCATTCCTGGCCTAAACTTGCCCTCCAACCTGGAGGAGAGACCAAGGCCGCTCCGCTCAACGAAGTCGGGACCGGCCAGGTCGCTCATTGGGATCTTCCTAGATCCCAAATAGGAACTCGAAGCTCGTCACTTTCCTCCGAGCAAGGTCGGATGTGTTCGGCCTGGGAACCATCCGACATGCCCGGGTCCCAAGGGAGGTGGTCGACGTGCCAGCGGTTCACCATGACAAAACCAAATGAGACGTAAACTTAGACGCTTTTCCCTAAAACAAGCAATCATCAGGAGGAACTTGATAAACTCCTAAAAGCCTGGCTTCATCAGAGATTGAGCACTCCAGTGGCTAGCCAATCCAAATTCTAGTCAGAAGAAAGGAGGCAAGTGGCGCGATGTGCGCCGACCACACGGGTTTGAACGCAGCGTGCCCAAAAGACAACTATCCGCTGCTCGCATAGACCAATTGGTGGACGCGACGCTGGTCACGCACCATGAGCTTCCTAGACGCCTATTCAAAGTATCATCGATCGACACGTCGCAAGAGACGAGGGAAAGACTTCGCCAATCACCCCGCTAAGATTACCTTTCGCTATACGACCATGTCTTTCGGTTCCGAGAAATGCGGGAGCAACCTTTCAACGCCTCATGAAGACTTTCATACTAAATAGGTTTAAATTTGGAGGTATATGTCGACGACATAGTTGTCAAGAGCAAGAGTACTTCGTGTCACGTTCTTTGACTTAGAAGAAACTTTTCAGAACCTCAATAAGCATCGAATAAAGCTAAATCCGTAAAAATGCGATTCGGCGTGAAGGTCGCAAGGTGCTCGGCTACATGGTCGCCACATGGCGTTGGGGCTAACCCAGAGAAGATCTAAGCCATTGAGAACATGAGGTCGCCCCACATGCGTAGGAAGTACAAGCTCGATCGGAGGATGGCCGCTTAAAGCTTCGTCTCGATCGGGAGCGAGGACTACCTTTCTTTAAAGCCCTCCGCAAACATGATGGCTTCACATGGACGAGGAAGTCGACGCTCAAAGAGCTAAAAGACCTCTCTCCAAGCCTGGCCCTCGCTACACCCACTGCAGGAAGAATTGCTATTATACCTGGCAGCAAACCCACGCAGTGAGCCTCGTGTTGGCAGAGAAAGAGATGGTACCCGACCTATCTATTACGCCAAGTACTTCATGGACCAAAGGAGCGCTACCCGAGGTCCGAAACCATCCGTGTACTCATTCATCGATGGCCTCCCGGAAGTTAAGGGCCACTACTTTCAAGCACACAAGATCGTAGCCGACCGGCTTCCCACTCGTGGAAATCCTGAAAAATCGTGACGCCAAAGGTCGTCGCATAGCCAAGTGGGCAATGGAACTCGCCGAAGTTCGAGCCTGGTATTCTCGCTGCACGGCGATAAAATCACAAGTCCTGGCTGATTTTCGTAAGCGTATGGTCGACTCGGCACCACCGGCCAGCGACCAATGATTCGAGGGAAACTCCTGACCTTGTATTTTGACGGATCCCAGCATACGAGCCTGAGGGTCGGCGTCATCTTGTCTCCCGGACGGAGAGCGCAATGCACGACGCCATCCAACTACATTTTACGCGACTAACAACGCGCGAGTACGAAGGCCTTTTGGCCGACTTGCATGCAAATCGCTAGGAGTCCAACGGCTCACCGTGAAGGGCGATTCACGCTGGTCGTGAACCAGGTCAACAAGGAGTATCGTTGTTCGGATACCTCAATGGCGCCATGCACTGGTCAAGTAAGGAAGATGGAGAAATACTTCAAGAATTTCAAGTAATCTACATCCCCAGGAAGGATAATTCCCTGGCCGACCAAATGTCTAAGGTCGGTTCCTCCCAAACCGCCATCTCGCTGGGGTGCTCGCCGAGCACCTACATAAGCCCTCCATTCCCTCTCGAAGAGGAGGCACCGTGAGACCGGGCGGTAGGGTCTCATTCCTCGAAAGCAAAGCGCAAATTGGATGACGCCATTCATCCAATACCTTGCGCATGGACATTGCCCGAGGAAGAAGCCGAAAGCTGCTCCCGCTAACAAGGCGATCTTCTCTCAAGATCGATCGAAGGCGACTATATCGAAAGGCGATTAGGAATCCTTTCCAAATGCTCTCCCGTGAGGAAGGCTACACTTCTCGTGATATCCACGGCTGAATGTGCGGAGCTCATTCGCCTTTCGTAACGCCATGAGCAAAGCCTTCCGATTGTTACTCATGGCCGACGGCCTTGACGGACGCGCGTCAATCGTAACGACCTGCCGAGCATGCCGCTTCCATGCTCGCAAACCCGCCAATCAGCATATGCCCTACAAACCATACCGCTTTGTGGCCATTCTCGACCTGGGGCTCGACGCCCTTGGACCCTTTCCCCAGAGGTCGAAAAGGTCGCAAGTATTTGCTCGTGGCCATCGACACTTTCACTAAGTGGATAGAGGCCGAGCCTGCTCGACCATCTCTACCAGCGGCCAAGAGGTTCCTCCGTTAAAGAACGTGGTAACCGGTTCGGGGTACCCTAACCGCCTTATCATTGCAGACAACGGGACCCGCCACTGATGAACTGCTCCAAAGTTACCGTGAGGGAGGTTTCGACCAAAGGTCTGCTTCGCTTCGCGGGCACATCCACAGAGTAACGGAAAGCACCGAGCGAGCAAATGGGCGGCGTAGTCCAGTGGCATAAAAAGAGAGTCTTTAAGACCCTCAACCAAAGACAAGCGAAGTGGGTGGAGGAGCTTCCGCCGTTCTTTGGTCTATCTCAGCACCACGACAAGTCGAGCCCACGTAGACAGCGCTTTCCAACTCGTTTACGGCGGAGGCCATTTCGCTCACGAAATCGTGGCGGAGTTCCCCAGGGTGCAAATCGATCGATTCCATCGATCAAGAGGTTGAGCGCCTCGTCGACCGACCTCGTCGAGCGACACGCGAACGGGCGTTGTTCTGGCCGCAATTTACCTACAAGTTCTTCGTAGGCATGCAGCCAAGGCGCAACCGACCTAGGCCTACAAGTCGGCGACATGGTCTTCACGAAGAGTTCAAGACTCGCCGGCCAACAAGCCGACCCAAGGTGGGAAGGACCCTACACGGTCATGTCTCGCCTGGTCGCTGCCTCGCGATGCCGATGGTTCGGGAGCTCACCAAAGACTGAACATCGATCAATCGCAGTAAATTCTACGTTTAGACGAGTACTCCTATCTCGCGCCCTTGCGTTCTTTTCCAATAAATCATTTTCCTCTTTCGAAGTTTCGCCTCTTCGCTGTCGAACGAGCATCGCTGTTACCGAAGACTACGTATCTAACTTATCCAACAAGTATGTGCGCATCTCCTTTACCCCCGACGGATGTTCGCCCAATCGTCCACTTTCCACAGTGAGCTCTTCAGTATGCATGGTCGGGCGCGAGCATCCACTCTAAGCCCGGTTCTGCCGACCACTCGGGTATGGTGGCTCTACGTATTGTTGGTTTAAAGCCTCGCTCCCGCTCAGTGCTCTGATTCACTCAAACACAACCGATCTATTCGAGTAATTCAAAAAATCGTTACGACCAAAGCGACCCTTAAAAACTCCCATGAACAAACTCGTGCTCGCAAATGCGGTGAGGACACTAACCTTGTCCATGGCGGGGCTACGTATGATAGAACGCTCCGTCCCTCCTTACCAAGGCTCCTTTGCCGTGTCTATGATATTTGATCTACGCCAGAACTTGTTTTCTTTGCTCGTATCTCACGCCTCCATGCAGAACTTGCTTTCTTTCTACGCGAACCGATCATACGGCATATGTCAAAGCTTAGTTCAAGCAAAAAAAAACGTGCAAGGACCAAACTCCCGCGAATATGCTCATTTAATCCAAAACGCTGTTTTTTTACAGGTGGTTTTACACAAGATAAAAATAAAAGAAAGAGCTAAGTCCCTACGACCGGCCTGGAGGGCGCGAGCCTCGCCCCTTAAGGGAGTCGACCTCCGCCTCTAGGTCCAGACCTTCCGCTGGCCGCGCGACCTTGTGGCGCTTTTCGAGGCGCCGCGCCTGAGCTGGCTTCCTCGCGCTCCCGAGAGCTCACTGAAGGTCTCCTGGCTTCACCAAACTGTCAAGCCTCCGGGCGCACTGCTCTGGCTCAAGTGCTCTTCGCCTCGGCCTCGCTCTGAAGAGCTGGTCCTGAGTCTTGGCGATGAGGCTCCTCGGCCGATTCCACCGCCTGTGTCGGCTCGCGACTCGAGACTCCGACGCTCAAGATCGGGCGATCTTGGCGCCTTGCTCATGTGGTATTTGCGACCGGCATTTTCTTCTCGAGACCGAGGTGGCATCGATATCCTCCATAGCCTTCGCTGCAAACTTCTCGGGCGAAGAGAAAGGAGAAGGGAAAGAGCCGAGCAGACTCCCTAAGATCGTCGCAGAAAGAAGAAACATGGAAACTTACTTTAAGAGCCCGGTGACCAGCCTTGTTCCTGAAGCGGGCGGTCGCGCAAGGCCGAAAGAAGGGATTGACCAAGTCATCCCGGTCGGCGTCAAAGTCTTGTTCCTCGAGCACCGGTGCTCCCAGGAGAGCAACGGCGTCTACCTTCGATCAACCGGTCGCCGGCGATCCTCGCCCACAAGAAGCGGCTCGTGGTCGCTTCCCCATGGTCGGCCATCACGCTCGGGGTCAGACGCCAACCACGAAGCTTTGCCACTCCATGCTCGCTGGGAGGCAGCTTGGTCGTTAGCAACCACCTCCGCCTCGCCTTCACCGGAGGCGACAATGCTCTCCGACCGAAGGCATTGGATCGAGCGATCACCTCCGCTTTCTTGTCCCTCCATAGTCGGAGGCGCATCGATGCTCCGCGCCGGAGGCGATTGATCAAGTCATCACTCCTCCGCCTTGCACTCCTCCGTACGGGGCGCCGGGTGGCTCGGGACCAAAGGAGTTAGGCCGACCTCCTCCTCCTCCTCTCCTTGGCTCATGGCCAGGGCTGTTGGTCGAGCGACTAAGCCTCCTCGACTCGGCGCTGAGCCTCGCGATCAGCCTATCTCTTCGCAGGGGCCAAGGCCAAGGCCTTGGTCCTCGATCCCTCGCGTTCTCGCTTCCTCCGCTGGCCGATAGGCTCCACGGCCGGGCGGAGAGCGCGGTCCCGCCGAAGGAAGCTCTGCCCACCGAACCGTTAGCACCGGCTCCTCCCTGCCTCGGCCATCACCTCGACGACGTCGAGCTCGGCGTCCATCAAGCGGGAGTTGATAATCTCCTCACCATCCGGGCGGAAGTCCAAAACGACATCCGAAAGCTATCACGCCCACGCCAAACGGTGGGGTTAGCCCAAGAAAGTCGCAAGACAAGAGCCGAATAAGAGAATGAAGAACGCACTTCGGCGTCGGCGAGCGGCGCCATCCTCCCTCGGCCTCCTCGCCGCCACGGGCGACCTGCCCTGCAATGCCTCAGAGGGCCTCGGCCACTACCACGGCCAAGGCCCCTTCATGTGGCAGCCGTGCCATCGTTATCACGGTCGACATCGTCCATGTCGACCTCTTCCAGCCGAGGCGGTTTGAGAGGTCGACCTCTGCTCCTTCTAACTGCGAGCATAGGCGGCCTCCTCCTCTTCTTCCTCCTCCTCAGGGCATCAACCACCCGAGTGAGCCTGGTCCCGAGGGCCTTGATCTGCCTCTCCACCGCTCCTTGGCTCCAGAGAGACTGGCATCCTCTCTTCGCCTTCGCTCGCTTCAGCGAGCCTGTTCCCGCCGCTCATCACCCGGCTTCTTCCGTTTGGAAGTCATCGAACCAAATGCGAGTTCGCATTACCTCTGGCGGCCGGCGCACTCAAGGTGCGGGTAGGGTCCTGGTCGGCTCGGCGCTCGACCGCTTAGCGCGGAGGCGAGGCGGATGTTTCAGCTGGCGACCTCGACCGCGCTCTTCTACGGAACCCCGTCGGGTGCGGCTTCTTGTGCAGCTGCGGCCTTCGACACCGCAAGCTCAAGGGCTTACCTTCTCTCGCCAACGTAAATCGGAGGAATGAGCTCAAAACATGCCTCGAACGGAAGTGGGAAAAAATGTACTTACCGCTGGGCCGCGCCAAAATATTCTTGGGGACCTGGCGACATTGGGCTGCCGCTTCTTCTTCTTCGGCGCCGAACATCTCGGCGACTTATCGCCAACTCAGTCCGCCCTCGAGCTGCGCCACAACCGAAGACTAAGACAAAAGGCCTATACGGATGCATAGCGCCCGATCACAAAGCAAATGATGCTCGGGAAAGAGGTCCGTGAACATACCGCGTTGTCCTCGCGGGTGAAGTCGTGCCACCCGGCCACCGAAGAAGGGATGCTCATGGCGCCTCGTGGGGACACCGGTTGAAGGTAAAGTCCTCGGCGATATCCTCGACCTGAGCCCCATCCGGGCAAGCTCACCGATCGTCCCCGAGCACCCGCTTTCCTCGGAGTTGCACCGGGCGCCGCTGCCTCAAGAAGTGAGCGCCCTCCCCGATGTAGACTAATCGACCCCTCCGCCTTCTTCTGGTAGAATTGAGGTCGGCCCAACCCGACACCGGTCCTTGAGAGCAAACGAAGGGGTACTCGTGATGGTCGGTTGGGTCAAGGCGAGATAAACGCACGGGCTGAACCATCTACGGCATGGGAAGGGGAATAAAAGTGAAAGAAGAGGCTAGCCCGGGCATTACACCCGTAAGCCTCGCAAAGGTGGAGAAGATTTGCGAGGGAAAGGATGGAGTTGGGGTGGAGATGAGAGATCTCGCACCGCGAATGCAAGCACGAGGCTGGTGAAGTCGCCTCGCACGGCCCGCTGATGGCGCGCATAACTCGCAGTGAGACGATCTCCGTCTCCCGCGGTGCCGTGGCGCCGATCATCCTCGGCACTCGACCGAGCCTGGTCGGCCGTGCCCTCGTCCGTGAGCGCCGAGCCTCTTCGGGTCATCTCGCTAACCTTGAAACGCGCCATGGTCAAGAAGGAAGGAGAGCGAAGGGTTCTTAGCGCTTAGGGCTCTTGGAAGATTTTTCGCCGAAGACGAGCTAAGAGACGAATGGGACTCCGACCTCTCCCGGTAGAAAGGGTTAAAAGGATAGTGAAGAGGCGGGATAAAAATCGCCGCTATCGCAAAGAACACTGGCCGAAAAAGCGCCGCTTCCCCGAGAAACTACCGTCATCACAGGAGGCTTCTCGGAGAAGGAACCGCAGAACAACCAACGACGCTACCAAGCAGAGCAAGCACGCCGCGGTAAAGAAGCTCGCCTCGGACGTAAAATGGTCGTGAGCTACCACTAAAGGAAATTCAATCCCCTCAAGTCTTCTTAGGCTCAAGGGAAGCTCCGAGGGTTCCCACTTGAACCTCGGGGCTAGCCGCCGAGGATTGGCTATCTGCAAAAGACCACGGTACTCTGCAGTGAAAAGCTAAACCGCCAACCAAGCGGCACTAAGGAAGATGCTCGAGAACGAACGAGCATCCTCCTTCTCCTCCGAGCATACGCGCTTTGCGCCTCCGTCGCAGAAGCACCAAACACACCCCACTAGCAAGCATGCCAGGAGGCCGACTGCTCGGGTGTCTTGGTTTGAGGGCTCCAGCGAAGCGCCAAGGAGGAAGGAAGGAGGCAACCAATCACCGAGATCAAGGGAAATCATACCCAAATTCAAATAACTTGGGAATCAAGGGCAAAGATCACGGATATGGATGCATAGCGTGATCCTGAGGCGCTACTTTTTTTTCGTGATCTCTAGTCATAGTATTTAAACCCCCTCAAGATCTCAGAACAGGAGGCACACGAAAGATAGAACACAATACACTGGAGTAGGGTCATTATCTCGGCGGTGGGAGGCCCGAACCAGGATAAAAAACACCGCGTCCCCCCTTTCTTCCGGCCTCCTTCTCCCGACCTCGCGTCGCTCGAACGCCCTCTTCGATCCGTGCGACGGGGCTCTGTTGATCCCCCATTCAACAAGTAAGCTCGACGGGAGCCCGTTCTCCAATCGTCGACAATCTTGTTTACATTTTCGAATAAAATTATAAATTTAAATCACTTTATTTCAATCTATAAGTTTTAGCTTCAAAGTAGAGCTGGGATCTAGAACTCTGCCAAACAGGGCCTGAGGTTCTTCGCAAGGCTCCTTAAGAGCTCAAGTTGTTAGTTTCAGACATTTGCGATGCTTTGCTTAATGGCTGTAGGGTTCTTGGGTGATACGAACGGGGCATCGCCTCTGTGGCGTGCGTACTCTGTCCCCCTGCCAACGCAGCGCGAAATTTGCGCGCCTGTCCCGTTGTTAGCAGTGCAATTTTATCTCTAGATTCTCCAGGTTTCTTGGGCTTTTCGACCAAGCCAAGCAATGCAATGCATGAACTGCGTGATTAGTTTATCTTGCTCTCTGTAGTCTGTACTGGTCCGGCGGATCTTGCTCTCTGTATCCCTCAGCTTCTAGGTGGTAGAGTACTTCTCTACATGACAACTCGACAGGTAAATTAATCTGCGTGTGATGCTTGGATTTGCAGGTATGACCATCCAGATCACCCCAAGCTAAGGCCTTTTTTATTTCAGACATATGCTCTACATCAGTACATGGAATCTACATTTTGATTCAAACGTTCGGATAACTATGATATACTGGTTGGGCTATCTTCCGTTCATATACGTAACCTTCCCGTTCGCATGGCCCGGTAGGGTTACACATGCTGGAGACACGAGTGCTAATCAAAATGTAATTAGTGGCTACTGTTACATCAGATTCAGGTTCTTGCTCAGAAACATCACTCCTCTTCAACCAAACATTGCTGCTGCGATCAGACTTTCATAGTATTACAATGATCATTCATCAAACCCTAGCATACGTATGCTATCCAGTAGCTCAAGGGATCAGGACCCACAAGACCACGGGGGCAGCATATGCACAAGCCTCTCTTTGCTTGTAGAACCACCGCTGAGCAGTGGGCCCGGCCGGCCTTCGTAATTTGTCCACAAATAATGGATCCCAGTAATCACCCACAGATATTATCTGATTCTCTTGCGCTGCTTATAATTCAGTGTGTTCTCTGCTCGTCAGCTTCGTATCATGTGGGGAGCAGCTAGTCAATTTGAAAGGCAGCTAGGGAGATCCGCATGGTGGTGTGCACTACAATTGAAAATTGAGAGCCCCCAACGTTTGTTTAAGGAAAGGAAACCCTCTATGATAGAGTGTTTAAAGAACTAAATCTGCCTCACTAGTTAAGCATAGACCGTATCTTCTCATCAGGCATTTTTAAGAAGGAAAAATGAGCGAGCGAGCGAGCGAGAGAGGGGAAAATCAGGTGAGTTCTTGGCGCGACTCAATGTACTTTTGGTTGGCGTTTAGCCAGACAAATCTGTGCCATGAGTATAACAAATGGTGTTAGTTAATTGTTATATCTACTCTCTAGTCTATATTGAACGGCCGGATAGATTAAGTACGTGCAGGTAGTCCTATCAGTTTGACACTGGTAGTACTTTGGAACACATTTCCTTGCTGCAGATATGCTGTCAGTATGGACAAGAACTTCCTCCCCTAGATAATAATTAAAAATGCTCTTGTTTTCTTTAGGAAATTGTTTTACAAGAATCCGCAGACTTTGAGAAAGCTCGCAACTTCGGCTTCTTGCTCCGGTCTTTTGCATCAGCTTTTTCATTTTTGGGTTCTTGAAAAAAAAATTTCCCTTGGCAAAAAAAGAAAGAAAGAAAGAAAGAAAAGGAAAACCAAGCACAACCCAACAAGTGCAGCTATGAAGATTCAACACCCTATACGTACCTCTGTCTTGCTTAACAGTAACTAATTATTCGATCTGTTACTGCGACGTAATTAACGGCAGTAGTGCTGTTTCACTTCCACGCGAAAATTTTATCAGCGTGCCAAGCTGGAATCAAGAGGTGAGCACTGACT